>CM066234.1:4333735-5659232 GCA_033675125.1 Athetis lepigone | reverse complement strand
AAAATTCAAATGTAAGTTGTGTATTAAAACTCGTGTAATTTAGAGGGAAAAAGTAAATTCCTAACACACAATAATAATTTTCCTTCCTATAATTTATTTTTTTTGGTGAGTGGGAAATCATCCAATGACTGCTCCCGTCCTGGGTGCGGCAGGAGGGCGTGTCAGACTCTTACTGACTTAAAACCCACAGATGTTCCTTCGATTGCCTTTTATGTTCCAGGGTCACGGTAACTATTATAAACATTCCGCAACCTCGGGCATTCCGCAACCCCGGTTCCTATAATCTTCAATCTTATACGAAACGATCGAAAACAGTAAATTTTATCCAGTAATAATACATCAACACAGCTGTAAGCAGTTATTCTGTTCCATTTGTAATACAGTCCTAATTTTCTTCTTTGATTCTTTCGTTTCACCCTTGACCCATCATTCGTTACTATTAGCTAAAGAACGATTCCTATAAAAAAAACATCTTTTATCACTGTTATCTTCAGTCCAAATTCAACCTTAGGTTCACTGTAATAAGTCCTGTTTTTATTATCCGTGGTGCGGTTATAGGATGTTTCTTCTTGAGAAGTAATGTTGCCAGCCTTATATAAATGGTAACAAAATGTCGGGTTCGCGTGATATAAACTACTTATCGTTGTTTTTCTATTTTGCATATATTACCTTGCTATGCATATTGTTGGCGGTGACTGTACCAATTTTATGTTTTCGCTTGGTTCGCTAATGTAATCAATGCTTAGCTTCATCGATAGAACTAATTTTGTTATATTAGATAATTTTGGTTCTAATTTAGGGGTCTAGGAAAATCGTTACAGTGTTTTCATCATGGTAAAATTCGTATAGGCTTTTGTTGACGAAGATGGATTTTCTGTGCTTTATGTCTAATACATAGTTAGGTTTATATAAAAGGGATTTAGGGATTGGGGAGTGAAAACATGGTACCTGCTTGCAGAGTTGTAAAACTTTTCGGAGGGGAACCGTTGCCATGGGGCGCATATTTACTACCTTGTCAACAATATGGATTTCTACATTTCTTGCAAGTGTATAGTTTTCAATTTCATGGAAATCGTACATCACTTCATATTTAGCTTTCTTATCATGTTTAAATGTTTGTAAGTCTATTACGAGAAAGTTATCTTCAACTGGTATTTTTGTCACATCAATGTGTATTTTTATAGATAATTTCGCATTTGTATGCATTTTTTATATTATTATCTGCTGTTGACTTAGTAGGTGCGTCGTACATTGATTATCAGGCTTCTTATCTCATAATCTTGAATTTTTTATGTTACGGGGATTAACCACATAAGCTACAAATATTTGTAACGTGGGTTTCATTTAAGTCAAAATTATGTGAGCTTCTAAAGGTAATTTCTAGAAGTACCGGTCAATATCATCATCATCTTTACAACATTTATGTATTGGGTCTACATCCAGTCTGACTGCATGCAGTTTTTTTACATGAAGCGACTATCAGACCTCAGCCACATTATTAACAACTATCATAGGCTATATTTTAAGTTAAATGAACTTGACTTCAACGCTCACAAACTCCTGAGTAATTATTACCATGATATGAGGAATTATTACCAACACTCCACAATCTCAAAACTCCAAACCGTTACTCGAACGTTTACAACTTAATCAAGTTCACTGAATACACTTGAAACTTAAACTTCAACTTTACCTGGATTCAGCAAATCCTGGATTGCGTCTAAAGCTGCGTGGGGCTTCCAAAGGTTCACATTATCATAACTTTGAGACGGTTGAGCCCTTAATCCCAGGTATAATCCTTGATCAACGCCAGCCAGCCTTACTTTAGAACGGGCTGTGATGGCCCACGAGGGCCTTATTTCAATAATGCGATCGATCTTAAAGTTAACAAGTCCTGTAGCACGTTTTTTTAATACTTTTACGCAGTTTTTCTCAAGTTTAAGTGTTGTTTCTTCAATGGTTTGTTTGTTTGGAAAGGACTTATTTTAAATTACTTTTGGCGTAAACAGTTGTTTTTTTTTTAGCAGGAATTCGTTCATCTGTCTCAATAAATATCTTATAAAATACTTTTACACCTTTAAAGAATTTCTCGGCGAAAAATTTTCAAACACTTTTACCGAACATTTTTTTCTCAAATATCTTCGGATTTTTTAAACTTTTCGAATCGCTAAAGGAGTTCATGCCTCAAAATTCAGAATAAAGTCAAGAAAGCTCCATTGTTCGAGCACCAGTATCTGAATCTACTTAGGGGCTCGACTTGGAGGCATCCAATGCAATCACTTCGGACCTCCCAGGTCCTCCCGAGACCACCCCCCTACGAAGGGATGAGACATTAGCATTTTTATCGATAGAGAAAATTGTAAGACGTTATTGACTGATCATTGTTGATATTGCGATTATATTGAAAGGCAATTTTTGCGTTTCGCGGCGTTTTTAGTGTGCAAAATTATTTTGGAAAGTTATTTTTAAGTGCGTGTTTGAAGTTGTTTGGAAACTTTTCCGATAAAAGGGCTTGCTCATAAATAAATACTAACTAATTTGAAATTTTACCAGCCACTATTTTTGAAATTAAAAAATCGACTTCAATAGCACCTTTATTTTTAAAGAAACAAAGTATTTGTAATTAAAAAAGCAACACAATGCGATGCGATCCATTATCGATTGATGGCTAGGGTTGGCTCTAAAACTATCGATGTCCATCTAGGGATCGGTAAACGCAGCCGGTGCGCCGAATTTCCATACGTACACAGAGCCAAATCCAACTGAAGTTATTGGCCATCCCGCGGGACTTCAATATATTCGACTATTTTTATTTACTTGAAAGGAAAAGCTTTCGCGCGTGCACTACGTTCCACCGTCTCGCGGACGTAAAACGACCATGGAATACGTTATTTTTCGTCACATCTTCTTTTTTCAAAAATATTAAATTTTACTAACGCACCAGACATGAAAAAAATTGCGCATATTTTAAAAACGGAACGCTAACGTAACTAAAAGGAAATGTTCGATATTTAAAATGTTGTAAAATGGAGGGCTTTTCAAATTTGGAATGTTAAAGTGAAACGTTGTTTTTTATGTCATTTGAATGGCTTTTGTCTCTGGAATGGTGCACTGAATAGGCCTGATGTCGAAGTATAAACATTGAGTTATAATGTACTACGTACTAGAGGAGCTATTTCAAACAAAATATGGCGCGTAATTTGGTGACAGCGGAGCATGCGCAGTGCAAGCGGGTGCCATAGATAACACCAATGCGCGCAGATGCGACATATTTTTGAAGTTGACTTCTATAGGCTCCTTTTATATTATGTCCATTATGAGTAGGTATCGTTATAGAATGTATGATATATAAATAAAACGAATTTAAACTGTAAAAAATTTAATTCCCATTACATAATATAAGTACTCTTTTTGACTTTGTGGTGTAAGTATTTCTCGTTTTCCTTGAATGAACGGAACATATTCGTGAATATTCTATTGGCAATCACGAGACTTTGCTGCGATTCTTCTGAACAAATTTAATCCATAATTCTCTAGTACTAGGACATGGCCGACGACACCTTAAAAAATATATTTAATAAATAAAAAATATTAATATTACTTAATATATTTTTTCTCATGATTATTAATAACATTTTCTTGTTCGTAATTGTTTAACGTTACCCGACGATAGTGTCCATTCTGCGCATGCAACAAATATTTTACTCTTTGATATTAACATCAACATGGCCGCCGTCGAGGTGACTCGTCATACTTTCCAATAATAATTGCAAATATTAAAATTAGGCATGTTTTGAAGATAATATTTTGAACTTACTGGTAAAAAATACACTCCTGGAATTTTATTTATATTTCTCAAGCTGTTTAAACAGTATCTCAATGCACACGAAGGCATATTTTTTTAACAAAACTTAGCACTCAAAATCGCCTAGCTGCTGCAAGCGCTCGACATAGACTAAGTGAGTTAGGGTGCATGCACTCTAACTCGTGTTACAAAAAATTCAGTTGAGGTGTCTCCTCTAGTACGTAGTACATTATAACTCAATGAGTATAAATCGCTAACATTAATTTAACAAAGAAACTCATCTTGAAGTTTTAAGCGTTCGCTATTAGAAGGTTATTTAATACTAAAGCCAACATAATGTGATGTAGACCACCCACGGATATTTATGTTCCCACAACATAATAACTAGCTATAAAAAACGTTAATAGTAAAAAAGATTTAATAACACAGAAACTTAGTTAAGAAAACCAGTAAACCTTACTGCGGTTTTGATTACCGAAGGTAGGGAAAAACGTTCGATTATTCCGCAACAAATTATTGCTAAAGTTTCACTAAACCATAATGACGCGTAATTTTTAACAACAATGGAAGTCAAGTACAGGCAATTACAATTATTAGGTTTTAATACACCTGCTTGTAACATATTTTTACTTTCAAATTCCAAGAGTTTTTCAAAACTAGTAGATTACTGTCCCACAGATAAATAAGCAAAAGGCCTCTTCTCATAAAGAGAAGGTAATTAAAGTCAATGATGCCTTAGTGATCGATGCTTAGGAGGACACATGAATTAGTACTTTCCCGGTTTTCAAGACATTTACTAAAGTTCTACCTAAAACATAATAACAAAATCGAATTACTTACTAAAATCTACGCAGTAAACACGAAGATAACTCAAACAATAATTGTGACAAAAAAAAACGCGGGAGTTTTAATTAATAAAATGGCGGCTGGAATTTCTGCAATTCAAACATGGCGGCCCAATGAGCGACTCTTTATGTACATATGCTAATGAGTGACAGCCCTGCAGGAATGGAATTGTCATGTAAGGGCTGTCATTACGTTATGTGAGGTTACGGGGATGAGACAACAATGTTATTTTTGCATTTCAATGGATCTTGTCAGCTTTGTAACGTTATTTTTCGTTATGTCTTTGTTTTGTTTAAGAGACAAGGTTTTAAGTGAATGCGGCGATTGGGGACTGGCATTATTTTTAATGTATTACCGCCTTATAGCTTCCTAAGGCTGTCAAATATTTTAAATCTAACTTGGACCGTAATACTCTGGGGATAAAGTTAAAATGTCTGATATTTAATAAAAATAAAAAAATATTTTTATAGATGCAATGATCCCGTAAAATATTCGTCTGACAAAAATTCATCTGCACATTGAAATATTTTGTGTCAGGTTAGTGATGTGACATAGTAAAGTAAATAGCGTTTAGTCGACAAAGAAAAATAAAACATTTAATTAAAAGCCTATAAAATACATATTACATAATTTATGTCTAATATAAGATAAGCGGTAGTGTCTAAGCACACAGTAGAAGTGTTATCTCATCTCAGAAAATCAATTTCATAATAATAATCATCCTTCACATCTTATCCTCAGCCTTCCTCTCCCCTTCAAAAGATAATTAATAAGTAAGAGTAAATCCAAAAACTTTGTAAAATTTCACTCTGATTACCTCACAACAATTTAACTAAAAACCCAATATTTCACACGTCAATCCACCAAAATGAGCCCGTCAAACTCAAAAAAGGCTCAACAGATTCCGAACGAGTTTTCCATAATAATAATTATAAAGTTTATTTTGTAAGTAAAGTTCTAAGCGATAAAACTGCACGTTACATTATTGAACGACCTGTGTACGCAAAAGTTTTCCATCTCCGGGGAACGTTTTATGAAACGTTTCAAAGAATTAATGAATTTTGCAAATTTTTAAGTAGGTGAGGTATGGTTCTTAGACACGACGTGCGACTTATAAAACTTATAAAGATTGGGCATTAATAATATTATAACGGATCTTTTTTTTAAAAATGGGACACTAACGTACACATTTTATACGCAAAGCTACACTATAATACTTTCATTCTAAGTCTATCATAGGCACCTTTAATGGACAATTTGAGGAAACCTGGACAGTTTATCTTGGACATCACACACATATCTGTAATACACAACGTGAGGAAACCTGGACTTATAATTATAATATGTCCGAAATCGCCAATCAGCCTTAAATGGTCACCAATGAAAGTTCTCTGTACTATATTTTGCCTTTCCCTTGCAGTGGAACAATAATAGACTGTACTGTGAAAACTACCGCTGCATTCTACCTTACGGTACGCAAAATCACAACATGAACATTTTTGACATTTAAAAACAGCTTCATTATCTGACTAACTGACAGTAGCCAGACATTATATCGACTAAAACAAGCACATCACTAATTCCCCAATGATTACATAAAGACTACTATTCAAAGGCAAATCGCGTTTGCATTTTAAACGTCCTATTCACAACACAAAATGTTTTTACGCGAAGAAAAGAGTGAACTTGATATTCGCGTAAAAAATTTCAAAGACGCTCGAGGGTGTAGCAAATCGTTTATTTTACCGTTTTTTTTTTCTTCTATAAAGCAACCGTTCCTTACGTAGAACGTGAGACGTTAACGCAGAATTTATTACCCTACGTTGGCTCTTAAAGGTGAGTTTTGCTTGAAAACTAAATCGGTTTTGTTGGTACTTACCTTTCTAATTTACACGGGGTTGCGAGTTACTTTGTTCCTTATTTGACTTGGGACAGTCGTGAACGAAAGTGTTGGATCGTGACGTGTGGAGATTGCCTATTACTTATAGACTTTCTTTACTGTTGAAGTAACTTCTGATTATTCGAATTGCGATTTATGGTTGTAAGAATATTGTTATAAATCACACAAAGAGCTGAAGCAACAAACAGCTGATACACTAAAATATACATGTGTTTATCTTTTGTTCCCGCAACTAAGACGTTTATAGTTGCGTGAACAAAAGTTAGAAATAGCACTTGTGCACGAATATGTACTAACAATTTGCTGACCAATGTGTAAAGTTTCGTTTCGTAACTCCCAACTTTACTGTCTGGTTCCGTAGAATCTCTGCTAAATATACCGAGAAACAGCGATGTAAAATATTGGTCCTAGTTCCAACATGAAACAATAAATTTGCCAACAAGACTAGTATTGAAAAAAAAGAGATTGCCTCTACATCATACCAAAAACAAACAATCAATGATGAATAGCACAAAAGAACCAGAAAAAGCGATAGTAAAACTTGGTCTTCCAATACAAATTAAAATGAACTCAAAAGCCGTGGTACTAAAACAAAGCGGCGTAATTTAAACACCGTAACAAGAAAATCGTACAAGGATCGTAATGAATACTGTACGTAAATTACTTAGCTTGCAAATTCCAACATTAGAAACAGTGTTACCTGGAAAGTGCTCACAATAAATAAAAGTAAACGAAATAAATTCCTTTTGCTACTGGGATGCGCATATATTACACAGATAACGTAGATATATGTTTAGTTTTCAAGGAATACTGGAAAAGTTTGCGGAATTTCAATTGTACCTTTTAAATAAGAGTGCTGGCGGAATTTTGAAATAGTGATTTGTGAGTCGTATTGAAATGGTTTACAAAGACTTTGGTTTGACTTCGGAGTTTGTTACGTGAATTTTTGCTTGGAACGAATATTTTACCGAAGCAGCTAAAAGATTTTTAAAACATCGTTACGTTTTATAATTTAAGAATCATGGAACAGGATATTTTTACAGACTGAATACAGAAATGGCACGTGTAAGCATATTTGATAAGGTTTCTTTTTAATTAATAGTTTAGGTTTATTGAAAAATTGTAATGAATAATTTCTTTTATACGTATTCCTTGGTTTCAATATCACATTATTTGATGTAATGATGTAATAATATTCTGTTTTCAATGGAACCCTACTTGCCTCCGATGACTATTCGTGTTTTAGCTTAGATACAGCCCGTATCTTGTGAACTTGTATTTTTATCGCTGACAATACAACAAATAAAGTAAATAAAAAAACAATTCATAAAAGTTGATTGAAATTCACATTTATTTTATAGCCATACAACATACGCAATTTTTCGTAATTTCTTGCTCTATCTTTATATGTTATGGCGGTTTAAGAATGCAACTCACACTTGTCAGATTCTATATTTACTTCAATAGTAGGATTTAGAACATCAAGTCACATATACGCCTTTTTCTTTTCCATTGGGGTCAGCATCCTTCAAACTAGACGTAGCAGAATACAGCTTATTTGATACATTCAGTTGCTTATTTGATCTCTAGTTATTAGGGAACAAGATGTCCCGATAGTCAGGCTCGGGAACGACGGTCGTAGATCTATGAATGACAGCTGATACCGATAGCTTCACCTACTTTCCGAGGCACAGAGGGTCAAAGGCTCAGACAGAATGTAATGAATGGCTGGCTATCTACACCCGACCTCTGCGAACGTATCTCAACTTGGATACTCTTGCAACTGTTATTACTTAACCACGAGATAAAATATCTAAGTGTACCTAAAATACTGAGTAAGCTTTTTGCATTATGCAACCCGCATTGCAGCGATGAAAAAAACGCTAAAGTTAATCTCTAAATCTAGATTTACATTTCAAATTCTGAGTTAATACATGCGAGGTTTATTCTGAATGTGTAGCTTTTAGACTTAGATGCTTAAGATCGAGCTTTATTACTTTGCAAGGTTGTCTATTGTTTGCCCGAAGATTATATGCCATAATCATCATTTTCCCGAATTTCATTTACCCGAATTTCATTTGCCCGAATGTTTCATTTGCCCTAAAAGACATATGACATACTTTTAATTGCCCGAATTTTAGATACCATAAGATACGAATGCCATAAGTATTGTTTGCCATAATTTTATGTGCCATAATTTTATGTGCCATAATAATTATTAGACATAATATTTAAATGGCATAATATTTAAATGGCATAACAAATAAGAATAAACTTATTTATTCTGTGCATGCTTCTTTTTTCTGTGTATGGTTAATGGTAGGCTAAGTCGACGGAGCCCCGCTCTGCGGGGCTCCTGCGCTCTGCGGGGCTCATACTTCTGTGTGGTTTATAAAAAAATAACCACGAAGGGGATAGCGGGGTCTATTCGCTCGCTTCGCTCGCTCACACGACCCCGCCATCCCCTTCTAACCTAACCTGTCCGAGTCGGGGTGCCCTAAAGTCCCAATTGCATCCAATTTCTCTTGATATAAACAATCGTTACATACCCGATGTCGATGGCAAATTATGTTATGGCATATCATAATTATGGCATGTGATAATTAGGGCATGTGATAATTAGGGCTTACAATGATTATGACAAATGATGTTATGGTAAGTGACTTTATGGGAAACAATGATTCTGGCACGTGACTAATATGGCAAATGAGAGTAGGGCAAATGAGTATTATGTCGTATGATATTATGGCTGTTGACTATTATGGCAAATGATATTAGGGCAAATAAAATTCGGGTAAACGGCGGTATACCACTTTACAATGATCGTCTTTTTTATTACAAACTAATTTTGACGAATGTGAAAACGTGTTACAGCAAAGAAATGAGATTGAAAATGCCTTTTTACCTTTTTATCTTTGGTCATTGGTCTTTGTAAGAATTACGTGTAGGAGTAGAAAAATGTGTTGACATAATTTTGTGTGTTATAAATCTTTTTCGTGTCTTTTGAAAGACGCAATTTCTTAATATTACTTAAGCTTAGCATAAGTAATTTGTTCTTAATTTTTGCCAGAATTTAGCTTGATTGAAAAAGTGTGATCGTGAAGCTTCTTGCACGTTTTGCTTAGTGACCATCGTATTAAAATGAGCAATGAACTTTAAATTTCGTACTAAATGCCTATCTCCTTGACAATTCAAAAATGGCTATAAAGGTTTTGCCTTAAACATATTGACATTACAATTTTATCAAAAACTTTGACTTGACAAAACTTTTGTGTAACTGAACTTAACCATATCGCTCTCAAATGCAATGATTTTATTAACACTGCGAAGCAAACACGACCAAACGACAAACACTGTCTAACCAAGCAAATACAAACTTAATATACATACGTAGGTAGCTGGAACGCATTCAATTCTTCATGTTTGTCGCCAAAAGCGCAAACAACTGTTTTTTCAATATAAAACACACATACGTCTAGTTTACTTGGCGTTTCGGGGAATTGTTTGATTTTACCTTTGCTGAATCGTTTTTACGCTTTTCGTGTTTTAATGTTGGAGTGAGTACCGGGTTTTACTGTGTGGTCTTGTACGAAAATGATGGTTAATCTTTTCTTAACTTTGTCGGTTAAGGAATGATGGATGTAACAACATTCAATTAGGATATAGAAACCAGACGATTTATTCTGTAGCGGTATTCTATCGCTCAATGTGAGTTTGAGGCGATACTAAGAATTGACAATACAGCTCAAGCTTAAGAACGAAAGAAAGAAAATACGTTTGTTCCACACAGCCGCAGCCGTGCCGGTATGACAATCCAAAATCAACAAAACACAAAAACAAGTCCAAAGTTTACATAAAAAAAATATATAAGTAGCTTAAATATTAGTGCCCCCGACAGCTGTGTCAAAAAGGTCCAGTTCAGCAAAAATGTCAGGCCACAAGTGCCTGACGCTGGTTCTCAACTGAACCCTGTGTGCCATGTCACTGAAGTAAACCAGCTTTTCAATAACTATAGACTAAGTAAAATAGATAAAAAAAGTAAGTAACTAAGTAAAACTACATTAGAGGAGACTTTTTCACTACATGATTCTTTAGTTTCAAGCACAATACCGTTACACGTGCAACCAATACTAAATCTAAACCTGATTACACGACCCTTACATTACAAATTTACGAGATTTTTACATCGACCGTTACAAGTTACAGCTTAAGCATTTTTACGAACAATTTCCTATGAAACCAATAAACGGAAAAAAGTATTACACGACATTTTTTGAACAGAAAAATACTACCTACCTGAATAATTTCTTTTATCCTTCACCAGATGGGAATTGTTCTTGAATTCGACGAAATCCCTTTGATGACTATATAAGCTTATTTGCCTATAAGGCTTAAGGAAGTTGGTCTTTGTCCCATCCATGAATATTGATGGTGATTGCCAAACTTCTTGATTGACTTAGAAGATCATGTTTTGGGATGTAGTCTTTCGGCTTTAAATGATTTTAGGGACTCCTTTTAATTAATCCTTCGCACACACGTGTTTTGAGGCACAGCAGAAAGACAACAGCAGCAGCAAAAAAAGCAGCAGCGCGAAAAGGTTAAGTGTCAATTACTGTTCTGTTCTAAAAGTCGCGTTCCAGATGCCATTGAATAAATAATAATAATAATAAATAAATATCCTGGGACAACTCACACACGGTTATCTGATCCCAAACTAAGCAGAGCTTGTACTATGGTAACCAGACAACTGATAAACATACTTATATAATTTATAAATACATACATATTATAGATAAATTACACCCAGACACAGAACAAACAATCATGTTCATCACACAAAGTTTGTCCTGGGTGGGAATCGAACCCACGACGATTGAATATGAAAAACTTGATGCTAGTTGCAATTAAAATAAAGCTAAAAACTGAATTACTATGCTTCTCTATGTGATGCTCCTAATTAACTGCCAATTAACCCATTACCCATTCTTAACACCCATATTCCTTTTACTTGACGCTGCGTTAAATACATGCCATTTAAAATAATACTAGCTGTCCCCCGCGGTTTCCCCCGCGTTATATCAGATTTTTGGTTACTAGAAAAGAAGATAAAAAGTATTCTATGCCCGTCCCCTGGTCCTAAGCTACCTCCCCACCAATTTTCAGCCAAATCGGTTCTGCCGTTCTTGAGTTATAAAATGTGTAACTAACACGACTATCTTTTATATAGATAAATATAGTCAACACAAAAACTAACTATGGTAAACTAAAAAAACTAATCAATAAAAGTCACACGAGTCTTGAGTAAAATTTACAAAAATGTTCCTTCAATACAAAACAGATAGCAGAGGCACCACAAAAATACAATCTATACTAATATTATAAAGAGGTAAAATTTGTAAGTTTGTAAGTTTGTATGTAGGGGGTAATCTCTGGAACTACTGGTTCGATTTGAAAAATTCTTTCAGTGTTAGATAGCCCATTTATCGAGGAATGCTATAGGCTATATACCATCACGCTACGACCCACGGGAGCGGAGCAGTAATGAAAAATGCGGGTGAAACCGCAGGAGACAGCTTCTTTTATAAAATGAAAATGATTTGCAAGGACGTAACAGTCCCACAAAATATCAACTTTACCCTCGTAATGCCTTCGATCCTGAAGAAAATGATATCCGTTTGACGTAGCGTTATACATATTTAAATAAATCAAATATTTATTTACTACCGAGTTCCCATGTTTGTTTTTATTTGTAATTTTTGCAGAGATGAAGTAAGAAGATTTGTGGTATTTTTCCCGCAAAGTTATTCGTTTTAGAATAGTTCATTACTGGGTTTAGGGAATTGGTCTTTTGAGCATGCTGACAGATTATTTAAACCTTCGTGAATCGAGACACAATAGAAAGACAATAGCAGCGCGACAGCCGGCTGTCGCTTGGTCGTCGAAAGGTTAAAAACTTATTTAGGTCACAAGGTCTTCATTCATCTTCTAATTATAGATTGAGGTTATAGATCCGTTTATTGTGATAATTAAAATGATTAGTATCTTGATTTTTAGCTGTATCTTCCCATGCTCTCATTACACCAATTTATTGGACTAATCAGTACCAGCTAGGGCCCGCTACTTTGCCCGCCTATTTGTTCTTTCTCCATTTCGTTTCCATATTACACAATACCATTATACCAATGAAACCGTGATATCTATCTATACTAATATTATAAAGAGGTAAACTTTGTTTGTTTAATTGTAATGCATAGGCTCAAAATCTACTGGACCGATTTTAAAAATTCTTTCACCATTCGAAAGCTACATTGTCCACGAGTAACATCCATACTAATATTATAAATGCGAAAGTAACTCTGTCTGTCTGTCTGTCTTTCTGTCTGTTTGTCTCTTCTTCACGCCTAAAATACTGAACCGATTTGAATGAAATTTGGTACAAATATAGTCTGGGACCCGAGAAAGGACATAGGATAGTTTTCATCCCGGAAATCCCGCGGGAACGGGAACTATTATTCCACGCGGACGAAGTCGCGGTCAAAAGCTAGTAGGTTATATAATATTACACTATGTTCTACGGGAGCGAAGCAGTAACCTAAAACCTAATGTGACGTGGGTGAAACCGCGAGGAACAGCTAGTAAGCTATATTGTAAATTATTTGTATATTCAGCCATTCTCTTAAGCTTTCCAATCCTTATATTACTAAACAAAGTCTCTCGCCGTGTCTGTCTGTTTGTCTTATAGAGAAGATTCTGCATGAAGCAAGCGTGATAATCATTGCCTTCTCTGTATGAGAAGAGGCTTTTGCTCTACAGTGGCACAATAAAAGACCCATATTTTTACCATGACACGCCGAATTTGAAAATGAACAATGAACATTGTCTAAAAAGACGTAAGGTTCAGATTTTATTAACCTTGGACTGTCCTTGACTAGATATTTCATTAAGGAATTACACTGATTAATGAGCTTACGAAATTAGAAGCGTTTGGGTTCTAGTAAGACTTATAAAATGAAATATTTTGTGCTAGATAAAATGGTTTTGGGTAGAAATTATTGTTTTATTTGAAATGTTTTGCTAGATTGAGTAGCTTTTGTGGGTTTAGTGGTTCTTTTCGGCCAAAATAGGTTTATCCACAATATGACAATTACGATCACAAATAATATAATTAATTTAATATACTTTAGTTACATATGAAGTTATATATTTTGCTATATATACATGCAGTATGTACCTATGCAAAATTTATCTATTCAAAGTAGGAAAGTAAATTTCTTAATTGAACTTAATTTGACGACAACGAACTAACCTATCATTTATCTACAATTAATTAATTACGGCATGATTTTTTTTTCGGTGTCGTAAATTCGGTTACAGACATACCTACCAACATAAACAAACTTAAGACGACCATACAATTAAGTATTGATCTAATTCGTAAACAAACTCAAAACATGTACCGCAGCAGCCAAATACCCTATGCAATCATCAAAAACCCAATTTATTCAAAACGCAATATCATCAACATAAATAAAAAAAAAAAATAACACAATTACATTCTCTTTCACAACTGCGACAAAAAACAGGGTAAAACTCGCAATTGTCCGTCAGCTAATACGTCGATTATATTTTCACAAATTCCATTTCTGTCCGTCCCGCAAATGACCAAGATCGCTAAGGTAAACGGTACAATTGTTGTCCAGAGCCCCAGGTGTTTCACCCGTACATTTCTCCACGTCATACCAATCCAGTTTTTACTATACATTTTATGTGTTTGTTTGTATGTTTGTGGAGCATAAAGTTTTAGTGCAACTGCGGTCTAGTGTGATGCAGAAATATGAATTTTAGTTTTTATCACAACGATATGAAATTTTCCCGTGGTTTATGCTTTGGCTGGAATGTTGGTGTGCATTTTTTTAGTTTCTTTTTTGTTTTACATTGTATTAGTGCTTTGTTATTCTACGCTTTGTTGGTTAACCTGGATAACTAAAGAGGTGAACGTAAAAATATAAAAGTTGCAAACTGCAAGTAACATTATTTTTTCGCTATTGAGCTGTTTATTTGTACTTATATTTTCTTAGATATCAAAACTAGTGGTACTCATAATTAGTTTTTTTTTTCTTTTAAACTCCTCAACTGCCACATGTAGTATAACAGCAGACTTCTAATTAAACGAATCAATTAAAAATACAATCAAAAGGTCATCTTAACAACAAGCAATAACAAATTATGATTAAAAATTAGATAAAATAATAAAACATTTAAAAAATTCCATCTAAGATTACTATGCAAAAGTTCTAAAAACATTCCAATAAAATTCCCTTCGCATCTCACTTACTGGTGTAAATATACCACACCATTCATCATTCCCCATTCTGTTTCACAAGCCACTAACAAAACGACGTACAAAGAAAAAGAAACCCATTATTTTACACTTCATCCTCATGTTTCCAATATGGAAAACAAAAAGTTAATCATCAATTGTCATCAACAGAGTCAGGTGTTTCATTTTACAATTCACTCGCTCTCCTACAGAGGGAGCTACTATAAATCATGCTTAACCGTGCCTCCAGGGATTGTTCGCGTTTTTGCGCGCGTTCCCATCAAATCCCATTAGTTTACGGCGGTTAATGAGTCTAGCTTTTCTTTTATTTTCCCTTCGTCTGTGGTAATTAATGTTGAATTTGTTAATGGGTGCGTCAAGTAGGTTTTTGTTGGTTTTATTATGAATGGCCGTGTTTTGTTTACTTGTATCTTGTACACAGTTTCGAAATTGATTAAGATTCGATTAAGTTACTTACTATCTTAACGCAAGCCATTACACAAGTCTTTGTAAAACACAATTAGTCTACCTGTCAAGCTAAACGCAACTAAATATCGGGATTATAAATTAGACTGTATCTTAAACTTAATTTTAATGATACAAATAAAACAAGGGTCAAACATAATAAAGATAAGAACTACTTAAAGTCGCTCTAAAATTAGATTGATGAATACAGAGCTGATAATATTTCAAAGAAGGATATAAATCAAGCATATACATACTGGCGGCAATATAAAAATGAGAAAGTAATATAGCATCTATTTTAATATCAACCCTTAAACAAGGCGAAGAAAGTTCAATTTACAATGACATTGACGTAGAAGTCATAAAACACTTTTTAATACGATGAAATCTGAACTATGTGTAATAGAATTAAGGGTTGTAATCCTAGAGCATGGTAAATTGAAATCTAAAGTGGTTGATATATAAAGCTTATCTTCCAGCGTAGCTGTAAACGGAGAACCTTACACTTGGACTGTCATTAATCTACTCGGTCCGATTAATTTCGTTTTAATCTCGATAACGTCCGGGGGAAATTCATTTCTGTGAGAAAAAAAAAATATTGTACCGACTTAATTTCATATTCGGATTGATTGGCACTTTTACGAATTGATATTGTATTTCATTTGGGCGAATCCTTTTGTAAAAATTACACGCATTTGCAATGGGAATTCTCATATGTACATTCAATTTCAGGCACAAAATGTCAATAGTGTGTCTATTCTAGCTACAACACAGACGAGGATTCGACATTGATTGTCGCTCAAACGAAATTGCAACTGAACTCATAACGTTTTGAATGATGAGAGTTGGCCTTTGGTAAGCAAATCCCAATAAAGTCAGTGAACGAGGAGTCAGACCGTAATGATTTGGATAAAAGGGACCCTAACTTTACGACAGAGCGAAACACTTCTGAAGAGGCCCAAATCCAAACCCGTCTAGGCGAGACTAGAGAATCTAAAAATAAACCATCCGAGACCGTCATACGTAAGTGAGAACTCCAGAATAACATTATCTGAATATTCTCTGAAGGCAGACGTATTATCTATTCACGTAATACTAGAAACACAAGCCAGGATGAATAAACTGGTTCTGTACTTGCTAATGAGACACAACCGGATCTTAAACAAGGCGTATTTCAGCAAGAGGCTAGACTATGTTGGAGAAATGTTGGGATATCTGATATATTAGATACACTCCATCGCAGAGCTATGAACTTATTATTTCTGCGGCTTACACTAAGTCTGCGAGTGTTAGTACTTGAAATCAGATCTAAGTCAAGTTTATTTTTTTTTATTTTTTAACAATATACTACTAGAAATTTAATTTTGACTAGCACACAAATGGTTCCGTACAACTTTACAAGGTCGGAAATAATCACATTTCTTTTTCCTTTTATTTTTTCTATTATTTTAGTACCTGTCACAGTCATAAAGTCAGGCCGAAAGGCCTTAGAAATATTTTAAACCTTTAGTACAAGTCTCTGTAATGAATATTTTCGTTTCTTGTTTAATAGTTTTCATAAGTTTTTATACTAATCTACAAATCACAGTAGTAAACACACGTATCACAAGAACAGTTCAACAGTTTATTAGGGCCAGTAACAATCAACAACTTGAAAACTTCATAGACCACTCCATCG
This sequence comes from Athetis lepigone, assembly GCA_033675125.1. Classification (NCBI taxonomy): domain Eukaryota; kingdom Metazoa; phylum Arthropoda; class Insecta; order Lepidoptera; family Noctuidae; genus Athetis; species Athetis lepigone. The sequence continues at coordinate 5,642,218 of CM066234.1, read as the reverse complement.
AGACTTATGACCTTATAAAGAGGCGTTTGAGGTTAACACGAGGTAGAGTATTTCCTTAACGAGACACCAAGCGAATAGGCACTTAGCGTATGAAATTTTCACCGCGCCTTCAATACTTGAACGGCGATTTAGTGGGGAAATGCATTCGCCAAATTGTAGCCGACGTGGAGTTACGATGCCGACAACTGGGGGTCTCACCTCGGTGAATAGTTGAATGAATTTTTATTCTCTACGTTTTAAAAGGTCTTGAATTTTTTATGATTATAGTTCTGTGGCTTTACTTTGTAGTGAGACCGCTGAATAGTCCTGATGGGCCAATGGTTAAGGCATCAGCAAATAAAACGGGTAGACAGAAGATATAAAGTCTGACAATCAGTCTAGCTAAAGTAGGGTTGTTTACATCTGAATTAAAGGAGGAATCACTTTGAAATAAGCGTTTGCCTATCATACGCACTCTCTGGCTAGACTGTCTGGCAAATCTAACTACATGCAGGTGAATCCTAATAGATTTAAAGAAAAGATTGATAAAGTACAACCACAGAAATATTTTCAAGTTACTTTATGTTCACTTTTACATTTTACTCAACGTTTAACAGTTTAATCCAATAAAATCCCAGTAGCAATGTTCTATTAATTTAATTATTTTTCGATATTTACCAATCCATCGTCTTATCTATAATTTACAATATCTACATCTATTGCAACTAACTCCGTCAACATTTACAATATATCATATAGCCGAATATTGTAAGCAAACCACAGTATTCTATTTCCTTCGTAGCTCCGGCGATCTAGTCTAGAATGGACGGGAAATGGTCTAGATTCTAGATCCTTATCGCACTTAGGGAAATCGGGACGGTGCCACAGAACTTAATACTCTCCAGCTTCAACAAAATTGTAATATTACCATTCTATTTTGTCGATATCTTGTTCAATGTAAGAGTAATAGATAGATTTGGAATTCAGGAAGTCAAGTGTTAGATAGAATTTGAAATATCACTACTAATATAGTATTATGCTAGTGCAATAACTCAATAATATAATCGTGGGAAGTGATTGGGTTTGTTATTGAGTTGGTTAATATAATGAAGCAGACTATCAAAATATTTATAATAATGAAGCTGTAACAACCCACAATAAAGCAATCATCCAAAATATAACAGAAACAAATACAAAACTAAAAACACATCAACAAAACAACGACAATGTTAAACAAATCGTTGGTATCCTTAAACAAACCATTGATATCCATAAAATATTCTCTAAAAGTATCGAACAAGCCATTTCTCAAAGCGGCATTGATGCAAAAACGGCTTCCTAAGCTTTAAGTGGAAATATTCTTTTAAGTTGAGGCTTGGTCTTACTGGCTGTAAACAGGGTGGGACCAGGTTCGACCAGTTTAAGGCCATGAAATTTTAACCCCGCCTGCGACGCAGCGTTGCTAACGTGGGGTGTGGTGTAAAGAATCCGCTGATGCGATCTTTGTAATTAATTGTAGTTCAGTATCAGATTTTGGAAGACTTGAGGGTGTTGAAGTGGTAATTGATGGTGTAAAGTAAGTATTATTAGGGATATCGTGGTGATGTTAAAGAAGAAGCAAAATGATTTTAATTGTTAGTAACCTTGACCGCGTTTATTGATTTCAGATGACACTTTGTTTAGAAAATATGTCAATGTTTTTTGAGCATCTGTCACAGTTAATTAAAGTTTAAATATGACTAAATACGACTGTCCCCACTTATGGACTACTTCTAAGTTTTACCAATTAAACGTTTCTAAAGCCGTTCAATACTCATACTGATTATCTCGCTCTCCTCTGCAAACTTTCACCACCTCCTCTAGAATGCACTGACCATTCCACTCAGGCCATTTCTAAATTTAGATTGGACATAACCAACGTTCCTTTTAAAGAATAACTGGCCATCTTGGTAGTTATTACGTACGTTTAATTGCGAACGTGAAAAATGAGCAGTTATATTCTATTTGTCGTGTTTAACATTCAGTTTTGTGTGACAGTCTTTGTCTAATGAAGTTTGTACAGTTTTCTTTCATTTATCGTTGTTTATGGCTTTAGCTACTTAGTGTTAAGTAGCTGTGTTTTTATTGCTTTTGTTGTCTTGACTATTTGTTACCGTCTTCACTAACAAGAAGTATCTAATGTTGTTTCAAATCAAGCTGCTAGTGGTAACGAGCAAAACAGCTTTACGAACACAGTTGGTTCTAACCACCACTCAACAATTTCTACAATCCTTAACAGAGACATCTTACCAACACTTACACCAAAATTGATGACCCGTTGAGTTTTTAGTCCAACTCTGCTGCAACTGCAAATTCCTTTGCAAAACAAACTGTGAAACCGGGAATGGCAAAACAAACAATCAGTCAAGCGGGGTGAGCGTTCACCCCGCACCTGTGCTCCCTCCCTCCACAGGGCTAAAGAGGAATGGACCTCAGGATTGTAACGATAAATGACTGTTTATATTTCTTCTCAGCTTCAGTGCTGTCTGAAGCCACTTATTCAAATTTAATTCGATACGCAACAAGCTCGATGTGCTGGATTTAAATTTTTTGCATTGTGTTTTAATTTAATTAAAGTTGGGGAAAAAATTGAGATGATTTTAAATTCAAACGAGCCAACCCAGATGGAGTACAGAATTATGAAAAAATATTTTCTACCAACTTTATTGGGTGGAGTGAGAAAGTTGAGTGTAATGTTCATGATGTATTTTAATTAATAAATTGAATTTCAGCTCTATTTTAAGGGTGTACAGTGCACGATGAAATGAATATGAAAGTTATTCCAATTCTAGCTATTTTAAAATTATTGCAAGCGCTAACATCCAATGAAAAAGGTACAATAGGTACCAATCTTAAAAAAATAGGCAAGCGATACAGTTCCTAAATCCCCAAGAGCATTGAAGAAAACTCGTACGAAAACCAATAAAATTCACCTTTCTAATAAAACGTGTACAATTGGACAATAACTCATGATAGCACCTGTGAAAGATCTCAGGGTGGGTAGTCCACCTGAACTTTCAGCATGTCCCGGGGGGCTAAAACAATTTTCAGTTACGATCTACGGACCCAAGGTGTCGGACAAGTCCGAACGAATTTCCTCCCGTCGTTAAGCATAGAAATATTGTTGAGACGTGAGAATTATTCTCGTCGCTGGCTCATTGATCCCTTGATCGGCTATTCCCTTTTATTTTTCTGTAATGGTGTGTAATGATGACATTAACCCTGTTACAACCCTTTTTATGTTTATCTTTTTTAATAAACGTCTCTCTTTTAGAAACTTTGGATCTTTTTTATGGTAATTAGTTCAATTTGGTCAAATTGAAGGAGAATACTTGATTGTAGATTAAGATCTGCCGTCATTATTATCACGCTCGTTTTATTTACTGAATGAACAGCTTAGCCCCGGGCGGCTACAAGTTGGCAATATCTTAAATGGTCCAGAGATAATTTGTTGGGTTTCAATTCTGCAACTTTGAAAGCTATGATAATAACTTTGCTTAAGGGCACTATAGTTTCACTTATCATAACTTATGCAAGATATTAAGAGTCCGATTCTGAATATATGGTCGACAAATCAGGTGTATCTACTTCACAATTTGGATTTGTTATTAAGAGCTAGACATATATTGTCAATATCATCCTTAGAGGTTTCGAAATGGTTCATCACAATTCCAATCATATTATAGATTCCGAAATTCACGAATACCGTTGAAACCGAAGTATTCCATTATCCGTTACCGCAGTACTGGCTACCAAGGGCAGGGAAGATTAATGAGCTAGCTTTGAGTCCCGGATTGGCACACCTGAACCGGCTTGCAGTTTGGCTGTGCATTGTTTTGTGTGTAAACACTTCGGAATTTCACGTTTTACGGTGTTAAAGATATATTATGGAGAATAGTTATATGACTATGAATAGAGGTAGAGCCATTGTTTTGTTGCTTGTTTAGGTATAGCCGTGTATTTTCAAATATTGTTGGATGGTTGTGTGTATCGTTTTCTTCTTTGCAAGTGTCAGTTAATGTTTTCGTTATTTTAATACCACTACAGTATATAAAATAAAAGGGAGGAGGAGGAGATATTTAAAAAGCTTTGCACGTGACGAGCATAAAATCATTTCGCTAATAAACAAACAAACAACGGATGTCTTAAAACACTACAATTTGTTTTTATCTACATTCCATAAATATTTATAGTAATTAGAGTTTACAAGTCGCTAAATTACTTTTAACAAGTTTAGTGCTTACAAAATGATAAAACCCTAAAGAAAAAGCCAGCAGAAGTACTGAAATAGAAGAAAAAGGCGACAATTCACATTTACGAACATCGCAGACATAAATCTTCAGACTTTAGCAAAGTTAGCACGCCGTAAAAACTAAGCAATAACAAAATCGTATCCAATTTAACACCTTTCTGCTCATACGTGTTGAAGAGTTTAACAAAGAATATCGAAAAAAAGTCTCGTCGTTATCGAAAACTTGGGAACAAAACCAACTCATTAGGAGAAGACTAGACTTGTCCAGTTCTTAATCCGGCTTTAAGGAAACGAGTTCATCTTGCTCAGACTTTATCTCCGTCATTGGGCCGCAGGTGGCTGCAGTTCCTCCCCTCCCTCTCCCCCCTCTCGGCTTACGTCGCACGATAACACATACTGTCACATCTCTTGATGAATTGCTTATTAGATTGTCGGCAACATTCCCGTTTTGTGCTTATTTCGTCCCAATAATCCTGTCCCGTTTTTATTTCGTGTAAGAAATTTATTGGCGGCCGATTGTTGGTGCGTTTACCCTATTAAGTTGTTAGTGTTTTTGTTTCGCGTTGTTTGTGAACCAGTGTTTATGTGTGGGTGCGTGTTGGCTTCGAAAACGGCGGGCAATAAAAAAATAATGGATTGCCAATCATCGCGCCTAGGTCTAATAATCTTGCAGGCTATATTTTATGAGTTTCAACCATAATGGTGTTATACTGAGCATAAAAATGTGCAGCATTTTACACAATAAAGGTTTTATTATAACGATCGTTTGCAAAAGCCTTAGATGTGTTTAAATATTTTTCGCATGAATTTTTTGATGAACACGCATAAAACGTTAAATTAACGTGTTGTTTAAGTTTACTACACGATTTTGCAAATCGTTTTTAATACTATGTTAATTAACTATTGTGTTAAGATTTTAGTATCTCAAACCATTTTTCATTCTCGTCCTGATGGAAGTCAAAGATTTCTATAAGTATATACAACGTGTCCCGGAATAAACGCACACCACCAGGCACCCCAATTAGAATATTATGTTAATCATAATATATACACTGAATTTTAATTATTATGTTTAAAACACTGTTTTTTTTATAAATTAGTTGTACAGATTGTGGGAGAAAATTATAGTCACATTACAAATCTACGCATGCACACAATCGCACTTGCATAAGGGTCTAGCGTAGTAGGTATTTCATCCATTTTAGTTTGTTTTGACTGTACAGCGGAAGTGTGACAGCAGTTTACGTAGTTATAATTATTTTTGGGATAAAATATTACCTATATTAAAAAAATCAAAAATCGATTCAGTAAACGATTCTGAACAAACTATTTTCTCAAAGTGCATTAATTCAGTTACACATTGTATATCCGACTATTTAACTTGCAAAGACTCTGAAAAAACTGTAAATGAATTTACTAAAGACATAATTTCTCTTTGTTACAGATGCAAACTCAAGATGAGCCTGGAATTTGACCAGAACCAACCACTAAACCTCTAGCAACCACACAAAAACCCATCATGTCAGGCCACCCAAACCTGGATCCACTCCCAGAACTTTCTGGAAACCCTATAACAACAAAGAAGAAGAGTCTACAAGACCTCAAATATCTTCTAGAAGATAGAGGATATAAAAGAAGAGGGAAAGAAAGAATTAGCAGTAATAGTGTTGACAATAATTGTAAAAATTCTAGTGTAGTGATTGAATGGTTTAGTAAAGGATGTTGGTGCTTTAGTAGGTTTAAAACTATCATGTTTTTGTTATTAGTGTTTCAAGTGATTGTTGATAATGTGGACGCCAGGAGTTCAGGTGAGTTTTCTTTGATTATTGTATAATATTAATCTAATAAGGTTTTCCAATATCAAGATATTTCCTCAGTTATTACCCTACATAATCTTCATTAATACTGTGTTAATGTTTCTCCTTAGAATAGTCCAAGTAACTCCGGCCTCATAGTTCGATTAAAATAACCGAAATAATACTGTCGTATATATGTGATACTTAATGGTTAATTGTTGCGAAGTCTTCACAATCCTCCGAGCACACGTGATTCGAGACACAATAGAAAGACAATAGCTGCCTGACAGCTGGCTGTCGCTCTGTTAAAATGTTGGATTCTCATTATCATCGACTATCCTGTTTAGGTATTAGAATACAAATTGATGGAAATTTTGTTTTAACCTAACATAACCGCACAACTTTAACTATGGATATCTCCGTAACAATGGAGTTCGAATAGGGATGGTATTAAATATTCGACAAAATAAATGTTATACCACCTGGACATTACATCAAATGAATATTTAACCTTTTGATCAATAGCGCAAAGGTTGAATATCGCAAATAAATATTCGATGAAATGAAAATTATGTTAATCGATATTATACAAAGTGATTATTTTCTTAAACGTTATTCGAATTAGTAATATTATATCAAAAGTGTTGTTCTGTGAAACAAGGGTAAACCGTAACATATGTATGCAAAAATAGTAAATATGTTTAAGTTGCTGACACGAAATATAATTACAAAATGTCATACAAAATCACTTGTGTGAATAAGAATGGGTAAAGTGTACTTAAATGAGTAATCAAAGAGAAAATCAAGAGTTAAGAGAAAGTCATAAAAAAAACCGTAATTCGAACTTTACCGTATTTACGATTCAGAAATACCGAGATCCTTTCTCGTGCAAATGAAATCAAAGTTAACAAAGGAAGAATGTATTGAATGAGTAATCAACGGTATTGACGAACACGCTACGTAAAAACCCTGGCTTTGCCTACTTTACGGAACAAAAGATTTGCCTTGTGAGTAAGCGGACTAATTAGCATGTTTTAGCTCAAACTGAATTAACAGATTTCTCGGTATTTTGACGTTTTTTAGGTTATTGAGGTAAAAACGTTGGTAATATGCAAAATATCGAATTAGCGTTGCGGTTGTTTTAAACAAATATTTGTGTAGCTAAAAGATTTTAAAGATGAGTTTTGAAGTTAGTCATTTATTTTAAACCTTCATGTGATTCGAGACACAACAGGAAGACAGCCGGCTGTCGCTTGGTCGTCGAACGGTTAAACTAGCTATTGCCCGCGGTTTCATTCGCGTTATACTATGTCTTTGATTACTGCTCTGCTCCTGAAGGTTATAGCGTGATGTTATGTAGCGTACGCGTTTATTTTTATCAATAAATTAAGTAACAGATTTTAAAATCCATTAGTTTTTGCGTGAAAGAGTAATAAATATCCATACATACAAACTACATTTTCTCAAGAAGAACTTAACAATATTCTATTGATTTAAACAAACAAACAACTTGCAACAGCAACATTTCTACACAAACAAAATATAAACAGCACAGTGTTTAGCAAATTACTCTTGGAATTAAAATACATGGAACAAACGACTGTAATTAATTCTACCAGCTCTTTATATACGAGTCGTGAATGTTAGGTACATATAATATATAATATAAACAGTACTCGGAATTACTTTAAATCGGAGACTGCGACTTTCAAGGACCTCTTGCAACGACTTCTAAAGTCGCTTACGATTTAAATAAAGGGGGATAATGTAGGAAGGTTTGAAGTCGTATTGATCTGGTTACGTTAACGGCTTCGGTAAATGCATATCTATATGTCGCAGTCATCTGGTTGAATCAGCTATTTGATTGTATGACTAGCGCGTTCATTGAATGGCAACATTTAATTGAATGACTGGGCCGAAAGCTGATTGAACAAGCGTCACTCAACGTCCAACTAGATAGCTGATTGTAGCATAGCCCTTTGAACAGAGCGGACGTAAAATCAGTCAGGTGATTGTAATTTAGTTCATTTTTTTCCACTGCGGCGTTAGTAGTCACCAAAACAAATATGGTGTAAAATAGCTCGCGCAGGTGCTATCTGTCGTGATATTATTTTGACTAAATTTACTTTAAAGTTACTTATTCGTAATAAAATTATGTGACAGCATGGATTTACCTATTAATACGCTCTCGACGGCTATTTTTAAAGGTTTTTTTTTAAATTAAAATCATAATAAAGTGTGTCATGTCATGTCCTCATTTTTGTTATGTAAAGGAAGTTAATTTTTTAAGTTGCGACCTTATGGTCACCATAAACAAAGATTACAAAGTCGGCTATATCCCATTTAACGACAATGCTAAATGACGTTCAGTCAAGTCGTTAAACGTCGCATTAAACAACTTGACGAGTTGTCCTTTAGTTATTTAATTAATTGTCGTCATTCAATGAACGCGCTAGTCATACAATCAAATCGCTGATTCAACCAGATGACTGCGACATATATACAACCTTATGCTTAGTTTTTGCGAAACCCTATACACGTGTCCAATATTTTTATGTAAAGAATCTATGTAAAAAGTTTCTAAGCTGTATCATGAAAAATCACGAAGTTATAAGCTTGTGACACCTGGTTGTACGTCCAAAAATACCATTCCAGCGTCTCGAAAGGGTTGTGTTAGACGTATGATTGCGGTACTTAGACGCGAACTTATTTTTTTATTTTGGGACGCAATATAACATGGTTTTAAAATGATTGGAATCAATGTCCTTGCGGTTTTACCCACGTAGTTCCTTTTTCAATTTATAGACTACTACTGTACCTAATTTCGGTTTAGTAGTTTTGGAGTAAAAGCGAGTCAGACAGACAGAGATAATGGTGCCGATTCTCTTGTGCACAAACTAACGTAAATTTAAGTTAAGTGCATCTTTCTCTTTCCATTTCTTAAAGAAAAGGACAGAAGATACATTTTAGTTTAATCCTGTCAAATTAGACAGCGCCTGATGAAAATTGACGTATATTTAGACGCCATGTTTTTAAATTGCGTCTAAATTATCTATGGAGTGTCTAAATTTGACAGGACTTAACTAATATTTGATCTTCTGTCCTTTTCTTAATTAAAAGGAAAGAGGAAGATGCACTTAACTCAAATTTACGTTAGTTTGTGTACAAGAGAATCGGCACCACTGTCGCATTTATGTTACACTGGCTGTCCCCCGCGGTTTTACCCGCGTAGTGGATTTTTGGAATAAAAATCCTATCCTATGTCTTTAGTCAGGCTATGGACTATCTCTGTACCAAATTTCATCTTAGTGGTTTTATCGTGACAGCGCGACAAACAGAGTAACTTTCGTATCTATAATTAGAATGGATAACTATAGCTATAACTATGACTCGTCAAAGTTACTATTGTTTCCAATACATACACTTAGTAAAGTTGTTTGTTAAGGAAACTATCAAGGTGTTGTTTTAATATCAGATAGTTCCACCTTCCTTGTTATTGTTTCTAAGGTAAGCAGAGAGGTAGATCAATAAAGTTACGTGTTTTCTTGGTGTCCTAGGTCGTGCTAGAAATGGGGACAACCGGAAAGGAATTTTCCGAGTTTCTCATTCCTGGTGTCCCCATAATCGGAACAGTCAATGGGAACGGCAGGAATACACTATAGCTTTAACGCGTATCTTCTTAGTATTGGTCGACTCTATTTGATAGTGAAGATACCTAAAGCAACTAATATAAGTCTGAAATCGCTGATCCGCCTTGAGCAAAAGTGGAGATTAATGCTCGTGCCTTCCCTGAATTAGAAAACCATTTGTGCAGCTTTTGGACAATAAGTACGGTAGATTCCTTTCCTAAGTTTTATTGGCGATTATCTTGCTTAATGTTTTTATGAAAGTATGAGCAAAATTTGATGGATAAAGCATTGCATAAATATTTGCAATCAAAACCAAATAATGTTTGTAAACGTTTTCAAAACAGTGTAATACAACCAACCCTTTATAACGATACATTTATCTCACTAATCGATCCGCCGGCAAAGCCGATAGGATATAAAAAGAAACGATACAAATTGGATTAGCTGCAGACATCGCTTAAAAAAAATTAAATTGTTATTTTCCCTAATTGCTCGCCGCCATTCAAAGGGACGGATAAAAAAGGTCCCATTGCGTCGGAATACGTTTAATACTCTATAGAACCAATCTACGGGATTGTGGAAAAAGGACTTGCAAAATATCTGCAGGTAAGCCGAATAGTCCAATCATACCATAATCCATTAAGATTTTGCCTCGCTCCGACGCACACACTTCCAAACTCCCGAGAGGTAAATATTTCACCCTCCCCTCCAGCTTTCTCTAGTATAATGTATTCCACACCCCCCAGACCTCATCTTTCCATCCCTATTTTGCATGAAGGGGGAATTTAAATTGTGTAATCTAACTTTCAATTCATTCATACATTCAACGCCATCTCTTGGTGATAAATTGAAACTGGGATGGATTCTTACAGTCATTTAGCTTTTGGACCGGTCGCGGAGCGGTCGTGCCGGCAAACGTCGCAGGATTGATATGGAAATGCGGTTCCCACGATGTTTTCACTGCATTTAAGTAGTTAAATAACTTCAGTGGGTCAACTTTGCCAGTTCATAACTGGGGCACATAAAATTTACCAAGTTTATGACAGTGTTTAATAAAGTAATTTTAGTATGGCAGTAACGTGTCTTGGGATATTTAATGTTTATATAATGTTTTGAAATACATTCCTACGGAATAAATGATATTGTGTGGCCACATTTATCGAGTAGAAAAAGATTCTAAGCTTCTACTTGAATAGAACATCAAAAAGATTCCTTTAGGTTTTAAGAATAACATCCTATTGTGCTCCCGGAATTCTTAACCCCTTTTTGCTCTTATAGAAAGCGCTTTCAACGAGTTCTTCTAATAGAAACGGCTTATAATAACTACGTAAATAAAAAGCTTTTTTAACCGCCAAAATAACCTATTACTAGTTTTTTTCTAAATCAACGCAAAATCTGCTTTTTCATAGCAAAAAGCCGCGAAGCAAATCCTGGCAGCGTTGTCAAATACCATTTTTGTCAGTGGCTCGGTTTTATACAATTTGAGTTGAATCCTCTTTGTCTTCATTTACGGGATTTTTCTTGTTTACCCCGTATTCGTTTAGAAAAAACGTTAGCTTTATGACTTCTCATTTTCCAAATGTGTTGCTAACAAGATTATGTGACATTAGAATGAGTGTTTTTTAGGGGTCCTTAGTCATAGGGGTGCCAACAAGCCTTGTTTGTTTGACGGTTTAAAAGCCATTTTTTCAATCAATGATATATATAGTTTGTTTGTCGTCATAAACTGTACTAAATTAAAGTGGATTTTTGATTGTTTGTTTCAACCTACAAACACTTGATTCAAGACACAATACAAAGACAATAGCAGCGCGATAGCCGACTGTCGCTTGGTCGTCGATATATTAAACGCATCGACTTCGAATCTATGAGCTTGCTGGAAAAACAAATAGGTAAAGATTCGGTCACCAGGCAAGAGTGATATTTTGTCGTTTTTCGCCCCATTTTACATTGCACGAAATGATACAGAATCCTTTCTATGCTAACCCGACTCACAATTGCTCGATTTTTGTTAGCTAATGGGATATTTCTTTTCATTTCCCTTATTGATTTTCAAGATTCATTTCATTATGGTAATTTACGGGGATTTTCATGTTTCTTATTTCCTACCTTTTATTCATGTCTAAACCTGCCAAAAAGCCCATTATGAGTTAAAAATTACACCGAAATGGTCTCAAATGTTTAATTATATTTCGGTTCTTACAATAATATTATCAACACCATCTTAGTATTGTTCCATTCAAAGGCTTCTTCTCATACGGAGAAGGTCAAGCATCAATATTTTTTTTTAAGGAGATAACGATTTCTGGCTTATATTTGTACTAGCTTTCGCCTGTGGCTTCACCCGCGTGGATGTCGAACTTGCATCTACTACTCATCATCAAAAATTATTTCTTAGTGGATCTACTCTTCAAAAATATAAACATATCGTTTAAGTTTCATGGTTGTAGATCGGTTTGGACTGTGCGTTGATAGATTACCCAGTTATCATTGTATGTCATAGATAGACTAGTATTCCTTATTATTTCCTTACCCCGAGTTTATGACATTCCACTAACATTATAAATGTGGAAGTTTGTATGTGTGTGTGAGAAAAGTGTGTGTTGATGTTTGATCCTCTTTCACGTAAGAACTACTTAACGGATTTTGATTAAATTTACAGTAGCTATACATAAGAATAAGATGTAGGCTACATATCATCACGCCTCCCACGGGAGCAGAGCAGTAACCAAAAACCTAACATAACGCGCGAAACCGCGGGGACAGTTAGTCCACAAGGCTACAGATCAAGCTATACAAAACCAGTTTTAGCTGACCTCGCATTGTGTATGTTTTTTGTACAATCTGAAGTCAGCTTATATTGGTTATATATAGCTTGATGTGTAGCCCACCGTAGATGAACTTGGAAAGTAGAAATGTATTGAATGACTGTTTTTCTAAGTATTGAACCAAAATGCATAGAAGCGGGTGTTCACCTCACTTCTTAGAAGCAAATAGAAAATCTTAATAAAGACAGAATCTCATTCATGTGCTGGCATAATATTTACGACTGAGTCTCAGAAACCATGCTGACATAACAAATATTGGTCTCAAAGATGAGTTTTGGAAACCAATCTTGGGAGGATGTAAACATGTTTTGAATGGTGGATCAGAAAACTGAAAGGTTCAAGACATAATAAGATTTTTTTTCTATGATGAAGTATTTTTCTAAGAAGAATTCGGGTAATGTGGAATGTCGTGATGGCCCAGTGGATAAGGCGCCCGCTTCTCGTGTAAGAAAGAGGTGGTGGGTTAAAATCCGGGTAACTACCAATGTACTACAATGTACAATGTACTTTTTCAATTAATATGTACTTTCTAAAGTTTATCTTGGACATCACTGACATCCCGTGCCTCGGAAAGCACGTAAAGCCGTTGGTCCCGGTTGTCATTCATAGAACTTTGACAGTCGTTACGGGTAAGCTAGAAAGTATAACCAGTCTAACCAAGAGGTATCGTGTCGCCCAGTTACTGGGTTGTGGAGGTCTGATAGGCAGTCGCTCCATGTAAAACACTGGTATCCAGAATCCGGCTAAGCTGGAAGCCGACCCCAACATAGTTGGGAAACGGCTAGGGAGATGATGATGAGTTCGGGTAATGTGATGTGGAATTATACCGCAGTTTTATCCGCATATTTGGTTAATACTCCGGTGCCGTAGGTGTAGCGAGATGTTATAATTGGACCCTGTTAAACAGAAAAGATCCAACTAACATTTTGTTACTTTTGAGTAAACGCGATTTGAAGTTTAAGAGTGAATATAAATATAACAAGCAGAGAAATACAAAAATGGAAAGTTACTAATGGTAACATAATATATTAGCATTTATTGAAATGCAATACCACAGGCAACTTGAATACAGTTTTCCTGATTTTCTTAAAAAACTACCCATGGATCTTTTATGCAAATAAAAAATTGTCGGTAACATTTTTACACAGTGGTTCCAAACAAACAATATATGAAGGTTTAAAAAATCCTGCCGGGGTTGCGGAATGTTTATAATAGTTACCGTGACCTCGGAACATAAAGGGCAATCGAAGGAACATGAGTGGGTTTTAGTCAGTAAGAGTCTGACACGCCCTCCCGTCGCACCCAGGACGGGAGCAGTCATTGGATGATTTCCCACTCACCAAAAAAAAAAAAGGTTTAAAAAATCTTTATTAAGGGAAACACATACTTTTAGTTACATTAACTTTATTATGTAGTCCAACTTTTCGAACACTTGCCCCTTGACCAAAAATCGTTAATAATGTCAGTTTTCGGCATAAAGAATTGAAATTTTGGCTTTAAATTTAAGCAAATAAAACGAGATAGTTCCGTAAATTTTAATTAATATCTGTCGATCAGATATCAATGTGATCTTCTTCCATTTCAAGCTCAAAATCAGGTTCACCCGAAAATCCATCTACATCATCTTCTACATTGCTGTCACCAGTCATTTTTTTTGGAGAACAACTGAGCATCGCACGGGATCAAATGCATTAGGCTTTTGATGTCATTTAATTTAGCCTCTGGTATCTTTTATAGTTATAGAATATAGATATAGATGGAGAAAAAATATTTTGCGGAAAGGATCCAACCCGTTTGGATTTCAAAAAATAATATATTTCTTTTTTTTTGAGATCCAAGAGTCATGAATCTTTTTCGATTTTCTTTCAAAACGTTAAATGTGTTTTGGTACATGTAGTGTCATAGAAGTTTGTTTAGTGAAAGTGATCAGACTGCTAGGATCTTATTTGCGTATATAAAATTTGATGTGTAGATTTTAACTATATAATTAACTCAATTTTCAACAAATTGCTGGTTGGATCTTTTCTGCTTAACAGGGTCCAATTATAGCTTGCAGTCTTTCTCGACAAATGGACTATCCAACTTAAAAACGTTTTTTTTATTGACCTATTACTTTTTAAAATTAGTGCTTTGAACCAAATAAACAAACTCTTTCCGCCTTATTACAAAACAAGGTTTTTCTCTAAACCAGGTTTAAACCATTGAGCCAGGTTTTGTAATTTGAATCTTATTCTGATACGATCAAGATTCGAAATACAAAACCTAGCTCAATGGTTTAAACCTGGTTTAGAGAAAAACCTTGTTTTGTAATAAGGCGGTTTAGTTTTATAAAAGTGTAGATATTAGTATCAATTTTTTTTCATCAGTCCTTTTTATCCGCCTATTTTTTTATATATACAGGTAAACAATACCTCGTCTAAAGCTTTATTTAAATCATCTAACAACAAATCAAAGCTTATAAAAACACGGCGATTTCGAAAAACCTTATGCTTTATGATCCATACATACAGAATCGTTTTCAGCTTTTTACAGTCGACTTTAAATAGAAAGGAAGAAAGAAAGAAAAACCTCGTCCTCACAATCAGCGCTAATGAAAGGGGTCCCCCTGTCCATTTATCACTGAATTATCTTCGCACGTCTGCCCGTCTATACGGTCCTACCTCCAGAATTACTGAACCGTTTTCAGAGAGGTGTAAATCCAGACTGTTTAATGTGATTTTCGTGTCTGGTTGGGGATTAAAAATACAGTTTGTGCTGATTTTAATCATGTTGAAATTGTTTCTACTCGGTTTGTGTTAAACGTTTTATTTGACTTAGGGTTGGGTTCTTTGGTCTCTGTCCATTAAAATCTATCAAGATTGTGAAAATGGAGTAAAGTTTAGGGAAGTTGTACCACTACGGGGCCAAGGCTTCTTCGTATACTTAGAAGGTACGAGCATTGATACGTTGGCACACAAGGCGGATTAGCGTTTTCAAAATTATTGTAACTTCAAGTTCAGGTTTCCTCGCAATTTTGTCTTTCACCGATGTTAGTGATGTTAAAGATAAACTGACAAAGTACATATTAATCAAAAAGTAACATTGGTACTTGCCCAGATTAGAACCACAGTCCCTTCATGAGCGCTAACTTTAACCACGAGGCCATCAGTATCAGTATCATTTATTGCATTCATGTAGTTTACAAGTTGGTACAAATAATATATTAGGTATCATACATGACCCTGCTAGGGCACAACAATATTATAAGAATTTTAAGGAGTCTAATTTTAGTGTCACAACACAAGTATAAATTATTATTATTCACATAGGTATTGCTCTGTGCTTATAACATAAGGATAATATTCTAATTTGAGCATTTTTATTAGGTGTCTATTATTTGTTATCACGACAATAAGAAAGGAAAGTTACCATAAAATGTAGTTAAGCCGATAAAAAATCAATCGAGTAACCAAACTGTTCAAAGCCGCTATGATATAATATAATTTCGATCATTCCACGACTTACAGATTTTTCTATATTGAGGAAAATGAAATAGTGGAAAAAATTGTATCGCCATGTTCATCTTTCCGCGGCAGTCGTAAAAATCAACTGTGAGGAAAAACTTGCTTTATGTGTTGGTAAAAGAAAACCAAGTTTTATGGTACATAAGTAGTTCATTACTAAACTCGTAAAAACAATGTACCTACTGCATGTTTTCTTAAAGCTTAAACTTGTATACACGGAGAAATAATCCGCGATTATACGCCGCAAGTTCTAAGTTTTTGTTAGACCATTAGCTGTCCGCGGCCTTTATCTTAGTTTTCTGCTCAGCTTAGGTAGGTCATAGCGTGATGTTAGCTTGCATATGCATATCCATACTAATATTATAAATGCGAAAGTAACTCTGTCTGTCTGTCTGTCTTTTCTTCACGCCTAAACCACTGAACCGATTCAACCTTCGGGACCGGAGCAGAAACCACAAACTTGAATGAAACGGGAGACAGCTCGTTTATAATATACACTAAGTATTATATTTAAAAAGTACTTAGGAAGATCCAGAGTAAAAATGATTCTCTATTTTACACGATCGGAGGGTATTATACCATTATTAATAGGAAGATTAATGTTAATTATAGCCTCAATAATAATAACGTCTCATTTATCCCTTGATCGCTTCATCACCTCAAAATGATGTTTTGTTTTTAGAAATAGAATGTAAGGAACCCATATTGGCTAAACTCAGAACATTAAGCTTACATAACGAATGTTGAAGCTAATCTTTACTAACATTATGAAGATTTTAGCTTTTTGTAAAGTATCGATCAAATTACAAACAAGTTTTAATTAAAAACCTTTTGGCCACGAATTTATATACGACTAGCTGTTCCTCGCGGTTTCACCCGCGTTACGTGAGGTTTTTGGTTTCCGCCTCGCTCCCATGGGACATAGCGTGATAGCACTCAGGATTAATGTACATATCTTTCTGCCAGTGAAAAAATTTTTAGAATTGGATCATGAGTTCCAGAGATTACCCCCTACATACAAACTTACAAATTTTACCTCTTTATAATATTAGTATAGATTGCAGCTAGCAAAACAGTTGATAAATTCTAAACATACCCAATAACCATTGCAAGGTAACCTTCTTTCTAATATAATATACCGCATCCAAATCGGTTCACCCATTTATGAGCTAGGAAGCCACAGATAGACAAACAAACAAAGACACGCATAGCGGTCAAAAGACACCCCTCTTTTTGCGTCAGGGTTATTAAAATAGTTTCCAAAGAAAGTTCTTTTTAATTATATTTTCAATTTCCCGCCTTTATTAAAACCATGATGGATGTTTCAAATAAACACGGGAGCAAAGTTACGTAACATCCGTCTTCAAAATTCATTTTTATCATACATCCATTTTGTTAGCTCATGGCAGATGGTGAATGGAGTTAGTATTGTACTGCAGTGACCCCATTCTTTTCCACTTTGTTTATTTGCTTTTTTTTGTAACAACTATTTGCATGACAATTGCAACAATGCTCATAGGTACGATTTTATGAAACTACACCTGTTTTGAGATTTTGTAACCATTTTTGTGTTGGAAAATCTATTGTGGTCCTGTTTTGTTGGTTTTACAGACTTGTGTAATATGTTAGTAATGTAATGAAATCAAATTATGACAATTTGTGTTTGTTCACAAAGGTATGTGTTTTAAACGTGATGTTGCGCAAATAGTGTGAAAGTCACTAGGGATTCGTGTGAACTAGGTGACGGATCAAAACTTCGTTTTCGGTTATTTTCGGCCAAATAATCATGGTTTGGCAATAACGGCATAACAAATTTTAGCACTCGAAGATTCGGTGAATCTGAAAATAATTACAATAAATGATTTATTTCCAAAAACTGAGTACTACTTTACAACGGTAATATGGCAACAGTATCAATGAAAGTGAAATTAGCGTCTGTAACCGATCTAGGCATAGCCTGTATTTTGGCTAAAAATAAGTTCGTGAATCAACGCATCTTGTTCATCACGTTGGGGTGGGGGTCGGCTTCCAGCCTAACAAAATTCATCTGGATTCCAGTGTTTTACGAGAAGCGACTGCCTAACAGACCTCCAGTAACTGGGCGGCACTGTACGCCTTGGTTTGACTTTCTGGCGTCTAACTAGCAACAGCTTTACGTGCTCTTACTTATTAGCGTGTTAAACTAAACGAACAAACTCTTCTCCTTCATAATATTTGTGGACACAGCGTTTATTAATAGTATTAATAAATGTTTAATTTTATAACTCGCCTCTTGTAAGTACCTCGGTTTAGAAGCAACTTTTGATGACATCAGACAGCTTTATTTCTGGCGTTACGTACAGACATCAACTTTCTACTGATTTATATAGATCTGAAACATTTATATAACGCTTTGTACTATGTGTGGGCGTACTAAGTTTAATTGTTTTTCTTCGAAGTATTTGTCCAATAATAGAAATAAGTACTTATTTCTTAATGGAAACTTTTTCCTCGGTATAAAATTAATAGATCATTATGTAAACGACGAACATTATTTACCAATGTCAATAACTTATTATCTTACAATACGACAAACTCATTAATTATTGGTTGCTTGTCCTCAAAACGAAATATTTTGAATCCGGACCGAAGATTTAATAAACAAGAACTCATTAATAAAAAATATAATGTTGCCAGTCTATCCGCGGAATCCGAAGCTTCTTCGCAAACATAACAGCGAAGAATAATTAAAGACAATAAAAAAATACTTTCTTTACACAATCACATTACTGTCACAATCAACTTTGTGACTTAATTACTAAGCTTTAGAGGTCATTCTCGTGAATCAAACACGTAATTTTATTGTAAAACGTTGTCTACAATATAATTTTGTGAAAAAAGTCGCCTCGACTTCCATTTTGATAACATTCAATTATGAAAAACGCAAATTAGGACGCTGTAAATAGTAATGGGATTTTTTCTTTCATTTATTTCATTCTTTCTTTCTTTCATAAAGTGAGTTTTCATTGTGAAATCTTTTCGGTACATTGGTTATGAACGAATTTACGGCTCACTGGGTCCCTATATATTAGCGGCCATCGGGGTCCGAAAGGCTTTTTAATGAATTCTCCAATTTTAATGGGCGATTTTGAATGTTTTTTGGCGGTTTCATGGTCACGAGTTTGGATCATTTTGTTTTTGATTCTGATATTATGTATAGATTTGGCGCCCCATGATTACCACGTTCGTTTAGTAGCGATAGAATTCCTTCAGTGTTTTGTCACAACGCAAGGCGCATAGTTAAGTCGTACGGTTTGGGCAGTCAGAAGTCTGAAAGTCCGACAAATAGTCTTACTTAGGGTTGTCGTGATGCCCAGTTACTGGGTTGTGAAGGTAGTTATTAAGTTCATGGAAGCCTCTCCATGGCACACTGGTGTTCAGCTGCAGAAAAGGAAAGTTGGGAAAAGGCTAGGAAATTATGATAATCTATATTATAATGATTGACTGACTGACTGGATGGCGGATGATATATTAACCTACAGCCAAAACTAAAGAAAATTGAGGGAAATTAAAAATAAACAGGTATTTACTAGAAAGGATTTTCGCCAATTTTACTCCAAAATGGATAAAATAGTGGATAGAAGTTTGGCATCTAAGTGGATGAAACCGCAGGCGGAACCTAGCTCTGGAATATTTTAGAATAATCGCAATAAAAATAGCCTGGTCTGTTTTACATCTAGGTATGTTCCTCTTTCGCACATTCTCATTTCCTCTCGATACGTCGCTTTTATTGCAATGGCTCCGCCGGGAGCGGTCTACAGTTTGTTTGTTGACCACTTCACAACGTTTCTCTAGATGTAGAGGGCTTCTAACGTTGTTTTTTTTTTTGTTTTAACTTGCTGTGTTTTTCTTGGTAAATGCTGGGTTGCTGAATTTGGAGGCGAGTTTAAACTATTTTTGGATAATTTGGAAGTTAATGAAAGACTTGTTACTGAAACACGCTATGTATAGTTGTTAGTGACCCTGACTACTAAGCTGGAGGTAGTGGGTTTGATTCCCACCCAGGACAAACTTTGTGTAATGAGCATGATTGTTTGTTCTCTGTCAGGGTGTAATTTATCTATGATATGTACGCATTTAAAAATTATATTCGTTTGTGTATCAGTTGTCTGGTCACCAATACACAAGTCCTTAGATTAGCCCTGTGTGACTTGTCCAAACATTAAAATACAGGCGGGCTTATTGGCTTAATTAGCACGCCTCTGCTGTTATTATAGGTTAAACAATACTGGTACTGCTTTAAATATTGAACAAAAATATAAGACCTCATTATCCATCACCTTCCTATTCACACCAATCTATTACAAAAGTCCAAAAAAACCTAATTCAATAATCACTCCACCAAACTCAAAAGAAAAAACGCACCCTAAAACCACGTTGCCAATTAAAATAATGACCAACCGCGATAAACGTAACACAAAACTTGTGCCATAATCGTAAAACAGGGTAACCCCATACAATCAATGTTAACCCTCACTCGCCGGTACATTTATTGTACCGAAACCGATCTCGTACGATACGGGAAGCACACAGTAAATTTTTAAGCCGGCATCAGCAGGGTTATGGAAGCTTGAAAAGTTTTACGAGTTTAAAACTGCGGTGAAATGGTAAATGGTATATTTTTGGGTAATGCTAGGTGGGGAGCGTCGCGATGGCCAAGTGGTTGTGGCGCCGCCACAGTGAATATGGCAAGTACCAATGACTTTTTCAATTCTTGCAATATTTTCTCACAATAGTCGTAGCGTGATGATATTAAACTAGTATATTTCTTGGGCTATCCAACACAAAAATAATATATCAGTTAGGGCCAGTATTCTTCCTTACATTAGCTTTCAAGTTTGTCTTGGACGACACTGATAACCCATGCCTCGGAAAGCTGGCGAGACGGAATGGGATGCCGACGCCTCCTTCTGCGAAATAGTTATGCTAGTGAAGGACGCGGCGGCGCGCGAGAGGCAACGACGAGCCTCTCGCCCCGGACTAAGACCCAGGCGAAGACGTCGGGAGTCGCAAGACGACTACCGGCCACCGTAGGCGCGGTTCTGCGGATGGCGAGCGATGGGTAGCTCGCCGCCCGGCTAGGACCAAGACCGCGTCGACGCGCGTTATGGTTCCACGCGCGCCTCAAAGAGAAGGAGTCAGCACAGGAAGGGGCCCAACAGGGCGGACCCAGGACGGGAGCAGTCATTGGATGATTTCCCACTCACCAAAAAAAAAATGCCTAGGAAAGCTGATGTTCCCTGTTATCATTCGTAGAACTTTGACAATATTTACGGGTATTCAGAAGCCAGAAAGTCTGACCAGTCTAACCAAGGGGTATCGTGTCGATCAGTAACTGCGTTGTAGAGGTCTGATAGGCAGTCGCTTCTCGTAAAGCACAGGCATCGAGCTGAATCTGGTTAAGGCTGGAAGCCTACCCCAATACACAAGTGATGCTGTAAGATTTTGGTTTTTATTTCTACTAATAGAACCTTAGGAACGTCATGATAAAAATATTCCCCGTCAATGGTCTCGTCAAATAAAATCAAAAGGTTATCTAATACCATTTAAGGCTTTTATTAATTACTTTAGTATTTGCCTTTTGAAAGGCAAATACTTCGTATTTACCCTCAAAAGTCAAAAACTTTACACAAATGTTTGTTTTGATTCTAATTAAACGCCTCTCCTTCTGATTACTCCCAAGCAGATTATAATTTAACACAAATGGGGTGCTTGTACTATCGACAAAATTGAATCATGACCCATTTTGACGACAAATCGTTTGAAGCTGTCAAAATAATAAGACTAGACGTGTGACATTTTTACTACAAGTTTACGCGATTGTCGACCTAATTGGATTTGAATGTCTGTAGGAAAATAAGCTTATGGTGGGTCATAATTCCATTTGGTCGATTGTACATTCAGAAAATATAACCATTAGATATAATATAAGTTTTCTAAAAAACCGATGCATATTTTCCTAATATAAATTTTATTTAAACTAGAAAGCGATTAGTTTTGTAGATAATTAATTTAAATTTCATTTGAATGGCCTGTTGGTCTAGTAAATATGAATAGTAACTTCACTGCTAAAACATCATCATCCTAAGGTATCTCTGCATCACCCTAAGGTAGACTGGTAGAAAATGCCTAAGGCATTAAGTCCGCCTTTGTACTGTGTTCGTACATTAAGTTCAATAAATAAATAAATAAAACGGAGTCCCTGGGTTCGATTTCCAGTTCGTTCAGTGTCTAGGTGTAATTTATCTGAAATATGTACTTATATATAAATATAAGCATGTATATCAGTTGTCTGGTCACCATAGTAATAGCCCTGCTTAGTTAAGGATCAGATAGCCCTGTGTGAATAGTCCCAAGATATTTATTTATTGGTGGCAGCTGTCCGTTCCCGTTCCAGTGGGATTGTCGGGATAAAAACTATCCTATGGACTATCTCTGTACCAAATTTCATTTTAATCGGTTCAGTAGTTTCGGCGTGAAAGAGAAACAGATAGACAGAGTTACTTTCACATTTATAACATACAAGCTTTTGCCCGCGGCTTCGCTCGCGTTAGAAAGAGACAAAAAGTAGCCTATGTTACCCTCCATCCCTTCAACTATCTCCACTTAAAAAATCACGTCATTTCGTCGCTCCGTTTTGCCGTGAAAGAAAGACAAACATACAGACAGACAGTCAGACACACTTTCCCATTTATAATATACGTATGGAAGTATGGATAAAAAAAAACTTTAATTATATCCTGGCCCTGTATTATATTTATCTACTTTCTTAACAGTACATTAGTAGGATTCAATACACCAGTTTGTGCAAGTTCACGCCGCGTGTTGGTTCTCACGCCGGCGTATT
Source organism: Athetis lepigone (assembly GCA_033675125.1). NCBI lineage: Eukaryota > Metazoa > Arthropoda > Insecta > Lepidoptera > Noctuidae > Athetis > Athetis lepigone. The sequence goes on along the minus strand of CM066234.1, from coordinate 5,619,306 downwards.
ATCAACGTTATTGGTTTCCATTTTATTTGGGTGCACAGAGGAAGGTAATTCAGAGGCAGCTAATAAGCTTTGGCTACTTGGTGTGGGGTTCAAGTATTATGTTTTATATTACTTTTTGTGATGATTTTACTATCAATATTTAAAAAAAAATATCCTACTAATATTAAAAATGTGAAAGTTTGTATGTGTGTGTGTGTGTGTGTAAGTGAGTGTAGATGTTTGTTACTCTTTCGCGCGAAAACTACTGAACAGACGTGTAAGGTTTTATCAAAATCTGTCCAATCTGCGCAACTTATACATCAAAATATGTCCAGGCTACATAACATCACGCTATGACCCACGGAAGGAGAGTAGTAACCAGAAAACCTAATATAACGTGAAACTTCAATAAATGCCCAATCCAACACAACCATATTTTTTTCAGTTTCGTCCAGTAGTTCCTTAGGTTAACGCGTTCAACCTAACAAATAAACTCAAAAGCTTTCTAATATTAGTAGTATAGAAGAATAGAAAATTAAAATTTTAAATCCTTAAACACAAACAGTACTTTCCTAATTAGCTGACGACATACTCCCACACTAAGAAAGGAAACGTCTTTCATATTTAAGTTTCCACAAAACACACAGAACGTACGTCTCTGTTGTCATACTACTCTGTGTCACGGTCGGCCTAGAACGCGGTGGTACGATTGTAATGGACTAGTCGAGACTTCAGAAAGTTTTACAATGTTCTGGCATTTGTACCTGCGTCGTTATTGTTCGCCTGCCTGTTACTTAATGTAAATTAGTTAGTTTAAACTTCTACGCCATTATTTTGTATGGATTTAGGAGCTGTTTAGAGTTTTTTGGGATTCGAGTAGCTTGTTTTGTTTTTTGATTGGTGTTGATATTTTGGGAAAATTGGTGTTTTATTGCTTTAGGGATATGTTTTGATGCTATTTTTACTACGTTTGAGCTTTTCTACACGTGTGAAAATAAATTTGTGCCTGTCTGTTACTAACCGGGCAGCTATAAAACCACCGAGACAATCAGTTTAAGGACAGAGTCATAAGTCATTGTTTTTTAATCAGTGACATATTTCGGCAAATAAAAGCATTCAGGCAAATCGAGACGATTGCTACAATCTTGTAATTTTGGCAATAGTTGCTTTTATAGTTTAAGCATCCATTGAACCTTCGAACACAATAGAAAGACAATAGCAGCACGACAGTCGGCTGTCGCTTGGCCGTTGAAAGGTTAAGGTAGAATTTTTGAATAATGTTACTTCTAAGGAGTTGAATATTATGTACGAAAGACCATTATTTACATAGTGTATAAACAAACAACTAATTTTAGATATTTTTTTTTTTTTTTTGGTGAGTGGGAAATCATCCAATGACTTCTCCCGTCCTGGGTGCGACGGTTGTTTGTGCCTAAACGGAAAATGCTGCTAAGGCAATTACCAGTCGACATCACTAAGATGCCTCTCAAGGCTACAGCCAAATCGACTTCCAAATAACCTGCATAATAATAGGCTACATTTTTCTGCCAACTTCCATGTCCGCGGCTTTCAAATAGGCTTCGAAATAGCGTACACGGTTTAGCTTTTAAGCCCAATACGTCATCTTAAAGTTTTATCGAGTCGATTGCTCGCGGGTGTATAAATATCGAGTCTTTTCTCGATTAACGAATGGAGTTTAAAACTTTTTAGTAATTTTAATTGGTTTGTGAAATGACGTGTGAGGCAAAGCGAAGTATTTAGAGACGATGAAGGAAGTTTTAATGACTGGCGAATGCTCTGACTAAGTTGGGGTTTAGCAGGGAAATGTCTGTGTTAGCGAGGGTTTAGGCTGCAAACGATGCTTGGTTTTCGGTCTATTTAACAGTTTTTGGACTTCTAATTAGGTCTTTTTGCATACTGACCTTCTCAATGAGTTCATCAAATTTATCAGCCTGCTGGCCGCGGCTGGACGTAGGCTCTTCATAGCATTCAGCTTAAGTTGCTTTGCGCAAATCGTCATTCTATCAGGCAAGGTGGCGATCCACATTACGCTTGTCTAAACGTCGTATACGCTTTAGACTGCAGATTATTGCTTCCTGCAGCATAATCGGTTCTGCAAAAATGTTAACCACTGCCACTTCAGTTTGCTTATTCCATTAGTTACCGACTCGCAGTATCTGACGGATAAATTCGTTCTGAATGTATTTTTTTCACTTTTCGCGAGGCAAGTGTTGGATTGATTGAATCTAATTTATTACAAGTTTACCCTTGTCAAAATCAGAGCAGTCATGTACTAATTTTTATGTCGCTAACAATAAACAGGGATCGATAAATATTAATGTGTAATACAAAACAAAATTAAACTATCTCCATATTGACATTTACGAACCTAAATTTCTCACACGAAACAATAAGAAAATAAACTAAACTTTGTAATTGAACATCAGAGAGATTTTAAAAGACACAGTTGACAGTCGAAAAAAAGTTGAGTAAAAATGCCACGAACAATACAAAACGATTTTAAACGAAGTTCGTGGGGGTCGGGTTTTTAAATAAATTAATCAATGGTAGACCACACACAATAATGAAGGAGATTGCAGCTCAATTTAGTGTGGTTATGGAACATTATAATCTAACTCATTAGTGGCGTATTTAATTTATTGGTGACAGAGAGCCGTGGGTGTAAGTGTGACTGGATGCGGCATAATAATTTGAGCGAAGTTAAAAATACGCGTTTTGACGACACAGTTGGTGAAATGACTTAGCGATTTTTTGTTTGCTTTGGTGCGTCGAATATTTGTATGAAACGTAATAAACAACCAAAATCGAGTATGGTTAATCCGAAAGCGCTCACCATTAAACGGGTTTGCAGTCCTCCCATAATAATTTCTTTAAAAAGGAACGAGAATTTTAAGTGTAATGATATTTCTTATTACAAAATACTTAGATAGTTATTATATTTATTACGACCTACAAATTTAATTTTTGTATCTAGCATGCCATTGTGTTAGTTTAGCTATTCTCCATCTCTATCTGCTTAAATGAAGTATTTACCAAGCAAAGCGTTTTACTAACTTAAGCCGAAGCACCACACCACATCCAGTTTTCAACGCTTCGTGTAACTTTAACATATTTCATACGACGCAATCGATCTACACCCGCACACGTGCATATTTTCTTTATTACCTATATCATTCGACGCCATTTTAAATTTTATTCAAGTTCTTAAATCTCACTGATGACTTTATTTTCGTGATATATCGGAGCTTTAAATGCCGCTTATGTTATTAATGTCGATATTTATTAAAAGTTAGATTTCGTGAATGTAATTTAATTGTTTACTTTATGGATTATGTGTCTTTTAAAAGAATGTAGGCGGTGTTTTATTGTGAACGTCTGTTGTTTTATTTTTGTTTTACGAAAGTGAGTTTTTGGGACACATTTAGAGGAGTGTACAAACTTAAATATATTACAGATTTTCATATATTATTTTTTTATAATAAAAAAGAAGGGCTAATCCTCAAAAACTTGTTAAAGGTAAAAAAGAACTAAATAGTGTTTGTTGTCTGTCCATTTGACTTCAAAGTTCCTTAATTTAATATAGAAAGTGGACACTCCCTGATCGCATACGATCCATATAATTAGCGTGTTCTGCATTACAGACCACGTTCAAACCTTCGAACACACGTGATACGATATAGAATAGAAAGACAATAGCAGCGCGACAGCCGGCTGTCGCTTGGTCGAAAAGTTAAGCTAGTTTAATTTTGCCAGATGGAACGTATAGCTTCAGATCGGGTTAAGAGTTAGGAGACGCTTATGTCCAGCTGTGGATTCTTGCAGGTTGATGATGATTTAAAGGAGTCACCAAAAAAAATGATTAAAAGGAGTAATTCCAAAAAAGTCATCTGTGCAGCACAGGCCTACGCCATGTCATTTAAAATCCATAAAACTTGTAATCCGTATTAATATTATAAATGCGAAAGTAACTCTGTCTGTCTCTTCTACACGCCTAAACCACTGAACCGATTATAATGAAATATGGTACAGATATAGTTTGGGACCCGAGCAAGGACGTAGGATACTTTAGGATAGTTTTCATCCCGGAAATCCCTCGGGTACGGGAACTATTTTTCAACATGGACGAAGTCGCGGGCAAAAGCTAGTATCCTATAAATTAAAATAATGGGCACCAATAATCGAAACGATTCAAAATTAATTGAAATTACATATAAGAAAACATATCGCGTACAATTATAATTGAATTATAATTTAAATTAATTTAATTACACTTTTAACTTACTTTCGAACGGGGATAAAGTTTTACGATCTTTATAATTGCATATTTTGTGATTCAATTAATTTGTTATTTATTGAATAAAGAATCAATTAAGTTACATTAGCCGTGTTTATTAAGTTCAATTAGTGAATGAGAAATAATGGAATATCAAAGGAAGAAAATTAATTTATACTTTAGTCGAAGATATTGTTTTTTGTTCCAAAATAAGTGTCTACGTAATATATTGTTTCTGTTTAAACTAAAAGAAAGATAGATAAGGACCTACTTGGATTTTTTTTATTTTATTTATTCAAAAATATCATAAAGAAACACGCACGGTACCTGAACAATATTAACGAAAGGCCTAACTTAACGCAGGTGAAACCACAGGGAACTGCTAGTATTTCTTTAAGTAAATCCAACTTAATGTAACGATATCACATTTAATTTAACCTCATTGAAAACCAATACGAAATCGTTTAAATGTATAACATATAGGGAAAGCAAAACGGTGAAAAAGCCATCAAGGGAAAATTACAAATCCAATCACCCAAATAAAAATATATCATATGAAATATGAAATTAATCTACTAAAAATAGCATTCCAATATCAATTCCTGGGGCAATTTTAATCGTCCCTCATTAAGGGCTCGCCGCGTAACCACCGGATTTTATGGCCGCCATCTTGAATTAATAATGCGTCAACAAAATGGCTGCCGGTCTGACGGACAGTAAAAATTTTATTAATCTTAAATGAAATCTTGAAAGCGTGAATAGCTTTACCATGCCGTAATTATTATTTTATTAATTTTCGATTTTGGTTTTTGCTATCTTTAATTAATTATTGTGGGGTGACTTTATTTTATCACATACAATAATATTGTAAGATTGGGGAGTCTACCATTTCAATTTTATTGTCAAACGTACGAATGTTTTGATATATTTTGAGGCTACCATAAAGTCAGGGAATATTTTTCTTCATAGAGGTAAGTTACTTCGTGCTAATTAAAGCACTCTTGAAACTATGGAATTGAGAAACATGAAATTTTTACTGTAGTTTTTTTTAATAAGGTAAAGACGCACTAAGAATCTGTTTTGGGAAAATTTACCTCTTACGGGGTAAAATTTAGGGGATGAAAGTTTTATGTATGCATGCGGGCAAAGTCACAAGAAACAAGTAGTTTAATTGTAAAAGATTTTAGGTTGATATCTTTGAAAAAAATATGTGACAGAATTTGTTTCTTAGACATTTTATCTTGTATTTTTTTTGTCTTCAACTTCATAAAATTTAAAATAAATCGACATATCATGAAACCTAGAGAGAGAATACCTGAATTACACTTACTCTATTTCAGCAGAAAACTAAATTGTCCTAGACATAACCCATTGTTTTTTTTTATTCGTAAAGCAATCACTGTCAAGAACAACCGTTATTCTAGACCCGTTGCTAAATATTTAACTGAAAGTCTAAGGCGATTTTCAGTTTGGGTCTAAGTGAAAAGAGAAAGCGAGGTCCAACTTGAAAGCAGCGTTTCTCGAATTCCTTCATTATGCGCACCGCAAAAGAATGGAATTCCCTGCTGCTGTCTGAGTTTCCAAATGCATATAACCCGGATGTATTCAAGAGACGAGTGCATAGGCATCTTTTGGGTGAGCTCGCTCCATCGTAGGCCCCGTCTATGCCCTCTGGCTAGTCTGGTGGGACCAAGAGCAAGCCCATATATGTAATAAAAAAAAAAGCAGAAAGAAAAACATTTATTTTGGTCACACACAGGAAAGAAAAATAACACAAACAAAAAGAAAAATATAACAAGAATTAATATAAAAAAAATACCTGTGCGAGGCCAAAAACGGTCCCTATCTCAGCATGATGCTACGATTTTTTCCATAAAAAATACCGCAGCGCTGGTATTCTGATAGGGCCAAAAGTGCTAAAGTGATGGTGAGTGCAAAAAGAGAAAGAGAGTGGGAATTATCGAAGAAAAGCTTATTTCTTTAAGGTATTGATGATAGAATAATTGATCGTATTTCTGTCAAAACCAGCCAACCCACTATCTCTACATATTTTTTGCAATTAAAAAAGGATGGTCCCTAAAATGAACAGCAAAAGTGTTATTTATTTATCTCTATTGTATGTATTATATCTTAATTCCTGATGATATATGCTTATTCTGAATGAAACCTATTAAATATTTTAATTGTTTTGGTTTAAATCTCATGCCATGGCATGCTAAAGACAGATCCTAGGGTCAAATTGTGTGCCTTGTTTAAATTGTACAATCGACAAAATGGAATCATGACCCACCATACGCTTATTTTCCTACAGACATTAAAATACAATTAGGTCGACAATCGCGTAAACATTTATTAAAAATGCCACACGTCTAGTCTTATTATTTTGAGAGCTTCAAACGATTAGTTGTCAAAATGGGTCATGATTCAATATTGTCGATAGTACCTAACAAATATGTAATTTATAAACACAAATAAATAATAAACTCCATGTTTTTAAATCATATTCTTTTTTTAAATTAAAGTTAAAACGCTTGTCTACCTAATAGCACTTATTCGCTTGTAACTTAAACCCGTCATGTATAAACCATTCATAGGACGAGTAACACGCGCTGTCGAGGCACCTTACTATTAAACCGTCTTTGTGTTTATGTAATTATACAGTTTTTGTTATTTTTTCCTACTGAAATAATATAATTGATGTTTCATTATCAGAGATAAGAATAAACTAAGTATATTTACTTAAACTTCGAAGGAAGTGAGTTATGTAAAACTAATGGCACTTTGACATCTCAAACATTCTGCCATGGTTAAACAGCCCAACGACTTATCTGTGCACCTCGTTGGAATGCTCGTCCTCTCCCGCTTCCCCGCGCGGCGCCCCGTGTTCGCCTCGTTCGTTTAGTAGCAATAGCATTCCGTCAGTGTTACGTCACAGCTCAAGGTGCACAAAAAAGGTGCATAAAATGATACTGTTCAACGGGATTGGCGATGTAACCCTGCAGAAACGTCAAGCTAAAAACAATACAAATAGTACGTGCGCGTTAAATCCAATATACAACGCGAAAGTTTGAAGTATCATAATATTATACTAGTTATTATAGTATTATAATAGGTATTATACTATTAAAGATATTTAAGTGTTTTTGCGGTGATAGGCATTTATAGTTTGTAAAAGGTTATCTCTGAAAAAACTGTTCTGACTAAAAAAAAAACACTTAGTAACTGCACTATTTATTGCCAAAAGTATAGCTTTAGAATGCACTAGACTTCCATAGAGCAGCTAGTTTATTTAAATACACAAATACCTAGAAGATTTGATAAACAAACATAAAAGGAGTCAGCTGTTTCAATTCCCATGGCGTATTAACGAAGAAAAAGCTCGTGGACGATCGACTTGCGACGCTAATAGCTAGATTATTATTTGTTATTGTTAATATTAAATACTATTAACTGAATAAAGATTTATTTCTCAGAGATATGTATTTAATTGTTTATTAAACGTTAAACAAGTATTGTAAATAAAAAGCATTTACAAAAGCGTCGGGGCAATTCTAAGATAGACTGGTATATAAAGGTCTACCTGTATATCTCAGATAATGTTATATTATCATCATAATGTTTAGATGCTGTTTCAGGAATAAAAGCCAGGATGCACACAGAAACACAAAAAGTAGAACTGAGCTGTTTTTTACATCTTATAAGTAAATGTTGACCAGATAAAATTTAGTTATAAAATTTGCCAACGCTTTTTCCATCAAAACCAATGCATCGCGTTTCAAATGCTTCTCACAGACAGACAGACGTCCAATCGTTCTATTATCTATCACACTCATTCACAAAGTCGCCCAAGAATTTAATTATTCCACCCCATAAGACATTTAATAAAAAATCCATAGGAATGTCTCATTACCACCATACTTGTTATATAAAGGCAGATAATAAACAATTTGAAGGCAGACAGCACGTTCGGTTCCACTCAAGGAGACTGGCGGCCATTTTAATTGCAATAATGATGCCGCCATTTTGAGGTCGTTTGTGAAGTATGACTAGTTTTGTTATTAGTAATTGTTTAGATTTTGTATTAATGAGCAGACTTCTAGGTCTTTTGGACTGTTTTAAGGAATATACAGCGCTTTGTGAAATCTCTCTGTTGGTAAGTGTCCCTGACTGCTAAGCCGGTGGTTCTGGGTTCGATTCCTATCTAGGACAAACTTTGTGTGATGACAATGATAGTTAGCTAAGTGTAATTTATCTATAAAATACATAGGTAAGTATAATTAATAGTCTGGTTATCACAACACAAGCTCTGCTTATTTAGACAAATAAAAATGAAGTGGCGCTTCGAATAATAATTTGGAATAAAAAAAAAGTTATTTTTTCACGGTCATAGGATGGCTATACCAAACTACGAGATAAGTAACGTATTTGATGTCACTCTAAATGTAATACTTGACCACAACCCACAGATCTATAAACTCTATAAGCCTTCCCCCAAAATCCACAAAACAGTTATTCGAAAAGTGAAAAACGACACTTTTAAAATACAGTTTTCACCCTCAACCCTGCTCATACATCAAGACAGTAAAATATATCGTACGATATATTTTCTATATTACTCCTGATGGCACGCCCGGGACACAGGATTCGCGGAAAAACGCTGTAACACAAAGAAATTGTGTAAAGAAACGACGTGGAAACGTATACTTTAGATTATAACCATGATTTACCTGTAGCTTTGTGGAAATTAAATGTTTTGGGAGGATTATTTATCTATTTGCGCTTGTATTCACAGGGGTGAGAGTGAATGTAGAATGTACTGGTATTTGACCTTTCTTAAAAAAAGAAACTTCTCATTATTCCACATTGAGTTTTTTTTTTGTTTTATGCGTGCGTTTACAAACATAGAAATCCCGCTGAGTTGAAAAAAAATCTATAGGTCATACAAATATTTGTCGCGTACAAATATTATGTCCTGTGTGGGAATCGAACCCGCGATATGTTGCACGGCAGCCGATTGCACAATCACTGTACCAACAAATTTTGTCGTGATGAGCTAATAAATCTAACATACAGAAAAAGTTATATAGTTTAGTGTTTCAATTCTAACAGACAACCAATGTTAATATGATAGGCAATTATTTCCGCATATCTATCTGTACATGTATTTTCAAGAGTTGACTACTCCTGTTTTGTTTAAAAATATGAAATACCAAAATATGAAATACCAGGAGCCGATGTTGGTTGAAATTACTAATGAAATATCCGATTTATTTATTATCCAATATGTATAACATTTTGTAATTTTACCTCGTGTTAGTAACTAACTTAAGTTTAGAACACAAATGGGCTTTCAAATAAAAAATAAACTTCGAATAATATTGCTTATCTCTAATAACTTGTTAGGTCTGTGTTTATATCTTTACACTTGGATTATTGATTGCAATATTCATGTTTACATCCTGTTAAAGTTCTTTATTACGAACACCATTTTCTCGTATAAACTTTAACATTAATACAAATTAACTACTTCCCCACATTAATCTGCATTTATACCTAAGATTAATTTTGTAATTTTATTTCTTTTACAGGTAAGCAGAGTCATAATCTTGCAATCTTTAAGACGAAGGGTGAGTCGATCATAAATATAATTACGTTCATTAAATTCTAGCACATAATGTAAATTAATGCCGTACGCCGTAAATCTACAGGGTGCCTCGCTTTCAAATAAGACGATGATTCTACAGGATTCTCACTTAAACGACGAAACAGAGTATCTCTTAATCAAATAAAGCTAACATGTGAGACACACAGAACAAAATTTCAACATGCAACATAAATGACAAGACTTCGAATAAAGATAAAAGATTATTCGAAGCGGTAATTAGAACAATAATAACTCTTTTATTCGAAGCAAAATAAAACAAAATATAATCGTGTGTCAAACACTAGAATATAAGTGTGTATAAAATTTTGTTCATACGTGATTTATACAATTACGAAAAAAAAACATTACTAACTTTGTAATCCTGCCTAATGATATTTTTAAATCGAACACAAAAAATTTATTACAATCACAAACGTAATATCGATAACTAATTCAACATTCAAATTCTTTTCCAGTTTACCTTACATACGTTATTATTTTATATTTAAGCCTGAATAATACTGTATGAATTATTAAACGATCAATAATAACTGATATTATAAATTAATTTGAGTGTAACGTGAATGTAACGGACTTATTTTTATGAACAAAAAAAATAACTAGCGGCCCGGCCCAATATCGCTCGGTTGTTACAAATTTTTCAAAAGTTGGGCTTTTCTCTGCTATAGTATGTTTGTATCATGCGTATAAAACATCCTCATGAATCATTATATCTCTTAAACGAATTGCATCAAAATCCGTCGCGTCGTTTTAAAAATCTTAGCATACTTATAGACAGACAGGCAAAGCCAATTTGTTTTATACTATGCAGTGACAATCAATGCATAGCTGAAACTACTGAAATTAAAAACATGACAGCGCATATTCACTCAACCCTTAACAAGGTTAAAGGGGATGACAGTTGGTAGACGCCAGAAGGAAGATAAAATTACAATAAGTCAACTCTAACAAACGTCACTATGATAAGAACTACTATCGCTGCGTTATTTTTAAGTAAGTATATGTTGGTCTCGTGACTTCCTCGGTTCACAATATTATTGCTTATTACATTGCCCATTCAAACCTTTGTAGACTGACGCCGTCTTTCATAAAACTTTACAATATTACATTATCACCTATAAATTAAACACGAAAGCTTTCGAAAACTCTATTGACTACAAACAAAGCAGGGTTCCTTCAAGAGCTACTTTACTCAACCACCCCTATGTCCCGGCAAAACCACACATTCTTAGATTTTAATTTGGCGACGAGTGAAGCCTAGTCGTTTTAATCAGGACGAAAAGTACCACGGGGCCTGTTTAAATTTTCTATTAAATTCGTGAGACGAGCAAGGGGAGACAAAAGCAACGTATCTCCGATCTATTAATAAGGCAATTTAATTTGGAAAGCGGTAGGTGTAGCGTCAACGTAAAAGGCGAACGAAATCATTGTTTTAATGAAAATTGAAATCGGGTTTTTGTGTGAGAAAATTTTGTGTTCATATCTCTTGGAGGCAGAATTCTTGTTGTAATAAGCGTGTTTTTGGTAGGTTTTGTTTTAGAGGCCGTCTGCGTCTGTGTAGTTTTCATAAACTTTCTTTTTTGTCTTTTGAAAAATCTTAAGCGAAGTACGTGAAAGATTTGGTTTTTAGTAAGGTTTTTTGTTATTAAAGTTAATTGTGTCTTATTTTATCTAAAATTATTTGAGGACCTGGGGGGACCCCATAGACCTGAGACGCAAAAAATAATAAGTTTTTTTTATTACCTCTCAAATTGTTGAGCCACGTCTTATAGAAGCACAATAAAAATCCTAAAAGCAAGATCCCACATACAGTAATATTTACAAAATGATTGTCAATTAGCGAAATACGCCGAAAACCGACAAAGATCTTAAATAACAGCACATTCAGTGATAACACGGCATAAATAATTCACAAATTGCTCTAAGAATCAGACCTAAAAGCTCTCAAACCAACGAGCCATCATAAAGTAACACAATTCACATATTTTTAGAGTTCCCTATTACAAATGGGATAAAAAATCTTTAGGAATGGGATCACTTTGATTTCCATCTATCTGTTTGCAAGTATCAAGGTGAAATGAATATCAAATACCCAGGTCTGCAATCACTGGGACGTGAAAATTAAACTTCTGAATCATTTATATCGCATGTTTTGACACGGGCAAGAGAATCAAAACCTATACAGGGGGCGTACCACAAGCCCTTATAGCAGTATTACTTTGATATTACTTTCAGTGGGAAAGAGACGGCGCTAGACAACGTGTCTAACGCTGTCACTTGCACACTCCTGCAACAGGACTAAAACAATCTTACTTTAAACGTCATAGTAAGGGGGCAGTACCCATTGACTTGTTTTGACTAAATAATAATACAAACCAAATTACACAAATACAGACCTAATACTATATAATGAAATCTGTAGGGTATTATCCTAGCCTGTGGTCCGGCGAAATGTCAATCTGACAGCTATCATTATTGTCGATGTCATATTACTGCCACGCGAAATTCACCCTTATGATCACTGTCATTTTGTTGTTTTATCTGTGGTATGGTTGTGGTTCACTCAACTGGCCTGGTCGACAAATCATACCAATCGCCAGATGAAGGGCTAGAAATATTATTATTTTTTCATTACAAGTGAAAAAATCCGAAAACCGTTTAAGTTACATTATTAAAAACAATAGACGGAACTCTCGGTACGCGAGTCCGACTCAAGCATAGCCAGTTTCATTTCAAGTATCAAAACTAATGAGAGTTATTTCGAAGTTTATTTTTGATGTGTGTATTGTATTTTTCTCTGCGAATTTCTTCTTTCGCAAACATTTTGTCACGACTGAGTGCCTTCTTATAGTCTTCTAAATGTCTCGACAATTCCCTCAGATATGAAATACTTATTTTTTCTTGTACCCAAATAATGAAAATGTTCTTGTTTAAAATAACAGACTTATTGTAATGTGTTTCTATATATTTTTTGCTAATTTCGCATTTTTTTAATCACTACACAGTATAAATAAGATAAAGATGCTTGCAGCATCTGTCTGTCTCATGTATGTTTAGATCTTTAAAACTACGCAACGATTATGATGCGATTTTTAATACATAGAGTGATTCATATAGTAAGCAAAGAAAATCCGTTATTTTTTTATAGAATTGTAACACCCGTGCAAAGTTGGGCGGGTTGCAATTTTTATGTTATTTTTCCTGAATACGGATTATCAGTGAATATTAATCCCAGTCATTTTAAAAATATCCATAAACCCTTATTTTTCTATATTAGACCATCTGGGATTTTTGTCTGTACATTCCTTATTTCCCAAAATAACTCGAATATCTTATTCAAATATAAACCTTGCCATTGCCTAGAGTTTATCTTAAAATACCAGTCAAGTGCGAGTCGGTAATCAATCAATATCGTTTCATTAGATACACCTCCTTGACTGACAAACAGCCGAAGGAAGAATTAAAAAACGAGATTACAAAGACGACTCAATTAGTCCTTTAGGCACATCTTTACGGGACCCTAAAAATAGGTTCAATTTTTTCTTGCAATTTTAATTAATTTCTTTTGCTGACCATACTTCTCGCTGTGACAGTTTTGTACCCGAGATTAATGGATATATTTAAATTCCCGTGTATTTTATATAACTGTATTTCAGCCAATTTCTTTATTCAGCTTTTTCTTTGCATTGTATTTTATTTTTTTCTTCCACTGCATTTTATGTTCCAATTACAGTTTAGCTTGTTAGAGAATTATTTTTATTCGAAGCGTGGTTATTCGACTTCGAATAAAATTTAGATGAGAAACTTTTTCAGTCTATTGTGATATTCTATAGGTTATAGCGCTCGCTATTTATGGGGGGTTGGGTAAATTTACAAATCTATTGTTAGTTGCAATCCCAATCTTAAGAATTTCGGGATTGGAGCTTTTTAAAATACTATTTTATACATGTTACGTTGCAATACTACATAGAATAAATTAGAAAACGACCATAGAAAACTGCATGTCAAGCCGTTCTATAGATAAATAGGATCAACCTTCTCCGTTCAGTCTGTAAGTATAAAATACAAAATTTGAGTCACAAGAAAATAATAGGGATGTTGACTACATCAAAAGAATGACATTCTGTTTAGTCCGTCTGTTAGACAGTCCAAAAATACTGGACACATATTTTTTGCTTGATCAAATTAATAACAAAATACAAAGATAAAGAGCATCAAAGTTTCGGAGAGGGGCTTGAGACGTCACTTCTCAGTAAAAATTATACAAAGGCGTGACGTTTCACGAAACTTTAACGCACTGTATTGTCGTCATTTTCTGTTTACGAGAAAAAAGAAAAAATACGTGTCCCAAATTATTTGATTTATCTAACTGGCGGACTAATTACTTTTTTTTGTCGTCTCGCCTATTAACCGTAACATCTCTAATACATATCAGACAACATTTGAAGGCGCAAGAATTACAAAAAAAAAATTAAAGATAAACCGTTTTTGTTTTCCACTTTGCCCGCAGAAATTCGCGTCACCCACAAAGTGTTGTAGAAAGGAGAAAATCCCAAAATTCCTCTCACAATTAATATATCTCTTTGTATTCCTCTCAAATCACACCTTTCAATTTCGGTAACTCTCCTTGTGGTTGTCGAAGGGAGTTAATTTTAATTACTTCTCCCCTCTTTCCATTTCCTTGCCCTCTATGAGACAATGTTTTGTATCTTTTGAGCTGTATTGTGTGTAGATGATCTGTTCTGTCTTGTTTGGAGAAAGCGCTGTCTGCAATATGAGCCTGTCTGAAAACACATACAAGATAAATAAATTGAAAATTTTAAAAACCACCTGAACTCATTAATATTGCGACTACAGCTAACAAAAAAGTTAATAACTCCAAAACGGTCGCACTGATTTTGATAAAATATGTCTAAGACACATCGCTATATAACTTACTACAAATAAAAAAAAACACGTTCAAATTAGTTCACCCGTTTTAGGTGTTTTACTGTGTCACAGACAGACACACACACACGCATAACGGTAAAAGTTACAATAAACCTATTTATGCGTCGGGGGTTACAAAATAATTTGAAACACAAAATTGCCTATTTCGAACCTTAAAAACGCACATAAAACGCGTTTTAGGCCACTACTAATAAAATAAATGGTAGAGCAATAAAACCACTAATTACTCACTTTGACCACTAATATCCACATTACCCGGTCAATCTGAACATTACCAAAAAACCTATAATAATTCTAATCTACGTTATAAGTCACAATCGCCTGCTTTGGGCAATCTTGTGGCTCATAAATCACACGTTTCTTTAAGTTTTATATACTATGTATTTATATGTATGTACACTATGTTACTTGTGCTTAATCTCTGTTTAAGCGAGCGGGGAAACACGCCAAAGCCACATTAATATTAGAACTTAGTAAAGTATAATTGTGATTGGTGTTAGTGATAAGCGACAGCGTTTTATTAGTGTATTTTTAATAAATATCCTGGGACATCTCAAACACGACCATTGGATTCCAAACTAAGCTAAGCTTACGGCAGACAGCAAAAAGCTGATGACATACTTACATAATTTATAAATAGATGTTTATTCTAGATAAGTAATGATAAGTTACACATAAATAGTCATGCCCATCACACAAAGTTTATCCTTAGTGAGAATCAAACCAACGACCTCTAGCCTAGCAGTCAAGAACACTAAAATCTAAGAAACCACCTAAGGGACCAAAAGGCCCTTGTACAAAAGCATGTGTGGCATCCTGGCATCAGGAAGGATGGTAAAATAACAAAAAATACAAAAAGTTATGTGTATCTTTTAATTTTTGTATGACAGCGCGTCTTTCTTATTTTAATATGATTGGGTAGATCCTACATAGTATTATTACTTATTGACATGGGCTATGCTTTAGATTTTAGTCAACATCCACGTCCACAAACTACTAAAGAAAAAGTAATCCGCTATTATTTAACAACTTAAACCTAACCCTAATCGCGATTACATAAGAAATCGCTGAAAAACTAAATCGATGCATAGACGATAGTGAAATCTAATTTATACAAAGTGTAATTTTTATTTCTTTTACATTTCTTCTAAGAATTTATTTAACTTTATCGCCACTAAAAAGTTTACGACCCATAAGCTTGTATATTATAATTATAACTAAAAGTTACAATAATTATTACTAAAAATAGCTCCCTTTTTTCAAAGGTTTCTAATTTGTTTTACTAATAACTTGACTTGTAAGTTAGTTGTTATTTCAGTTCGATTTTGAACCTACGTCCATTGCAAAAGGACACTTTTAAAGAATGATAACATCATTTTAATCCGTCCCAAAGGCCCTGGGCAATTTCATGGATAGGTCCCTAGTGGATTTCCTAGGAAGAAATCTGAGATGAAAAGAACTTATTTCTCTTATATAATATCCCAACCTATTTTATCCAAGGACCAAATCCTACTCAATAAACAACAAACATTACACAAATTCTGACCCGTTTTCCCTAAAAGTACACGGATACTGAGTTGATCAATAATTACCTAATTGACAACGTAATAAGGTACTACATCCTTTGAAATGGTTAATACCTTTTAACATTTAAGTTAATACATTTTTTATTGTATTCCGGATTAAAACGAAAGTTCTCGAAATAACCCTAAACTCACGACCCATTTAAATTAGCATTACATAAGTCTAAGCGTTGGTATGTGTCCGGAAATTATGAATTCAAACCTTTTAGCCCGGGACTCTAACTAAATACATTAGCTATTTAGTAGCCGACTTAACCCTTGCACTGGCGAGCTGTCTGCTTAATTTGGCATGAAAACACGCAAACAGGCCCTACACGGAGGGTTGAGTTGCTAGATAAGGTAACTACGTATGTAGAAAGAGCGTGGTTTTAAAAATAAATTAATACTAAATCAAAGAGCTTCTAAAAACTAGGCCTTGATGGAGCGATCTGAGCGAAGTAGCTGTATACACTTATAAAGTGTCGTCATCATGGTAACTTCGTGTTATTTAAAGCCCCTGAAGTCGAGAAATTTCCTTCTCTATCTCAAAGTTAATTAGTATTTAATATAGTAAAATTTTAACATCTGATTGCACGATTTGCTAAAATCTATATAACACTCACATACGGCCATACTTACCAAGGCCACACAATCAGTTAATATTATAATA
The DNA here is from genome assembly GCA_033675125.1 of Athetis lepigone. Classification (NCBI taxonomy): domain Eukaryota; kingdom Metazoa; phylum Arthropoda; class Insecta; order Lepidoptera; family Noctuidae; genus Athetis; species Athetis lepigone. The sequence goes on along the minus strand of CM066234.1, from coordinate 5,602,186 downwards.
TTAGTTATAATATTTGTAAATTCAAATATATATGTATTATACATAAATTACACACGGACACAGAACAAACAACCAATCTCATCACAAATATTTGTCCTGGGTCTAAATCAAACCAGATAAACAGTCAGAGTCACTAACCTAACCAGTCAATTTTGTTAACAATTTAAACGTCAAGTCACTCGAGTAAATAAGCAACAGGACAAGACAATTGACCTTATTTTCCTGTCAGTTTGTACCTAAAACATTCCCAACCTTCAACCTTTTTCCATAAGGAAAAATCACGAGAAGATAGGAAACCCTGCATAATATGGGACACGTATTTTATTCGTGGTGGCATTTCTAGTGGTCCATTACTCTTGGGAAGAGCACTAAATATGTTGATTCGCCTATTTATTCTTAGTTGCTTCCACCATCTGCTTTTGTTTTACTAACGAGAAACCTCTTTGTTTTCGTACTACTATATTATGAACTGAACAAACAGATAGTTTTGGGTTAGTCATTGAACTAGATGGATCTAAAAGGCCTAATTCGAATTTGTTACGAATTTTTAATGGACTGTGTTGAGTCGAGTAGATCGGGATTAGAGAATTTGTGAAGCGTTGTGATCAGTGCTCTTGTTTTCCTTGTATAAGAAGATGGCTGTTACTTTTTTTTCTGTGCAATAAGTGCTTCTCTCAAAACTCTTATGGCGAGATACATAGGACGTTACTAAGCACTGACTTTGGCTTAGCCATGTTTCGTCTCTATCGTGCACTTGACGTTTGGCAGTTGTGTAACAGTGACAGGTATAGTGCTAAGCCAAAGTCAGTGCTAATTAATGTCTATTTATCTCGCCATTAATATTTCGTTTTCAGCTTTCGAAAAGCCTGTGTTTATTGGGTTGTTTTATTAAAGAACTTTAAGCCAGCCAACATTCAGGATCACAGCAATAATTATTATTTATGATATTGGAAACCCCACCTCGAACATCCCTATTCATCCCTATAATCCTCAGTAACTATAATATCCGAAACAATCCATCACCACCAACTTTTAATTTAAAAATACGGGCTCATATCGAAATTATAAATGCCCATTTTCATAAACCATTTGACAATATAGCGGTTAAATTCGAAATACCAATAATACATCAAATAGTTTTGATGCAGACGTAACAAACTCTGGTATTGATGGCAACCATTAATATTAAAATTGTTGGTTAACACAGTTCGTAGTATGAATGTATTGCTACAATTAAAACTGATATGATTTTTGGTCGGTATTCTGTTTGTTGATCACTCTTGTTTATGTGTCGCTTTTGTTAAAGTTTTCATGCAGTTTTTTGTGGAAACACAAATAAAATTTCGTGATGTCCTAGTAAAGGCACCTGCCTGTTTTGATGATGTTGGTTTTTCAATAGGGGTGAATACAAATGCGATTTTTTCTATTCTCTTAGATTACGGTTAAGGAAAGCCTCCCTTCGCCTTGATAATAGTCAGCTGATACTATTACAAAATATTTAATCACTGTTTCTTAGAGACTTTAAATTACACATTCATAAACCGAAAAGGTTAATTAGTAAGAAACAATTATCTTTCTAAGCCCACCTACACATATCAACGCTCAGCACAGCCTTCAAACTCATAATCATTACCACCATTGTTTTATTTTGATGACCGCACCATATTATTAACTCAGTACAAAATCAGCACGATTATATCAACTTCATATCCACACATTCAATTGAACAAAAAAGCATTTAACAAAACCATGAATACAAATTAGCAGTCATTCAAAACTCATGTCCACAAATTAAATCTTGCACAACACACAAGGAAACTTGAGAATACCCACGCGATTGTAATAAATTCTAACCAGGCGCCACCTGACATATCGAGAATGAACTAGTGAGACTACGTGCAACCAGTAGTAAAGTTACCAATGATTAACATGCTGAGCCTGAATGCTTTGTAGACCCGGAAGATATTGAGAAAGGTAATGCTAACATTAGTATAATTTTACAAAAGGAACTATGTAGATGTCATTTCAATCTTGTAGTGTGTAGCAATGGCACGTTTTGTAAGACGTACAAAATGTTAGATTCTTCCAATCTCAATAGAGACTTGGTAAAATATTATTATCCGTAAATGTGTGCACTAAGCAGATGCTGTTGTATCTAAGTCCGACGGCAAACTGATACGTCCGGAGTCCGATCTTGAGACTTGTATTTCTGAGATAGGGCGGAGTCGTTTTACTAACTTCCAAACTCCTAGCTGCAATTGAAAAATTACATTTTTTTTCAATTGCTGATGGGATTTCTAAAAAACAATTGAAACTTACGGTATAGGAAGCACAATGGGGCACTCAAATACTAAAAGAAACTAATACATAAATATAGAACGCACCCAACATTTTGTCGTAACAATATCTGAGTTTACTCACTCCAGTAGAAGCATTATGCGATGACTGTCACACTGAACTTTGAAAGGTTAATGTATTAGAAACTGTAAGCCTCCTCTCTCATCAAAATACAGACTACGACAAATATAGAACAGAGGTATCGATCTTACTCCATTCATACTTGAATGCCTTCAAAATTCAAATAGAAGATTCAATCCCAAACATATTCAGACCCAAAATAGAACTACAATTTCTGACGGTTGATCGACTACAGAAGTTCAAATATAAAAACGTGTGTATCGTATTACATTCAGTAACCAAACATAAAAGTATATTAGACAACACTTTAGATATTCCAGGCACGCAATATATTCTTCTATCTACATTGTACGGCAAATCAAAAGATACCTAGAAATAATACACCTCGCCCGACGCCAAAAGGCGAAAATAGCTAAATTGAATTTCACATATCCAAATCGTATAATGTCATTATATTATCAATGGTAACTCCCTAACTCGGGAAATTCACGTCTATATTTGCCAGTATTGAATTTACTTGCTATTCGTATAGTAGCTTTGTGAAGTGCACTTTGATATAGGAAAATATCTTTGGAGCAGGTAACGGCTGTGTATCTATTGAAATATAAACCTTAAATCTTAAGGCTTTAGCTTTAAATTAAGTCTTAGTATAGAACAAGCTTCGTTTTTCGCATTTATTGCTTAATTGATATTAAAATGAGTTAGGTCAAGAAACTACACTACAGGTATTTTAAACTAATTTACTATCAGCTTTATCACAGAATAGGTTATCAACAAAAGATAATATAAATTGTTCTAAATTGGGAACTACGTCGCTAAAATATTCAAATTCGCCGAACTGAAGAAAGTCATCTCCAATAGATTACAAAAGACTTCAAGTACAAATCGAATTTGCTTTCCATTCCAAAATTTGGACCGCCTTATCCATCATCCAAGATTTATTTTAAGTGGTGTAAGGGGTTCAAATGTCTTACCTATTGATTTTGTGGAAATAGCGGCACGTCTCGACAATTCACGGGCATTGCCGAGGGAATACCGTTTCGTTGGAAAAGAGATGCCTGGGCGCGACTTGACGCGACTTGGCTTGTCTTTTTAACGTGACAAGATCTATGTTAGTGTCTAATGTTTTCAAGATTTCTGTAGCTTACCGTCTAGAATACCAATATGTTTGTGGATGGGATAAATTAATAAGGTTTATTTAAGTGAAATTTTAAACGTTGAAAACGGCTTTAATAAATACTATCAGAGTTAAGAAACAAAACAAAATATTTAACACGTCTATCTCACAGTTTAAAGCAAAAATCCAAATGTTTTGCAAGATACTTGGAATTTGTTGGGCAGGGTATAACAAACTCAAAATGATCTTCTCTAAAATATTTTCTCGAAACCCTCTCAATGTTGGTAGAATTTACCAATTCAAAACTCGATACGACTGTATGTAGAAACAGAGCCTCTATTTTATTTTTACTGCCTTGTGTATCGGCTGAAGCTTTACTAAGAGCTATATTTTAGTTTGTACTGCTCAATTTCCCTATATATGAGTTTCTGTTGCATTTCACAAAGGTTTCTCTATGTATTATTTAAATGTATACTAGTAATATTGTACGCAGGCGTTTCTAAACATTCTCTTTTACAAGTTCTGCCTTATTTTTGCCGTTTCTGTCTTTTATGAGTGTGAAATAGAAGTTTTTATCACCATCCGCGGTTTAAGTTGGAGGTAAAACGATAAAACTGCGAGAATTACTAAAGGGGGCAATTACATTAATGAAATTACCAATCTGTCTACTAAGCGCTCTGGTTTTAGCAATAACTTCTTGGAAGCATTTTTGTTTGAGGAAAATGTCCCATTCCAGCATTGAACTTTTACGATCCAATATGATATGCATACGATTAACCTACAATCCAATTCATACGGCCATGACTGCAGTGGAGCATAGTTTATTAGATTTTCGTACCAGAACGATAAAAAAATTAGTTTTTAGAGTGGAGTAGCGGACAAAAGCCAGTGGTTTAATAAAAATGTTGAAAGCTCGATGGCATGTGAAAATTTTGTTGTATGTAAAATTTGGCACGACTCTTGTTTTCAACTGGTGACCCAGTTTTGAGGACGTTGTCTGTTTCGACCATCGCTAGTTGCCTTTTTTGGATGGTGAGAACAATTGGTGTTACATTGTTTCACCCCTGGATATTGGATGAAACTTTTCTGGGCTACTCAAGTCTATGAGAAAATTGGAGGCTTAAAATAGACCACCTAAAACTCTTAATACTTTGTTGATACAATGCTGTAACTATTTTAAGTATGGTTTTGTATTGTAACAAAGTAATTATTACCGTACGATTAACAACAGTTGCCTTTAAAAAAATCGATCAAAATACTTATGTATTTTGATCGATTTTATTCGAATCGAATTTATTTTCTATATTGTCAAGATTGTGAGTATTGAGACGAAGAACGAAGAACCTTTTTAATTACAGGATTAAGCCGTAAAAGAACCAAGGAAGTATATTCAGTACACAACAGAATCCCACAAAACCGTTGACTTCTTAACTAAGAGCATACGAAGCAGAAAATAGCTAACTTGAAGTCTTCAAGACAATACTAATAACCCGATTCCCAGACCATAAACTTGTTTCCAAGAATATCAACGCCAAGCTCTCAGACAGATCAACGCACTCAGTGAGGTCCCTTGAGGCACACCCGCATTCTATCACTCGACGAATTAACGCGCTTTCCGTTTCAAGTATTTGATTCTATTAGGCTTATGTGCTTTGTTTTAAAGTTTACTTTATTTCTTGCTTCTTACTGTGTCATTGGGGTTGAAAGTTTAGATTCATGCAGTATAAAGTTGTCTTTACTTAAATTTTTATATAGTTGTGAAAATCATTTTATTGGTATATTAAACGTTTATTACCGGATTAAGAAAACGCTCTCTTTTAATGAATTATTAGTTAAAAGATATTGAATATATTGTTGTCAGCAAAATTATGTTTATTGACTTACCTACTTTAAAAGTCATCAAAAAGAATTGAAGCTGATTCTAAATAGTCTAGCTGTCTTTCACAGATCTTTCATGAACCAAAAAACAATTTCACTTATTTATATTTTCCGTAGAATAATCCCATCTAATCTGTAACAGCTTAACGACAAACGTCAGTCAGATCCAGTGATCCTATCGCAATAATCAACTGGAGGGTCAGTTAACAATAGACCATGGGGCATCCACGGCAGTTTTGTTAAGACCCGCATACAAGGACTAGGGGATTTGCAACCGCTGTTTGGTTAACGGGTTTTAACTATGGTCGAAAACAGAGATTCACTGACGGTTTCTATAGATACCCTGTCTTCCATTTTGAAATGGATTGAATTCTCGTATTGAAGTAAGCTTTTACAATTTACACGCTGTACTTTGTTTCTACAAAGGTAGTTATCACTTAATTGCTTCATTTGTTTGGGGAAGAAATTACTAAGAGTCGGACAAAAGGGCTTGTTCAATAAGAATTTCGCCGTAGCAGCCTATAAGTTTGTAGTGTGACTACCCCTAGTTTCGGAAACACGCACAGACATTGGACGTGCATCATATCTCTTTCTGGACGTGTTAAATTGCCCTCCTATGGGATTATGACAATGAGGAAAGAGTGATTGCATTTGTGGCTGTCCAGCTTGACTGGTCTCCGTTGATTCTAGTTGTGGCCTCAGAAATTCTATCAGGAAAATATTTTGCTCTCACAAGTATAATTAATTTTGCAAACGATTCAATAAGAGTGAAGCAAATTATTTCTAAATTACTACTAAGTAGGTTAATACATCTTTCCGATAATCAATCATCTAGATTTCTGTCACAACTTGAGTATTGCGTCGTTACTGTAATATATTTAATTCTGCAATTACTTGTACTTACACGTTAACTTTAATGACATTTATAATATTATTGTAGGTAATGGATTTAGTAAACTCATTTAGAATTAAACTTCTTATTGCCTTAACATTAAGCTGTAGATGAAGAGGAAAATGCTTTTAAAATGGGAAACAGATTTGGAAGAAGTAACAAGCGTTACTTTGATTTGGCTTACCCGGTTTCAACGTAGGTTTTTGACAATTCATACTAACTATACCTGTGATGCTTGAATAATCTCGGAAATATAAATGTCTTAAATTTTAAATTTTAAAATATCTGATCATTTTCACGGATAGCTCTAAAACTAGTTTCCATTTAAATCTGATACAGGAATAACGTCACATGTTGCAGAATTCTACATAAATTATATCTCTACGACTTGTATTTCTCCAATAGCCCGTTAAGGTAAGGGTTATTAGGCTTACACCGACAAAACGAGTGTCTAGGTATATCTTATGACATAGAAATTCCTTGAATAGAGCGTTTAATATTATGAAGCTCTAAAATTGTTATTGGCTGTGGAACATTTTCATTCCTGGTATATTTTATCTCGGCACTATAGTATCCTTAACTATTGTGTATCTTTCCTTTATAAACATCACATTATTGTATTAAGTTGTTAATTCTTCTTTATTGATGAATATTTACTGCGTCTTTTTGAGAATTGTTTTCTTAGAAATGTTCTACAAATATAACAATATAGTCTGTGTATCTTTTGTGGATTGGTTCGTGCTTAGGCTTAATACCCTATCAAATACCATCATTAATTATTAATGTACTTTCTAAGTTTAACTTAAATGTCTGTAAGGGAAAACATAAAGACATATAATAAGAGTCTGAAATCGCCAATCCTGTTCAAGCAAGAGATCAAAGCCTTTTCAGCATCAAACAAAAAATTTAATGCAGTGCCTTTAACACACAGAACTAATATCTGATGATAACAAAAACAAAAGAGCATTAAACAAATCTATAACTGACAAAACACAAAGAAACAAAAACTGACATTACATACGCGTAAGTAAAAGAACGAATTCTACTACGTGCTACCGGCTCGCTCAAAATTATAAGGTTCTACCAATTAGCTCTTCAGTTCCATTAGAACATAAACTTGCCGAGATTGTGGCTCAAGTTAATAGCTTTAAGTATATGGGATCGCTGCCATTGAGCGAGCTCGAAGGGAATTACACTAATATTAACAGGTCCTTAACTTGCTTAGATCAGTTTACTTCACCATAATAACGCGGTTTAGCAAAAATTGCCCGGGAAAAGAACGTTAACCTGTTCGGATGTTACATTGCAGTTAATATTTCTTTGTGGTTCGTCTTTGGCTCACGATTGTGCAGGAATGTCAATAATGTTAGATTTTGTTGTGCGGATTTGAAAAAGGTCAAATATTATTGTTGTAACTCTTTTATTGATAATGTTCTTTTTCAGTTTATCTTTGGCAACACTGACAATGGTAAAGTAAATTCCGTGAGTGAGTTTGCAGGTATAATTTGGTAAATTTCTGGAATCATCAATCCGCCTTGAGCATACTCAATTATCAATAATAATGTATGAGAAGGCATGAAGTACCATGTGAGAGAGCCTCGTATATTTTATCGCGTCCAGTGAGCTTCCTCTCTATATGTGAAATACAATGCAACATAAACTAAATTCACAAAATGGTTACCTAGGCATCTTAATACCTCTTAATGAGGGAACCGATATAAACAACTATTAGCATCTGTTAAATGAAACCGTTTATCAGAATTTACCGTTTCCCGATACAAGCCCCTAAATGTTTGGCTATTTTAAATCAGATATAACCGGCGCACACCAGTTCAGGGCGGACAAAACTGGATCACAACCGGGACGGACTGGTCGAAACCGGATTAATCCGGTAAAGTTCCTCGCATGGTTTCGCTGATTTAGAAACTTGTTTGTTCCTTGAGACGGCCGCAGAGGGTCCTATAGAGTTTCTCTTCAAGTTTAATGGAAACTAATTCCAGATAACATCGTCCTTTTGTATCTAGCTTTATCAGATGTCTGTAGGTAAATATTTGGTTAACTTTGCGAATTCTTGGAACCCTTTCAATTTGATTATTATGACTGGATGGGTTCAAGGCCTTGTAATTTTGATATTATTAAGGTTATTTGACAAGTGTCAAATCAGATATTGTTGCTCTCCGAGAAATGATGGGATGAGGAATCTTGTGCCTATTATAATCCTCAATAAACGAGGCAATTTTCGGGAGACGTGAATGATTTTTGTACCCTATTATTGTAAATTTGTATCTGTGTATTTGACATAGTTATTGTTAGTATCTCAAATTGTCTATCATTGATGAGACAGTCTATTGTTGAAATCATTTTGTTTATGTTATATTACATCTTTACAACTCTGGACTTTAACAACTAAAACCACAATAAATTGTACAATCTAAACCTCATCATGTTTACCATTCCCAACATTCACAAACATCCAACTTGCAGATAACTGCTGAAATATTTTGAAATAAACTGAAATATACAAAGTTTATGCTGTATGAAAACAGGATCTCGTACTGAATGGACAGTAAACATCCGTCGAGTAGTTCAAAAGACTCTGCGGGTACAGTCGGCACAATAAACAAGAGAAATATTATACTTACCCATCGTGCAACTTGTTTGCGACTTATTTTAGTATATTCTCTCTCTCTCTCTCTCTTTGTTTCTCTCAAGGAGGATTCGCTATGTATATTTAACGTCTTAGCTTCAGACTTCATACATTTATTCTAATTTTTTCTCTTACTAACGTCTCCAAAGTCACATCTACCTCTAAACTAAAATTCATAATTATTGGAACAGCAGTTTAGCCGTACAATCGTAACACACCAACAGGCCTTCGCTTTCGCTTTGTTAGTATGAATATGTTTATAAGGTTTCTGTATTGCGTGATCGGAGGTCTTAAACGGTTCTAAAGTTATTTTGTTTCTGTATGGAAGTTTGTAATGGTAATTCATGTCGTTTCACATTATCTGTGTTCGGTTTGTCGATATTTATGTCATGGCGATCAGTGTATGAAAGGAAACCATTACTTTTAACAGCTCAGATTGTTAATCATAAATGAGATTTAATGGCAGGATGTTCAAAGGTATTGATTATGTTGATCTTTTGCTAAAGAAACGATTAAATAAATTAGCTTTACTTTTTGACATGCACTTCCAAACGTCGTTCTAGATTTATCCCGAGCAAAGACACAGTAATGGCGTCCAAGCAAGTTGCTTGACATGTCAGCAAAGAGTTAAATAAAGAACAGAGTATTCTAGATCACAAACTTTGACAAACGAGGTTAGGAACTCTACTGTTACTCAGAATAGTGAACGGCCTAGATTAAATGAAAAAGGTTTGGATAATGCCTCATATCAGACGATCATTGGTTCAAACTTACATCCTAATGGACAAGAAATAAAGATGGCGGAAAAAGCTAGGCTCTTTAGATAAAAGCTGATCCTAAATAAAAATGAATGAAAAATAATGAGGTTCAGAGAATTCAGGCTTATAAAAAATCCTTAACTAACATTTTTAAAATCACAGGTTACATTAATTAAATGAAAAGCACCTCTTTGCTTACCGCAACATTCGTCTAATTTTCGTGTGTGATGCGGTCAGAGGCAATGTTTGCCCGACTGTACGGTATTGTACTAAATTCTCAGTGCAAATATAACCAGTAGGAATACACTTAGTTTTAGTTTGTCTTGTTTGTGGTCCTAGTATTTTGTAACGACACGGTTTTAAATGTCTTTGGGACGTAAGTATTTTCTATGTGAGCGCTTATATCGTGGGCAATCTCTCTATCTTTTGTTACCTATGTATTTTAGCCGATGTAAATAGAAATATTTGTGCATCAAATATTTTGAGATGATAATATAAGGAAAAAGGTGTAGATAGGTTATAGGCAGTCGAAAAGTGGCACTTTAAATGTAGCTGTTTGACCAAAATGATACTTGTGATGATACTGAGCATCGAGTTGATATTTGGCGTTTATCTCTTTTTCAACTTCAACTTCAACTTTTATACTTGTTATGGCAATCCACCGAATTTTCGGTGATTTCTGCCAATGTCCAGTTTGAAAATAATATTTCAGTTTAAATGACAATTGTTCGGTAAATAAATTATAGTGTGGAGATCATACACGTGTTCTTATATCCAAGAACACGAGATGACTCCTATCTCTTTTTCACTTGCACTACTTCAATCATGACATCTTGCTTTGACGTGTAATCTTATTTCAGTATGCCATTGCAATATTTAGTTATGTATTTGTGCGTTAGTGTGCCGTTTTTGAAGATAGGATTCCGTTTAGGTAACCTATTTACACCTTTTTACTTACAATATCATTGGTATCAACCATCAAAGACAAAAAAGATGACAGTTATAACAATGTTGCTTCTTAAACTGTTTAGTTTCGAATTAAATTCTGCCATGGTGCGAGTATACTTTGAATTATGTTAGTTTCCAAAACCAACACTCCAAACTCCATTCCTAACGTTAGACATCTTAACTGTTAGTTACCAAAACTATTTAGTTTTAGATCATAATTCTCCATAATGTTGTGGCAGTAAAACTTTGCCAGAATTACAAGACTTTACAAAATAATATCATGATTCAAAAGCACTAGATGAGTTATACACCGGTCATTCTCCGATTCGGCGTTATTTGCCTAATTACCGTAGCGATTTTTATTTTTCACTGATTTAACTTAAACTCATTAAAATATGAAACTAATAAAAAATACGAATTCAAAAATTAATGAGGCATGTTTTAATTACTGGTAGTTTTCTAGTTATTGAGACTTAAAAAAATTATGTGTACGGTAATTAGAAAAGTTTAATATCTAATGCCACGGTAATTAGAAAACACTGTCAATTTTAAGTAAAATGTGATATAATATAATAAAAATAACACACATTAATAATTTGTATAAATCTATTTATATAAAATGAATCCCTATTTCCCTTTGTCATCTATGGACCGATTTCACTAATTCTTTGTTGTGTTTGTTATTTGTTAGTTCCTAAGATTCAATGTATTACTAACACTCTATGGATATTTTTACGTCTGAAATAAAATTATTAATGTTTGGAGAAGATTCTTATGAAAAAAAGTAAAAATTAGGGTACTTTAGGGTAGTGTAGGTTAGAGTTGAGTAGAGTGGGATAGAGTAGTGTAGGCTAGAGTAGGGTATACTAGGAGTTAAGCCGCGGGTAAATAGCTAGTATAATTTTTATTTCCATTTATTTATTTTCATACACATTATTTACATTTTTAAATAATTATACAAAAACAAAACCATATAAAAATATAAAAAAAACACTAGCCCACCGGCACCGGGAACAGGGTCCCAGCTACCGGTGATCAGGGCTCAAGAGAGAGGAACTTCCTAAAGATGCGAGCCGTGTCCAAAAGCTTCTGAATGAAGCCCTAGATTCAGCCATCTAACGAGAGCCTCCTTAGATGTTGGTTGAGACTCTTGGCTATTAAACCATTGTCAGAAACAACTATCGGCACATGACCGTTGAGTCCTCATTCAACACGTCAACAATCTCACGAGCCAATACTTAATTTTTATTATCTTTCTTGGTCTTCACAAGGTTCTCGTCACGCGGAACCGTAACGTCAACGAGCATTGCGCGCCGCTCCAATCGATCTACCACCACTATATCAGGCTTGTTTGCTACAACAGTCCTTTCAGTGATGATGTATCGACCCCAGCACAATGTGACATTGCCATCTTCAGATTCTACGAGGCCATTTCCAGAGCAAGTTGCTGATTGATAATCCTGGCTACTAGGTTGTGCCCATTCAAGTCTTCTTTGTTAGCAAGACGAGAACAATCAGAGATAATGTGTCGAATCGTTCTCCCGGCAGGTGACACGCCCGACATAAGTCAACCATCTTTCACAATAAATCCCCGATAATTGTTCGTCATGATAACCTCATCCATAATTGTACAGACAAAACCTTCGGTTTCCCCAAATAGGTCTCCAAATTGAAGCTACTAAACGGACACTAAAAAGTCTACATCTGGCCCATGCAGGGCCCGGAAAAACCGCCCGTGTAGCGCCTTACTCTGCAATATTTCCTCACGATCCTTTGTCTCAAGCACTACAAGTTTGCGCCAGTTCTCTTTAGCTAAGGAGAGAGGAGTGAGGTTCTTGATCACAGTGACCGCATCTCGGATTCTTGGTGCTGACGTGGGGAACCACGTCAGCTTTAAGGAAATATTCCCGGAGGTTGTATGTCTCGCGATTGTGAAGAGACTTAGCATTAAGAAAGCCTTGTCCTCCACATATCCGCGGGATATATACAGTCTCATCAACTCATCACTGATGATCGCGGGTGATGCTCAAGCGCGCTTTGCATGTAGATTGACTTCTGTACCCATCTATTTTGAGGCTACAGTTAGTAAATAAGAATTAATTTTTCATACAACGGTAATTATAAACATACGGTAATTAGTATACGGTAATTAGAAAACGATAGATTTTCTTAAAATTTTCGGAAACCAACAAAATATGCAAATACTAGCTTATTACAACGTACGGAGGCCAAAGTACTGCCTCGATTTACATGATCAACTTGGGTCTAACTTAAAAAATCAAATTTATATAATGCAAAACGGTAATTAGAAAAGTTTGTAACCAAGGTTACGGTAATTATATACTAGAGTGCTTTATTAGCGGTACACTAACGTTAGAGACGTGCAATTGCTGATGTTTCGCGGTACACATTGAGGAGACGAGACGCGTGTGGAAGTGATGTGCCAAATACTGTTTTTTAGGGGTGTGCACTCGAGAACAGAATATGTTACGGTAATTATAACTTTCCATCGGACATCCGATAATTTAATGATAATTATTTATAGACTGGTTCTAGTGAGCCGATATTTTACTATGCGATACACGTTGTTTAACACCATTTAAAATGTTGAATAGATCAAAGTAAATCTGTAAGTCATAAAAATTACAAGTAAGTTTTAACATTAAGATAGTGTGCGGACACGTTACGGTAATCAGAGAACAGAGGTTTTTGAACTTAGATTAAATTAATTTAGTCTTAAATACTTAAAATAGAAGCCTGTGTTTTTGTTTATGGCTAGATAGGGATGCTATCTAACATATAAAAAATATTGGAAGATTGAATATGATAAAAGTACGGATTATTCAAGCCCGGACACTTAAAATTTGCTTATCGGAGAATGGCCGACACTCGAACTCACTTGCTAGAGGAATCGTCCATCCGTAAATTAATACATCAGTGTATACTAATTAGCTGTGTAATCTTCAAAGGGGCCGCTATGTACGTAAGTACACAGGTTTGTGTACACAAATTGTGTGTACAAGTACGTTTAGATGACAGATTGTGTTTAAATTGCAAGTGAGATTTGTGTGAGCAATTTTTGGCGGGATTTGGCGATTTCATGATTTGGGTTGGACTTTGAGGTTTTCGAGAGCTGATGTTATTTCATAGGCAAAATCTTTTTCCTGGAATTGGCAGAAGATATGTTTTTAACATTCTATTAATTGATGGTCAGTATGACATTGAAGTTGGTAACTAAATAATTATCTTTATTCTTCTTAAAAAGTTTTAGGATAGGGTTGGTTGGTGCAGTGATTAAGCGAGTGGTTTTTGCGCTGTATCACTGGTTCGGTTCCTAAAGGGAATAAATATTTATTTATACTAGTGGTTGTTTTGCTTCTAATTGTCTGTTTACTCGAGTGTAAATGTTGTAAACTGACTGACTTACAGGAGTAGGGTCCAATTTTATGTAAATGTATTTTACATTTACATAAAATTAATTAAGAAGATTGTTCAATATCTAGCCTATTAAAACACAATAACAATCACTTGCTACCAAATTGTATACAAAATATTATAAATCTACAGTAGACCAGTGAGTCACTATAAAATCGCAATCAGTTGGGCCAATTCTTTTCAATCGACAACTTGATGTTTAAATGAATATTCCTGAAAGCAATATTATTTAAATTAAATTAAAAATAAAACAACATTTTACTTAAGTACACTGTATTGAATCGTACTTTTATTGGTTTTGGAATAAAATTAAAGACAAACTTTTTTCGTTGCAGTTTAAGTTCACAGCTTTTAAGTAAAACAAATAAATATATCAATAAAGATTATAGCTGCCTTTTGTGGTTTAAATTAGAGAAGACACAATCATTGATCACCACACTTACGGAGTGGTAATTTTGGAATTATATTAATTGTGAATCTAAAGTTCCTCAAAATATTTTGCTTGCCCGAATTTCGCAAGAATCTATTAAAAATCTATTTAGGCATTCTGAGGTTTCTCTTATAATATGCATGTATGATACACCTATGCCTTCTTTATGAATTTTAAAACAGCATTTATATTCGTTACTTACTATTTTTTTGTAAATGTTCAGACGCGGCAGGGGTCTCTGTTATATAACATGTAGGGGTATAAAACAAAAGGTTCGTCCGCCAATAAGTACAATTATTTTCTACCTCACACAAAACATACACTAAGTACACCTGCTGTTACAAAATTTACAACCCTACTTAAATATCATTTAAACATATGTTACGCTTAAAATTAAAGCAAATTATATAATACGTGACCTAGGACGCCTCCCTGCGAGACCCCGCAAACCGCGGACCGGTGCACCCCCTTTCTACTCCCCTTGACTTCCGTTTCCACTGTGGTCGTAAGAAACATTCCCTTGGAATTGGATTACAGTCGCCAGGGGAGCGAGTGTGGAAGCGAGAAACCAACGTATAACATTAATGACAGTGTCATTTGCATATGTTAGAACCGTAACTAGGCTATTTGTTGCATCGAATTGCGTCTTTAACTCTTTTAAACGTTCTCGAGGTGACTTTAAGGTTCTAATTGTATTGCATCCGTGTTTTCATTTTATTGTAGCTATATCTACGTTTGCTAACAATATCTTTTATATTTCATAACATTTTAAAGTATTCAGTGCTAAGCCTTTTAAGTACGTAATTGCAAAATGATTAATGTTATACCAACAATTGCTGTAATTCTATATTGTTTGATTTATTAACAAGTTAACAGCTACTACTTACAGTTAGACGTTTTGATTTATTTCTAATAACTTTAACAAGACCCAGTGTTGTAATATACCTAGTGTTAGTATTAGCAATCGAGAGCAAAAGTTCAAATATCTGAGATAGCGGTGAGAAATTTGCCATAATTCTGAAGTTTATTTCAAAAACCAATACTGTTTTGAAAGTTTAACTGAACTGTTAATAAAGGTTATCCTTAGGAATTATCCATCTGTATTTGAACTAGGTATTAAACTTACAGGGGCTTACGCGGTCGAATTATGTTTAACCAAGACTAGGTTTGGTCGAACGGATACGAATATCAAAAGTTTATGAACAACTTTCTAAGAAGTTCCAAGACTGGAACTTTCTCAACCACACTGGTCCGCTATTTGAAAAATGAATTGTCTGCACTCCAAATATATGGTTTTAGTTGTGGAGTTGTGCAAAATATGGGAAACTTAGGAAAATTCTGTTATTACCTTTTTTCTTTTGGTTTTGAACGGTGATTTACGAGTTAGCTTTTGTATTGAAGTATATTTTAAAAGAAATGTGGACAATTTGTATTATATTTTTTACATTATTTTAAGATTCAGTGTGTAGACTTTTATTATTTGTATTTTATATACGGTTTCCATTAGTATTGACAAGATTAACAATTTATTCGTGTAAAGCTTTATTTCTTTGACTTTTGCAATCCTTGAAAAATTTAGGTCATCACCTTATCACCGATTGACCTTATTTATTTCATTATCAACCTCAACACAACCTTTGAAAATTTTAAATGTCTTTCAATTATTACTATTTGTAATGAAATGTGATATTTTAATTCCATTCCACAATTTGTTTAGTCTTGAGCTGACAGATTTAGTCGTACCGATGACATTGAAATATGAAGCTGAAAAGATAGAATTAAGGGCAAAGGATCATACGACGAAAAAAACAAAGACTTTAAAATTAAGTCGTTATAGCTCAATAGTTAAGACCCCAATCTTATACATAAGGCTGTATGTCCAATTTCGGGTACTAATGTAACTTGACAATTTAAATGATCTTATTAAGTTTTAGACATTGGTCAAAGTTACAACCTAGTGAAACCTAGAGTGTGCAGTCCCAAAAAAAAGAAGGTACTGCACTAAAGACTGAAAAAGTCACCACGTCTTGAGCATGCGTGATGACCAATGCTCGTCTTCGTCGCGTTTTTACCGTCGATTCGAAAAGTTATAAAGTTGACAGCTATGTGTGTGTCTGTTTGTTTGTTTTTCTGTTTGTCTGCGGTACAGTAGCTCTTAAATGAGTAATCCGATTTGAATGCTCTGTTTTTGTTTATTAGGTTATGTGGCGATGGTTCTAAGACATATTTTATCAAAATAGGTTCAGCTGTTTCGAAGTTATCAATTCTTTTGTTAGCTAAAGTCGCGATCTAACTTGAGAAAGAACAATAGAAGGCTGGTATTGTTATATAATGTAAATTATGATATTGGGTCGATCACTGAACTAAGTTCAACTGTTCGACCTTGACCTTTAAAAATAACGTTACAAAAGGATTCTAATAAGGGTATTATTTATATAACGTTACCAAGAACACCTGTTACCACTTTACGTAATGATGAACTAAATTTTCACGCTGCTTTTGTAGAAAAAGCTGGCAGGAACAAATTTATTTATGGAACAGAATTCATATATACATATATTCTTTAATGCACACGAACAAGAAAAAAGAAACATAATGGTAGCAAATAAAATAATCATGGACAAAGGCGAGCTTAACCCGTAAATGAGTTTATACAAATTTGTTGTTGTCATTGAAGCAATTCTCAAAACATGTATGACAACTAGACTTAATGCTTTTGATAGAATAGGTTTTGTTGCAAATTTACTGATAACACTATTAGTATGCGTGGATTCTTGTTGCCATGTGAGTAAAGTATTATTATTAGTTTTTTTATCCATATCAAACAGGATAAATCCTATCTGTAAGTGTATAAGAAAACACTGATCTTGATGATCATGTGAAATTGCAGTTCCATTAAAATATGATAATTTACCAACAGGTAATACATCCCCTGTATATGTGCATACATCTCTTGTTTACTCAACTAGTTTCCAATTAAGAATATTAATATTATATTAACATCAACGCAGAAATAAGCCAATGAAATAGATATTATATCATCATTCACTTACACATAAACAAACACAAATGGACTAATAACTAATGAGTTTTGTTTTTCAATTATATTACGTACGTTTTCTCGCCAATATATTAGTCCTTCAACCGATATTTACCGTCCAATCTAGATTCTTGTTTATATCAAGAAAACTTGAAGTACTCCACGAAATAAGATGTACCTTACTCTGGAGATGTGGGTTGAATTTATTATCAAAGTTACGTGTGGCTGCCCGGTCTTAAGTTATAGTTGGTACGCATGCTTACTCATATTGTTATGTATGTTACACGTAACGAGAGTTATGCCACTGAAAAATAAGACTTATCACCTACTTATGTGAGTTACATGTTGCTTGCAGCTCCCTGTGGTCTTAAATGAGGTCAGAATCTGTCCTGAGGTTTCCTTGAAAAGCGGCTAATGAATGAATTTAATGACAGATAGTTAGCAATGAAAACATGTTGCTTAATAAGAAAGGACTTGCGTGGTAAAAAGGAAAATGTTGGTAAAGAAATTTTTAGAAAGTGACCAGAAAACATTAAGAAAATCACGCTATGTTTAATTATATTGATAGCTTTGACCTATTAACAAGGAGTGTCTGCCGTAGCAACGTCGCAAGACATTTTTTCACACATGTTTTTTCACCAATTGATTGACTAAGAAAGGATTTTAGGAAATTCGACTCCTAAAGGCGTAAAATAGTGGATGGAAGTTCGACATCCGCTCTGTCGAAGCCGCGGGCGAAAGCTAGTTTATTAAAAAAAAGTATTCCTAAAGAGTTTTTGTATTCAGAGTGTCTTACTCCATTCTATCTTACTCTCTCGAAGTTTTAATAAATATGCTTTGCCTATTGAAAAGTGGACGGATGATGCGGAGACTCCTTGTCTGCGACGAGAAGTGTCAATAAAGGCAGCGGTGGTACTGAGGTAATCTCTGCGTAGTCCAACTGGACGTCTTCTGTTATCTGTATTGAGTATACAAACCTCTGAAACAAAACAAAATTAACAAAATTACGAAACCAACCCCTCAACATATTTTACATTTAACTTCCACCGTTATCCACGTTGTATATAAAAGCAATTCATATAAATGTACTGGTTGCATGTCTTCCCTTATTATTGACCGAGTAATACAGGCAATAATCGCATGCAAACTGAACATTATGTATGCAGCCTGCATCCAGCTTGGTACGTTGTATGTTCGTAGCAATATGATGCTTGAACGCTTTCTAGGTCTTTGAAGATTAGACTCAGAAGGTTCACTGGTCACCTATTTATCTATTACTATATATATAGATCTTTGATTATATAATGTTTAGATGGAGCGCCGCCCTACAATCATAACAAAGAAAACGAGTCAACACTTTCATGTATGTGTGCGTGCAGGCGTCGCTTTTCACTGTGCATCTACGTCTCTGTGTGCGTAAATAGTAATACCAGCTACTACAATTCTCCCATAAATCACATTAAAACTATTTAGCGCTCATAATACGTAGTGACAGTAAAGCGGCACGATCTTTACTGATCGGCGGGTAAGCACTTGTGAGCCAATAATTGGCTGACACTTTTTTGACACGTTTGCGTGCACTTGACGCTCTATCTAGACATTATATACCTAATCAAAGATATAGATATATAGATACAGCAAACTGGCTGATTGACTGACTGTTGATATATACAGCCTAAACCGCTGGTCTTAGAAATATGAATCTTGCAGGCTGTGTTTTTTGTAAATCGTAGCCACTAAGAAAGCATTTTTGCAAATTCAACCTCTAAAAGGTTGAAATAGTGGTTGGAAGTTCCACATCTACAAAACAACAAGACGTGTACCTACTAATAAATCGAACCTCAGAGAAGCCACAAGCATTGCTATGCTAGTTCAACGCGCATAAAAGATTTCGGAAATATACTTACGTACAAACTTTAAGTGATGAGCATGATTGTTTGTTCTGTGTCAGAGTGTAATTTATCTATGTATGTATTTAAAAGTTATATGAGTATGGAAATAACCCGATACTAGTTGTCTGGTTACCATAACAAAAGCTCCACAGCTTGGGATCAGATAGCCGAGTGTGAGTTGTCCGAAGATCCATACTAATATTATAAATGGGAAAGTGTGTCTGTCTGTCTGTCTGTCTGTCTGTATGTTTGTCTTTCTTTCACGGCAAAACGGAGCGACGGATTGACGTGATTTTTTAAGTGGAGATAGTTGAAGGGATGGAGAGTAACATAGGCTACTTTTTGTCTCTTTCTAACGCGAGTGAAGCCGCGGGCAAAAGCTAGTATTTATTTATTGTTATACTCTTTAAATTCTATAACTTACTAACATTAACCATGTGATTAACTGTATTTTATTTTATTTACTTACACGCTCCCTATTAAAAGCTTATTGGTAGATGCCGTGCTTATAAAGGCACGTCACAGTGTGGACAAGATTATCAATGGCACAGGTTATTAGACAGAATACAGTAGAACAATATAAATCAATACTTCGGTAATAGGATTAATTTTATATACCTACAAACCTTCTGAGAATGTTGTCTTATCCTCTAATACAGTATTGTTCTTGAGTAAGTTCATATTGGGAATAGATATGGTCAATTATTTAGTCTAGAATTCATATCCTCATGCCTTAACTTTGAAGGCTGAGTAGAATATGAAGTACCTAGTTAGAATCTTGAAGTTATATGGTGAGACATAACAATAGCAGCCTGTGTTGAATTTGAGATGATGAATTATACAGATAAAGCATTTTAACATGTTTTTGACTACTTGGTCATTGATAAAGCTGTTTTAACTCACTTCGTGACCTATCTAGATAAAATCAAATATATATGCTACGTAAAACGTTGCCCCTTTTAACTTTGAGTAGCAACCTGTTTATTTGTTTGTAACTCTAGCTTTTCTCGCGACCCTATCTGTGTGAATGTCATTATCGTAACCATTTTTAAATACTTTTGAGTTCTTTATTACTAATTAGGCGCATAATAGCACTCTAAAAATGAAAAATAAAATACCAAACAAACATTGCAAGCTCATAAAGCTTAAAAAACCAGAAAATTGAAACAACAGAATCCAGTAATCGATGTAAATCCAAAACGGGAAGCTAGACACAAAAAAAGCCTATTTCGACCAGACCGACCTCTGTCCGAGCCGGTAATCGAACAGGCGATCAATCAACCACTGTCTCCCAACATTTATCTTCGAAACGAATATTAAAAGGAAAAACTGAATGCATGGGGCGCGCAAAATGGAATTATTTATGTACCAACATGAGATGTACTGAGCATATGTGGTTCCTTGGCAATTAATTTTTAAATATATTGCTTTTTGGGCAAATACTAGTGTGACTTTTTCAATTTATATCAATATTATATAACTCAATTGAAATCATGTTTTTGTATGTTGAACAAATTCAATTCAATCGTTAAGTAAAAATTATGGCTCTAATATGTTTTTATCAAGGAAAATAATTTACCTTGACGTTTTTAATTTTTTTTCCTTCAGGCCCCATTGAAATTTTCCACCTTATATTTTGATCACAGTGCTGTATTTGAATACATATTTAATTGCGTCTTGAGAAAAGAAAATCTAAGTAACACAAAAAGCTAAAAAAATATTAAAAATAAATTAACACTGCACAAACCCATTAAGTACAGTCAGCGTCATAAATAACACAACATTGTGAAATTCACAATTTCCCCATTCCCGCTCAATTTATTTAGCGAAATAAAAAACAGAAAAAAATGGAATAAATTGGATTCATTTATGCGGCCCCCGTTCCCACCATATCCGTTAAGGGTAGACACAAAAACGAACAATGAAATAGGTACTAAATTGAACTTTGGTTTGTGACAACGCGGTTGCAGTTGGGAAAGGCAAAATTCAGCTATCAATCAACATTCGTTCATTTACATTTTTTAGCTTCGCCTTAAATTGTGTAAACTAGATAGATTAGGGTAGTTTTTGTGTAAAAAGCCGGGCTTTTTAGAGGTAATAAGAATCAGCCGAAACTACGCACGGAGTATAAAAACTTAAGAGTAGTTTATTTTATAATATTGAAGCTATAATTTTTAGAAATTCAATTCTTTACTGGTATATTGAATACTAGCTGTTCCTCGCGGTTTCACCCGCGTTACGTTAGGTTTTTGGTTACTGCATCGCTCCCGTGGGACATAGCGTGATATTATAATAGTGTACCCTATGTTATTCAGGGATAATGCAGCTTTCGAATGGTGAAACAGTTTAAAAAATCGGTCCAGTAGTTTTTGAGCCTATTCATTACAATCAAACAAACAAAGTTTTCCTCTATATAATATTAGTATAGAAATATTGGATGAAACCTCCATCCCAAAAATTGTTTCTGAAATATAATCATTGGAGATACTTTTTAAATTACATAAAGGCCGGCAAAGAGAAAAGCTTTATTTTTAGGACCTTTCCTTACTCTAAAAGTTGCATTTACAAAAGTTCATAAAAAAACAATACTCGTAATGACTTCTTAAATACCACAAGAAAATAAATAATTCAATTACTCACACAAAATAGCAACTACGAAAACATAATTTTTGAACAAAATTACATTCATTATAACTATCTAGAAACATAAGCGAAATGGTAAAGCAATTTGTTAGCCTAACGAATATTAGTTTTTCATAGATATTCGAACCACAGCTGGTTAAAAACTACGTTCAATTAGACCTATTAATTTCAGGCTTAGCAATTATTTTCAAACTTTCAGCCGTCTTTCATAAAAATAATTAATATTTTCTCTATATATTCGGCGAGTTCAATGAACAGATTAATTCGCCGTCCAGATATTAATACGTATAATCTATTGCTTGGTCTAAGTCTCAAAAGACCGAGTCTTCTTTAAAACCTGGTCCTTTGGGACGGGGTTCTTAGCAGTGACAGTTATTGATTCTTTTGTAGGCACAGATCAAACCAGTGTCTTTCCCCCTGTTTCCATTAACTTCAAAGACAATTACCAACGCATCTCAATATTTAAGCTTTCTTTTTTTCCCTCGCGTTCTTCTCATCAGTTAGTATTTCTCGTGCAATTTGCATTTGGAATTAGAGTGTGTCTCGTGCCTAATTTAGTTAGGGCGACGCCTTTGAGTTGTAGATTTTTTGCTTTGTACAGGAGGGTAGAATAAATATTAGTTCAAATTAAGAACTGCTTTTTTTGAAATTGGAGTACTTAGTTCTTCATTTGAAAATTGTCGTTGGTGTTCTTAATTCAACCTTATTAGCTAAAGTGTTAGGTTTAGGGGTTGATTGGAAAAAAATATAGTTTCAGATAGCTTAAACTTTTATCTATGCCTATACATAACTTCCATTCGAATGGAAGTCTTTTCTTGTAGAGTGGAAGCTTGTCAAACAATAAATGATCACATAATAAAACAAACAATAGGTACTAGGCTGTACGTGATCTACTAATTAAAACAGCAAATATGTCTTCGCAAGGTAGACAACCTTGCGAAGACATCTTTGCTGTTTTACAATAATGTTAGACATTCAATTTCCTGGAAAAACACGCTACGATCTCTATAGGAAAGTGGTTTTATTTGTAGTCGATTTATTTAATAACTTTTAATAATGTAATACTCTAGTTTTTGCGTCTTCTTCAGCGTGGATGTCAAACTTCCATCCACAGTATTTCCCTGCTAGGGGTTCATCCGTACTAATACTTATTATAAATGTGAAAGTAACTCTGTCTGTCTGTCTCTTCTTCACGCCTAAACCACAGAACCGATTTGAATTAAATTTGGTACAGATACAGTCTAGGACCCGAGAAAGGACATAGGATAGTTTTCATCCCGGAAATCCCCCAGAAACGGGAACTATTATTCCACGCGGACGAAGTCGCGGGCTAAAGCTAGTTTTCCATAAGCTGTTCCTTAGTGCACCATTATGTGGTAAGAGTGTTTTCTCTATTGTGCACATGTAATGTTTTTAGCTTTAGTACTTTTGTTGATTACCATTAAAAACCTGTATTTTTATGTATGTAGCTGTACCCGCGGTTTTATCAGCGTAGTTTCCGTTCCTATGAGATATCCTGGGATAAAAACTATCGTGTTTCATGTCATTTCTGCGGCTGTAGGCTGTCGCTGTACCAAATATTATTTAAATCTGTTCGGTAGTTTTGTCGTGATAGCGAGACAGACAGAAATATAGATTTACTTTTGCATTTATAATATTTATATCATGGATTGACAAATAAATGTTCAGTGTCATTTTTATTTAGACCACACATTAAAAAACCTTATTTGTATTTTTCATTATTTTAACGCTTTCAAATTCCGCAGCGCAATAATTGCAAAACTGTCCGGAATCTTTCTAAGGCTACGAAAATACAGCCACAAAAATATTCCTTCATAATTTTTACACGTCACTGAAACATTTTTCAGCAACAATATCCTAAAAGCTTCATAATTTGATGGATAAATTAACGTCGAGCATTTTATATGCATATTTTAAGAGTGGCGAACAACGAACATTTTTACTCTGCATAAAATTTAGGATACCTACCTACGGAAAAATATCTAAAATGTCTCTCTGTTTTCCAAGGATAGTCGACAACAAAAATAACTGACATTTTGTTTAGAGTAAAGTGACAATATTTTTTTTTTCAACATTGGAACATCAAAGTTTTGAAAAATGACGAAGACTTGTGCTCTTCGTGTTTTTTCGAAACATGGAACGTAAATCTTTCAATTCAAATGTTTAGTTATTGATGCGTTATTTATTTATTAAAGTTTTATGAACAATTTATAAAAAAACACACCACAAAGGCGGACATTAGGGTGCTACAGGGTGATGCTTAGTGTCATTTTAGATTTTTTGTTATTGCTCCGCACCCATGGGTCATAGCATGATATTATCCAACCAATATGTTTTTCTGATGCCTACCTATATTACTGTAAACTTTCAACAAGATCCGTTCAATAGTTTTTACGTGAAAGATCAATAAACATTCATCGATCCGTACACTTTAATGTTAGTAGGATATCCTAATAATTAAATACAGTAAACCCCTTTATCCTATAAAGTTGTAAACGAACACGACACAAATTTGTTTCCATCGAGCAAACTCGTACGTTAGCTAGCATATACATAAAATATATGAAATTGTACGTTCTGTCATAAACGCCGTGTGGTATTAAAAATTCACAGAAAATGCAGTCGCGGCGGCTAATATAGGGCGTGACGTAGTCTGGTACACTCAGGTAAATACGTAAGTGTCAACTGTAAAATTGACGTTTAAAATTTTCTATTAGATAGAGTATTTCGGAGTAAAAGTCTCAAGAGTGTTATTATCGAATGAATTTTGTATTAGTGACGCTTTTTGAACGATGTTAACATTTCTTTGTTTTCAAAGGTTTTAGATATTTGATGGTGGGAAATTGTGTTTTTAATTTGGTGTGTAATTATAGGGTTAGAAAATTTTTGGTGGCATTTAATTAATTGTTTCACTGGAAAGTACTACTGGTTTAGTTCATTTACGTTTCTTAGGTTCTTGGTATATTCTTGGGATGCGTATATCTGTCAATTTATTGGTATTTATAATTATTTTAAAACAATCTTTTGCATTTTTTTGGTAATCAACGCAAAGCTGAAACTACTAAAACAAACAACATAAAATTCGTGCAAAACTTTATTTTCATGACGAAATAATAATTGATGAATGAAATTCTACTTCTAGGGGTTAAAAGGTAGAACGAAAATGTGCAAATGGCGCCGCAGCAAAAGGGTAGTAAAGCAAAACCAAACTAAAATAATGAATTCTTTGTGGCAGAACGATTCTATATACCTAATAAACTTGATAGTTGGTTTAGACATGTGTTGTGTTTCTCTATGAATTGCAGCATTGCAATAATAAATAGATCAGTATAAATACTTCTATTAAGATTAGACCCTGTTTACACACTACAGTAGTCAAAAAATTAAATTCAAAACACAACCATTAACATTTCACCCATACTCACTTCTATATTCGGTAACTGATCACAGATCGCTTATCGTTATTTTCGATCGACTTCGTGATAAAATGTGTAATACGGAGATTACGGAGCCCTCTTTGAAATATTATGTAATTTCGTTCTCGTCCTACAAAGCAATTAACGAGGCTTACTGTACTTCGGTATGTTTTATTATCGACTGTACATCCATTTAATCGGTTTTCATTTTATATGTGAATTTTATCTGTAAGCTCAATGATATTATAAAATAATAAAAAGGTGTAGATAGTTTTTAGGTAGTTAGCATGTGCCACTTAAAAATATAGCTATTTAACCAAACAAATTATATTCGTCTCTTTTTCGCACGCTTTTTCATACTTGAATCATACATCCTACTTTGACATCTAATTGTGTGTGTTCGTTTGTGTGCCGTTTATCGTAGAAGTAACCAATATACACCTTTTTACTTATAATATCATTGTGTAAGCTAGGTTAGCAAGCAGAGACTTTGACCTGTCAAATGTCAATCAATGTTTTGACAACTGTCAAAACATTGTGACTGTGTCAGAGTGTCTGTCACAAGTGATTGATTATGACAACGCCTGCCGGGGTTGCGGAATGTTTATACTAGTTACCGTGGCCCTGGAACATAAAGGGCAATCGAAGGAACATGAGTGGGTTTTAGTCAGTAAGAGTCTGACACGCCCTCCCGCCGCACCCAGGACGGGAGCAGTCATTGGATGATTTCCCACTCACCAAAAAAAAAAAAAGGTGATTGATTATTTTAAACTTTTAGTCATCTTTTTTTAATATAAAGACTGCCTTTTGAGTGGTAAACAACGTACAGCTGAAACTACTGAAACTAAAAACATGAAATTTGCGCAGTGGTTTATTTTTATAGCATAATGACGCAGATGTAATTTTTTGTAGTTTATGCCCCACTGCGCACTGGGGTAAAATAAAGAATAAATGTTTAGATTGAGATGGGTTTTGAATTTTTCCAGAGAAACTACTGTTTACAATACCTAAAGGAAAACTTAAAGCACAGCATTGAAATTAAAAACCAATGAGGTTTTAACAAACACATTCGAATGTAACATCATCAGGATCTTATACCATAGGCGTATCATGACAACAAGCTTATATGAAAAGACATTACAATTTCTATACAGGGTTATAAATACGCAATATTATGTTAATGTGCACAGATATTTTCCTTTTATTACAGCAACTGTTTGACTCCATTAATAAAATTTATGCTGCATCTAATTACAATAACATGAATTAAGCCTTCCTCGCTCTTGTTAAGGGGGAGGAAGGTTTATTTTTGAGTGTGTTTAAATGGATATTTGGTACAAATGCCAACGATTCGATACGGGGTATTATAAGTGGATTAGAGCCACATGTGTTTAGATTTTGTCAATTTTCGTCGCATATGTGCTAAGATCGGCAAGTATAGTGAGTCATGGTGTTATTATGGTGTTAAGGAAACTAGAATTTGCTTGTGGTGGTAATTATAATTGCGTTAACAGTGATATGATAGTTATGTATTTATCGTTTTGTTAATATTACTAAGAGACTCAACTGTACATAGCTTACAACTTAATTAAGAAGATCGCAATCACTTTAGAAAGTTTTCAAAGTATATTAGAAGTGTGGCTGCTGCTTTTAAATTTTCTGTCTCGCAGTCAATTTATTATATTTATCTTGTCAGATATAACAGAGATTTCTTTTGTTTGTTTAAAGTAATGTTTGAAACTATTAAATGCATTGAAAATTTATATATATGACTAGCTTTCGCCCGCGGTTTCGCCCGCGTGAATTTTGATACTTTCATTAAACGCCTTTAGGGTCCAAAAATTATTTTTTGATTAATCGAACCCGCAACCTCATACATGAGAGGCGAGTGCTCAACACCATCACGTAATTTAAAGGAATAGTAAAGTCTGTAAAATTACAATAATTATAGTTGATACAAATCGTACATCACTTATTTTTTTAATTTGACTGCACTTTACCAAGTGCTTAGAACATTGATTTATTCATAACGTACAATTTTAACTATATCCCACACCATAATAATAAATAATAATACCAGCCTATAACTGTCCCACTGCAGGGCAAAGGCCTCTTCTCATACAGAGAAGGCACAAGCATTGATCACCACGCTTGCTCAAGACGGGTTGGCGATTTCGGACTTATATTAACTACAAGTCCAGGTTTCCTCACGATATTTTCCTTCACCGATGTCTGTGATGTCTAAGATAAACTTTAGAAAGTACATATGAATTGAAAAAGTCACATTGGTACTTGCCCGGATTCAAACCCGCGACCTCTTGAATAAGAGCCGGGCGCTTTAACCACTAGGCCATCACGACATATTCAAATCCATCCAAAACCATTAAAATATTTATTTATTTGTTAGTTTTACGTGAAAAAATAAAAAATAAAAGTTACTACTAACTGAAAACTGAATACAGGTAGGTTCATTCAAGCGGAGCTTGCTAGCGATAATTAAAATAGATATAAAATAGAATATTCGACGCTACCCGCCAATATCCGGTGTGGCCGGACGCGACGCCATTTTGTTCAGTTATGTTCGTAGTATTTATGTAGCTGTAAGGCTAATATGAGAATACGGTATTTTACAATGACGGTCAGCGGCTTCGCTCGCGTTAGAAAGAGACAAAAAATAGCCTGTCACTCTCCATCCCTTTAACTATCTCCACTAAAAAAATCACGTCAATCCGTCCGTTTGCCGTGAAGACAAACAAACAGACACACAGGCAAACACACTTTCTCATTTATAATATTAGTAACGAGAAAAAGTAAGTTTTTTCAAACAAAAATATATGTGTTGGTCTAAATCTGACAAATCGGTGTCAGATGTTCGTGTATAATTGTGAAGTAAAACAACATTTACAATTTCCTCAGGCTAGTGCCTATAAGGAGTATATCAACAACATACTTTTGTTTTCTTCATCAACTAATTACATAGTATTTAATTTCCAAACAATAAACTAATCATGCCCTATTTTTGTTTCAGGTACGTTCCTCTACTTTCAACCTACAATATTATTAAAATTAATCACGAAGAAGACAGAAATAAAGAATGAATCGTATTGTCTAAATTAACGTCCTCGAAGACATGTAAGTATAGGTAGAACATTTAAAAATAGAAGAACTTAATTTTTATTCGGCAATCGGCGCCGATTCTCTTGTGCACAAACTAACGTAAATTTAAGTTAAGTGCATCTTTCTCTTTCCATTTCTTAAAGAAAAGGACAGAAAATACATTTTAGTTTAATCCTGTCAAATTAGACAGCGCCTGATGAAAATTGACGTATATTTAGACGCCATGTTTTTAA
Source organism: Athetis lepigone (assembly GCA_033675125.1). Taxonomy (NCBI): domain Eukaryota; kingdom Metazoa; phylum Arthropoda; class Insecta; order Lepidoptera; family Noctuidae; genus Athetis; species Athetis lepigone. The sequence goes on along the minus strand of CM066234.1, from coordinate 5,573,301 downwards.
ATTGCGTCTAAATTATCTATGGAGTGTCTTAATTTGAAAGGACTTAACTAATATTTGATCTTCTGTCCTTTTCTTATTTAAACGGAAAGAGAAAGATGCACTTAACTTAAATTTACGTTAGTTTGTGCACAAGAGAATCGGCACCATTATCTAAGTTTACGAAGAAACTTTAAAAAAAGAACGGAATCATTCGGCGATCATCGGCCTACGTAGTTTCTGTTAGGAATGAAGTCAGACGCGTAAATCAGGGACAATTTCGCGACACTGATTGGAGGTCTAGTTAACTAGGGGTGTAATGTGAATTCTCTCGTTATTTTTTGTTCAAAGGGTAACTTGTGTAATTACCCTTTCGAAAGGGTAAATGTTATAACACGTGTTCAAATTCGGAACATTTGAAGTAATTGTAGAAAATGAGATCTAGTTAATTCTATGGTTGTTTGATTGTTCGGGGCGTGGGCGGGTAATCTAGCTTTAGTATTGTTATTGTAAGTGTAGCTGATGTTTAGTCTACACTCAGGCTATTTGAGGCAGAAAAACATAGTATTTTCATCGTTGGAAATCACAGGTATTTCTGTCTTGAAGAGACTCAATCCAACATTCATTAAAAATCAATCAAGTACTTTACAAAAATGAAGCTTTCAGACAGGTCTTGTGGTACTCAGAAATTATCAATAAAATAAACCATATTGGGTACCAAGAACAAAATTTGATATCAGGGTTGGTAATCACAATATTCTTAAAAAGCCCAACTGCTTTTGCATGGGTATATTTTTTAACCCAGAGATAGAAGTAACACGGTATCAATAAAATATATAGTTTTGCAATTTAACCTCGTGTTATCTTCTAACTCTGTAGTGATGTTGATGCAAATAGTTCTCAAAGGAGATATAACAAAAGAGTTGATAACTTTGAAACGGCTGAACCGATTTTGGTGAAACATATCTAAGAACTACATCTAAATGGATTTACTCATTTATACTTATAACAGCTCTCTTTCTGCATCAAGAGTTAAAATACGGCGACTGTCCATAACTGAAAAAAAAATAGCAGAGATGCCAATGTCGAATTCAACTCAATATAATCAAACAGTATCACATGACCTACAATTTTAGATCACTAATCTCAAGGTATAAATACAACCATCTGCTCGAAACATTAATAACCACCTTAGATCGAGGGTTAAAACGATTTTGCCTTCATAATTAAGGAAATTTGAAAACCGACATCAAAATAGGGTTGAGTTGGGGTTACGATCTGATACGGCGGAGTAAAAGAGGGGAGGGAGGGGCGTGAGGGGTCTATTCATTAATCAAGCTAGTGACAGATCCGTTGCCATGTGTTCCTAGTAGATTATGTCTCATTTCTAGTTGTTTGGTCAACGGTTTGTGGGCTTGAGGAGTATACATATTATCTTCTCCTTGAGATGTCTTCCTCTTTTAGTCAAACTGAATTTCTAAAGTACAGTAATCAATTATTCAGTCTAAATCGACGTTTTTGAAGGTGAAAAACTCGATGCTGACTGGGTCACTGTGGTGATTGAGATATTAATTTTAATTTACGTATTATAATGCTTAAAAACGAAATGTAGATATAAAGACCATGAAATCAGTGACGTGTTTAGGGGTCGAAGGGATTACGCTTAACGAATTTTAAAGGAGTAATAAAAATCCAAAATAAAAAGGAGCGTAAGGCTTTTTTGCATTTTAAGGATATATCCTAGATTTATAACTGGCAAATAATATTAATTAGTAGACTACTCAAAGAAATCCATTGATATATTGGTTCTGTATACATTAAATAAAACTGTTCAGGTAATTTTTTAAAGTCACGAAAGATAAAAGATACTGGGAGCTAGCTATTCATGAAATAAGAGAACCAATTTGCCAATATCATCTTTGAAACAAAATCTCGCGAAATAAGTAAAGTCAACCAAGGTCGCCAGGATCGCCAATAAACCGATAAACCTAAATAAACAAGGCCAACTAATTGAATGAAACCGTAGCCTGGGTATTATAATTATATCGTGTGAATGTAGGACCCTTTTTGTGGTTGACTTTCCAGAAAATTCCAGTTCCAAGACTTCATACAACTTAGGAGTTAGCGGTGTTGATAAAGACGTGGTAATGGCGACACTACACAAGAGCGATGTGATCACTACCGCAATAATGTTGCTAAAATCTTTTTTTTTTTTTTTGGTGAGTGGGAAATCATCCAACGACTGCTCCCGTCCTGGGTGCGGCGGGAGGGCGTGTCAGACTCTTACTGACTAAAACCCACTCATGTTCCTTCGATTGCCTTTTATATTCCAGGGTCACGGTAACTATTATACACATTCCGCAACCCCGTTGCTAGAATCTTCAAGAGTATAAAGTGCGAATATAAATTTATTTGTCTGCGCTTAAATGGCTAAATCACTGAACTCATATTGACGAAATTTGGATATTAGAAAACAGGTTACACTCTGGACCAAAAAATTTATTTCTTTAGGACAAAGTGCTACCGCGAAACAAGTTGTTACCGGCGACCGAATCCCCTGTGATGGCGCAACTAGTAAAATGTATCAAGCTCTATTGGCTATATTTCATTCGAACACCAGTTACTCTACCAGGGATGTCCCTCCCTTTCTTTTAAGATTTAAGTGGTGCAAAGGAACTGTCAACTCTTCGACTTCGTCAGACTTTTAATGACTAAAACCCACCCACCCACCCTTGTTCCATTGGTTGCCCTTTATGTTCCAAGGCCGCGGTAACTATTAGAACTATTCCGCCACCCCGGTAGGCATTGGCCCTAGAGGGCTGCGTTACCTTAGTCCACCTTGTTGTTTGTTTTGGTGTTTGGTAGCTCTAGACACCAGGGTGGCACGTTGTCCTAATAAAAAAGCCCTTAGTCCTACCTCAAACGGAACTCTAAAAATGTAACAAACAGCCCACAAGTCTGTGTAGGCCGTAGGATCTATAACATAGAACGTTTGAACTCATCTCGTGGGCGTTTAGTTCGCATTTCGTCACCACCCACACCTGAAATCGTTGCGACAATATTATTTGAAGTGTGTGCTAAGAAGACTCACGTTTATTGTATCTGAATCCTTGATAAATATTTAAATATGTCATGATTTTGGTTTTAATCAACGCACAGTCAAAACTAAAGCCAAAGAGCGAGTTTTGGTATTTCAACCTCATTACTCTAAAAGAACAAATAAAGACCAAGAATAAAAATATTTCTAAATACTGGTGCAATTACAGTCATAATACACACTGAAAAAAAAATTGTGCCAAACGCAATGTTTACTTATTAACCTGACGATGTCGAAGGCAAAAGCTAGTTAATTAACGTTCCAACTCAATCTAAATTTAATATTTATTTGCCTAAGCAAAACGCTATCAATTTCTCAATCTTCAACAATTTCGGAAGTCTGAAATAACAATATGTTAACCAAGTCTACCTATGTCTAAGATAAGGGACCAATAAAATTTTATAGGACCATAATTCAGGCTCTATTTTAGAACTGTAATTAGCGAAGTTAGCATGTGAGCGAACCCAAGTCTTGGTATGAATTATGCTGAAAACGTCTTTCTCAAAGTCGAAAAGTTAATTCGGAGTCAAATGTATGAAGGATACGAGGATTCATGCAAATGCTGGGAATCATTCTTGTGTATATTTTTATTATTTTTGCGACTGTGTGGGTAGTATTGAGTTTGTTGTTTGAATGTTTTTACGGGCTGATCTTTTCGTCTTAGACAGTACCTGGGAATCTCAGAAAAATCTTTTGAAACTTTGAATTCAGAACAACTTCAATTGCCCCACTTCTAAATCTTTGTACTGTTAGTTGTACCTAAGAGCAAGAAATTTTTCGCCGCAATAAAGTCTAAAGCTTCAAAACCAGATACAACGAACGCTTAAAAACGTAATTAGGCAATTCAATCTTCTAGACACTGAACTATAATATAAGTTAATATTAGATTAAAACCACGAAGCAAGTGGACAGCCGACCCTTGATATGCTGAACAATCACTTACAAACAACCCAGCCTTTATAAATAAGATTTAGTTACAATCTACCAATTGGAACGACTAAAACACTTTATTACAGTACTAATGAAAGCCCGGTCATTGGATCGTGGAGAGGGGTGGCATAAAACGTCCATTAGCACTCAAATGCATTTATATTCACTACTAATTATAGGGGGTGACTGCACACCATAGATTTAGGGGAAACTGTGATGGCTCCTTTTGTTACGGTACCACCTACTGGGCTTTGTGTTGATAAGTACAGCGGTGAAGTACCTGGGCTGATGTTTCTGAATGCTGATACGCTTCATTTAGATTTCAGAATGGCTGATAAGGAACTGAGAAATGATAGCCAACCCTTGAAACCACAAATGCAGACTGTTCATTTGTAAGTGACGGTAATGTTGATTGGACTGTTATATAGTCTTTTGCAAATAGAGTACGTAGAGGAACAGTTAAGAATAATGAAACTTTATTGGCAAAGTTATTTTCTACTACAAATCCCTTTGATACAACCCATAAAGACTGTAAACAAAAATATAGCCTGTTGTCAAAACAAAACATTGATCGCCTTCCATCACCACATTAGGGAAGCTTTTATTTTAACCGTTCGCAAATCACCACTTCCAGCTATCGTTGTATCAAATCACCGAATTAAAGAACAAAAGGGAACATTAACCAACCGCGCAGAGAGCGCATTTGGTAGTAATGCGTTTGCGCTAATCGTGGCAGCCATTTTGTTTGATTGATCGGCGGGGGATTTCACTTTGATGAGTGTTTTGGTGAAGATTTATTACTATTTTCCAACAATTTGAAGGCTTAATCAACAATGTTATCTTATTCATTGCAATCAATAATGTAATCACATAAACCTACTCGTTTGTCTTTGTCGAAATTTAAGTCAAAATGTGTCTTAATATTTTATGGGCATCTCATTCCACATTTCATTTCTTTTATTTCTACAGAATTCGTATAAGTAGCAATCATTTCAACCTACCGACATTCATACATAAACTCATCACAGAATTCGGATCACCCAAGAATCCTTTCTTCGCACCTACCTGAGATAATTCAGAAACAAAAGCTCTGAAAGAATAACTTTTTCTATTACCAAACACACTTGGTTCAAAGTTGGAGCGATAAACACCATCGGTCGGGATCTCATACATATTAATACATTCTGCGACGCCGAATGACTCTCAGAGGACGTTCGGAGGAGTCCCGTGTTTATTTAGCCGACTCAATGCAGCACCAGAAAATTATTGTTTTAATAATTGCGAGCAATTTCTTTTAGGACCTCCCTGGAGTCACACTGGACGTTTGAGGTTGTTACAACGTTACCGTTGATTAGTACAACGATTTTAGTTGATTACATCTCTAAGTAACGTTTTACAGGAGCCGTTAGGATGCTTATTACTCTAAGCAAATCACTATTAATATCTAAGGCACTGATTGCTTCTAATAAAAGGCAAATTAGAAGAACTATATTCTCGCCAAATTACTACTCGTTCTGTCAACAGAGGCTCTTCAAGTTACAGCTTCCACTGAGCCTTTCAGCCTCGTGCGTCCAAATCATAATTCCAACCACATATGAAGAGCTTATCATAATCCGCAATAAACGAATGAACATCTCAGCCAAGTCTTGACACTAAACAATATTCTTGGCAAAAAATGGGAATTAATTTCCTGCAAACCTCTATATTTCCCGCGTCTAAATATAAATAAGAGGCTCGAAGGCTTAGTGGCTGTCGGCAACCGTGTCCTTGCTTCATAATGTCGCTACGTTGTTGACATCGCGGGATCCATTCGCCCGCCATTTTCGTCGCCATTTTGGACGCGCCAAAAGCGCGGGAATCTTGCTGTCATGGCTGGAAAAATAATTAGATTTCGTCGGCGCACTTCTTCTCGGTTCATTTCTGTATGTTTTGTTAATTATTTCTTCGTGAATGTCACGCCGCCGCCGAGTCTTAGTGTCCTCTTTTTTTGTTTTCGCAAGGTGAAGCTTTTGTTCCGCTAAATATCGCTAAAAAGCGAGGTGTAGATAGTCAACGTTTCTTTTTAATTTTTAATTCGCTTTCTCCAGTCGTCTCCGAAGTTTTTCATTTATTTTCATTTTACTTTTGTATGTTGCATCCTTTGCTTTGTACAAATTAGCCATTCAGTACAAGCCCCCTCAAATGTACAAATTGATATTAATTGTGTTAGAAGCCCTTACGGCGCTACCCCATGTGTTTTTCTTAACAATCAAGCGGTTGCACAATCCTTTTGCTGTTAACTAAGTGAAAAATAGTGCGATCCTCGACTTTATCGCGCAGATAATAGTAACGCAATCGAATCCATTCAAGCTGAAAATTAAGTTAGATAGTCTGTCGTGTCTCTCACTATTTCTAAATTCAATTTGTGTTCGAAATACAAATTGTGGCGGTTAAATCCCACGCGTCGGCCATATTTGAATTAATTTCGTTTTTAACTAACGCGGGAAAGCTCTTTATAGGGGTGGCACCTTGTGAAAAGTGGTTTTATAGTGCATTTGGGAATTTTAGCCATATGAGATTCTGAGACGAGTATTGCTACTCTAAATTAGGTGTAATTACTGTGAGAATATTTAACAAGGGTAACACCGGGTAATGTTCTTGAATTTTTTATTAAAATTTAGTTGCAAGTTAGTAGCGAGTGTATGAACTTAAATTTTTATAGCTAGCGACTAATTGCGGTCAGTTCTGCTAAAGTGTACCATCCCACGTTAGTCTCATTTTTTAAAATTAGTTGTACCTAATGATTTTAAATATTTAACGCTGGTTAGTGTAGAAACATGTTTTAGCAAGATTCGGGGCGTAGATTGAACTGGTATTGCTAAAAAGTATTGGTTTGTTTTTTATTCTTTAATAATTGAAAAACACACTTAGGTTTTGCGAATCAAAATTGTTCTAAAGATAAATGTTGTTATGTTTATTGCATCGGTTAAATTAGTTTTAATAAATTATAGTAAAAAGTGAAATGCCTTTCCACTCTTTACTGTAATAAGAATTAGGTTACATTGATTTTTAAAAAGGGTGGACCTATTTTCTCACTAAAAATTGTGTGAACGTTACAAATCCCTGCATTTACATAAGTAAAACATGGTATAAACAACAACACACACAAGTTTAGATACATGACCTGCACACATATACACGATGTCCGACAATCCGCCGCCTTTACACGCCAGTGCTGTGACACACACCGGCCATTTGCATGCTTCACTCATGATTAGAAGAGGTTACGTCCGCCTTTTTCTTAAGTCCTTTTTTTCAAATGAGTCTTCCCGTTCTGAGCTCTGGAGGGAGCGAAAGGGAGTGTTGAGACTTCTACTAACTAAAAACCAACCATGTTCTTTTTTAGCAGCCCTTTGTGTCTGGGGAGATATACCCCGGTATCTTTTGAACAACCCGCAGCCCCGGCGACGGCCCTTGGCCCTTAAGTTCTTGGTCTGCGCCCACTGTTGGACATAAGTATGTCGCAAAAAAACTTGGGCATAAAAAATACTGTTATCACCCAGTTACCCCCAACTAAATAAGCGCAAATTAATCACAAAACAAGAAGTTTCAACATTAAGCCATGTTCACACCTACATAGGTGCCATTTATCAAACAATATTACCGGGGTAATAGTAATAAATTCCGGTAAATGTGTAACATTTGCCAACTGGTACGTTTCGAGTGTGAACACGAGTTCTGTGCGAAGTTTGTTGCCGTTTTTTCTGTACCTATCATCAAACTATAATAATTGGGAAAGTTTGCTCATTACTATTTTTCGGCTGACATATTTTTTTCGTAGGTGTAGGTTGTTTATTAATATCTTCGTCGGGGTATTTTTTGGGTGAGATTTTTGCTGATCGTTCATATGTATGTATGTGTGATAGTCAAATGGTAGTCGGACTTTCCTGCACGAGGTTGCTTGTTCGCAACCAATGGGACTTTTCCAATTCATGTATGTACTTTCTAAGTATACATTAATATTGTTCATTTGAATTGCTCACTTTTTCTAAATTGTGATATCTATCAGACTGACTCCTAGGCTGGTAAGCATATTATAGAAACTTATGCTACTAAAAATATTAAAACCAATAAAGCATTAAAAAATATGGAAGAATATTGTTACGCCCATCACTACAATGCATGCGCAGCACTAGCTGTCAAGTGTCAGCTCTTCCGCGTCTAAGAAGTCTACCACGCTAATATTTTACTATGTAATAATTACATTTAATAATATACAACGTTCCTATGCATACGACTACTTTATTCCCGCCACATCCATACTAATATTATAAATGGGAAAGTGTGTCTGTCTGTCTGTCTGTTTGTCTTTCTTTCACGGCAAAACGGAGCGACGGATTGACGTGATTTTTTAAGTGGAGATAGTTGAAAGGATGGAGAGTAACATAGGATACTTTTTGTCTCTTTCTAACGCGAGCAAAGCCAGAAGCAGAAGCTAGTACATAATAAATATGATTGCGCAGAATGACACTTTCTAACACTTTATTTTTAAAAAGGATTACCATTTTAGCTAAAATGTAATTTCCTAGACCAAACATCAAAAACCCATACTAGATCACTTTGACCTGAATATAGTTTCAGTAGGTAACGTAAGGTATAAAGACTTTGTAAATATCACGACATTTTTGGACTGGCATATGTGGAGCCGACATTTTGCTAAAGGTGACTGCACAATAGCTTTGCATGGTGATTTGAAGGATGTAAAAGGTCTTTTAGAAGACTGCTTTATAGAAATCTTGTTTAGGGGTGTTAAAGAACCCCTTAATGCGATGGTGTAATAATAATAGTTTTTATGGGAGAAGTAAGTTATTTTTTGTTGGATGGAGGTGAGAGGTCGTGTTGACCTCCGTCCCACAAGAGTGGTTAAGGCGCTTTTCTCTCATGTAAGAGGTAGTTGGTTCGAATCCGGCTAATTACTAATATGACCTTTTTTAATTAATTTATACTTTCTAAAATTAATCTTGTTCAGGCCTGACATCTGTGAAGGATGGGCACGCCGTTATAGCGGCGGTAAGACTCCTCTTTGAGGAGTGGCTGGAGAGGCGTCATGGCACTCTCACGTTTCGCTTGACACAGGTCCTCACCGGACATGGTCAGTTCGGGAGGTTCCTGAGTCGGATTCGGGCGGAAGCGACGCCTGGGTGTCACCACTGCAGTAACGGTCGCCTGGAGGACACGGTCGAGCACACAGTTGAGGTGTGCCGCGCATGGGCGGAGCATCGACGTGTCCTCGTAGAGGCGATCGGCGGCGGTGACCTCTCGCGCCCGGCGCTGGTTCAGGCCATGCTTCGGGGCGAGACGGAATGGGATGCCGTCGCCTCCTTCTGCGAAGCAGTTATGCTAGTGAAGGAAGCGGCGGCACGCGAGAGGCAACGACGAGCCTCTCGCCCCGGACTAAGACCCAGGCGAAGACGTCGAGAGTCGCAAGATGACTACCGGCCACCGTAGGCGCGGTTCTGCGGATGGCGAGCGATGGGTAGCTCGCCGCCCGGCTAGGACCAGGACCGCGTAGACGGCGCGTTTTGTTCCACGCGCGCCTCAAAGAGAAGGAGTCAGGAACGGGCCCAACAGGGCCAACGCCTGCCGGGGTTGCGGAATGTTTATAATAGTTACCGTGACCTCGGAACATAAAGGGCAATCGAAGGAACATGAGTGGGTTTTAGTCAGTAAGAGTCTGACACGCCCTCCCGTCGCACCCAGGACGGGAGCAGTCATTGGATGATTTCCCACTCACCAAAAAAAAAAAACATCTGTGAAGGAAAATGGAGAGATTTGTCAGGTTTTTTGTCATTGCCTAGTCTATCCTAATCGTTTCTATGTAAGCTAGGCAAAGCCTAACACAGATGTTTTTTTTTATTTTCGACGTTAAGCTAAAAATACATTGGCGAAATTGAAATCTATTTCAGGGTTTGTTGTTGGTTAAACCTACGATAAACTTGTAAATCATTCTACGAAGAGGCTATGGTAACCTTTGACATATAACTTATATAACCCATTAGCTTTTGCCTGCGACTTCGCCCACGTGAATATCATCCACCCCTATTTTACTCCTTTAGGGTTGGAATGTCCATGGAATGTCCAAGCAAACTGGTTTATTTATTTTCTGTGGCGAACAATGACAGTCAACACGTGACAGTCAACCAATCAGATCGCGCGTAGCGTTTGGTTACTGCTTACTTATTATTTTACGAGTGAGTTCAGTAAGTTTATCAATTTACGAAAATGTGGACGTAAAATATTACAATTTATCTCCCGTTTAGAATCCTACAAAAGTTTATAAACTTCATAGTAGATTGATAAATTTACGGATCTTGTTATTTTCCGGTGACATCCAAAAATCCTTTTTTTGGTTACCTACTCTTCACAAAGAACACAACCTGCAAGTTTCATGTCTTTAGGACCAGCGGTTTGGGCTGTGCGTTGAATCGTTGATATAATAATATTCACAGTCTACCATTTTATAAATAGATGACATCAGAGAAACTATATCAAATCATCAATAGACAACAATTAAGTACCTTCTTCAACACAACATTGTGGCTACACATTATTAGTAAGTAACAAAACAGACATTCACACCTTCAAAACCACAGTTAATTTCAGAGATAACAAGCAATCATTATTACAGAAATACTCTACGTTTAATTAATAGGTTCGAAGTAACGAGATGGTTTTCTAAAGCCTATCCGAGTCGATAATCAAAGATAGTTGTCGCCAGTGTGTTTGATCTGTCACCTTCTGTGGGAGGTTGGAGTATTAATGAGGTGTAGAGCGCTGTGGTTTTTGTACGTAGAAAGAAAAAAAGTGAAATAGGAAAAATAACTTATTCTTTTTAAAGTCGATTCAAAATAACTATCTGTTACGTCGTATCGGATAAATCTTAAAAAGTAAGTTCGAACGTCAAATAAGAACAAGGCTCCTTTTTAATGTGCACTTCGTCTGTGTCCGCGACAGCATATATTGACACAGAATATATAATACAAACTCAACACAATTCGTAGTATAAAAAACAGGAATTAGTTCAGTCGGGTCTAAATTATAATCCATACTAATATTATAAATAGGAAAGTGTGTCTGTCTGTCTGTGTGTCTGTTTGTCTTTCTTTCACGGCAAAACGGAGCGACGGATTGACGTGATTTTTTAAGTGGAGATAGTTGAAGGGATGGAGAGTAACATAGGCTACTTTTTGTCTCTTTTTACCGCGAGCGAAGCCGCGGGCAAACGCTAGTTATAATATAAGTTATAATATCTGATCCATAAACTAGGTAATTAGACTCCACGCCTTACGTGTGAAGTCTAAGAAAAATCTGGGTTGGTAACAATACTTACGAAGATTAGAGAAAAACGAAATATATTCTTCCTTTACTGTTATTCCTTGAATGTTTTTTTAAGTCGGTCCTTCTCAACACTTGGCAACATTAATACTCCTTGATACAGATAGACGTAATGAAGAGGGTAGATAAATGTGTAGTCAAGATCCTGTTTATATGGTCTGTTATATTTCCGTATCTTCTACCCAGAGTAGGCTAAGTGATAAGCGTAGGCGTTAGGTAATTTTACGCTTACTTTCGTGCTTATATTATGTAAAGAGGTCGCAATATTCGTATTCATATTGACTTAAAGTAAAAGTTTTGTTTTGCCATGAAAGTCTGAAGTATGTAGAAATATATTGTCTTTTAAAAAAATCCGGGAAGCCGGACATAACATTGAGAATGCGTAACTTGGTGGGTGTATACTGTATAGTATCGAATAAACTTCTTAATCCGACTTTTAGTAAAAAAAATTACAAATTCCAGGAATCGGATTTTTTACGATCGACTTAAATAAGATTTAAATCTAACATTTTTGTCTACAAAGCTTTCAAAGCTTTACAAATAAACAAAGCTCAAAAATCGCTGCAACCCATGCCTTAATCCCAGTCGGCGTCACATCGCAACGAGGCAGCGAGGCAGCCTTGATTGTGGGCGAGCTACTTGCGCTAATTACTCGCCCGAGAACTGGGTGAAGTAACTACCTTACACCGACTCGCGCGAATAACGATGTGTAAGGTATTGAGGCTTTTCTTGTAACTGTGACTGATAGTGATGTTTCAAATGTTTATTTGTACTGAGAAACCATTACAAACACTATTATGTTATGGTGTGTGTTGTTACTAGTGCATTGGTTTAATGTTACTAGGCGTAGAATTAAATTGTTCACTAATAACGTCTGCATGAGTATTACTATTTATAACAAATTAGCTGATGCCTTTAGCCTTTAAGACCCTCAGTGTAAAAAACATTTAAATGTAAATTAAATTTTTTTTTTGGTGAGTGGGAAATCATCCAATGACTGCTCCCGTCCTGGGTGCGGCGGGAGGGCGTGTCAGACTCTTACTGACTAAAACCAACTCATATTCCTTCGATTGCCCATTTTGTTCCAGGGTCACGGTAACTATTATAAACTTTCCGCAACCCCGGCAGGCGTGGCCCTGTTGGGCCCCTTCTCGTGCTGACTTCTTCTTCTCTTTGAGGCCCGCGTGGAACGAAACGCGCCGTCGGCGTCGACGCGGTCCTGGTCCTAGCTGGGCGGCGAGCTACCCATCGCTCGCTATCCGCAGAACCGCGCCTACGGTGGCCGTTAGTCGTCTTGCGACTCTCGACGTCTTCGCCTGGGTCTTAGTCCGGGGCGAGAGGCTCGTCGTTGCCTCTCGCGCGCCGCCGCTTCCTTCACTAGCATAACTGCTTCGCAGAAGGAGGCGATGGCATCCCATTCCGTCTCGCCCCACAGCATGGCCTGAATCAGCGCCGGGCGCGAGAGGTCACCGCCGCCGATCGCCTCTACGAGGACACGTCGATGCTCCGCCCATGCGCGGCACACCTCCACTGTGTGCTCGACCGTGTCCTCCAGGCGATTTTCAGTGGTAGTTAGGATATGGATTAGGAGGATGCTGATTCCGGCGTATTAAAAGAAATGATGATTGATGTGTAAAAGTAATTTTAATATCTTTACTATTGATTAACCTTTTGTCAACCAACCGACAGCCGGCTGTCGGGATGCTATTGTCTTTCTATTGTGTCTCAAATCACGTGTGTTCGAAGGATTAAAGAGGGTTTTCATTTGAATTGTTTTTTTATAGATTTAAAATATAAACCTTAGTTTTCTTGATACACTACATTCTTAAGATTTACTTCGATGCGCATTTTTATAGGAATAATGTAGCCATCTTTTTAGAGTTCCAGATATCAAACGAAATAAAGGAAAACCAACTTTACCTCATAATTCTATTATAGACGTAATTGCAAACTATAATATTATTTTGTCGTACAACATAAAAATCTAATAAAAAATGCGCCCTACCCAAATACTAAAAACGTCCATATTTTTCTCATAAAAAAACTATGTATAAGTTCCATTTCTGTAATTATTTCACGCCCTAACATAAACTGTTTAGCACTTTCCATGGAAATGTATTTCCATATTTTCCTACTGGTAACATTAATACAATAAGTAACTTTGATGAATATGACCTCTTTTATAGTAATCGGAATTGCGAAAAAAATTAAAAAAATTCTGCTTGCTCAAATTTTTTAACACCGTTAGTGCAGTGGCTAAACGATTGGCTGCTGTCCGTGTCACGGATTCAATTCCCGCGCGGGGCAAATATTTGTATTTAAGTTTCATAATACGGGATGTCGTGATGGCCTAGTTGTTAAGGCGCTCGGCTCTCATGCAAGAGGTCGCGGGTTCGTATCCGAATTTCAATTCATATTTACTTTTTAAAGTTTATCTTAGACATCACAGACATCGATGAAGGAAAACATCGTGAGGAAACCTGGACTTGTAGTTAATATAAGTCCGAAATCGCCAACCCGTCTTGAGCGAGCGTGGTGATCAATGCTCGTGCCTTCTCTGTATGAGAAGAGGCCTTTGCCCTGCAGTGGGGCAGTTATAAGCTGGTATTATTATTATAAGTTTCATATAGTTTTATATCATTCATTCATTCGTATAACTGGCTGTTCCTCGTGGTTTTAACTGAGTTATTTTAGGCCCTTGATTAGTGACTCGCTTGTAGGGCATGACGTATTGTTATATTACCTATGTTACTCGCTGATAACATAGCTTTATATTATTGAAATGGTGTTTTTTAATCTGTGCATTAGTTTTAAAACATATCATTGCAAAACAAACAAATATTTACTCTTTATAATATTACTTTAGACGAAAAACTTAAATGTACCTAACCTACACAGTTCAATCTATTGATCCGTAAAATTATTTTATTCAAATCGTCAAGCTTTAATCAAAACAGTTGTAATCATTAGTTAACAGCGATTGATATCAGAATAATATCAATTATTACTGAATTTGGATTAGTTTCGACATAACTAGGACTAATTTAATTATGCTGATACAATTGTGACTGATTCGTCGTTTATTGTCTGGCCTAAATCCTAATATGGGCATAAAATATGGTAATTTTGAAAATGAACCGCATTTCAGAGGCTCGTTGGGTAATAATTCTATTCATTATGACACTAGTGCCGCAGGATTGACCTCGTCTTTGGTTACTGCTCTGCTCCCGTGGGTTGTAGCGTGATGTTTTAGCCTGCATTGTTCTTTATTAGTCTGGCTATAATATACAGCATGAATTTTGCCATTTTTATTAGTAGTTTCAGAAATTAGCTCGTTTAAACAATCGTAAAAACTTTCGTGCTGAAATTACTGAATGTATTTCTCTGAATCTTTTTTACAGTAGGTACTATTCATTCTACTATTATAAATGCAAAAGTGCCTTTGACTGTTTCTCTGTCGGTCTGTCCGCCACTGAAGGTACTTTGATAAAATTTACCATAAAATACCTTAAAAAGGACATAGGTCCCTCTATGACTGACTTCAATTTCTTACAGATCCAAAGTCAAATCTCCATGAGGACAAAGTGGCTAAAAGATAGTAACTTATACATCAGAATAACATAGGCTAAAGAACATTACGCTAAGACTCACGGGAACAGAGCAGTTAATGCGGATGAAATCACAGCCGATAGCAAGTCCTACATGAAAGACCCCTTTTTCGGATATTCATCCACAAATCCGCGATTTCAAAATGTCCCATACAGGCATCTATAAATTAAAAGCCCCTTCTAATAAAAATATGATTTCCGTATCGTAATAAACAATTGCCCCGCCGGTCGTCACTACCAATAGACACTTCTCTTAATTGCATTCCCGTTTCGTAACTAGTGGTGGACCACTTAAAACCCGGTTAAAACGGTTCGGTAAAAAGTGATATTTTACGTTATACCTATTTCATGTTGGGTACGGCGACATCTGGCGATGACATGTTGTTTTAGATGGCGTTTCAATTTGATTAATTTTATGCTGATTTTTTTATTTATTTTTGTCGGTGAATGACCTACTTGAGGGTTTAACTTTGATTTTTGTTTGTGGGTATTTTCTTTTTGTTAATTGTTTTGTGTTTTTGGGAAATATTATGAGTATGTGAGTAGGTTTAAGGTTAGATTTTAGTTGCCATGTACTTTCATTTGACAGAGAAATATTGCCAACTTATTAATGCCCTACTTCAAGGCAAAAGCATTCTTCTCATTAAAGAAGGTAAGAGCATCGATCACCATGCTTGCTCAAGGTGTATTGGCAATCTCATACTAACAATATTACGGCACAGTTTTCTTAAGATTACATTGCCTTTATTCGAATCCATAACCTCTTACATGAGATGTAGGCTTAAAGTTAAGGGCCTACACCAAATTGATAACCCTTCAAAACAAAATAACCCTAGAAAAATCTACACAAAATCCGCAAAAAATTATACAACCTTTTCCAAAAAAAAAAAAACGATAATTGCGGCACTAACCGTTAAACAGACCCTTTTGTAAAAATTACCGGTTCTTAGAGGCTCTAATTGACCGGTACATAATACATACTTGTAATAGGTTGGGCCCGTAAATCTTTTACACCTGGAGATTCGCGTGCGTTCGGACATGTTCGGGAATAGTCGGAAACTTTCCCGGAGATAAATCACTGAAGGGATGGGACGGTAAGATTAAAAATCTTTCTTGTTTTACACGGAGAATGTATGACCGAAGGAAAAGGTGGTTTTAATGTAAGGGATAATATGGGTATATATGGGGTGTTAGACTCGGGAAATAGGAAACTGCTTTTGATGATTTTTAAATTGATGCATATTTTTGACACCTCCTGGTCATCTGGTCCCATATTAGGTAGAGTCTGTATTGTATTAATTACTATAATCTGCATGTATTATACTCATGAACTTTCCTCTTGAATCACTCTATACAATGTGTAACTGAATTAATGCACTTTGAGAAAATAGTTTGTTCAGAATCGTTTACTGAATCGATTTTGTAATTTTCAATATAGGTAATATTTTATCCCAAAAATAATTAAAACTACGTAAACTGCCGTCACACTTCCGCTGTACAGTCAAAACAAACTAAAATTGATGAAATACCTACTACGCTAGACCCTTATGCAAGTGCGACTGTGTGCATGCGTAGATTTGTAATGTGACTATAATTTTCTCCCACAATCTGTACAACTAATTTATAAAAAAAAAGTGTTTTAAACATAATAATAGAAAATCAGTGTATGTATTATGATTATAACATAATATTCTAATTGGGGTGTCTGGTGGTGTACGTTTATTCCAGTACATGTTGTATATCAAAATCTGTTCTGTAGTTCATCAAGGAGATACAGCGGAAAGCAACTTTGTTTTATATTATGTGGTCAGCCACACAAAGATTTGCCCTAGATAGAATCCGAATCCACGACCTCCGGCTTAACAGGACCACTAACAAGACCTAAAGTCAGTCATTTTCTTTTTGTGTGAACAATCACTCGCTCACAAACAAACACATTAATTCTAGGTGCTCCTCTTAAACAATATGAAACATCATTAAATCCGAAGATCATAAAGATCACATGTGTTCCATTGGTACATAATTACAGGAATGTCGCAAAATCAGCGCATGCGATCAATCAATTGTTTTACGACAACCAGTCGTAGTTACTAGGGATGTGGGGATGCAGTGATAGATATCGATGTTTCTGTTTTTTTAATTGTATTATTATTCCTGTAATTTTCATTTTTGATAAGGCAAGAATATTCAGGCAAGTAAGCCAGAAAATAAGATTGTTCGTTTTAAATAAGTTCTTATGTTATGTAAAAAAACCTAAACATGTCATAAAATAATTGATAAGAAACAATAAGTTCACACCTGTCATTTGAAAATGGTAATGTTAACGTGAAACAATATCGAATCAGTTTTTGATTATTGCAAGACCCCGTCAAACTGTTTGTTTCCTAATAGAATTCCGTCCATGATCTAAAAGAAAATAACGCAATCCGGTGTTTATTCAAAATTTTAGACTTACTGACTCCCAACTTTCGGAAGTCATCACATTTTTTCATTTGGACGTACCAAACCTTAAAAGTGAGAATTCGAAGCTCTTATTTCAACACTACTTACGATACTGCTAACTATCGCATACTAATACCACTATCGATACTTTCCACTCGCACACGTCACTAGTCATTACAAGTGGGGGTGACCGAATGACGTAACGAATTGCATCCACCGGTAATTAATCCTAAATTTGCGGAACCAACAAGTCTAAGGGTGACCGACCTCATTTAGGGTTCCTTACGAAGGGGACCGCTGATTGATTATAAGAAGTTCTCACTCAATATTTGTCAAAATATTTTACGCTTCGATAGATTTTCGAAAGGTTTTAATAATTTACGTTGGGGTTAAAATTGTTTGAGCACCACGGAATTAAAATTGGGAGAGAAAGGCAGATGTCAATGCTAATGGGTTTTGAAAAAATATTGGACGAAGTATCAAATAACTGTGGTAAAGGTCATCATGAAAATGTATTTTTATTAAAAATATGCCTCACTTTTGTACAAAAAAGACAAATAGAAGGCAAAAAGTAATTAAATTCACTACAATGCATTCCAATAAAGGAGAACTGTCATATGAAATAAATTCATTTTGAAAATAACTGTATTCAAAAAGATTTCAATACAGAAAATACACGAAGACACACTTTGCATGACAGTTGAACGTTATATTCAAGAGATTTGTCTCCATTTTATATCGCCTTATTAAAAGCCTGTGGTCGCAAGATGGCAGATCCTCACGATAGTCTGGTAGCTACAATAAAAATAAAAGATAACGAACCACATTCACAGCAAGATCTAATTGGAGACTTATTTATTCTAATGATTAGGCTCCCGCAATTATTCTCAGCCTTGATGATAAGAAAGATTCTCATAAAATTATTTATGAAGGCCCCAAAACAACTGAATTCCTTTTGTAGGGAGACATCGTAGAAGGGTTGATTCCCAGTGTTTAAGACAAAAATGTCTTTGCTTTCGTTACTGCAAAGAATTGTCTTTTACTTTGTCTATATTAGACGACAATGTGATAGGTATTGAAGATTTGTTTGTAGCCTTTCATGAAATAATAAAATTTCATTGATCACACCATTTATCTGATGTTATTATAATTGCTGGTTTCTATTAAAATATCTTTCTTGAGTAGTTATTTATTCCGATCAACCATACTATTCATACAAATTATAATGTTTCATAGCGAGATTTGATGACTTTGGAAACTATATAGAACGCGAGACATTTCAATTAGAGAATTTCAAAGTTAGAGGTGTAGTTTTCAACAATTTATAACCTTCACATTATTCTGAATGACAAAGTGTATTATTAGATTTTACGTAGAAGATTAAAAAGGATAAATCATCTACTAAAACTTTAACTGTTGTGTCTGTAATAAACCTGTCATCACCGATTCATCTGTATTAAGAGATCTAAGTTCAGCATTTTCTGAATTGTTATTATAATAAACTACGACTTCCACAATGTCTTTCTCAAATTGGGTAGTTTCCACCATTAACCAATAAATGTTAGACACAATTCCTATAAAACCTCTATTAATTTCAGCCTAATAAATTCGGTTCATTCTCAATTTGCTATAAAATTTGATTTTTAGTTGTTTTGAAATCAATAAATAGATAGTCAACTGAGTTGTTATTTTAGTGACGTCATAAGTCGCCATTGCCATACAAAATCTATTGGAGAATGGCGTTTTGACAGCTCATAAAAAGTACGTCAATTGATAATGGTGGAAACTACCGTATTGTTGACTGTTTTCTAACACAGCTTTCCTTCATAGTTTTCAACTTAGAAACTGTGTTAATAAAACCATATTGGCAAGCGCCCAGAAACCAAGTTTTGACACCCAAGTTATTGTGTTTCTATTGGGTACATAACAAGTCAACAGGAAATGAATTTGAGAAGTGGAAAAAGCGCTTTTGAGGTTCGAGAATGATACTTGCGGAAATTGTATATGGTACTCTTTTACCTGTGTTGGTAGAATAGTGTTCTTCGGGGTTGTAATGTTCTTACTTTTCTTTAGTCTCTTTATTGATAATTTTGTCGTCTTTGGCAGTTAAATCATATATCTGGGAATCATTCGTTTATTTATCTTTAAGCTTTTTTGGTTTTCCACTTTTTGTATCGTACAACAGTAAAGCGACTGACCAGAAAACTAGGATAGTAGGATTTCTCCCACTAGAGGCACATTGTCATTGGTGATTTACTGGGCCAGCACCGGCAATACCAATACATGACATTTCAAATAGTCCCTAAAATTATTAATGAGAATCTGGCCTATTGAAAAGCCTTTGCCGTTCCTGACTTACTGGACCAGTAGTGTCAAATAGAGGGCCTATTCCAATAATGAATAGAGACATACCCATTCAACTAAAACTTAAATCATCATCACATTCTCAAACAATACCAGAACTAAGATCCCAAGGCGTTACCTCCAAAAACTGAATAGATAAGACCATTAATTTCATTAATTACACATAATGGTGCCATTCCAACTTACCGAACAGTGTACGAAGGTGTTAAAGACGTTAATGAAGAAATTAATTATCCAACAATAGGTACTATTCATTACCTTTCGCTTATCAGATCCTGATTCAGTTTTCAGAAAGGAAAGTTTTCAACAATGAGTCCTATGAATGCTGGTGGCAGGAGGGATTTATGGGAGGACCACACAAAGGGAGTGAAGGTCGGGAATTAAATTGAGAGGAGGTATTGTGTGAAAAACTATTTTTGTGTAGGTATGGTTTTAAGGCTGGATGGAGTGTTCCTTTTTTGGAAAATTTATGTAACGGCTTACGTTTTAGATCCCATATATTTATAGATAGATAGATAAATAAAATTGAATATATTGACATGTAAAAATGTTATTTTTAACCAATTTACATAACAAACATCAATATTTTTTTTTTCAGTTTTTTACGTCTTTTATCATTCGTTTAACAATATAATTGGCATATTGTATAAAAAGTGCTGTATTATATAGAAAAGTGACACTGCTTCACATGCGTTGTCTGTCAAAGCTCTTGCGTCTACGCGATATTAGTGATGTGTAAGCTAAATTACTATAAAGTTACAACAAAATCCGTTCAGACATTTCTACATGAAAGAGGTCAAACATCATAGGTCTAAAACTAAAGTAGGACGACGGAAATGGATACGAAACTTCAAACTCGTCATGCAAGAAACTGTTGAACTGTCCACAAACTAATTTATTATAAGTAATTCTGCAGAGCAACATTATTAAGTAACTGCCATCCAACAATGCCATGCCTATCTCTCTGCTTATCCCTCAAGAGCGGCGTTAGCATACAATGGGGTGGCAACAATGTATTTCCAATAGTGTACAGTCAGACAAACAGATGTCGTAGGTAGATATAATGTCTGTTTTGGTTATTTTAAAAGTGTTGATGGGATAGTGTTGGGAAAGAAATGAGAGAGGCTTTTTGATGGTGTTCAAAGCACTGTTAGTTATTAATAAAGTTAGGTAGTAATTTCAAAGCAATTTTGGAAATTTTGACGACAAAGCTGCAGAAAACTATTCTGTAAATAAAAAAAAACTGTATATTCTTGAGTAAAACTTCTATGATTATCGTCATGTCGTGTTTGTTCTGTGTGAGCTAAAGAAATAGCCGAATATATACTAACGAAAATATTATTGGTAAATAAAATAGAGAATTGTCATTTATCGAACCTGTATTATTTTAATTAATTTAACTCATTCAAAAACAAAAATACTGCAGCAATTGCTTTTGATAATGAGCAATTAACATAAATTAATTTTATTGTAGACGATGGTGTCGTACTCGCTAGATTTCGAAACCTACAATACGAGTGGCCTACATTTGATAGGATTTAATGGGAAGTATAATAATACCAGCCTATAATTTGTTCTACTATAGGAAAAAGGTCTTCTCTTTTACAGGGAAGGCACAGGACCAATGCTGTGCCTTGTGAGAAAAGGTCCAGAAAACAATGTGTTGAACACGCAAACTATAGAATACTTACAATTGTAAGTAAAAATATTTAAAGCTCCCGCTCCCGAATTTATTCATATCAAGACTTCAGCTAAGTTAATGACATGGAAACAGCTGAATCACTTTTGTTGAAACATAACTAAGAGCCATCGCTAGATATCCTTATTTTCACAAAAAGTGGATTATTCCGATCTGTCACCCCGTTTTGTCCCCACGGGTGACAGATAGGAAAAAAAAGTTCGATTTGTCCCCCAGTTAGCAATGTGTGGAACACATTTTCTATTAACCTCTTCACGCTACTGCGCGCCTAGTACTTTTGATTAATTTAAATACTAAGTATCTCAGTATTTTCAGTATTTTACCAACCCATGGGGACAAAACGAGGTGACAGATTGGAATAACCCCAAAAAACCTCATTCAAATCACTTCACCAGTCTTAGTGCAACGGTACCTCAGACAGACAATGAAACAAACAGACACACACACGTAATGTTCAGAATTTTAACACCCCCCTTTCGTCGGGGCTTAATTACCCTATATTAGCAATAAACTTCCGATTTCGTATAAGATGCAACGAAAACGTGTTTAACCCAAAAACCTAACCCCGTAACATTTAAAGACAATTTAGAACTTCTATTTTAACTGCAATTAATTCTAACAGTAACAAAACCCATTTCAATTAAACAAGAATCGTCAAGTTTGGTCTTAAAAACTTTTAAGTAGGTTCTGCTTAATCTATTTTCTTATATGTCTTGTATTGGCTTAGCGATTCGGCCGCTGAGTTTCGTCCGGCTCGGTCCAAATTAAATGAAATGTTTATTATGCAAGTAGGATCTTAAAATCACTTTGGCAAGTCATGGCTTGTAGTTACCTCTGAGAAGAAATGCCAAAACCAACTCTGGGATTATTGTCTCTTTTCCGCTAGAACGCCAGCGGCACAAAATTGTGCCAGTCAACAAGTATTACCGTTGAGCCCGCTGGCACAAATTTGAGCCCCCAAACCCCGACCGATTTAAAACTCTATTTGTAAATAGTGTTCTCTAATGTATATAGAAACACAATAACAGTAATTGTGACCGTGGTCAGATTACGCTTACGATAAGAGGTGCTTGACAGATGGATGACGTAATATAATGCCCGACCTCTGTGGGAGTCCAGAGGAGTCCAGACAATATATTCAATATTCTTGTGTAACAAACCATGCACAATAACATTCGTCATTTTGAGGAAGAAAGAATCCGATTATTATTATTAATTTTTAAGTTATTTTTTGCTTTCATAACGCAAAACCT
Source organism: Athetis lepigone (assembly GCA_033675125.1). NCBI lineage: Eukaryota > Metazoa > Arthropoda > Insecta > Lepidoptera > Noctuidae > Athetis > Athetis lepigone. The sequence goes on along the minus strand of CM066234.1, from coordinate 5,550,558 downwards.
TTCCATTCTCAGTGTACGAAATTAATTAAATTAGGTTTACTTTAACTTTATTTTGTGCAGCGAAAATGAAAAAGTTTTTATTCAGACCCAACAAAATTAGCTCAAAAAAGTATCGTCCGAAACTCTCCTCAAAGTCATAAAAATGAAAATTCGACCGGATCGGACGAAACTCATCGGCCGAAACGCCTACTAAGCTCTTGTATTTGGTGTTGAGTGTACAGGTATCCATGACGAAGCTTACAAGGTCGTTAAACTCAGCTTCAATATCTGACACACGATCGTCATGTCTATCGAGCGGTAACTGACAGTGTCGGGTGCTATCGGGTGGTTGAGTAGTGCTAATAAAATGTGTAGTGTGATTTATGGTGGACGGAAAGGGTTAATTTTTAAATGTGATCTTTGGCGTAATTTTTAAACAGATAGTGGTGCCGATTCTCTTGTTCCCAAGCTTAACTAAATTTAAGTTAAATGCATCTTTCTCTTTCCATTTCTTAAAGAAAAGGACAGAAAGATACATTTTAGTTTAATCCTGTCAAATTAGACAGCGCCTAAACAAAATTAGCGTATATTTAGTCGCCATAATTTTAGTCGCGCCTAGATCATCTATGGAGTGTCTATATTTGACAGGACTTAACTAATATTTTATCTTCTGTCCTTTTCTTTAAGAAATGGAAAGAGAAAGATACATTTAACTTAAAATTAGTCTAGTTTGTAACCAAGGGAATCGGCACCATTGTGGTCTTGGGTGAAAATGGTCATTATTATATTGACAAGAAGTTAATTTGTCATTCATAATAAGTAATTGATATAGGTAGTTTTTGTAATTTAACTAAAACAAATATCAAAACCATATTACAACAGCTATTGATGTCACGTTTAAGACAGTGGTTGAGTGTTCGGCTGCTGTATCTGTGGCTGGTTCGATTCCAGCACGGGACAATTAATATAATGTGGGGTCTATAAGTATTTATTTCGAGTTTGGTTGTGGGTGTATTGGAGTTTATGTTTGTATTGCACCACAGATATTTAAGAAATTCCTACAGTGGCGAAAAAAAGAGTTAAAAAAAATAGTTTCTTAAAATAAAACTAAATTAACAAAACGCCAAAATCAAATCTGGGCGCACGACAGAGCTCATCGCCAAGTCCATCTGAAATACTCGCCATTTTTTCCCAACAAGCTAGCGCCATCTAGCGTCAGTATCCCCGAACTAAAGCCGGTTTAACAGTAGTAAATCAGTGCGGTTACCGCGGTCCTCCTGCCATCACTCTTAGTTTAACTCCCAGGGTTCAGCATATGATCTATGGTTTGACGCTTAAAACTTGTTGAGGGCGCTGTTTAGTTTATTAGGTTGAGGTTGGGACTTATATTTCAGCGTCATGTTTGTCTATGTTGTTTTGCTTTGGATAGATGGACAATACAAGTGTAAATAAGAAAATAAAAAAACCGCCCTCTAAGTTATTAAGATTGTGACCTCAGCTAACAAAAAAGTTGATAACTTCGAAACGCGTCTAAAAACTATTGCTAGAACCTACTTTCAAATAAAAAAAAAACCCATCCAAATTCTACCCGTTCAAAAGCTACGGCGGCGCCACGGACGGGGTTTGAGTTTGAGGCTTAAAATTAAAGAGATTCCATGTTGTCTAATAGGTTTCCATGTGTTTTTGTGTGGGAAATCATCAAATGACTGCTCCCGTTCTGGGTGCGGCGGGTCAGACTTTTACTGACTAAAACCCACTCATGTTCCTTCGATTGCCCTTTATGTTTCGGGGTCACGGTAATTATTATAAACATTCTGTTCTTCTCAAAATATGAAATGATGATTTAGACACTAAAAGAAACTTTTGAAAATTGGTTAAATTGTACAGCAAATAAGCATAAAACGGAATCGCTTTCTGCTGTCTCCAAGTATGGGGATTTCAGAAGATTTGTTACACTTGGTGCAAAGCTGGAGCGGGTCACTAGTGAAATTGTTGCGGAGATTTTAAAAAGATGACCACTGATACAATATAAAGCCTAAAAGAAAAATTTTACGCCGCTAAGTAAAGAATTCTAATCAAACGAAGTCTATGACCTCTAAAAAGTCCTCCAGAACAAAGACACAAACCGTTAAAACTAACTCTTGTATATCCACCTGATTATGATGGATAGTCACATTAAAATGTTACAATTTGAATATAATCTTAAAGCCAATATAATCTATCATTGTAACTCAAACGTGTAGGAGACAAGAATATATTTAATCTTTAAAAACAATTGTCAAAAATCGGCCAAGTGTGAGCGCGACTAGCGGACAAAGGTTCCGTGCCATTATAGGCAAGGAATTGAAAAAAAAACACGTCTGTGGTATTAAATATTTTTTTTTGTATTTTTTGTTATAGCGGCTACAGAAATACATAATTTGTAAAAATTGCAACTGTCTAGCTATCACCGTTCATGAGCCTGGTGACAGGCAGCGGAGGCTTAGTTTTATCTATACTAATATTATAAAGAGGTAAACTTTGTTTGTTTGCTTGCAATGAATAGGTTCAAAAACTACTGGACCGATTTTAAAAATTGTTTCACCATTCGAAAGCTACATTGTCCACGAGTAACATAGGCTATATAATATCACGCTATGTCCCACGGGAGGGAAACAGTTACCAAAAACCTAATGTTACGTGGGTGAAACCGCGAGGTACAGCTAGTCTATAATATATGTATGTTTTTAAAAATAATAAAAGTATGTTTATCAGTTGTCTGGTTACCATAGTACAAGCTCTACTTAGTTTAGGATCAGATGGCCGTGTGTTAGTTGTCCCAGGATATTTATATTTATTTATTTATATTAGGGTCCAGTTTTACACTTTAGGTACGGAATCCTAAAAAGATGAATATGGTCATGGTCAAAGTTACGGTTAGATACTTTATTTTAAGGTGACAAAAATGTTGCTACATAATGTTTCTGAGGCCTAATATGGTCGATAACTGTTCTTCGCTTTATGTATTTGGCTTTTGTTAATTTTATAGCCTATATCAAATGAGAATAATATGGCTCTTACTTTAGAACTTGATTATTCGATCCGAAGATTAACTCCTAAGAAAATAATTAAAGATTCTTTGTTTTTTTTATGACATTCTAAAGTGTCTTTTTAGTGGTCTATTAGAAATAAATGATTTGAGTTTGACTTTTGACTTTGACAAACCTAAAAAACTTTGATTAAATCAATTGTGTGTAAATGTAATCTTTATGCACATAACAAATATTCTAAGCTAACAATTTAGATGTCTATTGAGCAGTTACTGTAACAACTGAAAAACCGTGTAATATTTTGCCCATAAAATAAATTCTACAAGAGATTCTGAGACAACTAATTTTGACAGGACCAAGCTCCCTGGTAGAAGCAGCACAAACCAAAATAAAAACCTAAAATACCTACCTTTTTGTCTAATATATGTATACGCAACATTCTCACGCTAATAATAATTTGCATAAAAATGGTGAGGCTACCCTTTAAACCACGCATGGCATAACACAATCGTCTAAGGGTGGGGGGTGGAGAGAAATTTCCCGCTCTATTTCGCCTGGACATCGAACCGGCACTACTGAAGGGTTAGAACAGGTCGGCTGTAAAATGTCCCGGACATACCCTTCGACTTATTTTTGGAGTTTTTTGCACAAATTCCTGTTAGGAGTAAATAAAAGCTTTGATCGTGTCGGCCTAAAAATTTGGAGCCATTGGTTTTGAATGGTTTGGTAGACGTCTTCAAAGTGTTTAGGATGCCTAGGTAGATAAAAATAGACAGGTAAGGAGTTATATTTGACCTGTTACGGATATAATGGGAAAAAAATAACTTATCGAACAGGCTTTGGAGATAATTCTTCGTACGAAACCACCTTTGGAATTGGTGGGTATTTTTAACTGTATTCGACTTTCTAAGTGCCTTTTTGGGGTAATGGAATTGAAAAATTTCACTTTGTCTTTGGAATTGAAGGTTAACAGAGGATTATCCGTCCTCATCAACCGGAATGAGCTATGCTCGTGCCTTCTCTGTATAAGAAGAGGCCATCCATCACCAGCTGTGGGACAATAATGGGCTGGTATTATCTAGGCGTCCGACATAACTTTCTTATTTCAATTCGTACCAGTATTTCTTGAGATTAACGCGTTCAACTACCAAACTCGTCAGCTTTATAATATTAGATATAAAATGTCAGATATGTAGAGTGAAAATTAAAAAAAAAAAACTCGGATAAAGGACCTATCACCACGTAACCAAATCCAGCCACAGCCAGCCCAAAATACATTGAAACCTACACAATAAAACAAAGGCATTGCCAGCTAAACAAGCATTCACAATAACTTCAATCATAATACCAGACGGATAGGCCCATCCTTCGCCCGGCGTAACGAGCCGGGCCGATAGCCGCCTCAATTTGGCTAAAAGCTGAAACATCAAAGTACACAATTTATAGATATATGAATGAAATAGAGCTGCAGAGTTAGTTTTGATTGAGGTTGGGTGTAGTATGTAGGTCTGAATGTGATATTTTCATTGGTCGAAATGGAATTTCGGAACAGATTTTTTAGGTACTTTTTTTTAATATTCTTGAATAAATTACATGTGTCTGTCATTACACTGACTCTTATACCATTGAAAGGGTAACATAGTATTGTAACTTTCTCGTAGTTGTGCCGTCCCAGGCGAAATGTACAGAGAGCTTTATTACTAAAAATAATACTTTATTATATTCCGATGCTTTACGTACAATGGTCCTATCAACAAAAGGACTAAGCGAAAACCAAACCTCTCAGAGCGAGATCCATAGAAAAAAAGAAGATACTCCTATGTTTTCCTAATTTAAGATTGACACATCAAGTCTTTTTCTTTTTATTTAAGTTAACGGCTGAAAAAAACTCCGAAACATGTCTAGAATATTCATAATTCTACGTAAAATACCGTTTGAAACTAATAGAACTACACTGTGCACTAGGTTTCATAAGTAGGCCGGTCTTATCATGAATTTGTAATACATCTCTTAGGAACCTACACACTCCAGTAAGGGTTTTAAGTTTAGCTTTATCAATCCTTGCAAGATTCTTACAAAAATAGTACTTTCTACTTAGGTAATGAGAAAAGACCTGTATTTTTATCACCATTCTATACATATAGTCCTGATTTAATCTCTCTTTGTCTTTCTTCACTCTCTGCGCCTTACTAATAAACGCTGCATAAAGTTATGACAGGTTTATACGTCAAAAAATGTATGGTTACACAGGCTTTATTCATTGCATAACTTTACACAGTAATTATTAGTAAGAGCATTTGTGTATAAGGCTGGTAAGACGTAACCGATACTTACACACATTTTTCTAATCGGTTTAAAAACAACTTTATTAAAAGGAGTTGAAGTCAATATGAGCTCCATCATCCTCACTATTTCCTGAATATTTTTAGGGTCATAATCACCACACCCAGTACCAGTGATAAAATACCCCATTTTCAACAGCAAACGCTTAAATGCATATTAACAAAATAATATATCTCCTCGACGTAAAACCAAGCTTAACGAAACACCGCATTATTTAATTAGTACGAAACACGTTTGCACTAAAACCTGCTAAACAACGAAATAATTACTACAGCACTAAACCTAACAACCGCTTATTTTAGTCGTAAATAAAGAAATTTACCGAAGCGCCATATTGGGCTAAGGTAAAACAAACGGCCAATAAATATTACCCAAAGAATTACTCGAATAACTATCTCATAACTGTTTCCAATAATAACAGAAAATTCAAGATGGCGGAAAATTCTTTATTTATTGCTCACCAGCATTCATTAACGCACGTTTTCTTATGACGTCATGATAGTGTTGTGACATGTGCTCTGTCTAGTTTTTCGATTTACTTATATCGAATTACTAAAAACTTATCTGTGTAAAATATTTGTTATCAGCAAAACATTTATAAAAAAGTAAAGTTTGTTTTATTACGTTTTTAACCGACTTCAAAAAAGGAGGAGGTTCTCAATTCGTCTGTATGTTCTTTTTTTTTTGTTGTATGTTTTTTACGCGATATCTCCGTCAATTGTAAACGGATTTTGATGGTTCTTTTTTTGTTTGATAAGTCATGATTCAGGGGTGGTCCCATATAAATTTTGTGGCGATCGGTTCAGTGGTTCTCGAAAAATTCACCAAGAACACCAAAAAATGACGAAATATTCATAGACGATGTGTGTTTTTTCTTCAAGTTTCTATATCTACTATCTACATTGGGAGTCGACACTAAAAAGTAATAAATAAAAACTTTTTTTCAAAAAAATCATAACCGCCTTTATAAACTAAAAACCCAAAAATAACTAAAATTTCGGAAGTCGGTGGCTTCTGTTCTGCCAGTCAATTTGTGTTGCCACCGACTTCGGAAATTTTAGTTATTTTTGGGTTTTTAGTTTTTGAAGGCGGTTATTATTTTTTTGAATAAAAGTTTTTTTATTGGTACGATTACAAAAATTCTTATCTGTATACTGTGATATGGCAGTTTTTGTATAGAAAAACTGTCAAAAATGTAAAAACTAGGTATTAATTATCTACTAGGTAGAAATTATTATTTGGCTCCTAATGAAAAGGTTAATAAAGATTATGTAAGAGAAGCTATAGGAATATTGTATTTATCGACCTATTAATTATCATGATCAACCACAGCACGATCTAAAAGGTAGGGTCCTTAATATGTTTGTTTGTACACACAAACACCAATGCAACTAATTCTGGCCAAATTAGTAGCAAAGGACCATTAAATATTCATAAAACTTACATCTTAACAAGCCTCAACATAAATACCTCTTGTCAAGAGTTTTAGTTTTAGACGTTTTGTCACTATCACAACCCTACACTGTCCGAAACTTGGCTAAACTTGTGGCTTACAGGACCAACTTGGCCATCCCTAGTACCAGCATCCCTTTCTCACGTGCAACTGTTGTAATCTGTTGTCTCTCTCACTCTTTTTGTAATTAATAATGTATGAAAGCCGTAGACGCTATGCATCATTATGATGTACGACCAGCTCTTAGCTCTTTGTAGCGTTGACAAAAAAAGTTGAATTTAATTAATACTAGTTGATTTATTAGCTAGGTGAATTTAAAGTGGTTCTCTTAACATGTCATATTTTATTATAAAGTACATCTTCATAGTTGGAAAAAGCTGTTTTATTGATACATGCGCGGAGACACGTCTTGTAGCTTTTATTCATAAGGAATTGACATGTTTAAATGGCCAATAAATCATTGCTGTCATTGTCATTTTGCATTAAATAAAACGGGATAGCATATCAGTTATAAAGCGTATTATTATGGTTTTATGTTTCTTACTGTCTAGACATATTGTGAATGAGTTTATTAGTTTGCTAACAATGCGTATTTTAAAATTTGAGTATCTAATTAATTTATGTCGTTTCGATTCATGTAAATGCATAAGCACGAAATTTGTGTATTGTTTCAAATATAGGCCAATCGTATACGGATTATTCTTGGTCATAATAATCTGTAAAGTTTTGATTGATTGGTAAAGAAAGATGTTACGTAAAATCGAGTAATCGTGCTCTGCAGTGGAGAGTGGAAATCACGTTAAGTCAATTGTAATCTGGAACATCTCCCAAGATGGCAGTCTGGTGGCTGCAATTGGATGCAGAAACAACCCGTACGACTCATCTGTGCACCTCGCTGGAATGCGACCTCTCTCCCGCTTCCCCGCTTGCGCCCCGTGTTCGCCTCGTTCGTTTAGTAGCGACAGCATTCCGTCAGCGTTACGTCACAGCGCGAGGTGCACAGTTAAGTAGTACGGGTTGTGATTCCATCATTAGACTTGACTTGAATGAATATTGAACAATAGGCTGACGAAAGCTGATGATGATTTTTTCTGCCGTGGTGACCCCTTAACCATCAGATTTTTGTCGTTCAAAGAAACAATAAAATAATATTATTATTTTTCTTTCTAAAAATAAGAACAATAAAAGTAGGTTTTATTCGTACATCATACTCATTTTATTTTAAAAAGGAATGTTTTAAGAAATCATTAATATGGATTAGTTAAGACAATTTACAACGATGTGGATGTTCTGTGACATATTCGCGAGTGCTTTTTAATTAAAATAAACTTGAAATGAGTAATTGTTTGTTTGGGATTAGGTTTTTGGGTGTTTGTCTACTTTTCTAAAGTGGTATTATGAGTATTTACGGACGAATTGTGTTTGTAACGTTTTTAGCACAATGGGGCGTTTAGAAAACGTTTTGTAAAAAAAAGTTTGTATTATTGTATAAAAGTGTTTTTAATTGAGAATTTATAACGTTGCCACTTGCCACACACTAGGGTTTTCTTTTGCGTACTGTTATTTGAAGATTTGTTAGACTAAGGGCCGATTTTTCAATCGCCAGATAACTTTTATCTGAAGAGTATGTTTGACGTTTTGACAGCTTTTGTATAGAAAATATGTCAAACCGTCATATTTATTCCTCAGATAGAAGTTATCTGATGATTGAAAAATCAGCCCTAAGTTTATTTATAAACGTAATTTTATCGAACAATAAATCATTTTTATACATTAAAATAAAATAATGGCAAACATTTTGTGTTAAAAAATACCGAGAAAAAATCTTAATTAAACTTTATTTACTAAACGACTTTTCTGCTGACGCTACCTACGTGAAAGAGTTTTTAGTTATTTATTCATTTAGTTATCTCTTCTTTTATTTATTACATGTACAATTATATGAAAGCTCACACTAAGTGGTTTGCAACATAAAAAAAATGGTAGCATGATCCAGAGTAATTTAGTAAATGTGTTTTTGGTAAATAATTAGGTACATTGCTACTGTAATTAGGCAATCTAATTTGTTATTTTAGAAATATTTGTTAGAAATGCCTAAATATTCTAAGATTTTTTTTGCGTTTATGTTCATTTACGCAAAAAGAAATATCGTGGAATGTAGGAATTTTTTTTTGATTTGGCAACAGTGTATTAATTATATTTTTCTCTTTCCAGGTAAGACATGGCCGCCATTTTTGTTAGAAAAGGACGTTAATAAGTACCTAGATAAGTATAATAATCTAATTATATCTAATGATTCCGCCTTATCACATTTGTCATACTTAACTGTCAGTCGTGCGTTACAAGTCTGACTTCTATTTGTGTGTATGTTTGTCTGTCTGTGGCAATGTAGCTCTTAAATCAGTTAACCGATTGGGATGCGGTTCTATTTTTATTTGTAAGTAGGTTATTTTCTGATGGTTTTTAGATATGATTAATCAAAATGGGGTTAGATGTTTCGAAAGGATCAACTCTTTTGCTAGCTAAATTCGCCATTTTAAAAGGTTCAAGGTTTTTTTATTCATTTTAATTTACACTTGAAATTATATCCATTCGAATTTAATATTCATAGTTAGACAGGATATCTATCGGGTCGGCTTGTAAGTAAATAAATACCTTGATTTTCTTTTTCAAACATAACCTATCATGGAGCATAAATCCTCAAATTTTACAGTTATTTCCTTCTACATCATCTCCATCATACTTAAACGCCCACCCATCCAATTCTTGGCCTTGCATTACTCAACAGCGACCACTACAATCCACTATGACATAACTAAGCCATTCCTCTAGTCACCTGAACTCTACCATGGAAATTTTAACCCAAAGCCTTGACAGTAAAGCACAAATTCAATTGTCTTAATTCCCGATACCACTATAGCAACCACACCAGACAATTCTGAACATTACACGCTGAAGGTAAAGTACAAATTGGATTGTACATGTTCAAAATTAACATAGAGTAGATAAATCTGGTATTTAAATTCGATAGACCATACGTTATCCACTACAGTTACATGAGAATCGTTTTAACTATGGCAGAGCACCGTTTCGATACATTATCGAATATTTATTTCGAGTTTTTTGATAGTAAGCGTTGAGTGGATGTAATAGGGATGATGACTACATCAAAAGAATGACATTCTGTTTAGTCCGTCTGTTAGACAGTCCAAAAATACTGGACACATATTTTTTGCTTGATCATATTAATAACAAAATACAAAGATAAAGAGCATCAAAGTTCCGGAGAGGGGGCTTGTGACGTCACTTCTGAGTAAAAATTATACAAAGGCGTGACGTTTCACGAAACTTCAACGCACTGTATTGTCGTCATTTTCTGTTTACGAGAAAAAAGAAAAAATACGTGTCCCAAATTTTTTGATTATCTAACTGACGGACTAATTACTTTTTTTTTGTCATCTCGCCTATTGTGGCGTTATTGGTGTAGCCAGGTGTTGTAATGCTGATTTTTTAGTGGAACATGGTCTCGTGTGTGAGCTTGAGTTTAGTTTTTAAGTTGATTGAAATTTTCAATGGAAAATGTATACCAACCTGTTCCTATCCCATTGCATAGCTAAGACTTTTTATCATAATAGTGACTAGCTGTCCCCCGCGGTTTCACCCGCGTTATAGATAGATAGATAAAACGTTTATTTAGCGCAACACAAAATACAATACAGGCAATGAACAAAAACATAATAAAAAAGGAGAAAGAAAAAATAAACATAATATAAAACGATACAAGCTAGAACCAAACTATTCAAATTCGACGCTACCGGACGCGACAACACGAAATTTCATTGGTTCGCGTGTCGGTGATGTGGTTCTGGCTTTAAAAATAAAAGATTGACCATAGACTGTTTAACATTTATTATGCTAAGTTGTTATGTTAAGTTTTTGGTTACTGCTCTGCTTCCGTGGGTCATAGCGTGATGTTATGTACCCTATATCTTATTCTGATGTATTTGCTATATTTCTGTAAAGTTTCATCAAAATCCGTTCAGGAATTTATTCGTGAAAGAGTAACAAACGAACATAAATACATACAAATCTTTCCTCTTTATAATATTATAAAAAGTACGTTTAATTAAAAAAAAGTGAAATTGGTACTTGTCGGATTTGAACCCACAACCTTTAATGAGAAGTGGGTGAAAAAAGATTTAATCTATAGTAAGTAATACCGTAGACAAAATCTTAAAAAGATTAATATTTTCCCCAGTAGGCGGACCGAGTAATCACTAAGATTAATACCTACCTACACAAAAATGACAAAAGGTTTTTAATATGACAGATTATCTTTGGAGTCGAATAGGTAGCATGTCGCTATTAGTGAACCAACGATCTTATTACGCCTACCTATCACCAATTTACCTAATTTTCATAGTTTACACTCGATTTTGATAACATCGCTAGAATTTTAAAAATTACAAAAACATAAGCTAAACCCTTTTGCTAATGCGACTCGCGCTTATCTGTCTACAAACTATATTATCTATATACAGGGCGTCCCACGGCCATGACACATGGAGGTAAAGTACCTTAAATATTGTAGATAGAACATTTTACTGAAAGAAGACATTATTTGAATTTTAAAAACAATTTAAACTGTACTCATAGATATAAATACATAGTTAAACCGGGAATCGAAACTGTTACTCGAAAAAATTAATCAGCCTGTAGTTTATTATACCGATCGAAAGGCTTCATTATAAGGATTACTTTTTGCTAAATAACATAGTGTCAAAAAAAAAGAAAGACCATTAATTACGGCTTAGGACCAGGGGACGGACATAGAATACTTTTTATCTTCTTTTTTTAGTAACCACAAATCTGATATAACGCGGGTGAAACCGCCGGAGACAGCTAGTTTATTAATAAAACAAAAAAAAAACACAGAAACTTACCAAACATCGAACCAATTACAACATATAACCATTTCAAAGAGATTCTATATTTAATAAAAAAGCTCTTCAAACGCGTCGCCACTCAACATTTTTTGTTTACTTCAACATCACTTTTCAGCGGTTTCAGGCCGAGGCGTGAATCCGGCCTGTCAAGCTCGTCTGAAAAGTTCCTACCTACAAATTATTTCAGGCCCCAATTGTTTGCGAAACCCCTACCATATGTCACGGGTGTATTTATGGCTTTATTACCAGAAAAGTTGAGTGTTTTTAGGTAAAGGTGATAATTTTTCGGCCTGTTTTAGGCAGATGGATTCGGGGTAATTTCGGAAAAGGTTATGCCTATACTAGGTGTATTTTTGGTCTTGCTCAACCCGCTAGGAGATGATTCTACCCATGAAAACAAACAACTTTTATTATGGAACCAACTCTGAAATCGCGAAAAAAATATCAGCTGTTTCTAAGAACAGTTCAATACCCTTCCGACCATAATGTATGAAGCAGCTGATATTTTTTTCGATATTTCAGAGTCGGTTCCATAATAAAAGTTGTTTGTTTTTATGAGTAGAATCATATCCTAGCGGGTTGTGCAAGACCAAAAATACACCTTGTATAATATGGCAAGTCTGGCTAGCTTTGTTAGGTTAAGGAACTCCCATTCTTCTCTACAATGGGCTTTCTCTTGATATCAGTTAGCGACTAGTCGGTAAGCATTTAAGTGGAAACTGAAGATTCATTGCAACTCAATTAAAAGTAATAGCTGTCTCTTTCATGTATTAACCGGCAGTCGATAGGAGGGTTATTTTATTATTTGTATCTTATTTTCTTTTAGCATATATCACCTGCCTTGTTGTCTCTTCACCAACCTTGGTTGACGGGTACAGAATTTGCAGGTCATTGAATTGGCCTTTGCACCCTGTTTGCATAATAGTAAAAATAAGTCAACCATCCATTTTTACAAACGTTCACATTTACTGTTACTAGCTTTCGTCGAACTTCCGTTAACTATTTAGATTTTATTATAAAGGTCGAATTTCCAAAAATCCTTTCTTAGATACTTACTCTTCACAAAGGATCCTCCAAATCCTCCAAGATTCATATCCCTAGGACTAGCTGTTTGAGGAGCTTTTCGTTAATATATCTGACATCAACAATAAATCAGTCAGTTTACCATAGATACCATACAAAATAAATAAAGAATATGAATATACAATACCACATAGATTAAATCTTCAAACATACATAATTCGATACACAATAGAAAGACAATAGCAGCGCGACAGCTGGCTGTCGCTTGGTCGACGAAAGGTTAATAGGATAAATTTGTGTATAATTTATCTCATTAATATTATTACATCAAATGGTAGGGGCCACAACTTCAGCTTACATCTGTATATTTTAAAGCCTTCAACGAAGACAGCACGCTGTAGAGTTGAACTTGTCATGAACATGTGTTGGCTACTGACTTCGCTCACATAACGTACAATAGTTCGGTCATTTGCGCAGTTTACATTCACTGAAAACTGAAGTAACTTTTGTTGCCGCGATGTTTTTAATTGTTTGTCGATTAGACTCTTGGTTTGCTAATTTCATTTGCTAGACTGGCCTGATAGTCTAATGGTTAGTTACTGTTAGTGACCATGCATGGCTGCTAAGTCGTAGGTCGTGGGTTCGGATCCCACTAAGGACAAATCTTTGATGTGCATGATTGTTGGTTCTGTGCCTGGGCGTAATTTTATTCATAATGTTTATGCATGTATAAATTAGACTGCCTAGTTTGGGATCCGGTGACCTGGATGCGTTTATTTAACTCACGTATCTTGTCAACTCTCCAACTTCTTCAATCGATTTCTCAGATAGTGCGCCAATTGTATTATCAAGAAACATTGATTAATAACTCTCGCTTGCAACTTTTCTTCCATCACTTACATCACTGAGATACCTATTAATTGAAACACAAGGTAAATCATAAAAGATAAACAAAACCACAAATAACTTCTCACTAAAACCCTCAGCAAACCCATCAAAATTTGAAAATAATTATCTCGCTACAACCCATCTATGGCTTTACAAATCGGGCTTAAAGCAACGGTGCCAAAACAAGGCGTAGCGTCCGTCAATACGCTATTAAGTCTCTCCGAAATTCGGTAGCTCCCAAAATATACCGAAAATGGTCGAAATTCGGACGAAAGCCGAAGTTCCCTAAGGCAGTTAAAATCACAGATTGCGTTATGAAAAGCAAACAATGGATGGTCTTCGTAATTTCCAGGGTAGAACCTAACACGGTAATAAAAAGCGTTACATATCGTCGCCTTTTTTTTAAGACTCAGTCAGATAAGACGGGCCTGTTGGTCTAGTGGTTAGTGACCCTGACTGCTATGGCGGAGGTCGTGAATTCAATTCCCACTCAGGACAAACTGAAACTTTATGAATGTCTACTACCCCGAGGGGCCGGAGAGGCCTGTCAGACCCATACCGACTAAAACAAACAAATGAATAAATTTTAATAAACACATGACAAATGGATGAATAAATAAAATTAAATCCGCTCCAGAGTCCTTTTTCCACCTATACCGAGGACCGAGTGAGTATGCGTCTTCCGCAATCCGCTGGTGGTCTACCACCACATCTATTTCAACCGCAGCGTCGCTGTGCTCTAGTTCCATAAGGTTATGTATGGTGCCACCATAATGCCTGTAATTACACCACCATAATGGAGATGTAATTACAGGCACATGAGATATAAGGCACTTAAGACATGAGACATACCATCTTTTGGGCAAAAACTCAAACGTCATTTAATTTTAAGACGCTCTTAAATCTGTCACTGTCCCTACTTTATCACTTAAGAGTGACAAAGACCGCAACTGATTTGAGACCGTATTCGGCCATTAAAATTCGTCCTTGTGATGGCAACTTTGCAAAGTCTGGTGTTGCTCTTTTATAATCGTAGGCGTTCACTTAACATCATGTGGGCCGAGAGCTAGACCTACAAAAAGAAACTTTTTTAATTTTTTTTATATATTAAAAGTATTACATTCAAACCTAGTAAGAATCTATTTCTGAAACATCTTTATTCGCCTGCAAAACTTCTTTGTTAGACAAGATATCTTTGTATATTTCTTCCAAATTGGCTTGCTCTTTCAACTGAGATAAAATTAATGTTATATTGGTATTTCTAGTCACCAAAAGTTTTTGGCATCTAAGTTCACAGTTGGTGAAGTTGATATTAGCTGTCATTTTACCTGAAGTTAAAAACTCGCTTCAAACGTACTTTACGTAAATCCAAAATTTTCCAAAAAAAAAACCCGAACTGTTACGTTTTTGGATACTGTTTCGCTCCCTTCAAGCTATTTCACATAATTGTACTTATGGTATGCAAAATTTTTTTTTACATTTCCTATATTAATTCCACAGATTAGCGCCTCCAAACAACTCACAAACATCAGCTTTTTTTAGATTAGATTAGAAAGAAATATCCCGAAATGCTAACCAAAAGCTCCAAAAACAAACCCACAATCGTTTCATCCTTGTCGACCAAAAATAAACTGTTTTTACATCATCCAAAAATCCCCAACGATTGTAAAACAAGATCCCTGTAAAAAATATGAAAGGTAGAAACGCTATCAACGAAACCACCCCTGCAATTGAAGTGTAACACCGATGTTTCCTTCATATCAGGCAGCCGGATTATTCTTCACCCCTCACTCGCATCAAATACCGAAACTGATACCCGCAAATCTTCAAAAGCGACCAAAACCAACCCTCTAAGCGAAAGCTCCTATAAATCAATTATCAGTGTGCAACATTTGTCAACCTAACCCTAAAATGCCTTACATAGGGTACACCTGAACGCAGCTACCACCTGCAAATGTCGTCTAGAGTTAAGCCGATAATTACGGGATTATTCCCCCTCAGTCTGGATCCCCCCTTTCCTGTCTCTCCCCCCACTTCACTCCCCCCTCCCACTTTGCTTCAATGCACCACAGTATGTGAGCTAATGGTTTTTAGGGGTATAATTTTTCGTCTGATGGGGTTTTTTTTCGTGAATAATTCCAGCGAAATTATTTTCTAGTGCACTTGTCGTGAGTGTTTCTGTTTGTCGATTGTTTGATGTAAGGTACGGAATGGCGTCTTATGTAAAATATAAGGTTGCCTTGAAATGGATGTATTTACAGTTTACATAGTATAAAATTGCAATTTTTTGAGGACGGTTAATATGTGATATGCATGCTTATTTTAGTGAGAAAAAGAAGAAAAGCCGGGGTTTTTAAGCAGCACACACGTGTGAAGCTGTGATGGATCGCTAATAAACATTAACGTTTGTTGTCTTTGACCGTCAAAATTATTAATTAATATTGGAAGCACTTTCTTACACATTTTTTCTTTATTTAGACGATAGATTTCCAGCCGACATTCTCAATTATGGTTTGAAAACTAGGAACATTACACCAGTCCTAACTATATCGTCAAACACAATTACACAACTATTTCGACACTCAATCAAATTAACGATTATCCTACATCCTATAAGCTTACCACACCAAATATTACTTCGAGACAGCCAATGAAATTCTCTGTAGACATCTTATTGGACAAACTTGGATTGCCTCGTAATTTATTACAGTTAAAGCAAGTTTTTGGAACGTTACGACCCGACGCGGTAAAACAGGGTTGACCAAATCAGAAGGAAATTAATTCTGATGTTGCTAACAATTATTGTTTGTACATCGTGTTGGTTTTGCTAATTAATTTGATTTGCATTGTTTTTGTAATATTTGCATTGAAATAACGGATTGGATTGAGGTATAATTGTGGCGAATAACTTCAATTCTTTTGTTTTCATAACTTTTAAAAGTGTCTCTAATTGATGTAAATGGTTTAACTTTAACTTTTGTTTTAATTGTAAAATCACTTGTGTTCTCCTTGTGACGCGACAAATGGAAATTAAGTACTTATACTTACACATGAAAAAACTTTTAGAGATATTCTGACTAACAGTAATAAAATTTTGTGATGGAAGCAATACTTCCAGAGTTTACCTCTCACAAACAAAATAATAAAACTTTACCTCTGTATCCTAGGCTAGTAAAATCATAGGGAAATACTAGAACAACAATTTCACAGTTTTTGAGAAAAATAACCAATTTGGGAAGCGTTACTTATAACTAATAGTAAAAAAAAGCAACATTTCAAATTGAGTCAAAACTTTAAAAATAGAAAAGAGAAAAACCATTCCTGTTTTTTTTGCATAGGATGCACCTTTCAGAATATCTTTTCGCTTCAAAATTAACTACTTATCATGATCCCAGGTTTCCTCACGATGTTTTCCTTCACCGATGTATGTATGTCAAAACTGAACTTAAGAAAGGCTATTGGTACTTGTCCGGATTCAAACCCACAATCTCTTACATGAGAGGCGGGTGTGCCTTAACCACTTGGCCACCAAGAAGTTTCATTTAGATCGAAATTATGTTTCTCAAAGTCCTTTAATAATGCAAGATTTTGTAAAACTGATTGGCAGGTCAACTGTCAAAATACTCAGACTATTGCATTAAGAACATTGTTGCAAATTTTGACACTGACAGATATCTTAAGATCTGACACTTAGGGGTATAAGGTATAAGCTCTCTTACATTAGACATATTATAGTCTAGCCTGCAAATAGACCAGACGGTACACACTATGAAATATTGATGATATTTTAAGTGGTCTGGCTCGAAACCTTTGATTTCCTTCTATTCTATTAGTTAGCTATTATATCCATTAGTTAACTAGCCTGGGTATGTTGGAGCTATCAGACCTTGTCCTGTCATGAGTAAGATCTTTATTTTGCAACAATCTCCCGGAAAAATTAAACCTCCCCTGAGTTGTGTTTTTGCAAATTTAATATCAGGGTGACTTTTCTCTAACTTAAAAGAATATTTCTTTTTCAAACTTTGCTCGAATTTTGCACTAGTTAAATAAATGGTTTACTAATATCATATTGATGGATTTCAAGTAATATATTGAAAACAAATTATTATACTTCAGGCTTCGTCCTCGGGATTAGCTAATAAGACTTGTAGTACCGCCTAGTGGTTCGCCAGTCTCACACTATAGTTGAGGGTAGAAAATAAAATTAAAAAATACATCTCACGTCAACAAGACAGTTGACTGACCCGCTAGCTTCATTCGCTTTTTAGTGCTCGCCACGATCACACGCTCGCGTCTCAAAAGTGCTAACTGTTTATTCCAAGTGCTTATCCAACATGCCTAAACGGAAACGTGAAGAAGATTACGATCATCTGCTGCGGTAGTTGAAGAAATTAGAAAAGAAAGTGTTACGAAGATGCCGTAAGTACGCTGAGTTGTTCCAACTCGCTTGATACTCGTTCCCACTCGGAGTCTCCAGGTCAGTCATTGTGTATTTATTGTTTCTTAGTTTTATTGCTGCCGTACAAAGCCCGTTTAATAACGAGCTGGCGGTAAATAAGTCGACATAATGCATGTCCCTTAGGCAACGATTTTACTTGCCTTATTTACTTTTACATACATATCAAGTGTATCAAAACTTTTTTGTCACGGTTTTATGTTTACTAAGAAGTAACTTGTAGATACTTTTTACTTATGCAATGTGTAACTGAATTAATGCACTTTGAGAAAATAGTTTGTTCAGAATCGTTCACTGAATCGATTTTTGTAATTTTTAATATAGGTAATATTTTATCCCAAAAATAATTAAAACTATAGGTGTACCAGGAACTGATGACAAATTAAAAGTAAAACAAATAATGATTTTTATATGGTATACTTGTCATGTCATCTGTCAAGTGACATTACGTTTGTTTGTTTACATTTGTTATTTTCAAGAAATCTTTAGTAAAAAGTGAAAATATGACTAAGAAACCACTGCGGTCACAATCCAGAAGCACTGTTTATAAAGTGTACCGATAGATCTGTAGAGAAGAAGGAGTAGCTTACACGCAATTTTCAATTTTAGACCGCGTGCTCTTGTTGACTGGTTAGTATGACTCGCCAATGTTGATACTTTGTTTCATATCCATTTATATGAGATTAACATATGTACATATATTACGTAACATATAAATTTGGCTTATTACAGGGGTGTGTACTAGTACTATACGACGAATTATTGCAGAAGGTAGATAAAGAAGGCAGAAGCCTTTCAAAGGAGAAGCCGTTCAAACTTGCAAGCCCTAACCAAATTGGGAAACTAATCACAAACCAATACATAATTTTCTTCATCTTTATCGTGTAAATAAATTATTTTATAGTGAATGGGTTGAATCATTTTATATAATTCAGATATCTCACTTTTTATGAAACCTTCAAACATACGTAATTTGAGACACAATAGAAAGACAATAGCAGCCCGACAGCCGGCTCTCGGCTGATCGTTCAAAGTTTATAACATATTTTAATTTTGGTCACTCACATTCACCTAAAAAACCGGTCAAGTGCGTAGTTTTTGCATGAAAAAGTAACAAACAAAAATACATACAAATCTTTCCTCTTTATAATACTGCTAGTATTGTTAATAAACAATAAGTGTAATAAATTTTTAGGGGAAAAATACAAGTATCAAAACCTTTTAATCCGTTTTCCCCGGTGTTGTAATCATCATATTTTATTTTCCATTTTTGTCATCAGTTCCTGGTACACCTATACGTAAACTGCTGTCACACTTCCGCTGTACAGTCAAAAAAAAAAAAAAAAAAAAAACTAAAATGGATGAAATACCTACTACGCTAGACCCTTATGCAAGTGCGACTGTGTGCATGCGTAAATTTTTAAGGTGACTATAATTTTCTCCCACAATCTGTACAACAAAATTATATAAAAAAAAATTGTGTTTTTAACATAATAATACAAATTCACTGTATGTATTATGATTATAACATAATATTCTAATTTGATTGTCTGGTGGTGTGCGTTTATTCCGGGACATGTTGTACAAGTTTTTTACAATACATTTAATCAATCTTAAGAAAAGTGTTGACTAAATTACATTACATTTCATACCTGTTGGGTTTACCTACCATTCGTAGAAACTCCTACTATTTTAAGAAATGTTATCTTTGCAAGTTTACCTACTCAATATCAAAATAGAATAATAGTTATGCGAACAGTATTTTAGGACTGTTTCTTAACTAATTGTCAATAAATTAGTGTGACTCAATCGTGATATTGTACATAAACTTTATAATAAAACATAATTTTTATAATAAAACATTACTTACACCCGTGATAGTAATAGTTACGAGTACCTAGCCGGGTTTGCGTACTTCTGTGAGTTGTACTACCCAATAAAAGCTTTGCGGACAGTATTCTAGGACTGTTTCTTAACGAATTGTTAATATATAGTGTGACTTACTTGTAACATGGTACTTGCACAACTAAATATTATTATAACTTGGAGCTGTACTACCCGATAAATGAGTCTTGCGAACAGTACTTTGGTCTGTTTCTTGACTAGTGTAGGTCAGTAATGATTACGTAGATGGGTTTGCGTACTTCTCTATGGAGCTGTACTACCCGATAAATTAGTCTTGCGAACAGTACTTTGGTCTGTTTCTTGACTAGTGTAGGTCAGTAATGATTACGTAGATGGGTTTGCGTACTTCTCTTTGGAGCTGTACTACCCGATAAATTAGTCTTGCGAACAGTACTTTGGTCTGTTTCTTGACTAGTGTAGGTCAGTAATGATTACCTAGACGGGTTTGCGTACTTCTCTTTGGAGCTGTACTACCCGATAAATTAGTCTGGCGAACAGTACTTTGGTCTGTTTCATGACTAGTATAGGTATCGGTGGTTTTTCAGATCAAGAACGTAATAACAACGTTCCAACCCTACTTGACGGTATTGTTGATTCTGAGCCAATGTGCGGAGACGCTCGTCGACCCCGTCCCGGAACCCGACGAAGAGTGCCCCCGCCCCCTGCCGCCGCCGCCGCTAGCGAAGTGGAGCCGGTGACATATATCGAGGAGCCTGAGTCAGCTGATACGCTAAACAGTACAATACTCGAAATACTGGGCAAAGATCCTACTATTTCGAATATTTTCGGTCCCGAAATTCATAAGGACTATTGCGGAGTAATTGCAAACTAGTTAATGCTCCTGTATTAAATGCCGAAATTAAGGCGGCTATTTCCGACGTTAATGCCAAACGCAACAAAAATGTTGAAATTAGACAGAGACAAGTTTCTACTAATAACTCGCTGATATCAAAAACTGACAATGATCCCGAGTTAATAAGCCTATTGTTTTTTTTTGCATTAAGGGATACGAAATCCCATTAAAATAACTTCAAAAAAGCTATTCATAATTTATTATGTAATAGAGCTATGTCAAAATGTCAACCTACCGATGGTCAATTTTTATCTAGTTTATTTCTAGTGTCTAAACCAAATGGCAAATACAGTATCATCCTAAATTTAAAAAACTTAAATAAATTTATTACAGCCGATCATTTCAAAATTGAAGATCTACGCACAGTATTAAAATTAATAACAAAAAAAGATTTAAAAGATGCTTACTATTTTGTAAGTAATCATTATAATTCAAGAAAATATTTAAGATTTAAAGTTCAACAACTGTACGAACTTAACGTTCTACTATTTGGCTTTTAAGCACTGCCCCACATATCTTTACTAAAATAATGAAACCTCCGGTTACTACGTTTGGCAGGCCTAATATCTATTAATTACTTAGATGAGTCATACGACAAATATTTGTACAATACTGTACAATCTAAGAAATTAATTACAACTCACGGATTTTTAATTAATGAGGATAAAAGTTTAATGATACCTAGTCAAGTATGTACATTTCTAGGTTTCGTTTTAGACTCTGAAAACTTCCAGATCACGTTATCCTCAGAAAAAAAAAATAGCGTCAAATCAGAAATTAAAAAATTGTTACGTATAAAAAAAAATGCAAGATACGTGAATTTGCACAAATGGTCGGATTACCAGTTTCAGTTTGTCCAGCTGTAGAATACAGCTGGCTATATACTAAACTATTTGAACGCGTAAAACATTTAAACTTAAAACCTGATGATAACTATGATAAATTTATGAATATATCTAGTGTGTTACTACCTGATCTAAGATGGTGGTATGACGCAATACATATACCGTTTTGTAAAATTAAGCACGATACGCATGATCTGAAAATTTTCTCAGATGCCTCAAATACGGGGTGGGGGGCTGCCTGTGGCAAAGAGAGGGCTAGCGGGTTGTGGAGTAATCAAGAGAAGACACAACATATATAACTACTTGCGGCCTTCCTTGGTTTTAAAGTATTTGCTAAAGATTTAAATAACTGTCAAATTTTACTCCGCATCGACAACACTACAGCCGTCTCTTACATTAATAGGATGGAAGGTATTCCGTTCCCCCACCTCACTGACATCACTCGTCAGGGGTGAATGTCGCAAATTGTCCGTCATAGCTCATTACATAAGCTCATTAGACAATAACACGGCAGATGCCGAGGCAAGGCGGGTACACCCCGACATTGAATGGGAGTTAGCGGGCTGGGCATACCAGGAAATTGTCTCAACGTATGGGGTACCTCAAATAGACTTATTTGCCAGTCGAATAAATACTAAATACTCTGCCTATATCTCCTGGCACGGAGACCCCGATGCAATGGCAATTAATGCATTTTCAATTTCCTCGGCCGATATTTATTTCTATGCTTTTCCACCTTTCTCTGTCGTTTTAAAGACACAGAAAGATAATTACAGATAAGGCTAGGGGCGTACTAGTCGTACCACATTGGCCAACAGCTACCCAATTTTTAAAAACCTTTTGTGTTTAAGGCAAATGCAAATCCAATTTTATGTTCCAGTTCTAGCGATCGCGACATACACACCAAACTTAAACCCCGGTGGCAGGGAACTTATGCGGACGGCGTGGGTAAGAAGAAGCGTACCTCCGTCAGCAGTAAATGTGATGTTGGCGTCTATTTCTGAAAACTCCTATAAACAATATGATGTTTACTTACGGCGCTGGTTTAATTACTGTAATGCGAATAATGGTGATTTGTATAACGCTTTGATTCCACAAATAATTAATTTCCTAAACATTCTCTATGAAGAGGGATATCAATACGGGACGCTTAATTCTTATAGATCCGCGCTTGCCCTACTCATGGGAAATAATTTAGGAGAAGATTATAGAATCAAAAGGTATTTTAAAGGTATATTTCGGTTACGTCCTCCTTTACCCAAGTATGAAATAACATGGGATACTACAATAGTAATAAATTATCTCAGCCAGTTTTATCCCAACGAAACGTACGAAACGTCCCTTGAAAACCTTTCGAAAAAACTTATCACTCTCTGTGTCCTTTTGACTGCGCACAGAGTACAGACCTTGTCAAAGATTAATATTAAAAACATAGAATTGTCCCCTTCTAAAGTAACTATCAAAATTCCTGTTTTCTTAAAAACAACACACTAAGGATGTTTGCAGCCATTGTTAGTGTTACCCTTTTTTGAGGAATGACCCGAAATAATATGTCCTGTCTTGACTTTACTTACCTATCTCGAAAAATCAAGACCGTTGCGAAAGAATATTGAAACCCTCTTCATAAGCTTTAGAAAGCCTTACAATGCTGTCGGTTCTCAAGCCATGAGTAGGTTGATAAAAGACACTCTGCGCAATAACGGTATCGATGTGAACATGTTTACCGCGCACAGCACAAGGCACGCCGCTACATCCGCGGCTCTTCAGCTGGGCGTCAGCCTAGAGGCGGTAGTCGGCTCATCAAGCACATTTCGGTTCTATAATAGAACCATAGGTAATGTCAATAACAATGGAAATGATTGTTTTGCCAGAACAATTGTAAACAATAACTCAAATGAAGGTTAAGATAAGCTGATTTATGATTATTTTCTTATATCTGTTTGTAAAATTGAGGAATAAACAAAATATTTCACACTACTATCTCTAAAAGTCTACAAGTCTTATTAGCTAATCCCGAGGACGAAGCCTGAAGTATAATTAATGATTAAACGAACTTACCTAGTGAAGTTCTATCATAATTATGCGAAGGCTTCGTCCGAAGGGATTAGCAACCCTCCCTCCCATTTGGTAACCCTTTATTGTGTGTGAAATATTCCAGATGCGGCTACTCTCTAAACTAAATGAAGCTAGCGGGTCAGTCAACTGTCTTGTTGACGTGAGATGTATTTTTTAATTTTATTTTCTACCCTCAACTATAGTGTGAGACTGGCGAACCACTAGGCGGTACTACAAGTCTTATTAGCTAATCCCTTCGGACGAAGCCTTCGCATAATTATGATAGAACTTCACTAGGTAAGTTCGTTTAATCATTAATTATTGTACTTTATTTTAATTTAAATTAATCTGAGTAGGTTTCATTTAAATATGGAAGTATCTTTAGTAAAGCTGTTTGTTGTCATTAAGCACGTATTTTAATCATTAACATATTGCTCACTAATTCGGTCGCTCTATATTCAACCATATTTGATTTTACGTTTCTATTTCAAACACGCTCGTCTCGACCTACGGAAGCAGTCAGTTCGCAACTTCATAGTATTTTCCACCAATTGGATCGCTCAGCGTGCAGCCAACTTAACCCCATTACACGCATGATGATAGCCTTCATATCAAATAGTCGACGTAGCTTGTAATATGGGATACGGAAATATAGGGTCGATGGTTGAAGGATTACATTGTTTTTTTTCTTTGGAAATGGTTTTGTAGTAATAGTAAAAGAAAGTTATCAAGGGGTATCGTGTCTTGCCGGGGTTGCGGAATAGTTCTGATAGTTACAGCAGCCCCGAAACATAAAGGGTAACCGAAGGCACAAGGTTGGTTTAAGTCAGTACAAGTCTGACGCTTCCTCCCGCCCCGCTTAGGGCGGGAGACGTCATACATATAATGATTTCCAATCCGTTGTCGCCCAGTGACTAGGTTGTGGATTGTGGATAACTAGTGACCTGCCCCAGCTTCGCTTCGGTGTTAAACCTCATTGAAAATCCCGGCTTTTCACTACTACAATATGCACGAATTATAAATATAAACATTCCACTTCAATCCGTCCGTCTATTGAAAAAAACGCATCATTTTGATGCGATTTAGTTTTAAACATCTAAGTATACATAGGACATACAGCGGTAAGCGACTTTATTTTAGTGTTCGCTAAGAAAAATCCTTCCTCGAAAAAATATATTAGTTGCACTACTTGCACTACCACAATCTAAACTTAGAACTACATAAGAAAAACGACAAGACGTATCTTTCATTGTAACACAAAACAGAACAGTAACTAAAAAGGGAGTTTAAAATTAACTGTAAACAAACCAAAATACACACATTTTGTTCTTGAAAACACTGAAACTGTGTATAAAGGGTTTAGTATGCTATAAATCGATTAATTGGAAGCAATGCCCTTTTCAAACAATGCAATAGAGAGCACTAAATATAGCGCTATTAACTAAATGCCCTTCAAAAATATCGTTATTAAGCTATCGTTTTTTAGTTTTCGTTATTAAGTTATTGTAAGCTTTATTTAATAAGCTACAAGAACAATGTAACTTAATACCTGTCAATATTTTGCCGCTTATATCTAATACTGGAATAATTAAAATAATTCCAGCCTGTTCCTATCGCACTGCTGTGTTTTTTTTTTTTAAATTGAGACCAGGCTCAAAAACAAACGTGACCAAAGGCAAAAAGGCCCATTCAACTGACAATTTAGCGAACCTTCTCAATGATAATAATTCTCTATATTTAAGAAATAACATTGTTAACATGATCACCATAAGAATATTGTAGAAAATAGGGCTTTTCATTTGACATCTGACTAAGCCACTAAGGTATTGTATTCCATAGTTCTCACAAAAGCAATCAGGGCATGTCAGGCGTACTTATATATACTAGACAATGTATGAACCTATGGCATCCACAATATGCAAATATCACTAGTAATAGTGCGCGCGAAGGTAATCGAGTGACGTTTAAGAGGGTGGCAGGAAACACAATTATTTTTATGGCAACACAATTTTCCTCGGCTCATTACATACATGCCGTGGTTATACGTACTGGCAACATTAACATGCCGGGTGGGGCTCTGTAATGCCTCGTGGGCACGCGAACCCGTTTCTGATTATTTCCCCAAAATTATATCGTATTTTCACACCAAAAGGCCCTTAGCGTGTGCACGACCCAAGCTTATGATATTCGTGACCAAAGACAAAATGTTCAGAGTCACGGCTTCGGGAGAATCGACGCCATTTTGGTTTTTGTTCTTTTTTCAATCTTCCCGCCTCCGGTTCGTAATTATAGCAGTGTGCGATTCTTTCGCGTGAACTGTGTTAAATTGATTTTTGTGAAAATAAACGCGTTGAAATAAGGTGTTGCTTACTGCTTAGCGATTATTGTAATGTTGGATACTTTGTGTAATAAGGCTTTCAAATGAGGTTGTTACAATTTATGCGTTCTAATTATAGTTTTTTGTTTCACTCTTCAGTAAGTTGTGAACCAATTTGTACGTACCTAACTTCCAAACCTTCTCTGCGTTAACGACGCACGTTTATGTTTGCTCTGTCTTACCTATCTAAACATCTATTTATTGGGCATCATTCTTGAACTGAGCTTTTTGCGTATCTCTAAAGCACGAATGTTATTTTTATTCTTATCGCTGTTTTTTTCTGGTTCATTTTTATATTTTCTTCTGTGCCTCACAGTATGGGCCAATAAACACAGAAATCAACATAAAAATAGTTCCAAAGTTCCAGTGGCCTTGAAAACTAATGAAGATGTCAAGAAATAAATTCCTGAAACGACTCCAAAAATACTTCGCGACACGCATTAACTGCTCTGAAATCGCAGACCGGCTTATCGGGCCTTTCAAATCGTATAGCGGACTAAAACGTGCATTAACTTACGTAATCTTCAAACGAATAAAATGGCGAATTAAAGTTAAAATTCCCGCAAATCCAATAGAAAAAAGTCGCCCGATGGATATGTTTTTAGGTTATCCTGCTAGGTTCTAGTAAGGCTGGATAATAGCATGTTTTCCTAATATATACTTTAGTTTTTCTTGTAAAAAGGTTTCTGCGCGCCTAAAAGGTTTGAATGAGGTACATTTTTTCCCTTTTTTGTTGATTGTGCTTACAAAACCCTGTAACAGATGCGTGGATTTTGCTAGTCATCGTAATACGAAGAAATATTTCAGTAAAGTATATAATACTAAGTTTACGGGTGATTTCAACAGGCCATGTTTGCGGAAGTAATCGGAAACGTAATCCTGGATATCTCGTATCGTTTTCATTTGCATTATCGATAAGTCGCATTAGTGCTGACGAAATAGAATCGATTTGAAATCTTCGTTCGACATTACCTTCCGCCTTGAAGAGAAACGAACTGAAAGTACAAAAAAATATTCGTAAAAAGTTGTAAAAAAATATTCCTTCATAAAAATACGTATCTGCTCGTAAATTTAACATAAATTCAACATAACTCAAACGAGAAACATGAACTGACGTTCAACAGCCAATATTAGTGTAGCCATGTCCGGATTCCCGTGAAAAAATTTGTCCTCCTTGTTTATGGTCCGATTTAGATAAAGATATTAAGAGTTAAGTGCGCCACTGTATCAAATTCGCTCGCCGGTGTATATTTTTTTATTTGGGCGAGTCACGCGAGCCAGTAACATGACCCAGGAATGCTGTTATCGCTGAGATTGCATTAAACAGATTTTTCCAACGTTTTATTTTGATGTACGCAACTTTTTTTTACGATAACTTTGATTTACACTGCTTATGTGATGTCATTTGACAGCCACTAATGAAAATTCAAGCATTAATATAATTTTGTGCCAAAACTAAGTTCGTGATTAATTGCTTTATGATTACTACAATATTAAGTCACGAGGCTTTGGTTTTTCACTGTCAAAGGATTACTGTAATTAATAGATTTTATCACGAGTACAATATTTAACTTCTCGGCTTTTGAGCGTTAATTGGTTAAACCGAATGCAAACAAATTATTTTATTTCCCCAGCCGGTATCGGCATCGAAATCAAATAAATCATGATATAACGCAATTTATACACGGTAAACAGAATCACATTATTTGTAATGTGAATATTAAAATGTAAAATGTCGCTACACGATTATAAATGTAATTCGGATTCGAACGGGTACGTTTCAAAAGTGACACATCCCTAGAGAGATGTTCGAAATTCAAACGTTTTGGTGGGAACACGGTGTCAAGATGGCCGCCGCAGGACGACAGCGAGCGATATCGCACCAATTCTTTTGTGCAAACTCCGCGGATATATCTTTCTTGGATTCGTATTCCGATCCGATTTGAAAGGACAAGCTAATCTCGCCATCATTGTACAGAATTGTACTATAAATTTTGCTTTCTACATTTACACTTGGCTTTTTAAATTTTCTCCGCGAGGATATTCTCCACTTTAAAAGTTTGCCTTATTTTTAAATATCTGTGAAAACTGCAGTCTGTAAAAGAGCTCTACTAAGTTTAGATTTAATTTAAGTTAGCAAATCTTTGTATTCCGGGTGTCTGTTACGCTTTTAATTACCTAAGTGTAAGCTTAAAATGTTTGAAAAACATAATCCTACACGAATACAACGCTAACTCACATTAAAAATTCTGCCCTCGTCGTAATCCCGGCATTAATTTTTATAGATACTTAACTAATGACTGTAATTTTTAACTTTGTAGATAGTAAGATTTTGTTAGATACCATAAAATATTTATAGCAAGAAATAAATGTGTACTTTTAATAAAAAAGCAAGTTAAAAATGAAATCCGATGTATAAATAACTATAAAAATAGGGTTGTTTTTGGTATAACGGTCAGTCACGCCCACAGAGTAATATAGTGGTCACCATTAAAACGTAACGAGTTCTTTCACTATAAATAACCTACAGCCATTATAATTATAGCGAACGAAATTCCTCTTATCACGCTCATATTTCACCAAAGAGTCTAGCATTAGGCATAAACACAAAATGCCGTGGCCTCAAAAAAAAATATTTTAGAGAACAACGCCGCAAACAAATTACTTTCTTTCACCTCGATTAAGTGATCATTACAGGAGCAAATATCATTTATAATGGCGTTGGGACAGCTACGGTGGGCTCGCGAAAAATAAAAGCGTAGGAAATTGCGTGTGCGGTTAAAAAGAATGAGTACCTTCGTAAGCCGAACGGAGTGGCGGGAACGACAACCGCCATTTTGACATGACATGTCGCCATTTTGGAAATCATCATCTTTTGTCAAGTGTAACTAAATGTCGATTGAGTCACGTATTTCCATTTCCTTAAACAAATCTTGGCTGCGAATAAATTCTCTTGGAACATTTGATGTTTTTGTGAATTCTTCGATAACTAATAACCGTGCGTTTGTTGGTTTATTTCTGGGTACGCGTAGGTATGTCACATTTGAGGATAATACAATGAAATAACGTCAACGAGAGAATGTTTTATTGAATTCATTGTAAACACTGAATCGTCCGAACTGATAAATATTCCTTTGAATATTAACAGCGTTAACGACTAAAATTACCTCTTTCGGTTAAAAAATACATAAAAGGACACAAACGTTGCCTGTCCACAATTTTATTAGTCCCAGAATAATTGCTCAACGCGGAATGATTGGCGAAATAAAAGAAGATTCGCTTTATACAAGGTTTAACTGAGTTACGGTTCGAAAACAGCGGAACCGGTGTTCCAGCACTAAATAGCGTAGAACCGGAACGAACCGATACGTAATCGAGTTTGCCGAGTATCGATTCGTTGAAGAAACTTTACGGTTTTGGTGGCGGGAAGACAATTATTTGGGATTGTGATTTAACCCACAGTTGATTTTATTTTAAGAGATAGTGTTTTACATTTACCTAAACGATGGACTTGGAAAGTTACTGCAATGAACTAGACCTAAATGTTTCCCTAAGAAACTTAGAGGCCAAAGTATCTTTTAAAGTTCAATTTAATAGTATTGTGTATAGCTGACTGTTCTCTTGATAAGCGAAGCACAGATTTGAGAGAGCCTGTCGAAGAAGTGCCAGCATTTGTCAGTAATCGTTAAGCTCAGGCAAAAGTAAAGAGCCTAACGTCTGCCGAACAATACCAAAGTAAGGACACGACTACACCTCACAAACCAAAATAAGTTAAAAAGAAAAATCGTCGAAATTCACCTTTCTCGAACATCTTCCACAAAATATGACGAAAAACAAATCCCGAAGGAGAGAAAAAAAAACAAGAAAATAAGAAATAAGTCCCTTTTGTCGCGTCTAGCATCACGAATTCCCGTCTCACGTTCTAATGTGTGAAATAATATTTTTTCCCCCTAATAAAAGCCTTCGGGCGGTTGTCGTGCGTTGACGACGTACTTCGCAATCGGTAATTCAATTCCAGGTCCTTAGGGGCGTTAAGGCTAGAATAGGTACGAGTTGTGGAGTAGACAGATACTTGGCGATTAGGTTTGGTTCACACTTCGTGTATTGTGTAAAACGGTAAAAATTCCGGGCTATTAATGTTTTACTGCAAAGGCTTCTCCTTATATAAAGAAGATGCGAGATTGATTACCGTGCTTGCTTAAGGCGGAGCGGTGATTTCACACCTTATATTTGGGATTGTCCTTATTAAGAGAAAGTATTAATGCTTAATGCTATGCTTGTTTAAACCTTCGAACACACGTGATTTGTAGATATAATAGAAAGACAATAGCAGCGCGACAGCCGGCTGTCGCTTGGTCGTCGGAAGGTTAAGACATATTGGTGATTTTACACATAATATTATTTCTATTTCCTATATGCTTGAGCATGGATAAGCGTGCTAGTTTAAAACAGATTGATAATAATTGTTTAAATTAAAAATAATTTATTTTATTTTATAAAACCTACAGGCCGAGGCGGAGATGGCGGGACGAACTAGACTCCTTCGATAAAGACTGGTCCCAAATAGCTTTATGCAGAGAGAGATGGAAAGAGGGTAGGGAGGCCTTTGCCCTGCAGTGGGAAAGTTTAGGCTTATAATAAAATAATAATAATAAAACCTACAAAAAAATGGTTCAGTTACACTCACATTCGATACATTTCCTAGAAGGGGATAACACTGGATGTAGATAAGATTGATTTGTAAGCCCTAAACCAAAGATCAATACAAGATTTTGACTCTTAAACTAAAACAGTTTACAACTTTTAGCTAGACGTAAACGACAAACAAATAAAAGGTAGATAGCACCGCAACTCCCAATAACATCTCCGTAGACACAAGCACAATACAAAAGCCCTGCCTACCCCTCAAGAGACCTGTCGTGATGCAACTGAGAGTCCGAAACCTGGGACAGTCGACCGCATAATTCCGGCCAGGTAGATATCAGACCACTGGGATCAAGTTTCAACCACAGGATACCTTATACCAGTACATTGAACACGAAAAAAATGCAGTGCGATAACCAGGTTAAAGGAGTTGATAGTTTTGTACGGCTGTGCGTGACTATCCGGATTTGTAATAGTTTTATGGGCATTCTACCAAGCAACCTATCTAATGGTGAAGGTAGATATTTGACAGAAGCTCTTATTGTGCCATTTATCGGCGGATTTGGATTCCAATTATAGATACTTGACAGACGAGTATATGTGTTTAAAGGTTATAGTTACGAGTTAGTTACGACTTTAGAATAATGAATTCAGAGGAGAGAGAGCGAGAAAATTGCTTTTCGGAAAATTATTTATTATTATAATGTACAAGAAATTGTTTTCGGGACGGTCATTAATTACCAGAAACCACATCGTTAGTTCGAATGTTTTTTTAGAATAACCATGAAATACAATTGTAGGTGTAAAAAAATATTGTCAATATGACAATTGCATGCGCCGCAAAAATTCAGTACAACACCAAACCGGCGTTGGCTAGTATCTGAAACCAATACTAGATTGGATAAAAATCCAATAACGAAAAAAAATGGTTCCAACTCGACGCCACGGTACCAAACAATAAACGTGTTATAATAAAAATATTGCTTTTTTAGAACAAAACTGTGTTACGTTAAGTATTAGAATACTAGATATTGGAGAATTCAGGTGGCGAGGTAAACTTATGCGATATAAAGGACGAATTTGTATAACTCTGATATTTTAGCAAGTTTGGTCTCCTAAGCAAATTCCTACAAAATTGGTCCTTTTGAATTAAGTAATGAACTGCACGTGTCAGTTTTATGTTATTTTCTGTCTGATCGAGAGAAGCTGCTGAGAATTTTTTTTTCTTACGTTTTGACCATTTGATAAAGAGCTTTATGAGGATTGAAATGCATGTAAATTAATTTATGTTTTGTACATGACGTTCCAAAGTGCCT
Organism: Athetis lepigone; assembly: GCA_033675125.1. Taxonomy (NCBI): domain Eukaryota; kingdom Metazoa; phylum Arthropoda; class Insecta; order Lepidoptera; family Noctuidae; genus Athetis; species Athetis lepigone. The sequence goes on along the minus strand of CM066234.1, from coordinate 5,518,446 downwards.
TTTTTGGGGCTCTGGAATTTAATGATTTCAGTTTTAGTTTGCATGTCATAGTAGTAAAAAGCCATGAATTTAAAGGTTTGTAACACCAATGCACAGATGTCTCTCTCTGATCGGTAATCTGTACTGATATTATAAAGCGAGTTAATTTGTTTGATAGAACGTGCTCATCTCAATAATTCCTAAGTTCGTATAAAAAAAAATCTTTTAGTGTTGGATGTATCGAGGAAGGCGACATGTCTATACGACCAATAAAAGTAGAGTAGTAGCTGAGTGAATCCTTTGAGAAAGTTAGTACAAAGTAAGCCCTAACCATGGCGTGATTTTCAAGGATTCTTGCGGTTAAAAAACTGAATTTTTTCGCACGTTAATAATAAATACCCTTATAAGAGAATGTCGTAACTTGATACACTTGCAAAGAATTTTGATACTTGAGGTTTGCAAGTTTGTTAGGTTTCTTACATACCGGAGGATATTTCTGTTTGGTAGACTGGCTTTAAAGTTCGTTAATACAATTAGAGGTCTCTGACCTTCGTGAAAATAGCTTAAATAGCCCTTTCGATTCCTTGCAGTCGAAATTTCTCGTTATTTCATACACTGTTTTAGATTTTATTTGCTCACAGATTTATCTAATAACTGATAATTACTAATGGGTGTTGTGTTAAAAAAAAAGTCAAAATAAATATGCCATGACATAATAATCTTGGTCCAACTCATCCTTAAGATTGTCTCACATTTGATAAAATATACCCGCACACGTCTTTAAAAATAAATATATCCAAAGATTGCAGCCAGCATTAAAAGCTCAACTTCAACACCCAATTCCATTCACAATAGACTCGAAGGGAACCCTGAAGTAAGGGTCTGCGGAACCCGCTTAGATTTAGTGCAGTACATTGTATCGCAAGCGTCGATTTATTTATTACTCTTGTAGGGGCTCCCGTAAAACCTTTAACACTTTAAAAAATAATTCAGCTACCTTCACCTATGTAGTAGGGAACTAAGTTATGATCGGCAGCGGAGATGCGAATTTTTAGCGAGAAAATAGTTTTTATTTTTAGTAGTTGCGGTAGTCGTATTCTGTCTCAGAAATTGTTTGTAGCTGTTTTCGGAAAAGGTCGTTTGAGAATAGTTATGCGATGTTACGTTTCTGGTCTTAAATTTAGGGCATAATAACTGTGTTTTCTTTTTAAATATATTTACATCTTTTTTGGAAAACTTTTAAGTTTAAAAGAATGCTGTTGCTCGTTCTTCTTTATAAACACCTACTATTTGCAACGAGCAACTAGGATCATCCATCTTTCTGGCTTATTGACAGTCCAAAAGTAGGTAGTGATTTATTTGTCTTATAAATCACTTACAGCAAATTTTTTGACCATATAATTTTGATTTGTAATTTTAAAATGAAAGGCTTTTAATGGCGTCAATTTTATCCCCTTTCGTCCATATTGTTTTAAAAATAATATATGTTTTCTTGTATACGTGAAATCGTCCCCTAAGAATGAATTTGCACATTCACCAAAAAAACTGCTTACTTCATTGCCAACACTGACGTTGCATTTCACCCCTTGGGGACGCCATACTTGAATAATACGAGATAGAAGTATCAAGTTTCATGAGCCTACTATAGAAAAACAAACGATGTTAGTAGCAATTTCTGAAAAATGAAACTTATATGAAGTGTATACTAATATTATAAACCTGAAGAGTTTGTTTGTTTGGTTGAAGACGCGAATGTTATGAAGTACGATTAGAAAATTTTTATTGAGTTAAAAAGCCTTTCTTGGTTTCTTGATAAATGGGCTTTACAATCACGCTACGACTGGACGAGGAAGTAACCAAAGAAGCGCGTTTAACCGCGGTGTACCGCTTGTTATAAAATAATGTAGAGGTGATAAAATAAACTAATATTCTCTTGAATGGTTAAATAAATTGGAAATATTGAATTGAATGGTTTCAAGACACTGTTGCACGCGATATGTAGCGTTGTCGATCTGTCAGGTTCTTTAATTATTAACCTTTGTCGACCAAGGGACAGCCGGCTGTCGGGCAGATTGTCTTTCTATTGTGTCTCGAATCACGTATGTTCGAAGGTATAATAGAAAGTTATCAGTACCGTAATTAATCGCAGATATTCATCCGTTTTTTTGAAAATTTCAACTATATCTGAAGGTCCTGGTTACTTTTTCTTTCTTGACCATACACATACATAAGTGTACGAACTTTTACCTTATATACTTAAGGAAACGGTGCTTCATCACAAATTGTACAACCGGACGGACGCACCCTCCGGCCTAAGGGTTAGATTGAGGAAAAAATCTTATTTGGCAATGACAACCCCTGCAATTTCCACCTCCCTTGCAAAGAGGTGTGAAGCCGAGTCATGTGCAATGCTAGTATAGCGTGGAAAAGACTTGTTTTTAACCGACTTCTAAAAAAAGGAGGACGTTCTCAATTCGGATGTTTGTATTTTTTTTTATGTTTGTTCGCTCATATCTCCGTCGTTTACCAACCGATTTGAACAATTCTTTTTTTGTTTGAAAGGGTAGACTTCCTAAATGGTCCCATTGTCATCAGGTCCAGGATCTGATGATGGTATCATGCCGAAATCGAGGGAAGTCGGTTTACCCGACTACTGAAAGGAGGGTTATGTTTTTCGAGCATATGTATGTATGTATGTATGTTTCATTCTATGACACGCTCTACAGCCTAAACCGTTAAACGGATTTCGACATTATGATGTGTCATTAATTTCGTCTCAGTTGTGGAAGTGACATAAGGTGTATTAATTTGAAAAAAAGGAGAAATAAAAAATAATAATTAAATAATCAAAAAACCCAAGTCGTGCCATTTTGGAAGTTAGTGGCAATTACATTAAACAGAAACAAAGCCACCGACTTCCGAAATTGCAGTTCTTTGGGTTTTTGATTATTTAATTATACTCGTATGGTTTTTTAAGTATTTATTTTTATTGTATCACCTGCCATAATAAGCCTGCATCACCGCGACTTGACTGGAAGAGAATTCCTAAGGCGTGTCTTTGCGCTTGTGTGCATAAAGTTTAAATAAATAAATTCAGTGAAGAATTTATTTCAAAGTTTGGTTATTATAACGCTTAACTTTACTACATTTTCGCTGTCCGTCTGTTCCTATGTATGTATAGTTCTTTAAAAAAACAACGGATTTTTACGTTTTTCTAAATAGATAGTGATTCAAAGATTTATATTTATATAATATTATAGTATGGAAAAGTTGGGGCGTATCGCTAGTAACAAATAAATATTACAATTTTTAGCTTTTCTTATCAGAAAAATCCATACTAATATTATAAATGGGAAAGTGTGTCTGTCTGTGTCTGTTTGTCTTTCTTTCACGGCAAAACGGAGCGACGAATTGACGTGATTTTTTAAGTGGAGATAGTTGAAGGGATGGAGAGTAACATAGGCTACTTTTTGTCTCTTTCTAACGCGAGCGAAGCCGCGGGCAGAAGCTAGTAATATATAAACAAGCAAATACTCCGATAACGTCTGTTCAACAAAAGTTATACTTTCTATTATAAAAATATTAAACCTGAAAAGGTCAAAGTTTTCAAAGTAATTTGTCACTTTTCATAATCGTTTGTTTTTGAAGAAAAACGTTTGTTACAACCAATTAGTTGGTTAAACAACGGTTATTTAATCGATTTTTATTCGATTATAATCGACTTCGTTGTTATTTGTAGTCGATTTACCGTTTTAGATAAAACACTTTAATTTGTTCTTGAACTCTCTAGGGTTTTTAACCTTTCAACGACCAAGCGACAGCCGGCTGTCGCGCTGCTATTGTCTTTCTATTGTGTCTCGAATCACGCGTGTTCAAGGTTTAATTGAGCTTAATGATTGCTGACAAATGCTTGCAATGCTACTCAAGCGAGTATGCTTCTCTCATTTTGAGTGCATCTCAGTCAATAACCTATACATATACATGGTCCTCTTCTGACCAATACATTGTATGGTCTTCAAAAAAGTCCTTGACCTCGTAATTTGTTTTAAATGTTTTGTTTAAAAGCAGAAAAACACAATATCGAAGTGTTATAATTCAATCAATTTATGAAATAATTATAATTTTACCCTTTATCATTCAGTCATTGTCTTTAAGTTGAAATTGGCATACATTAGATACGCAACTTCAACGCTGCGTTTACGTCGCGTGTGTATGAAACGTTAAAGAAACGCCAACGCTCGTAAAACGCCAGTGGGATAGCGGCCTAAGCTGTGTTCTCACATACTTGGATCAGTCCTATGGGTGAATATCAGAATTCGTCTGAAATGTTCTAATTTCTATGGCGCATTTCTTTTTTAATATTTTCAATGAATGTGATAACATACCTTGTAAACGACTTAATTCTATGTTTAAATATGTTAGTCTGCTTTAAACAAAATTAGGAATTTTCAAGTTTTAGCATTTTGAAAATTGCATTGCCAAAGAAATTAGGACATGTCCAGAGAAATTAGAAAATACGCCAAAGAAATTAGAAAATTGCAAAACTCGCGCAATAATAGGGAACTATCTTCGATTAATTGATTCCCAAATACTGGATCAATTGCAAAGTTGGTATAAAGTACTCGTTTGGCACTTTCATCGTCAGCAACAGGCGGTCTAGTAGTTTTTTGCGCCAATAGTTTTATGCTTTGTTTGTTAGGCATCCTTTTTTTAAATGACTTGGCAATTAGAAATGTCATTAGATTTTTAGTAGCCGTTGGTCGTCGTCCCAAAGGTCTTTTATTTCTAGTATTACTATTTACAGGCTTTTCAACATCATGGAATGCAATATGAGTCCTAAGAGTACAGATAACAGCAGCATTTGAGAAGCATTCTTTTTCATCACATGTTCGCATTCGGATAGCTAGGCGATTACCTTGCTCCTTTTTCCATACAACTTGGTGAGTTTTCATGGTTTCACGAAATGGCTGAATATTCGGATCCGGTATAAATCCGGTTGGAAATTGCCAATGTAACTTAGCCATGATATAAAATACCTTCTTGTTGCGGTATTGCGAAGATGGAGAACCTCACAAAAAACCTTTACTTGAGGAGCTTTTTCTTGGATGAATTCCAATCAGGTGTGCCCAGATTGCGGCTGCATCATGGCGCAAGCATGTGCTTAAAGTGCCAATGGCTTGTGTTTTGTACGTGTCCTCTTCAGCGCAAGACTGGTTAAAATTGTTTAACATGTTGAAACCAATATGGGAAATATTACGAAAAAAGTCATGAAATTGCTGCGCTCCGCTCAAATGTTTACCTTTGAGGAACAAATTGCACCCTAAAATACATAATAAAGTTAATAAACGCTCACTAAAGCAAGAAGTTTTAAACCCTTTAGCATTCTTTTTTAACTTAGCTAATTTCTTTGTAGAAAACCGAATTTCTGTGGAACTCAATGCCAAAGAAATCCGAAGAAATTAGCGCCAAAGAAATTAGAAGAGCACCTAAATTATTTTTTTTGTGTGTTAGTATTTAATCAATTGTGATATCTTATGATTACGGAAGCAAGCAATCACAGCGTGCATACACTAAAAAAATATAAAAAAATACAACTCGTATTTAAGAATAAATTCGATTACCGAAGAAATTAGGTACTAACTGGAAAAAAACCCGCAGACACCGATAAAAAAATATTTCTACCGAAACACGTTGCACTTTGCGCAGGTCTTTACTTGTAGGGCGTTAGATCTCAACCAAACGGAGCCGGGGCGAGAGGTAGAGATTATCTACGTAACATGATAGCATTATGAGAGACTGCACAAATACGCCAAAGAAATTAGGTGTTTTTGGGGTGGACGAAATTGAATTAACAATAACTTTTGATTAGATGATCAAAAAAAATGTTGTTAAAAGTTACATATAGTTCAATATTCCTAAATATAGGAAAACATGTTCAATAGGAAAATTATGAAAATAAATATTGAAAATTAGGCGTATCAAAAACAGAACTCAGTGAAGGACGCGCCAAAGAACTTAGATTTTTGACCTTTCATATTTTTTATAAATATCTTCTATTCGAAAAACTGTCATTTTTATTGATGAAAATACTGGGTTTTAGAATGAACTTCAACTAAAAAAAAAACATGACTGCAATTAGTTAATTAAATAAAAAGTTAACATGGGTGGACAACTGCAAAACACGAAATCTGATATTCACCCCTATCATAAAAATGAAGTCAAGCTTACAGGACAGGCGGATTCGGGAAATGCGATTATACCAGACGAATGACCGACCGTAGAGTATCCGTCTCCACCCAAACAAAAGAAAAAAGAAAAATGAAACCGTTCATACAGGATGCGACTTCATACGAGACGTGATCAGGGGTGCATAATTTCTGAGGAGCCGTTAAAAAAAAGCCCTAAGGGTTTACTACCTCTGCCTTCCCCCTCAACGCAATAGTTTGCCAACGATTTACTGAAATCACATTCCATGTTTCCTCCAACGAATTTCACACCTTAAATCTTAAAGCAAAAGGTGGAATTTTCACCAAAATTCCCAATGCAGTTTTGTTCAAAAATATTTTATAGGATTATGAGTTTTATTTAAATGATTTTAAAGGTGTTTTTTCTGGGGAGCGGCTTTGGGTTATGAAAATAGGGTGTATGATGTCTCAATTAGGTTATGATGTCCAGTCGAACGGTATAATCGTGTTTGACAATGAAATAATATTGAAACTAAGTTGTTTGGAGAGGCCACTTTGAGATCAAGTAGCGGATCACCCTTGACAGATGTCTTAGTGGAGTCTTTTTATGGGAAACCATGTTTATCATTTTTTCTTTAGAATAACTTAACGAAACAATCTAAAGCCAGAAATAATCTCTTTAATTTTAAGAGAGCACCAGAAACTGCAAAATTAAATTAACTTATTAATGGATGGTATTTAAACTATTTAGTATCTATTTAACAACTGTTGCAAATTTGTAAAAATAATTTTAAAAACAAGCATTTATTTTTTTAGTTTTACTTCAGATAATGCACTGCAAAAACTAACTAAGATAGGTCGACGGAGCCCCGCTGCGCGGGGCTCCTATTTCTGGGTGGTTTAAAAAGAAATAACCACGAAGGCTAAGGCGGGGGGCTCCGCTCCGCTTCGCCCCCGCCTTAGCCTTCTAACCTAACCTGTCCGAGTCGGGGTGCTCTGAGTCGGAGTGTCAAAACTAGTTTGTCCTAAAAATTTTGTGTAACATTCAGGAATATTTGGTGCACGATCAGTATTAACGGGTTTAAGATCAATATTATAGAAATGCATACATAGATGTACCTTAAGATTTTTGGTGAACACAAAAATATTTTCCGTTATTAATGACTTGTCTACCTACGCGGTTTTACCCGTATTATGATAGGTCTTTGGTTAGTTGCTCCAATCCTGTGCGTCATAGCGTGATGTTATAGCTTATGCTATTTGTCAAATTCATATGCAGAAAAAAATTATCTAATCCGACAGGTAGTTCCAGAGAATTAGTACAAAAAAAACTCAACACTCACTTAGACTAATTTACAAAAACATTTTCCGAATAGTAGAAAACCTATCTCACACCCTGTTTCAGTTCAAATAAGGAACCAACCACACCATTTTATAGCAACATAAACATAAGAATAACTGTGATACCGACCTCATATCTAACTCTGTAGAAAATCTACATAAACCTTAAACATGCAGGCATCCTACACTATGTGTTGTTTAGAGGATTCACCTACAAATCTCGGCTTTATTTTTATCAGAACACAGCAAGTTACGTCCTTATTTCCTTATGTTACCGCCAAATCGGGCCGCGATTTCGTAACTCGTAAAACAAGCAGTAAAACCGTCTCCTTCGGTTTGAAAATCGATCGCCCGGGACGTCAGACGGGCTCAGCGATTCGCTCTACTCCGCCATTTTACTGCCGAACGGTTAAATCTTTTAAATTTCGAATGGTGGCCGTTCGATTTTTGTTTTTACAACTTCAGTTCGTCTTGGTATCTCCAGGTGAATGGTTGGCTCCGATGGATTTGTGCTGGAATGGTTTTTCTTTTAGGTAATAAAGTTAGCTTTTGGTTGTTTGTTTTGTTTGTATATAGGTTTACTATATTTTTTATTGTTAAATTCTTACCTAGTTATAATTGGAATTACATTACCCACGCACTTGTACAAACAACAACTTTACCATAACTCATAAAAAGGACATTAACGAAATCAAAAGGTAGGGTAAAATGCCCAGTTACTGACCGTACCTACCGGAGTTTTCGGTAGAAAACATGCAAATTCCTGTAATTAAATCCGCGGACCGTATTTGACGTACAAAACTGTTGACAATTTTATTTTTAGAATAGGTACGTACCGTTGCTTTTATGGTTTTGATGGGTCCGTAGCAGAAAGAAAAAACCACTTAAAATTCATAAAAAAAACATTTTGCCAGCCTTCGAGAAAAATAATACTTTCCTTATTGCAAAAACCCTTTAATTTCCTTCCAAAGGAGATAATAAAAGTAAAGTTTCACATTTCCCTATACCAGGTCTTCCTCAGCTATTCCCGAACAAAGTGAAGCACGAAACAAATTTTTCTTTCTATTGGCAATGTAAATAATATAACGTGCTTTTGCCTAGTCACCTGCTACTAAAATTCCGATGGAAAATTCTCTCAAATATATGAAACGTCGCATCCTTGGGGACCTCGTAAAATATACTATAAAAGGGCCTTTTCAATTTGTCACCGTACTAGCGACGACGTATCGCTTCGTAAAATTATAATTTTGTTATATAAAGGGCTTAGATACAATTAGGGCTGATTAGAATGTAAAGGAATAAATAATGCAGTTTCTTGTCCACGTTTCTACAGACAAAACAGCTTTTTGGAAGAGACAAATAGGTATAAACCAATTAAAAAGTCAAATTCAAAAGTGCCTTTTAATTATGATTTAAATAAACAATACTACTTTAAGAGGCGCCACTGTAAGGGATGTTTTTAACAAATAACAAATAAAGACTTGTCATAAAATACTTGATTGAAGATTATTATTTTTTCTGCATCCGTAATTATCATTCTAATATCGTATCAAAGCCAAAACACAAACATACAAAACACTGCATGCGCCATTAGGTATCGCAGTTAAAATTTTACCCGCAAATCTATCTGCATAATTATTTCCACCCTAAATCCGTGCGCTAACCAGAAATTCTGTTAATAAAATTCCACATAATCCCGTAGAATAACCAACACTGATCTCGATTAATGACGTAGTGAGTTTAACGGGAACCAATACTGTTGCATCTGCACCCGAAATATTAATTATCAACAATTTTGAACTTACTGCTGTTGGTACAGTAAATAATTTTGCTTAAAAAATATTGTGCCGGTTGTTGGGGCGTCTACCCTGTTTGAAGGTTGCGTATCAAGTGACAGTAGTGATGGGAATGGTGGGGGATATTTATCCGAATTCATTAATGGGTTTTCGTAATATTGAAATAAGAATAAATGAGACGTCGATGCAGTCCTAATTCATATTGATGATTTAGGACTGTCACGACGTCTCGGCACGGCGTCTAAAAATTAATGAAATTCTTAAACTCAGTAAACAAACAGATTTCGCTTATAAAATGTCAATATATTTCTTAAACCGAAATCTGCTTTTTAAGTTTAAGAATTTTATAAATTTTGTTATAGAGATAGCTTGGATATGACACTCAGCAGGTGGACCTGCTGAGTGTCATATTCTTTATTTTTTCCGCGAGATAATTTGGCGTTCGCTACATATCCTACACAGGAACGAAGTCGCGAGAACAAGCTAATATTGTAGTACATTGTTGAGTTAAAGCATAAATGAAATAGGAACATTTTTGCTTCGTGTTATTTTACTCGTCAATTAACCCCAGCACATATTTACAAAATAATAGTCAAACACGCAATCCGTAACACGATTACTTACCGCTCTTGCAACTCGATTCAGTGCCGATTCTATTCAAATAAAAATAAATGTAACAGACGCGAACATCACTATCAAATGACATTCTTCACGTATTCCCAACAAGGCTCCACGAAACAAATTCCTTTTACAACTTAATTAAGCAAAATGAAACCTTAACACAAGTAAATAAGAAGGTAGTGGTGAGAAAAGAATAACTTTGCAACCAACCCGGGTAATTACAGGCTTTGAAAAAGGAATTGTAATGTAGCGGTGTAATTATAATGTTGATGTGTGGGTGTGATGCGTATGTGTGCGTGAATAAGGGTGTTTGTACAATAGAGAAGGTGGAATACAAAAGAGTATTTGTGTTATAGTTATAAAGCTGGGTGTTCAGAGTTAATTATACTTATTCTGAAATTAAATTACAGTGCAACGTTTCTGAGAATGTTGGGTGATATTTTTTGATGTATTGTTAAAATATGTTTTTTTTTTAATTTGTGAAGAATTAATCCTGAATATTAGTATTTTTTTAAAATTTCATATTTTGAGCTTCAGTAGTTTTAGATGTGCGTTGATTTCGACTAAAGAGCCTGTAAATATTAAGATTTTTTGTTATGAAGGGTCGCTTTAGATACTAAACAATACAATTTGATTAGTCCAGTCGACTAAATCCACTTGAAAGCCCAATGTCTATTGAAAATATTATCACATATTGAGTGCCACTTTCAAATCCACAAACCGGAAAGAAATAAGTAGTCTACCATCCAAAAAAAAAAGCATTTTTGACCCTTGAAATACCCTATCATCCACCAAAGGGATACTAAATTGTTTTCAACCCCAAAGTGGGTAGCTGGACATCTCATATAAATCATTTTTATTATACCACCCCTCTAGCCTACTATTAGGGGGGTGACTAGCGATTCTGGCCACGATACGACCCCTTATTTTCTAGTGATTTTAAATAGTTTCTGATATCTAGTTTTATCAACAGTAAGTGCAGTTTTGCGTGTTTTTGTAGTGTTGGGACAGCTTTGTTTTTGTTGTTGTCGATAGATTGTTTGCCGAATTCGGTAAAGAAAGATATTTTTTAATAAATGTGGATATGTTACTTCTGGGAACATAAGCGATGTTAGGGTGACAAGTTTAGGTGTAGAAAGTTTTTGCGAAATACCAATCCCTGGAAACATTATTAGCCTAATGATGAGGCTAATACTGTTCGTATGAAAATGGAATGAGGACCTAATTCCATACATTAACTTTCAAGTAGTTAAAGAATTTATAAAGAAACTTGCCAAAATATGAACTTATTACTACCCTCTGTTACTCGGGGCGATTCTAATGACACCTGAAATCAGTTCAAGCATTAAGAAGTTATGATAGATTAAAAAAAACATACGCATATCACACACACATGGAAAGCGACATCGAGGTAGGCCCAAATAGCCTTATGCAGAGAGAGGTGGAAGGAGGGTAGGGAGGCCTTTGCCCTGCAGTGGGAAAGTTTAGGCTTATAATAATAATAATAACGCATATACTTACGCACATGAAGCATGAAAATGTTTTTATGGCATAACTTATAATTTTTAACCGATATTCCCAAACAAAAATTAATCAAATCAACGTCACTATCCTTAATTCTTGAAAGTTAGACAACAAACACTTAAACAAATTAATTTCCTAGCCACATTAACAACACAACCCTCTATTCTCAATAGACAATTGCTTTGAAAATTCAAAAACGTTTCCATAAATTAGATTGACATTACATTCAACTGTCATCACTAAAGACTTTAACAAAAGGATCCATTACAGTCATTCATCAGCTATTAAAATGATCAAAGAAATACTTAAGTATTCTGGTCCCCAATAATTAAAGCTATGTCTCTACATAATTATATTTCGATACATCTAAACATTTTGTTTTGTCAATAATAAATGGCGACCATTATTGTAGACGACGTTTATTTTCGTAATAAGAACGCGGACGATTCGAATTTCAAAATAGATCCGCTTTAAATTGGACGTAATTAATCGCCATTAGACGCAAATGTCGACCATTTCGGCTATATTTTTCGATGAATCGTAGATCTAAGGTACGTATAATTTTAGTTTGATTTATTTAATATGGTAGTGTGGCGGTTTAGGTTTGTTTGTTTAAGTCGATAATTGAGTTGACAATGATCAAAGACAGGTTCTAAAGTTTTAAATTATGAGCTGCCTACGATTACCATTACAAATTTTATTATTTTTTCGCGGAAACTCGTTTTGTATTTGCATAACATCTGTTTCCAAATTTAGTGTATCACACACAAATCTCCATTCTGTAAAATTAGCATAATTTTACGATTTGTTTAATGTGCGAACGTTTGTGCAATAAATAGCGTTATAATCTAATTAATGAATTATCTGCTACTACACTTGATAGTTTTTGTTTATCTTTTTATCATACACATAATCGGATTTCTTAATTAATTTATGTCGGATATTGTTAAATACGATGTGATTTTTATTTTTCAAATCACATCACTAGCATAAATTAGACTACCAATAACCTTTTTTTTTTCATTTTCTACATTCTTAATATGAATTTAGAATATACGCAGTAGTCCTCAGACATTTTTAAAGATCTCTAACCATCACTACTCTCGTCGAAAACTTTCATCGAAAATGTAAGGACAAATTTATTGCGAGGACATGAAGCTTATCGTTAATCTGTTCAAACAATAAATTGATCTGGCAACTCTTTGATTCATCGCATTGAATTCCGACGATTATTGCAGCTTGTGATGTATGAGTCGTGATCGTTATTATTTATCTGAGTCGTGTGTCACCTTAGATACGACGGTTCGGAAAACCCGTTCACGTTGTTGGAGAAATCTCAGGTTTGTTTTGTTACTAGTTTTTGTCTGCAGGTTTCCTCGCTTCAATGTAGCCTGTCAAACTCTCGACAGTAGTTTTTTAGAGTTGCGGACGCAATTACTAAGACGCTGCCCGTCGGTCTGTCTGTCATCAAGCTGTTTCTCAAGAACCGCCATAACTAGACAGTTGTAACTTTCACAAATTATGTATTTCTGTTGTCGCTATAACAGCAAATGCAATTAAATAAATATTTCAGTTGAGCTCTCATACAAAAACATGATTTTTTTGCATGTTTTTGCCGACAATGGTACAGAAGCCTAGTCCGACACATACTTGGCCGATTTTTTATAGCCGTAATTTCTTGAATGGCAAATTTTTTGATGATCAGTTGAGTTTCTGTTACAGAAAAGCGTAACAAGCAATTCATGTTAGCATGTTCATACTGATTTTTTTGTCGTTCAGGTTTTTTTTATTCACAAAGATGAAATGAACAGTTGTGGTTTGAATTTGTGATTGAGAATGCATTGCAGTACTGTACTTACATTACGAGTCGGTAAAATAATGTCAAGTCTAGCTGGAAACGTAGATATTTCATCGAATTCACAAAATTACACATATCAATTCCAATACAACATCAAACAATACCAACCGCAAATTATTAATTTATTCCACAAAAACACCATCCATAATTCCAATTACTAATTTAAATAATCAAACATTTTCATAAAATGGCCGCCGAAAACGTTCATTCGCAAATAAATCCAATTAGACCAATCGCGGATATTGTGACCGGCTCGTTACGTAAATCCATTTATCTAAAAACACCTACAGAAGACAAAACAAAAACTGTCGACTCAACATTTCATAATCAATTTCGGATACAATTTTTGAAGTGCGAAAATGTTATCCGCGAGCAAGCCCCTCCTTAGTCCTGCAGACTATTGCGTGGTTTCTTCGTCTGTCTTTGATTTGCTTCGTTTTGAAACGGCAATGGATGTTGCATGAGTTTCATCGTCCGTTGAATAGGGTTGCCATATTGTAAGGATCTTGTATAATAAATCTGGCTAAATTAATGGCGGGACTGACAGATCGTTTACTGGTTTTCGCCGACTCACACTCCGAAATGAACGCCTGTGTATGATGGAGTGAGAACCCTGTTTTAGGGTTGTTTTGTTCAGTTTTTTTAATGTTACCCGAGTGCTGTAGTTCATTCATTAGTGATTTGGTGTTTTGCGATGGTATATATACTTAAGTTGGGGTAAAATTAAAACATTGAACTTTGAACTGGTTTAAAAGGGATTTGGCGTAGGTATACGTATTTACGTACCTACCTACTTGACAGTTTGGGAAAAAATCGTTCATTCAAAGTATACCCATTACTCAGCATATTATACTGGGTTTTTTTGGTCTCTAATTGCACTCGTGGTTACAAATGTTACAATATGCTTTGCCTTCTAAGCAACAATTATTTTTCTAAACCAATTAAATACCAAAAAATTGCGAATAATGATTTTACCCTTTCGATGACCAAGCGACAGCCCGCTGTCGGGCTGTTATTCTCTTTCTATGGTGTCTCGAATCACGTGTGTGAAAAGGATTAAAATAGATTTTGAAAAAAGTACTTCTGTTTTACGACCTACAAATTCTAATCTGTATTTTTCTGTTTTCCACAGAACCACGGTACGAAACAGCGTATGCCTGCGAAGGCAAGACCCTCAAGATCGGCTGCAGAGAAGGTTCCCTCATCCACCTCATCAGGGCGAACTACGGGAGGTTCTCCATCACGATATGTAACGACCATGGCAACACCGACTGGAGCGTCAACTGCATGTCTACGAAGAGTTTGCGGGTTTTACATAGCCGGTATGTTATATTCTTTACAATAGGCGAGACGACAAAAAAAAAGTAATTAGTCCGTCAAATATCAAAAAATTTTGGACACGTATTTTTTCCTTTTTCTCGTAAACGAAGAATGGCGAAGATACAGTGCGTTAAAGTTGCGCATGACGTCACGATCAGATTCTTATTTTGCAGGACGGTGACGTCAAAAGCCCCCACTCCGGAACTTTGTTGCTCTTTAACTTAGTATTTTTTTATTAATTTGATCAAGCAAAAAATACGTGTCCCGTATTTTTGGCCGATCTATCAGACGGACTAAACAGAATGCCATTTTTTTAATGTTGTCGTCATCCCTATTTCTAGGTTTTTGTCTTGGGCAACAATACTAATATTAGCCCTTCTTCTTCTTTCTGCCCTTATCCCATTTGATATCGGCCTATTACTGTCTATCTGCTGAGCAAAGACCTCTTTTTGTACGGAAAAGGCACGAGCTTTGATCACCGAGCTTGGTGAGCAAAGACAAAGGAATTTATGTTAATTGTAAATCCAAGTTTCCTCACGGCGTTTTTCTTCGCCGTTGTCAGTGACGTGAGAGGAAATAAAGTAGTACATACGAGTTGAGAAAGTCACATAGGTATTTACATGAGAGGCAGGTTTACCTAAATAATTATTTAAATGTCTGGATTGAAAAAAGACGACGATCCCTGAGATAGTTTCGGTATTTCTTCTCAGTGATCTCATGCTAACGTTTTCTAGAAGTAAAGAAACCTAACAAGAAAAATTTTTTTGCAAAAAAAACCGACTTCTCTCGATTTTGGCAGGATACAATCATCAGATCCTGGACCTGATGACAATGGGACCATTTGGGAAGTCTACCCTTACAAACAAAAAAAGAATTGTTCAAATCAGTTGGTAAACGACGGAGATAAGCGCGAAAAAACATAAAAAAAAATACAAACATCCGAATTGAGTACCTCCTTTTTTTAGAAGTCGGTTAAAAAATGGCTGCGCTTTAAAAACAAATCAATAAATGTGCTTCTCTAAAAGCGATATCTTTGCTTAGTTCAATAAAATACCAACATCAACCCTTTACACGAAAATATAGATACTCATATGATCCAAAATAGCCGACATTTTATATCGCCCGTCATTATTAACACAAAATGGCGTCCCGAGAATAGTTGCGGTATTATAGATAATCTGCGCACTGAAATAAGCTCAAATAACAGTAAAATTGATGCTTAAATTGTTTAAATAACAACGGGGTATTATTTAAATGGTTATGGGTGAAATAATTGACGTGATTTTAATGTAATAAAGTGTGGTTGCTAATTCCATAATGGTATGAATTCTCGAGATAGCCGAACTATCTCAAGAATTTGTGCAAGCTGAAATATTTAGTACATTATGCAGATAGTTTCTAATAATGCGATCAACCAAAGGGTTTTAAGATTTATTGGTATCAGACCTAATTGGTATTTAAGATATTTGTTGGTCATATTATCGCTTTGAATAATTGAGAACTACATTGGTATTTTGTGTTTATTTATAAAATTAGGCAATGGAATCGCTTTTAAACGTCGTGTTGGAGCAATGGTTTAGGCGCCCGTCTTTCATGTTTGAAATTTCGGGTTTGTAACCGAACAAGTAAAAATTTTACTTTTTCAATTAGGGTGCAGGTGTAGGTACTTTCTGAATTGGTGGGTGGTGTACTGTATTAAAATTGACTTTTTATTTTATTTTATAGAATATTTTATTTTGGCTAAACTGTAGTTTTTGTTATTATTTAATTGAGTAACTATTATTATTTATAAAGATTTGTTACGCCGACGTCTCCCCTCTCAAAGGTGGGCAAATGTAAAATGGTTGGTTTAAGGAATACAGCTTTAAATATTTGTTTTTGAATTCAAAAATCATAAATTAAATTCGCAGCCTCCTTACCAAGTATAAACACCACAATTTAGCTAAAGCAACTCGATTTAAACATAAACGCGGGGATAATAACAAATCGTTATCCCGAGGTCGTCCGAAAACACCCGAGAATTGGCGAAAATTGGCGAAAATTAAATATTCCTGTAAGTTGATCGCGTTAACCCGCGAGATTGGCAATAAAGTGCGCGGACCCCTCTAACTCATGCAAATGGCGTCTAAATTGATTACCAGCGTCACACATTACTTTCGTGTTTTTATTTTAAAGTTAAACAAGTATAAAAAAAATTAAGGATATGTGAAAGAAAAAGGCTTATGTAAAAAATAAGTCAAGATAAAAAAGTACAGAATAACTTCTCATAAATAGTACAGTATCAGATTTATTAATGAGAATTCGTTTCATACCGTTTTTAAGGCTTATAGCCGAATACTGAAACGTCACTTAACTTTAATACGCTCGAAAATCTGTTGCTGAGTTTACTTTATCCCTTTGAGTGACATAGATAGCAACATATTATTTGATAGCGTCTAATAATTGAGTGATCTTTGAGTATTCGGCCATAAATGAATTATATCAGAAGCTTCTTAAACCAAATCGATAAAAAAATGCTTAACTAGTAATAAAAAGAAAGTTCTTAATCAGTGAAGATTTGTGGTCCTTTACAACTTTGGTCCTTTTTTCCCCATTTAAGTATGGACCACTAGTTTTTGGCGGTTCATTTCTCAATCAATCCCACAAATGCCTTACCAGTCATAGTACAAAGATGATTAAATTGTATTTTTCTCTAATTTCAGATGTAGCATGCATCAGAACTGCAGTATACTGGCCAGCACGAACATGTTCGGAGACCCTTGTCCCAACACGCTCAAATATCTAGAGGCGCATTACCAATGTGTACCTGGTAAGTCTACGAAAACCTTTTTTTTTTAAATATCCTCATTAATACCTTCCTTCAATAACGGAGACTTATAATTTTAAGCTACACGATTCCTCTTAACACATTTCCTGAACCTGATGTAAACTTGAGGCATGTTTCATTTATTTGACGAGTATTGGTCCACAAACGGTGACTCATCATAATCTTTCATTTAATTTCAACCATTGCAAAGCAAAGATTTCTTATTTATTAGTCTAGTATCCTGCGTCACCCTCATCATGATGAAAACCTAGCATCACACCTCTAACCTAACCTAGATATGGCTTGAGATAACATTTTTATTTTGATACTCTCAGTACAGACTGCTATGCTATACAATATCAAGCTAACTTAAGTCAGTCCAGCCTAGACCAAAAACATTCTGAATGCATCTTGACAAAGAAGCACGCACTAAACGACATTTTTCTTCAAATTCCAGCATCAACAACAAGTACAACCAACAGGCCATCACCGCCATGGTTGATCACTTCCCAGCCGACAGTCTGGAGGTCCACCCAGCCTCCAATCCCGAAGAACCCAGTGCAGACGCAGCAGAACGAGAGGAAGAAGCCCACAGTCATCACCCCGCCAACTTTTAGGCCTCATATCACGTTACCGCCTGAAGTCAAACTTGGAGATGTGGCTTCTAAGGTTATTGAGTTCTTTTATTTGAGGGCTTCTTGATAAGCCAAATTGTTGTTTGCTAAACATGGTCAGTTTTACCTGATAGTCATCCTGATAATATAATCAGCGAGCACATGAAAGAGGTTGGTAGTTACATCAAGTACGATGTAGTATGTAGTAGGACTACTATCTTCTCCAGATTTTTATACACCAAAAAGACCGGCTAGATAATTCTAGGCCAATAGTCAGTTAAAAGTTGGCAGTGGAAGACACTTTATTTCACTTAAAAGTACGTTCATATTCACTTCTCGGAGGAAAAGACAATAATTATTTACTACTGGACGACAGGTAAATAAAATAAAGGTTAAAACAAAAATCTTAAATAATATTAAACACTTTCCTCCTACGTTCGAATAAAGAATCCCCAAAGCAACACCTCATAACACCAACTCCTTTCAGAAGACTACGACAAGGCAGCCGGACTCCTCATCGGAAAGGGAACCACCACAGAGCCCGAGGGACAGCATACCTGAAATCAAAGAGGAACCCAAGGTTGTTGAACCAGAACATACCCAGAAAAATGATCAACCAACTAAGGAAAATGAACCAAGTAAGAATTCTGACTGTTCACTTACTGTATTTACCTATGGCATTTTTAGAGAGACTTATTATAGAAGGCTTAAAGGCGATCTAAATAATTATAGTTTGTTTAAAACTTCATGATTAAATACCTACATATTACTGTCCCACTGCAAAGCAAAGACTCTCGTAAAGAAAAGGTACGACTTTGATCAGTACGTTTGCTCAAGGCGGATTAGAATCTTATGATTAATATACTAAAAATATTTCCCATGGCGAATTTTTACTACGGTTATTTAAATTCAGTTCAGGAGGCGCAGATGAGTGTCTCTAATGGCTTGATGGGACATCGATTTCTTTCCAAATATGGCAAAAGTTATTTCTTATTAATATCAATGGTACTGTAGGATTTTGTCAAGTCAAGGTCATGCCACTCAATAAAATCTTATTTCTTTTACAGCAGTAACCGAAGGTACTCTAGAATGGCCAGCCAAGGACGAGGACTCGGAGCCAACGCCATCAATACACCTGTCTCCTAAAGATAGACCCGAAATTGATCTCGTCGACGAATTTGAAAGAACTTTTTGTAAGTATTTACTTGGAAACTTTCCTTAATCAAAACTCTGGTACTTTAATTCTGAAGAAGTGTATATAATACTGTTTCCACTAATGTTACACTTACTTGGCGATATTATGGAATTTGGTGCAGAGGTTCTTGAACCCAAAGGACGAACATGGCTATTTAATCTGTTCTGCAACTTCGTATTTTTTTCCGGGATTATCGTTCACGCAATCGGAAAAGCTAGTAGCTAATAAAACAAATGTAACATTATTATTAATTAGACATAAAAAGTTTTTCTTTATGTTAGGTTAAACATTCTTTTTTTCATTCTCCCAAAAATATTACACAAAATTGGAATCCCTAACCCTTCTCTTTCATTGCAGCAACGATCGCAACTCCGAACATCGGACGTCGAGTGTTCTGCCCACAGGTCAGCGCTCGAGGGTTGAATTGGAACTGGACTATAGCTGGCACGTATGCCGTGCAGCCATGTCCAGGGGGCGCCACGGGATTGGCTAGGTGGAAGTGAGTATAAAATGCTGATTTTTACATATCAACTTTAATTTAAAGGACCACAAATCTTTGTGTGAGGAGCATGATTATTGGGTCTGAGTGAGTCCTACGTATTTATAAAACATATAAATATATTTATCAGTTGCCTAGTTACCAAAGAACAGACTCTATCTAGTTTGGAATCAAGATGGCCGTGTTTGTGTCAAGATGTATTTAATCCTCTTCTCCTTCTTCCAGATGCATGCTAACTCCTCATCAGTACACGGAGGAAGAGCGTCCTCGGCGGCGCGGCACGGGTCTACCGTCAGGGGAGAACTACCATGACCTGGGGCTGGAGCCCAGTGACAGGCAGATGCAGCTGCTGAGGAGACTTGGGTCTGAAGCACTGCTTAAAGGTAGAGTTGTCCTTAACGAACAATTTCTGTAACAGAAGTCGGATATTAGTACTGTTTCTTTCTATGTTAGGCACTCAAAGAGATTGTACCAGTCACTCACAGGATTTAAATCCTCCAAGCATTTAAGAATTTGCTGCATAGTAGGACTTTTCAGTTCTTAAAACTTCTATGGCGTGTAGATACTTAAACCTAGCGAACTCATAGCATTTAAGACCTCAAAACTCCCGGTACTCAGCAAATTTTAGTACTTCAAACTTTTTACTTAGGTACATAAAGTATTTTAATATTCAAAACTTTTAAGGACACAAAGCACACAAATCTTTCGATCAAACTATTTACAGACGCTTTTTAATTATTAAATCATCATCATAGTATATCCTAGTACTGTCAACTTTCTAATAGGTACTTTCTTTAAATTACAATTAAACTAGATTATTAAATATTTTTTCACCTATAGGTCGTGACGGTGACTCTCCGGAACATATCATTGACTATCGAGGCGCTAATAACCTTGCCGAAGCGACTGGCAACCAACTTAATCAACTCGCCAACGATTTTATCCAATTTAGTAAGTATTGCACTTCAAAAATTGTCAAGGAGAATACGATTTGTGTAGCCATTATATTGATCACCACAATTATGAAAAATAGCTTCTGCCCACAGCTTTACTCTCGTGGCTTAGTAATAAAAAGTACCCCATTTGTTAATCTCGTACGTCAGCAAAATATTGTACAATCTTACCAAAACGTGTGTAGTATTTTTACATCTTTATGTGAAAGAGACACAGCACCTTTTAACTTTTCTAAATTCAAAGCATTATTTCACTTCAACCATTGAAAGGCTCTAATGAATTATCAAAGAAGTCAAAAATGTTATGCTCAAAGAAACAGCACGAAACTCAACTTTAGCTTTTCTAACAATTTTAAGAACAGATGAGACGATAATCAATACGTTCCCTTTACCTTGTAATAAAGGTTAGTACTACTACATTTTTTTTCCTTCAACAGCTGACTCGATACCAGAATGGCACGGCGCCACTCCCGACCTCAGTGAGTGCCGGTCTGTGTGGCTGAACAGTTTGGAAGCCAGGGTCAGGGAAGGAGAATCACTTCTGAGCATCAGCAATGATTTGGCACAGGTATGTCTAGCTTTTATATTTAACGCCTGTTTCACTATCTTCTGATAAGGTCTGGCCAAAATATCTGGCAGATAAATTTATACAAAATCTGTTCCATTTTTATTTTTTTCTAGTAGATAAGGATTATTTCGAGGTTGTGAAACAGGCCCTTAATGTGATAGACAACCACGTTAGGATCGGCCTCCAGTCTAGGTTTAGTTGAATATTAGTGTTTTATGTGGAGCTACAGCCTATCAGGCTTCCACTAACCACGATAACTTAGATTAGATTCTCGGCAGTCAGATTTTCTGGTTTCTTATTACACATAATGACAACTGGAACCAACCGCTTTATGTGCTTTTAGAGGCATGAGAGAGATGTCAATGATGCCCTACATAAACTTAGAAAATATATTAAAGAAAAAACGCATTGTATTTGCCCAGATTAGAAAATTAAGGAGAGACGGATGCCTAAACCTTTGGGTCATCACAATATCAGACTAGCTCCTATCTACCTAATTTCTGTGTTGCTGTGCCCAACAGGGTCCATGATTCATTCCATTCACTAATTTACCACCTGTATGTAACATTACGGAATGCAATAAATACTTATGACTTACGACTTAGTTCTTAATTCTTCAAAATATTAGACACACAATTACATCCAAACCCATTTTTTTACCACTAGGTAACATCATCGAAGACACTGTACGGTGGTGACATGATGACCACGACCAGCATTATGAAGAAGCTAGCACAACGCATGTCGCAGAATGTACAGACATTCCCAGATCCACGACAAAGGGAGGCCATCGTCACCGATATGCTACTTGGAGTTATTAAAACTGGTAAACTTTATTTTTTTAATACTGTTTAGACTATCGTATACCTCATTTGTTTATTTATTTATCTTTTGTTCAATAACAATGCTTACTAAAGACTTACTTTGAGATAATAATTTGTTAACGTCATTTTTTTAACGTTATCCATACTAACATTATAAATGCGAAAGTAACTCTGTCTGTCTGTCTGTTACGCTTTCCCGCTTAAACTACTGAACCGATTTGTAGTCTGGGACCCGAGAAAGAACATAGGATAGTTTTCATCCCGGAAATCCCGCGGGAACGGGAACTAATCCACGCGGACGAAGTCGCGGGCAGAAGCTAGTATTGAATAATAGCATCTTAAAACATCATTGCATATTTAGAGAAGATCTTTAGAGAGCATGTTACGATACAGTACATACCTACATAACAATAACATACTCTCTATTTAATTTCAAACACCGTAGCAAAATTACACTTCAACTATAACGCTTATTGCTAAACATGAGTTCGATTTTTTAAAAATATCATTTCTAAACCCTTGGGTCTTTGGGTAACAAACAAGTCGTTAAGTTTTCTTCAAAAAATCGATCTCACATTTCTACAACCGCTTTGCTGCTTAATTCAGGATCAGCCCTGCTTAACCTTCCAATGAACTCTTCTCCAGGATCGAACCTTCTAGAAGAAAGCCAGCGGTCTTCGTGGGCTGACCTGAGTTCTGAAGCTCAGAGCCGGGCAGCCAGCGCCTTGCTGACTCAACTTGAGGAGAATGCGTTCTTGTTAGCTGATGCTGTCACCAAAGAGAAGACTATACTGCAGATTGTTAAGAATATTTGTAAGTATAATTTCAAGTTGAAATTTTCTTAGGCTTGGGATAACTCAAAATACCTCTGAACAGGTTTTGGTTTGCACCTATTGGTAGATATTAATAAACATTTAATTTTTTTATAAATTTTTAATATAAAATCAATCATCAATCATTTTAATTATACTTTTGTTAACAGACAATTTTCCCAGGGATAAAATCTTTTTTTTATTTTTATTTTCGATACTTTTTTTGCTATAAAAAGCGGCTTCTCATTTTGATCTGTTTGTATGTTTTTTCGCTATTATATCGCGTTGTCTAAGTGAAGAATTTATTAAAAGTAAAATATAAAAAGCTTTGTAAATAAAAAAAAAAAGAACCGCCTTCAAAAACTAAAATCCGAATAATTACCTAAATTTCTAAAGTCGGTGGCAATTTAAAACAAGAAACAGAACGGAACCCAGTTTCTTCGTACTATTGACAGGGGTTTTTTGTTTTGTACGTCTATCTTAGTAAGAACGTTTGAATAACTTCTCCAATATTTTGCAGGTCTATCGGTGAGAGTATTGGAGGTAAAGAACGTTGAAGACGAGACATTCCCGTCGACCATCGCACAGGAACAGTGGAAAGGATCCGAGGACACCATCACCATACCTAAAGCAGCTTTACTTGGTAATTATTATTTTTATCTGACCTTATTTTGAAACTCAATATTAAAGACAGCAATCTGTATCTCTGGATCAGATATCAAAATTTACTATGCCATGAAATGTCCTAACCTAACGACACCATACAATGAACACAACAATACAATGAAATTGTGGAACAGTAAATTATAGTGATGGGCCGAATGTGGTTTGTACCGAATACGAACTTCGGCCGAACGTTCGGTAAAATTTTAAAATTCGGCTGAAATTCGGCCGAACTTCGGTTATTTTTGGCGCGCTTTCAAGGGAGCGATAGTACCTATATCGGTTGTAGAAGATCCTGGATTTAATCGATTAATGACTATATTAAAGCTCAAATACCAGATGCCAAGTCGAAAATATTTTAGTGAGACTATTTTACCTCAAACATATGAACTATTGAAAAAAAGATTTTTCGACCAGTTATTTAATGCTAAAATGGTTTCAGTTACTAGCGACATGTGGACGTGCATAAATAACATGTAGTGTTTTTTAAGCTTTCCTGTACATTGGCTCGATAACAATTTCATATAATTTCATATGTTGTAACATAGAGTGCAAATATGTCCATTTCATAACCGCGAATATAGTTTAAATTACCTCAATCTCCGATACTGAGCTGCAAATTGCAAAAAACTTACGATTTGAATTTCGCGGGCTACCATAATAGCATTCATCTTAAAGTAATACTTACTATTACTTACTACAGTAACTTTTAAAAATATAGTTAGTTAGTAGACCTATTTCAATGTCGCATGTCAAGAGGTCCATTTCGTTAATTATATTTATTATATTTTCGTTAATAATAATTAAAAGTTTATTTAATTGACTAAAAAAGATTATGGACTGGTAACAAATTACAAGGTTAATAAATTACTGATTTGGTTATTAGTTTTACTGGTTTTTTGTTTTATTTTTTGTAAAAATAGATGAGCTAATTAAATCTTAACTTGGACCGAATGTTCGGAATTTGAGCCGAAAGTCGGCCGAATGTCGAAGTTCGGTTCAAGCCACCGAAATTCGGTTAAACCGAATGTGAAACGAATTTCGGCCCATCCCTAGTAAATTATCTTTCATAAAATGATAAAAGATCTGGCCACCACAAATACAACTTCTCAATCAATAAGAACATTTAACAGTTATATGACGTCACGAATAACTACCATCGTGCTGCCTCTTTCGCTCTCGTGACTGCTGCTAACTAACATGTGTTGCCACAGTCCGCTGGCTCGCAAGTGCTTTTATGTTAAGAAATTTTTTTTTGTCCAAAAAATGGTTTTTTATCCAGATTTTAGACTGTATGATTCTAAACAAAAAGTAATTAGCTATCAGATTTATATGAAAATCTAAATCTCATGTCCAATACATCATGATATACTTATGTTAATTTTGACTTTGAATACATTATAAAAAACTTTCTTCTACAGACAACCGCCAAAACGATTTAGTCCGCATCGTATTCTTCGCCTTCGACCGTCTGGAAGAAATTCTGCCACCGACCTTTGGGAAGACTCCTCGGTTCCTGTCCACCTTCCAAGCTGACAGCGGAACCTCTTCATCCACCAGCATCAACTCGGAGAAAGAGAAGAGGAACGTCACTAGAGTGTTGAATTCTAAGGTCAGTTTGAATAACTCCTAATGTAATTCACTCCCTGAACAGAATAATACTTCCTACCCGACCAAATGTATTATTGCTGTAAATAAAAATGAAAAGTTTACTGTCATCTGTTTGTACGATGCAATTGCAATTTTTTGTTTCAAAAAAAACATGTTGTTTACTTAAATGATGCCCTATGATGTTACTCAGAAAAAAAATCATCTTAATCGATGTAGTAGTATTGCCGTAATCAGGTATTAGAAGTACAGACAGAGTTTTGTGGCATTTACAATATTAATGTATCTGAATTGTATGTGAGACTAGCTTCTGCCAGCGACTACGGCCCCAAGAAATCACAACGTATACCTATTAAATAATATAACCTTTGACTCTAGGGATTTGCTAGGATTCATATCAGTTCAAAAAAACTGTAATGGGATTAGCATTGCAGAAATGATCTCTTACAAAAATACTTCATGACTTTATAGTACCCGTCGCTATGAAAGATCGTAGGTGTGTAATTGTGTATGTAAGTGTGTATAAATAACCTACATTATTTGTACAGGTGATATCAGCTAGCTTGGGCAACGGTCGTCACATCCAGCTGTCTCAAATGGTACAGATCACTATGAAACATATCAAGACTGAAAACGTTACAAATGCGGCTTGTGTCTTCTGGGATTATACACTACAGTAAGTTATTTAACCTTTTTGACGCCATTGTCATGTATACGTGACAGGCATGAGCCTTGTACGCCAGTGACACAAATATTTCAAGAACAAGTAATCGCTTCTGATTATTGTAAACCACTTTAACCAAAATTACAATTCGATTATGTCTTGGCCATCATAATTCTTGTTCAATTGTAAGACAACATTATCACCTGTTTTTAAAATAAGTACTAACCTATAAAAAAATACAATTGCCTTATAGTATATCAGTGACCCACCCTAGCATCGCAGGGGGTTAAAAAACAATAGTATTCATGTAATGTAAATCTTTCTCTTGAATCACTCTATCTATTGCTAAACGATCTCGATGTCTGTCCAAGCGAACAGACATCGAGAGCGTCTTTATTTTATACGATGTAAAGATATACAGTATCTGGCCATATTGTTATTTATGAAAATGATGAAACAAAAAAAAAAAAACAACAAATGGAATAATCGGATACTCGAACGTCACTTAACCTTAAGACGCAAATCTGTTGCTGTCCTTACTTTATCCTTTTAGAGTGACAAAGACAGCAGCAGATTTGAAAGTCTTAAAGTTAAGTGACGTTGAAGTATTCGGGCAATAGACGCTTAGTGACTACATATACTACATATACATATACAATTGTAATTGGCTTAGGGCCGTTTTTGTTAAATAAATAAATAAATAAATAATAAATAAATATAGTACAAATCCGTACTAATATTCGAAAATGTGAAAATGCGAATAAATGCGAAAGTAACTCTGTCTGTCTGTCTCTTCTTCACGCCTAAACCACTGAACCGATTTGGATGAAATTTGGTATAGATATAGTCTGGGACCCGAGAAAGGACATAGGATAGTTTTCATCCCGAAAATCCCCCGGGAACGGAAACTATTCCACGCGGACGAAGTCGCGGGCAAAAGCAAGTAATCAATAAATCAATTTCCCCACAGCGGCTGGTCACCAGAGGGCTGTCAGGTAGAATGGTCGAACGCCACCCACACCGGCTGTGCATGCTCACACTTGACCAACTTCGCTATCTTGATGGACGTCCACGGCGTGCCTCTAAGCGCTGGGCATGAGTTAGCGTTGCAGACACTCACGTACATTGGATGCGGGATTTCGACTGTGGCGCTCGCGGCAGCTATTATTGTTTTTACTTGCTTTAGGAATGGGAAGGTATGTGTTTTTTATTCGTGTTGCAAACAAGCTTTTGAAGTCAAGTAGGTTATGTTATGAAACATAACTGTGGAAAGGGACAATATACATGGCAGAAGTTAAAGCAAAAATCTTATTGATCTTCGGCTCTCCTTACCTATTTAGCAGCGATCTACAGAGTCCATAATGATCTTAATTATAAAGTTACCCATATCAGTCGTAAGGTTAAACAGAAACATTAGAAAATAGAGTAACTTTCAAACAATGATAGTTTTTTTGCCAGTAATTTAGAGATTGTTTATTACTAACAAAACAACCTTTTCACATTTTGATTTTACTTCATTTACTAATAATATTGTAAGACACAATTTCTATAAAACCTCTCTTAATTTTAGCGCTAGAAATCCAGTTAGTTACTTTTAAATAAAAAAAATTGTTAGTCGATTGAGTTTGTAACTTAGTGACGTCATAAATTGACATACTATACAAAATCTATGAGAGAGATGGGTTTTGAGAGATCATAAAATACTTTTTATGATCTGACGTACTCGTCAATTAATGATGGTGTAAAATACCGTATGTATATTATTAGTACTGCTTGCGTTAGTGACGCCATCTTTGTTATTTATTATTCAAAATCTAATGTCAATCTTCTGTCCAGCAGTCAGACCGCGCGCTAATCCACAAGAACCTGTGTGCCTGCCTCCTTGTTGCTGAGATAGTGTTCCTCGCGGGCATAGACAAGACAGAGAACAGAATCTTCTGTGGAGTTGTCGCTGGACTTCTGCACTACTTCTTTTTGGCTGCTTTCGCCTGGATGTTCCTTGAAGGTAAGCTTACTTAAGAAGAATGTTTAATTTTTTAGAATACAAATCTTGTGATTTCTAAATATCTTTAGATTGGAGTTTTATACAAAAGATAAGGTAACAAATAAATGGAAAAAAATGAGATATGTCACAACATGCTTTATCAATTTAAATCTTATAAGCCGTAGTCAAACTCAATGGTTAATACGAATGAGATCTTAAAATGGTATAGTAAAAGTCAGAAAATATCCAATTCCCCACTAAGATGTTTTGTATAGGCAAAAATGCTGTAGACGAAATCGTCCAAGGTTTAACGCTAGGACTATTAGGATACTAGAATATTAAGACCGCGTTTTGTTATATGGCGTAAAGCGTCTAAAAAATTCTAAACACTCAAATAAAGAAAATATTTTGACTTCTTTCCTTGCAATAAATATTGTTACGTTCTAAGTTCAGGATAAAATAAAGTTACCTATTCTCTCTATGTAACACTATATTTTGTAAATATTTGGTAGGTATATATGTACATTAAGTTTTCCTCAGTTTCAACAAAAAATACAAATCTAACAAAACCTAACCTCAAACTCCAGGTTTCCACCTCTACGCGATGCTAGTGGAAGTCTTCGAGCCGGAACACCCTCGAGCTCGCTGGTACTGCACCTGTGCTTACCTGGTGCCGGCGCTGATAGTCCTGGTGTCAGCAGCCGTGTACCCCGGGGGGTACGGGACCGAGCACCACTGCTGGCTGACAACTGATAGATGGTTCATGATGAGCTTCGTTGGGCCTGTTATTTTGGTGCTGGTGGTAAGTAAAATATCAAATTCAAAGCATTAATTTCACTTAAGCCTTAGTTAGAGTTTTATTATACAGTTTTGATGTCAATCAAGCATCGATTTTTATCACTTATAATGCTGATAAAAATATCGCATTTTATCGCGACTTCGTCCGCGTGGATTAATAGCTTCCGTTCCCGGGGAATTTCCGGGATGAAAACTATCCTATGTCCTTTCTCGGGTCCCAGACTATATCTGTACCAAATTTTATTCAAATCGGTTTAGTCGTTTAGGCGTGAAGAAGAGACAGACAGACAGAGTTACTTTCCGCCCCTCTAAAACTTTGCACCCTTTATATGAAACTGGTCTCCATGACAGTGGTGCGGTCAGATTAATAATATAATTTTTATTAAAGAAAATATATAAAAATATAAATATTTATTTTATGTTAAACATAACATAATTATATTATTTATCTTCTATTTACAGGCGAACTGGATCTGTCTGATCATGGTGATCTACATGATGTGCACGCACTCCACCGTCTCGCTGAAGGCTAAGGATGACGCCAAACTGTATAAGATGAAGTAAGTTAAGCTTGTTCCTTATGGTAGTCACACTACACTTTGAGAGTCTTTTTTAATAAAACTTTAACACACTTCCGGGTTGTCTGAGCGTAAGCAAACATAAAATATAAACTCACATGGCACTACTACCAGACTAGCGATTGTGTAATTTTCTTGCTTAAAAGATTTATTTTAGCGGTACATAATTGGCGAAATTCACTCTTAACTTACCTTCCAATCAAATAAATAAATTTATAAAACTTTATTAATACTAAAAACCTTTGTTACATGTTAAGTAAATATAGGCTACAAAAAAAAAAGATAGTATAAAAGTGTCTGTAACAACAAAACACAAACTTAATTATTTACAGCAAACTCAAACTCAAATCATTTATTTCTAATAGACCATTTAAAAGGCACTTTAGAACGTCAAAAACAAAGAAAATGAATCTAGTTGCATAACTGGTTTTTGCTAAACCAAACCCCACACACCAACATTCAACAACACCATTCTTCCCCAGGGTCTGGCTAAAAAGCTCGCTAGTGCTCGCCTTCCTGCTCGGCCTGACGTGGACCTTCGGGCTGCTGTACCTCAGCGAGCAGACAGTGGCCATGGCATATGCCTTCACCATCCTCAACTCACTGCAAGGACTAGTCATCTTCATCTTCCATTGCTTGCAGAATGATAAGGTATGTTGGAATATAAACCTTATAGACTATTGAACTTTAAGAACATTGTTGAACAATTTTCTAATGTTTACTTATGTTTCTTTTTCTATAATGTGTGCAATTTTTAGTAATTTAATTTATTTTAGTTTAAATCTTACGCGGACAGTTTTTTCATCTACTTCTAGTAAAGCAATTTATTGTTTTGAAATTTTGCACACGCATGAAGTTCATGTGACAATACAATATAGTGACTATGGCTTTCCTTAAAACAACTCGCACCCAGTTTGCAATTTTAGAGACTTCGAAATCAATAAATACTTAGATACACACATCAAAAGTGTCTAGGGATATTTCATTTAAACCTAAACCTAAAATTCTATTAACTTTTTGTTAAGACACCAACACTTTAAAATAAACCTTGTTTAATTGCCTATCTATTCTGATAATAAACAATTCGATAAAGTTTAATTTAATAAAAAAATTAGAAGAAGAGGAAAAACTCAGACAAAATTTCAATCTTAACTTTATTTTTGAAACATCACATCCTAAACAAAAAACTATTTTTTTTACAAAAATTGTTGAAAACATAAAATTAATAATCCGTGGATCCACTTAAGACTCTCCTGACACATCTGCAGCGGTTCTGCATACTCAAAACAAGGTGTCAATATCCTGTTGTGGAATACTGTCCCAAGTCATTTTAAGATGCAAGAAAAGCTGGTTTTCATCCTCAATATCTTCAGGGAAATTCCTAAGAGCTCTTCTCAGAAGCATATCCCAGGCATGCTCATAGGATTTAATTTAGGGGATTGTGCAGGCCAGTCTAAAGCTTGGATATCATGCTGTTGTAACCAACTTGTGACGATACGCGCCGTATGTGGACGGGCATTGTCGTGCATTAGCTGGAAATTTTGTCCCATTTGTTGTCTGTGGGGCAAGATTACAGGCTCTAGCACCTCTTCTCGGTATTTTAGAGCAGTCATATAGCCTTGTATCCAAACGAGGTCCGTTCTACCGCCAAGACGAATTCCTGCCCAAACCATAATCGTGCCACCTTGATATGCATGAACTTGTTGTAGGTGCTGCAGTCGATTCCAACGTCCAGGTTCTCTCCAAACGCGTACTCTTCGCGAATCAGGATGAAATCCAAACCTGGATTCATTAGTGAAAAGCACAAGTGACCATTGAGAATGGTTCCAGTTTTCGTGTGCAATAGCCCATTGTAATCTTCTTCATCGATTGCATCTCCTTAGCGCTGGTACCCGAAGTGGCCTACGAGTACGTAGGTTGACTTCATGCAATTGTCTTCTCAAAGTTTGACCGCTTACCAGCAAACCATACTCTCTCTGTAGCCTTTGAACCAATTGCATCGCCGCTGCATTTAGTTGACTTCGTGCAGCATTTACTATGAATCGGTCCTGTACATGTGTTGTAATGCGTTGAGGTCCTCGGTGCCGTTCCACCACTTCCTCCGTGACACGATAACATGACCAAAGCCTGGATATAACGCTCTGACTGGTCTTCATGGCTTCAGAAACGGCAATTATGGGACAGTATTCCACAACAGGATATTGACACCCTTGTTTTGAGTATGCAGAACCGCTGCAGATGTGTCAGGAGAGTCTTAAGTGGATCCACGGATTATTAATTTTATGTTTTCAACAATTTTTGTAAAAAAAATAGTTTTTTTGTTTAGGATGTGATGTTTCAAAAATAAAGTTAAGATTGAAATTTTGTCTGAGTTTTTCCTCTTCTTCTAAGTTTTTTTTTTAATTTAACTTTATCTAAATGTTTATTATCAGATTAGATAGGCTATTAAACAAGGTTTATTTTAATGTGTAGGTGTCTTAACAAAAAGTTAATAGAATTTTAGGTTTAGGTTTAATTGAAATATCCCTAGACACTTTTGATGTGTGTATTTGATTAGGCTAAGAAGTAACGTGTCCACCACGTTTACTATATGACATATATTATGTATGGAAATACCGCATTGGCACATCCATTGGATTATCACGTTTTGATAGCCCATAAAAAGAACTTCATAGAATAATCTAATGAAGCACGCACAAATATTGAACACAATTCAATATTTACACTTCGTTTTAATTGAAATTTCTGCAATTCTACAAAATTAAAATGACAACAAACTGCAAAAAGTGTTACTCTGTATCATTACTCCCTTGTTTAAACCAACCAATCACTTTTAGTTCCGCAACGAATGCGCCCGAATCGGTCGCCGGCACCCCTGGCTTTCCTGCTGCCTTCACTTCACTGGTCAGCCTTCAGAGACTCTCCAGCACAACAACGGACCCACAGCCTCGAGTTCCAACCACATGGACACCAGACAAGGGTCTGTGAAGAGTCGGAGATACCACCAGAGTAACGCCGATGTAGACGATGTGGTCGACCCGAGAGATGTCACGGTATGTTGGTAGTTGTGGAAAATTTTTGGCGTGGGTTGGGAGTCAAACATGCTTATATTGTTTGTTTTCATTTATTGGAGTAGGGTTTGAGGAAGTAATCTGGTAAATGATAAAGATACATACAACGGATAATATAGGTACACAATTATATGTAGAAGTAACACACAATAGAACAACAATTTACACACGCAATAAAACATAACAAAAACAATTTACTGAACTCAAATTCAAATTCAAACTTATTCATTCAACTATACCATTTGTTTGTAGATACTTTTTAACTGTCAAAAAGTAAGTCTGTCCATAAATAAAACAATTTACTCATTTAAAAACAGTAGATACCTATGAAGAAAAAGGAGACAGAGACTCTATGACCGTTTAGTCTACATTTGACAGATTCTACTTTTGACATCATAGTCTACATATGACAGATTCTACATTTGACAGATTCTACATTTGAGAGATTCTACATATGACAGATTCTACATTTGACAGATTCTATATTTGAGAGATTTTGAAAAAAGTGAGACAAGTAAAATAAATAAATATCCTGGGACAACTTACACACGGTTATCTGATCCCAAACTAAGCAGAGCTTGTACAAGAATACTTTTGCATTAGAAGTGAACACGGAACGATTTAGCGGATGTTATTGATTAGGGTTTGTTTTTTATATGAGTAGTGAATTCTTTATTAATTACCAACACATATAATTATTTCCAATTATTGTTTATACGTATTTTATGATAACAAAAAAATAATTTTGACGTTAATTCGGTCATTATAACTGTATCAGTAAGTATTAGTTATATAA
Source organism: Athetis lepigone (assembly GCA_033675125.1). Classification (NCBI taxonomy): domain Eukaryota; kingdom Metazoa; phylum Arthropoda; class Insecta; order Lepidoptera; family Noctuidae; genus Athetis; species Athetis lepigone. Next base: position 5,485,389 of record CM066234.1, on the reverse strand, counting down.
ATGCAAACATTTAATCTACTATATAAAAATAAGTCGGGTTTTCCTTCCTGACGATATAACTTCAGAACGCACGAACCGATTTCCACGGTTTTGCATTCGTTGGAAAGGTCTCGGGCTCCGTGAGGTTTATAGCAAAGAAAATTCAGGAAAAATTCACGCAGACGAAGTCGCAGGCAGAAGCTAGTACTAGTTATAAAAACAAATTACTTATCAATAAATATATTGATTATTATAACAGTGTTAATCTTCATTCCATATTGTCCCTTCCTTGTCTCACTTTTTCAAAATCTCTCATATATAGAATCTGTCAAATGTAGAATCTGTCTTAAGTAGAATCTTTCAAATGTAGAATCTGTCATATGTAGACTATGATGTCAAAAGTAGAATCTGTCAAATGTAGACTAAACGTCTATGACTACTTTTTTAATTCAAAAGAATATTACAAAATGCACCCACGCAGATGTAATAAAAACTATGAGCAAGTTTGACAGGTTAAGCTACTAACAAATTCATGATTCATTTAAGATTTTATTTCTAACATATTGGTAATGGGAAAAGAAATGAATTAGTATTAAGATTGGTTTGTTTTATATATTCCAGACAATATTGTCCTTCAAAAAATATTGATTTCTAAATACCTAGGTGTTATTCGGCACAATAACTTAAATGTTACTTACAAAACTTATTGCATGATATATTATATTGGTGGTGGTACCTTACAAAACTTAAAATCACAGAGTAAAAAGTCCGTTTATGCCTACCTATATGTTTAACACGATCAATAACTTGTCTTAAAATTACTTAATTCTTACTAACCTAATTGTTGTAATTACACAACACTAAATAGTTGCACTATTATAACCTCATTGAAGTCGGTATATATCGTAAATATTTATTTTAGTAGTAGATAGATATCTAAGAAAGTATATAACGAAGTAAATACCCCAAATAAATATAAATTCCACCCTATAGCAGGGCACGGCAAGCACGTCAGGGCTCCCAGCAGCGTCAGCGTCAACAACCAACAACCTAATAATTAAAACGTTGAACGTTGTTGTCAACAACAACAATCATAACAACAACAACGTTGTCAACAACGCCGCTGTCGCTTCACTAGCCACTGCGGCGGCTGCACACAGCTATCATACAAACAGAAATAGACGAACTTCGCAAGAAAATCAAAATTTTGGCCCCTCATCCAATTTTGGACCTAGTCTCAATGCAACAGCGGCGAATTTTGGCCATAATATACCTGAAAGAGAACCCCCCGCGCCTATGACGCAGCTTAGGAGCCCAATCAACCCTGGTAGTGGAAGATACCCCCACGGATACCGGCAAAATGGCCAACAAGGTGCGTACGCATACAGAGATAGGATATTTCCAAAATTTTGATCGAAAAATTTCGAATTCATACCACCAGACACCACGGCTTTTGTCACTAATTGGTTAAAGACAGCTCAATTCGTTTATGTTTGTTGTTTTAACATGTTTTTTTTTGTGTGTCACATGTCACTAACATTTTTTTTATGTTTGTATGTTTTTTTGATACGGTAAGTCCAATTTTGTTTTATTTTTTTACTTATCTGTCTTTCAAAGCCTATTTTCTCTAATGCTTCACTAATAATCATTTCAAATTGTCTATTAACACTTTCTCTAGTGGTGTGGTGGTTACATTAAATACTGACAGCACTTTGAATGGCGCCTAATATTTTTAACGAACAGTTTAAAATATTGCCTCATTCAGTTTGGAAATACAAAGTATCCTATCTCTAAATGCGTATCGCATAAATTAGTCATCAGTCGTCTATCCTGCCTAGTATATATGTATTTAAAAGTATTATTATATGTGTATTATATCAACCATTCTTTATATATAGAGTTACAACTTGCAACCCGAGGCAGCGCGTTGGAATATTCGTCCTACTGCTCCGATATACGTACCAAGTGACGATGCAAGATCGATGAGGGTGCCTACACCACAGAATATACCTCATTCTACGTCTCATACTCAAAGTATTGCGTCGATGCATAGCTACAGGAACAATATAGAGGTTCCTAATGAGTACCAGAACTTACGATCGCGTTCGCCATCTTGTTTCTCTAACAAGATGGCGGCGTCGATTGGCGCGAACGAGTGGGCGGTGATGGCCAACGCTAATGTTTGGAAGGTGAGGGGAGGGCTGTAAAAATGCTTGTCGCTGGTAGTTTTCCTGTTTTTTGATGTTTTGTTTTTAGTTTATTTTTTGCGGTTTGGTAAGATCTGCGTGTTGTGTCGTCGTGATAGCGACGTTTTTCGCAATCTGGTTGGATAAATGATTGACTTTTTACAGTTTACACAGTTTACAAGTTCTGCATCCTAAACTTATGTCAGTACATTTGTTTTTAGGTTATTACCTCATAAAATTAATTTTAAATCTTTAGACCTATTTTAGTAAAATTATATTAGTAAGTACTTACTCTTTTGCGGTAACTGTATAATTAACATTTTTGTATTATCGAATGTGCCCAGCGGTTACGCTCAAATCTTTTGGTACTGCTTCTCTCCCGTGGGTCGTAGCGTAATGTTATTTAGCTAACTATTCGTCGTGAATCTGACAGTGATAGTATGTATACTGAAATCATTTTTTAGTCAGGCAGTTATAGAGGTTTGTTTTCAACCATCAAATCAAAAGTTACTAGTTTTCGTAAAAGAGTGAGTTGATTCTGTACATAATTTGTTTAATACTTTAATATTTAATGGCAGAATATCTCTTCGCCCTCGTCCTGGCATAGATTTATGTGACTTATCCAAAATATTAGATTGAATACTTTTTTTTTTGTAAATTTCCACAGGAACTTTATTTTCAGATTGTATGTAAAATATATCATTATCAAAATACTCCAATTACCTATATTATCGACATATTTTGGTGGCGGTCCATAACTGGAATCGGAGATCTTACTAAATCGTAAAAAATCACTTTAATCTAACTGCATGAGAATTAACCTTAGCGGACATTGCATGACGTCATTTCACTGCATATAGCCCTACCCATCTCCTTCTTTCCCCTGTACATAGTCGCTATCCATCAAGTTTTTTATATGTCATGGATTAGCGTGCAAATTACCTACTATACATACTAGTGACATTTCCTTAACAAATCCAGAATCAAAATCAACCTCGTCGGCGATTTCGTAAATGTTTGTTACAATAGCTTTGGTGATCTTAGTCTTAAGTTTGTCGACATTTAACAAGTCTTTCTGTGAATTTTATTGAAAATAGCAAAAATATAAGGTATCTTTAAACATGTGTATAGATAAAAAAGGAAAATAAAGTGCTAATTATTGCTTACCTTTACAGGATAAGAAAAGTTTTTTTTTATTAATGGCATTCACTGAGATATATACCTCCCTGGCGGCTAATCGACTGCCAGTACATAATATGCGTTTTTTTTTACTCCATTTGCTTACTACTCCTTATTTTTAATTGTGAATAGCTATTGTGTACAGGGGTGTTAACACTTCGTAGCACTTGGTCTAGCTAAGTTTAGCACTACCATACTGACTGTCTTGTCCCTAGCGGAAATTAATTTAACTAAGGAAAACTTTATTATAATAATATTATGCTTGATTCTGTACATACATTAATGAAAAATCAATAATACGTACGTTATTGTAAACCTTACAATATACCTAATCTGTCTTCATTATCAAAGTATTTTCAGGATCATAAGAACAAACAAAAATTGAGCTGTCTTACACCATTCAGCCGAAGCCACCTTTTAACATTACCCTTTGTTTTACAGAACACTTCTTCTAAGCACCATCCGGTGAACTCTTCGACTCTTCCTCATCACGACACGTTGTCGAGGCAGCTGGCTCAGCAGAACCACATCCACAGCCCTTACGAGTGTGATGCTCCCCTCGCGCCACCCTCCCCCCGACACGCCATCAAAGACGAAGAAAGCCCTCTCCACCACCCCCAAGGGTACCAAACCACTCGGAGCTACAACCATGACTTTAGGAACCCTCACGTATACATGTCCCAGCACTCGCCCGGCAGCCAAGAAATGATATTCAGAAAACACTACAAAGACGACCGCAGAAAACATCATCACCACCACGGAAGCCAAAACGTTAACCACACGTACTCCGAAATAGCAAACCAGCAAGGCAGGATGTACAGGCGAGGGTCTGAGCAAGAGTTCCGCGTCATACAGGACGATCCCGTCTACGAGGAAATCGAGAGGAACGAGACTCTAATGTCTGATATGTCTGACGACAACTCCGGGCCAGATAACTGCCGACAGAACCCTGGACACCACGGTTCGTCGAGCTCAAAATTTTTTGGCGATCACCGCCCTTTAATCTCTTACAGCCCTGGAGAGAGGCATCACCATGAGCAGGAGCATTATGGAAAGTATGGCAAGTGGGACACTTTGGAGCGTTACGATCAGAGGCACTATGAGAGTGGGAGGCTGATGCACCCGTACCACCAGCCTCAGGAGAGCAACATGAGGGCTTTAGCCGCTGTTCTTAACGGAGAAAATAATGTGGTCTGCCATTTGGAGCCACATAACTCCTATGACGTTTACCAGCCGCAGAGTGGCAACCCCAGGACTGTGTCGCAACCCAGTTTTTAAACAGTGCAATTGAACTTGTGATTAGACTGTGAAAGTATGTGTTAGCGACTTCGCGTGTTGTACAGAAAAAAAAACTAGCAAAGGGAAATTTTTCTATGGACGTAGACAGTTTAGAAGTCTTAGAAAACACTTAAGATTTATTTAGAGAAACTTGCCATAACATGGACATTAATATTTATAGTATAGTGACTTAAATTTAAATCACTTTTTTCACTGTGATCCTATTTAAATATAATGGCTCAAGATTCTATGTCGCGACCATGTACTCATTGCGAGTTGGATAGTAATTTTGTAAATATGGTTAGCGTTTAGTACTAGTTATTAGTACTTACTTCCAGCGTGACCTTACTATCGTTACTAATTGGGTTACAATCATGGCATTCTGTCGCATTACATGTTTTCTTACTGTAGGAATGATATCTGTGATGTCTCAATTCGTGTTGTGTTGTGTTTAACGACATTTAGTCGAGTTTAGTCGGAATGTTTCTGACTTTAGTCGAAGTGTTTCCGACTAGTTGAAGTGTTTCCGAGTTTAGTCGATATATTTTTGACTTTAGTCGGTATATTTCTGACTTTAGTCAATGTGACTCTGGCATTAGTAAATGTGTTTATAACATTGTTCAATTGTTTGTGTTTTATAATTTACTCAATGGGTTTAATTTTTTTAATAGACTTTAGCCAATGCAAATGAAAATATTTTTAGAGCAAAAAATGCGCTAGATATGATGTACCTTTTTTTAATGCAATTTTCCACTTTACAAGCAAGTTTTTAATACATGAACTATTAGAAAGAAATTATAAAGTACAATAATATACAGTACAAAAAGGTTTTTTTAGTTTCGTTAAACACAACGACGAATTGTTCTGTTTAGTTTAAGTTCGCTTTAGCCATTATTGTATCACTGCCATATAGTACCGTTTCCTATGCTTTTATACAATTTAAAGCTTAACTGTTAATCTATACGGTTGGTTTTAGTTTGATATATCATAGGTGGTATTTTGAAAACTCCTGAAACCATTTTTTAAGACTGCTATCAAGACATTAATAGATTTTGGTGATTTTGATAATTTAAATTCAGTGGATTTTTACAGAACATTTTAATAACATGAAGTTTTTTAACTTGTCAAATGCGACTATTCTATGAGCACAATGTGAACATTCCTGATAAATATTTTTTACCTCCAATAACGTACAAATAATTGCACAAAAGATCACTGCCATTTTAGGGTTTTTGAAATACCACCATAAAGGTTAGCGCACACTGAAAAGAGCCACAATCAGCGGGTTGTTCCAATCAAGAACTCAAAAAAAAGTAAAAAGAAAAAAAAAAAGAAAATGCGTAGTTAAATATTCGTCACTTTACAACACAATGCTGGTTGGTAATAATAATCAAATCAGCTTTAATTACAACGAAGCTAGGACCTCTTCTCACACAGAAGATACGAACATCAATCACCACGAATGCTTCATTCAGACTAACTTTTTTAATGCCGATATTACTACCTGTGCTATTCGGTTTTACTTGCATTCAAAAGCTTCTTTAAAAAGTTATATGTAATGTTTTATATAACCTATTAAGTATATAAGGAATAAATCTGGCTATCACACAAATATAATATTTGAATCTTATTTGAATGGTAGATACAGAGATGAGCGCGTTGAATTGGCTAAGTATAATTATTTTAGTATCGACAAGTCTATGCGATAACCTAAAGTCAAACCCTACTAGCTGTGACCCGTTCTAGTGTGCGTGGACCTTACTGCAGCTTTGTAATATTTTAATTTGTCAATATTTCAAAAAATCCATCCATCCAAACTTATTATAGACTGACACCATTTGATGTTGTGCACTTCCTGTACTATAGAACTTAGAATAAATATTATCTTGTTTAATTAAATAAATGTAAAAAAATGACAAAAAATATGATTTCTACGTAATGTAGATTTTTAATGCCATGGAATATACCTGTTACTTGAATAGGACGGCGTTGGTGGTACCATTTGACGTGGAAATGGTGATAGATACTGTAAATGTAATTTTTAACAATAGAACACACTTTTAATAGTTTGTGCAAACGGTCGACCAAATTGCACAACTGTAGTTTTTGCACAAAATTTGTGCCAGCCGTTTGGGCAACTGCATTTTAAAACTCCTTTTTTAATTGTAGACTTAACTGTTGTACGTAATTTTAATTAAGAAATTAACGTCAAATGGCAATACCAGCTCTATTAAATAAGGAATTTTTTGATTAGAATTGATAAAAGTACAATAATAACATCATTGATTTCCATGTATATTTTAAATGTAAAGCAATATATATTAGACTGAAGTATTTGATAAATTTTCCGCCGTTTTTTACTATAATACTATTAATTTATAAACATTTATACATGTAGGCGAAAATTTATAAAATACTTTTTAATGGGAAAATAAATGATGAAAATTTTCTTGGGGAATGATTATTTTTTGTAATTGGGTATACTAGTCTATCTACTTTTCCCATTCGTCTGAATTAATGTAAGTGTACATTTCTCATGTATTTCTGTTATATATTATTTTTTTGTTTTTGTAATGTATTTTAAAAACGTTAACGTCATAAATGTAAAGTAGAAAAAAGGAAAATGTGTAAATAAATTAAAATTTATAAAAATAAAGAGTGGCCGTTCTGTGAGAGCGGCGCATATGATTTTTGAGATTTTATTTTTAGTACCATTCGTCAATGAAAACCAAATTACATAAACTTTTAGGCCATGTTACCATCTTATGCCGTGTCCTTTTTTTGGAATGGGAAATCATCAAATGACTTCTCCCTTTCTGGGCGGGGCGGGAGGGGGCGTGTCAGACTTCTACTGGCTAATGGAACCCACGTTCCTACTTAGCTCTTGATGTTCTACGGTATCTCATTCTAAAAACCCGCAGCCCCGGCAGGTTATGCCATGTCCTATATTTCGATTCGCCGAAAAAAGAATATAACATCCCGATCCTAAGAAAAAATGCGGGTGAAACCACAGGGGACTGTTTGTTGGTAGATATGTATGCGTGCAAACTCTCATGATACAGGAAAAAAATCTAATGTGAGGCAATGTTTTAAAAAAGTAAAAAATAACTACGATGTCTACCTAGAGACGGCATACGATATGATAACACAAAGTGGAGCTTTATACTTTGCCGACCCACATATTAGTGATGCCTTGTATGTATGAACATAGAAATAAAGTGCATATAAACTGAAAAAGTCACATTGGTTCTCGGGTTCGAACCCGCAACCTCATAGAGAGAGCTTTACCTACTGGGTATATAGGTACTACTACTAGTATGCCGTAGTTATAAAACAATTAATAGTAGATTGTATTACAAGGGTGCAAAGTAATATTTTTACGGCGAGGGCGTTTTTTGAATCCAGAGCGAAGTGAGGGATTCTAGAGTAGAATCCCGAGCTTTGCGAGGGATTCTTAAAGAACTATCGCTAGATAACCTATCTTCAAAGAAAAAAAACAGCGCCCAAATCGCTTCACCCGTTTCTAGAGCTATCGTGCCAAAGACAGATAGGCAGACACACACACATAACCCTGGGTATAAGTGGTACTGAGTTTTTCATCTGCGGCGGTTTTCATCTCGCCTTTTTGTTCGCTGGCCTGGACAAAAAAACAAAAAAACCTTAAATCACCAATTCCTAATCTACACGTCACTGAGTTGATAAAGAATCGATCACCATCGATAAATGTGTCAAACAGCAACAAGTGGCGCAAGGCCGCCTCCGCTTGACACGGCCGCGGTGACTCTAATCCTGTTATGGAAACCGGACGTAGGCCTGGTGACTTATTGACGATGTTTTTTATTGTGGTGAGGGCGAAATTGTTTTTCTTTCGAGTTCATCATCAGCCGAAAGACGTCCACTGTTGGACAAAGACCTAAAGATGCACGACATGCAACGTTCCTGCACCCCCCGCATTCGACGGGACCGATCTTGATGAGATCATGGGTCCATTTTGTCCAGTATACTATCGCCACTTGAAAACCTTTCTGCCCCAGTTGAGTTCTACGGACTATGTGCCTGACCTACTGCCACGGACCCATTTGATGATTTCCTATCCCAAAAAAGGAGTGTCCTTGTATCATGGAATTGCGCAGTCAGATCATAGCGATAAATCGTTGTCGTGTTTACCGACCACTCGCTCTCGTAATCGCTTCTCGCTCTCTATGAAGCCATAGCCTAACTAATTTACACACTTCAGCAAAATTGGCTTCGATACTGCTGAAGGCAGTCGCGTTTACTCGACTTAGTGAAAAAAATGTCCATCTATTGTGTGAATAAACATGAAATTCGAATAAAAACATTTTTGTGACAGTGAATAATTTATCTAAAGATGTGTTTCTATCTAATTGTGTCAGAACTATGAAAAGTAAGCCTCAAAGTAAAACGTCGGTTTAATAGTGGTTAATTTGATTAAATTGTTGTGATGTTCAAGGAGAAGCGTCTTCAAAATTTCTCAGTTTTGTGTATGAATTTCGCGAATACTACGAATAAGGTCCACCAAGGGCGATTTATCTTCTTTACTTAAAACCTATATTATTTTAGTGTTTGTACCGAATCTCATCTCGATCGTGGGTTCAATTCGAAATGTCGTTCGATCGTAGTTATTAGGGACTACCCACATTATTTATTTCGCTCTATTCAGCTAGTACATAAAAAACAACGATTTTGTATGTAGACGCGTCTGTTCAGCTTTTGTATAAAATCATTGTTTTATATGGACATAAGTAGAATGGAGCTGAATAAATTATGTAGTCTCTTATCCTGTCTTGCGCAAATATTTGTGCTCTTCTCTAGCTTTTGGTCGAATAACCTAGATAGAAACGTTCGTATCTCTAGAGTTTGGAGTAGCTAAATTACCTAAGAAAATATCTGAAATATTTTGCTAATGGAACAAATAGAACCCCATTCGAGCCAGTATGGCGCCTTTTTTTACCAAGTCGACAGTTAACTTACCGACTGACCGGTATGATAGACACTAAGGCCCGTATTAATAGACGCTACTCAACTCCGTGACGCTCTTAAGTCTCTTGCTGTCCTTGTCATTCTAAAGGGAAAAAATAAGGACAGCAATAAACTTGAGAGCGTCTCAGAATTGAGTGACGTCTATTAATACGGGCCTTAATGAAGCCAGTTTTTTTTTTTTAATCGTATTGAAACCTAGAACCAATACTTTTAGTCTTAGATAAAGATAAACTCAGATAAAGTACTGTAGCAGTTTTATTTAAGGCTTAGAGGGAATTCGGCAGGTGTGTTTTGTCCGATCCGGTCAAAACAATAATAGAATTAACTTATTGTTAATATTTTGGAAGGGTGCTCTTTCTGACTAGTGTTGAGTGGGTCTTTGGTGATTTGCTTTTTGGTTTGTTGCTGATGTGTGTTTTATTTAGTAGCACGAGAATGAAAAAAAAATATTCTAACCGTACAAAGTTGTACCGTGTCAATAGGCGAGACGACAAAAAAAAGTAATTAGTCCGTCATTGAGATTATTAAAAAATTTTGGACACGTATTTTTTCTTTTTTCTCGTAAACGGAAAATGACGACGATACAGTCCGTTGAAGTTGTGCATGACGTCACGATCAGATACAATTTTTGCATTACGGTGGCGTCAAAAGCCCCCACTATGCCCCCACTTCAGAACTTTGTTGCTCTTTATCTTTGTATTTTTTTATTATTTTAATGAAGCAAAAAATATGTGTCCCGTATTTTTGGCCGATCTACAAGACGGACTAAACAGAATGCCATTTTTTTATGTTGTCGTCATCCCTATTATGTTTCTCGTTCTGATAGTGATATATTTTAGTAATAACGTAAAATTTTTGTATAAGAATTAATCTCAAGTAACTTTTGCAACTATGAAACATTGAAATTCACATAAACAGACAGGCGAAATACACTATAAGTACTACATGAGTAGAGGTTGGCATTCACACTATAGCGTATTGTGGGACATTAGATAATGAAGCCATACCCGATATCCACATAAGTACGATGCAGTCTTTCGCTTAGGATTATGTTTAGTGTATCGCTTTCACTGTAGTATTGGCAATGTATGTTGATAATGTATTTATGAAGTTCAATTGGAGTGTTTTTTTGTGTTTTTCGCAGAAATCTTTATTCTCATCTAAAAATATTCATAACTAGCTGTTCCTCGCGGTTTCACCTGCATTACGTTAGGTTTTTGGTTACTGCTTCGCTCCCGTGGGACCTTGCGTGATATTATATAGGCTATGTTACTCGTGGACAATGTAGCTTTCGACTGGTGTAAGAATTTTTAAAATCGGTCCAGTAGTTTTTGAGCCTATTCATTACAATCAAACAAACAAACATACAGTGTAGATTAATATTAGTGTGGATATAAATCGCTAGTTTGATCAAAAATTACCCAGGATAAAAATTCTAAATAATTCTTAGGGATTATTCGTTTTTTTTATGTAATTAATATTCCAAGCAATTAAAATATAGCTAACCGCAATTATCAGGATCGATTTACTGTAAAATCTTTAACATTTCTTTCAGACAGGTTAAAAAGACAGTTCATATTTTGCGCAAATACGTTCCAAATGTGATCATAATCTAAACTAAGCAAATGAAATCAGTATCAAAAACCTATCAAAATTTTAGATTGATTAGAGGCGTTTTTGACCGAATAAAACAGTTTAGAAATAATAACGTCTTAAAATACAAGATATTATAAAATTATAAAAACAAATACAGAAGACACAAGAATGACTGTGATCTCGAATATAGGTGGCGTCGAATTTTAATAGTGTGGTTTTAGCTTGTAACGTTCATATGTTTTTTTTTCTTTCTCCTTTTTAGGGTTCCGTAGTCAACTAGGAACCCTTATAGTTTCGCCATGTCTGTCTGTCTGTCCGTCCGTCCTCGCTTAATCTCTGTGACCGTTAGCACTAGTAAGCTGAAATTTGGTACCAATATGTATATCAATCACGCCGACAAAGTGGTAAAATAAAAATTGGAAAAAAACATTTTATTAGGGTAGCCCCCCTATATGTAAATAGGGAAGTGTTTTTTTTTTTTAATTTCAACCCTCACGTGTGATATATTGTTGGATAGGTATTTAAAAATGAATAGGGGTTTACTAAAATCATTTTTTGATAATGTCAATAATTTCGAAAATAATCGCTCCAAAAGGAAAAATCAAAGCGTCCCCCCCCCCCTCTAACTTTTGACCCGTAGGTTTAAAAAATATGAAAAAAATCTGGAAAGTAGAACTTTATAAGGACTTTCTAGGAAAATTATTTTGAACTTGATAGAAAGAACAGTTTTTGTACAAAAAGTATGTACAATATAATTTCTGCGTACTTAGTATGTCAACGTAACAAATAGCCTTTTTTTGGCTTATAAGTAGGTACACTTATTGTGACGGACGGGAAACTACGGAACCCTACATTGAGCGTGGCCCGACACGCTCTTGGCCGGTTTTTTTTATTATGTTTTTGTTCATTGCCTGTATTGTGTCTTGTGTTGCGCTAAATAAGCGCTTTATCTATCTATCTATCTCGTCAAATAATTGTCTTGCGCAGCAAACCGAAGGGTACAAAAATAGTTAAAATAAAAATAGTTGGCACCTGCAGCCATCGTAAAGGGATTACACTTGTACGAGCTTAAGCCTTCAATTATAATAAAAATAACATGACTATGTGGGCAGTTTATAGCATCAAGGGCAGCTGTAAGCCTTTATGCGAGGTTAGGTAGTCAGAAGCACGTACTTCCGCCAAATTCGATTAAGTTGGAAATTATTTAAAAATAGTTAAATCATCATCATCTCCGCCTTTTCCCAACTGGGTTGGGGTCGGCTGCCAGCCTAACCGGATTCAGCTGGATACCGGTGTTTTACGTGGAGCGACTGCCTATCTGACCTCCACAACCCAGTAACTGGGCGACACCATACCTCTTGGTTAGACTGGTCAGAGTTTCTGGCTAACCAGTAACGACTGTCAAAGTTCTACGAATGACAACCGGGACCAACGGCTTTACGTGCTTTCCGAGACACGGGATGTCAGTGATGTCTAAGATAAGCATTAGAAAGTACATATGAATAGAAATAAAAAAAAAATAGTTAAATACAGATTAAATTATTAAATTTAGAATCGCATGTCGTGATGGCCTATGGTTAAGGCGCCCGCCTCTCATGCAAGAGGTTGTGGGTTCGAATCTTGGCAAGTAACAATGTAACTTTTTCAATTTATATGTACTTTCTAAAGTTTATCTTGGATATCACAGACATCGGTGAAGGAGAATCATCGTGAGGAAACCTGGACTTGTAGTAAATACAAGCCCAAGAAATCGCCAATCCGCCTTGAGCAAGCGTGGTGACCAATGCTCGTGCCTTCTCTGTATGAGAAGAGGCTTTTGCCCTGCAGTGGGACAGTGATAGGCTGGTATTATTATTATAAGTTGTGGCTAGTGGCTGCTTAATGACCCCGATTGCTAAGCCGGAGGTCGTGGGTTTGACTCCCATCCAACACAAATCTGCGTGTAACGAGCATATTATTATTCTGTGTCTGGGTGTAATTTGTTTACAATAGTAGGTAGGTATTTAGTTGTTTAGTTACAATACAGGCTCCGTTTAGTTTGAAATCTGATGGTAATGTGCGTAGTCCGAAAAAAAAGTATTTTTTGCATAACTGTACATTACAGTCACGAGCACACACATGTACACATAATGCAAACTTTAAAATCATTGTTATCTTAAAATAACTACAAAACATTAGGTTTTATATAGTAGTCCATGATACAATGTATCATAATTTAAATAAAAATTGAAAATGGGTAATAATAGGAATTATCCACCGTTTACATAATGCCTTTTTGATTTATTTAATTGCCAATTTACACCGTGTATGGTTAAAATGCCGATTTTAACTAGACACGGCGTAAATTGGCAAAATGTTAAAACAATCCGAATTAGATTTATTTGGGGGTGATCCGAGTTGGATTGCTCTGAACCAAGGGTATCGTGTCGCCCAATACTGGGCTGTGAAGGTCTGATAGACAGTCGCTTCATGTAAAACACTGGTATCCCGCTAAATCCGGTTAGGCTGGAAGCCGACCCCAACAATGTTGGGAAAAGGCTATTGAGATGATGATATACAAGTTTAGGTAATCGTTTATGCTCGTGGTTGTACAAAAATATTTATCAAAATATTTTATAGCGATTCTGGGATAGATGTTTGATGCTGGATAACCATGCTACCCAGTACAATTATATCTAAATAATAAGTTAATTTAAAATGCGGCTCAAATTGACAATAACTAGTGACGTAAAGTGAAGTATTGATATTCAAGATGAGGTTGTCAGTGCTTATTGTAGTGTGTTTTCTAATGACTATCATAAAACCGAGTGGAGCCGCCAGAGTTCAAGCTGCTGTTAGTTTTCTGTAAGTACTTAATATTACATAAATTAATAAGTCAATGGTAAGGTTCCACTTCATGACCCGTGGTGCTAGGCAATCTGGGCTTCTCCCAGTTGTAATCGCCCCTTTGTGCCTATTGGCCTAGTTCTGCTCTGTCTCCTGTTTGTTATGGAGGGAAGTGAAAAGCATATTTATCTTACTCCTCCGCTGTTCTTTTCTGATTAAATTCGTTGCGGAATTCAAAACAGTTGAATCGTTTCTCCGGGACTCGTCGATCTTCATTGCTCGGCACTTTTCTACCGGACTCCACTATTCTAACTTAACAAAATGTGAAAGAGTGAGTGAGTGTGTTTAAAATCTTTTAAGAACTCTCTACCAAATTTCTTTACCGAGAACATAGGTCAACATAAGATAAGAAACAAGTATCAGATACATCAAAAAAGGCTATAACTATTTCTGATTGTGATGATGTAAAAAATGAATCTCATAATTTCTAACCGAATATTTCCAGAACAAATGCCTCCTACCAGGAAATAGATTTGAAGGGTGAATCCAGTCTTTCATTGCGAGACATCCTACCAGAAAGGGCGAAGTTTTACGACAAGAACCGAGCCCCTAAGTTACAGGGGCAGCCAACCATAGTGTACTTTCACGTCACTGTACTATCCCTGGACTCAATTAACGAGGAGAGTATGGTGAGCAAGTTAATCAGTTTTATGGTAGCCAGTATGATAATATTATTCCTATGCATGGCTCAGATCTTGAGTTTGTTTATCGTCAGTGCCACGTAGACAGAAGTACCTTACCGTGCCGAAAATGCTACGGTATTATTCAAATAGGTTTTAATATTCAATATCAGTCAGAGACTACAATACGATCCCTCAGACCTGCCCACTTCGGTCAATAACAAGAGACCCCTAAACCAAACATTTTTTATACGAATTCCAGACCTACGTAGCAGACATATTTCTGGCTCAATCCTGGAGGGATCCTCGGCTCCGTCTCCCAGAGAACATGCATGAAGAGTACAGGATCCTTGACGTGGACTGGCTGAACAAGATCTGGAGACCTGATTGCTTCTTCAAAAATGCAAAGAAAGTCACCTTCCATGAGATGAGCATACCGAACCATTATCTGTGGCTGTACCATGATAAGACCCTGCTTTATATGTCAAAGTAAGTCGAATTTCACTAACTTAAATAAACTAATTAATAATTTATTAAATTAACTAATTAACACCACCACTAATCAATAATCACCACAAAGTTTTCTGCACTATGTGTGTCTACGTGTGCCAAATAAATATTTTTCTTTTTATTTCTATCTTTCTAATTATTGTGGTGGGAATAAATTGATATTCAATACAGTGTTTTTAAGTTCCAAAACTAAGTGTTACGTAAAAATCGCAATGAAATTTATAACTAAGTACTATGTCTGTCAAAATGCAAAGTATCGAGATTAGATGAAAAAGACTGATCCCTATGGTTTCCTGGGGTGGATTTTTGCATTATCACATCGAAGGTCAATTGTTGCCAACACGCCTTATTCTGTTCAATGTATTATGGTCACGATTACACACCAAAATATAGAGCTTAGTCTGGTTCTGTCATATTTTTTATCAACACGAAGGAGCAATACAAAAATACTTTGCGGTGAACCAGAAAACCGTATCTAATTGAACCCTAAATTAATTATTATAGTAGAAGAATAAATAATCGAACAGATTGATATTAATAGATGTATCTATTTACAGATTGACCCTAGTTCTATCCTGTGCTATGAAGTTCGAGACATATCCTCATGATACCCAGAGCTGTTCCATGATGATTGAGAGTTGTGAGTATTCTTTAGTTCCATTAATGTACCAAACCTGATAACAAAAAAGCTTACTATCAAGAGGGACTGGAGCAGCCCATTGGCAGTAGGGGAACATGGGGTTCAATGGATCACTTTTTTTTCTAAAGGCATTTTCGGCTGCATTTCTGCTTTTTTGACTGAGGTTTTTAATTCAATATATGAAAACATGTTTAATCTTTCACGTTATTTTTTCAAATGCGTCTTTTACAGTTTGGTTTATTTTATATGATTTGTTTTTCACACACAGCGAATTAATCCATTGTGACCCATCAATGGGTCACAGTCGATCAGAGTTAGAGTCACAGTGGATCAAATGGGGTACTATGAATCATAAGTGTTTAAAACCATTTGTTATATTAATTTAACTGTTTATTTGTTACAAATTAATTATAATTATCCCTCACTGCTTTAAATCTTCAAACACACGTAATTTGAGACACAATAAAAAGACAATAGCAGCCCGACAGCCGGCTGTTGGTTGGTCGGTGAAAGGTTAAATTTTAAAAGAAAACAAAATCCGAAACTTGTACTACTTTTATTTAGTTTTACAACATAAAATACACCTTTTTGAAGATGTAAGATGATTTTAATATCATGCAACGGAACTGCAGCAGTCCAGCAGAATCGGGAATGACTGGCATGTGAAATTCTTTTGGATTTTTAACAGATTTGTGAAAAAACTGGCCTGTCTCTTTATCTTTTTCCCCTATAACTCTTGCAATATAATAAATATGTTTGCTCTTTACTTCAAATAATATTAATACGAAATCTCCTTCTTTTGGTAAACTATTCAATGGAATAAATGTATTCGGATTAATTGTTGAAACTTCAACTTCCTCTTCAAACATAGGTTCTTCTTCAGAATAGATGCTAATTCGGCCGTCTTCTTCACTGGAACTGTAACTATTTGAGACGTTTTTTTTTTCACGGCAGCCTTCATCTGTATCTTAGCTTTATTCTGCTTTAATTCTTCAGTTCTTCTTTCTTCTGTATGAAGACCAACCTCTGTTGTAATTTGTCTATCACGTGACATGTGGACCTGTTAATAAGTAGGAATACTTTAAAACTCAACGTTTACGGGGAACAGTGGATCATGATCCAATGAACCCCATTACCTCTTGATTCACTGTAACCCATTTACTAATAACGGAATAAAAATATTTTAACAAAATATACATCGCTTATATCACACCACTTAACACAGTTTTATACAAATAGACTCACATACTAAAGAAAAATAAGCTAAGATTTTAAAATATCTAAATAACTTTAAACCGAAGCAATTTCAAACATAACGTAAATTATTTTTTTCGTACTTACCTACTGACCGACATGCTGTGGCAAGTCTTCCAGTTGTGAATTGTGATACAGTAACGGCGACTGGTTGGGTGGCTCGGGGCATGGGATAGCGTTAGCAAAACCGACGCATAGTATGTTTGAGTACAATAGATACAGAGTTTTAACAAATGATTCACTGTTCCCCGTGATCCACTGTTGCACATTTTCCCCTACCCATACTAGACATTTTGGAAAGAGGATGCTTCCTTTTCTTGGACAGTGAGAAATTGATTGCCCTGTTCATTATAAATAAGTACTAGCCTATTACTATTCTACTGCAAGGCAAAGGGCTCTTCTTATACTGCGAGTATTAATCACCACGCTTACTCAAATGCTCAAAGCGGATTGGTGATTTCAAACTTATATTCATTTTAATTCTAAGTTTTCTTACGATGTTTTTCTTTACGAATGTCTGTGATGTATAAGATAAAGCTTAGAAACTCACATCATCATCATCTCTCTAGCCTTTTCCCAACTGTGTTGGGGTCGGCTTCCAGCCTAACCGGATTCAGCTGGATACCAGTGTTTAACGTGGAGCGACTGCCTATCAGACCTCTACAACCTGTAGTAACTGGGTGACACGACACCTCTCCGTGCTCAGAAAAACACATAAAATGAAAAAATCACATTGGCACTTGTGTTTACATGAGGGGCGGGCTTTAACCACCGCTAGGCGTTAACGATATTTTAAACATTTTAAAATAAACTAGCTTTTGCCCGCGACTTCATCCGCGTGTTTTTGTTCCTGTTCCCGGGGATTTCAGGGATGTAAACTATCCTATGTCCTTTCTCGGGTCCCAGACTATAACTATACCAAATCTCATTCAAATCCGTTCAGTGGTTTAGGCGTGAAGAAGAGACAGACAGACAGACAGAGTTACTTTCGCATTTATAATATTAGTACGAATACAGATATGGTATCGCGGACTTTTTTGTAGAAATAATTAAGACGAACCAGGTTGCCATACATTGTTTTTAATTTTAAGCAACTGTTTAGGCACGGCACGTAAATAATTCTGTTTTATGAGGGATTTTTTTTCGACTTGCTAGACAAAAGTTGCGATAGCTTGGTTAATATACATGTTATAACGGGTCAGAGCCCGTACGTCCCCTAAGATTTGTCCCCCAGCATAAAAGTTGTGGATTCGGCCCCTATATAGGTGCCCGTTGGTCTCCTGGTAGGGGACCAATTAATATTTTAATAAAAATATTATTTTTAAGGTACCCATTCGTCTCCTCTAATATATACACAATATAAGTTAAAGATTCGGCACCTATTCCAGGTGCCTATTGGTCCCCTGAGATAAAATCACCTATATTTTACCTAAAAACGGTTAACATAGTACACTTGTGAACAGTTTATTAACGCAATTAATTTAATAAATCATAACAGATCATTGAAAAAAGAGCTACGATGAATGATAATCCGTCATGATAATAATGTAACCTGTCGATAGGCTTACGATGTAATATTGTCTCTTTACGAATGGCTTGTTAAAAAACGGGTATTAATGATTGAAAACTCGTACATGACTACTTCACGTTACTGCGCGCCTAGTGCGCAGTAACGTGAAGTAGTCATGTACGAAAATCTAAAATTCACTGTGTTTTTAATTTTCTCACAAGATCACCTTAATCAATTCAAAGTACTAGGCGCGCAGTAACGTGAAGTAGTCATGTACGGAAATTTAAAATTCACTGTATTCCTTAATTTTCTCACAAGATCACCTTAATCAATGCAAAGTACTAGGCGCGCAGTAACGTGAAGTGGTGAATAGAAAACGATCGATCGACGAATCGATTAATTATTTTGAAGACTGACTTTATGCCTAGAGCCTAGAGGCATTTTATTAAACTTTATCTTATTTGAAATACTTAAACATGATATTTAAGGAATTATTATATTTTTATTTTACCCTTTTCTGCGCGACTGTACCAGGACTATATACATGTACTTATATTAGAAGAATGAATTAAAATAAATATTCTTCAGGGGGCGAATAGGCCCCTCAAAAGTTCCAGGGGACGAATGGGCACAGGGTGCGAATCTTAGGGGACGTACGGGCTCTGACCCGTTATAACAATATTTTATAGCCTATAGCACACAGGAATAATGTAGCTTTTTGTCAGTGAAAAATTTTTTTGAATTGGATCATGAGTTCCAGAGATTACACCCTACATACAAACTTACAAATTTCACCTCTTTACAATATTAGTATAGAAGTATAGATATAGATTATTAACAATACATTTTTAATGTTATGGTAATACATTATTTTCAGTATCCCACACGGTCCACGACCTGGTGTTCATCTGGAACCTAACAGACCCCTTAGTGGTTAACCCAGAAATCGAACTGCCACAGCTCGACATCTCTAACAACTACACATCCGACTGTACTATTGAATATTCTACAGGTAAGCATTAATAAGCGTCATCGTTATTATATCAGGGCGATTCCAAGGGGGTCATGCATGGGTCATGCATGTGCTCATTGACCAGGATCAAGGTTACTGACTGGTAATTCTACAAGCGAATGGCGGACCCACTGGTCTTCGAATTTGTAACCACCAGACTCGGATGTCCGGTAGTCCCACAAAAATCAGAAAGTAATTTTTTTTCCGTACATTTGTCTGTTGGTTATCTCATCTTGGAGAGGCTACCTAAGTATGCAGCAGTTTAGTGATCTTCAAGTAGCCAAGTCAAAATTAACTTCCATTCAATGGCGACCTTAAAGCTGATCAGTTCCTTACAAACTACTTCTCTTTCTAGGAAACTTCACCTGCCTAGCTGTGGTGTTCAACCTCCGCCGTCGTCTGGGCTACCACCTGTTCCACACCTACATCCCGTCTGCCCTCATCGTCGTCATGTCCTGGATCTCCTTCTGGATCAAGCCTGAGGCTATTCCTGCTCGAGTCACTCTAGGAGTCACTTCATTACTCACGTTAGGTAAGCTTAGACTGGTAGCTGGATAGACCATCTATGACGAACTTGTACTTCCATGCTTTTTTTGAGAAATTTGTAGACTCCCTTTAATTTAAATAACCATTCATCGTTCTCCATGTCAATTAATTTGATTAGTGAACTTTTTAATTATTTGTGACGAAACTCTTTGAATACTACCTTGCACTCTACATTTTTGCCGCAAAGTAGCAAAGTGGTGTTCCAAGAGTGCCGATGTATTACAGGCATATTGAGATTTAGATATAATCTTCTTTCTCTCTAGGATGGCATTTTTGAGTCTTCTGGCATCGCAGCATATAGGCGGCAATAAAACAAAAACCATACTAACGCTATCGCAAATAGCCCTCACGAGTTATTGTTCAACGAATTTTCTTCTGTCCCCAGCAACTCAAAACACGCAATCCCAACAAAGTCTACCACCAGTCTCCTACGTGAAAGCCATAGATGTTTGGATGTCATCCTGTTCTGTCTTCGTGTTTCTTTCACTCTTCGAGTTTGCCGTGGTCAACAACTATATGGGACCAGTTGCTACCAAGGCTATGAAGGGGTATTCTGATGAAGACCTGTCCAGGGATCTGGACGCTTTTAAGGTTTGTTTTGTTTTTATTATTGCAATAACATAACGGGAAACATCGTAGAGTATGTGAAATTGTGTGTAAAGTTTACCACTTGGTAAAGTTCCAGTCTACCACTTACGGAACGCTTGGTTGTTTTCGGGAACGGTCTTTCTGTAAGTCGCACGCGGTGGATGAGAATGGCCGTCCCCGAACATTTTTGAACAGAACCCTATACTTTTATAATATAACCCTAAGTATTATTACTTGCCCCAGTTACTGGGTTGTGATAGGCAGTCGCTTCACGTAAAACAATGGTATCCAGCTGAATCCGGTTAGGCTGGAGCTGACCATAATAAAGTTGAGAAAAGGCTAGGAAGATGAAGAGGCTGGCTGCTGCGATGAATGTTGCGGGTTCAATTTCCGCTCTAGGACAATTATCTGTATGACCTACAGCGACGGTCGAATTCACTACATGGGTTCATGGAATTTATGACCCGCCCTTTGCCAGAATCTAGGTCGATCACTCAAATTTTTTAATGGAATTGCAGACCACAGTTTAATAGGCTTCGACGATTCCGATTCTATTTTCCCTTGACTTGAACTCTGGCTTGGTCTGGTTGTTTATGTACTTTATATTACTGGTACAACTGAGCTGTGCACCTCGTGCTGTGACGTAACGCTGGCGGTAAGCTATCGCTACTAAACGAACGAGGCGAACACGGGGCGAATAAATATCATAGTTTACCACACATTTTACCATTTTATACATACATTCATCTATTAGATCAGCCAATAATAATAAATTCCATGAATTGTCTAAGCCTCCATCCTCTCTCCTAACTTTGCTGTGCCCGACAGTGTCCATATTGATCTTGACATTATTTTATACCTGCTTTGCAAATAATATGAAAAACAATAAAGTTTTAAATATTGATGATAAAGTCCGTTTTCTTTACAGCACATATTTCCGACTACCGTGGACCCTCGAGCCAGTACATCAGCCTCCATCCCTCAGTACGAAACCTTCTGCAACGGGCGGGAGACAGCAGTATACATCGATCGGTTTTCTCGCTTCTTCTTTCCCTTCTCTTTCTTTATCCTCAACGTGGTCTACTGGTCTACTTTCTTGTGATTTTAATTCGGATTTCATTGAGGATAGTTTCAAAATTAGGTTTTTATTCAGTCTTATGCCCGTATACTCAAACGTCACTTAACTTTAAAGGAGCATTCTCACACACTAGTCACCGTCAAGTCACGTCACCAGCCAGGTTTAAAAAAAAACATGCTTCTCCTAGTATGATTTTGTTCCCATACGTCAGTCACCGGCACGTGATCTATCAGTGACGTCACTACGTCTCAGTTCAGTCAGCGTCGTGCTACCGTCATTGCTACACTAACTAACCAACCAATAACTACTGACCAACCCGTAACTTGACTGATGTATATGTTTAATGATTCAGTCAAACCGGCGTCGTGACTGACGAACGACGTGACGGTGACTGGTGTTTGTGGATACGCACACAAACAGTCACTGATCCGTCGTCGGTGACTGATGTGTGAGAATGCACCTTAAGACGCTCTCAAATCTCTGTTGGTGTCCTTACTTTGTCCCTTAAAAGTGAC
Organism: Athetis lepigone; assembly: GCA_033675125.1. Taxonomy (NCBI): domain Eukaryota; kingdom Metazoa; phylum Arthropoda; class Insecta; order Lepidoptera; family Noctuidae; genus Athetis; species Athetis lepigone. The sequence continues at coordinate 5,463,011 of CM066234.1, read as the reverse complement.
AAAGACAGCAACAGATCTGAGAGCGTCTTAAAGTTAAGTTACGTTTAAGAATTCGGCCATTAGGCCGTTTGCTCATCATGCCGTCACCGTAACGTCACCGAGAACGAGATGACAGCGAGCCGAGGTGACGTGACGCGTACGGTGGACACGCAGCTATAGTTAATGTATGTATCGCCACTTCAGTGCCGTCCATCTCTTTCTTGTTGATGTGATGGTGACGGCGGCGGTGGACATACAGCCTTACTAATATTGTAGTAATAAATGTTAACATAGTGATAATTATGGAATATTTAGAATATAGCTAGTAGTAGTTAATTTAAATTGTAATTACAATTTAGTTTAATAATTATAACAGATTAAGATACAGTTTGATAATAGTAGTAGTTTTAATTTTAATTAAAATGTTACAAAAAATAAAGATTTTTATTATTTAACTAATTTACGTACGTGATATACAAACTAGTACTTAGGAAGTGCTGTTTGCTACATTAAATGAGAACTGAAGGTCAACCGTCGTAATTAAAAACATTTAAATCTGGCCACAGTCACAGAACTATCTGTCCCCCGCGGTTTCACCCGCGTTTTTTTTTTTGGGGAGTGGGAAATCATCAAATGACTGCTCCCGTCCTGGGTGCGGCAGGAGGGTGTGTCAGACATTTACTGACTAAAACCCACTCATGTTCCTTCGGTTGCCCTTTATGTTCCGGGGTCACGGTAACTATTATAAACATACCGCAACCCCGGCAGACGTTGGCCCTATTGGGCTTCTTCTCGTGCTGACTTCTCTGCCCGCGTTAACATAGATACTGTGCAATTGTAGTAGCCCAAGTTACCACCCATAACATCAGCTGTCTAGAAATCTGTCCAGCCGTTTCGGAGATTACCTCCAAGAAACAGGCAACTTTAAGCACATCAACAACGTAAATAAAAAGATTAAAAAATAACAGAAAACAGCGATATGAACGTTTACATCAATTGCAGTCTGTAGGCAAACACACAAAAAAAAATATACAGTACAAAAAAAATATACAATATTATTATTAATTAATAACAATGATTCATTTCCTCAATATTTGTCATCAATACCCGACCGTGACACAAACTAGGAAAGTTCAAACTTCAATAGAAACAAACAACTCTAAGATATGTAGGTTATTCCCTTATTCTCATTAGGCATTTAATAAAGAAACTAACTGTACACGCGACTTTCCTCGCGCGCTTCATGCGCGGCACACCTCCACCGTGTGCTCGACCGTGTCCTCCAGGCGACCGTTGCTGCAGTGGTGACACCCAGGCGTCGCTTCCGCCCGAATCCGACACAGGAACCTCCCGAACTGACCATGTCCGGTGAGGACCTGTGTCAAGCGAAACGTGAGAGCGCCGTGGCGCCTCTCCAGCCACTCCTCAAAGAGGGGTCTTACCGCCGCTATACAAAGCAATATCATTAAATTCTTACGACTTAATTATATAATACCTCTGCCCCGCGGTTTTATTTCAATTTATTTCTCGGGTAACAGCTCTCCCTTATGTCATAGTGTAATGTTATCTGACCCACCCTAAAAAATAGTTTTTTCCGCGGTGGGTGAACTAATTGTGGCAACATACTGCACAAGTTATTATCCGATCCAACCGGTAATTCCAGTAAGCGCGTACAAACAAAATACTCTGCAACTTTATTTTATATAACGACGTAAATAATACGAACAATTTTCCTCAAGCCATCATTATAAATACTTGTTGGTTGAGCGTCGACGTCACTTCGAGAAGTCACTCAAGATGTATAGACCTGTGCTAATATTAGCTGGTTTAGCAGCTTTCGTGTTTGTTCAATCATCATGTGAGCTGCAACGATTCTTCGAAAGACAGCCATCTTCGCTGGACCACCAGAGACAACGTCGAGGGATTGACGATCCACCTCCATGGTTGTACGACACCGACATCCTCAATGAACCGACAAGAGACCATCCTGTTTACCCCCCAATATTCAAAGATGACAAATCCCATTCTAGAAGAATTCGAAGCCCTTCAGCAGGCTTCCGAAAAAAGGGTTCCCATTCAACAAAGAAGTTTGGAACCAGTCCAGGGTTAAATACAAGTGGGAAACGTTTTGCCAGGGACCTGAGACTGCCAGGACCTGACTACCAAGTGCCAGGGATCCCACGGGACCCGCCAAGCAGTTACCCTTGGAATCGAGAGCCTTATGATCGTGTTCCTGACTATGGAAGGTTTTAAGGATAAAAAAAATTGTGCCATAAAAATTCTAACTGGATTGATGAAAGTGAATGTTTGTGTTCTTTAAAGTGTTCCGAAATTGTGTGGAAATAAATGTTAATATTAATTGTTCCTATTTTTTTTATGACACTTGTTCGTGAACTGGGTCAATTCCTTTTTAATAATATCGTATACTAGCTGGTTTCAACTTTTGGTAACTGCTTCGGTTCTAAAGGTCGTAGCATGAAGTTAATGAAGGCCTTCGTCGAAGAAAGGGTATACAACATTAAAAGCTTTTTTCAATTTAAACCAGCAGTTCCAGAGATTAACGTGTTCGACCAAATAGACGAATTCTTCGTGTTAGTGTTTAATAATTTTATTGTTGGCCTTGGGTTTCCCCCCTTACGTAGACGGAAATAAATAAGTGACAACATAAAAGGAAACGAAGAATTGTATGGCTCGATAACAATGCTGGTAATTCAGTAGCGAGTGAAGCCAAAGAAAACAGTTAGTTATAATAATTAAGTGGAAAAATTTAGCTTTGGTACAGATGGCCGTATGTGAGATGTCCCAAAGTATTTATTTATTTAATAGCGTGTAATGACCAACTTTCTCCACTTGTATCAAAATATCCATACTTTCATACTCCATACTAATATTATAAATGCGAAAGTAACTCTGTCTGTCTGTCTCTTCTTCACGCCTAATCCTCTGAACCGGTTTAAATGTTTGGTACAGACATCTAATAGACCCGAGAAAGGACATAGGGTAGTAAGTTTTCATCCCGGAAATCCCCCGGGAACGGGAACTATCATTCCACGCGGAAGAAGTCGCGGGCAAAAGCTAGTACTATTATAATTATAAGTGTTTTGCTTTGATCGATTTTACCTATTTCTTAGTCTGCCTAATATACTATTCTAAGTGAACTTTGGACGGAGACATAATATTATTCAGAATTTGTCTGATTTCGTCACGGATGCAAGACGGACTTCTAAAAAGGCATCCTAGACATTACAATAGGTAGTCTAGACCATTAGGCATACCATTATTTGTGCATCGTCTGGTGCTTAGATTTTGTTAAGGAGAATACAATAATTTGCGATTCTAGAAATGAATATATGTCACCGGAAAATAACAAGATCCGTAAGTTTATCAATCTACTAAGAAGTTTATAAACTTCCGTAGGATTCTAAACGGGAGATAAATTGTAATATTTTACGTCCACATTTTCGTAAATTGATAAACTTACTGAACTCACTCGTAAAATAATAAGTAAGCAGTAACCAAACGCTACGGTCCTATCGTTAGCTTAAAATAATTGTCATCTCCCTCGCCTTTTCCGAACTGTTACCCTATTTTGTTGTGCCCTACAGGGTCCATAATTGATCTCACACAAATTGTTACCACCTTTATATGTACTTATGGGAAAGTAATAAAGATATTGAGTATTGAGATGGCTTCCAGCCTAACTAGACTCAGCTGGATACCAGATTTTTACGTGAAACGACGCGTTTGCGTTGGCTTAAAATAATAAAATCAAAATATTGACGTGTACAAGTGTTCGATAATTCCAATTTATTTACGAAATAAAGGTCATAGCTCATTAGAGCCACCCGGCACCCACTCCGCACCGACTCGCCTTATAACCGAGGCGATCAGGTGACGCGCGGCGGTGGCGAGTTGATATAGTGAGCGCATGCCCATACAAGTCCATATAAAGAATACTAGCCGCAAGAGGCGAGTCGGTGCGGAGTGGGTGCCGGGTGGCTCTAATGAGCTTATGACCTTAAATATCAAATTATCATTTTTATATAATATGATATTTCATAGATAAGTTATACCCAGACACAGAACAAACAACCATGTTCATCACACAAAGTATGTAATGGGTGGAAATCGAACCTTATACTAGACTGACAGGCATGAATTAAATAAGCAATGTAAAATAAAAATAACTAAGGATCTTTCTTTAACCATTCAACCACCAACCGACAGCCGGCTGTCTTTCTATTGTGTATCAAATCACGTGTGTTTGAAAGTTCAAGTGAGTTAAAATAATTTAAAAATAAAGTTTTTTTGGAAAAGTACTGTGTTTAATCGCCTATAGTATTGACCGCCATGATCAAAATTCTGTTGCAAAGATATAGAAAAGAAACCTACCTACACTATCAATGTAGGTTTATTATCAGTTTTGTATTCTAAGGCTGTTTATCCACCGCCGTCGTTACTGCCACGTCAACACTGTGAAGTAGTCTCTGGGCTTGTGTACTGGAGATTAATTTATACTCAACGACAAAGCTTTACAAAGGTTTATTTATAAAAAGAAAAGTTACGTTAGTAAGTTAGGTCACTGATTAAAGATCTCAGGGAGAAAGGTTTTTAAGAGGCTGATCAAGTGGTCTCGCAGTATGTAGATGGGCCACTTAACCTGAGTGTAGAAGACCGGCGCAGAGAGCACAGAATGTTTTTTTTTTTTGACATGGCCACTCGCATTTCAGCTCTCTAAGGCTGTTTACTGCTCAACCGATCTTTCCTGTGGTAGAGCACAGAATGTGGGTCCGCCGCGGCTTATATAGGCATCTGAGGTCTAGGGTGCGGGGAGAGAGGTGTTCGGCACGGCATGCGGCAGTGGTAGCCGTCGCGTCGTGACAACACGAAAGAAATGACGCGACGCCGAAGAAGCGATACATATATTTACTATAGCCGCGTGTCCACCGCACCTCACGTCATCTCATACTAAACTCGGCACGCCGTCATCTCGTTCTCAATGATGTACGGTGACGGCAGCATAAGCCTGTAGAGATGGTATCTGTCAAATCGATAGGTACAATGGCATCCTCAAACAATACAACAAAGGCCGGAGTTGTTTTATGCAAAGATATTTGCGTATGTAAGTATACAAAATATACATATCTTTAAGTAAACTAGTTGAGTAGCCTGATTGGCATAATTGACGAGTCATCTATACTATGGCAGCTTGATAAGTCACTGACTTTTTTAATAAAATATAATATTTTAATTTGGCAACAAACCTAAAATTTGCCGATAGCTCTATTTTATGTGCTTCTCCATTTTTATCCTTCCAAATAATAGGATTTTCAAGCCACCATCAGATTTGAATAACTTACTGATCAGGTATTAAGGTATTTTATCAGATTTGGGAACAGAAAATAGTTGCAGAGGGCTAAATCCGGAGAATAATTATCTTTTCATTCAACCGTTATCTCAATACTTGGGGGCGACGCAACATGTCTTCCAAATAGGGATGACGACAGCATTAAAAAAATGGCATTCTGTTTAGTCTGTCTGATAGATCGGCCGAAAATACGGGACACGTATTTTTTGTTTGATCAAATTAATTAAAAAATACAAAGATAAAGAGCAACAAAGTTCCAGAGTGGGGGCTTTTGACGTCACCGTCCTGCAAAAATTGTATCTTATTGTGACGTCACGCGCAACTTCAACGCACTGTATCGGCGTCATTCTTCGTTTACGAGAAAAAAGAAAAAATACGTGTCCTAAATTTTTTGATAAACTATCTGACGGACTAATTACTTTTTTTTTGTCGTCTTGCCTATTGTCCTGTTAAGCGTGCTGTCTCACTCTTTTTTCCTTCAAATTATTAACATTCTTCACACATCCAATCCAATCTGTTTTTCTTTCTCCCTCCACGACTCATTCACACTCTCTTCCTTTCACACACATATTCTCTATTACTTTTCCTCCTATATCTTTTTGTTTATTTCTTATATTTACTATGCCTCTTTAAACATGTATGACTTGTTACGTTGTTCTCACATAGTACCTTAGATTCAACAATGAATGATGTTACCATTTTTTTGTAATCTATTGATTTTAAAAGGGTGTTCATGGAGTTCATTGCTCTGCTCGCTCTTCTCCATGGGATCTACTGTTTGGAACGAGCAACTAGATTCAATTTTCTGGCAGACTGACACCTTGACGATCCGAAAGTAACTACCTGTAAATGGTTTATTTGAATAAAACAGTTTCGAGTTTGAGTTTGAGTTATAAACAAACGATTTCCTTTTAACTTTTTCTAATTATTATTCTCTAATCCTCCAATATTTATATGCTAACACTTCACAGTATTGATGTTTGTCTAATAGCCTCGCCCTTAACAAAAACCATTAACAATTTAAGTATAAGCAGGTACCAACAAGAATAGATTGCCGAAAATCGTATGACAATTGTTTTATTAGCATACAACGAATCGTCTAGACCCTACGTGGTCTGCATTCCTGGTACAATAGACAACGAACTATGCATCTTAGGTTTAATTGCTGTCGACTGCACCGGGGCAATGACCAGATGACGTAAGGAATGCCAAATCTCGATTTGGCAATGTCATCGTTGTAGTCGGTATCTTAAATAAGAAAAAAAAATGTTCATAAAACGAAAACTACTGCCAATCGACAATTATCCTTAATAGAACCAAAGATGAATTACGTAAATCGGATCATAAATCTCAGCGTAGTCGGTGTTTAATATAACAAAAAAATTGCTAACCTTTGTTGTCGCTACACATTTTAACGAATATTAGAGTTTGACATTTAATTGTTTATAGATAGATATGTAATTATTCTGATGTCAGTGGAATTGATGATTTTAGTGTTAGTCGATTTATTTGCTTAAAAGATTTGTGTCAGAGTTAAAGTACGCTATTTTTTTAGGCTGTCAATACTGGTGGGATGACACTTAGACTGAATCGTTCTTTTTTGGCGGATACAGCGTGAGCAACATCCTTTTTAAAGTCGATTAAAAACTTGTCTACAAAAATAATCTTGTAAGTGCTTTAAAGTAGTGCCAATTCGAATTCCAACAATGAAATCATAACTTGGATCTCTCAGTCACCCCCTAACCTAATTCTCGATGTTGAATAAAAAAAAAGTGGTAGTGGTTAGTGGCCCTGAATTTTAAGCCGGAGGTGGATTCGATCTCCACCTAGAACGTGAAGAGCATTATTGTTTGTTCCGTGTCTGGGTGTACTTAATTTATCTATAATATGCATGTATTTATAAATTATATAAATAAATGTTCATCAGTTGTCTGGTTACCAAAGTACAAGCTCTGCTTAGTTTGGGAGTCAGAGTGTGTGAGTTCTCCCAGGACATTTTACTTATTATTTATTGCTTGGACATCACAGACATCAGTGAAGGAAAACATCGTGAGGAAACCTGGACTTGTAGTGAATATAAGTCCGAAATCGCCGATTCGTCTTAAACAAGCGTGGTGATTAACGCTCGTGAATTCTCTGTATAAGAAGAGGCCTATGCCCTGCAATGAGACAGTGTGATAGGCTGGTATTATTATTATTATTATATTTATAGCGGAAGAATCATGAATCGGTCAGTAATCCCTTCAGAAACAACCGTTATAATTTAATGACGCTGCTTAACGAGCCGCCGTTAGTCGCAGTTCGTAAAACTTTGCGCTACATATGGATGCAGATTTACTAGTTTTCATTTTCGCGAAATAAGCGGTGGTGCAGAATGTGAAATATTTCTCACAAAAATATGCATCTGAATACCACAAAAGCATACTTAGAAGATTTTCAGCACCTATCCCATCTTATTTATCCTGTTGAAGTCTTTTAAAAATAATTGAAGGCTTACCCTGCGATGAACACATTTTTAACGCAGGTGAAACCGCGGTAGGCAGCTAGTATAATTATTTTGGGTAAGTAATGTAGTTCGTTACCTAAAATAATGAAAACCTAAGAACTTTGACAGTCGTTACTGGTTAGACAGAAACTCTGACCAGTCTAACCAAGGTATCGTTTCACCCAGTTACTGAATTGTGGAGGTCTGATAGGCAGTCGCTCCACGTAAAACACCGGTATCCAGCTGAATCCGGTTAGGCTGTAAGCCGACCCCAACATAGTTGGGAAAAGGCTAGGGAGATGATGATGAAGTAATGTTGTTCGTTTTTGTAAGTGATTAATTTAATTTTGACTGTTCTAAAATTCACTTTTAAAATATTTTCCCTTACCACTTATAACTTACACCAAATCTCCCATCGACTCCTGCGCAAGTGTTCCTTGAATCCGGCCGATGTGACGTTTATTGCTCGTAACAGCGCGCAGGGGTAACAAACCTTTAAAACTGAAATTAACACTTATTGCGGTACTATTTCTAGAACTTACGACGCCATTTTTTTTAACACACTTTTATTGGCTTCATTTAGGTTTTGAACCTCTGAATAAATTTTAAGGATCGTTTATTTGTTGTTAGAGTAAAGAGGAAAAGCTTTGGTTTGTTGGTCATATTAAGCATGTTAGACAAAGTTTTACTAAATTAACTATAGAAAAGTTTAAGCCGAAGGCTTCTTCAAACACAACCTACATTTATAGACTTATTCAAAGCCTCACAGTACCCACGATAAATTCAAATATTAACCATCCAACTAAAAATATCTATCCTATTACTGTCCCACTACAGGGCAAATGTGCCTTTTCTCTTATAGAAAACATGACGCTTTTGTCATTCCGGTCAACGTATAAAAGACTTCGTTTAGTGCTTTTCCTTCACCAAAGAAAATGAATTTGAAAAGTTACATCGGTACCGGACGTTTCAACCACTTATCTTCACAAGGCATCATTAAATAATTGAAGTAAGAGGTATGTATGTAATCACTATTTTTATTGTTTCATCGATATAATTACAAGAATTTACAAAATAATCAGTACCGGGTCAACAGTTTCGAGATTATGTGACGGATTTTAACAGATATTTATACAGATGTACTGAAATTAAGAATTAATTGTATTTGATTTGATATCCTACCAGCTTCGCGTAAGAGTTACAAATGTTTGAAAATTTTGGATTTTTTATACCATAATGTACATGTAAACGCCTCGTAACTAAAGGGCAATCGAAGGAACATGAGTGGGTTTTAGACAGTAAAAGTCTGACACGCCCTCCCCGCCCAGGATGGGAGAAGACGTTTGATGATTTCCCACTCTCCAAAAAAAAACTTGCATGTAAATCTTCCCATAATATTTCCTATGTCGTTTCCCAGGCTCTGTACGAAATTTCACTTAAATTGGTTCGGCAGTTTTGGCGTGAAAGCGAGACAGACAGACAGAGTTACTTTCGTATTTATAATATTATAGTATGGATGATATAAGCATACATCGGGGTTTTTTTTTACTATGTCGTGGCAACCACACATTTTTCCACGTTTAAGTCCAATAAAATAATAATTTATTGTGCCACTGCTGGGGCAACAATCGCTAATTCGATTCCCACACGGGACAATATTTGACCTACTCATGTATTATGTTCTGATTATGGTTATTTGTATGTTTGTAAACACCTCCACGATTCAGAAGAATTTCGTAGAACTGTTATCTAAGTTTTTTTTAATATAAATAAAATAATAGCCACATCAACTGCGTAAAAATAAATAAAATAGCTTTTTATCATATTTATAAGAAACTAACTGCTGCTCGCGAAGTCGTCTGCGCGGACCTTGTATAATTATCAACAATAAAACCTTTCCCCAAAAAAATAATAACCGCCTTCAAAAACTAAAAACACAAATAAACTAAAATTCGGAAGTCTGTGGCAACACAAATTAATTGGCAGAAGAGAAGCCACCGACTTCCGAAATTTTAGTTATTTTTGTGTTTTTAGTTTTTGAAGGCGGTGAGTGTCGTGATGGCCCAGTGGATAAGGCGCCCGCCTCTCGTGTAAGAGGTTGTAGGTTCGAATCCGGGCAAGTACCAATGTGACTTTTTCAATTCATATGTACTTCATAAAGTTTATCTTAGACATCACTGACATCCCGTGCCTCGGAAAGCACGTAAAGCCGTTGGTCCCGGTTGTCATTCGTAGAACTTTGACAGTCGTTACTGGTTAGCCAGAAACTATGACCAGTCTAACCAAGAGGTATCGTGTCGCCTAGTTACTGGGTTGTGGAGGTCAGGTAGGCAGTCGCTCTACGTAAAACACCGGTATCCAGCTGAATCCGGTTAGGCTGGCAGCCGACCCCAACACGATTGGGAAAAGGCTAGGGAGATGATAAGTTTTTGAAGGCGGTTATTATTTACTTTTTAGTGTCGAGACCCAATGTCTGACTGTGTATTACAGTATCTTTCAAAGAAATATAAAACGAAAATAGAAACTTGAAGTAACGCACATATCGTCAATGTATATTTCGTCGATTTTTTTTTGTTTTTAATGAATTTTTCGAGAAGCACTGAACCGATCGCCATAGACCACTTCTGAATCATGACTTATCAAACAAAGAAAGAATTATCAAAATCGGTTCATAAACGACGAAGTTATCCGCCAACAAACATAAAAAACATATATATGGTCGAATTGAGAAACCTCCTCATTTTTTTTTTTGAAGTCGATTAAAAAGAATTATGCCTACATCACTGTTCATCCCTCAAATGTGATAGCGTGATAATATAATGCACTAGCGACCAGCCCCAGCTCAGCACGGGTATTACAATACTTTGAACATCCCGTTAAACAACCGCATCAAAATTCTTTGCGTAGTTTTAAAGATTTAAGCATACATAGGTACAGACTTTGTCTTTAACCGACTTTAAAAAAGGAAGAGACAACACAAATCGATTGGCAGAAGAGCAGCCACCGACTTCCAAAATTTTAGTTTTTTTAATGTTTTTAGTTTTTGAAGGTGGTTATTGTTTTTTATACTTACTATTGATATGTGTGTGTTGACCAGGCCATTTGGTGATTTTTAAGCAAAATTTGAATAAAATCTATGCATTAATTTTTAAGTTAATCTCGGACAAACATACTCACAAATAGACAGACAAAAAGTCTAAAAAAGTAGTAGGTGTCGGTTGTATTAAGAATTCTTTTTTTTATTGTTAATGTACAGTTTCGCCTTCATTATGATTTTATTATACATAATTATTAATTATAGGTACACATATAGATTATTACCGACACATTACAGTCTAATCAAGTATATTGTCAGTAAATTGAATATTATGTATAATAACAAACACAGTACAGAATTAATTAGTGTTATCATTCCGTCTGTCTGTCTGTCACTACTCTGAATTCCCGCGTATCTGCCTGTCACAATTGATTTATATTCAAGTAATAATAGTAACATTCATTTTGCCTTATTTAGATAAGGGCAATTGTGATATCTTCAGTTTTATTTATAGATTGTTTATTTATTTATTTTATTTATTTATTTAAACTTTATGCACATATGTACAATGGCGGACTTAATGCCTTAGGCATTCTCTACCAGTCTACCCAGGGTGGTGCAGAGATTACATGGCAGGTGCACTAGTAAAAAGAAAAAAAAAAAGAAATAGAATAGAAGAATGCAACTTAAAATAGAAAAAAAAAGAATAGACATAATTACCTACTTATTACTTATTGTTTGGTGCTGGTTTTAACTGACCTCAAAGTTATTCCGTAGTGGGCTAAAATAACGCTTTTGTCAACTTAGTGTTTGTTTTTTTAATATTTCCATAAAACAGTTATATATAGTTTTTGCATAACATTTAACTTTTCAATAGTTTAATTGTGTTTAAAAACTTTCGCTGTATTATACTCTATCCTATAAATACTCTATTGCATTGTACTGTCCTCAAACTCTAAAATAAAAGTAGGTATCTAATTACTTGCTCCTATTTGAGCCAGCTTTGAAATTCTCACCAAACCCTGATGAAAATCATGACTCCTGGCCCCGGAACATAAAGGGCACCCGGAGGAACAAGGGTGGTATTTAGTCAGTAAAAGTCTGACACTCCTTCCGAGAGAAATCATCTGTTGATTTCCCATCCATAAAAATCTAGTTGCGTATAAAAGCCTTATAAAAACTAGTTACAAAAAAATATATTTTCTTTTTCACTGGCTGCAAAACTCAGTTGCCATGGCAACCAAAATCATTAGTCAATCAAAGACAGAACTTCAAAATTCAGCTCCAAAAAAATGAACAAAGATTAAACAATTGAACATCTATAAACTCGTCACGTAGGCAAAAAACATTAGCTTTCTTTTTATGCAGCTATCGTCTGCCGGGTGTCTGGCAAGTATGCACAAAAAGTAAGACCTTGAGACACGAATTTGCATCAAACGACACAGGCATGGCAACTAGACTCATGCATATGCAAAGATTAAAACTTCAGATAGCATAGTTCTTTGAAAGGAGCACTGATGAACAAAAGGCATTGTTATTTTTTTTTGTTTAAAACATTCGGCTGCGCGGCTTTGCTTGTTAAGAATTTGTACAAAAAAAAAATGTAATACCATTAAAAAAAATTGTTGATATCCTGTATCATAGTGTAAAGTCATCTATATCAACTCAGTTGTTGTTGCATGAAAGACTAGTAAACAGATTACATTTTTATAAACTTTTGTGATTTTAAATAATAGATTTATATGCTTCACAAATTGTCCTGTTTATGTATAAGTTAAAATGTGTTACGTAATTCCAATGCCATCCCAATGAAAAATAACAATCAGAGTGAGGTATTATCACACCAGACAGGTATAATAATAATCGTCTGGTTAGAGGATCCTCCCTTTTTAAATAAGGTAGCATAACTTTACATTCGGTTTCTAAAAGTAAACTTCTATTTATTTTCATTGCTAATCAAGAATACATCAAAGATTATTTGCCAAATAACCCTTATAGCCCAGTCAAATTAGGGTTATTAATATTAGTACGTTTAAAAGCAAGCTATTCGATTTAATATTAAGCAAATGCTACTACTTAACAAACGAGTATCTGGATGATAAAATACTGTAAATTCTATGTACCTTTTAGATTTAGAGTTAGAAAATAAGTAAAAAATTTGTACACCAGATATGGTAGAATTATAGAATATATGAAACTACACCAATTGTAACATCTTATTGCACTATGTTCTTACAAATAAATATTCTTTCTTTCTTTCTTTCTTGAATTAAATTTCTAAAAATAGTATAATACATAAATCGCCAATGTAACCCAAAAAGCCGCTAAGCGAAAGGATGATGGTCTAAATCAGGGGTCTCCAAACTTTGAAGCCTTCGGGCCATAATGATTTTTTCAGTTTGTTCCAAGGGCGAAACCAGTTTTAATTTTTCTGCCCTTAAATATATTTCTAGATTCATTGGCTGTCGCGGGCCAGATAGATGACACTGGCGGGTCGGATTTTGCCCGCGGGCCGTAGTTTGGAGTCCCTGGTCTAAATCAATCACAATGTGGATCCCAGAAGGCGTTCAACGACATCGTGGCAGACCCAGGCGATGATGGCGGGACGAGCTAGATGCTTTGAGGCAGGATTGGCATAAACTGGTCCAGGGTCCAGGGTTAGGACGAAAAAAGGGAGGCCTTTGTGGGATACACAGGCTTATAATATACTAGCTGCCTCCCGCGGTTTCACCCGCGTTAAAAATGGGGTCACTTAGGGGTATGAAAAATAGATAGTAGCCGATTCTCAAACCTACTGAATATGCATAATAATAAAATTGGGTAAAAATCGGTAAAGCCGGAGGAGTAAGGATCCTAACATTGTGACACGAGAATTTTATATATAAGATAATCAAAAAACCCAACTGCAATTTCGGAAGTCGGCGGCTTTGTTTCTGTTCCATGTAATATTTTGCCACTAACGTTCAAAATTGCAGTTAGGTTTTTTGATTGTTTAATTATTATTTCTTGATTTCACATTTTTTAATTAACCTTTTAACGACGAAGTGACAGCCGGCTGTCTCGCTGCTGTCTTTATGTTGTGTCTTCGAAAAACATAACCCTCATTTTGGCAGTCGGGTAAAAATAATTACTAAAGTAAAACAACAGTATTTTTGCCTGTGCTTTAATTACTATTAAAACGCCCGTCTCTTAATAAATAAGTAATCATTATATACCTGTTCATATATAAAGGGTTGGATTAATAAAGGATGTTACACACGAAGCTAGCGAATGCTTAGTTCAATCCATGTATGGGTACAGATTGAAGATAACATGTCAATGACTTGCATTGTGATGTCAGATTATGGTAATCGAGAAATTGGTTAAGCGACGTATAGTCATTTCATATTATGTCATCTATATTAATGGAGTATCCGACTTTACGCCGACAACCACTACGCCGACAGACTGAACGCCGACAAGACTTTACTCCGACGGGATTTTACGCCGACAAGACATTACTCCGACGGGGTTTACGCCGACAAGACTTTACTCCGACGGGGTTTATGCCAACAAGACTTTACTCCGACGGGATTTTACGCCGACAAGACTACTCCGAAGGGGTTATGCCAACAAGACTTTACTCCGACGGGATTTTACGCCGGCAAGACTTTACTCCGACGGGGTTTATGCCAACAAGACTTTACTCCGACGGGATTTTACGCCGGCAAGACTTTACTCCGACAGGATTTTACGCCGACAATACTTTACTCCGACGGAACTCCACTCAGACAAAACTCTTCGCCGACAGGACTATGTGATACCTGACAATACATATATGAAATAGTCTAAATCGCTAGCCCTAGAGACATGAACATTGGAGGGTATGTTCATTGTGAAAAGTCCAGCGCTAAAGAGGTAAAATAGGAGGAATGGAATTAAAAATGGAATTTCTGACATCCACATAGATTAACACACGGGCGAAGTTTCATAATTATAAAATATCGTCTCGTGTTTAGTTTTTTATTTTGTTTTATGGTAACAATTAAATAGCGCACATTGCCCTTAATGTGATTCTCTCAATTTGGTGTGTACTTTTAACCGATTGCGAAAAAGATGGTGATAGCGAAAACGAGCCATTCCTAAAGCGGTCCCTTAGAAATTGACCTTTTGTCGACCAACCGACAGCCGGCTGACGGGCTGCTATTGTCTTTCTATTGTGTCTCAAATCACGTGTGTTCGAAGGATTAAGATCTAACAAAGGCAATGGATCAAAACAAATTAGGTATAACATACTAAAGTATTTTTTTTTTCAATAATGAAGTCGCATATCTGTATAGTCTACAAACATGTATATTTGTGCTGAAAGAGAATCGAACCCTCACACGCAGCGCGACACCAATCGCTCTGTCACTAGTGGAAACCAATAAGCAAATTTTTTTTTAGGGGTCGAGAGGTCGAGAGTGGACAAAACGATATTTAATTGTCATAAGCTATCCATATTAATTATGAAAGGATGCATGCGTGGGGTCGCCCGCATATCCATCGGGTTCCGTTGCAACAATAGGGGTACTTAAGACCACACGGAAAACCCTGTCTATGTGGGTGGTTTGTGTAAACATTTGTTCACCTTTAGGGGTAAGGGAACTAATCTGCATTTTAATCAGCTTTACTGTATAATTTTTCGGTTAGAGCAAAACTCAGCTGTTTCATAAAATGTTTGATCTTCATTACAGGTATTAATTATGGTGGGTAAAAAACCACAATATTTGACGATTTGCGAAATCTGACTGTAAGAAGGATGGCTGATAATCGCCAAGAAAATAAGGAATTTATAGCCAGAAACTAGAAATGGTTAGTCATCTCTTCATTCAGTCATCAACTGTAATGCGTTAATTCTATAATTTTAGGAATGATTTTACATTGCTTTTATATTATTATTTTTACATCTAGAGGCATCACGACGTATATAAATAACCGAAGTTTTGTAAAAAAAAAACCGGTCAAGTGCGAGTTCTACTCGCGCAACGAGGGTTCCGTTAATTTGTTTTTTAGTGAAATAACTACAAATTTACGGTTTTCGGAGTTTTCTTTTTACTTGTGCTACATGACCTTGCTTCTTGCCAAATTTCACGATTCTAGGTCAATGGGAAGTACCCTATAGGTTTTGAGTTTTGATTCCCTTGAAAATGTCTAAATATGCAATATAAACCGCCGTATCTTTTTATTGCGTTGATTTAGAAACTTGATTTTTTCATTGCTTTAAGAGATAGCAGACCTGAGTATGTGATATTAATTTGAGCTTGATATCTCGACGCGTTTCTGAAAAAAAAAGGTCTTGACAGACGGACGAACGGGAGGACGGACGGATGTGAACTAACTACAAATTTACGGTTTTCAGAGTTTTTCCTTTACTTTTGCTACATGACGTTGCTTTTTGCCAAATTTCATGATTCTTGGTCAATGGGAAGTACCCTATAGGTTTTGAGTTTTGATTCCCTTGAAAATGTCTAAATATGCAATATAAACCGCCGTATCTTTTTATTGCGTTGATTTAGAAACTTGATTTTTTCACTGCTTTGGGAGATAGCAGACTTGAGTATGTGATATTAATTTCAGTTTGATATCTCGACGCGTTCCTGAGAATAAGGTTCTTGACAGACAGACGGACAGACGGACGCCTGATGTGAACTAACTACAAATTTACGGTTTTCAGAGTTTTCCCTTTACTTGTGCTACATGACCTTGCTTCTCGCCAAATTTCACAATTCTAGGTCAATGAGAAGTACCCTATAGGTTTTGAGTTTTGATTCCCTTGAAAATGCCTAAATATGCAATATAAACCGCCGTATCTTTTTATTGCGTTGATTTAGAAACTTGATTTTTTCACTGCTTTGAGAGATAGCAGACCTGAGTATGTGATATTAATTTCAGCTTGATATCTCGACGCGTTTCTGAGAAAAAGGTTCTTGACAGACAGACGGACAGACGGACGCCTGATGTCAACTAACTACAAATTTACGGTTTTCGGAGTTTTCCCTTTACTTGTGCTACATGACCTTGCCTTTAGCCAAATTTCATGATTCTAGGTCAATGGGAAGTACCCTATAGGTTTTGAGTTTTGATTCTCTTGAAAATATCTAAATATGCAATATAAACCGCCGTATTTTTTTATTGCATTGATTTAGAAACTTGATTTTTTCACTGCTGTGAGAGATAGCAGAATTAAGTATGTGATATTAATTTCAGCTTGATATCTCGACGTGTTTATGAGAAAAAGGTTATTGACAGACAGACGGACAGACGGACGCCTGGTGTGAACTAACTACAAATTTACGGTTTTCGGAGTTTTCCCTTTACTTGTGCTACATGACCTTGCTTTTTGCTAAATTTCATGATTCTAGGTCAATGGGAAGTACCCTATAGGTTTTGATTTCCTTGCAAATGTCCAAATTTGCAATATAAACCGCCGTATCTTTTTATTGCGTTGATTTAAAAACTTGATTTTTTCACTGCTTTAAGAGATAGCAGACCCGAGTATGTGATATTAATTTCAGCTTGATATCTCGACGCGTTTCTGAGAAAAAGGGTCTTGACAGCCGGACGGACGGACAGACGGACAACAAAGTGATCCTATAAGGGTTCCGTTTTTACCTTTTGAGGTACGGAACCCTAAAAATGATTGAAAAGCAAGCTAGAAACTCCGTGGACAGTCAGATGGAGTTTCTTGCTTGTTCTTCTCCTCGCATGAGCGTTGTCATCCCAGAAACCAAGATTATTATGTCTTAAGTCCTTGTAAACCGGAGTCGGAAATGAAAAAAAAGCACTGTATTTCATAATTAATGTCATAATCAACTCAGAAGCAAAATTAAAAGTCATTAAATTCACGGAATCGTCATAAGACATCAAGTAAGTCCATGAGACATTAAGTCTCACGTCGAAGTAGGAATTATTTTAGGGTCTATGAGTCCGTGAATATATTAAAAGGAATAAAGAGTAGCGAAGACAGATATGGTTGACCAGTAACTAAGTGACCTCATTGGGGTATGTATGGCCTCAAACCAGAACACCGACACTTTAAAGGTGTGATGACGGGTATGTGGGAGATATGTGATATGTATAGGAGAAACGTTAATAATTAATACGCTCCTTCAAAAAGAACTCTACCTGTGTAGTGCAGTTATTTACGTCACCGGTGTCGTCATGATTGTTTATAGATTACTATCTTCCGCTCACGGCTTCGCTGTAGGCGGAAAATATTGGAAGCATCCTCTTGTTGTCGAAACTTCCATACCCTATTTTAACCCCTTTAGAGTTGTAATTTACAAAAATCCTTTCATAGGTGATACATAGGGACCCTTCAAAAAGAATACACCCTCCAAGTTTTATGTCTCTACAACCAGCAGTTTAAGCTGTGCGTTGATATATCAAGAATCAAGCAGTCAGTTTACCATTTTATTTTTATAATAGGCGAGTGAACAAAAAATCATAATACCGACGTCTTACTGACGCACTAATTATTGATAATCTTTTAACAAAATATTTGGACACGTATTTCTTCTTTTTTCTCGCAAACGAAAAATTGCTACGATAAAGTGCGTTGAAGTTTCGCATGACGCCACGCCTAGGTACAATTTTTACCGAACAGTGACGTCACATCACAAGAATTATAACATGCCTATAATAATATGTATTTTTAATAATATTAACAATTGTAATTGGTTTAGGTTAAATAAATAAATAAACAAGCCCTTTTCTTGGGGAGTGGGTAATCATCAAATGACTTCTCTTTACTGACTAAAACCCACTCATGTTCCTTCGGTTGCCCTTTAAGTTCCGGGGTAAAGGTAACTATTATAAACATTCCGAAACCCCGGAACAAGCCCTGACTCCGAAACTTTGTTGCTCTTTATCTTTGTATTTTTTATTGATTTTTCTAAGCGAAACTTTGTGTCCAGTATTTTTTGGACGGACTAAACAGAACGCCATTTTTTATTGCAGTCGTCATCCCTATTGTTTAGCGGGAAACTCGTTTTGACAACTCTTTAAAAGTACGATAATACGGTAGTTTACACCATTATCAATTGACGTACTCCGACATTACTCCGACGGGGTTTACGCCGACAAGACTTTACTCCGACGGGGTTTATGCCAACAAGACTTTACTCCGACGGGATTTTACGCCGACAAGACTACTCCGAAGGGGTTATGCCAACAAGACTTTACTCCGACGGGATTTTACGCCGGCAAGACTTTACTCCGACGGGGTTTATGCCAACAAGACTTTACTCCGACGGGATTTTACGCCGGCAAGACTTTACTCCGACAGGATTTTACCAGGCGTCCGTCACTCGCTCAAGGCCACGCGTTTTATGCCTACCGCTTCGCGTATCGTCGACGATACAACGAACACCGGGCTGTCGCGCGCCCGGCTGAGTGCTCGCGCGTCACGGGTACAGCGCTGACTATCAAAATGCCGAAACCACGTAATTATTGCGTGATTATTGTGCAATTCCCCTGTTTCCCAATTCTCCTGTTTCCCTTTTGATTATTTATTAAAATTATTCACGCGGTTTTGGATATTTTCGACACTAAAATATAATAATCGGGAATTCAAGAAACGAAAAATATGCATCAGTCATTTTATTAAACTAAAAAATATTTGATCAACAAATAAAAAAATAGTTGTTTTTCTAAAACATTTGTTTTATTACCATTATCGTCATACGTACAACCCTAGTACATTCGCTAGATGACGCAATCGCACGTGGGTCGCGCGGCGGGCAAAGCAATCTCAACTGTCTTTGTGCGTGCTTATGGTACATTTCTCCTCGCAGCAAACAGCTGGTATTATTATTATGATTTTGTAGGTAATTATAGCGTAGGTATTTTCGTTTTTGTATGGGAGTGAAGTATCTGTTACGTAGTAACTATTTATTAATCTGTGATTTTACGCCGACAATACTTTACTCCGACGGAACTCCACTCAGACAAAACTCTTCGCCGACAGGACTATGTGATACCTGACAATACATATATGAAATAGTCTAAATCGCTAGCCCTAGAGACATGAACATTGGAGGGTATGTTCATTGTGAAAAGTCCAGCGCTAAAGAGGTAAAATAGGAGGAATGGAATTAAAAATGGAATTTCTGACATCCACATAGATTAACACACGGGCGAAGTTTCATAATTATAAAATATCGTCTCGTGTTTAGTTTTTTATTTTGTTTTATGGTAACAATTAAATAGCGCACATTGCCCTTAATGTGATTCTCTCAATTTGGTGTGTACTTTTAACCGATTGCGAAAAAGATGGTGATAGCGAAAACGAGCCATTCCTAAAGCGGTCCCTTAGAAATTGACCTTTTGTCGACCAACCGACAGCCGGCTGACGGGCTGCTATTGTCTTTCTATTGTGTCTCAAATCACGTGTGTTCGAAGGATTAAGATCTAACAAAGGCAATGGATCAAAACAAATTAGGTATAACATACTAAAGTATTTTTTTTTTCAATAATGAAGTCGCATATCTGTATAGTCTACAAACATGTATATTTGTGCTGAAAGAGAATCGAACCCTCACACGCAGCGCGACACCAATCGCTCTGTCACTAGTGGAAACCAATAAGCAAATTTTTTTTTAGGGGTCGAGAGGTCGAGAGTGGACAAAACGATATTTAATTGTCATAAGCTATCCATATTAATTATGAAAGGATGCATGCGTGGGGTCGCCCGCATATCCATCGGGTTCCGTTGCAACAATAGGGGTACTTAAGACCACACGGAAAACCCTGTCTATGTGGGTGGTTTGTGTAAACATTTGTTCACCTTTAGGGGTAAGGGAACTAATCTGCATTTTAATCAGCTTTACTGTATAATTTTTCGGTTAGAGCAAAACTCAGCTGTTTCATAAAATGTTTGATCTTCATTACAGGTATTAATTATGGTGGGTAAAAAACCACAATATTTGACGATTTGCGAAATCTGACTGTAAGAAGGATGGCTGATAATCGCCAAGAAAATAAGGAATTTATAGCCAGAAACTAGAAATGGTTAGTCATCTCTTCATTCAGTCATCAACTGTAATGCGTTAATTCTATAATTTTAGGAATGATTTTACATTGCTTTTATATTATTATTTTTACATCTAGAGGCATCACGACGTATATAAATAACCGAAGTTTTGTAAAAAAAAAACCGGTCAAGTGCGAGTTCTACTCGCGCAACGAGGGTTCCGTTAATTTGTTTTTTAGTGAAATAACTACAAATTTACGGTTTTCGGAGTTTTCTTTTTACTTGTGCTACATGACCTTGCTTCTTGCCAAATTTCACGATTCTAGGTCAATGGGAAGTACCCTATAGGTTTTGAGTTTTGATTCCCTTGAAAATGTCTAAATATGCAATATAAACCGCCGTATCTTTTTATTGCGTTGATTTAGAAACTTGATTTTTTCATTGCTTTAAGAGATAGCAGACCTGAGTATGTGATATTAATTTGAGCTTGATATCTCGACGCGTTTCTGAAAAAAAAAGGTCTTGACAGACGGACGAACGGGAGGACGGACGGATGTGAACTAACTACAAATTTACGGTTTTCAGAGTTTTTCCTTTACTTTTGCTACATGACGTTGCTTTTTGCCAAATTTCATGATTCTTGGTCAATGGGAAGTACCCTATAGGTTTTGAGTTTTGATTCCCTTGAAAATGTCTAAATATGCAATATAAACCGCCGTATCTTTTTATTGCGTTGATTTAGAAACTTGATTTTTTCACTGCTTTGGGAGATAGCAGACTTGAGTATGTGATATTAATTTCAGTTTGATATCTCGACGCGTTCCTGAGAATAAGGTTCTTGACAGACAGACGGACAGACGGACGCCTGATGTGAACTAACTACAAATTTACGGTTTTCAGAGTTTTCCCTTTACTTGTGCTACATGACCTTGCTTCTCGCCAAATTTCACAATTCTAGGTCAATGAGAAGTACCCTATAGGTTTTGAGTTTTGATTCCCTTGAAAATGCCTAAATATGCAATATAAACCGCCGTATCTTTTTATTGCGTTGATTTAGAAACTTGATTTTTTCACTGCTTTGAGAGATAGCAGACCTGAGTATGTGATATTAATTTCAGCTTGATATCTCGACGCGTTTCTGAGAAAAAGGTTCTTGACAGACAGACGGACAGACGGACGCCTGATGTCAACTAACTACAAATTTACGGTTTTCGGAGTTTTCCCTTTACTTGTGCTACATGACCTTGCCTTTAGCCAAATTTCATGATTCTAGGTCAATGGGAAGTACCCTATAGGTTTTGAGTTTTGATTCTCTTGAAAATATCTAAATATGCAATATAAACCGCCGTATTTTTTTATTGCATTGATTTAGAAACTTGATTTTTTCACTGCTGTGAGAGATAGCAGAATTAAGTATGTGATATTAATTTCAGCTTGATATCTCGACGTGTTTATGAGAAAAAGGTTATTGACAGACAGACGGACAGACGGACGCCTGGTGTGAACTAACTACAAATTTACGGTTTTCGGAGTTTTCCCTTTACTTGTGCTACATGACCTTGCTTTTTGCTAAATTTCATGATTCTAGGTCAATGGGAAGTACCCTATAGGTTTTGATTTCCTTGCAAATGTCCAAATTTGCAATATAAACCGCCGTATCTTTTTATTGCGTTGATTTAAAAACTTGATTTTTTCACTGCTTTAAGAGATAGCAGACCCGAGTATGTGATATTAATTTCAGCTTGATATCTCGACGCGTTTCTGAGAAAAAGGGTCTTGACAGCCGGACGGACGGACAGACGGACAACAAAGTGATCCTATAAGGGTTCCGTTTTTACCTTTTGAGGTACGGAACCCTAAAAATGATTGAAAAGCAAGCTAGAAACCTTGCTTGTTCTTCTCCTCGCATGAGCGTTGTCATCCCAGAAACCAAGATTATTATGTCTTAAGTCCTTGTAAACCGGAGTCGGAAATGAAAAAAAAGCACTGTATTTCATAATTAATGTCATAATCAACTCAGAAGCAAAATTAAAAGTCATTAAATTCACGGAATCGTCATAAGACATCAAGTAAGTCCATGAGACATTAAGTCTCACGTCGAAGTAGGAATTATTTTAGGGTCTATGAGTCCGTGAATATATTAAAAGGAATAAAGAGTAGCGAAGACAGATATGGTTGACCAGTAACTAAGTGACCTCATTGGGGTATGTATGGCCTCAAACCAGAACACCGACACTTTAAAGGTGTGATGACGGGTATGTGGGAGATATGTGATATGTATAGGAGAAACGTTAATAATTAATACGCTCCTTCAAAAAGAACTCTACCTGTGTAGTGCAGTTATTTACGTCACCGGTGTCGTCATGATTGTTTATAGATTACTATCTTCCGCTCACGGCTTCGCTGTAGGCGGAAAATATTGGAAGCATCCTCTTGTTGTCGAAACTTCCATACCCTATTTTAACCCCTTTAGAGTTGTAATTTACAAAAATCCTTTCATAGGTGATACATAGGGACCCTTCAAAAAGAATACACCCTCCAAGTTTTATGTCTCTACAACCAGCAGTTTAAGCTGTGCGTTGATATATCAAGAATCAAGCAGTCAGTTTACCATTTTATTTTTATAATAGGCGAGTGAACAAAAAATCATAATACCGACGTCTTACTGACGCACTAATTATTGATAATCTTTTAACAAAATATTTGGACACGTATTTCTTCTTTTTTCTCGCAAACGAAAAATTGCTACGATAAAGTGCGTTGAAGTTTCGCATGACGCCACGCCTAGGTACAATTTTTACCGAACAGTGACGTCACATCACAAGAATTATAACATGCCTATAATAATATGTATTTTTAATAATATTAACAATTGTAATTGGTTTAGGTTAAATAAATAAATAAACAAGCCCTTTTCTTGGGGAGTGGGTAATCATCAAATGACTTCTCTTTACTGACTAAAACCCACTCATGTTCCTTCGGTTGCCCTTTAAGTTCCGGGGTAAAGGTAACTATTATAAACATTCCGAAACCCCGGAACAAGCCCTGACTCCGAAACTTTGTTGCTCTTTATCTTTGTATTTTTTATTGATTTTTCTAAGCGAAACTTTGTGTCCAGTATTTTTTGGACGGACTAAACAGAACGCCATTTTTTATTGCAGTCGTCATCCCTATTGTTTAGCGGGAAACTCGTTTTGACAACTCTTTAAAAGTACGATAATACGGTAGTTTACACCATTATCAATTGACGTACTTTTTATGAGCTGTCAAAACGCAATTCTCCAATAGATCTTGTATGGCAATGGCAACTTATGACGTCACTAAAATAACAACTCAGTTGACTATCTATTTATTGATTTCAAAGCAACTAAAAATTAATTTTTATAGCAAATTGAAAATGAATCGAATTTATTGGGCTGAAATTAAAAAGGTTTTGTAGAAATTGTGTCTAACATTTATTGGTTAACGGTAAAAACTACTCAATTTATTGTTTGGAAACCTACTAGTGTTACTGTTGAATATTAATTCAAATCTCTTGAAAAATCCGTTATGCTTTCCCCTCAAGCCGCCCGCTTATATCGCTGGGAACATTGTCCTTCGCTAGCCTTGGCTCCGTTTTATCGCGCCAGCCATCAATCAGGGTTGCCAGGACGTTTGTTTTACTATCTCCAATTGATATTTATGATCAACATTATATTGGACTTAATATTATGAGGGTAGGCAGACAGTTATTCAATTTGTTGACACCCCTGAGTTAATAGGTAACCGTTTTATTGATTGCAATTTTGTGGGAAGCGATTTGAGTGATGATTTTAATGAAGAATGAAGTAATGGTAATGATTTAATGACTAATGAGGAAAGTAAAATTATTATCATGAATTTTGAAACAGTTGATGTTAATAAATAAAAAGAAAGAGCGACAGAATGAGACAAAGAGAAAAGTTACACATAAAAGACGTGACAACACGAATTACAAACGTTTTGTTCCCAAAACTCAATTGACCACACAATCTACAAAAAGAGGAAACGTCAAATCCGCAAGTCCTTGAATAAATCAACTGAAATTTCGGCCGCTATCAGTATAAATCAATCAATTGAATTCGACCCAAATTCGGGCGTGGTGGTCGAAACAGAGTTGACCCATTTTTTGAAATGTTCGCGTGTTACGACTTGCGAAAAAATAGGGTCAAAGACCGTTAGGCGGGTCCATATGCGGTTCGTCGTGTAATGAAAAGATTGGAGTATACACACATAATTAAAAATGATTTGTTGTGAGAGGGCGAATGACCCTATTTTTTGTTAGTGTTGTGCGTTTGGGTGGTTTTATATCGATAAGTGACGATCACCTTTAAAAGTAATAACGAAAATTCATCAAGAACTTAATGTAGAAACGCAAGTTATATTATGTTTTATAATTAACGCCATACGCAAGTCAGAAGCAAAATTAGAAATCATCAAATTCATTAATAAGTCCCACGTCGAATTGGGACTTATCATGGTTATGGATGTATGAAATGATCGATGATGATGAGAAAGGAAGCAAGCACCCGCGTGGTTTTCGAATCTTCCATTGCAAATTTATCCATTTAGTGTTGGAATTTACAAAAACCATTTCTTTGTGGATACTTACTATTCACAAAGAACATCCCGTTGGATGTTCTTTGTGTAAAAAACCCAAAACCGCTGTTTTGGGTTTTTTTTTGGGAGTGGGAAATCATCAAATGACTGCTCCCGTCCTGGGTGCGGCGGGAGGGCGTGTCAGACTTTTACTGACTAAAACCCACTCATGTTCCTTCGATTGCCCTTTTTGTTTCGGGGTCGGTAACTATTATAAACATTCCGCAACAGCGGTTTGGGCTTCACGTTGATAAAAAACATCCAGTCAGTCAGTTTACCATTTTTTTTTATGATATAGATATTTCCAGGCTTTCCACGATATTATATTTTACCCACTTTTTTTACTTATAATATCATTGACTTAACCAATGTAAACATGTTGGATAGAAAGATATACGAATAGTAAAGGGCATATAGAATGTTGACTTAATCTTACCAATGTTTGACTGACACGACCTCTTAATGCGAAAAAATATCCCCATTAATTTAGTTAAAAACACTTGAAAACCATCCCTAAAATAATCTATAAATAAACTAAAATCCGATGACTAATAGCACAGCTGTAGACACCCAAATTCACCAGACAATGTGGCGACAGAAAACAGTTAATCAAATGACATCATTACTCGCTATCTCACTCCCACTACCTATGTTTATAGAAGATAGAAAGAGCAAGCTAAAGATCTTTGATAAAGTCAATTTGAATATTATCAGAATTAAAGATTTGGTTTTGACACTGAACGTGATTCGTTGGTTATCTGTCAGTTGCTATGACAAAATTAAATTGAGACAATCTCTTTTTTGTGGCTTACAGGATGTTTCTTGCAATATCAACGTACTCGTATATGTGTGATCTTGTTGCTAGCTGATATGAGTTTGTTTAATTCTTGGTGCTTGTTTAACATACTTACCTGTTACTTATGGTCTTTTGACGTGACAACGTCTTAAATTAGGTTGCGGCTGGGAGTCACTTATGAAAAAGTGTAACGCTCGGTAACGTTACGATGAGTCACCGAACGAGAGAGAGGCCCGCCGAATGCCTTGCGTCTCTCTCCCACTCAACTATGATCGGTAAAAGACGTTGTCACGTAAAATCTTCGCCCGTAAAACCGACTTTACAGGCAACCATTTTTTTATTCTATTTTATTATTTTAGTAACCATTCTCTATCTTAAGTTAGGTTTTGCTACTTTCCCGTAGGTCATAGCGTGATGGTATAACTCAAAAATTTCAACGATATTCCTTAAGTATTTTTTGCTTCAAAAAGTAGTACACTCTCTGTCTAGTTTGGGACAAGATGGTCGTGTGTAAGTTTTTCCAATATATTTATTTTACTGTTTCCATCTATCCTCACAAACTATCACACTTATAGCATTGATAAGAATAATAGAAGTTTCAACTTGAAAATTTTGCTTTTAAAGATCATATTTTCATTGTCATCCATAATTTGTTTTAGTTCCTCTTCTTCTTCTCTTCAAAGTGTCTTCCAAACACACGGGCCGTCAGAAAAAACGACAGCTGATTTTATCGATATATCGACAAAGCCCTCTCCTACAGCGATCAGGCTGGTAGTGACCGCAGCATCCGGCTCGTTCGTGGGAATGGAGTCTCTTCCCCCGACACTCTGGCCTCTCTGCACTCTCCACGATCTCAAGAATTAAAGACCTTTGAGGTAGAAGGTATGTTAAACAGCCAATTGTTGCAGAGCGGTGAACTAAGCTTCAGTGCAGTGAACCTAAGTAATTCTGCAATTTAACATTAATTGCACATATATACGCCACACTATGGAAAAGGAGAGAAAGATCATGATTGGGATTACTCAGAAGATAATCAATTCCTTGGAATTAAATTTTCTTGGTTCATCGGACCTAGAAAGAGTTTTTTAGAAGTGTACGAAAGTGGCATCGTACTCTGTTTTGTGAAAATTTTAACACCGGAAAGTTAACTATTTATTTCTTCATAAACACTAAAGTCTGGCAAGAAATTATCTGATTCTCTTTTATTCTGGTACACGCCTAGACAAGTGTCATTCATTTCGAATTTTAACTCATTAGTTTCCGAACAACGTTTACGCTTAAAATAATTGACAATGCTAAGTAAGCTTAAAGTAAGCACTATTCAATATTATACCATATATTTTACAATTGCACTTGTCTAGCAGTGCAGAAGATAAACCACGAAAATTTACATATCATCTAAATAAAACACTAATAATTGCGGACATAAAGACCAATTCTTTTAAAAATATTGTCGCTAGAAATAAACGTTAAAATGGACGAAAATAAAGACGCCAATGACCGTAGCTTCCAAATGTTTTGCTAAGAAGATCACAATAATCGTTACATTCGCCTTTCAACCCGGCTCAGATACGTCACACAATAACAATTGGGGAGCAAGCGGTGCTCCCAAATGTCATGTATTACGTGTTAAATGTAAAATCATAAATCAAAATCTAAGCATTTATTTTACTTAGACAATTTACAGGCATGAAATGTCAAAGAGTCGGTCGGTAAGTCAGAAATATAAAGTTGAAGCTAGTTACTTGTTCCAAAAAGGTTAAAGTTAAAAAGTCGTGATAGTATCTTTGTATTTTAGTATCTATAATTCTACTTAATTCATTGTAGTCAAACATCGATCTCTTTTTTAAACTAATAACGATCGATGATGATAGTGTCTAATAATGACAATACTCAAACTTATGTATAAAGAAACATCCTCGCACCAATTTAGTCTTCCTGGTCCTCAAAGCCAAGAGGTCAAACTACCAAAAAGCTAGTCCATCATCCTTTCACACATAAATTTCGGATCCGGAACTAAGGACCAGAGTGACCGCAAAGGAATCTCTTTAACTAGGCCTTTGTACGAACAGTTTGCAAATGGGCCGCTGACGTGCCTCTCACAGAATTGTTCAACACCACGTTATCTGGTAGCGGTGACTTTGAACTTAGGTACACACGCTTCTAACCAGCGAAAACACAAAGATTCGATCCTGAAAAAATCGTACAAACACTTCGATCGCTCTTATTTTTTTGGTCTTAAGGTCCAGAGTTGAGTCCTGATGATTTTCGCACATGATTCATTTGGGTGGTCAGCGTCATATATGTGAGGTCCGCAATATTGGCCGTAATTGTTCAATGTAGCTGTTTCGGGGAGCCAGCGGGTGCCAGTTCGTTTCAAATTTTGCACGTTTCCATATCGATCCGAAATTGGGATCGATTGCAGGCCAGACGTGTGCTGATTGATTGATTTACTGGACGAATTAAGGTCTTGGGGTCATGTTGGAAAGACTGTTTTGTTGAATATAATATATAGATATAAAAAAACTTTTTTCAAAAAAATAATAACCGCCTTCAAAAACTAAAATCCCAAAAATAACTATAATTTCGGAAGTCGGTGGCTTTTGTTCTGCTAGTCAATTTGTGTTGCCACCGACTTCCAAAATAACCATCAAAATCCGTTTACAATTGACGGAGATATCGCGTAACAAACATACAAAAAAAAACAAAAAAAAAAAACATACAGACGAATTGAGAACCTCCTCCTTTTTTGAAGTCGGTTAAAAAAAGTATTTTATTGTATGTGCGTTAAAAAAGATGTGTCTAATAGAAATTTCACATTACGACCTTGGGTATGGCAGAGGCACCAAGTCTCAAACAAAGTCTTCAAAGACTTGAAACCTTGAAAAAAATGAGGTATAAATCAAAGTAGCACGGCTTACAATCATTGCGTCCCGACCAATAGCAGTAATAGAGGCCACCCAAATTCATAAAAAATAAAAATCCTCACACAATTTTATCGTCGAGCAATCAAATTATAGAATTGTTTACAAACACATCAAAAGCGATCATTTATCAAACAACGCCATCAAGTTCGGGTCAAATGTATTAATTTATTACGAGTTAACGTTGAGAATTCCTGAGAATAATTTAGTAATATCCTTGCTGGATCTCTTCTCCAGGATTTCATAAGAGGTTACTCGGGGGTAACAAACGGTGGATGACTCGAAGAAAATAGTTAATTTTTTTGGGGAGTAGGAATTCATCAAATGACTGCTCCCGTCCTGGGTGCGACGGCGGGAGGGCGTATCAGACTTTTACTGACTAAAACCCACTCATGTTCCTTCGATTGCCCTTTATATTCCGGGGTCACGGTAACTATAATAAACATTCCGCAACAAAATTAAAAAAAAAAGAAGAAAATAGGATAAAGCCACAGAATGGTGATATTTTTAAACTACTAAGGTGGCGAAACCACATTTTACTGACATTCCCGTGCCTTTTAAAGCAGGCAAAGCCGTTGGTCTCGGTTGTCATTTGTAGAACTTTGACAGTCTTGACACTGGCAATGTTAAAAATGGTGCCAAAAGAAGAAAAAAAAAACTTTGACAGTCGTAGCCAGAAACCTGAAACTCTGACCAGTCTACGGGGCATCGTGTCACTCAGTAACTGGTCTGATAGGCAGTCGCTTCTCGTAAAGCACCGGTTTTGTAGCTGAGGCCGATTAGAAAGCCTATCACCAATAAATGTAGTTGGGAAAGGCTTGGATGATGATGAAGGTGGTGAAAATCCATACATATTTATCTATTTAGATTGTTGTCCAAACATGAAAAGGAAGTGGAAAACATATTTTTCTTACTCCTCCGCTGTACTTTTCTGATTAATTTCGTTGCGGGATCCAAGACAGTTGAATCGTTTCTCCGGGACGCGTCGAGCTTCATTGCTCTTTGCTTTTCTGGCGGACTCCACTGTTGATTCTGGCTTTCAGGAGTTGCAGTGGTTGGGAATAGTGTGGTGGAATTGATGTACAAACATTTCTGTTAACAAATCCATTGCAATTACTAATCAATCGAGTTCAAAAGGAATAGGTGCATTTTTGTTGTATTTTTTATATCCACCAAAGTATGTGCTTATTACCGATTAAGTTGGCTTGACTTTAGTCTGATATTAATTTAAACACGTGGTGTGTTTAAATTGTGTAAACAATTGTTGGTAAACCTATTGAAATAAAATAAAATAAAATATTCGTTACGCGATTTCTTTACTTAGTGCACCAGTTTCAATCATTCTGACTGGAGGAGTACTCTTTTTAAGTTGTTCTATAAAAAAAAAACAAGACCTGACATACCTTTGTTCTATTTTATATAATACGGGGGTTTAATTTACATTATACACCAACCTCATGGTTAACCCACATATTTCTAATTTCACTAGCTTAACTTAAATAATTAATAACAGTTTGAGTGAGTCATCAATAAGAAAACCTTGCCAAAATTGCCAGTAAATTAAAAACAAAGCAATTTTTAGGGTTCCGTACCTCAAAAGGTAAAAATGAAACCCTTATAGGATCACTTTGTTGTCCGTCAAGTCAAGTCTCAAGTCTGCTATCTCTCAAAGCAGTGAAAAAATCAGGTTTCTAAATCAACGCAATAAAAAGATACGGCGGTTTACATTGCATATTTAGACATTTTCAAGGGAATCAAAACTCAAAACCTATAGGGTACTTCACATTGACCTAGAATCGTGAAATTTGGCAAGAAGCAAGGTCATGTAGCACAAGTAAAGGGAAAACTCCGAAAACCGTAAATTTGTAGTTATTTCTAAAAAACAAATTAACGGAAACCTCGTTGCGCGAGTCCAACTCGCACTTGACCGGTTTTTTTTTTATGTATGTTGACCTATTTTTACTAGATAATAATTGTAACATATTCACTTAGATACAACGATATATTTTATTAGAACAAAGTGGTTTGACACATATTGCCCGCTCTGACCCAAATTTTGGAAATATGAACAATGGTATTAATAACTCTTCTAAACAATAAAGCTTTGTAAAACTGACATAATCAGAGACGGGCTTCGCAATTAATTTTGCTTATAAATGGAGATATTCATAAAGAAACCCAGATTGTTATAACTTTGCCATTAAAATCGTCCTTGACTTTTGTATGATGGAGATAGCAAAGGCTGAAGCAAAGGCAAGAAGCTGGTACCGGAAAACGAATAGCAAGTTAATTAATAATTTAAAATTAAATTGAAATATTGTTAAGTCTCCATCCGAAGTCTTTTCAGAGATTTACAATGTTGAAATATTTTTTTTTAGCATGAGTTATAATTATTGTTGTCATATTAAATTGTTACAGTTTTGAGTTACAATTATTAAACTTGCGACGACCAAGCGACAGCCGTCTGTCGCACTGCTATTGTTCTTTCATTGCGTCTCGAATCACGTGTGTTCGAAGGTTTAAATAAACAATAAATAAATAATATCTTGGGACAACTCACACGCAGCCATGTGATCAAAAACAATTTATTTATTTTATTTAGTTGTTTCAGGCATCAAGGCCCATATAAACATATACAATACAATATTAATATAAAACTTAAAAATACTATAAATATACATTACAAAATAACTAAAACTAGTGCACACGAAGTGTCGGCGTCGTGTTTCGCTGACTGGTGTCATGTAGGCGGCCGCGAAACCGGCGGTACATAACACCTTTCGGCCAGAACTCTTCCTTGAGGAACTTCTCGAGATGGTGTGTCGGAATCGAAACGCGCACCACGAACCAACAATTTAATCAGACAACTTTTTATTTATTGCCATTTGTGTTCGAGTACAGCTTCCATACATTTTTTCCCATCCTCCTTTGAGTATTTCGGCAAGAGGGAATATAATAAGCATCCCTGTGCAATCTCTTACACGTGCAAGCTAAATTACTATCCGAAAATTATTAATTATGACCTCGTTTTTGTCTTTGACGCAATGCGAAAGATTTCCGCGTGACGATAAGATAATGTAAGGTCATCCTGCACAGTATTCTTTTGTGCGCACGCGCAAAACGTGGAACAATCTTCTGGAATGTTGCTGCCACTGATGTGGGAAGAAGAAACTTTACAGGTGAGTGTTTTTGGTACTTTTTTACCCAAAACCCAAAAGGTAGGGTTATTGTTTTTTTTTACTTTCATTATATCAGGTTACTATTGCAGATTAAACTGATGTTGTTGGATACTAGAATTATAGTAAAATAAATTATACGGATCAATAATAACGCCAAGTTAACACCATATTTTTTACTAACTGCTGCCGACGGTATCCTCCGCGAAGCTGCGTATAAAACGGCATAAATACTGTGAAATAAAATAAAATAAAAGTAAATTGTTTATTATGCACTTATGGGATATAAAATCACTTCTACATGTAATTCTTTTTTATTAGATTGATTCGGCATTTCCTTACTGACTACTTCAGGAAGAAATGCCGAAACAAACGCTGGAATTATCCTCTATTTTACAGTCCAGATATTATTATAAATCTACCTTTTTGTTTAACGAACGATGTGGAATACATTTCGGTCTAGCTAGACTATTGAGCAAGTTCGAATGAATATTTCTGGTAAACCTGCCTCAACGAGCATCGGGAGCACAACTTTTACTAGCTCCACGGACCGACATGACATGACGTTACCGCTTCGCGCTTGTAAGAACTTAGAAAATGACAGAAGATAAAATATTTATTTTATTTCCTGAAACATCTTATGAACTCATGTATTCTACAATTTTGTACAAATATATATACACAATGTATTTTATGTGTAAAAAAATGCAGAGTATGGCTTGATTTTGCTAGATTTTGCATCTACATTTTCATTTTTATACATTTTTTCTAAGATTTCCTTAGTGACCTTCTACGGTCACTAAGGAAATCTAGAAGAAAGGTTCAAGAAAGACGTAACGTTTTTCTTCTAAGGTGACTAAGAAAAAAAAGGTCAAAAAGCAGATATCAGTCGGTATACAGTTTCTTTATTTTATAGTAACATACATGTGGTCTGCTTAAAATTGTCAATTTAATGAAACGGTAATTAAACATGAAGTAAAATTAAGGTTAGACATAAAGTAATAAGTATAATAAACGGGTGCCCTCTATCTGGCAGAAACTTGTTTCTCCGAAACCTATTTGGCATAACTCACTTGGCAGAAACTTTTTTAAACGAACATTGTTAAGGTATAAAAAATATTTAACATAATTGTTTTTTGGCCTAATGTTTTTATGTCGGTATTTTAAATGGGATACTTTTAAGATGGCAGAATTGTATTGGGAATAATTACCTTTGTCAGAGTTACAATTTTGCATAATTTCGTTTAGCATAACGTTTATTTAGAGCGCCGATTATTTGGCATAATTTGACTTAGCATACTAGGAAGATCACAGAATTTCAATAGAAATAATTTATTAGTCATATTGAAAAAAAAAATATTGTTTTAAAAAATCACTATGGTGTGCTACAAAAGTGAGTGACAGAAATGAATCGCTGGAAAACCGACTTCACGTAGTCTTGTCTGCCCTACCCCTAGAGTGTAATTTAAGCCCGCGAAGGCGCGGAGGGGTGAGGCGGACCGCGAGCTGAGGAGCAGGTGGTTTTAACGCACACCGCCGCGGCTGAGGCTGGCCGGCTTCGCCGGCCAGCAAGCCGAAGCTGCGGTGGTGGACGTAAAACCATCTGCGACGATTAGCTCGCGTGGGGCCGCAGGAGCCCCGCAGCGCCGGAGCCGTGACAGAAGCCATGCCTGCTGCTTGTTGCATACTTGCTGCATGTTGCATACCTGCTGCATGTTGCATGCCTGCTGCATGATGCATGCTTGTTGCATGCTTGCATGCTTGCTGCATGCTTGCTGCATGCTTGCTGCATGCTTGCTGCATGCTTGCTGCATGCTTGCTGCATGTCAAAATAAGATATGAAATGCATGCCAAAAAATAATTCTTGCTGTGAATTTTCTGCGATATGATGGTTCTTCTTTTGATTATTATGGATATAAAATATATGGCAAAAGATGATTCTGGTTTTGAACTTGCTACGATGTGATGGTTATACTTATTGATTATTATGGATATACAATTTATGCCTAAAGATGATTCTGACTTACAAAATTAAGGGTTTCGGTGTATGGTAAATGAGTGTATGCCAAACGATTTTCTGCGAAAAGAGGTTTATGCTATCCGTTGTTATGCAAAATAAAATTATGACGTAAAAAGTTCTGCTATAAAGGGTGGACCCATAATAAACTAGCTTTTTTTTTTTTTTTTTTTTTGGTGAGTGGGAAATCATCCAATGACTGCTCCCGTCCTGGGTGCGGCGGGAGGGTGTGTCAGACTCTTACTGACTAAAACCCACTCATGTTCCTTCGATTGCCTTTTATGTTCCAGGGTCACGGTAACAGTTATAAACATAACATTCCGCAACCCCGGCAGGCATAATAAACTAGCTTCTGCCCGCAACTTCGTCCATGTGGATTTTTTTTGAATTTTCTTTGCTATAAATCTCAAAGAGCCCGAGACCTTTCCAACGAATGCACAACCGTGGAAATCGGTTCGTGCGTTCTGGAGCTATAGCGTCAGGAAGGAAAACCCGACTTATTATTATATAATAGAAGATTAAACGAATATTATAGAAATAAGAAGCGAAGATGCAGAATAAATTCACAATAGAAATACGATGATAATGACGACACCAAAAATATGTTCTCCAAACGTGAATAAAACCCATAAAACATAAAGAAGAACACAAATAGACGACGTTTAAATAAGTCAAAGCTGTCTAAATAAACGGTTCACCCGTCGTATGGTCTAAATAAAAGTATCACAACAATTTCAAGGATAATTGATTTATAAGGAACTGAACTATCATGTAACTGGTTTGATAGCGACGACCTTTCTTATTTGTCTAGGTTAGACGATTCGGCACCCAGTGCGTTCTACTGGGCAATTTGGACCTCCATCAATTTGTAGTTGCGTAACATCGTTACTGCTGTTTCAAGTGGAGAAGTTTCGGTTATTAATGATTTGAAAGATCTGTCTTATATTGGGGAAGGTTTTGAGAGCTTCGAGATAAAAAAAACATAGTCCTTACACATTATAACTAAATAGCTATTTTTTTTTGGTGAGTGGGAAATCATCAAATGACTGCTCCCGTCCTGGGTGCGGCGGGAGGGCGTGTCAGACTTTTACTGACTAAAACCGACTCATGTTCCTTCGATTGCCCTTTATGTTCTAGGATCACGGTAACTATTATAAATATTCCGCAACCCCGGCAGGCGTTGGCCCTGTTGGGCCCCTTCCTGTGCTGACTTCTTCCCTTTGAGGCGCGCGTGGAACACTAACGCACCGTCCGGTCCTGGTCCTAGCCGGGCGGCGAGCTACCCATCACTCGCCATCCGCAGAACCGCGCCTACGGTGTAACTAAATAGCTTTGGCCCGCGACTTCGTGATGTCGATTTTCCGTCTACTATTTACCCCAGTAAGGGTCAAATTTCCAAAAATCCTTTCGACGACCAGGCGACAGCCGGCTGGCGAGCTGCTATTGTCTTTCTATTGTGCCTCGAATCACGTGTGTTCAAAGGTTTAATGGATACCTACTCTTCAAAAAAAATACATCCTGTCTCTAGGTTCATCACTTTGAATGATATATCACCTAGTCAGTCAGTCAGTTTACTATCCATACTAATATAAATAGTAACTCTTTCTTTCTGTCTGTCTGTCTCTTCTTTACGCCTATACCACGGAACCGATTTGAATGAAATTTGTTACAGATATAGTCTGCAACCCGAGAAAGGACATAGGATAGTTTTCATCCCGGAAATTCCCCGGGAACGGGAACTATTATTCCACGGAGACAAAGTCGCGGGCAAAAGCTAGTTTTATATACATGATGATGTTAAATTTTGTAAGGATGAATGGATGTTGTTACTCCTTCACCCAAAATGGATTTTCCTGAAACTATAGAAATATAAAGAGCTTATCATAATAACAAAAAGGCTCCATAACATCACTTTAAGACCCAATGGAGCGGAGCAGTGCCAGTAACCGCAGACCTAACATAACACGGGTACGTGACGCGGCCCTCTAGGGCCAATGCCTGCCGGGGTTGCGGAATAGTTCAAATAGTAAGTGCGGCCCGCAACATAAAGAGCAACTGAAGGAACAAGGGTGGGTTTTAGTCAGTAAAGGTCTGACACTGAGGGCTGGAGGAGACACTCGATGATTTCCCACCCATAAAAAAAAATAACTCGGCTGAAACTGCGGGGGACAGACAATTTTTTTAACAAATACAGCCTATTATTCGTGCATCAGAACAACAAAAGCCTCTCCTGATATAAAACCCGTAAGACTTAGTACCACCTTGCAGGAAAGCGACCGCTCTCCTTTAAAAAAAACAGATATCATAGGTAGGTCATTAAGACTTTTTGTCTATTACTGCTGTTAATGATATGCTGCTAATGACAAACAGAAGGAGAGAGTAGTAGGTAGCTTAGTATCTCTTTGGCATCCTTCAGGTCTCTTCTTCTTAATCGTGCACTCTTGACAGAGTGGTCGTGATCATGGAAAGTCCTTAGTAGCTGCCCTTGCGATTTCTCTCCACTTTTTTCTATTAGTGGCGTTCCTCGCGCACTCCACCATCCTTCAGGTACATCATCATAATATCTTTAGCCTTTTCCCAATTATGTTGGGGTCGGCTTCCAGCCTAACCGGATTCAGCTGGATACCAGTGTTTTACGTGAAGCGACCTATCAGACCTCCACAAGCCTTACCAGTAACTGGGCGACACCATAACCCTTAATCAGACTGGTTAGACTTTCCGACTTCTGCCTAATGACAACACTGGTCCATTACGACATTATTATTGAACATCCTTCAAGTACACTATCCTTAAAATTGGTTCAGTAATTCCCAAGGTTTTGCACTTGAAAGTTAGTATAAGATATCGTAATAAATAAGCTGTCTTACATCCATATTTATCAAGACATAAATATCACACAATATAATCCACTGTGTAGTTAAATTGTAAACATTAGGTGCATTTCTTTAGGGAACAATAAATTACGTGGCAGCGATAAGATAATACTAGTTTTTATTATAAACACTAGCAGTTTTTAGAAACTAAAATCCCCTATTTTATCCCCTTTAGGGGTTGGAATTTTCAAAAATCCTTTCTTAATGGCTGCTTATATTTCACAAAATATACCTATACCTTTCAAGTTTCATGGCTCTATGACC
This sequence comes from Athetis lepigone, assembly GCA_033675125.1. Lineage (NCBI taxonomy): Eukaryota > Metazoa > Arthropoda > Insecta > Lepidoptera > Noctuidae > Athetis > Athetis lepigone. The sequence goes on along the minus strand of CM066234.1, from coordinate 5,425,481 downwards.
AGCGGTTTAATTGGGCTGTACGTTGATATAGTCAACTGTATCCAACATACTTCCATACTAATATTATAAATGGGAAAGTGTGTCTGTCTGTCTGTTTGTCTTTCTTTCACGGCAAAACGGAGCGATGAATTGACGTGATTTTTTGAGTGGAGATAGTTGAAGGGATGGAGAGTAACATAGGCTACTTTTTGTCTCTTTCTAACGCGAGCGAAGCCGCGGGCAAAAGCTAGTTTTCTATAATTTTTTTTTGTTTTTAAAGTATGTATTAGTTTATTACTGTTTAAGATTATTGTATGTATTTTATTCTATGGGCCTCCGATGCCTGAAATAAAATGATTATTATTATTATTCTCTTTATTCATTTATAATACATAAAAAAACATTTTTAAATATAAATTTATAAAAATTTATGTTTTTTTAAAATATAAAAAAATATTATTATTATAATTATACATATACTAGCCTTTTCCTGCGGTTTTACCCGCGCTATATTACGTATTTCATTTCTTCTCCGCTCGAGTCGTAGCGTAATATTAATACACACATCAAAAGTGTCTAGGGATATTTCAATTAAACCTAAACAACTAAAATTCTATTAACTTTTTGTTAAGACCTACACATTAAAATAAACCTTGTTTAATAGCCTATCTAATCTGATAATAAACATTTAGATAAAGTTAAATTTAAAAAAAAAACTATTTTTTACAAAAATTGTTGAAACATAAAATTAATAATCCACTTAAGACTCTCCTGACACATCTGCAGCGGTTCTGCATACTCAAAACAAGGTGTCAATATCCTGTTGTAGAATACTGTCCCAAGTCCTTTTAAGATGCAAGAAAAGCTGGTTTTCATCCTCAATATCTTCAGGGGAAATTCCTAAGAGCTCTTCTCAGAAGCATATCCCAGGCATGCTCAATAGGATTTAAGTCAGGGGATTGTGCAGGCCAGTCTAAAGCTTGGATATCATGCTGTTGTAACCAACTTGTGACGATACGCGCCGTATGTGGACGGGCATTATCGTGCATTAGCTGGAAATTTTGTCCCATTTGTTGTCTGTGGGGCAAGATTACAGGCTCTAGCACCTCATCTTGGTATTTTAGAGCAGTCATATTGCCTTGTATCCAAACGAGGTCCGTTCTACCGCCGAGACGAATTCCTGCCCAAACCATAATCGTGCCACCTTGATATGCATGAACTTGTTGTAGGTGCTGCAGTCGATTCCAACGTCCAGGGGGGCAATTCTCGATTTTCGCCATTTATCTCGAGTTCGAGATTGTAAGTCTATCTCTATGTCTATCAAAAATATCTCTATCTCTACCAAAAAATGTCGAATTGCGCAGAATTCCGTATTCTCAGTCAAAATAGAAATAAATGTCACGAAAATGTCGAGTCGAGTGAAGATAATGTTACCATTATGAAGAATCGCACGTTCCGTTTTTGGTAGCTTAGGAAAAGTAGCATAAGTGAATGAATGATTTTGTTTAAAAATGCTAAATATACGAATTTTAATGTATAAAACGAAACGTTTGGTGTAAAAATAATCAGTTTGACAGTTGACTGTCTGTCAATGACAGAATTCAAGTGTTAGGTAGGAAGTAAATGATAAAGTTCTTTATTTTAAAATAAAAATAGTTAAGTCATACAAAAAATCAATTATAATAAAATCGGTTACAATAATTGTGCACTCAACAAATACGTAATTTAGGTATTTTAGGGTGCGCAAGATAGAAATTCTAATAAACAAATAAACTCGTCCATCTTACAGTGGTTTCAAGTCTAATCGTGGTCGTCGTTTCAAGAAAACACAATGCACAAATCAAAAAGTATAAATCGAATTTCCAGTAGGTATGAGAGGCCAAGCCGTATTTTATTAAAAAAATAAGGAAATAAAAACACAGGGTACAATCCAAAACTCAACGAATTCACACAGAAATTACGTATCTCTACAATCGACATGACATCTCTACTGCTCAGAAGCACTCGACATGAACTCTAACGTTAGCCTTCGACAAATGTCGAACTCGACATCCCCAGAATAGCAACTTTTAAAATTTGTCAAAAAAATGACGTCATTCGAATTTTTTGTCGAATTCGACATTATCTCTAAAACCGAGAATTGGGGGCCAGGTTCTCTCCAAACACGTACTCTTCGCGAATCAGGATGAAATCCAAACCTGGATTCATCAGTGAAAAGCACAAGTGACTATTGAGAATGGTTCCAGTTTTCGTGTGGAATAGCCCATTGTAATCTTCTTCATCGATTGCCTCTCCTTAGCGCTGGTACCCTTAGTGGCCTACGAGTGCGTAGGTTGACTTCATGCAGTCGTCTTCTCAAAGTTTGACCGCTTACCAGCAAACCATACTCTCTCTGTAGCCTTTGAATCAATTGCATTGCCGTTACATTAGGTTGACTTCGTGCAGCATTTACTATGAATTGGTCCTGTACATGTGTTTTAATGCGTTGAGGTCCTCGGTGCCGTTCCACCACTTCCCCCGTGACACGATAACGTGACCAAAGCCTGGATATAACGCTCTGACTGGTCCTCATGGCTTCAGAAACTGCAATTTGGGACAGTATTCCCCAACAGGATATTGACACCCTTGTTTTGAGTATACAGAACCGCTGCAGATGTGTCAGGAGAGTCTTAGGTGGATCCACGGATTATAAATTTTAAGTTTGCAACAATTTTTATAAAACAATAGTTGTTTTGTTTAGGTTTTGATGTTTCAAAAATAAAGTTTAGATTGAAATTTTGTCCGAGTTTTTCCTCTTCTTCTAAGTTTTTTTTTTAATTTAACTTTATCTAAAAGTTTATTATCAGATTAGATAGGCTATTAAACCAGGTTTATTTTAATGTGTAGGTGTCTTAACAAAAAGTTAATAGAATGTTAGTTGTTTAGGTTTAATTGAAATATCCCTAGACACTTTTGATGTGTGTATCTTCTGTAAAAGCTCCTTCTACAAACCAAAAACAGAAAAATTACTTCTTGTTTGTTGTTTTACATTGCCACTGACTTCCATTTCAGTGTATGGGAAAAAGCCTGTAATTTTTCTTTTTAGGGCGAAGTCTGACTGTGTAGTCAAATCTAATCTAGATAGAGGGTGGTCGTAAGCCTAATACTTTGATTTTTTTTTACAATATCGAATCATCTATGTGTCTATATTGTTTGATTCCCTCAATTTCTCGTAGACCGTCAGATCCTGACTTTGTGCTGGCGTCGAGTTTCGGGAAACATACGTAAAAAAAGATTCCAACGAATTAAAAACCAGCTCCTCCTTTCTTATTGGTTCATAAGGTGTAATCCAAAAGTTCTTTTTTTTATTATTACTCTTAACCTAGAAAAACTCGTTACGACCAAAAAATTACAATTAATTATTATAATACTAGCTTCTGCCCGCGGCTTCGCTCGCGTTAGAAAGAGGCAAAAAGTAGCCTATGTTACTCTCCATCCCTTCAACTATCTCCACTTAAAAAATCACGTCAATTCGTCGCTCCGTTTTGCCGTGAAAGAAAGACAAACATACAGACAGACCGACACACTTTCCCATTTATAATATTAGTATGGAAGTATGGATAGTATTGTCACGAGAACGCAATGTGTTACACACAAAGCTATCACAAGATTCAAACCAAACAATTGAATGAAATCGTTTAAAAAGCAAACAACAAACTTGACAATTTGTTCTATAGTGATATAAACTTTGACCCTAAGTTCTTAAGTGCGTAAGGATCAAGAGCTTATCCAAGACCTTGAGATTACGTTCCTACAAGGAACGAACTTGAGCACAAGTAAACATCTGTTAATAAAGGTTAAACATAGAAATGCGCTTGCGACGATCGTAAAACTCGTCTGGGGCAAACTGTCGATTACTTTTAGATCCAGACAACTTGTTTTTTTTTAATCATAATGTTTCCCTTGTGTGAGTCTCGTCATATTTCTGGGAATCTATCGTAAAGTCACTTTGAATTTATTGTGAAACTCTAAATGTCACACAATTTAAAACGGTTTCCGTCAAGCTACTTATTGAACTGATATTAATTTCAGGGGTTCCTTAACCCTTCAGGGGTTCATCGGTTCATCATTCTGATGAAAGGACCAAAATATTCTGTAAAATAATGATAAAATGTTTGATCTTTAGACAGTCAATTAAACCTTCAAACACACTTGATTAGAGACACAATAGAAAGACAATAGCAGCCCGACAGCCGGCTGTCGCTTGGTCGTTGAAAGGTTAACTTTAATACCATCTTCTGCCATTTTAAAATTGCTCAAAATTGATTTTCCTGATTTCATCCTATGATATTTATTACAGATTGCAATAAAGGGTACAAACCTGTATTTATTACACAGGTTAAACTTTTATTGCATTTCGCACGTAAAAATAACAACATCTTTTATCCTACAATCATAATCTTGCAAGAAATCTGACAAAGGGTCATTGTCACACGTTGAGTTGTAGTGAACGACCGCACATACTCTTAGTCAACGTATGTGTACTGAGGTGCGTGCAACGAGACGATCTGACGCGTATAAGGCGTAAAGTCGGCAAATAACGTTACTCATTTATTTTTAACTATTTATCTGATTCAAAGCTTCGAAGACACGTGATTAGAGACACAATAGAAAGACAATAGCAACCCGACAGCCGGCTGTCGCTTTGTCGTTGAAAGGTTAATCTTCATGTCCAAAGGTTCGAAGTCGAACTTAATGGTGCCGATTCTCTTATTCACAAACTAACACACACAACATGTATACACATGTTTATGGCAAATAAATTATTCTATTCTATTCTATTCTATTCTATTTTATTCTAACGTAAATTTACGTTAAGTGCATCTTTCTCATTCTATTTTAATAAGAAAAGGACAGAAGATAAATTAGTTAAGTCCTGTCAAATTTAGATCCATAGATAATTTTTAAACGCGATTAAAAACTTGGCGACTAAATATAGGTACGCCAAATTTTCTTTAGCCGCTGTCTAATTTGACAGGATCTTCTGTCCTTTTCTTTAAGAAATGGAAAGAGAAAGATGCATTTAACTTAAATTTAGCTAAGTTTGTGAACAAGATAATTAGCACCAATGCCTAGACTTGCACAAGCCTAGAAGAAAGAAATTTGGGTAAGTTACATTATAAATACTTGTGCAAACTTAGGTTTGCACAAATAAATCGATACGTCTTTTTTATGGATGCGAAATCATCAAATGACTTTACCCGCTCGGGCCGGGGCGCGAGGGAATGTCAGACTTTTACTGACTAAAACCCACCCTTGTTCCTTTGGTTGTCTTTTATGTTCCGTGGCTACCATTACGTATTTTCTACCAGCCATCTATCTATGACGGGCCTGTTGGTCTAGTGGTTAGTGACCCTGACTAGGGCATCGAGAACCGGCCCTATTTTAGGAACCGGTTCTTTCGGTTCTAAATTCTAGACGGAACCGGGTACCCGGTTCTTTTGGGTTTTTTTTCATAAATTCTAGTTGAAAAGGGACTAAATGAAACATACTATATTGGTTAAGCATATTTATATATTTTTTAATTATACTCAAATTACAACATCGTTTTGAACTATTCAACAGTCAACACCGAAATTCAAATAGTCGTACGTTTTTTACAATTGCCAGCTCACTATCGGATATAGGTGTACCAGGAACTGATGACAAATTAAAAGTAAAACGAATAATGATTTTCATATGGTATACTTGTCATGTCATCTGTCAAGTGACATTACGTTTGTTTGTTTACATTTGTTATTTTCAAGAAATCTTTAGTAAAAAGTGAAAATATGACTAAGAAACCACTGCGGTCACAATCCAGAAGCACTGTTTATAAAGTATACCGATAGATCTGTAAAGAAGGAGTAGCTTACACGCAATTTTCAATTTTAGACCGCAAGCTCTTGTTGACTGGTTAGTATGACTCGCCAATGTTGATACTTTGTTTCATATCCATTTATAAGAGATTAACATAATGTATATTATATATTACGTAACATATAAATTTGGCTTATTACAGGGACGCGTACTAGTACTATACGAAGAATTATTGCAGAAGGTAGATGAAGAAGGCAGAAGCCTTTCAAAGAAGAAGCCGTTCAAACTTGCAAGCCCTAACCAAATTGGGAAACTAATCCCAAACCAATACACAATTTTCTTCATCTTTATCGTGTAAATAAATTATTTTATAGTGAATGGGTTGAATCATTTTATATAATTCAGATATCTCACTTTTTATTAAACCTTCAAACATACATATTTTGAGACACAATAGAAAGACAATAGCAGCCCTACCCGACAGCCGGCTCTCGGCTGATCGTTGAAAGTTTAAAACATATTTTAATTTTGGTCACTCACATTCACCTAAAAAACCGGTCAAGTGCGAGTCAGACGAGGGCAACGAGGGTTCCGTAATATGTATACCTACATCCCTCAACAATTTGTGAAAATCTACGGTTTTCGGAGTTTTTCCTTTACTTGTGATACTTGACATTGCTTTTTGAAAATTTCATGATTCTAGGTCAATGGAAAGTACCCTATAGGTTTTGATTCCCTTGCAAATGTCTAAATATACAATATGTAAAAGGAATATAAACAGCCGTATCTATTTATTACGTTGATTTAGAAATTTGAGTTATTTACTGCTTTGAGAAATTGCAGACCTGTATGTGATATCAGCTTGATATCTCGACGCGTCTCTGAGAAAAAAGGTTTTAACAGACGGACGGATGGACAACAAAGTGATCCTATAAGGGTTCCGTTTCAAAAAAGGAAAATTAGTAATCTCGTCATGTCATCTGTCAAGTGACATTACATTAATTATGTTTGTCGATAATTGTTGTTGTTTGTTTACGGTTAATTCTCGCAAAATACTCTCCAGCGTTTGATGGTTTATTATCAAAGTTCACGTGTTATTGGCAGAATTGTGGTGTCTTTTCCACAAAGGCCATTCATTAAGAGTTGAAGTTGAAGTTGAATTGTTGTTGTTGTTTTTTTTTTGGAATAATTCATTAAAACTTAAAAATGTCTAAGAAACCATTGCGATCACAATCTAGAAGTATTGTTTATCATGTGTACCGGAAGATTTTTAAAGAAGAAGGTGCAACTCAAACGCAATCTTCGATTTTAGATCGCGTGAATGCGTTAACTGGTTAGTATGACTCGCTAATTTTTATACTAGTTTCTATGCCCATTTTTATTAGTTTACCATACGTATATATCATACGTACATTTAACGTTGGATTATGATAGGAGTGTCTACTAGCACCATACGGCGTATTATAGCAGAAGGCAGAAGTAACGAAGGCGTATTTAACACGCCCGGAAAAAGTAGGAATGGGAAGAAGAAGAATATTAATTTGGACAACTTTGATCTGGACTTAATAAGAAATAAGATAAAAGAATTTTATACTGTACGAAAGGAAATACCTACAGTAATGAAATTGCTTCGTATTCTTCGGGAAGAAATTGATTTCAATGGAGGAAGAGAATCTTTGAGGTATATAGTAAAATTATGTATTTTTTTGTAATTTCAACGACCAACTAAAACTTATACATCCTAATAACAGACATTCTTTGTCTACAGACTTATATTGAAAAAAATCGGATTCGAGTTTGTGAGGTGCCAGTCAAAAAGGATTATTTTAATGGAGCGTCACGATATAAAGATACTCAGATTTAAGTATCTAGACAGAATAAAAAAAAATCGCGATGCCTCAGAAGACGAGAAATTAGACGTTATTTATTTAGACGAAACATACATACATGGCTCGTGTTCGGTAAACAAATGTTGGCAAAGCCAAGAAATTGCGGGCCCGTCCAAAAACATAGGCCAAGGGCCGCGGTGGATAATCGTTCACGCTGGTGGAGAAAATGGTTTTGTACCAAACTGTTGCCTGGTTTATAGGTCACAAAGTAAATCAGCGGACTATCATCACGATATGAACCAGGAAAATTTTACAAAATGGGTCACAGACAAATTGATTCCCAATCTGAGAAGGCCTTCTTTAATTGTGATGGACAACGCAAAATACCATTCTGTGCAACTGAACAAACCACCTACACAAGCCAACCGTGTTGCTGATATTAAGGAATGGCTCCAAACAAATAACATTAATTTTAATGATCACTGGAGGAAATGTGAATTACTCGAAGCAGTAAAAAGAAACTTACCTGAACCAAAGTATGAAATAGACGAATTGTTAAAATCGCACGGTCACGAAGTTTTGAGGCTCCCACCATATCATTGTACACTCAACCCTATAGAAATGATTTGGGGCATTATGAAACAAAAAGTAAGCGAAAAAAATGTGAATAGACCTGCAAGTGATATTAAATCATTAACAGAAGAAGCTTTCTCACAAATTGGGGCAGATGAATGGCAAAAATGTTGTGAGCATGTCAAAAAAGTGGAAGAGGATTTAATTAAACAGGACAGATTGGTTGAAAGGCAGGAAGATCGATTTATTATTAATACATCCGTGTCTTCATCATCTTCATCTGACGAAGATGAAAATATGCAAGTCGAGTTCCTGGAATCATTTTCAAGTTCTTCATAGTTTGTTTGTTAATGTGAAGGAGAAGCCTTGGTGTTAGATTTATATGAGTCACCTAATGGCGTCTGACGCGGCTTTCGCCGGGGGATTTTCGCGATAAAAACTACCAAATGTCCTTTCTCGGATCCCAGACTATATCTGTACCAAATTTTATTCAAATCGGTTCAGTGGTTTAGGCGTGAAGAAGAGACAGACAGACAGAGTTATTTTCGCATTTATAATATTAGTATGGATTAACCAGATATATATCTGCTATATATGTCTCACTCTTTTTATCACTTTTACTTTGATCACTCTGGTTAGGGGCTAAAATTAGTGCGTAAAGCCTTTGTAGCTTTGCCCAGAGTAGGCCTCAAGTAGGTAGGTCCCAATCATCTCAACAGCTCATAGAAAAGTACAACTAATCAAACATCACTGTTGAATAAAATGTCTTATCTTATATATAAAATTCCCGTGTCACAATGTTAGTTACCGTACTCTTCCGAAACGGCTTTACCCATTTTTACCAAATTTTATATGCATATTCAGTAGGTCTGAGAATCGGCTACTATCTATTTTTCATAGCCCTAACATTTTTAACGCGGGTGAAACCACGGGGTGCAGCTAGTTTTATATATAAAGTTCTCGTGTCACAATGTTAGTTACCTTACTCCTTCGAAACGGCTTTACCGATTTTTACCAAATTTTATACGCATATTCAGTAAGTCTGGGAATCGCCTATCTATTGTTAATACCCCTAAGTGATAAGAGTTGTTCACCCAGTATCATATAATATAAAATATAATCTATATTTCTGAAGTTTCATTAAAATCCGTTACGTAGTTTTTGCATGAAAAAGTAACAAACAAAAATACATACAAATATTTCCTCTTTATAATACTGCTAGTATTGATAAACAATAAGTGTAATAAATTTTTAGGGGAAAAATACAAGTATCAAAACATTTTAATCCGTTTTCCCCAGTGTTGTAGTCATCATATTTTATTTTCCATTTTTGTCATCAGTTCCTGGTACACCTATAGTATGTGTCATTACCGCGAATCCAACTTTTATTACTATACTATCCGAGAGTGAGCTGCAAATTGAAAAAGAACTGCCAAAAATTAGAATTTCGCGGGGTATCCTGAAGCATTTACCTTAATGTCCCTTTAAAACATCGTTAGTTTCTTAAAGCTTCATCATTAATAATAAATTATAACGTTATTTAATAATTTAACTGTGAAATGACACTATATATTCTGTTTGAACAATAAAGGAGCCCAGCCGCCATACATTTTTGGGCTAATTTTGAAATTGCCGGCCAACTAAAATGAACTTATTATTTGCATAGAGGATAACAAAATAAGCCTTTTTATTACTACACCGAAGTTCTAAGTCAAGTCTGTGAGATAATATTTAAACTCAAAATATGTAATTCGTTAGAGGAACAAAACCTAGTTATTGTTACATTTCTCGTATAAATGTGCGAGTAAGAATGTAAAAAAGGATTATGGTTAGGAAATCCTCAAATGACTTGGGGTGGGACAGACTTTTACTGACTAAAACCCACCCATTCTTCTTACACAGTTGCCCTTTATGTTCCGGGGCCACGGTAACTCTTCGAACAATTCCGCATCCCCAGCAGGCATTGGCCCTAGGGCCAACGTATTTAGGTATTCTGGATCGCTGTTTTAGACACGCAACATAACTTTCATGCATATGCCCCAAATAAAAAAGACTAATGAAAAGTACGTGACTAGTCTGACTACGGTACAAGCAGACAAGTCACGTCTCGTTAGCATGTGCCGCTGGGTGGTGGAAGTCAACACAAACAGATGATTAAAAAAGGATTTTCAACTATTATGAATCGAAAAAATTAATCAGATATATCTGTGGAATTAAAAATCTGAGAATTGAACACAGACATCTATACACGTATATACAATCATAATAATGTGACACCCCGTACCCTATATTAACGGAAGAAGACGTTAATTTTTTCCGGATTTCTACAATGCACGAGAAATCAAAAATGCAACTGACTACCATTACAGCACTTATAAATAACATTTTTGACAAGCAAAAAACTATGCATTTACACTTAAACTGAGCGAAACTTAGAGATTAAATGTTCAATACTCAATATAATCTCAGAAAATTGATTTAGAACTTTGGTATAGTAATGAAAAATGTTTATAATGTTGAATTCTATTAAAATAATGTGTTTTTATTTGTTGGCCGGCAAATTTAAAATGAGCCACATTTGGGTTATGTCCTTTGGATGATAACTTGATATTTAGAAAGAGTTTTATAGAGATAATTTTATTTCTAAATTTATTTTAAGAGAGAACCGAAAGAACCGAAAAACCTGTTCCTCGTTTTACAGAACCGGTTCTATCAGGGTCTCTCAGAACCGGGAATTCCCGGGAAAAACCGGTTCTTATGCCCTAACCCTGACTGCTAAGCCGGAGGTCGTGGGTTCGATTCCCTCCCAGGACAAACTTTGTGTGATGAGCACGATTGTTTGTTCTGTGTCTGGGTGTGATTTATCTATAACACGTATGTATTTATAAATTATATAAGTATGTTTATCATTTGTCTGGTTACCATAGTACAAGCTCTGATTAGTTTGGGATCAGATGACCGTGTGTGAGTTGACCCAAGATATTTATTTATCTAAAGTTCAGTTTCCAAATGTAAAACCGTTCAACTATTCAACCCTTTAATTTGTAACCATAGACAACTAATTTAATACCTTATATTTATTTTAAAATGAGGTGAATAGTTTTCTATTATTCGAAACAAATTTCAAGTAAAATACGAGAGCACTCTCTTCTATTTTACCTTCTTATCTTTTATTTTTGTTTATCGTATTTTACCTAAAGCAAAATGCACGTAATCACAATATTTTATCAACGGTCAAAATTGGTCCTTCTGGTCACAATAACCTCTTGGATTAAAAAACAAATGTATCATTGAATTTCATGGACACTAATAATCACAATTTGTTATTATCAGTATCAACTTTTATGTTTTCATTAAATATTGCGGTCACGTTGGCAGTTGACAGATAAAATATCTAGAAAAAAGAGTTCATACATGGTAACCAGTAGGTTTGATCTACTTTCAAAGTTCAAAAATCAATTAAATCTTTGGACCCCCTTGTCAAAGTTTGATAACATATTATCAAACTACACGGGTGATACTAGGCTTTGGTATTTTGGGGTCATTAATTTCGTCTCTCTAATAACCTCTTTTTATACCTTTTATAGGTACCCCTCTTTTAAAGTTTCGGGTGCTGGTAAAAAAAATATCTGCTATAACACATTTTCGCCGTTTTCCCATTCCGTGTTTGGAGATTCTATGAAGATCCTTCTTATGTCTAGAATTTTTTCAGTCATTTCGTGACCAATAAAGCTAATTGCTCAGACATTCAAATTAATAACTACCAATTAAGACATCTTCGTCATATTTAGCGTTGAAAGCAAAACTTTTCACCAGTTGTTCGCAACATGTACAATTAAACAAATTGAAAAATTAAAAAGGTAAAATTTATCGTAACATCCCACGTAAAACCGACCTTGTAACCTCTTGTACAGAGTCGAAAGTGCGAATGTGAAATAAAATGTACATGATTCAATTTTGTAGTGAACCCACGCATTTTTGTTCACTACGGGTCGAGTTTGTGTTCTATAAGCATCAGTATCGCACTGGCAGCTACCATGCGCGCGCGTCCCAATTTTCAAATATGGAATCCGCGGATTGCGAATTTTTCGAGTCGAATTTCGAATTCGGCTGAACATATTCCGTTCGCGATACATTGCGTGTTGTGTGGGTTAATGTTGGTTACGTTTCGTTGACAGCAGGCGGTGAATGGTGAGTTTGATTTTGAAAAATAAATAAATTATTGAAAGTTCCATATAAGTTTGAAAAACCGGTAATGAAAATAATTAACAGCAACTTATTGGGGGTTTTCTGCCTTTGTACGAAATACTTCTAGTGTTAGTCATTGTTATTTCAAGCCTAAGAATTTAATCATTTGTAGATTTTTGTCTATAGTTCGGGTGATAAAGCAAATAAAAATGATAAGATTTAAAATACACATTAATTAAAACTTCCATGCTATCTTCGAATCCTGCGCATCGTTGCGACGAATCCTTTGTCTTATTAGTAAGAGCACGAAGTCAGTGTCATGAGAATGCAGATTATTACAACAATCAAGTTATTTATTTAATTAAAATCATTTTACAGATTTTCTTTAATTCTCCGTTTTTTCTTCTTTCTTTAGCAAATCCTGAATCAATCAGGAAATTACTTATAATTGTCCATGGCTTTACCCGGTTTTATTAGTGCTCCTTTTTTTGCCCCAAAAAGGTGAACTTTGTAATACATTCTTCTCGTGGAAGAGTTAAAAACATCCATCCACCACTCTTCTTATTTAATAAGGTACCTACCTACCTATATATGGTACTTTTTTTTTCCAATTTTGCAAAGCATTTTTTATCTTTATAATATACTAGCTTTTGCCCGCGGCTTCGCTCGCGTTAGAAAGAGACAAAAAGTATCCTATGTTACTCTCCATCCCTTCAACTATCTCCACTTAAAAAATCACGTCAATTCGTGGCTCCGTTTTGCCGTGAAAGAAAGACAAACATACAGACAGACAGACAGACAGATAGACACACTTTCCCATTTATAATATTAGTATGGATTAGTTTTGCCGCGACTTCGTCCGCGTGGAATAATAGTTCCCGATTCCAGGGGATTTCCGGGGTGAAAACTATCCTGTCCTTTCTCGGATTCCAGACTATATCTGTACCAAAATTCATTTAAAGACAAACAGAGTTACTTTCGCATTTATAATATTGGTATGGATAATATGGTAAACTCACTGATTGCCTGGCTGTTAATATATCAACGCACTGTCCAAACCGTTGGTCTTAAAGACATGAAACTTGCAGGGTGTGTCCTTTGTAAGGGGTAGGGAACCACTAAGAAAGGTTTTTTGGAAAATCCAATCCTAAAGGGTAAAATATAACGCAAGTTTCAACAACCACACAGGCAAAGCCGCGATCATAAGCTAGTTTAATATCGGAATGTTTATAATAGTTACCGTGACCCTGGAACATAAAGGGCAATCGAAGGAACATGAGTGGATTTTGGTCAGTAAGAGTCTGACACGCCCTCCCGCCGCACCCAGGACGGGAGCAGTCATTTGATGATTTCCCACTCACCAAAAAAAAAAAGTTTAATATTAATTAATTTTGCAAAGGACAATTGACACTATATTAAATGTAGATTATTTTATTTTTATTGTCTGGAGACTGGGCGTAAAGATATCAGCAATACATTGTAACGCTATATCAATTTCTTATCTATTGGAAACACCTCCTACTAAAGATAATGGAATTCCTGACAAACTGCCCGTTTTTGAAACCAGACTTACCGGCTCTTAGGACCAATTTTTTGAACCAATCGGTATTCGTGCAATATGTAACACATTAACTCCATTTTATTTCGTCCGCACCAAAGTTTAACACTCTTGGCCTTACTAATAAACGCTGCATAAAGTTATGACAGGTTTATACGTCAAAAAATGTATGGTTACACAGGCTTTATTCATTGCATAACTTTACACAGTGATTATTAGTAAGGGCATATATTTATAGGTAACGCTTTAAGTATCATGTGTCAAAAAAATTACAATTTTGATTAAAGGACCATAATGGTCATTTTAGACTGAAATGATGATAGACTTGCAGTGTTGATGATATTATAAATTGTCTCCACTCGCTTGCTTTTGGAAACGATTGTTTCCAAAACTGAACACCCGCGATTGCTTCTGGCAACGATCGTTTCCAACAACCATTTTTTACAAAACCACTTTAAACCTTATTTTGTAGCTAATAAAGTCCTCGTAAAACGTTTTTAAACCATAGAATAATATATTATCCGACCTTCAAATACAAGTTGGCAACATAATACATCTAATTCTTATTACACGATAGGAAAAAAGTTTGACATCGCCATATTTTTGGCTTTTTTAGGTGCGTGTCTCTGTGTGCAGATAGTAAAAATGTATTGTAATTATACATAAAATATATCCATGTGTGATTAAATAAGTCTAGTAATCAATCTTTATGGCAACACATCAAAAAGACCGGCAGTAGAAAAGCCACCGACCGACTTCCGAAATAGTTATTTTTGTGCTTTTTAGTTTTTGAAGTCGGTTTTTTTTTTTGGAAAAAGCTTTTGTTTTTGACTTTTTAGTTAGTCTCAATGTCTGACTACGTTTTAGAGTAACTTTAAAAAAAATGAACGTTTTTCTATAAAAATTGAGGAGTTCCCTCGATTTTGGCATGATACCATCATCAGATCCTGAACCTGATGACAATGGGACCATTTGGGAAGTCTACCCTTTCAAACAAAAAAAGAATTTTTCAAATCGGTTGGTAAACGACGGAGATATGCGCGAACAAACATAAAAAAAATACAAACATCCGAATTGAGAACTTCCTCCTTTTTTTAGAAGTCGGTTAAAAAACAGTTGTATCGCGTTAAAGAAACAAACACTCATACATACAAACTTTCGCCTTTATATTAATTATTAGTTAGGATACGGATTAAGGTCTTAAATAAAAGACGTATTTCATGTGTTAATGCTTAGGCTAAACGTAAAATTTTATATTTTCCGTTATAGACTATTTACCGGAAAACGCATTTTTTATGCACTAAAAAGAAACTAAGCTAAGTAATGGTGCCGATTCTCTTATTCACCTAACGTAAATTTAAGTTAAGTGCATCTTTTTCTATACATTAAAAAAAGAATAAAGAAAAAAAAAGACAGAAAAGGACAGAAGATAAAATATTAGTTAAGTCCAGTCAAATTTATATACTTATATCTTCGGGTATAAGTCTTCTCACAAATTGCCTTATTATTGTAGAGGAAGTATCGGCCACCACTGCCTTCAGTATGCTATTGTGACTGCCCCTTATTCTGCTCAGGAGCGAGGCCGTTTTCTTGCGGATGATGGCATGAAACCCATCAGTGTGTGTTACCGCGAACATTTCCGAGACACTACAAAAACGAGGCAATCGCAACAGCATCCTAAAAACATTATTATATTGGACGCGCAGGACATCCAGCGATCTTTTCGAATAGTTGACCCAAAGATTACCGGTGTAAAAACTCTGACAATAAGCTTTAAAAAGCGTAATCTTTACTTGATCAGTACACCGGGTAAATCTTCGTGCCAACATATTACCCCTGACCGCCAGAGCCCTACGCTCCCTTTCAATGTCAACATTATATTTAGAAGTATTTTAATAACATAACTCAAACATCAAAGTCGGATTATTAAATTTCTGCCCAGGTTCTACAAACTCGTAGAAATTAAGTGTATTCTTAGTAAATCCGGGATTCCACATTGCAATTTGCACCCGTGCAAAACCGGGATGGGTCGCTAGTATCTTCTAAACCGCAAGGAAAGAAGGACAAGCTAGAAATCTAAATATAGAGATAATCTGTGTAACATAAGCGTAGATGAATCTGCTGATAGATGGATGTTCCATCGATCTAAATTTAATTTAGAATGGAATCATCCGTTACGTGGAAGCTCACGTAAGATGTTTAGCAAATATTGAATGAAAAAAGTACGTGGCAAAAAATATGGCGATGATTTGCGATAATTATATTGTGGTCTTCGTTTTCGTAAAAGCAATTTAAGTAGTCGATTCTTTGCTTGGGTTCAAACTCATCTCCTTCTCGCGTCGATTTCCTCTGGGTTGAGGGTTGTGACCACTTCCCAGAAGTTTCCTAGTGGATAACTCAAATCCTTCTGTGCCGATATACTGCCAAGTGAACAGAATACAATATTTGATACTATTAACCGATAAATTTAAGAGAATTTCTATAAAACCTCTCTTGATTTTAGTCCTAATAATCCGATTCATAAACTGTAAATTTTGATTTTTGATGCTTTGAAAACAATAAATTCTTCGTCAATTGGGTTGCTTACTTGTGACGTCATAAGGTGACATTGCCATACAAAATCTACCATCACCACCAGGGTCAATCCAACCTCACCTGCACGTGGTGCTCCCTGCTGATTCACTGAAGGCTCTGACGGCTCTGGGGGCCTACCACAAGCCCTTATAGCAGTAATACTTCGATATTACTTTCAGTGGGAAAGAGACGGCGCTAGACAACCTGTCTAACGCTGTCACTTGCAAACTCTGGAACAGGAATAAAACAATCTTACTTTAACCGTCATGGTAAGGGGGCAGGTCTCTTCACAAAGAGGAGACCTTCGCAGACATTTTGCATTATTTATGTTATAAATCTTTCTTTGATTGAGATAATTATTGTAAGATAAATAAACATAGTCGTGGCAGAATTGTGGTGTCTTTTCCACAAATGCCATTAGTTAAGAGTTGAAGTTAAATCGCGTTTTGACAGCTCATAAAAAGTACGTCAATTGAAGATGGTGTTATATGCGTGTTATATGATGATGCGGATCTGATCAGTCCAACGTAATGGGCTTCTACCAACCAAGTGGTCTTTTCTCTTCCACCTTGCCAGACACAATAAACTTCTCAAGTTATCGTTATTCTTTCTGGCAATGTGACCAAAGTACACTAGAACTTAGAACCCTACGTTGGCAGAAATTTCTACTCCTATTGAGAATATGGAAGAGAAGAAGAAGTGAAGAAAGCTAAAAGAAACTTTTCACGGCTGTAGCCCTAGTAATTTCGGTTGCTTATCAGTATCAGTCTAGTCGTTAATCCTTTTAATAAATATAAAGACTTTGCCTTCAAAACATATACTGCTATTACATTTTGCAATAACAAAAAAAATACAGACTTTTGATGGAAGTTTTAAACAATTATGTTCTGGCTTCTGGCACACGAACCTAATTGCAAAGAAAGTCTAGGGAAAGATATACTCCAAAAACCTTGAATGAGCCTGCAGGGCCATATTATTATTTAGTTAACATCGGCGAACCATCTCCCCTACCCAAGTTCGATGCTGATGCAGAACAAAACAAACAGGTCTTACAATTTTACCCTCAAAAGATTGTTGATTTGAAATAGTCATCAAGGATCTCAATGCGAACCACCACCAAAGTTCCAAATAAAGTTGTTGTGGGTGTTTAGCCGTGAAAGTTGAACAGATATACCCTTATGTGATGAAGTCATGGGCAAAAGCTAGTAATTTATACTAATAGGTATTATAAAGTTTGTTTCTTTGTTGAACGCGCTAATCTCAGAAATACAGCCCATTTATCGAGAAAGGCTAAAGGCATAACATCACGCTACGACCCACGGGAGCAGAGTGGTAACCAAAGTTGCAGGTGAAACCGCGAGGTACAGCTAGTTAATATACATATAACATTCGGAAGCAAGTTTCTGTGTTTATTACACTTTTAAGCCTAAAACAATGACACGATTTCGATAAAATTTGTTGCGCAGTAGGCATTACATTTCTTTGTGGCATTTTTTTACAGTTGAGATTGATCATTAGTTTATTTTCCTTAAAAGTGAAATAAGCCAAACGACCCATAGTCATGGACAAGAATTACTAAGAAACGATTATTTGGCAAAAAGTGCAGAGGTGCAGACTTATTATGATGTCACCCGATTACTCATAGCGCAAGCGCAGTGATCAGTGATAACAACTGACTTCGTTCTATATGAACTTACTAGTTTACGATGTTTTCTTCGGCTTCGACCGCCAATTTTCATACAATGCTTTATCCTCTATATTACGTCACCAAAGGTTAAATTTCTTTGGGAAGCAGTCACTCATTGAGGCAGATATGATAGTAACAGCGCAATTCTCGGTCACCGTAAGCGCGGGCCTTCGAACGGCGAGCAATGGGTAGCTGGCCATCTATCAGAACCAGGCCTGTGTCAACGGCGCATTATGTTACTCGCGCGCCTCAAAGTAATGTCGGCTAGGGCCATTGCCTGCCAGGGCTGCGAAATTTGTTCGAAAGATTCACCTCGGTCCTGAAACGCAAAGGGCATTAGGCGAACATGGATGGGCTTTAGTCAGTAAAAGTCTTACACTGAGTCATTTGATGATTTCTGTTGAATTTCTAAAATTTCAAGACCCACTAAGAAGCCTTAAAAAATAAACTACTATGTGCTATAAGCTTCCGTAAAAAAGTCGGTCTATTTACAAAGGATGTTATAAGGCACGCTAAACTTATGACGACTTGAGGACTACCCACACTTATTCAGGTACATTCGCGTTTCGCTGAACGATTTTGGTCATACAAGTTCTAGTTCTATCAGCCGCGTTCAGCACGAATGAGAAAAGCCGTCATGTTTAAGGAACTACGCATATTTATTCAGCTCTATTAAGCTGATGTCCATAGAAAACGACGATGTTATACAAAAACTGAACAGACGCAGAAAGTTGAATGAATACGTATACGCCTTCATACAAATTCGTTGTGGTTATGGACATAAGCTTTTTTTTGGTGAGTCAGAGGTGAGAAATCATCAAATTACTTCTCCTGTCCTGGGCGGGCGGGAGGTCCTGTCAGACTTTAACAGACTAAAACCCACTCATGTTACTTCGGTTGCCCTTTATGTTCCGGGGACACGGTAACTATTATAACTATTCCGCAACCCCGGCAGGCATTGGCTCTAGAGGGCCCCTTTACGTGCTGACTGCTCTTTGAGGCGCGCGTGGAACAAAACGCGCCGTCGACACGGGCCTGATCCTTATGGACATAAGCTGCTGCGCACATTTTATTCAGCTCTATTTGGCTTAGAAAATAACTACTTTGTATGAAGACGCGTCGCATCCGTTCAGATTTACCGTTTTGTTTTTGACAAACATTACAGTCTGATTGGACGCACAATAAGTTGGAGGAATGGGTCTCCCTGGCGATTTTGTTTCGCCCCGGACAGGGACCCAGGCGTAGACGTCGAGAGTCCCAAGACGACTACCGGCCACTGTAGGCGCGGGTCTGCGGACAGCGAGCGATGGGTAGATCGCCGCCCGGCTAGGACCAGGGCACCAGGCCCGCGTCGACGGTGCGTTAGTGTTCCACGCACGCCTCAAAGAGAAGTCAGCACGAGAAGGGGCCTAACAGGGCCAACGCCTGCCGAAGTTGCGGAAGACCAACCCTCGAATTTAACGCATGGATTGTGGAACGGTTATAATATTTACCGTGTGTACCGTACCCCGGAACATAAAGGGCAACCGAAGGAACATGAGTGGGTTTTAGTCAGTAAAAGTCTGACGCGCCCGCCCCGCCCAGGACGGGAGAAGTCATTTGATGATTTCCCACTCCCCAAAAAAAAAGCCTGCTCTTCTTTGCTTGCTGCCAAAACTGAACCTTGAAGATAGCCATTACCAGAGCGACAAAGCCCACAAGTTTCAGTAAGTCAGACTGTAAGTTCAAGCTTTTTTTGGTTAGAAACCACACAAGGAACCACACAAATGTCTATGTTTTTAGTCCCTCCTTTAATTATGGTACAGAACCCCAAGTGCGACGTGTTTTTATCTATTACGGAAAGTAGGTGTGGCCTCTCAGCAGGTACCTATATTAATTTTTTTATCATCAACCAATGGCAGTAATTAGGGCGTTCCCACATAATGTCCTACTCTTTGCTGATAATGTTAACTATTAATTACAACGATTTGTGTTAAAAATAGAATATTATCAGTCATAAAAATGGTACTTACAGATAAGTTAATTAATTTATTATTATTGAATCTCGCAATCGGATTGTCGGGAATACAATACATTGTTTTGTTTTAGAAATCAATCAATTGGTGGCACAGAGAAGTATAGCCCGCATCAAATCTCGTTTGTAGAATTGGTTGTCAAGCAAGCTTTTCGCGAATTTAAGATTATAAAATGTTGAACCTGACAATATTTTTTTTTTGTGTTGGATTCCAATATTTTGAATTGGCTTTTTCGGTTTTTGTTTCTGTTTTGTCATTGTTTAAGTGGCGTTTTTTGAATATTTATGAGAAGTACTTATCTCGACATCGACTTTGGTATCTATAATTATGTAGTTTGACGAATATAAATGACAGATATTAAAATTTTTTCACCCATATTTATTTAGTTCTATTCAGAATATGTAACAATTTTGTATTAAAACGCGTACATTCAGTTTGAAATCCGCATCTGTTCAGATGCTGAATAAAACTGAATAAATGTGCGTAAACCCTTAATAAAGGTTAACGGAACGGATAGAAGTAGAATTTATTGTAAAAATCCAGCTGGTTTTTTATACGTAATACAGCTCTTTTCATGTTTCTATCACGTAAACAAATATAAAAATAGAAAAATGTCGCTTAGGATTTTCTTGTATTAAAAGCTCGACACTGTCCTGACGGGCTTTAGACCTTAAATGTATCGATAACTTTAACGCGATTAAGTATATATGTTACCGGCCATACCCGAGTTTAGTCTAGGCTAAACTAGTCTAAGATAGGTCTACGGAGCCTTTCTGAGCAAGGCTCCTATTTCTGGGTGGTTTAAAAAAAATAACCACAAAATCTAAAGCTAATTACAGCCACCCGGCAGCCACTCCGCACCGACTCACCTTATAACGAGGCGATCCGGTGACGCTACAGAGTTGAGATAGTGAGCGCATGCCCATACTGATACAAGTCCATATACTAGCCGAAGGAGGCGAGTCGGTGCGGAGTGGCTGCCGGGTGGCTCTAATGAGCTATAACCTTAAGGCGAGAGCTCCGCTCCGCTTCGCTCCCACCATAGCCTTCTAACCTAACCTGTCCGAGTCGGGGTGCCCTGAGTCGAGGCGAGGAATAACTAGTTTAGCCTAGACTAAACTAGTTTGTCCTGAAATCGGGTTTGGCCGGTAGCAAACACCTTTTCCATACAATTAAGTAGCGCTTTAAAGGGATTATTCCGATCTGTCACCCCGTTTTGTCCCAACGGGTGTCAGATAGGAAAAAAAAGTTCGATTTGTGCCCCAGTTAGCAATGTGTGGAACACAATTTCTATTAACCTCTTCACGCAACTGCGCGCCTAGTACTTTTGATTGATTTAAATACTAAGTATCTCAGTAGTATTTTCAGTATTTTACCAACCCATGGGGACAAAACGGGGTGACAGATCAGAATAACCCCTTTAAAGTCTATACTATAAAGCCCTGCCAGCGAGTTTCAGTACCTATGTACCCAAGCACGTTGGTAAATAAAATAAATTCACTGAAACTTTACCGTTGGACTACATACGAAAATGCTTTCACGAATAAATCAACGTAAGATGTTTAGCTAATACATCTTCTTGTGGATTTTGATTAATAAATTGGTAAAACTACGCATTTCAGCGGTTTCTAGGCGCGTGATACGTTGCGTGAAATAGATAGAGTGATTCCCTGGATTCGGTGCGCTTAAATATTTAACCGTCATTAGTGTTCGGAATGCAAAATAAATGTTTGCCAAACGTGTGTTGCACTTTCTTATTTAATAAGACAGTTTTTACTATTCATATTATATTGGACTTTTTTCATAAAACTAACACTACTAAACGGATATTGTAAAACTATGCATTAACCTTTCGACTACCAAGGGACAGCCGGCTGTCGCGCTGCTATTGTCTTTCTATTGTGTCTCGAATCACGTGTGTTCCAAGGTTTAATTTATTTCAGAATGACACAATCATATAGGCAGATATAACTTTCCGCTATGACCCACGGCCACTGGATTAGAGCAGGAACCAAAGACCTAACATAACGCAAGAAACTGCGGACAGCTAGTTTTTAAATAAGGTCGTAGTTTTTATTTTTTAGGGTTTTCATTTCTTTAGCGTCTCAGTTCTAACCTCTACATTAATACGGTATTACACCATCATCAATAGACGTACTTTTTATGAGATGTCAAAACGCAATTCTCCAATATATTTTATATGACAATGGTGCTGATTCTCTTGCTCACAACCTTAACTAAATTTAAGTTACATGCATCTTTCTCTTTCGATTTCTTAAAGAAAAGGACAGAAGATACATTTTAGTTTTAATCCTGTCAAATTAGACAGCGCCTGAAGAAAATTGACGTATATTTAGACGCCATTTTTAAATTGCGTCTAAATTATCTATGTAGTGTCTAAATTTGATAGGACTTAACTATTTCTTAATTAAATGGAAAGAGAAAGATGCACATAACTTAAATTGACGTTAGTTTGTGATTAAGAGAATCGGCACCAATATCACCTTATGACTAAACAATTGATTTCAAAGCAACTAAAAATCCAATTTTACAGAAAATTTAGAATGATCCGGATTTTTAGGGCTAAAATTAAGAGAGGTTTTATGGAAATTGTGTCTTAAATTTTTCTACGTGAAAACACCCAATTGCAAATGTGTTTTTAACAATGATTAAAAGTTTCGTATCTGATGCTGGGCGCAAACTTTTCCGTATTTTATCTTTAGGAAACCACGGAATCCTAAAATCCAGATTGTTCCAGGCATCTAACATTAGCAACACCATCTGTTCTGTATCAACAAACGTGAAAAACTTAATTGTAAACAGCCGACGACGGATTTATACACAAGCTGTCAAAACTTTGAACATTTTTCAATGTGAACATGTCGAATAGTTTGGTAAAAGGAAAATTATGAACGCTAAAATACCTTGATGATGTTATACATAGTGGGAGGGGTCGGCCTTCTTTATCTAGATGAACGAACTCTTTATTTTTAGACACTTCTTTAGCACCTGTTCGGTTCGCGAACTTTAAACTGTACCTAGTTTGGTGCCGTGGCTTGGCTGGTAACGTGGATGTGGTAACGATGCCAATAGTGTGGAGGTTTTAATTTGTGTGTGCTTCAACTTGTGAGTTAACTGTCCGTTGTTCTTTTTTATTTAAATTTCTTCTCTTTTTAAATTTGATTTTTAAATTATTGTTCGTTTTATTTTAAATGTCGTTTATATTCAGATTTTAGTGTCGTTTTCTTTTTAGTATTTAAAACGATAAAATTGCTGTTTATACTTTATTTGTTAAAAGTGTTTTGTATATCTATTTAATATCGGCGTTTTGTTAAATTTTTCGTCACTATAATAACCCTTCTTTTCTACAGTGTATTTCTAACTTCGTCCTTCCTTTTTGTGTTGTTAAACATTGTACAAGAATTTGCACTGCTCTTGGCCATATGACTGTGCGAAATATTTTTAAATTATCGTGATCGACCTTGTAACTTGTGAAAGACATATTCCATGTCAAGTTCAGCCGTAGGTCAGTTCATTGGGTAAACAAAACTCTTTATTTTTAAGCTCATATGGTATTTACACGTGTTCAAAATAATAGGAACGATAGATAATAAATAAATTTACAAAATTATTTTATTTGTTCGCATTTTAGAAATAAAATATTACTTGCAAAATCAATTTAGTACAACAATTCAATGATGTTCAATTAAGTATAATAGAATTAAAATCTAGACTGAAAGTAAGGACAGAAAATTAAAAATAATTATTAAATATATTTTTGTACTTATAGGTATTTCGCTTTAATTTTATTTTTTTAAATACAATTTCCAGGGCTGTTCCTGAAAAATACAATATATATTTGAAAGTAAAGACCTCACGATAAGGTTTCAGAAAACTAAGCCTATTTAGGAATTCATTGAAATCCCGCGCTTCGGAAAAAAAGTAAAAATCATTAGTTCTGATTTTCCCGACTTTCATTAGGATCCATTCCATTTGAAGAATCTTAACAAAGTTTTTTCTTTCATTTCAGATGGTGGCTGCGCTACCGACGGTGAAACAAGAAGAATTGAGAATTCGACCAGAATCGTTTATTTAAATTGCCATATACTTACGTATTATAAGTTTAAAACGTTACTGAATTGATCGACGTTTTGTAGTCAAATAAGAATTATAAGTAACTTAATAAAAAATAATAATAATTTTTAAATAATTAATTTAAATTATAATAAAAAAAGTTTTAAAACATTTCAAAACTTGTTAAAATATCTAATACTAAAAAAACAAGATGTATTTGGGAATCAGGTATAAAATTTTCTTTTTTTATTAATATTTATAACAAGCATGAATGGTTTATGATTTTGGTGATTCCGTTGATATAGTTACCAAAGTGGCGGCTTTGGTTTATTATATTCGATGAATGACCCATATGTATGTAGATGAATGAAATGGGTTGTGAATATTAATAAAAAAAAACGTTATACCTGATTCAGAAAAAAAAACATTTAAAAAAATATAGTTTTAGGGAAACGTAAAAAGTATTAATTAAAAAAAATAGGATAGGAATATAAATAGTATTTAGTGTAAGATAGTCTTAAACTTGTTAGGTTGTCAACATTGCTTCTATCTAAATTATGGGCTCGAACATAAGTCAACTACGCAGAAGACAAAACTAACATCGTTAAAAATTCCATTAATAACACCCAAATTTTTCCAACCAACAGACACACGTCGGCACCACTTCAAAGGTCTAAAAGTGATCAACTTCAGGTTCACGAACAAAGTCCTGCAGAACGAGCTCGACGAGGCGGTGCTGAACCTTCACATCCAGGATCTGGAGACACGGAACACCACCGTAGACCCTGACGAACCGTTCACCATCAACCTACAAGTCAGCAGGGTAACGAGAAACAACCAAGGGAGCAAAGCGTCCGTACCTTACTTCGACAATTCGGTAAAGATGACCAGAAAAGAAATTAGGGCTGGTAAATGGTTAAAGGTTAATATAACCAGGATGGTGGCAGAGTTTTGTAGGCTGCCACGAGAGAATTTAGCAATAGTTGTGAGAGTACAAGACTCGAAGAATAGAATGGGTTTGGTGGTGCCGCATCCGAGCTCTGAATCAAATAATGCTTTGGTGAGTTCAATGTTTTCTTTCTACTATAACTAGTTAAAACCGCTACCCAGGGCCAGGAACTCATTTGGGAGGAAGGGTACCTACTGGCCAACATCTCCTTCCCTTTTTTTGAAGATTGGAAATCATCAAACTACTTCTACCGCCATGGACAGGGCGTGTCAGGCTTTTACTGACTAAAACCCACCCATGTTGCTTCGGTTGCCCT
The DNA here is from genome assembly GCA_033675125.1 of Athetis lepigone. Lineage (NCBI taxonomy): Eukaryota > Metazoa > Arthropoda > Insecta > Lepidoptera > Noctuidae > Athetis > Athetis lepigone. The sequence goes on along the minus strand of CM066234.1, from coordinate 5,399,901 downwards.
TTACGTTCCGGGGCCGCGGTTACTATTAGAACTACTTCGCAGCCCCGGACATCTCCTACCCTCCCCTTTCCAGGTGTTTCAACTGGCCTGTTGGTCTAATGGTTAATGAACCTGATTGCTTACAAGGGGTTCCATTTTCAACCACGGGTTCGGTTACCATAGTACAATCTCTGTGTAGTCTGTGCCTTATTGGAATTAGATGGCCCTGTTTAAGTTGTCCTAAAATATTTGATATTTGATGCTCCTCTGCTGTTCTTTCTGATGATCCAACACAGATGGTCCGTACTCCGGGAATTGTTGAGCTTCTTCTTTCAAGCTTTTCTGGTGGACTTTACTGTTGATTCTTATTTTCAGGAGCAGTGGTTGGGAAAAATGTGGCGGCATTATGCCTATTGGCCTAGATCTGATCTGTCCCCTGCTTGTCCTAAGATATTTGTTTACTAATGCCGTTTATTTATACGTCTTAACCATTTCCCCTCCACCAAGTGCCTACGGCCAGGCTGTCACAAATTTCTGTGCAGTCTAATAAACTGTGCAAGCAGACATATGAAGGTTGTTTTCCCCAATATTCAATTGTTTCACGTTACTCTGAATTCTAAATGCAGTGCCTTCATTATCTACATTCTAAAGTAAACATTTTTTTTACCTCATTGGTCACAAAAGTTATCAGGGACAATTTTTATTAAATTTCGAATGATGCAATTAAATTCGCGGAAATTAAAGATTCTATAAACAATGAAGTCATTAGCTTTGTCTGAATGTAATTATGACCTTTTTATGTAAGTGTATGTTATATCAACCAGTTCAGTAATTAAGCATTTATCATATTTAGTCTTAGTTATTTTTAGTGCGTTAATTGCTGCATTATCATTGTCAAAAAATAACATGCTATTGCTGTCCCGTGAGGGTTGATAATTACGCATATGTATTTATAAATACACACCTACATACTGCTACACAGATACTATTATCTAATTATTGACAAGTGCGCCCCGAATATTTCAAGTTTTGTTTCTATATGGCCCTCGCTTGCTAAATGGTTCCGATCGCTGATCTATAATATTCCATAGGTACTTATCATAATTATGATAAAGCGAGGGAGATTCTTTTTGTTTCTATTTGTTTCTTTAAACGAGTAATCTCTGTTATCTATGCGGTATTGCCTTATACCTGATAATACAGTACGATTGTTAAACTACATATAACCAAGTAACAATAATGCAATCGAACGAAATTGAACCACGCAACACCGCAGTCGCTCACGACCAACCGTATCATCAAATCGAGTTGTTTCTAGGCTAAGTCTTGATGTACTGAGAAAAAATAAAAATACTAAAACATTAACTAAGATATTTTCGTCTCATTTCAGATGCCATACATAGAAGTAAGTCTAGGGGAAAATTTACACAAACGCACACGCCGAACTATCGGCATGGACTGCACGGAGAACTCTAAGGAAGCCCGCTGCTGCCGATACCCTCTCGTCGTCAACTTCGAAGAATTTGGCTGGGACTGGATCATCGCCCCCAAGATATACGATGCAAACTACTGCAGCGGAGAGTGCCCATATAGCTTCCTTCAGAAATATCCGCACACTCATTTAGTCCACCTCGCTGCGCCCCAGGGCAGCGGAGGACCCTGCTGCGCTCCTCGAAGAATGAGCAGCATTACAATGCTGTACTTCGACCATGATTATAATATCATATACGGGACCATCCCCGGTATGGTCGTCGAAAGCTGCGGGTGCTCATAGCAACGTTTTAGTATAGTTTGGGCTCCAAGATTGCATATGGTTTGTAACTACGCAGTTTTAGGTCAGAGGTCGTTTAAGAAGAGTTATTTTTTAATCTTATCTAAAAGTTTAGCGTATGTGTGTGCATAGTTTATAATCGAAAAATATTACTATTAAATATTTATACTTTTCTTTATTGAAATTCTTTATTAGGAATTCGCTTTCATTTTGACACAAGAAAGAGTTAACCCTAAAATTCCACGTATTATATTATTGTTCCTTTTTTTTATTAATTTAATTTTTATCTTTAAATATCTTGAAAACATATAAATGCAAGATGTCCTTGGAGCCCTAAGTGTGGAGTCTATAGCTATGTGATATTCGGTTGAAGACTGCAAACCTTTTTGTGTTGTGTGCCGTGAGTGTGAAAAAATGTACATTTTTATTTTACGTTTGTACCTACGTCTAGTATAAAATACTCAACCTGTAATGTCTGGTTCGGACGAGGCTAGTAATTAGCTGGTTATTATTATAGCAGACGATAAAGTTATTCTTATATATTGAGCTAGAACACGTGGGCAAAATACCAGCGTTGTATTTCTCCGATAATACAATCTTGAGTCGTTTATTTCTTTTGAGGCATAATTTGTTTATTAATGTCTTACGTAAATGCCTTCTACGGTAGTCGAGATATTTTTCTATTAATCAGCTGTATTTGCGAATCTAGCTAGCCACGTTGGAACCATGATCTTGTATTCTTATAACATCACATGTAAGTAGGTATCACCCATCTCGAGTATATCAATCATCAAATGACATTTTCGACCAATCAAAATATGTCTCATATTTTTGTATTTAGTTATCTACTACTCGTGTCGCTATTTATTAATTAACTTCTAAAACCAGCGATTTATCAGTTTTAATTAATTATTTAAAAATCAATAATCGTACTTTTTTTTCCAGAGAATTGACCCCTTGACTTTTTTATTGGTCAAGATAATATTGAAGAGGTTCAAGCGATAGCTGTAATATTTATCGTTTTATTTTTTATATGTAGCAACGAGTTATCAAGTTAACTTTAACTTGCGTCTCAAAATGGCATTTATTTTTTCTATTGTAAGTCTTATTAGACTTGGTAATTTTATTTATCGCATTAATTTCATGATTACTGGTCACGGGCATAATATTAAGATATATAGAAATAATGCATTATATTCTAGGGATACTATTAAAAATTCTGGAGAATTTCGATAATAATGAAATCAAATTATATCTATTATTAAGACTATATGTGAACCTGATTGATAAACTACAAATTACAAAATGTTAAGGAAATGTTAAAAAATGTGCTAGTTTTAAGATATACTGACGACGTCTTTTACTTTATCTACTTAATGTAAGTGCCCGTGATATGCATTTGTTTTCTGCCTTCAGGTATTTATCATCTTATTGTAGTCATAATCACTTTTTACCATCAAAATTTAATTATAAGTAGGTAGCTCTATGTAATTCGATGTAATATTATAAGTACTTTTGGAATTTCTCTTTTGATATTTTTGGATCTCGTTCAAAATTATATTTTTATAATAAAAATACATAATTTCTTTTAAGATCTAGCGGGTGGTGCTTAAACGATAGTTGCTTTATTTATAAAACATAATAAATATAAATATTATTGTACCAGTACCTACCCTTATAGAATACCCTTGTATTATTTTGGCGTGATCAAATTTTTTAGATATTTTTTTCGTAATGTAAGTTTTTAGAAAAATTGTAACGGGCGTAGAATTTTCAAAAAATTAGATCTCATTTTAAGGCAACCGTTCTAATGAGTGCCTTCATAAGGATCTCCCAAAACTTTTGGATAACAAAATAAAGAAAAAAAATAAAAAATGTTTTTATAAACATTGTAGGGTTAAGACTTTTGTGTTAGAATCTATGCGACGTAACTCGTTTATTGTCAGAAACACTAACATTTTCATGTTGATAAGTTTTTTAATAAAATAAATTTTCAATTCTTTACGACTCGTATTATTTTGTGGGTGTAAACTCTTTAAGAAATATAAATGTCTACGAAAACTTATTTTTTGTTTTTTTTTTGTCAATGACCTTTACGATTATAGCATTGTCTGGTTCCTTCTAGCCGGTTGGTAGCCCTGACTGCTTAGCCGGAGGTCGTGGGTTCGATTCCCACCCATAACAAACTTTGTGTGATGAGCATGATTGTTTGTTCTGTGTCTGGGTGTAATTTATCTATAATGTGTATGTATTTATAAATTATAGTATGTATATCAGTTGTCTGGTTACCATAACACAAGCTCTAAGCAGAGCTTAACTTGGGATCAGATGACCGTGTGTGAGTTGTCCCAGTACATTTATTTATTTATTCTAGCAGAGTAAGAATTAAGTGTTAGCTTTGGTGACTAGAAGTATTGATTTTAGCAAAACAACCTAAATACCGACTCTAAATACCTACTTAATTTAATTAATAAGCAGTAATTTTATTATACTGTACAACTGCATACATAACACATACACATATACAATAGTTTCAAGTAAGCCCTATACTTAAGTTTTCAATCGATTTCAATTTATCTTATTTTATTTTATTAATTAGTAAGCTTAAAATTTCCAGTCTACACATAAGTATAATGTACCTATCTGTCTAACTGTATATATACAGGGTTATTGGTAAAACACCGACATCCTCTCAGGACTATGTTATTATCATCATAAACAACAACTTTTGTTCTATGATTTTTTACAAAATGTTATACATTTACTAAAAACAAATCTTCAAGATTTCGTTGTCCTATCTAACACATTTCAACTCTGTATTGTGCCGTAACAACATACCTACGCTTCCCGCGCACTGTCCTCGTATGCTACGCAGACTTCGTCACATTTAGAGTGTTCAATTTAAATATTTTTAATTTTGTATGAAAATGTAATGAACTAAAATATGATAATTTTTAAAATGTCGTAGAACAAAAGTTGTTGATTATGCTGTTAGTAACATAGTCCTGAGAGGATGTCGGTGTTTTACCAATAACCCTGTATACAGGGTGGAAAGTTTGAATGGGCCCTGGAAGAAAACTACTTTAATACGTTAAAATAGAGTATTTAACTTAAAGGAAACTTTATTAGGAAATTTTATTTTTAGAAAGAAACAAAACTGCATTTAAAGATTTCCGAAAATTTGCCTGTCACTCTCGGGAATCTAACCGGCTAAAATCCAAAAAACAACACTTTGTTTTTTTATGGCATTAAACGTTTGGGATCATTTATAAAGACCAAATCTCTCTTACAAACATGGTTAATTAAACTAAAGGAAAACCATCAATATTAAGATTTTAATTTCAAATGAACAAAAATTTGGGCAATTAAAATCGCCCTTGATTTCAAAAGTTAAAATTTCATGGTTTTCCTCTAATTTTATTTACCATGTTAGTTTGAATGATTTGGTCCTTATAAATGATTCTATCGATTAACGTCATAAGAGTACAGGATGTTGTTTTTCCAATTTAAGCCAGTTCGATTGCCAGTTGTGGCACATTTTCGAAAATCTGTAAATGCAGTTTTATTTGTTTTAAAAATAAAGGAATGTTTACTTTAAGTAAAATAACCTATTTTAACGATTTAAAGGAGTTTTGCTCCAGGGCCTGAACTTTCCACCCTGTATAATCTAACCTAACCTAACGTAACCAAAATCAAAGAATAACAAACAAGTTAAAAAAAGGTATATTATAAAAACATTAAAACCCGAAATAACTGCACATTACTTTTATTTATAGACACAATATAATGCTCCACTCCATCTTTCATTAAAACAACATTTAAACAATGCTAACATAATTTATTTATTATTATATACACTACGACAATATTTTAAACTGTGAAATATTTTAAAAGATCAATTTAATCTTTCGATGTTGATGCCGAAGAAAAGGCACATTTAGGAAAGAGAGGCAATATATTAGAGATCGGAAAAGGTAGTGCCTATTTGCGTAAACGAGGAATAACTATAGCCCAGAATCGAACTTAAATCTGTGATGACATGTATGTTGTTTGTTCTGCGTCTGGGGGTCATTTACTTATAATTCGCTAAATATATTACCCAGACAATGTTCATAATAACTTAGTGTTTATAATAGCCTAGACTCTACAAAATAAAACTATTTAGTGCGTCCGTAAGTTAGATAATAAAAATATTTTAGGCACGTATTTTTTTTTCCTCGTTAACGAAAAATTACGACGATACAGTCCGTTGAAGTTTCGTGTGACTGACGTCACGCCTAGGTACAATGAGGGTTTTTGCATATAAGAAATCCGCTAGATGGCAGTATGTAGGCGGGAGGTCCAACTGCAGCATGATTGGTGAATTTTGACACATCTGTCAATGTCATGTCGTTTTTGCGACAATTCGCTAGATGGAAATACGTAGGCGTGAGGTCCAACTGCAGCATGATTTGTGAATTTTGACATATCTGTCAATGTCATGTCCTTTTTGCGACAAATCCGCTAGATGGAAATACGTAGGCGTGAGGTCCAACTGCAGCATGATTGGTGAATTTTGACATATCTGTCATGTCATGTCGTTTTTGCGACAAATCCGCTAGATGGCCATACGTAGGCGTGAGGTCCAACTGCAGCATGATTGGTGAATTTTGACATATCTGACAAAGTCATGTCGATACGCAAAAACCCTCATTGTTACTGAACAGTGACGTCACAAGCTCCCACTCCGGAACTTTTATGCTGTTTATCTTCGTATTTTTTCATTAATTTGAGCTATAATGCAAAAAATCTCTAGTATTTTTGAACAGTCTAAACAGAATGCCATTTTTTTATAGTAGTCATCCCTATTCTAAATGATATAAGTTTTTATATCAGTTGTCTGGCTACTATAGCTCAGACTCCACTATATATTATGGAATCAGATGAAATATTAATGTGAGAGTTGTCCCAAAATATTAATTTATTTATAACTAAGTGCGCAGAAAGGGCATTTAGGGTCTCGACAACCAAATAAAGCCAAGCCCCCATTGAGTTTTGTGATCGTCTACATCTAGTAATATTTGTAAATATACAGAGTTATATTAATAGATTTTCTCAACTTGTAATACTTTCTACCTATGCTAGTAATGTGGATTTATTCAAGGCGCATTCTCATTACTTGTAAGTATATAATTCATGTATATAAAATAATACGTTTATTTATTATTGTTCATTCTGATCTAAATAAAACAATAAAATTATTTTGAACAGGCAACTAAATTCCTACTTCTTTTAAATACCTTTTTATGATTTAACTAGCTGTCCCGCGCGGTTTTGTCCTTGGATACTGATGCACTTCCGAAGGTCGAAGTATGATGTATATGCCTAAGACGATTCACTAAAAGATTTTTTCAATTCAACCCAGCAAGTCCCGAGATTAGTTTTTCAATTTAACAAACTCTTCAGCATTATAATAAAAGTATCAATTTATATATAATATGACTTAGACTTTTGTTTCTAGTCTTAATAACTCTAAATGGAATATTTGCATCGCAACAACTATTACTACTCAAACATTAACTTCATGAACGCTATTGCCACATATACGTGACAAGCGCGTTTAATGCTTTAACGATCAAAAAGTTAACAACTATGTAAAACTAACATCATAGTACTTAATTACTATTCATCGGCGCCCCTTTCTTCCCAGTCCCATAGATTTTCTGGCAAAGTTCCAGAAATCTCCATTCATTTAATTCTTCAGGTCGTTCCCTCACCATATTTCTGTATTGCGTGCGAATTTCCGACATTTTCTTCGAGCAAGTAATCGCACTTTTATTCAACATCCCCGAAACTTCCATCCATAAGTAACTCCTCACAAATTTGGGGTTCTTGAATTTTTCCAAGTTGCTTAAATACCATTCTAGGAGTTTTTCTGTTTCGTCATCAGACCAGGTTTCTTCAATTCCTGGCTCTTCAATCACAGGCTTAGGTGCACTCTCTAACCCAAGTTTAATAGCCACCTCTTTAGCGAAAATTTCTTTTAAGTACTCTGCAAATGGAGTCTTTTCGCCCGCAACTTCGTCGGTATCTAAGTTGTAAGCTTGCTTCAAATAGTTTATCTTGTTAAAAACTTTCGTTATAGGTTCGCAAACGTAATTTGCTAGCTCAGTCCATAAGTATTTCTTCTCAAATCTTGGGCTAACAAAGTCTTCTATGTTTTCTAAATAGTATTGTAATGCTTGGCTGACTTTATCATCAGGTAACACTACATCCTTGTAGACTTTACCATCTTTTGCCTTATTTTGCTCAGTTTTAGCGAATTTAGGCTTTAATCGCATAACTTTCTCCATTAATGAGAAATAAGGACTCTTCTTCTCATTTGAATCTAAGTTGTCTGTCTGTTTGTGATTTGCCTTAAGTTTGGCGAACATTTTTCTGCAAGACAACGGAGTTTTATTTGGCAGTTTCGATGCTATTTCTTTCCACATTTCTTTGGCCACAATCTCTTTGCCTTTGTGTGATCTTATATAATTAATGTAGAATATGAGTAACTTCTTTTTAGTTCGTTTTGTCCATTTAAGAAGAGGCTTAGGCTCCTTCGGAAGTTCTGGTTCAACAATTTCTTCGGGCATTGGGTGTTCCTGAATTATTATTTGAGCATTCTCTATCTGCGATATATCTTGTCCTTCTGGAATAACTATGATGCATTGGTAGTCGTCTTCTGTAATAAGTGAAAGGTAATATTAGAAATTATGTAAAAAATAGATTTGGCCAAATTGTAACCGTGAATACTTTTTTTTTAGCTAATCATTGATACTTTGAAAGATAAAAACGATATAGGTAGTTATCAGTGAAATATATTTTGTAATCGGATTAGTATTAGAAGTAAGAAAAAAAAACTGATTTTATCTCGTTAAATATTTATGTTTAGATCAGTGATTTCTAACCATATTGGACATGCTATCCTCAAGTTCTAAATCTGATATACTGACTGACTGATGTATTGATGCACAGCAAAAACTACTGGTCCTAGAGACATGAAACTTGGAGGGTGTGCTATTAAAGATTAGGTATTTACTAATAAATGATTTTTGAAAAAACAATACAACAGTTAGACTGGTCATGCGGCAGTGTCAGCAGAATTGCTTAGCTTTAAGTACATGCTCAGTTGCCTTAAACTTTACGTCGTTAAGAAAGCGACTTTGTTTTATAGTATGTGCAGTATAAGCCCCGCAAGTTGATATTGCGATGGGCGGCCATCTTGGTGACGTACTCGACGTCGCACCGTCATAAAACAGTTCGCAAAAAAACATAAACCGTGCCTTAATAAGTGCTTCGGACACTACTGAGGATATTTTAATGTCGAAGAAAATGCCTAAGGCATTAAGTCCGTCTTTGTACAGTGTTTATTTGTGCATAAAGCTTTAATAAATAAATAAACCCATAACCTTAGCTTATTTACTTTTTTTTACAATTTTCTTTTGCTATCTGTACTGTTTGCGACGGATGACGTCACGCAGCTGTTATTATGACAAGGTTCCATCGCAATATCAACTTGCGGGGCCTATAAGTAAAACTTACCTTCTTGATCCACCTTCTCATCAATTACTTCCATATAAGTCTGTTCATGGTCCACCTCCATAGTTTCCACGCCATTTTCCTTAGCACTATAAATGTTCTCAAACATATTAAAATATTTCCAAGAAATCTTCACATCAGGATTCCTACTCCTCATAGTTTTCAACTTCCTATAAGACTTTCGTAATTCTAAAAATTTTTCTTTACAAGCATTCTCGCTCTTACCAATCTCCCCAGCCAAATCCGACCATTTAGTGGTATCTTCTGTGTTATTGTTAATTTCATCGAAGTGTTGTGAAAAATAATTTATTAGTTGCTTTATTTCCTTCGCCGACCAATCTTCGCTGTCATCAGAGTCTAATTTGCCATTTTTGAGCTTAGATTTGATTGCTCGGTAGCCAAAAACTTTTTTGCACAGTGCGTAATATGGCCAGAGTATAGGCATCTCTGGTTTGTTAATTTCTCTTTGCACGTAAGCAGTGTAAACTTGTTTTAAGTTTCTGAAACGATGAGCGCACTGTGTAGCTGATATACCAAGCTGTTTAGCTAGTATGTCCCATAGGGAATGTTTATTTCGATTTGTTGTGGAGAATTTGTCTTTGTTTTTCTGGTAATATTCGAGGATTTTGAAGGCTTTCGAGTCTCCGGAGCGACGTTTCGTGCGCTTCGTGAAGCCTCGCTCGTCGTAAGACTCTTCATCATCACTGAACTCTTCGATGGCGTCCTCCATTTTGATGTTCACTTTTTTGACTGGAAATTGAAAAGTTGTTAAATTATATTGTAGTTATTTAAAAACTACTTGGAACTCATAAGCTCAGGAAGACAAACTAGAGAAAATTACAGAAATATAAAAAAAAATATTTAGAGAATTGTATTTGTGTTTTTACCCTCGAAGGGCACGGAGGTGTATGTGTTTGTGGTGAGAGGTTGTGTGAGCACACCAAACCCAAGGACTGGTTCCATTTATTTTTTATATAACAAAGCAAACGAGCAAGCAGGTCATTGACATAAATTTCGCACCACCGGTCGCGGTTACGCTACCGGCGTATTTCTTGAAGGTCCTATTATATTTAATATAACCCAATAAAACTTACCACCAATCTTTCCCGTATCATTTTTCTGGCTTTCTGGCCCTCCTTTCAGCCGTTCATACCCAGACAGCAAGCATGTGTCCATCCCATAATCAAATATCCTGTCGAACACCTCAATATACCTCCAATCTATCTGCATATCAGGATTCTCCTGCTTATCCTTCAATATAGTCTTGTAAAGACTCAGTAAGTCCTCCCATTGGTTCCTACAACTCAATAAATTTCTATTCAACTTCTTAGCAACTGCGGCCCAGCATACAAAGTGACATATCAGATCTTTATACATTTCTATGTTCTCATAGAAGAATTTTACAAGCTCATCTAATTCCTCTGTCTTCCAGTTTTCTAATTGTTCAGATTTTTGACCACCCTTCATTATTTGAGACTCGATTTCTTTAGATATTATATTGTCGAACAATATGGCGATCGGTTTTCTGTTTCGTAAATCGTAACCGCCTTCAATGTATTTGCCTAAATGAGCTTGTTTTAGCTCTTCGTACTTTGCTTTACAGGCCTCGGCAGTTTTATCAAGTAAACGGCCAATTTCATTCCAAAGGAAATTGTTTGGTATTGTTTTGTCTTCGAACTCGTCATAGCAATCGAAACAGTATTTTACTAATACTGTCATTTCAGTATTGTCCCAGTCTTCAACCTTTGGATTTGGCTCTTCAACTTCAGCAATAGCTTGATTTTCAATAAGTTTGTACTCTTCATTCAAATATTTTCTATGAAATTCTTCATCACCTTCGAAGATTTTGTCAAATAATTCCATGTAAGGCCAGTTGATGCCCTCTGAACCACTCTCTCGTCTCTTATCTAACAATCTTAGGTAATGTTGCTTGTAGTTTAAGAAACGTTTCTGCCAGTACTCGCCGTCATCCTCTCCTATTTCTAACGCAATAGTCTCCCAAATACCACGTCTCCAATACTCCTCTTGGAAATTTTTCTTGTACTTCAAGTACAAATTCAGCATAGTTTCAACTTTCTCGTCTGCCGTCGTTCTACTATTGACCTTTTTAACCACCATTACGTTGTCATAATTCTGTTTCAGTGCTGGAACTTTAATGATCTGTGGTTCCGGTGTGTTTAAGGTTTCCACAGTAATCATAGGTGTCTCATCTTGAAATATTTGATGGCATAGTTCGAAGTATTGCCACTTTACATAGACACCTTTTTGTATGTGGCTACAAATTTCGTTGTATTTTGCTTGTAAACTGTTTAATTTGGCTTCACATGCCATTGGGGTTTTTCCCACAAGCATGTGTTTGCATGCTACTGTCCAGAGGTGACTTTTTTTTGTGGTTCCTGATATGAATGTCTGTTTGTTATCGCAGTAAAACACAAGAAGTCTTTTGGTTTCATCCTCAGTCCAGTTGTCTTGCTCAATGCTGATTTCATGAGCCTCGTCTCCAACCTCTGGTATGATATAGGAGTTATCTTGTTGGAGTTGTATAGCTTGGTTTTCTATGCTTTCCACTGTTGTTAGCACTCCTTCTTCATTGCCACCATTTTCTGTAATTAAAAAAACAAAAAATTGCAGAATCTCCTCCTGGGTGAAAATCAAACCCACAACCTCGAGCTTAATAAGATTAAGAAAAAAGAATTTTTGAGATTTTCTCTGTGAATAAGTATATATTTTATCGTAACCTTTAACTGCCCACATCTGCTGGACTGGCATCTCAAATTAAATGTCACAAAACTAAAAACTTATAAGTATAACAAAATGTTAAAGAAAGTAGAAGCTTCTTGCTTGTTTCAAAACATAGGTCTTTATGGAGAACTAGCAAAATACTCCATGGACACTTTTTTAAATCATCAAGTGTTACATGTAGTATTTTTTTCTTTATTTGAAAAAAAAAACAATGAATGTAAAGAGCATTACATATCAAACCTTACCATCAACATAGAAAAGCAATATTTCTCCATTAGATCCCATTTCAGTCTTCACTACTATTGATCCATCCATCTTGTTTCAGTGATTCTTCATTCTACAAAAGAAAATATTTTTTATCACTTATTTATTTTTCTCAAATATGTTCAGAAAATCTTTTCATTATTTTGACAACCTACTCACTGAAAAGAAATGAATTAATTTTCATTAAGAAAATATTCACCATGTTATGGAAGGCATGGACACCATAATCATATAGAAACTCCATAAGCTTTGTGGCATTGGAACAAACTATTATAGTTTTAGGGGTCAATTTTTAGTACTAGAGTGGTTTAAGCCCACATTAACCTTTCGAAAATCAAGAGACAGCTGGCTGTTTGGCTGCTATTGTCTTTCTATTGTCTCTCGAAACACATGTGTTCGAAGGATTAATATAGAATATCCTTATCAAGCCTTCTAATAAATCTTTAAAAAATTGTTCGGTTGAATATGGAAATATTAAAAAATATAACTTTATCGAATTGAAAAATTCTTTCTGTGCTGCATAGCCTATTTATCGAGGAAGATTATAGGCTATATAATATCACGTTGTGGCCTAAAGGAGCAGGTTAGTAACCAATACAACCGAAATTGCTGGGGACAGCTAGTGAATATAATAAAATTGAAAAGTATGCTTATTTGTTTGGTTGAACCTGCTAATCTTAGAAACCATAGATTTAAATTGAAAAAACTTTTTTATTGAATAGTGTATAATTTATTGAGGAAGGGTATGGGCTATATACTTAAAATTAAGTACCTGACAACAAAAACTGAAAAAACCGTGGAGGACACGTAGTCACTGAAAAAACCTAGCGCCGAATTCAAAAGGATAGAATTCGAAGATAGTGATCTGCATAACATTTAGGTCGTGGTTAGAGTCGTTGTCGAGTCGACCAATAATACTTTTATGGCTCCCTTTCTCGTACCAAGATATACCCCCTATAGTCAAAGTTTGCCACAGGAAGAAAATGACATTAGATATAATTTAAATTTAAGTTTACATAATATTACTCATAATAATGGTTTGTTTCAAATAATTGATACCAACAATTATGTTGGTAATAATTTTTATGTGACAAGAGATAGGTACTACCTTGAGAATAGGTATTATCTATCTAACTATTGTAAACGACAGATAGCTGTGTCGCTATCCTATTATTTTACCATTACAGCCAAGAATTTGGCTAAACAACTTGCTTCTATTGAGCAATGCAATCAAATTAATTGTATTTCGAATGACATAATATCAATTAATGATGATAATAATCATTTAAATTACAATCTAAGACAATAGAGGCATCCTCTGGCCACAATGTAAATGAAGTCAATAGTATCAACCTGGTGCATCAAAATATTCAAGGATTAATGAACAAAGATTTAGAATTAGAGTTATTCCTTAATTTCAATAATATTAACATACTTTGTTTAACTGAACATTGGTTTAAAAGCCATCAGTTAATGTTTAATTTCAGTAATCACCAGGTTGGTAGCTCATTCAGCAGAGAAAATGCCATACATGGTGGCTCATTAATCTTATTACACAAACAACTTAAGTTTAAAGACCGAAAGGATATTGTGAGCCTCTCTGTTGAGCGAACAATTGAAATGGCCTGTGTGGAATTGGAGCAGTATATTATAATAAGTGTGTACAGACCGCCTTCAGGAATGTATGATTGCTTTGAGAGGGTTATGGATGAAGTGTTACACAAAATCTGTGACTCTGCTAAGTCTATTATTATTTGTGGTGATTTCAATATTAATTTATTAGATAATTCGAGCCTAAATACAAAAATTACCAGTTTATTTAAATCATACAATCTTGTAAACCTATTTTTAGAGCCGACTAGAATAACTCCCACTAGCGCTACTTGCTTAGATAACATTTATACAGACATTGTACCTACCCACAAAAAAATTATTAGTTTACTAGACTCCGACCACTGCGGACAGTTAATTGCAATACCAATTTTAAACAAAAAAAATGCAAAAATTGATATCACTGTTAACCCTAAATCAAAACATCGTTTGGAAACATTTAAAACCAAATTGCTTAATAAATTACCATTATTGTCATCCAATGATGATCCAAATCAACAATATACCGACTTTTTTAATTTATATTGCAATCAGTTTGATACCACGTTTATTCCAAAAAATATTTCTGTAAACAGTAATGCTTCTTTTAGTGACTGGGCCACCATTGGTATTTATAAAAGTAGACAACGTCTTTTTGAGTTGTATGAAGAACGGACTTACATTAGAAGTACTGAATTCAATACATATGTGAAGAAATATTCTAAGTTATTTAAACAAGTCTGTTACACGGCCAAGTCACGCTACCTAAGTTCAAAAATTAAAAATAGTAATAATGTTGTTAAAATGACATGGAATGTCATTAATAGCAAAACTGGAAAGTCTAAGAACCGAAATAGTGATTATAGCCTTAATATTGATGATAATATAATTAAATCAGACCTTGAAGTCGCCGCGGCTTTTGAAACGTTCTTTGCAGATATTCCCGTTTCGACTACTAAATGTCTAAATTCATCACCCATAGCTGCAGAAGCTTTACTTAAAGAAAATGTCCCGGCATGTGATTCTGAATTTCAATTCGAGCATGTCACTTGTAAAAATGTAATTAAAACCTTTCACTCATTAAATGTTAAAAAGACTGCAGATTTATGGGATAACTCGGTTGATGTTGCTAAATCTATAATAAATATTGTAGCTCCAACTTTAGCCAATATCTTTAATAATTGTATTGATTGTGGTAAGTTTCCTGACTTAATGAAATATAGTAAAATAATACCATTATTTAAATCAGGTAGCACATCTGACCCCAGTAATTATAGACCAATTTCAGTGCTACCCACTTTTAGTAAAATTTTTGAAAAACTAATTTTAAATCAAATGCAAATACATTTTAATAAACTCGAGCTTTTGCATAAAAAACAGTTTGGATTTACCAGGGGTCGTTCAACAACTGATGCTGGTGTTGAACTTTTAGGACATATTTATAATGCATGGGAAGACAAATGCGATGCATTGGGCGTTTTTTGCGACTTGTCCAAGGCATTCGATTGCGTTCTCCATGAAACTTTAATCAGGAAGCTACACCACTATGGAATCCGGGCCTCCTCTCTGAATCTTCTCTCTTCGTACCTGAGTGATAGGATTCAAAGAGTTGATGTGAACGGTAAAAGGTCACCTGGATCTGTTGTGAGAATGGGGGTCCCCCAGGGCTCAATTCTTGGCCCTTTTTTGTTCCTCATTTATATAAATGACTTGCCTTATCTTATTAAAGATAAGCATGATATAGTGTTGTTCGCAGACGACACTTCACTTTTATTTAAACTAAGGCGTCAACAGCTATGTGTTGACGTCATAAATAGTTCTCTCGCGTCAATAGTCAACTGGTTCAACGTAAATAATCTACTGCTGAACGAGAAAAAAACTAAACTTGTTAAGTTCACGCTACCAAATGTTAGACAAATAGAAACCAGTGTACTAATAAAGGGACAGGAATTGAAGCCCGAAGATTCCACAGTATTCTTAGGGATAACCTTGGATGCTAAACTTCAGTGGGGCCCTCATATAGATAAATTATCTAAGAAACTTAGCTCTGCAGCATATGCCGTCAGAAAAATTCGTGGTTTAACTGATTTGGAAACAGCCCGATTAGTTTACTTTAGCTATTTTCACAGTTTGATGTCGTACAGCATTCTATTGTGGGGAAATGCAGCCGACATTCAGACTATATTTGTTTTGCAAAAAAGGGCTATTAGTTCAATTTATAAACTGAGTCCTCGATACTCCCTCAGAGACAAATTTAAAGAGGTAAATATTATGACTGTGCCGTGCCAATATATATATGAAAATTTGTTGTACGCGCATAAAAATATTAATTTGTTTAAAAAATACAGTGATATCCATAATATAAATACAAGAAATAAGGACAAATACATAGTTCCTTCAACTAGGCTTAAGAAAATAGGTGGCTCGTTTAAATGTCAATGTATACGCTTTTATAATAAACTACCCAGACAAATTCAAGAACTTAGCATTACTAAATTTAAATTATTTATAAAACGTAAACTTTGTCAGAAAGCTTTTTACTCTGTCAAAGATTACATTGAGGATTCAAATGCTTGGGATTGAGCTGTTTCGATTAATACATTGGCCATTATTTACTTTATTTACATTTCTTTTCTCTTTGACATTTCAATTATTATTTTGACATTTATGTGTACTTTTTAAAGTATATAATCTTTTTATGTATTTCTATTTGACATTGATGTGTACTTTTTAAAGTATATAATTTTTTTTTTATGTATTACTATTTGACATTGATATGTACTTTTTAAAGTATTGTGTATATGTTTTTGTGACATTTTTTTTTGTTAATGTGAGGACTATGGAAGTCGTTGGTTTTTTTTTTTTAAATATGCGGTCTGACGGTTTGAGTATTTAATGCGGCCTACCCAAATGTCCTTACTTTGGTACTGTTCGTCAAGACGTTGGGCTCCTTAGTTTTTAAGTTGAGCTAAACGATTACTGACAAATGCTTGCACTGTCTGGACAGGTCCACTCAAATCTGTGTCCTTCTCTCATCAAGAGAGTGCCTCAGACATTAACCTCCATGGTTCTCGCACATTTTTGACCAATACGATTGTATGGACTTTAAAAGAGACTTTGACCTCTGAGTTTGTTTCGGATGTTTCTTCTCAGAGCAGTCCAGCTACGAAACACCGGCCCCATCGTTCGCTTAAAATAAATAAAAAAACAAAATATTGACGTGTAAAATATATAACCTATTTACAAAATAAATATGATTTTATGATTTTTATGATTTTTACCGCTGAAAATTTCTGTTCATATTTCAGTTAACTTTATTCATATACGACACCAGTGATAATGTTTATTTTATCGTATTATTATCCTTTTATTTTTTATTTTTTTGGTGAGTGGGAAATCATCCAATGACTGCTCCCGTCCTGGGTGCGACGGGAGGGCGTGTCAGACTCTTACTGACTAAAACCCACTCATGTTCCTTCGATTGCCCTTTATGTTCCAGGGTCACGGTAACTATTATAAACATTCCGCAACCCCATCGTATTATTATCCTCTTGTTTGACATGTCATCGAATGACACCGCCGCACATCGTAGGCCTATGTTTTCACAATGGAATAATTTCCATAACGCTTACTATTATAATAAGTCCTCGAACCCTATAATTTGACAAGTTTTCGTAAAGATTTGAAAGAAAACATACCACAAAAAACAGATCACTAAAAAATACATTGCAGCCTACTTTGGTTGATAAGAAAATACGGAACGGATTTTATGGGTTTGTAGACAAATTATAGCAATAAATATTGAGTTACTTACCAATAAAATGAACCAAAACAATTTATTTTGATACAATTTGACATTGGCGGCCGAAACACTGAATGTTGATCGGAAATCAAAACAAATTAGTCAAAAGAAGCGCAGCAATGCGGTATCACAAAGCGTTCCGGTCCGATATATTAGTCTATGGGTCCGCCATCTTGATTTTTGAACTACTTCAAATGAAATAAAGACAGGTGCACACTTTACCGCTAATCTTATTACATAAAAAATACATTATAATGATTATTACGATATTAGTTAAAACGAAATGATTTCACATAAAGGGGCTATAAATACACAAAAATATTTGTATTTTCCATTTTGCTGCTGATTCACGTATTTACTTCATAAAGTACAGTCGTGCACAAAATAAATAGTCTATTGGTTTTTCATTCCGTTTTCTTCTATTGAGCTGTAATAAGTTTGGTTGAGGCTACACGAGCCCGAATGTATGTGATAATTTTGATTCCCAACCAGGACAAACTTTGTGTGATGAGCATGATTGTTTGGGTGTAATTTAACTATGATATGATGCCATTTATTTTCGATATATTACAAAAGCGAAATACCACGCATAGATTAATCGCGAAATCTCAGAGACTCATTATAATCATAATCATTTATCCATTTGTAAACATAGATTTTACATAGATGGTGGATTAAACAAAAAAATAATAAGTAGTAGCTCTATGTTCCACTCACTGTTGTACTCAGTACCAACTTCTATAAGGAGGGATGTTTTCTAATTACAATAAAAAATATTTTAGCGTGGATCATGTAGGATCGAGTCGGGTCGCTTTACTATGTATATGTGTTACCGGCCAAACCCGATTTCATCCGATCCGATTTCTCCGCTGCGCGGAGCTCCTATTTCTGGATGGTTTAAAGAAAATAACCACTATGAGGCGGGAGCAAAGCGGAGCGGAGCTCCAACCTAACCTGTCCGATTCGGGAAGACCTGAGTCGAGGCGAGGAAGAACTAGTTTAGCTTAGGCAATACTAGTTTGTCCTGAAATCGGGTTTGGCCGGTAACATGTATAGATAAAATTGTAGACTGACTGATTGTTGATATATCAACGCAAAGCCCAAATCACTGGTCTCAGAGACATGAAACTTGGAGGGAGGGTTATGTTCTTTGTGAAGAGTAAGTATCAACTGAAAAAGGATTTTTGAAAATTCCAACCCTAAAGGGGTAAAATATTATAGGGAACATTTGATTGACATCTTGTTAAAACAAATAAAACGATCTGTTGGAAAGTTTGAAAACACAACTTTATTTTCAAGAACATTCAACTAATAAAATAAATATAAATCAGTCATTAACACATAAAATCATTGTAGTTTGTTCGAATGTAAGTGTTCTGCGATGTGACTAAGATTTAAAATTAAACAAAAATCTAAGTTATTAATATATACTTTGGCAATCTTACATTAATAATATATAACAACGTAATATTATGTTTTTCTGTATATAATACTGCTAATATTATAGGTTTGATACACAAATTACACAATGGCCTAGAAAGCGTTTGCATTAGTTTTTTTTATCAAGATGAAGACTCCACAGACAGTATATTTGTTTTACGTTTCAAACAAGTTTTAGGCCATTATTCATTTATATGTGGTAACTTGGAATTTATTTAGTAAAATGTTTCCTAAATAGCTAATTGCTTCCAGGTGTATATGGGCGTGGATATTATAATACTTAGCTAAAACTATTTTGGTCACAATCTAAGAAATTCTAATGATATGGAATTGTTACCTAATGAATTATTAGGGATGATTCCCATTAGAGCGGGTCGTGCCCGGGGCGGGGCCCGGACGGGGTACGGTTTTAACCTGTTACATATATTTTGTATGAATCATTTTATATTACACATTGTATTATCCGTGTCCCGTCCGGGCCCGCTCGACACACTTCAATACCACGTTTGTTGCACGGTCCCGCCCCGCCCCCTCCACTCGGTGTAATATAAATTGCGTAGCATGGACTGGCCCCGGCTCGTCCACGCCCCGGCCCTGGCACAGCTCGCTCTAATGAGAATCATCCCTTAGAAGACACGATTTGTTTGGCATATTGTATCTGATAGTCTTTGTAGTTTACAGAAAGTTTCATAGCCGGACCATATCGTTTGTCTTAAAGAACACCATGAAAAGTAAAAAATATTGTGATAGTATTTTTTTGTCAAAATATTTTATTAACCTTACAATACTTAATAGTTTTATAATGAAACATTTTATTAGCTCATGTGGTTTTAAATATTACTTCGAGTTACATAATATGAATAAATGTTAACTATAGTAAGTATCAGTATATAGTTTCTGTGAATGGCGATTGTATGGAGTTATGTATGATTTCAAATATAAAAGTTATTTACTTTATTGTTTCTTACTTAAAGGGGACATCGAGAGACAAGAAGTTTATTGTCATCTTACGTTATTTTAAATTGCCGCCATTTTCAATCATCATCATCCTTTTACCAGTTGGCTGTGATTTGATTTTTTATTACTAGATTATTATTTTTAGTATTCCATTATTCAGCTATATCAAATACGTCAAAGCCGTACATTGTAATATCTAATTTAGATTGATTGGAAAAAGTATAACTAGTATAAAATTTGCTCATATAGTCCACATTTCTAAGTCGTGGAAAATTCATTTAGCTAAGCAAACACAGCTCTGGGTAGCAAATACCGGAAAACTCACACTTATTTGTACTCCCGCTCTTAAAATACACACAAATAGCTATCTACTGATTAATAAGTATACGTTTTAAAGCAAAACATCGATAAAATAATAATTCGAATAATTATGTAAAACATACAAAAATATGTATTTTGTACAATCCGCCCAAAAATCTGCACAGGTGCACCAATTAAGAAGGTATTTAAAAAAGAACAAAATATTATTATTTTAAATATAACTGCACTATGCACATATTTTTGTCGCCGAATGTACCTATCTAAGAAAACACTGACACGATATCTTAAATTATATCACACAAATATCTAATAATGTATGGATATTTTTTAAAAACATCAAAACTTCGTATATAAAATAAAGCATGTTTATTGATCAATTATAAAACATAAAAAATGTCCAGCATCTTTTTTAAAAACTGTCTAAGAACTAAAGGTTTCGGGGTTAAACCCCCGTTGACGTTTGAAACTTATAGATGGCATTATTTAAAATCACGATCCATTTTACTTAATAAGTACATTATGTCTACACATTGCACATGATAATACACTCAACTTAAATATTTATAGGTACATGATATCATAAATGTTTATTTTTTAAATTAAATCCGCCTAGAATATATATTTTAGGAATACAAAAAAAAAGAAGTGTCAAAAACATGATTTTTTCGAACCCCGGCTTTAGAAGTAATAGACAAAAAAAACAATTAAGTGATAAACAAATATTTTTTTCTGAAAGTTCAAAAATTCTGTGATCACTAGGGTGGTCTACGATCTTGTATAACACACACAAACAATAAATAGTACAATTTTATATTATTTTTCTTTACCTACAAAGAATATAGAGAATACAATGCGAGATTTAATTAGATCTAAATATGATTGTATACTAAAATTACAGCAGTTAGGGGTTTTTTGAATTCACCTAGAAAATACAAAAGACGAGAAAACGGGGAAATTATTTTAAAGTAGGTATATTTTATTTTTTTAAACAAAATAACTAACTCGAACTAAAACTGAATAAAACTACCCTGAACCTCCCTTCTATTAAAATACTGATAAATATAACATTTATAACAATATTTTAAACAAGTTTTTTTTGGTATTTATTTGGTAATATTCTAGCATATTTTTCTGTCGTTTTAATTGTTAGTCATTCTTATGCAATCTGTTTTCAAAGTATTCAGGCACCTGCTATCTTCATATATTGTTAATAGCTGATCCTCGCGGTTTCACCCACGTTACTTTAGGTTTTTGGTTACTGCTCCACTCCCGTGGGACATAGCGTGATATTATATAGCCTATGTTACTCGTGGATAATGTAGCTTTCAAATGGTGAGAATTTTTTTAAAATCGGTCCGGTACTTTCTGAGCCTATTCATTACAATCAAACAAACAAAGTTTTCCTCTTTATAATATTAGTATAGATAAACCTTTGTGGTTTAAGAGTACTTTTAATTAACCTCGTACCGCCCCATGTACATTCTATTGTACATAATATTAGAAATCATTAAAGCCCAAACATAGTTTTAAAAAGTACGCGTAAACGCCCAGCGTACATTACGATGTACAAAATAAATTTTGTATCTAGTTTAAATTTCCCTCAGTATACATGTTGGTGACTATTTTTTGATTCGTGTTTAGTTTTGTCAAAGTTTTGACGTCTGTCAAATTTGTATAAGGCATTGGTTGCCCGACAAAATTTCACACAAATGGCAAGATGGCGCGCCGGCGAATACCACGTAAGTTTGATCCACTTTTATCTTTTTAATTTTACAGCTTTTTGTGTGGAGTTTTGATCGTAGTGAATGAAGTATTACTATACTGTTGTTTGATATTATTATTTTAATACATAGATACAAAAATATTTTTTAAATCGCTCTTAAAATATTATGTACATTTTATTGCACATTGATTGAGCGTTGCTTCAATTTAACCTCCTAAATAATATGTACATTCTAATGTACAATGGGTTATTGTATAAATTAATGGTTTGGTTTTATTTTACTCTCTAGATCTGGAGAAGTTCGATATTGAACGTTTACTTTGTAGATTCGGAAATTGAAGATTTTATACCTTCAGACGAAGATGTAGGGGATCCGGAATTCATACCAGTTCTAGATTCCCCAGAAAATAGGTCACATAATAAATCCGATTCAAGTGACACGAAATCAGAGGCAGAAGAGAGGCCAGTTGGACGTGGTCAAGGTCGTGGACGCTGCTGTGAGAGGACGTGGTGCTGGGCGAGGTCGGAGCCGTGGAAATGGACAGCCGAGAGCCGTATTATGTTCTTCGAAGTTGATTATTTTAGACCAGAATTTAATTAGATAAAAAAATGTTTTTGTTCATTTTAGAGGCATGTTGCAGTAAATATGGTGGTAGAGACTTGTCGTTGAAGACTAATTTTCAATGAAGGATCTCGATGTCTGTAATATTATTAACGCAAACAAAATAAAAAAATGGTTTACTAATATTTTTCTTTTTACCCATATAAAGTATATAACACCCAATGTACATTTAAATGAACAAAATAAATAACCGTAACGCCTAATGTTCATTTAAATGAACAAAATAAATCGCCTTAAAAATCAATTCTTGATCTTCTACATAACACCAGAGTATGCCCAAAAATATACAAAAAATTTCTAAGCGTTTATTTACACAAAAATAAGCGGAGACTTGCTTGGGCATTAACCATGTTCATATAAATATGAACATGGTTATGTAATGTACATTAAAATGAACACTGGTCATTTAGCTCTCATGGTATTTTTTATTCTTGGGCGTTACGAGGTTAATATAAATGTTTAGCATCTTAATTTTTACTATTAAAATAAGTATTTGTGTCGTTTGACAGGTGTGGACATTGATATTTGCCGCTGACTGTGCCATAAGTCAATACAACAGGGGAAGTGTGTCTGTCTGTATGTTTGTCTTTCTTTCACGGCAAAACGGCGGGGTTATTACCTATGAAACAGCAATGAGCAATATTTGCGCAGTGATCGCGCGATCACCGCGCGGTCGTCAAAAAAAATCGTATTATGTATGAACCGATTGCTAATCGCTCGCTAATTGTTCTAATGCACTTATTGCTACGATGACGATAAAGTAGCAATCGCTGGAACTAATTAAATATCACCTTTAATAAAAAAAACTTAACTTTGCTCTTAAAAACCATACTTTATACGAAACCACCAAACGAAAAATGCATATTTTAGTTAACTGATTGCTCCACAGAGGCAGCACTATCGCTAGTTTGCTATTTGACGTGACGTATTTTGAATTTGACGTTTGAGCAGCAAATTTTGCTAAATCATCGCGATCGCTCGGCTATTGCAAGATACGTAATCCCAGTGCCGAGCGACGAATTGACGTGATTTTTTAAGTGGAGATAGTTGAAGGGACGGAGAGTAACATAGGCTACTTTTTGACTCGTTCTAACGCGAGCGAAGCCGCGGGCAAAAGCTAGTGTTTTATAAACATTATTACCGTTGACACAAAAGTGAGAATTTGAGATACCTAGGTCAAACACAAGCGAATAGATAGTGTTGGCTATCAATCACAAGTTATTTTGTAGTAAGTAACTGATTACTGCGATTGGTTAGTGTCAATGATCGAGCCGCCATTAGGTCTTCTACAGACTATAAAAGTTATCCTCAGGACAATAGATGGCTATCATTCTCTGCAATAATTCCTATAATAAAAAGCACCCTTTGCTGAAACTGCAGTGACTACCATGGTGAACATTTGGCACTTTATATCATTGAGTAACTGCTGCTTTTCAACTTACTAATATTTATTTATTATTGTTTGGCTATTGTACTATGTTAAGCCTTGGTCACACTATGAGACATTTTTGCTTTTATGTTTGTACTTATAGTGCGAACAAGACTTTTGCTTTGTTTTCTAACTAACCCCCGCACTAGTATCCAATATGTACAAAATCATTCGTTCTATATAAACGCGTCATATACTACAAACTCATAACATAATACCCGTGTTACACAAACAGCTAAGCTCATAATATATCTAGATACAGTATAAATATCAAAATTGTTTGGGTTTGACAACCCTGAATATTACGAAGTAGTAAGAACTGACATCGGTCGATGGTATATACTAAGCTTTATAACAGAACGTTGGTGATTTGTCAATGGTCAAGAAGCTTGTGACATTTGGACTGTTATCTTGCTCTTTTTTACCTTACTAGAAAGAGATAACATCCCTGAAGGTTGCACTTCCGAGAACTTCAAAATGGGTATTAACCCACAAAAGCCAAGAGTTGAAGTTGGGTTTAGTAACAGACATTAGACTTTTTTTTGTTCTATTGTTTGACTTTTAGACTTCTTGGCTAATTGAAAATGTTTATTTCATTCTGCCCTTGATTAGGGTTTTTAGTCCACTCTTACTACTCGGTACTAAATAGTGGCGGTAAAAAGACACCTAACAGACCCGATAGTTCTTTTTATCTTTTCATCTTTAAGATATATTTTCAGCTTTTGAATGTTCTAATGTTTCCATAACCAATGATTTCTTTGTTTAAAAAGTCGGTTTCAGCAACAGTTATGCGTCTTTTTTCCTTATATTGACTAGTAAATGAAACAGACAGATCCACAAAATCACAAGATTTCATATTGCTACCGCCGTGTGCCGTGCAGATCATTGGGGCCCCGATGGAAAGTTTTCCTTTTTTTTTGTCGAGAATTTTTGAAATATAGAAATTGCTCTATCTGTCCCATTTACCGACAAAACTTATGTCACTTAGTGAATCCCCCTTCTGATACATTTACCAGACCTCACATTTGTCTCTCGGGTTCATATTTGAACCTATGGGGCAGTGGAACTCTTCAGAAAACTCCCTCAAGTTAGCTATGGGGCCTATGACCCGGTACTTCGCGATGGTGTGGTCATCTTTTTCTATTTGCATTTTTGTTGATTCTTTGGTCATTGCTGAACACCATACCTAAAACAAAATAAAAAAGTGTTTAACGTGAAAATCTAACGTCAGTGTATTCTCCAATATGTAATTTAAGTCTCTAGCGATTCGTTGCAGTCAATACGATTCTACTGAGATTCTAAGACGTGTATTCGTCTTCATTAGTCATCCAATCCCGAAGATGCGGTGGAGCCGGAAGGTAGACACCAGTAGCAGAATATTGCGAAATATTTTAATCGTAGTTGACATTTACAAAAAAATATGAAAACTTCTATCTAACCTGAGCAAAAGAAATGAAGAAGAGTTGTCGGTCGTTGTACTTCAGCCCTGGTAGAGTGAGGTTCACTTTCTGTGTCTTGGCGTAGTCTAAGTACGCGTGGAATGAAGCCTTTAGGCCTCCGTTGTCGGCAATGTTCTCACCTGAAATATAATTAGAGGACTGAATGTATATTTAGAGGTCTAACTAAGAAGGTGGCTAATAGTTCCTAATCCTCCTTTGAAATGGGCGCATCTTCCAATCAGATATGTAAATGTCTAAGGAGGGAGTAAATAGTTCTTAATCCTGCATTGACAAGGGAGGATCTTGCAACCAAGCTGTTGTTGTATATTATTGGCTACTGCCAGACCGTTGTTGTTGGGATTTTGTATGACTTAAGGCCTTATTTTATTAGGACACTAACACTAACTGCGCAACTTGGTAGAGAAGAATCATGCATACATCAAGGTACACAAGGTACACTTTCAAAACTTTCACTGTTGATTTTACAGTTCCTTTGCTATACCTCGAAAAGGAAAATGAAGGAGCATAGCTTGAAATGAATTGGATCTGGCATGGCAGGTTTGTACAGGTCCAATTATAGGGATTTATCGAGCTAAATTGGACCTAGCATGGCAAGTTTGGCAAACCAGCTCCTTATGTGGAGGCATGGCTAGAGATGAATCGGATCCAGCTTGGCAAGTTTGCCAATCAGGTCTAATTAATAGCGTTAAGGCCTTACCAAGTGTCTGCTTGCCGTTAAGATGCTGTCCATCAACTGAATAATTGGAGTACTGGTCCTGGATGCACCTGGCTTGCCTCTTGAACCTGGCTATCGTTGCGTTGTTCCACCACTGGTTTAGATTTCCGAACCTGTTGATAGACAAATGTAAATACTAAAAATACCTAGATTATTAAGATCGCGAGCTGAACTGATTTTGATGAAATAAGTCTAAGAACCATGGCTAGTTTTACCCTAGATCACTAAACTTTTTTTTTCAAACTCTGTCACTAAACATTAGTCCTACAAACTAACAAAATAAAACCGCAATATTTATCAAAACTAGAGTATTTATTTAGAAAAAGTCTACTTAAAATATGGAATGTCTTTTAAATTACCACATAATAAAACAAAAGGTTAAAAAAAATTATTCTTGGCAGTCGGCACACACTGGAACCGTATGTTCCCCGCAAATCGCCGTCTTGCAGCGGCTGCAAACATATTTAGTCATCCTGTGTTTTTTGTAAGGACAAAAAGAACATATTTTGCGCTTATTTTGTTGCGCTTGAGAGGTACTAGGAGTAGCATCTTCAATTTTTAAAATATCTTTGATACTAGCTTTTTTAATATTAACTTACCTTTCTTCACTTTTGTGGCGCAATTACTAAACATTAGCTTGAGAGACTACTATTGCGTAATATCTCTGGAAGTAGGAAGTGTGCGCATGCAATGCGAGTTCACGGGTCACTGATTGGCCTGTGTCTGTTTTTTTCCGGCCTGTTTTTTTATTTAACCCTAGATCACTAAACATTAGTCTGTAAGACTAATGTTTAGTGATCTAGGGTTAAATAAAAAAAATGTGCATCCAAATCGGTCACCCACAGACAGACCGATAGACACATAATATAGCGTTCAAAGTTACAATAATACCTCCTCAATTAAAAAAATATATATTTTAAACTAGTGGACCCCGCAGACTTCATCATGCCATACAGATAGTAGCCCCCTATGAGGTCATTATGTGTATTTAAACCATCCAGAAACCTATTGAAACATATACTCACAAATTATTACCTAACTCGATGCTAAAGTCCAACGTAACGTCGGTATATAACACCGCTGTCTGTCTGTTTTCTCACCTGTCATACTCCCTGCCCTGGTCATCGAAGGCGTGAGTCAGTTCGTGTCCCATCACCACTCCCATGGCGCCGTAGTTAACTCCCTTGGGGTTGTCTCCATCGTAGAAGGGCAGCTGAAGGATCCCAGCGGGGAACACTATCTGGTTCTTAGTCGGCGTGTAATATGCGTTCACTGTTGATGGTGTCATGCCTGAAGAAGGAATGAGGAAATCTAAATATGTAAAAGAAAGTCGTATTACTACACTACTCTAGAGAACAGCTGGACCAATGTTTAGGGTGGGGGAGGGTTTTCGAAGATATCCTTACTAATCCATACTAATATTATAAATGCGAAAGTAACTCTGTCTGTCTGTCTGTCTGTCTTTCTGTCTGTCTGTCTGTCTGTCTTTCTGTCTGTCTGTCTGTCTGTCTGTTTGTCTCTTCTTCACGCTTAAACCACTAAACCGATTTGAATGAAATTTGGTACAGATATAGTCTGGGACCCGAGAAAGGACATAGAATAGTTTTCATCCCGGAAATCCCCCGGGAACGGGAACTATTCAACGCGGACGAAGTCGCGGGCAAAAGCTAGTATAATATATAATTATACCTAATCTCCAAATTTCATGTCTCTAGGACATTTTTTTAAATTGGGACTGTCCTGCCACACTGTGCCTAACCACTGCAACTCCTGAAAGCCAGAACTAACAGAGGGGTTTACCAGAAAAGCGCCGATGCGGTGAAGCTCGACGAGTCCCAGAGAAACAATTTAACTGTCTTGGATCCCACAACGAAATTAATCAGAAAGAACCAAGGAAGAGTAAGAAAAAAAAAGATGGTCATCATCTACAAAGTTAGTCAGTGTTTAGGGAGCTGGTCCACTTTCCTTGACGCCTTATGTATCTATACAACACTTCGTCGTTCTATATGTGTTTCTAGGACCACCGGTTTGGGCTGTGTGTTCAATATTACGTTTAGTTTAGTTACTTAACACCGCGAACGGTAGATGGCATTAATCATATACGTCACATAACTGCATCGCGGTGTTAAGATCTACAGCCGTCCGATGACTTCTTCTTTTGATTTTTAATAAATGCCTTCGTCTTTATCAAGTAGCAATGGTTTTAATCACTGTGCGTTAATATATCACCCAGTCAGTCAGTCTGTCATTTTATATAATTATACAGATTATCCTTACCCCATTTAGTCTTGTTCACAGGTTTGTCCAGTTTGTTCAGGTCGTTCTTTAGACTGAACACGTTGAAGGCAATGTTGTTCTCAAAGTACTCGTTCGGCTTCACTTCCAGTTCCTCATACTGCTTGTCTAGCTCATCTTTATGGAGAATGTAGTCGGGGAAACCTGGGAGATAAATGGTAGAGGTTTATTTTGTGGTACATTACGTCAAGTTTTGAGCTTAAATGAGTTTATAGTAACGCTGACATTCATGGGCCAGAAAGCTTTTTACAATATAATCTTTTTTAGACAGAAATAGGTTTTTAATAAAAAACAAAATTAACCATTTGAGAATCAATAGCTTTCTATATAACCGCATCACATTAGAGATCCCATACCACATGCAAACTTCCATTTACTGCATCCTCAACTCACCAATCATATCAGTAATAGCATCAGCCTTGATCTCAGCAGCCTTCCTGGTCTCCGCGTCCATCCAGTCCAAGTTCTTGAGGTTCCTCTTGAAGGCGTTCCTGATGTTGTTGATCATGGTCTCGCCTTGGGTCTTCGCTTCACCGTGGAATACTTCGCGGACAAACATGGCTCCTACTGCGAATCCTGGGAAGTGGGACAAAGGAAAAACTGTTATCTACTTGAAGCGTGATAGTCTTGTTAAGACTAGTTGAAGAATACTTTTCCTGGCTAAGAGTTAGATTATACAATAATATTTCAAGAACAACACGTAGTTGTGTAGGTTAATAGCGCTCGCTTGAAATGTGGTGTTGTAGAATGATGGTCAGGACATCTTGAACCAACCGAGTTTCGAACAAGTGCCTCCAAACTTGATGAACTTCTCATAAAAGAACGCCTATCCACTCTAGGACGAAGTCGGATCCTGCAATTCTTTGGCCATGGTAGTCAGCGTGGTAACGAATCCATAGATCGTTTTGTCGTGAAAAGAAAAGTGGAAGGCATAAAACCAAAAGCAAGATCTCTCATGAGGTGGTTGGAGATAAAATAAGAGCTAAAAAAAATTGGAGATTTTAGCTATCCAATATGATTTTGTTTATTACTACTACTAGCCAAATGTACGACAAAATATTTGTGTCCAAGCCTAAACTTTTGACTCAGTAGTATAATAATATAAAAATTATATCCAGGACAATAAATAACTAAATTTAAAACTTCAACTTACCAACAGCATTATTAGTATCAGTGACGCAATATCTCCAAGACTCTTCAGTGCCTTCAGAGCCGAACAGCGCCTTTCTCAGGATCTTGGTGGCGTCGCGGAAAGACTTTGACAGGTACGTGGAAAGGGAGCGGGAGACTTGCCACATCATGTAGCTCGTTAACGTTCTGGGAAGCAGAAAAAAACCATCATCATCTTCTTGACCTTTTTTCCATGTTCTACATTAGGGACGGCTTTAAGTCTACCTGGATTTAGCTGAGATCTGTATTTTACATAGGGCATCTCGCCATCTCCACACACAACCAAGTTACTAAGTGACAAGATACTTCTAAGTTAGACTGATTCCGGGGTTGCGGAATAGGCATCCAAAGGAACATGGGTGGGTTTTAGTCAGTAAAAGTCTGACGCGCAGAGAGCGGGAGAAGTCATTTGACGATTTCTCACCCATCAAAAAAAAAGGTTAGACTGATTGTCAGACTCTGACTTCTGACTACCTGTAGACTATCAAAGATTTACGAACAACAACTGCGACCAGGTTTTATGTGCTTTCCCAATCTGGGGATGTCAGTGATGTGATGATGTCCAAGACAAACTTTAGAGAGTCTATATTCTCTTAATAATTTGTACACGCTGGATATGGAACCCAAAACTCACGAAGCAAAATGAGGTCTATAGTAGTAGAAATAAATATATATATATATTGACAATAAACTTACCTTTGGTCTTCTTCAGTCTTGCTGTATTTTTTGATAACTTTGGTGAGATTTTTAAAGTACTCCGGCGCGTATACCACTATTCTTTCAGTGTCTAGTACCTGTAAATCATATTATTATTAACATATTGTTTTATGGGGAGATATATTATATTCAGCCTATAAAACCCAATTGAAAGATTGTGGGTTATTTAGTAAGTTGCCAGAATTATGGCCGTATTTCATAAGACTTCGTAAGACACCAATTTGCGAAATTTAGGTCTACCACCAACAAAATGTATAGAGTTGTATGGAGGGTATTTCAGTAGGACACACTTGTTGCAGTAACTACATCAAGTTGTTGCCGGCGATCGCATCACTGCACTGACTGGTTGAGCAACCAGTAAAATTTATCAAGCTCGATTCTCCAATTTCATTAGGACAGTTGCGCTACCAGGGATGCCCATCCATTTCTTATATGACGAAACAAAGATAAAACCAAGCAACTACTAACTCTTCGACGTCCATTTTGAAACCATGGTTTTCATGTTTTTAGCTTGGTAGCTCTAGACATCACGGTAGTGCGACCAAGTTCCTCAACCTGGTGTCCTAACGGGACTGACCTTTAAGATCATACAAAAACAAACATACTCACAGTCCTATTCACCAATTTAAAAGCATCATTAAAGAACCAGGTCCAATTAAGGAAAGGCACTTCTTTCTGCCAATGCCTTATGGTATAGGGGTTGTATAGGCCCTCTTCATCCCTCCTGTCCTCCGAGGGAGTAGTTATATTCGCTAGTTCTGTCTCAAAAAGGATCACTTTGTTCATTTGCGCTCTCGCTTCGGTTTTGTTGGCTCCAAGTAAAACACAAATGCGTGTCATGTAGTCCAGATATGCGTCAAGGACTTTTTTATGAGCAGTTCTGTTCAAGTAGTTGTCGCGTGTTGGAAGGTTCAGTCCTCCTTGGTCGAGCTGGAATGTAATGGGTACTTTGGTTAGTTCGCTGAGTAATTAAACTGCCCACCAAGTCGCCATACTGCTGGCAAAGATTGCATAAAATATTGCAGTGGGATATGCCCTTCTTTTACATACACATTATGTTTAGGTAACGTATGCGTAGGCGAGGCCATTGATATTGTTGATGTTTTAGAAGGCGGCAACTACCCGTATAAACTTCAGGGCTTATTTGCCATGTACTAAAAAAATATTTTACTGTTTATCTATCAAAAACGTCCAAGTAATTAAAGATTTGAAATTGGATAGACTTCTAGTCTTTAATTATTAGTACTATGTAAAGTGGGACTTTTATACACAGAATGTCCTCCCAAGGCCAAGTTGGTCGGTTAACCTTGTGCAAAATTACTTTGTGGAAACTAAGTTTCATAGATTTTACCTATAAGTAGTATAAGTAATGATAACTAACCACAATCACATGCTTCGATGAATTGCGGTCGTCTTCCGTGACTGCCCAGTTGAATAGACCTCCCAAGTTGTATCTGTAAACACTATATATGTAGAAAAGAATCTTTTAAAATGACTAGTATAAATACTTGGCGGTTATAAAGTCACTTGGCGTAGTGGCTGAACGAAGACACATCCCAAATCAAAAAGTATAGTTCCCCTCAAATAGTTTAGAACCGAAAATTCATGACCCCAAGCTCAAAATCAAAGCATGTATTTCACTTATAAACTGTGAAAGTTAAAGCTAGTTCCCTGTTCCAAAATGTAGGTTGGTCTATGGAGAAGAACAAGCAAGAAACTAAGAGCCCAAAATGGCAGTCAAAAAAGGGGTTCTTACGTGTTCTGCACATCCTGCAGCAGTTTCTGCAGATCCCACTTCTGCTTGGTCATGGTGCTGGGCAGAATATGCCAGCCACCCAGCTGCTTAATGACGGCTACCAGCGGCTTCTCTCCGAGCTTCTCGATCGTCTCGTTGGTGTCTATGCACGCGTCGTAGTATATACGCGCTTTCGCTTCTGCGTCTGCTGTGTTGGAAATGTTCACTTTTTCTGGGGAAGATTAAAGGGGTTGTTAATAATACTATTCTGTTGCTCCACTGCAGGGCAAAGGTCTCATCGCATAAAGAGGATGCACAAGCATTGATCACGATGCTTGCTCAAGGCGGATTTGCGATTATCGATCTATAATCACTACAAATCGACGGTAAAAAATAATACTTCTTTAGATGTAATGTCGTTAGGTAATAAAAGTGAGGTGGTGGAAAGTCAACAAGTTCTGGGTTCCTAATCTCCTTCAGATTGATAGATAAAATAAAATAAATAAATAAATATCCTCATAATATAGATAAATCACACCCAGACACAGAACAAACATTCGTGCTCATCACACAAAGTTTGTCCTGGGTGGGGATCGAACCCACGACCTGCGGCGTAGCAGTCAGGGTCACTAACCACTAGACCAACAAGCCCGTCCTTTCCTGATGATTGATTGATGATGATTTCCTTCACCGATGTCTGTGGTGTCCAAGATAAACTTTTAGAAAGTACAGTATGAGTTGAAAAAGAGACATTGGTGCCGATTCTCTTGTGCACAAACTATCGTAAATTTAAGTTAAGTGCATCTTTCTCTTTCTTTTTCATTAAGAAAAGGACAGAAGATCAAATATTAGTTAAGTCCTGTCAAATTTAGACGCTCCATAGATAATTTAGACGCAATTTAAAAACATGGCGTCTAAGTATACGTCAATTTTCATCAGGCGCTGTCTATTTTGACAGGATTAAACTAAAATGTATCTTCTGTCCTTTTCTTTAAGAAATGGAAAGAGAGAGATGCATTTAACTTAAATTTACGATAGTTTGTGCACAAGAGAATCGGCACCATTGATATTGCTTGGATTTGAAACCACAACCTCTCGGATGAGAGGTGGGCTTTAACCATTAGGCCATCACGACAATAATATTCAAGTTAATATTAAACTACAGCACTCCACAACGCGGAGCCTGGTACACACTTGACCGATTTTCGTTCCCTAACGACATTACAAACATATTTGTTCAACAGAACAAAGCTACAATAAAATATAGCTAGTTTATATTTAACTAACCATATAACATGATTACGTGTTCTATGAAAACACGTCAAAATCCCATGAAGGCACATAATAACAATATAACAAGCAAAACAAATATTCACAAATACACTTTGTACTTTAACCGCTTTTGGTGAATTTGCGTTTGTATATAAAAATAATGACAGAAGTGCAATGTATGAGGCTATTTTTTTAGTAATGTCCTTTATCTCGGTCTAGGGCCGTGACGTGAAACATACATTTAGTATAGTCGCGTGTCCACCGCACGTCACGTCTCCTCATACTAAACTCGGCTCGCCGACATCTTGTTCTTGTTGACGTGACGGTGACGGAGGCAGCGGCGGTGGACAAACGGCCATAGGATTTCTTGACGACGTCAAAAATATGAGTAGGTTATTCAATCAACCCGTATGTTTTTGATTTTATGTAGTTTAGTCAAAATCACGTCCAAATATTTCGATAAATTTGTAAATTTCGATTTTAAAGCTTAAGAAAACTATAGTACTTATTTACATACTACACGCCTTCCTCAGGTCAAGCCAATCGTTATGGGTCCATGATAAATAAACCTAACTTACTACCCGTACGATTTAGCTGTGCACCTCGCGCTGTGACGTAACGCTGTCGGAATGCTATCGCTCGCTACTAAACGAACGAGGCGAACACGGGGCGCCGCGCGGGGAAGCGAGAGAGGTCGCATTCCAGCGAGGTGCACAGATAAGTGGTTCGAGATATAGTAAAGTTAGTTTCATGGAAAAATTCCCTTCACCGTAATGTTGGTATCACAGACAATCAGTGTTGCTACATTTTTAGCATGGAATAAATTACTCAATACTAGAGTGATTAACTGATATTTCGTTACTTTAATTAAATTACCTTATAATTTTGTTTATTAATAATTCAGAACAATTTACAACTTTATTGGGATGCAAGAAAACGATTCTACTCATGGGGTAAAACCACAGATTGTCGAGCGCACTGGTAGCAGTTAGTCTTGATTTTTTTTTTTTGGTGAGTGGGAAATCATCCAATGACTGCTCCCGTCCTGGGTGCGGCGGGGGGGCGTGTCAGACTCTTACTGACTAAAACGCACTCATGTTCCTTCGATTGCCCTTTATGTTCCAGGGTCACGGTAACTATTATAAACATTCCGCAACCCCGAGTTAGTCTTGATATGATGTTATTAACATGCAGGCCTATTTTACTAATCCGACAGACAAACAGCGGGCGGGACCCAACAAAACGGCGAAGCGAATTCTTTCGTGAAACGCAATCTAGGTACTGCTAAGCAATTTTACTATCACTACCACTGTCAAACTACGATTGAAAGATAAAAACGGGTATAATGATATAGAGGCTACTAGCTTTTGCCCGCGACTTCGTCCGCGTGGAATATTCCTGGAGGAATTCCGGGATGAAAACTATTCTATGTCCTTTCTCGGGTCCCAGACTATTACTGTACCAATTCAAATCGGTTCATAGGTTTAGGCGTGAAGAAAAGACAGACAGACATAGTTACTTTTGCATTTATAATATTAGTACGGATTAAAGGGCTCACTGGAGTTATTCTTCTGAGAGTTATTTTTTAGTGGCACAATAAAGTAAAAATATAATAGATCAAATTTTTCCTCCATATAGATTTAAAGCGATAAACGATACAAGTTGATTATAATTTACAATAGTTTACTAATATGTTAGGAAAATATATGAAACACTACCAAAAACTTGACTTTGATATAGGAGAGGTTTTTTTACTCCAAATATGGGTAGGTTCTTTTTGGGCTATTTTCTTTAGACATTAGTATTAAGTGTTAAATTCGGGTTTAGTGTGGGCGTGGTCTTGGTGGAAAAATCAGTACTTTTATAGGATTACTAGCTTTTGCCCGCGGCTTCGCTCGCGTTAGAAAGAGACAAAAAGTAGCCTATGTTACTCTACATCCCTTCAAATATCTCCACTTAAAAAATCACGTCAATTCGTCGCTCTGTTTTGCCGTGAAAGAAAGACAAACATACAGACAGACAGACACACTTTCCCATTTATAATATTAGTATGGATTTGTGTGTGGTGTGTGTCTGTTCGATGTTCTCTTCTTTATGACTGAAACTATTCTGCTGTATGGAAAAAATACCTTTACTTATTAATTAATTCATAGTATAAAACAAAGTCGCTACCCGTATGTCTGTACCTATGTATGCTTAAATCTTTCAAACTACGCAACGGATTTTGTAACGTTTTTTTTAAAATCGATAAAGTGACTTAAGGATAAGGTTTATAAGTATAATACATGCATAATTTATTAGAAGAACACTGATAATTCTAGAGGTTTCTAATGTGATGTCGTAAGTAAATAAGAACTTTTTTATTATTTAGGCACGATCAAGTCATGTAAAAACATATCAGACTTAATATAGACCTAGGTTCATATCAGAAGGACTTAAAAGCAAACACATTCTTTGAGGTCTTGAGGATATTGTTCGACATCTACAAAGTTGAAGCCATAGGCAAAAGCTAATTGTTATATCCTACTAATATTATAAATGTGAAAGTTTGTATGTGTGTGAGTGTGTGTAGTTTGTTACTCTTTTACGCAATAACTACTGAACGTATTTTAATGAAACTTTACAGCAGCTTATACATCAGAATAGGACATAGGATACATAACATCACGCTAAGACCGACAGGAGCACGCGGTGAAACCGCGGGGGAAGCTAGTAATTATAATTATTAATCAATATTAAACCTTCAAACAAACGTGATACCAGACACTATAGAAAGACAATAGCAGCCCGACAGCCGGCTGTCGATTGGTCGTTAAAATGTTAAAATCGTAAATCCATTTCTGTTTAGCTACAGAGTTGACCTCTAAAAGATTTTCACAATGTAACATTTTCACAAAAACATAATAAAATGTTTAATATAATTTTCAAACGCATTTTTATTTTCTTGGCGCCATGACACCACCGTTTATAGCTACCTATCGCATAACAACAATGAAAATTATCTCGATGTCATAACCCCGTATCGTGTCTGACATCTTTACGAATGTGATGTTGTAAGGCTGTGGCCACACTTGTGTTTCGACGAATATTCGCGTTACTGACACAATGCAAAATAAACTTTATTTTAACATTATACCGGTCACTCGTGGTTTTGCCGGCGTTATCTTAGGTAAGTATTTGGTACGCTTTTGGGGGCGTACCTTATTTTGTACTACGTGTATTTTTGGTCTCGAAAAACAAAAAAAAATCAGCTGTTTCATACATTATGGTCAGGAGGACATTGAACTTTCGTTGTTTGAAACAGCTGATATATTTTTCGCGATTTCAAAGTTGGTTCCATAATAAAAGTTGTTTGTTTTTTATGAGTAGAATCATCTCCTAGTGGGTTTTGCAAGACCAATATAACCTACTAGCTTCTGCCCGCGGCTTCGCTCGCGTTAGAAAGAGACAAAAAGTAACCTATGTTACTCTCCATCCCTGAACTATCTCCACTTAAAAAATCACGTCAATCCGTCGCTCCGTTTTGCCGTGAAAGAAAGACAAACAGACAGACAGACACACTTTCCCATTTATAATATTAGTATGGATGTGTTATTCTGATGTATAAGCTGTAACTATAATAATTCATTAACATTGTTTCACGACTAGATTTTTGGTGAAAGAGTAACAACATCCATACATTCAAACGTACAAACGTTCACATTTATAATATTAGTAGGAAGTATGATTATTAGGGCAACTTGTAAAAGATTCAAATATATTATTCGTGTTACCCTAGTAACTGAAATATTCGTCGAATTCGCGCTAATGAGGCCTCAGCATCAATTGAGCAAGAAATAAAATGTTTCCAACGGTTTTCCCAAACACTTCGTAAGTATATTTAAATGACAATAATGTCTTCGCATTTTCCGGCGGGAATAATATTTTGGAAACTGATAACAGAAATTATGGAGCGTTTTGTGATGGCTGGAATAAATGCGCGGTGACGTAACATAAATTCGATGAAAAAGTCTTTCGACATAATAAATATTGTACGAAAAATGTATTTCTCCATATGAATAAAAATAGGTTAAAAAACTTTGGGTTTAACGATGTACATTATATTATCACTTAAACTATAATAATTAAGCTTTATCGTGTGTTTCAACTCTAGTTATGTTAGGTCTTTGGTTACTGATCCTCTCCCGTCAGTCATAGTGATTTTATCTAACCTATTGTGGTAACTATATTATATAGTGTAAAGTTTCAACGAAATTCGTATAATAGTTTTTGCGTGGAAAAATTAACAAAACAAAAATACATTTTCGACTACTGTGCACCTCGCAC
Organism: Athetis lepigone; assembly: GCA_033675125.1. Taxonomy (NCBI): domain Eukaryota; kingdom Metazoa; phylum Arthropoda; class Insecta; order Lepidoptera; family Noctuidae; genus Athetis; species Athetis lepigone. The sequence goes on along the minus strand of CM066234.1, from coordinate 5,362,011 downwards.
TGTGACGTATCGCTGACTCAATGTTATCGCTACTAAACGAACGAGGCGAACGCGGGGAAGCGGGAGAGGGCGAGCATTCCAGTGAGGTGCACAGATATGTCGCGTAAGGCCTAAAACATACACAAGCGACGTAAGGCAACAGGCGTGGTGCAGGCGTGCGTCGCTTCAAAACAATTTCATACAAAATGTATGCAGGCAACGTTTTTGAATTATATCGAAGCGACGCGGCGCAGACACACCGTTTCGTTGCCGTTCGTTACTTCAGTATAATTCAAAAACGTCGCCTGTGTATGTTTTAGGCCTTAGGGTGTAAAAAAGGCAAAAGTCAAATTGTTTATTTCCATTAGACCATGGAGACACTTTGGAATTTCAATTACATTTATAAATGGCTGATTCTAGTCGCCCATTCCAAAAGGTTACATGATTACAACATGTAAATTAAATAAATGAATACAATGTTAAAGCTGTCAAAAATGTACAACATTAAAACATTGTGCTTCGTCTATTCCGGTAGGTTATGGTTTAGTTCTTTCACTTACCTAGTGCATATCTGATAATCAACTGGTTCTGCAGTTCGATCTTGCTAAAGATACCCCAGCTGGACTTGCCCTCAGGTATAGGGTTGTTCCTGATCCAGCCACCGCAGGCGAACTCGTAGAAGTCATCACAAGGGTCCTGGGTCTCGTCTAGAGCCCTTATAACTTCACTGGCTGTGTAGATGCAGGATCCTTTTAAGCATACCTCTTGGTCTGAAATAGAGGGTAGAAGTAGTTAATGTTGGTCTTTTAACAGATGTTTTTTTTGCATTCATAGCGTATGACAAATTCACTGTAATGGTTTTCGCCCTCATGTAGTGGTCAAACTTAATGAACTGCGTACATTTATTCGGCTATATTCAGCTACTGTCAAAATGTCCATAGAAACGGTCTTCATACAAAATCTTTGTTTTTATGGACATAAGCTGAATAAATGTGCTTAGTCTCTTAAGCTTAACCACATCAGGAGGTCGTAAAACTAGACCTAATAAAGCTTGTCAGTTTTTCTCATTCATACGACGCTGAACGCGGCTGATGAAAGTAGGACTAGTTATAGAGAAGTGAGACGAAAATCGCTCAGCTAAACGCGAACAGTGCTTAATAAGTGCGTGTGGTCATAGCCACCTACAGCTTTAGTCACACATAAGACATCTCGTATAGATACAGTTGCGTTGCCACCCCAGAGAAAAAGGTATAACGTCCGCCTCTGTACGCGTTAATGTAAGAGTTAACAAATAAATAAAATGCCTGTTATAACCGAGGCACCCATACCTTCCAAATTGGAACTTGCATCTAACGTATTTTTTTTTACTGTAAAATTATTGTGGTTCTAGGTCAAGAGCTCTTTGAGAAGGAGCTCATCCGCGGTTGTCCATGAAACAGCTCCTCTATTAAAACTCGATAGTTTATGACTAGAATACTTTCCAACAATAACAAAATTCTATCTTTACACCTCTATTACAACTTTATTTTACTATCAAAGCCATAACCGTTAAACCCATGTAATTTATAACCGACAACATAGTGGCGTTTAAGTCAAATAAACAACTTTATGACATCATAAATAAAGAAAATAACTATCAATTGGTCAAGGCAGGCACTCCTTTGTTTGTATGAGAGGTATGAGGAACAGAGTGTATGGTTCCTCATACTCCATTGAAATGGGAGGATCCACCATCCAGGGAAACTGTCTAATGAGCTACTGTCCCGTCAAACTTTAATACCGCGATGTATAATGCCAGTGGTAGTTCACATGTTGGGCGATAGATGTTACGACGTGTGTGTCTCTCAAAAGTATTCAACACAGCAAAATATTGTTGTAGCTTTAATTTGCATGAAATCAAAAGGATCAAAAATATTTTAAGGACCAAATTTTAGTCTGTTGAGGCCGATGTTCTAATCTCCTCAGTCGGTCGGAAATCGTAATATGGGCGCAGAAGGCATTGCACTGTGACTCAGTGCACAATATTATACGAGTACAGGCTAAATGAATGTTTTTTTATAATAAAGACTTTGGCAGGCCGCTTCCTCAATTGCCATTATATTATTTAAATTGCAAAAATTCGTTGCAGTGTTTAATAACACGAAAATTATAAAGCTGGGCATTCACAGTCATTTTTCGCGTAAGTCGTAAAGCTGTGGCGTCACTCCAAATGGTATAGGCGGCAACACTAGAGTGACGATTCGACACTCACGATCTTTGTTCGTATGCCTGCTAATGTTTATAAAGTATTCAAATCATTTTTTCTGACAGTTTCCATAGTAATTATACAGCTACAAGCTAACCTTTGGTCTCAGGCTGGTAGCACGGCGGCACGGGCAGGTAGGCAGGTCCTCGCATGGTCAGCAGCAGGGTGATTGTCAGCAGTACAGCCACGAACAGCACCGCAGCCACTACCATCAGCACCCGCTCCAGCCGCGTCCGTTGATGCCAGCCGATGAAGGACACTCCCTGGAAGAGAAAGGGTTTCTTTGAAATTTCTTGCTTATTTATTTCCGTACGCAACAACCAAAGGCAGTTTCAAGAGAGGGAGTCGTGGCGTTGAAGACACTCCGTAGGCGAGAAAGGGTTTCTTTGAAATTCATAAGGGGTGTCCTAGAAGAGTAATGGGGTCATGACACCTCCTTGCCATGGGTCTACGTTGATTACTGATCAATTTAGAATCGAGTAACATATCATCGTCACACTAAAGCTTAGACTTCCCTATCTTGACGGCTAGACATGCCTTGTAAACAACTCTTTGGTATGTGTTTAGATTCATTTCCTTTAACTTGTAAATGACGATTTAAAGTGCCTTCTTAATTGTTTAATGGAAGTAAATAATTTCACACTGACTGTAAATTATTTAATAGAAGCCATCATAGGTAAACGCAGATCTTGCGGATGGAGGAGTTTTGTTGATTTATGACCCACTAGACAGGGTCTAGGACGACCATTGATAATGTCATAATCAAATGCGGACTATATTTGACTGGACTTTGACCCTGTGATTGAAAAAGTTAGCGGGAAGATAGCCGAAAACCAATTTTACAAAGTAAATGACATTCACATTTAAATAACTGATGTAGAATTTCCAAAAATGCATTCAACATCCTTACCAACGGTGTAAAAGGAACCCGCATATATGTTATTACTTATAAGCCCCAGTTCTTTGAACTATACGTGCGTCAATCAGTTTTTTAAAGAACATTATTCAAAGACTCTCAAGATAAGATTTGTCTGATTGAGTTCTTTCTAAAAGTAGAATTTTGTTTTTAAAATCCTCGCTTCTTATGAACAATCAGTACGACAAAGCCCGTTTGACGTCATCAAGTACAACAGACCAGCTCCTAATGAGAAACGCTATCTTGAAACAAACAAACGTTTCTTCTGAGGCTATAGCCTACAGGGGCAGCGATTAGTGATGAGACAGGAGCGAAACAAGATAGTCGATGAAAGGAATCAAAAAACGCTAGTAATATTTGATGTACTATGTAGCCCTATTTGTTTATTTAATAAAACTTTATGCACAAATAAAAACATTGCACAACCGCATAATTTTCTGCCAGTCTGCCTTAGGGTAATGCAGAGACAAACATGGTACCTAGGTGCAAAGATAAATAGAACAAGTTAAATGTTTGATGAGTCTTCAAATTTCTTCTATATTATGTGAGCATTCATTTATCTGTTTTTGTCACGAAGTGCCCTTTAGCAGACATTATAGTTTTAGCATTGTTTGTACTGGCTGGGGGCCTTAGCTTCAGATACGGACACCTGCAAAGCCCATTGTAGCAGTAATAAGCCATAAAGCTGAAATGCGAGAGGTCACGAAAAAAATATAAAAAAGCGCTGCTCTCCGCTTCGCACTATCGCACCGCGTCTGACTTTGTGTCCGCAGCCTAAGACTTATCAGGAGAAAATGTTTCAACCTAGTGAATCTTAGTAGAATTGAAACAGGTTCAAGGCTTAACTGCTTTGTTTTCCTAGATAAGGCCAAAGCTCCATACATTTTATAAATCTGATTTTTTGTTGGTGATAAACTCAAAAAGTACAGATTGTCATGCTGTTTTCATAAGTAGACAGAGATTGGATGTGAAAGGTTTGGGTTAGGTGAGGTTATAATATATAAAGAAAAAAGCCAAGAATTTTAAAGGTACCACCGTTGCAAAACAGGTGCAGATTGCTGATTTTTTGTTTGATGCGTGTCATATCAACACATATTTGTATGAACTATAGAGGTCTAATTGTTTATGAGTTTATATGTTTGTAAACGCATCCTCGATATTGGACTATCCATACTAATATTATAAATGGGAAAGTGTGTCTGTCTGTATGTTTGTCTTTCTTTCACGGCAAAACGGAGCGACGTATTGACGTGATTTTTAAGTGGAGATAGTTGAGGGGATGGAGAGTTAAATAGGCTGCTTTTTGTCTCTTTCTAAAGCGAGGGAAGCCACGGGCAGAAGCTAGTTGGTAATAAGGGCAAATGATCGATGGTTTTTCTGTACGTAGTAATAATCTGGGGTAAAGAAGAATATCAAACAAATCCGAAGAATTAAGACACTCAATCCTTGAAAATATATTACATATTTTTTTATTAACTTCTTCATTTTCCAATTTTAAAAATTAAAAAGTTTGAACGAGGATTTCGTTTGAGTTGGTCCTTTTGTACGAACAATATCCGTAATATCCGCTGATAATAAATCCCTTAATCGCCGCTTATGGCATACTCAAACACCGATGAGATGAGACGAAATAATCTCTTGATTACCAACCTAATCTTTTTGTTGGACACATATTATACGGGTTGAGTTTTAACGAAAAACTTACTCAATATCTTTTTTACTTTTCCGTATACTAAGGTGGTAACAAATGAATGAATATAAATCGGTAAACTGACTGACTGATTGACTTACTCTTGATATATCAACGCACAGCCCCGATGGTCCTAAAACACATGAAAGTTGCAGGGTGTGTTTTTTGAGAGTAGAAAAAGCTAAGAAAGGATTTTTTGGAAACAAATTATTAATTAGGGAAGTTTCAAAAGTACGTCACCAGAATAATGTCGGGTTTCTTGATGTATTTATTATAACGACTTAAATCAAAGTCTTCTGTTTTATACCAAAACTTTTTTTACTGCACACACACCATACAGATTGCATGTTACAGATGCCAGCCAGAGCTTCGCACTGGTGTTAAAAATCTTTGGAAAATGACAGCTTTTCTCTACTATATTGTGCAAATATTACTCACTAGCTTCTGCCCGCGGCTTCGCTCGCGTTAGAAAAAGATAAAAAGTAGCCTATGTTACTCTCCATTCCTTCAACTATCTCCACTTAAAAAATCACGTCAATTCGTCGCTCCGTTTTGCCGTGAAAGAAAGACAAACAGACAGACAGACAGACACACTTTCCCATTTATAATATTAGTATGGATAAACATTCCTCTTTAACTACTGTATCTAAAAACCGTATCCGTTGCGTAGTTTTAAAGATTTTTAAGCATACAGGCAGCAAACAACTTTGTTTTGTATGCATGAAGCTGTTTTGTGCATTTTCATCCGTTAATTTTTTACACAAACTTTCACCCCTCTTCCATACCCCGTTAGGGGTTGAATTTCCGAAAAATCGCTTCTTAGGCCCAGTAATTCAAAAAAAAAAGACGGGTTGCACTCCGGGAGTACCGGCAGAAGTGAAAACTTGATTATAGCTGTCTACTATCCATCCGTCCTACGCTTTTTCGATCAGGGCACGTGTCCTGACGCGAGTTTAAGATTTTATACCCATTACAGAAAAAGTGCTCAACGCCGCTAAAGAAGTTTTCACTTCAAAAAAAGAAAGCGAATAACATACAAACAAGAAAGCAAACAACAAATAACATAAAAGTATTTTTACTTTTGCCTACACGTAGATAATAATTATGTAACCATCAAATTTATTTTCCACGTAATATTTTCCGGGTCAAATACAGGAGAACGAGGGGAGAGATGAAATGATGTGTACATAATCTTATCGGCTACAAAACCTAGATTCTCCGATAAGTGACCCAAAAGTCTGTGACCCAAGATAAATGGGTTATCGGGGAATAATCTGCGGTACTTATTAACTAGCTGCATTAGGTGATTTTTTTTTTTGGGGTGTGGAAAATCATCAAATGACTTCTCCCGCCATGGGGCGGGAGGGCGTGTCAGACTCTTACTGACTAAAACCCACCCATGCTCCCTCGGTTGCTCTTTATGTTCCGGGGTCACAGTAACTATTATAAACATTCCGCAACCCCGGACATTCCGCAACCCCGGTAGGTGATTAAGGTACGTATTTGGTTAGAGGAGGACCTGTAGATGTTAGCCACTCGTAGCGTGATGTTTTACTACAAACATGAATCAGGCTATTTCCAAAAATTATCTAATATATTATCTATCTATCTTTCTCTTTAACGTCATGGTAACGAGACTGACTGACTGATTGGGTTATAGGTAAATCAACGCACAGCTCAAGCCGCTGGTCCTCGAGACATGAAACTTGGCGGGATGCTTGGAAATTGTGTTCTTTGTGAGGAGGTTGTGGCTACCTAAGAATTTTTTTTTGAAAACTCGTCCCCTAATAGGGTATCATAATGTAAGGAAGTTCGACATCATCATACAAAGCCAGTACCTAGTTTAATAAATATGACATACAGAGTATCTAAGAAGTAATTTTTAGAAATTCAGCCAAAATTGGGGTAATATATGAAATTGTGTAAAAAAATGACGTAAAGTACAGAATATTGAACATAAGAAACATTTTAACTGTTTACTTAGTTGTGGCCTCGATACTGTTCAATTTATCGCCCTTGCGGGTCAGGTACAGTCAGCAAAGTATATAAGTATACAGGGCCGTCATCTACAATTGAAATTTTCTTGAAAACCAATAAATGTATTCAAATGAAATTTAACCTAATTGTAGAACTAGTAATTTTATATTATAGTTTAAATTTTTATTAGAAAACTAGCAGCCCAAAGCACGAAGTGGGCACCCACTTCGTTGGGCGCCAAACATTTTAACTTAAAACTCGAAAACATGCGCTTCCCCAGACATAAGACTGAGCTAGATCGATTTCTCGTCCCCGAAAACCCCCACATACCAAATTTCAGCGAAATCGGGGCCGTTTCCGAGATCACATGCTTTTTCAAGCAATCAGCGCCATCTGCCGGGCTGATTTGTGAATCTAAACCATTCCCAGATCCCCTTGAACACACACAAAAAATTTCATCAAAATCGGTCCAGTTGTTTGAGAGAAGTTCAGTGACATACACACTCACAGAAGAATTATACAGGGTGTCCCACGGCTATGCCACATGGAGGGAAAGTACCTTAAATATTGTAGATAGAACATTTTACTGAAAGAAGACATTATTTGAATTTTGAAAACATTTTGAACTGCATTCATAGATATTTAAATAAATACATAGTTGAACCGGGAATCGAACCTGTTACTCGAGAAAATTAATCAGCCTGTAGTTTTATCCTACCGATCGAAAGGCTTCATCATAAGGATTATTTTTTGCTAAATAACATAGTGTCAAAAATAAAAGAAAGACCATGAATTTTAACATTTTTAATACAAAATTAGTCAATTTTTCAAATGCTCAAAATGAGTCCCTTCTTCTTGAATACAAAGTGATGACTTTTGATTATTTCGTTTCCTGACGATTTTTTGGTCTTGTTGTGGTAGATATTTATTTATTTAAATGATGCGTACTACTCAAGTGGGTACATTAATTAGTAATAAGTAGTTATGATTGTCAATTGTATGTCCTTACGGCAATGTAACTTTTAACTTTTCAGAACAAAATTTTACATCAAATGTTAAAATTCACGGTCTTCCTTTTAGTTGCGACACAGTGTTATTTAGCAAAAAATAATCCTTATGATGAAACCTTTCGATCGGTATGATAAAACTACAGGGTGATTATTTTTTCTCGTGGAACAAGTTTGATTCCCGGCCTAACCATTTAATTATTTAAAAATCTATGAATGCAATTTAAATTGTTTTTAAAATTTAAATAATGTCTTCTTTCAGTAAAATGTTCTATTTGCAATATATAAGGTACTTTCCCTCCATGTGGCATAGCCGTGGGACACCCTGTATATATAAAGATGTGGGTATCCACATTATACATCAGCATATCAGCGCAGCGCACGAGACATCTTACCCACATCGGAGCCCAAGGCGCACTGAGTGCTATCGCCAGTGACGAGGACTTTTATAGTGTGCGTACAGGCAGCGCTATACGGAGCGTGCGCGTGGGAAAGAGATGGGTGCGCGCAGATCTCGTGGAACACAAATTAAATTCAAGCCATCACAGTGTTCTCTCATTGGTCAATTAAATATTTTATTTTGTAGTCACATCAGTCATTGAGATACTGTAGAGGATATGTAAGCCAGGGTTTTGAATCAATAAATGACAGAATTATTTCTACTGTATTCGCCTATCATTTGCCATACCAACATCCACAACAACTGGTGACCCCTGACTTAGAAAATGCCGTTACCAGAAGAAAACTCAGGCGAATCAACTACAATAAAACCCGAACTCGATGTGGCTGCAGTCTCCGTCCAGTCAAGATTATTACCGTTCTGGCGAGAAATACCACGTGCATGGTTTATACAATTTGAAGCCGTTGTGGATCCACTGAAGACTTCGGACGATCAGAAATTCCGATACGTGTTACAACAGCTGCAATCCACCGATCTACAGCATATCACAGATATCTTATACAACCCTCCAGTCACGGGACGATATGAAGCGGTGAAGAAACGTCTGCTCACAGTCTACGACAAATCCGATGTCAAAAATTTCCAGAAGCTCATCAGTGGATTGGAATTGGGCGATCAAAAACCGACGCAACTACTACGCAGGATGCGAGAACTCGGAAGCGGTATGATCACGGACGAAGGATTGAAGATCGAGTGGCTTAATCACCTACCCGCACAAATGCGTGTCGTACTGTCGGTCAACACAGAATCATCTTTGGACACACTCGCAGCTATGGCCGACAAGATGGTGGAATATATAGAACCCACGACTCCGATGGTCGCCGCCGTGACCACTACTACGACACAAGATCCTCTATTGGCCGCACAACTAGGAATCATGTCGAAACAAATGGAGAAACTATGCTTAGAAGTGGCCGAGCTACGTGGACGCTCAGCGCGACGGGACAGACGCCCGTTTCGTTCCCGGTCACGTTCACAATCACGGTCGCGACGTGGGAGCAATTCAAAGGTCAAGCCAGGCGATCCTACGTGGGAATGCAAGTTTCATTATCGTTACGGCGATAAGGCACGGCGCTGCGAATCACCATGCTGCAGAAGGAAGTTAAACTAGCTCCGACATCGACCGTGGCGGACGTCGGTGTCTCCTCTGCTACCAACCGCCTGTGTGTGTACGATCGTGAGACAAGAGAACGTTTTCTTGTGGACACAGGAGCCGACATTTCCGTATTAAGCGCCACAAACAAACGAAAAGTGAAGAGTGCTAGCGCCTACAAATTATATGCGGCAAATAACACGCCCATCAACACCTACGGGGAGAAAACGCTCAGGCTCAATCTTGGTCTCCGTCGCAGTTTTCTGTGGAGATTCGTCGTGGCCGATGTAAAAACGTCTATCCTGGGAGCCGACTTTCTACGTCACTTCAAACTACTGGTAGACCTGCACAGAAAGAAACTGATCGATAACGTTACTGATTTATCGATCGACGCGCTCAAGATAACAACAGGCGAAGATACAATACACATCATTAGCTCCGACCAAGTTTACTATGACATCTTAAAGCAATATCCAGAAGTACTACGACCTGTGTCACTGAAGGAACCTGCAAAACACGACGTCGTGCATCATATACAAACGTCAAGCCCCCCGCTCTTCGCCCGACCCCGCCCGCTACCGCCCGACAAGTACAAGGCCGCAAAGCAAGAATTTGATCACATGATGGAAATGGGCATCTGCAGACCTTCCAAGAGTCCATGGGCGAGTCCACTACATGTTGTCAAAAAGAAGGACGGAGGACTACGGGTTTGCGGTGACTATCGCAGACTAAACGCTGTCACGCAACCCGACCGATACCCGATACCCCGTATTCAAGACTTCACCTACCAATTACGCGACATGAAGATATATTCAAAATTAGATCTCAAAATGGCATATTACTGGATACCAATCAGTGAAGAAGACGCACAGAAAACAGCAATCACAACACCGTTTGGCCTGTTTGAATTCAAATGTATGACGTTTGGGTTGCGCAACGCTAGTCAAACGTTCCAGAGATTTATGCATCAAGTACTACGCGGCATAGAAAACTGCTTCTGTTACATCGACGACATCTTACTTTACTCGCACGACGAAGAAGAACACAAGCTACTCTTACGTCAAATACTCGATCGTCTTAAAGAGTACGGCGTCATGTTAAAAGTAGAAAAATGCGAGTTTGCGAAGAACAAAATCAATTTCTTGGGGTACGAAGTATCATCAAATGGCATCAAGCCAACAGAAGAACGGACAGAAGTCATTGCAAATTACCCGAAGCCGAAAACAGTCGCCGAGCTACGACGCTTCTTAGGCATGCTCAACTTCTATCGAAGCTGCTTACCCCGTCAAGCCGAATCACAGCATGAACTCAACAAGTTTTTACATAATCGCAAGCGCAACGACAAGACATTGATCGAATGGGATGCGGCAGCAGATACAGCTTTTGAAAAATGCCGTCAAAGCATTTTAAAGGCCACTGAACTGACACATCCAGTACCCGGCAGCCCCCTCGCTATGATGACAGACGCATCAGATACCAGCCTTGGCGCTGTCTTGCAACAGAAAATCAACAACGAGTGGAGACCTCTTGCATATTATTCGAAAACAATGAGCGAGACGCAGCGTCGTTATAGTGTATACGACCGCGAGCTCTTAGCGATATACACAGCTGTAAAACATTTTCGTACACTTATCGAAGGAGGCGACGTAACGGTGTATACGGACCACAAGCCACTCGCCTACGCATTATCACGCCCAGCGAGTAGCAGCGACACACCACGACGAGAACGACAGTTGCACTTCATCAGCCAGTTCTGCACCAGTATTAAGTATGTGCAAGGCGAAGATAACAACGTGGCCGACGCACTGTCACGCATAGAAGACATAGAATGCCCTACCGTAATCAACTATAATAAACTAGCGAGCGATCAAGCAAACGATCCAGTATTAAAACAACTGAAGAACCAAACTAATTTAAAGTTCACTGACGTCACAATGCCTGGAATAAGCCGACCAATCACGTGCGAAGCTTCTACTGGAACGCCCCGACCATATTTACCGAGTGCATATCGTTTTGACGCATTTAAAGCTCAACATGATTTATGCCATCCCGGGGTCAGAACAACACGTAAACAGACCTGCTCGAAATTCTTCTGGCCCAGCATGAACAAAGATGTCAGCAACTGGACGAAAACATGCCTCAGCTGTCAGCGAGCAAAAATACATCGCCACGTAGTTACCCCGCTGAGTCAGTTCCCGCCGTCAGAACGCTTTGAACATATACATATAGATATCATCGGACCGCTGCAAATATCAAATGACTGTCGATACTGCCTGACTATCATCGACCGTTGCACCAAGTGGCCAGAAGCCGTTCCCCTGCTCGACATAACCGCTGAGAAAGTCGCAAAAGCCCTACATGAGAACTGGATAACAAGATTCGGGTGCCCCCTGCGCATATCAACGGATCAAGGTCGTCAATTCGAATCCCAGCTTTTCGGATCGCTCATGAAAAGATTTGGTATCACGCGGATACGCACCACGGCCTATCATCCCCAGTCAAATGGACAGATTGAGAGATGGCATCGAACAGTAAAGTCAGCGTTAATGGCGCGAGGTACTACCAGTCAATGGACAGAAGACCTACCTACTGTGCTTCTAGGACTACGCACAGCGCTACGCGACAACAATTTGAGTCCGGCAATGTTGACATATGGGACAACGCTACGACTGCCATCCGACTTCATCGTGTCAACAAAAACAGACATAAATGAATGCGACTACGTACGCCGTCTTATGGAAACAATGGCATCGATAAAGAGCGCACCGCGATCGAACAGCGGTCATAAGAAGCCATTCATACACTCAGACCTCGCAACATGCACACATGTTTTCGTGCGAAACGACACAGTACGTTCGCCGTTAACACCGCCGTACGAGGGACCGTATGAAGTTATCAAACGATATGACAAATACTACAAGATTAAGCTGCCGTTACGAACATCAGTAGTGTCGCTGGACAGATTAAAACCAGCCTACATCTACAACGAGCACCTGTGCGAAGATAAAGATGACCGTCGCATTAAAGAAGCTAGCCAGCCTATTATCACCAGATCTGGCAGAATCGTGAAGCCCGTAGTCCGCTTCACTTAGAGGGGAGTGATGTGGGTATCCACATTATACATCAGCATATCAGCGCAGCGCACGAGACATCTTACCCACATCGGAGCCCAAGGCGCACTGAGTGCTATCGCCAGTGACGAGGACTTTTATAGTGTGCGTACAGGCAGCGCTATACGGAGCGTGCGCGTGGGAAAGAGATGGGTGCGCGCAGATCTCGTGGAACACAAATTAAATTCAAGCCATCACAGTGTTCTCTCATTGGTCAATTAAATATTTTATTTTGTAGTCACATCAGTCATTGAGATACTGTAGAGGATATGTAAGCCAGGGTTTTGAATCAATAAATGACAGAATTATTTCTACTGTATTCGCCTATCATTTGCCATACCAACATCCACAACAATCTCAACTATCCGTGGGTTTTTGAGAAATTTAAACTGTATTTGACGGCCCTGTATACTTATATACTTTGCTGACTGTACATCTGAGTTTTAAGACATTCTTCCAAGAAAACTTTAATAAAGCAAACAAAATGACCAAACAGTAGTAAAAACTTAATGGCTATCTCAGTATAATTTAAATCGCACAATCAAACGGGAAAAAACGGAATTTAGATAGAATAGACACATCCCAGATGTAGAATCTTTGCTATTTTCCAGACATTTTCCCAGAACGGCCTGTATTGACGTAAACGCAAATTAAATTGTAAAAATGTAAACAAAATGGCGCGGATCTACATTAGTTTCGGCGCAAAACTACCAATACATTTGATTAAATAGTTAAAGTCCTATTTAAATTTATTACGTAATACAAATAAATGCGATAGTAAATGCCTGTGTGTTACGCTTTCACGGCTAAACTACTGATCCGCTTTTGATGGAGTTTGGCATAGGGAGAGTGTTATAAAAAACTGTTTGTTCTCGACAAACTTAATTTTTTGTGAAAAGTTTTTTAAGGCGTTTTCACCAATAGACCAAGTGATTGGTGAGGAAAGTTTAAGTATAATAAAACAAGCAAACCTAATTGGAAAGGAACACCGAAAAAAATAAAGATTTGTAACACCCGTTCAAAGCTAGGGCGGATAGCTAGTTTACTTACAAAATTGTAAACAAATTAGACGATTTCGTTAATAAGTTTCTGCGCCAGATCCATCAAATAGATTTTATTAAATTGTTAAAGTATTAACTTTGTAATAAATCAGTAAATAATCTATTTTAATTGATATTGCTATTATAATTTATAATTGAATTGTTTTCCACGGTACGATGGATGACAATGTCAAAATTAATGATAAATCATTAACTACTCTTACTTACTATTTTATTACCAACTAGCTTCTGCCCGCGGCTTCGCTCGCGTTAGAAAGTGACAAAAAGTAGCCTATGTTACTCTCCATCCCTTCAACTATCTCCACTTAAAAAATCACGTCAATCCGTCGCTCCGTTTTGCCGTGAAAGAAAGACAAACAGACAGACAGACAGGCAGACAGACACACTTTCCCATTTATAATATTAGTATGGATGAAGTAATTATAGTTTACGGTTATTTTACAGACTTGTTTAATTAAATTTTCTTTGTTTACCTAGTACATAATACGACATAAGTTAATATTAAATGAAGTGTCAAAAGCCTGAACTCACGTGCAAATATTTAATTCGCTTGAAGGCCATCGGCTAGGGGGGATGGGGGGCAGATGTCGCCCTAGAGCCAAGAAGTCATTCGTGATGCGTTAAGCTTACTTCAGACTACGCTATAACATGTGACAGGTCCCTCTAGGGCCAATGCTTGCCGGGATTGCGGAATAGATCTAATAGTTACCGCGACCCTGGAACATAAAGGGCAACCGAAGGAACAAGGGTGGGTTTAGTCAGTAAAAGTCTGATAATAAGGGCGGGAGAAATCATTTTGATGATTTCCCATCTATAAAAAAAACTACGCTATAAGACATACCTTCTATATCTACACTTATATTATAAGAAAGTATGTTTTATTTTGTTTGTAGGAGGTAATCTCTGAAAGACCTCCAAGAAGAGGTCCAAATCGAAACAATTCTTTTTGTGTCGGATAGTCCATTTATCGAGGAAGGTTATAGGTTGTATAACATTAGGCTACGATCTATGGAAGCAGAAAAGTAGCCAAAAAAGCGGATGAAACCGAACGGAAATGCTAGTCCATACTTAATATTATAGATGCGAAAGTAACTCTGTCTGTCTTTCTGTCTGTCTGTCTCTTCTTCACGCCTAAACCACTAAACCAACTCGAATGAAATTTGGTACAGATATAGTCTGGGACCCGAGAAAGGACATAGGATAGTTTTCATCCCGGAAATCCCTCTAGAACGGAAACTATTATTTCACACGGACGAAGTCGTGGGCAAAAGCTAGTATTTTATAAAATGTTAAATTAATTGACTGACAGACTGATTGTTGATATATCAACGCCAGCCCAAACAGCTGGTTGAATCATGAAACTTGAAAGAGGATTAAGTAGCCACTTAGAAAGAATTTTTGGTAATGTAACCCCTAAAGAGGTAACATGGTCGATAGAAGTTCAACATCCACTGGGGCGAAGCCGCGGCCGAAAGCAATTCGTACTAATATTATAAATGCGAAAGTAACTCTGTCTGTCTGTCTCTTCTTCACGCCTAAACCACTGAATCGATTTGAATGAAATTTGGTACAGATATAGTCTGGGACCCGAGAAAGGACATAGGATAGTTTTCATCCCGGAAATCCCCCGGGCACGGGAACTATTATTCGGTCGCGGGCAGAAGCTAGTAGCATATAGTTTTAATAACATAGCGCTCATGATATTTCGTAGACTTCACGATAAACAGTCCAGCAGTTATCCAATAAAACAATTATTCTGATCATCCCTTGCACGCGCAAGTTTCAGCCTTTAAATTTACATATTGCATTATTCATCCCTGTTTGACGTACTTAAACGATTATCACCAGTTTAATCGCATTTGCAGTTACCTCCTTATGTTAGGGGTAGACCATTAATTACCTGACGTTTTAAGCCCTTCGACTACTTTGGAAACCACTAATTGGAAAGTGGTTGTGAAAACAGAATTATTTTTAATCGAAACGTTATTTTTAATAACGAAAGTCAAAGTCGAAAGTTTTTTAGCGACTCTATGAACCCGTCTCTCCTCCCCTGGCGATATCTAAAACTCCCCACCGTCCGTCAAGGTCATGAGGTTTTTTTTAACAATCTTATTTGATTTTAATCTTTCAATATAGGTGTAATTATTTATTTATGGCTCAACGAAACGATAAATACGCGTAATATCTCACCTCCATCCCCCAATAACACAAAATATCACATTTCAGATATTTTTCCGAAACCTCTCTCCCACTTTCGAATCACACGTAATTAATAAACGATCCCTAAGGGTTGCTACCTCCCCCTCCGTGGGGAATATAAGATTATGATAATCCCCTCTAGACAGCGATACGTTTATGAGATTAACGAGGGAGGAAAAATATGCGGGAAATATGTAGCGATTAAAATAGCAAACTGGCTATTATAAAATATTATGATGGATGATGTATTGCAGAACTGGCTGCCAATTCTTGTAATTATTAACGTTGCAAGTCTGAATTTAAAAGAATCTATGTGTATATCTATTTTATTCAGAAACTAGCTATCCCTCACGGTTTTATCAACGTAGTTTAGGCTTCTTTAGATTTTTTGAAATAAAAACTATCCTATGTCCTTTCTCAAGCTATGGACTATCTCTAGCGTTCAGTGGTTTAGGCGGGACAGATAGAGTTAAAAATACCAGCCTATTACTGTCCCACTGCAGGGCAAAGGCCTCTTCTCATACAGAGAAGGCACGAGCATTGATCACCACGCTTGCTCAAGGCGGATTGGCGATTTTTAACTCATATTAACTACTAGTCCAGGTTTCCTCATGATGTTTTCCTTCACGAACATCTGTGATACTTTAGAAAGTACTTATGAATTGAAAAAGTCACATTGGTACTTGCCGGATTCGAACCCACAACCATGAGAGGCGGGCGCCTTAACCACTAGGCCATCACGACTATAAAGAGTTACTTTCGCATTTACTATCATTTATTTACGAATCGATCACTAATTAGGGACTACGCAGACTTACGAGGTAGAACTGTATAAGTGTGACTAAAATCGTACAGTGCCCCGCAAATGGAGCTTCGTGCGTATAGTTCCTAAATACCAGTTAGCCATAAATACTTCAGAATGTTAATAGTCTTGCAATTCAGTTATTCTTTTCTTAACGCTGCACTGCCAAAGGGGGTTTTCTTTTTCTTTGTGTGTGTTTTTGCACCACACACAAACACAAATATAAAAGGAATCCAGAACAGCTTTTTTTTAATAATTTTCCCTAAGTGTCTCTGTAAGCCAATAAAAGTTCGAATAACAACATAATTATCCATACGGACAGAGCTAGTTAGGAACTAACAATGTCAAAATTGATGGAAAAGCTCTCAGGACCAAATTATTGGGGTCGGCTTTCAGAGTGTGCAACACTACACTTTTGCGTCTGATTGAAGTTCACATTTCACACACACATACATCCGAAGGATTTTCAGGCCATTACCAGTTTATAGGTCATAAAGCCACTATATATTGTTATTGTTATTTTTATAATGAACTGACTGCCTCTCACGGTTTCACGCGCGTTATGCTATGTTTTTGATTATTGCTCCGCTCTAGTACGTCATAGCGAGATGTTATGTAGTCTATAAGTTATTCTGATCTATAAGCTATTTTACTGTGAAGTTTCATCAAAATCTGTTTAATGGTTTTTGCGTCAAAGAGAAATAAACATCCACACACACAAATTTTCACATTTATAATATTAGAACCATGTCTAAAGTTGGCTGGCACCGTGATATGAAGATTTTTCTTAAACTAAAAATATATTTTTTCTTACCTACCTATAAAACTTCAATAACATATACCTTTTTTTATTTCTTCATGACGATCAACAATCTTTCTGCATATCACCGTGCTCCATTAAATTAAAAGAGATTTTTAGACCATTCAAATCAAAGCTTGTATTCATTATTACAAAAAAAAAAACCTGTAGATGGTAATGCAACCACAGTTGCTATTAGTAGCAACATTTCTCTCTTTTTTTAAGGTCCCTTCACACTGAAATCCTCTCGAGTGTAGCCGTGGGTAGAGCTAGTGCAAAATAAAATCGGAGTTTAAATGACCCATTCAAATGGAATATTTGCAAGTTATTGTTCGTAAATAAATTCTTTCTGTAGTTTATAGCTAGGTTGCCTCATAAACCTGGCTATAACCTACAGAAAGAATTTATTTAATAAAGAGGTAGACTATATACAAACATAAGCGACCCAACTCCATTTCGCAAGCGTTATGCAAATCTTTAAAAAATTCGGCTTTTTTAAAGGTTTACGAATATTAAGGAACAGACAGTATAGAAATCAGAAATGGACTACTACTATAATCACGCTTTGACACGGGAACGGGGCAGTACCCCAAGACGTGTTTACACTTTAGCCGACAGCTAATACATTCATTACCGACTTACAAACACCAAATTCTCAATAAATTTATCTCAACAACACAATTTCGAACTAAAAGACGTATCAGCAATGTTGACAATTTTGGCAATATGAACCCAAGCGTAACCTTTAACCCATGAACAAGTTATGGCCGCCGGGCCAACGGCACCGACCCATTGCCTGATAGACGATTATATCGTTAACGCAGTTTACGACCTACGAGCGAATCTGCGAGGCAATGATAGTGGCTGTGAGGTTTTGGAGTTTCGTACTGATCTGCAAGAAAGTAATGCAATTAATCTATACATATAAAATAGTATTCGACTGACTGGCTGATTGAGTGATAGGGCAGCCCAAACCACTGGTCCTAGAGACATTAAACTTAGAGGAATGTGTTCTTTCTGTAGAGTAAATATTCTCTAAAAAAGGATTTTTGGTAAATCGACCCCTAAGGGGATAAAATAGTTGCGGAATGTTTATAATAGTTACCGTGACCCTGGAACATAAAGGGCAATCGAAGGAACATGAGTGGGTTTTAGTCAGTAAGAGTCTGACACGCCCTCCCGTCGCACCCAGGACGGGAGCAGTCATTGGATGATTTCCCACTCACCAAAAAAAAAAAAAAGGGGGATAAAATAGACGGAACTTCAACATCCACGCAGTAGACGCCGGAGGTAAAAGCTGATTGTGATGCAACTTTGAGCGATTTTTTTTGTACGGAACCAACTCCAAAATATTCTACAATTATACACTCGCATTCTACATATTTTTACTTAGTAGTGAAGGATAAAAGATGCTTTAGAGATGTGGTGCTGGATAAAGACGCTCGAGATATCGTGGACGGAAATAGGTACCTGTATTGCGAGACTAAAATGGTTGACTATGTGTGTCGAAGAGACAACGCAGTTCGCACAGAACCATTTCTGGAGACCGCCAATAGGAAACAGAAATGTGGGCAGACCAGCTGGCAGATGGTTGGATGTTATTAAAAAGACGACAGGGCCGACTTGGACTAGAATCGTTGCATCAAGGACAGTTGTGAAGACTTCGAGAGCCATGCAAGAGACATATGTTCAGCAGTAGACCAAAATATGCTTAGAAGAAGAGAAAACATTTTCCAGATTAACAAAACAACGGCGGCTTTGAAATTAAATTATCTTATTCAAATCAGATGCAATATAATAAGCGGTCTCCAACTGGCACAAACTACAAACAAATCAATAAAGTTCTAGTTTAAAACAAATTCTAACTCTTCTGCTTGGAACCTACTTGCTTGCAAGTATAGTTGTATAAGTAGATAGTTAGGATAGAATAGAATCTTGCAAGCTGAATTTGACCCACTTTTCAGTTTACGATTGCGCTGAAATTTAGCATGTAAATAGGTTCAGTTTCGGTGACAATGTATTTTCATGGCAAATATAACCTGATTCTACTTCGAGGATTGGGCTCCAGAGATACTCCTCGACGGTATTTCTTCGTCGATTTTGCTGTCTCAGTCTGCAAGTTTTTGTTAGTAAAAACGATTTTGAGATAAAACGGTTATGGGCAGCGTTGAAAGTTTTATCTAAGTTGTCGTAGAAGACTTACTTAATTCTACTTATCGTGATACGAAGAAGTCTTTACGTTAGTATTTCGTTCAACATTGCCTATGAAATTCGACGATAGTGTAGCTATTTATTATCATTGAAAGATTTTTTGTAATCGAACCAGTTCCTCGCATAACAAAAAAAAAACAAACAATATTAGCTTTAGATAGTGTAAATACAACCGAATAAACTCCTGACCCATTTCAAAAACAGATCTAAAGAAAAACAAGAGGCATTCTTGAAATTCTTTCCAGAAATACGCGAGTTAGTAATGCAACACACATTCCAAATATTTCCCTTTTTCGCAAGGATCGCAAGCCCCCCCCCCCCCTCCCATCACTCCCACTCAGTTGGAAATAGCAATCCTTCCCAAGGCGGAATAAGTAAGATTATGTTCCCGACTACATGTGGGCCAGTCGATATCGAATTGTATATACTTAAATGCTTCAATACGCCGGGGTTATATCTGGCAAGAAATGCCATAAAATTGTAGCTGTTGATACGATTTGAAGCAGGGTTAAGTGTAGGTAGATGGGTTATGTATGTTTTAAGGGTTATCATTCAAATTGGTTGCATTGATTGTATCTAAGATTTTATGCCTATGACTGATCAAGGATTAAAAAGACTAACTTATTAAAGTAAACCTGTAAATTAAAAGATAGAAAAAAAAAACTTTAAAACCATACATTTATAGGAAAATCACTTAACACTTGACAAAAAAGTTACATAGTGAATATATGAAGTTAAGACTTTCGGAGTAAAGATATCCTGTGAAATATTAGAGAATCATTCAAACCAAAGCACAGTTGGAGATGAAACAAACATGCAAAACATACAGAAGAACTGATAACCTCAACCTTTTTGAAGTCGGTTGAAAAGAATAACACAAAAAGAGTTACGAAATTAAGAAGTAGTATTAAATTGTAAAAAAAATGCTAAAGGCTTTAAAACAAAAGCCTCTTAACACGAAACCTATTGACGATGACAAAGATCATCTTAGTTTAGAACAGTAACCACAATATCAAAAGGAGTGACGGGTACAAAAAAAAAATAAGTTTTATGAAACGGCGTTCACGATTGTACTTACAAGGGTTGAACTTGAGCACTGTTTTGAAAAATCCAACTTTAACTATTGAACCAACTGTTGCGGAATGTTTATAATAGTTACCGTGACCCTGGAACATAACGGGCAATCGAAGGAACATGAGTGGGTTTTAGTCAGTAAGAGACTGACACGCCCTCCCACCGCACCCAGGACGGGAGCAGTCATTGGATGATTTCCCACTCACCAAAAAAAAAAACTGTTGAACCAACTTTTGAAAGAAAATCTAAAGCATCTTAGTTGAAAAGTCCTCCTAAGTTCTCAACATTGTAGAAGATTTCAACAAATAGAAAAGCAAAACTCACATTTTTCTTATTGAAATTCGCCATCGTCCAGCACAGTCTACAGTCACTAACAAACGAATACTGAACCTCATCAAATGGACAATGACTACTGCATTGTACAGCAATAACTAGCACTATTATAGTACCCTGCTAGTACCAGGCACTTCAGTCTGTTAATAAATCAATTGTGATGCTACAAGATGAATGAATCTTTCTATGACTCGCCAATATAATAGTTTGTCAATAAATTCTGTCGCAGTTTTCCCGGCCTTTTTAAGGATGGGAATTTATTATGACGCCTTTTATTAAGGAAGGAGTGGAAGTCCTTTCCTCCTTGCTTGCTTGAAATGCCTTTTGAGTTCCAAGGTCGCGGTGACTCCTTCGAACAAATTCTGTCACTTGTGCCAGCACTGGCTAGTGGCCTAATTTTCGGTGCAAACATCTCTTTAAGCAACTCGCCCTTTGTAGCCCTGCCTATGGAGGCCCGTGCCTACGGTGGTCGGAATCACTTTAGATCTCCTACTGTTGTCCCCAAAAGCAAACTATTTAGTAATCTGTGCCAAGAGCCTGAAGATGATCTATCAACCTTTCCAAGTTCAATCGCATCTCCAGCCTTAATATAAGTTTCTGACTTCTCAGTGAGGTTTCTACTAAACTTTATGTATGGTTATTAAGTCCGTGATATAGTCATTCTCGCAAGAGTAATATTTGTATGGCCTACCTTTCGATGACCAAGCGACATCGCGCTGCTATTGTCTTTCTATTGTGTCTTGAATCACATGTGTTCGAATGATTAAGTTACATTTTATACTTGTAAACGAATCCACGATATTAGAAAAAAAATGTATGAGTAAAAAAAAGAACTATCCTACTTTCTTTAACCGGTTGTCTGCCGTAATTAAAAGAACAATTAAAAAGCATTGTGTCTCGCGTAGATCTGCGCCTACGGCAGTCTAGGATCATGTAGTGCCAACTTCCTTTTATGACAAACCGATTGCCTCTCATACTTTTCAAGAATGCCTTTAAAATAAATGATTCAGTTGCGTTCAAATCTAAGATGCCTCTACCACAATGGTCCTGGTTCTTTTGTATATATATTATCTACTTCGGAATAAGGACCATACAATACATTTGAGATATGATTTAGCCATTGACGTCATTATTATATTCAGTTCTACTCAAAGTTAATTTAAGTCAAGGGCCACGTGTACCATTATATATGAGATTGATGATGATAGATGCGACTTGTATCAATAACTTAAACTTTATTGCTTTCCATATATGACACATACGTCATACATACGTAATAGTTCTATCTCTATGTAGCTTGGCCTAATTCGTCATACATACATAGTAGTTATATCTCTAATTCCAGAAGGGAAAATAAATGTGTAGCAGTAAATATTTTTGGTATTATTTTTTAAGGCGCCCGACTCGTATGCATGAGTTTGTGGATTCAGAACCGATTAAGTAATAATGTGACTTTTTCAATATACGTGTATATGTGTTTTCTAACTAATGTGTCGTGATGTCCTGTGGTTAATACGCCCGCTTCTCATGTAAAGGGTTGCAGGTTCAAGGGCGGGTTTGAATTCGGGCAAGTACCAATTAAACTTTTTCAATTCTGTGTTTCTAAAGTTTATCTTGGGCAACACTAACATCCCGTGCCTCTGAAAACACGTAAAGCCGCTGACTCCGGTCGTCATTCGTAGAAATTTAACGGACGTTACGGGTAGTCACAAGCTAGATAGTCTGGCCAGTCTAACCTTGGGTATAGTGTCGCCCAGAAACTGGGTTGTGGAGGTCTGGTAGGCAGCCGCTTCACATAAAGTACTGGTATCCAGCTGAGTATGGTTAGATTGGAAGCCCACCCTGTCATAATTGGGAAAAAGCCTAGGGAAATGATGAAATACTTTCTAACTGATATCCTTTGCCTTAAAAAGCAAGTAAAGCCGTTGGTGTCGGTGTTCAATCGTAGATAATTGACAGTCGTCACGTGTAGTCAGAAATCCAGAAAGTCTGTCATCAGTCTAACGATTCTATCGTGGTAACCAGTGATTGGGTTGTAAAGGTCTGATAGGCAGTCGTTCCATGTAAAATACTAGTATTCAATTGCATCTAGTAAGACTGCAAGTTAACTACTAGCTATAGTACCAAAGTCTCAATATAGTTCGGAAAAAAAACTAGGGAGATGATGACATGGTCTAAACATACGGTTGCTTTTTCTAGGTTCATCTGACAATGAAGTGAATGAAAATATTATGAATAAAATAAGATTTATAATAAATATAAGACTGGAATAGCTAATAATCTTTAAGCTCAATATTATGAATGCTTTGTTTAAAGAAAAAGCATTGTCATGGGGTGGGACAATAAATGTTGGAATTTTCCTGAAGAATTTGTTTGCTACAAGCTCTTCATAACACGCTGTACATCATCGTAACCATGATGCTTCTGTTATTGCAGATTGTCCAATGTCCATCTTTTATTTTTGTCAATAATCGAAGCTGTTGTCCTAGCTCAATATTTCAAAATCCCTAGAGGTTCTGTGTTTGTATTCCAGGTTAGGCAAAGCGATTTTATAATTACAGCCAGGAGTTTTCGAGAAACAAACTTGCAGCAGACAGCACAACTGCTAAGAGCTCTCAGATAATTCTAACCGTTCTGTATCTCGTCATGTATGCTGAGACTGCGGAGAACTTTGATTGCGCGATGTAGAAAACGTCCATCGCTGTTCACAAGAGGTGCAATAGATGTCGCCATAGACTATAGAAGTAAGTATCACTACATAGTATAAAACAAAGTAGCTTTCTCTGTCCCGATGTATGCTTATATCTTTAAAACTACGCAACAGATTTTGATGCGGTTTTTTAATATATAGAGTGATTCAAGAGGAAGATTTTTTAGGTATAATTCATGCTTATTATAGTAGAGAAAAGTCGGGATTTTTAAAGATTTGTAACACCGTGCGAAGCTGGGGCGGGTCGCTAGTAAAGGATATGCTGTAGTTTGCGTATCCCCTGGCGCTCTATTGGGTCATTCTCTTAGGGAACTATACATTCCAGTAAACTAAACAATATATGAAGAAGCATAAACTTTGTTTACGAAGAAACAAATGTTTCTATCTACCACTTCCAGACAAGTGGCTATGTAGAATAGAGTTCGATGCGAGATGTCAAATTATTTAGCGTAAGCTTGTTGACAATCCAATGTTACAATCCACTCTATCCTACCATTTATTTATTTATTTATTTACACTTTATGCACAAAATTCATGTACAGAGGCGGACTTAATGCCTTAGGCATTCTCTACCAGTCAACCATCGGTAGTGCAGAGATATTATGGCAGGTGCAAATATAAAGTAAAAAACAGATGTACAAAAATTACAAATTAATAAAAATACATATATACGTACTAAAATAAATAAGCAAATATATATTATGCAAATAAATATATATAATATATATAAATAAATATATATATATTTCAAGAAAGATGGTTATGAGAGTACTCTACCTAATTGAGCTGTAAATGAGCCTTGAGTTTCCGCTTGAATGCGTAACGGCTAGTCGCCGTCCTGATATCAAGAGGAAGCGCATTCCAGAGAAGAATGGCCTGAATTCTGTTCTAAGCGGGGCTATTGTGTTGTGATTTATGACCAGTGTTTTAAAGGTGTCAACAAGTTTACGCACATATCTATGCAATACTCAATGGCATTCTCGTACTTACTGACGCGCCTACTCATACTTATAGCGGTCGCTTTCGCGCGCACACGTAACTACTTAAGATTGAATATGTCTTTGCATCTATGTCGGTTACGATACACGGTACGGACGTCAGTTAAACCAGTTAAACGAAATAGTTGTGGGTTTACCTGCAATGTTAAAATAAATAAGCGTTATTATTTTTCTATTATGATTATGATCCAATTGTTGCGTTTTATAGTTATGGTGTACTATTTAACACGTCTTTATCTATGTCATAAACAAATATTATCCGTGCTTGGCTCTTTGCGTGTCGTGTTATTGAATTCGCGACAATCATATCGTCCTGTTTTTATGTTTTTTAGGTTTGAGTGTGTCAATTTGACGACATTGTTGAGCTACTTACCGTGCGAAATATTTAACAATACAACATTTTTAATTGGGTGGCTGCGCTGTAGTTTATGTTTTTATTATATCGATGGCTACTTCTAATTTAAGTGTGTACTATCAAAATACTCGGGGACTGCGCACGAAGACGCACATATTTAAACGTAATCTCCTTCTTTCATCATATGATATTGTATCGTTGACTGAGACGTGGTTATTGGAGGGTGTATGTGATAGTGAGTTGTTCGACGAAAGGTATGTTGTCTGGAGGCGGGATAGGAACTATGTTGTGACGGGGGAAAGATACGGTGGCGGCGTGCTATTAGCTGTTCGTCGTGATTATGCTGCGGTTGAGCAGCCCGATTGGCGCTCCACGGCTGAAGATATTTGGGTCACCATAACATTAAAAAATAATCATCATATCAGCAGACCACATCGACTGCATGTATGTACTTTATATCTTTGTAAAGAAAAGTCAGGTAATTCTTTCAATACGCAACTGCAGAACTTCACTGAAAATCTTTCCTTTATTGTTAACGCCCACCCTCAGGATGCATTCCTGATAATGGGCGATTTTAACTTAAGTCATATCAATTGGTCTGGCGATTTAGGTTCTCTACAGCCTAGTGGAATTAATGGTGAATCTCAAGTATTCTTTTTCGATACCTTATCCGAATGTGACTTCAACCAATATAATTTAAACAGGAATGCAAACAACAGACTACTGGATTATATATTATGTAACTATAAGGTAACGGTAACATCATGCACAGACCCGTTGGTACCTGAAGATAGTCATCATAAGTCATTAGATATAATCCTTGATTTTACCAAGGAGTGTTTATTGAAAAGTAAAACCAGACTTAAATATTATTATAATAAAGCGGACTACGGAGCCATAAAAACTTTCTTAAATAACATAAATTGGCAAACATGCTTAAATAATAATACATTAGAGGACGCAGTACAATTATTTTATAAACACCTATATGATGTCATTGAGCAGTATGTTCCTCACAAATTAATAGCTTCTGACTCTTTCCCACCTTGGTATTGTGCTCCTTTAAAGAAACTACTCAAAGAGAAGTTCAAATTCTTAAAAAAATTTCAAATATATGGTAATACTAGTGACCATGATACTTTTTGTCTTCTTCGTGAGCGTGCCAAACGATTGGAGAAAGAATGCTACTTAAAATATATAAAACACGCGGAAGATGCAATAATTAAATGTCCCAAGTCTTTTTGGTCGTTTATTAAGTCAAATAAAAACGGATCGAACTCACTTCCCTCAACTATTCATTATAATGGTGTTCTAGCTGATACTGGGGATGAAATATGCGATGTCTTTGCTTCTCATTTCCATTCAAACTTTCTACCTCCGTCTACATACTCTTCTTCAATACCCATGTCTATTAATAACAACGCACCAAACAACATAGGTAGTATAGAAGTCACTGCTGACCTAGTACTTAAATTATTAAAATCTTTAGATTTAAGTAAGGGTGCAGGGCCCGATAATGTGGTACCATTATTTATTGTCTCTTGTGCTACGTGTTTAACTGAACCGCTTGTTATTCTTTATAAAAGGTCTATCTCGGAAGGACTTGTACCTAAAATATGGAAATCTGCATTTATCACACCCATACATAAGAGTGGTAGCAAGAGTGATGCTAAAAATTATCGCCCCATTTCCAAATTATGCATCTTTGCTAAGATACTGGAAAAAATCATATATACACAAGTTTATGAGAGTGTCTCACCAACTTTGATCACAGAGCAGCATGGTTTTGTAAGCAAGCGGTCAACTTTATCTAATCTGCTGTCTTTCACAGAGTTTACGACGTCTAACATGGATGCTGGTGGACAGGTCGATGCAATTTTTACTGATTATAGTAAAGCGTTTGACAGAATCGACCACAAAATATTACTACAGAAGTTACTCCAAGCTGGCATCCATGGAGACTTATATCGGTGGTTTGTTTCGTACATTGAGAATCGATCGCAGGCAGTGGTTCTGAATGGGTACCGTTCTAAATGGAGCATCGTCCCGTCTGGGGTACCGCAGGGTTCCTTGCTTGGGCCCCTTCTTTTTAACATATTTATAAATGATGTCACTCAATGCATTAAATACTCACAATTACTCCTTTATGCGGACGACATGAAAATTTTCAAAAAAATTACCAGCGTTGAAGACTGTCAGCTTCTCCAAAATGATTTAGATAGTTTCGAACAATATTGCTTAATCAATAAATTAGACTTAAATGTCAAAAAATGTTTTTTTATAACCTTTACTCGTAAAGTCAAAATTATTAAATTTAAATATTTTATCAAAAGACATGAGTTAGAACAGGTAGACACGGTACGGGACCTTGGCGTCATTCACGACTCCAAGCTAACTTATGAAAGACATGTAGATCATATTGTCAAAAAAGCTTACAGGACCATGGGCTTTGTCTTGAGAGCCAGCTCTCAGTTTACAAACTTGAAAGTACTTAAAATTCTTTATTGCTCTTTGGTGCGCAGCGTACTCGAGTATTGTTCCCAAGTGTGGAATCCTCTCTACAATATTTATATAGATAGAATTGAATCCATTCAACGTAGGTTCCTGAAACACTTGCAATATAAATCTAAGACATATGACCCCAATTATGAGGCGAGATGTCGAAGACACCATATCTTACCATTGTACCAAAGAAGAAAGTTTTCGGATATTGCGTGCCTTGTTAAAATCGCACAGAATCACATTGACTCACCGGATTTACTATCTCAAGTTAAACTTAAAGTCCCAAATAGAATAACGAGACGTAAAGCATGTGTGGACGTGCCTCAGAGTTCTTCAAACTACAGGCAGAATTCATTTTTTGTGAGGTCCGCTAGAGAATTTAATAAACTTGTTGACTTTCCTGAACTGGATTTGTTTAATTCAAAGCCACGCGTTTTCAACAGAACATTAACGAAATCATGGTTTGGTTCTCTGACTTCAACATAATTTAGTTATTAAATATACTCTAAATTTCCCTTTTTCAAATTTTGCTTAATATTAAGTTAATAACATTACCTGTTTTATCACTAAAGATTGATAACAAGCTTTCTAGATGTTTATATGCGGAAACATTTAAATGGTGCTCAGTTGTTTATATCTGTTTCTACTCTGTATTAATACACTGTATGTTTTCCAAATAAAATAAAATAAAAAATAAAATAAATAAATAATGTTAAAGGAATAGTGAACAAAGCCGGACGAATGGGAAGGACCAAGCAAAAGAAGGTTGTTAGAAGAACGTAGATTTTTAGCGTGCGAAAAGCATAGATATTGGAAATGAGACAATAGATAAGAAGGTGAGGAGGGAGAGTTGAGCAAGGAGTAAAGCGTTGTCAAAGCACGCATATTTCTTCTCTGCCGAATGGGCAACCATTTAAGGTCGGACCTAAAATTCGACACATGGTCATATTTTCTTAAGTTATATATGAACCTAATGCAATTGTTAAGAATCCTATCTAGTTTATCCAGCAAGGCTGCGTTCAGGTCAAAGTAACACACATCACCATAGTCGATTAGAGGGAAAATTAAGGTCTGCACAAGCATAGTTTTCATTCTAACAGGCAAAAAGTTTTTCAGACGACCATCACCATCATGGTTTACCATCTTTTACACAATGCCACATGTCTAGAGGTTCAGACAATAAGCAATATTATGGTTTAAAGGTAAGAGGATCAAAGTGTAAAGTTCCTCATCCTTTATTGAACAGGGAGGATCCCCTAGCCAGACGGATGTTTTGTCTGGTCTTGCCGGGATTTTGTATAAATTCTTAGTGCTAATGTTGCGATAAACTGTTGTTGCAGAATGTTCCTACATTTATGGATCACACATGATAGAGTGTTTTTCTTACTCCTCCGCTATTTTTTTCTGAATAATTTCGTTGCGGAATCCAATACAGTTGCATCGTTTCTCCGGGACTCATCGAGCTTCATTGTTAGGAGCTTTTCTAGCGGACTCGACTGTTGATTCTGACTTTCAGGAGTTGTAGTGGTTGGCAATAGTGTGGCGGGAGTGTCGAAGTATGAGCGATGGATGTCACCATAAGCGAATCAGCAATTATTTGTGCAACGATCATCGTCTCCGTAGCCTTTTCACACTTATGTTGGGGTTGGCTTCCAGTCTAACTGAATTCAGCTGTATACTAGTGTTTTACGTGAAGCGACTGCCTATCAGACCTCCACAGCCCAGTTACTGGGCGACACGATAGCCCTTGGTTAGACAAAATAAAGAAAACTGTTTTTGTTTCTATTCCGTGGTCAGACTTTCTAGCTTCTGACTACACGTAACGACTGTCGAAGGATGTAACAAAATTCTACGAATGACAACCGGGACCAACGGCTTTACGTGCTTTCCAAGGCATGAGATATTTGTGTTTTCCAAGATAAACTTCAGAAATGATTTGAAAAATTCACATTGGTTCTTGCATGGAATTGAACCCACAACCTCTTATAAGAGACGCATGCTCTTAAAACCTGGGCCATCACGACATCGTGCAAAGATACGGAAGTATAATTAAAAATCCATCATGTACTATGTTTGCCGGAACGTGTCATCATACGGTATGATACCTAATAGAGGTATGATTCATACCTAATAGTCCTCTAAGAAGTTCAAGGTCCCGATTCTAGTCTAAATAAGATAATAGGTACACTATTACGGTATTTACGGGTAATAATGATCGACCAAGGTACGCGACGGCCTTGTAGAGGTTACTTTAAGCCTAGTGCACACAGAGACGCTGTGCGATGTGACGAGAGTCTTTTAATTAACTCATTTTTTTATATTTAGTCTTCTTACTAAATTTTAATGCCTCAGGCATTAAGCCTCAGGTATTTTCAGGCAGTTCGCCTATGTGCAGTGTTTTTTTTTACATTATGCGCATAAGTATAAATAAATAAATTATGCTAGCAGCTTATGGAAGTACTATACGGTGGTTTTCAAAAAACTCGGCAAACTAGTAAAATCGACATTGCGTACCAGTCATCCATACTAATATTATAAATGGGAAAGTGTGTCTGTCTGTTTGTCTTTCTATCACGGAGAAACACGAATTGACGTGATTTTTTAAGTGGAGATAGTTGAAGGGATGGAGAATAACATAGGCTACTTTTTGTCTCTTTCTAACGCGAGCGAAGCCGCGGGCAAAAGCTAGTAAGAAATAAAATAATATTTTCATTTGTTTGACAATTTATAATTCCTAGACTAATATTATATAGCTGAAGAGATTGTCTGTTTATTTATTTGGTTGACCGCGCTAATTTAATTAAAATAAATTATTAATATTGCATAGCCCATAACTATATCAAGGCAGGCTGTACATATAACATCACGCTACGACGAACAACAACCAAAGACGCAGCTGAAGCATATAAGGAGCAAGTTGGGAGACGTAAATCGGTCATTCTCCGATTCGGCGTTATTTGCCTAATTACCGTAACCATTTTTATTTTTCACTGATTTACCTTAAACTCATTAAAATATGAAACTAGTAAAAAATACGAATTCAATAATAAATGAGGCATGTTTTAATTACTGGTAGTTTTCTAGTTATTGAGGCTTAAAAAAAATATGAGTACGGTAATTAGAAAAGTTTATTATCTTATGCCACGGTAATTAGAAAACACTGTCAATTTTAAGTAAAATGTGATATAATATAATAAAAATAACTCACATTAATAATTTGTATACATCTATTTATATAAAATGAATCCCTATTTCCTTTTATCATCTTTGGACCGATTTCACTAATTCTTTGTTGTGTTTGTTATTGTTTGGAGAAGGTTCTTATGGAAAAAAAAAATGAAAATTAAAAGGGTACTTTAGAGTAGTGTAGGTTAGAGTAGAGTAGGGTAGAGTGGGATATAGTAGGGTAGGCTAGAGCAGGCTAGAGTGGGATGTAATAGGGTACGCTAGAGTAGGCTAGAGTAGGGTATAGTAGGAGTGAAGCCGCGGGTTCGTTTTCGCGTTATTTTCATACAGATTATTTACATTTTTAAATATTGATATAAAAAAAAACAAAAACATGTAAGAATATAAAAAAACAGTAGCCCAACGGCATCGGGAACAGGGTCCCAGCTACCGGTGATCAGGGCTTCAGAGAGAAGAACTTCCTAACGATGCGAGCCGTGTCCAAAAGCTTCTGAATGAAGCCCTTGATCCAGCCATCTAACGAGAGCCTCCTTAGGTGTTGGTCGAGACTCTTGGCTATTAAACCATTGGCAGAAACAACTATCGGCACATGACCATTGAGTCCACATTCAACATGTCAACAATCTCGCGAGCCAAGTCGATACTTATTTTTTATTATCTTTCTCGGTCTTCACAAGGTTCTTGTCACGTGGGACCGTTACGTCAACGAGCATTGCGCGCCGCTCCAATCGATCCACCACCACTATATCAGGCTTGTTTGCTGCAACAGTCCTTTCAGTGATGATGTATCGACCCCAGTACAATGTGACATTGCCATCTTCGGATTCTACGAGGCCGTATCTCAGAGCAAGTTGCTGATTGATAATCCTGGCTACTAGGTGTGCCCATTCAAGTCCTCTTTGTTAAGACGAGAATAATCAGAGATCGTTCTCCCGGCAGGTGACACGCCCGACATAAGTCAACCGTACCATCTTTCACAATAAATTCCCGATAATTCTTCGTCATGATAACCTCATCCATAATTTTACAGACAAAACCTTCGGTTTCCCCAAATAGGTCACCAAATTGTAGCTACTAAACTGACACTAAAAAGTCTACATCGGGCCCATGCAGGGCCCGGAAAAACCGCCCGTGTAGCGCCTTACTCTACCATACTTCCTCACGATCCTTTGCCTCAAGCACTACAAGTTTGCGCCAGTTCTCTTTAGTTAAAGAGAGCGGAGTGAGGTTCTTGACCACAGTGACCACATCTCGGATTCTCGGTGCTGACGTGGGGAACCACGTGAGCTTTAAGGAAATATTCCCGGAGATACAACCTCCGGGTCTCGCGGTTGAGGAGAATCTTAGCATTAAGAAAGCCTCGTCCTCCACATATCCGCAGGATTATATATATATCCCGCGGTGATGCTCAAGCGCGCTTTGCATGTAGATTGATTTCTGTACCCATTTATTTTAGGCTACAGTTAGTAAAAGAATTAATTTTTCATACAACGGTAATTATAAATATACGGTAATTAGTATACGGTAATTAGAAAACGATAGATTTTCTTAAAAAATTCGGAAACCAACAAAATATGCAAATACTAGCTTATTACAACGTACGGAGGCCAGAGTACTGCTTCGATTTACATGATCAACTTAGGTCTACCTTAAAAAATCAAATTTATATAATGTGAAACGGTAATTAGAAAAGTTTGTAACCAAGGTTACGGTAATTATATACAAGAGCGCTTTATTAGCGGTACACTAACGTTAGAGACGTGCAACTGCTGATGTTTCGCGGTACACATGGAGGAGACGAGACGCGTTCGGAAGTGGTGTGCCAAATACTGTTTTTTAGGGGTGTGCACTCGAGAACAGAATATGTCACGGTAATTATAACTTTCCATCGGACATCCGATAATTTAATGATAATTATTTATAGACTGGTTCTAGTGAGTCAATATTTAACTATGCGATACACGTTGTTTAACACCATTAAAAATGTTGAATAGATCAAAGTAAACCTGTAAGTCATAAAAATTACAAGTAAGTTTTAACATTAAGACAGTGTGCGGACACGTTACGGTAATTAGAGAACAGAGGTTTTTTAACTTAGATTAAATTAATTTAGTCTTAAATACTTTAAACAGAAGCCTGTGTTTTTGTTTACGGCTCGATAGGGATGCTATCTAACATATAAAAAATATTGGATGATTGAATATGACAAAAGTACGGATTATTCAAGCCCGGACACGTAAAATTTGCTTATCGGAGAATGGCCGAAATATATAAGGAGCAAGTTGGGAGACGTAAATATGTTAAAACTTAAATCATTTGTAAATATTGCACCTACAATTAATTACCACTTCTAATTATAAATAAATTCTAATATTTCATCGCTATCTAAAGTGAGTATCGCTTAGCATCGCATCGCGTATCGTGATGAACTGGTTCTTAACATAACAATTGCATTACTTCTGTGTACCTATAATATGTTTTAATGACAGTCTCAATTATACCAACGTACCGACAAGGAATACTAATGAATAATTTACGTCATCAATATGTTAGTGTATTAGTTTATTTAAATACTAGCTTTAGCCTTTATGTTGAACTTCCATCCATTATTTTACTCCTTTAGGGATCGAGTTGTGCCTCAAAGAGCAGTCGGGGTCCTCTAAAGCCTGCCGAGGTTGCGAAATAGTTCTAATAGTTACCGCGGCCTCGGAACGTAAAGAGCCACCGAAGGAAGATGGGTGAGTTTTAGTCAGTAAAAGGTTGACACTCCCTCCCGCCCCGCCCAGGGCGAGAGAAGTCATTTGATCTGTTTTCCCATCCACAAAAAAAGGGGTCGAATTGTCAAATATCCTTTCTCAAAGGATCAATTCACAACATAAACACACCCTTTAATTAGTTTGATGCATCTAGGATCAGCGGTTTGGGCTGTGCGTTGATGAATATCAACAATCAGTCAATCAGTGTGTTTACCATTTTAAACATATAGAAACATTTGTAAACACAGCCATGGAAAAGGAATAAATCCAAGCTTGGTATTATTCGATTTCCGCTAGAAAAGTTTTCCTATCAAAAGGTGCGAGTGCGATACTTGCATCTTGGAAAATACGTAAATGTAACATTTACGACTGATCTTTTCCTTGTGTAAGACTCAGAAAACCAATGGATAAATTATGAAGGTAAAATAAGATGTGCACTTGTATTTTTGCGCAGACATCGGTACAAAATAATGACTCCTGACTCCAGAGTCCTGCGCAAACGTACATTCATGGAAGTTGGTCTATGCTAATATTCAGCGGCATAGCTTAACTAAGACTAGCATATTTAATACATTTATTTACATCTTGTATTTGTTATTATTTATTTTATTATGTGTATTTTTATTGATTTAAAGATTTCTGTCCTGTTAAAACATATTTTCTTTTTAAATGCATTTGCCATCATATCTCTGCACCACCGATGGTTGACTGGTAGAAAATGCCTAGGGCATTAAGTCAGCCTCTTTACGTTTGTGCATAAAGTGTTAATTAATAAATATCTGTTGGGAAAACGTTAGGTAAATTATATTTAGACACTTCTGCATATTTGGCTAGCTTCCATATATCACCGAGATTCGTTTGGAACAGTTTAATTAAATACAAAACACCATAAAAAATATAATGGTAGTCATAGAGTTAAGTAGTAAATACAAAAAGACACATGTTAAGATAAATACTGTACTACTAATTAACACACGAGGTTTGAACCATCTGGCTGGCGCCGGCTAGTCCACTAGCATGTACTTCTGAACACATATGTTTCCCTTTATCTATTGTGTATTATGTCCCTGTGTTAGTTAATATTCGATGCAATATTCTCTAGATTAAAATTAACTCCATTGTGAATTTGTAAAACATGTTTGTTTAAATTATAACGAGCCTTAACACGACTAGAATTTGTTGTTCAGTAATAGAGTTTCACTGCCTTTATCAGCTGCAAAATACATAGAAGTCCAGAAACCGAAAATTTTGAAGATACCAAAATACTGCATGTATGGTTCACAGACTATACTTTCATGTATATAAAACCCTAGTAAATACTTGTTACGTACAAGAATTTACCAGTATTTTTTTATGAATGTCATGATTTCTTGTGCATTTTGAAAAATTCTTTAAGATTATAAATATTTTATACCAAATGTAAAAAAAAAATTGGCCTTACAGCACGACCGATGCCCAAAATCTTCGCTGTGTCTAAATCTAACCCTTCTTCACTCCTCTTACACAGACCTAACAAGGTGCCTGTCATTCGATGAACGTACATAAATAAACACGTATAAAACATAATAATCAACAGCACTAGGTACTTGCCGCGACGTCACGTGCGTTTGTAATCGATAGACACGCGAACGCGAGACGTTACGTAGTCTTATCAATAACTAGGGTTGCGAAACGTACTCTAAAATAGACTGCTTTTTTGGTAGCGCGCTCTATAAAAATAATGCACAATAACCTATTCATACTCTTTATTGCACACAAAAAAAAACATAAACTTTTAGCAAAAATACAAAAACTTATGAATGGCGAGCTTAACCCAGAAAGTAATCTCTATTTTGTCCGATTTTGATTTTTCTAATACCAGATAGGTTTATTTACAATG
Organism: Athetis lepigone; assembly: GCA_033675125.1. Classification (NCBI taxonomy): domain Eukaryota; kingdom Metazoa; phylum Arthropoda; class Insecta; order Lepidoptera; family Noctuidae; genus Athetis; species Athetis lepigone. The sequence continues at coordinate 5,326,669 of CM066234.1, read as the reverse complement.
CTTAGAATTTTTAAATGACCAAAAGTTGTTATTTGCAGCGAAAACCTCAAAAAAGTCCTTTTTTAAACTCAATAATGTACTTAATTTTGAAAGTCGATACTTTGCGTCAAAGTGCAGTCAGCACGAGACGGAACCCACTAGGGCCAATGCCTGCCGGGGTTGCGGAATAGTTATAATAGTTACCGCGGCCCCGGAACATAATGGGCAACCGAAGGAACAAGGGCGGGTTCTAGTCAGTAAAAGTCTAACACTGTGCCATTTGATGATTTTGAGATGTCATTTGATGATTTCCCATCTTAAAAAAAAAAGGTCGATTGTTTTTATTTACCCACCCCTGAAGCAGTTTTATACTCAATAGCACTTTAAAAAGTTGGCAACCCTATCTATGAAATGATCTAATTGATGAAATTATTGTGTAGTCTTTACAATTGGTAGGTTATCTTAGCAGTGGATTGATTGTAATAATTGTGTATTGTTGATATACAGGTAACAATGCAGGGGGTGAAAATCTGTTACAGTGATAGGAGAATAGACTGATGTAACTATGGTTTCATTTTAAGAGTTATTTTGGTTGTGGTTAGTGACCCTTACTGCTAAGCCGGAGATCACGACCTCCGGCTCGATTTCAAGTTCGATTCCCACCCAGAACAAACTTTGTGTAATGAGCCAGAATGTTTGTTCTGTGTCTGGGTGTGATTTATCTATAATATGTATGTATTATTATTGACTAACAATAGAAATAAAACTAAATTATATAAATTAAACATAATATGTACAAAACTTATAAATAATACTAAAATAAATATATACAAGTTATAAAAAGAAGGGCTCACAGGGCATCAAAAAACTCGTCCGCATCGCTGTCGACAGGACAGGTGCCCAAAAGGCTGGCAGCATTGCCACGTTGTATGGCAATGCTAATTCTTTGTCCTAAGAAAAGACCAGCCCTCTGGTCACGTGAAGAGTCAACCAGCCGCTTGGCGATATCTTTAAAAACAAGATGAGCACTCGGACCCCATGGCCCCAGTGTTTCAACCCCAAACGGCTCAAATATATAATTCCCAATGAGGTTATTATATTTGTGCCGTTTGAGATTTTCTGCACTTGCAGCAGCTGCCCCAGCACAACACGCAGACCTAGGAAGATGAGATGGCGCAAGGGTATCAACACATGTTGCGTCCCACACCAAAGGCCTACCCAACTTCCAAGGCATTATGGTCATCCCATCTGGTCTTTTCCCATCGTCGCGTGCCAGACCATTAGGTTCTAAAACAGCTGGTACTCTGGCGGAGACAAAAGCACGACGGATAATGTCATTAATACTTGCGTGCCGTGCTATCCGACCGGCGCTCTTACTGCAAGAAAGGCCATGGTGTCCGAGGCAGTCGACCGCTTCACCGCATTGACAGCGATGCGGAGCTCCACAAGGAGCGCCCAGGCGAAGGCATGTAGCGAGCCGGAAGGTGGTATCACCCATCATAGTACCTATGTTGGGTGAAGGAAGTGCCTGAAGCCAGAGGCCCGACTCCCACTCACCCACAGCCAGTAGGCGGGCACGCTCAGCAGAATTGGTGGACGTATTAAAGAGATTATTCCGTACCAATCTGCAAAGCGGCTCATCCCACTGTCTCTGGGAAAAAGGGTTCACGGGCCGATCCGTCCCCGGGCAAGCCATTTTCCAGGCGTTTACAGCTTCGGTCAGACACGGCACCTCAAAGTCAACCAGCGAAGACGATAAGATCTTGCTGGTTAACCTGTCAGTGCTGTGGACGGAGGACAGAAACGCCGGTAAACTTACACTAGAAATTTTGCGGACGCCGAGTCCACCGAAGCGAATCGGTAGAGTGGCTTGTAGCCATGCTCGGTCGTCCAGAGCCACGTTAAGAATTGATGTAAGAGTATTTTTAATAATTTGGTCAATTTTGTCCAGGAGATGCGGCTGCGTCCACAAAGGGGAACAGCGCAGATTATACATAAAATTTGGGCCAAAACAGCGGGGCGGGAAAGAGTGTCAGACTTTTACTGACACCCATAACTTCGGTTGCCCTTGCCCTTTATGTTCCGGTGCCGTTTTAGCTATTAGAACCATTCTGCAACCCCGGCTAACCATCTTGTTAATAGATAGTGAGATCCTCTTAAATCACTCTATTTATTCACAACACACTGCATCAAAATCTAACATTAATAGATATGGACAGACAAACAGCGGTAAGCGACTTTTTTTTATACTGCCCAAATCAAAAAAACATTTCAGTGATGGAAATCGACTTGACAAATGCCATAAGCCAATATTTATGGCAAGTTTTATACTTGACTTCCGGGCTAACCTAGCAATACTGAAATAAAGCTGAGGATCTTTTTCGTCGTTTTATTGATATTGGAAAAATTCTTACTGACATCCAGTATATTGACAACCAGTTTTATGAGTGCTTTTGAGTCTATCATAGAGGAACCACACAGCTCACATTTTTAGGACCCAGTAATGTAGTGAATTTCAATCCGTAGTGCTGGGCAATCTGGATTTCCCCTAGTTATAATCGCTTACTTTTACTACTTTGTGTCCACTAACTCACTTCTGTTCTGCCTCCTGTATCCGAAGAGCAGTGGAAAACATAAAACATATTCTGCTTACTCGTCCACTGTTCTTTTCTGATTAATTTCGTTGAGATCCAAAAAAAAAAAAAAACAGTTGTATCGTTTCTCCGGGACATGTCGAGCTTCATTGCTCGGCTCTTTCTGATGGACTGTTGATTCTGGATTTCAGGAGTTGCAGTAGTTGGGAATAGTATGACGAGATTGTCCCAAAAATGGACCACTAGTTTCCCATAATATACGATGGCAATAGGTAAGTTTCTGCAGTTGGTAACTATGTAATAGGAATTTTAATAGGACGCCAGACGCCACGACGTTCATTGATTTACATGACAATTCTATGCGTTTTCTAAACATTGTTATTCGTAAACGATGACGCTAGATAGCAACTTTGAATAAGGTGCATAATATAGGTATTGTAGGCACTGAGGATGTCAAGTATATTCTGTCTCTATTCATCGTTTCTTTAGAAGAGATAGGCGCGCACATTCAAAAAAAGAACTCAAGAAACCAATCAATTTACTCAGGTTGCGCTATTAGTTTTTAGTTATGCTATAAGTAACGGTTAAGCAATAAGGAAGGACAGCGATCCTGGGGCAGGTCAAATGAAAGCCATACCATCGACGCATAGCACGAGGAACCATAGAGTTTCAGTCGTTAAGTAAGGGACTGAGATAACCTTCTGTTCTCCTCAGACTGAGTGGTGCAAGTGCTTCTTACAAAAAAAAGGTTCAAAATATAAAAATAATTTGTGTTATTTATATAGCGGTGTAGTTAGGTAACTGAGAGCTCCGGTGCTAAGCATAAAAGAAGCAGGTCTGTCTGTAAGGATAGCAAAAATCACTACCACTGCAAGAATTGTAAAAGTACTAACATTTTTACTTATGACAAGTAACAATTTTCAATTCAAGAGTTGCGGTCGGGATCCAGGGGCATCTAAAACTACACTCAAACTCATCATCATCTCCCTAGCCCTTTCCCAACTATGTTGGGATCGGCTCCCAGCCTAACCGGTTTCCGCTGAATACCAGTGTTTTACGTGAAGCGACTGCTTATCAGACCTCCACAACCCAGCCACTGGGCGACACGATACCCTTTGGTTAGACTGGTCAGACTTTCTGGCTTTATCAGTAACGACTGTCAAAGTTCTATGAAAACTACACTCAAACTAAAATTGTTTATTTTTCCCACTAAAAGGCGCACTTGAGCGTTAAAGTTTGGTTTTGTTAAAGAGAAATAGTTTCAAACGCCTGTTGCAAACGCCAATGTGATAAAAACTTTATCTCTTCAACATTCAACAGATGTAGGCGGTTCGAGAAAATCGATACGATTGCCGGCGACCCGTCTATTGTTCCTGGATGACTAACAGTTAGAAAGAAATTATAATTTTTTCTTTGGCTTCTCGCTCAGTATAAGCAGAGGTCAATGTCATCTTGTCAAAAGGCGCGCTTTCTCGATTTTGCTACCTAGTTATAAAGGTGAACAACCTAAAAGAGGTTAGGTAAACTGTACTGTACTGTAAAAGTACATAATTAGGTATTAAATAAATCTCTAAAATCGAACCCACAACTCCTTACATACTTAACATATTTGACGTGTTGTTTTACATGGTGCAAATAATTAATTAAAATAAATAATTACAGTTAGCATGTTTTAGATGTTTTGCCGTACTAGTATTTAGTCTTATGAAAAAAACTTGTTTATCGAAATATTACTCACGCATAATTTTTGACGGCTTATTACAAAAAACAGTACCTAACATAAAACATATTAAATCCTACCCAATGACATAAAAAAAATTATATACCCGGTAGATTCAAATTTTGAAAATTCTCTTTTCAATCTTCTAATGGTAAACTGACTGATTGACTGACTTCATATAAGTATCAACGCACAGCCCAAACCGCTGGTCCTAGAGACATGAAACTTTTTTTTTTTTGGTGAGTGGGAAATCATCCAATGACTGCTCCCGTCCTGAGAGACATGAAACTTGTAGGGTGTGTTCCTTTTTCAGAGTATGTATCCACTAAGATGGGATTTTTGGAAATTTTAAATCCATATGATAGAGTTTTGACACGCGGAGTCTGACCAGTCTAACCAGAGAGTATCGTGTCGCCCAGTTACTGGGTTGTGGAGGTCTGACAGGCAGTCGCTTCACGTAAAACACTGGTATCCAGCTAAATCCGGTTAGGCTGGAAGCCAACCCCAACATAGTTGGGAAAAGGCTAGGGAGATGAAGAAGGATACAGTTTTGACAAACACGTGGGCGAAACCGCTGGCGAAAGCTAGTATGTGTAACTTCATACTGCACATAAAATGGCCTTAACAATTCATTAGCAGTCAGTTAGACTGTGACGCAGGATGCGTATTTAAATGACAGCGGAAATTACATAGAATAATTAAAATATTCATGTATGACGTTTATGTTTACCTTTCTTGTATGCTATTAATATGACACTAGACGTGATAGCAATATAATTAGCGCCTTACTAATAAACGCTGAATAAAGTTATGACAGGTTTATACGTCAAAAAATGTATGGTTACACAGGCTTTATTCATTGCATAACTTTACACAGTGATTATTAGTAAGGGCATTAGTGTGTAAATAGCTCTTAAGGAGTATTTTAGGGATCTGTACTTCAAAAGGAAAAATTGAAACCCTTATGGGATTACTTTGTTGTCTGTGTGTCGGTCAAGACCCTTTCTCTCGAAGCTGTAACTTGAAAGTATGAAAAAAATCAAAAGTAACAAGCCGTTTATGTTGCAAAAATCGTCACTATCAAGAGAATACAAATTCATAGTGTACTGGCCATTCATCTAGAATTATGGCATTTGGCATGAAGCAATGTCATAATAGCAACATTAAAGAAAAAAGTGTGAAAACCTTAAATTCAATATAAAAAAACTGTAGATAACAAGTTTATATGATGCCAAAAAAACTGTAACACAATTTATGGATATTGTGCTGAATGTGTCTCTTGTAACTGTTTATATCAATGATGAACCTCTCTGAAGAGAGAAAATAAAGATTATACTAGTAAATACGGAACCCGGTGCGCGAGTCCGACTTGCAATATTTTTCGTCAAAATTGGGGAACAAAATACACTCACCAACCTCACCTTACTGATTCCCAAACTATTCATTATTTAGTTATTACTGAACCTGTCTCCCACTAGAATTAACAAAACTGACCTCGTTCCAATTATTTCGTGTTTATCTTCCAAAAATATCCCATCCATATACTAACTAATGAGCGTTGAGTACGTCCGTTCAGAACTGGAGCACGTGTCTAGAATTAGTCTAAAAATAGACTTTATGTAATTCACTAACAGAGTGTAAATCTGTTTGGCATGGTCGAGTCGTATAATGCGCTACAATGTTAAGACCAATGCTGAGTTAAACTATAGGAATGCAGTTGATTTTTATTTAAAAATATCTTTTTGTGACATTAGGTGAGGTTGAGGTAAGAATTCTCAGCTTCTGTATTGAGATGAAAACTTAAAAGATGCTCGTTTTAATTAAATAGATGAAATGGTGTTAAAAGAGAAGTTCAAAATGGCAAATCTACTCGGCCACGGTTTACTAATGTTTGCCATAATTTAATATGACATAATTTCATATGCCATAATCGTATTTGCCATAATTTCATTTGACATAACGCTTCATTTGCCATAATCATGAAATGATATAATATTATTTTCCATAATTTCATTATTCATAATCGATCAAATGCCATAATAAATAAAATCCATAATTTTGTTTGCCATACTTTTCATTTTCAATAATGTCAATATCCATAACATTTATTTACCATAATATTCATTTGCCCATACCTAAGGCGGCCAACCGTCCCGCATTCTGCGGGACCGTCCCGTAATGCTAGACGAAATCCCGCTTTGAAATTATTAGTAAAATAGTCCCGTAAAACGTTGTATGCGTCCCGCATGTCCCGCAATCCTATTTTTCTACCACACTTCTACACAACAACCACACGCGCGCACGCTCAACTGCGCAGGAACACAGATTATAATAGTGACAAGCGTATCGCGCTTAATCTCGTTCTCTTTCTCTCTACTGAACTCATGAGGCGTAAGAGCGGAAAAGGGGCGCACGGGTAATGGAATTGTTTTGATTTTAAAAATTAGACATTAGTGCACGCAGTGACACTATATTGATAGGTTATATTATTGCTTCTTGCTTAAGGTTTTTATTCGACGTCCGAAAAGTCGTCACTAAAAGTAAAAACACTACGAGCTCTGCTTGTACTTAAATTTAATAGTTGCGAAGATTTTTATGACATTCTCAATAAAAATCCTGAGCTTGTTAAAAAGTGTCACTCCAGTGACAAATATGATTTTAAAAATAAATGACGTCTACCTTAGTTTTGTGTTTATAAGTAAGTATTTTGACTAATCCCTAACACAACACCCCCCCCCCCCCCACCCCAACTCTATCTATTCACCAAAAGTCCCGCATTCAGTTTCTAGAAAGTTGGCCGCCTTACCCATACCCGATACCCGATATATGCAAGCAAGTATACTACATGAAGCAAGCAAGCATACAGCATGCAAGCAAGCAAACATACAGCATGCATGCAGCAAACAAGCAAGCAAACATACAGCATGCATGCAGCAAACAAGCAAGCATGCAGCATGCAAGTAAGCATGCAGCATGCAAGCAAGCATGCAGCAAGCAGCAAGCAGCAAGCAGCAAGCAGCAAGCAGCAAGCAGCAAGCAAGCATGCAAGCAAGCATACAGCATGCAGCATTCAAGCGAGCATGAAACATGCAGCAGGCAGGGTTTCTGTCACGGCTCCGGCGCTGCGGGCCTCCGGCGGCCCCACGCGTACTAATCGTCGCAGACGGCTTTCGCTCACCACCACAGCTTCGGCTTGTTGGCCGGCTACGCCGGCCAGCCTCAGCCGCGGTGGCTCGCTCGCAGCCGCCTGCTCCTCAGCCCGCGGGCCGCCTCGCCCCTACGCGCCTACGCGATTTTAAATATCACTCTCGGGGTAGGACAAACAAGACTACGTGGAGTCGGTTTTGCGACAATTCGGTTCTGTCACTAACTTTTGTAGCACAGAGTGTTAAATTTTTAACCAACAATATTATTTAATTGTTCAGAAACTATAGCAAATTGGTTAGGCCTACTAGTCGGGGTGTTTACTTATTGATGGTATAATTTTTTATAAATTATATCAAATGTTGCTTATGACAAGTGTCGATTATGGAATGTATTACTTATGGAAACTAATTATTATGGCATATGTTATTATGGAAACTCATTTTATGGCAAATGAAAGTTATGACAAGTACATTGTTATGACACGCGTTGTTAGTATAAATGAAATTAGTACTAGTGAATATTATGAGCTGGGACGATTATGGAAAATAAAAATAGGACAAATAATATTATGGGAAACAAGAGAATACCCTCGGCCACTTCAAAAACCCCATTTTGGCAAGTTTATGCTATATAAACACCTAAAAACAGACCTACGGAACCCGATGGGTACAAGTAAAATTCTTACTTGGCCAGATTTTTGATGGTCAAGGAAAGTATCACAATGATGCTGGGTTTCTCGCAGACGAAACCTTGAACTTTTTACCCAGACCGTAATGTTATCAAGAAACATATTACTCGTAAGATAAGTATTATAAATAGTCCATAACACGAGCTTATTATTATAGTTACTGCAAAAACAGCAATTCATACATTCACGTCTATGCAAAATAATATAAAACCAGCCTATTACTGTCTCACTGCAGTGCAAAGGCCTCTTCTCATACAGAGAGGCACGACCATTGATCACCATGCTTGCTCAAGGCGGATTGGCGATTTCGAACCTATCATCATCTCCCTAGCCTTTTCCCAACCGTGTTGGGGTCGGCTGCCAGCCTAACCGGATTCAGCTGGATACCGGTGTTTTACGTGGAGCGACTGCCTATCTGACCTCCACAACCCAGTAACTGGGCGACACGATACCTCTTGGTTAGACTGGTCAGAGTTTCTGGCTAACCAGTAACGACTGTCAAAGTTCTTCGAATAACAACCGGGACCAACGGCTTTACGTGCTTTCCGAGGCACGGGATGTCAGTGGTGTCTAAGATAAACTTCAGAAAGTACATATGAATTGAAAAAGTCACATTGGTACTAGCCCGGATTCGAACCCACAACCTCTTACACGAGAGGCGGGCGCCATATCCACTGGGCCATCACGACTGTCCGACTGTCGGCGATTTCGAACCTATATTCACTACTATATCTGTGATGTCCAGTCCAAGATAAACTTTAGAAAGTACATATGAATTGAAAAGGTCACATTGGTACTTGACCGGATTCGAACCCAACCTCTTGAGAAACTAGGCCATCACGATAATCCTCACTTCCATATGACTTGACAAAATATATGTATCAGCGGAGCGGGATTACTAAGACTAAGCCTCCACTGTCCGTCTGTCTATCTGTCTGTCAAGAGGCAGTATCTCATGATCCGTAATAAGTTGACAGTTGAAATTATCACAGAGACAAGTTGCCATTGGCTTAATAACAATAAAAACCCGGTACTTTACATGTACAAGTTCGTAATTGACTGTTTTTTTTTCGGCTTCAAGATTCATCTAGTCTCATCTACAAGAAGACCTTTTTAGGGTTCCGTACCCAAAGGGTAAAACGGGACCCTATTACTAAGCCTCCGCTGTCTGTCTGTCTGTCTCCAGGCTGTATCTCATAAACCGTTGCCGCTACAACAACAAAGACTAAAAACTAACAAAAATAAAATATTTAGGGGGGTCCCCATACAATAAACGTGTTTTTTTCGTATTTTTTTGAGATGATAGTACGGAACCCTTCGTGCGCGAGTCCGACTCGCTCTTAGCCGGTTTTATTAGATGTTTAGTTAACAAAAATAAGGTTGTATTAAGATACTATTAAGGCTGTGTTATCCCTTGAGATCGGGTTATACATTTTCAGTGTGTGACAGCCATGAAATAGAAAGAATACCTATATGATTTGAAAATAATAGTTAATTCGCCGACGAGAGACAATGTGAACATAGAACATACAGCATATTCCCTCTGTAACCTTGAATATAATATGATAAACAGACTGACTGATTTGTAATTAACGCAAATCTCAATCCACTGACTGACACGACACTTGGGAGGTCTTTACGGATCTTTATTGATATATTAACTAGCTCTTGCTCGCGACTTCGTCCGCGTGGAATAATAGTTCCCATTCCCGGGGGATTTCCGGGATAAAAACTATCCTATGTCCTTTCTCGGGTCCCCAGACTATATCTGTACCAAATTTCATTCAAATCGGTTCAGTGGTTTAGGCGTGATGAAGAGACAAACAGACAGACAGACAGAGTTACTTTCGCATTTATAATATTCGTGCGGATACGCAATAGGAAAGGATTTATGGAATTTTCAGTTAAATTCTCTAAAGAGGAATTTTTCGACACTCACTCGGAAAAACCGCAGGCATAAGCCATCTTGATAAAGCTGTGACTTTCCTCAGTCTTTTCCTCGGCCTTTCTTGTCGAGGAAAATTCAATATGGCGGTAAATCAACCCAAAGGACCATAATCTAAGGAAACGTTATTAACAACGTGATGAAATTACTAATTATATAGCCGTGCCGGTATATCCCCAACGTCTAAAAATAATTGCGTCTAGGTAAACTTACAAGACAAGTGTTTGGCGCGCTCCAAACTCTTATGTTTACAGTAAAGAGTTGTTTGAAGCACAGATTAAAAGAAACCATCGTAGGCCCCGTCTATGCCCTCGGGCTAGTCTGGGTTCAAGAGCAAGCCCATATGTAATAAAAAAAAAACTGAAGAAAAAAAAATGGAGCAAGATTTTAGAGTAGAAATCGGACATTTGACGAACCTGATGGTCTAGTGGTTAGTGACCCTGACTGCTAAGCCAAAGGCCGTGGGTCCGATTACATCCCACTTTCTAAAGTTTATCTTGGACAACACTGACACTCCATGCTTCGGAAAGCACGTAAAGCCGTTGGCCCCTGATTATTCGTAGAACTTTGACAATTGTTACGGATGGTAAGAAGCCAGAAAGTCTGGCCAGTCCAACCTAGTAGAATGGTGTCACCCAGTTACTGGGTTGTGGAGGTCTGACAGGCAGTCACTTTACGTTAAACACAGCTCTAGCTGAATCCGGTTAGGCTGGAAGCTTACCCCAATTTAATTGGGAAAACAGTCTAGAGAGATGATGATAATGTGTATTTAAAAATTATGTACCAGTTGTCTGCCAGTCAGTTGTTACCATAGTACAGTGTACAGCCTTTCTCGTTAAATGGACTACCCAACTCAAAAATATTTTTTTCAAATCGAACCAGGAAGAGTTTGATTTATAGACGTACGCGTTAATCACAGGAACTAATGATCCGATATGAATATCTTTATGTGTTGTACAGCCCATTTTTCGAGGTAGGCTATATAACATCACTGAGGATAAGTAGGGTTTTCTTTATTGTAAGTATGTTTTTTTTTCACACCTCTATATACCATCTTAAGCAAATTCTTATCTTTCAATCCGCATAATAATTCGACGGTTATTCTTCAATTTTGAAGCTATACTCAACACTGTGGTGTAAATTGACTGAAAAATTAGATGTTTCAGTCTAAATAGACGAAAAAGATTGGCTACTAACGTTACGAAGCTTAATATTTATTTATTACATTTATCGCAGCGTAGCTAATCATTTAGTTACATTTTAGTTATTGAATTTTCAGTGTGAAGCTGATATTCACGTAAATTATAATATAGAGAGTTATTATTGTTATCTAGATTAGAAGAGAGTGGTGTAAACATAGGCTGTTTACTTTATACGCAACCTTCTAAGATTCTTATCAGTTAATCTTTGATACAATGGCATTTGAGAATTCCGTACCTAAAGTATGGTAATCAGAAAACTATTGTTTCGCTGTCTATTGAATCGTAGTAGGTAAATAATACGCTAGAAAATTTTCACACGCTCTATTATTGATACGAAAAAAATAAAGTTAATAATTAAAGGAATCTGCGTACAAGAAACGTGATTTTCCGCTGTTTTTTCTTGGTCTTTAATATTATACAGTCAAGTGGTCGTGCCGGGGTTGCAGAAAAGTTCTAATAGTTACCACGGCCCCAGAACATAAAGGGCAACCGAAGGGTGGGTTTTAGTCAGTATAAGTCTGACACTCCCTTCCGCCCCCCGCCCAAGGCGGAAGAAAGAGGCAAGGCGGGAGAAGATCATTTGTCTTCAAAAATATATATATTATACAGTGGTACGGAACCATACGTGCTCGAGAACGACACACAGTTGCCTGGTTTTCGTAAACAATTTCATGATCACAACACACATTATCAAAAAAAAAACCAAATACCTTTTTAAATCCATTAGCATTAACTTCAGGTTTCGGGGCTCGGTCCGTATCAAACAGATTCAATCTAGAACTCTGAAACAGGTCAGGGCTGGAGTTCTCCCTGGAGAACAGTTCAGCAGTAGAGCTCTCTCTATTCAACGAAGGTCTGGCTTTCACAAAAGGGTTATTCCTTGCAGCATGGGCTCGCTTTAGCCAGTTGAATTTATTCGCCTCCTGAGGACCTGGTGAGGGCACTGGAGTATCCTCAGGAGTGTCAGTTGAAGTTGGCGAGTCCGGAGTAGACGCCATCGCTGTTCAATTGTTTTTATTCTCTTTGGACTCACTTCTATTATCAGAATTCTCAATGTTTGTTTCCAATTATGTTCATTAGATTACTACTTTGGTTATAAACAGTAACACTTCATAAACAAATATTCTAGCACATAACACTTCACTTTGACAGGCTATTTGCCAGAAATTTTTACGCGAATTCTTAAACCGAACATTATAGAGCGCAGAAATTGTTTCTCTATACATATACAGTGTGTTGCAGCGGATAAATTTAGAATTTAGCAATTATATCAATAGGCACGTCTGTATTCGTTAGGGCTCAGCGCGCGACTGTAATAGAATATGTTTTGATCGAATCTTGCGCAGACGAACTAACTACATAGATTATTTTGTTATATACAATTTGATTTGTGGACTATAGTTTTCAGTCCTTTTTGTGTATGTTGAAAAAAATTTGTTGACTGTCTGTATATTTTCAGTGTGTGACGCAGTTTTGTTTAAATGTTTAGTGTTACATTGAACTTGGAGCTTTTAATGGCGTTTTGAAGGTGAATACGCTTCAGCTGTTGTTTCCTTTGATAAGCTGTGTAGCTGAAAAACTGTAAGCAAGGTGTGTTTGCTTTACTTTTTCTATATTCAAATTAATATTTTTTTTATGGTCATCAAAGGGAAAAAAAATGTTATTTTACTTTATTAAATAATTTGACCAAGACAATTTGTTTGGACTTTGAAAGAGACTTTGACCTCTGAGTTTGTTTCGGTTGTTTCTTCTCTTATTAGTCAGCTACGAAACAGCGGCCCCTTGGTTCGCTTGACGTGTAAAAGTGTTATTTTTCACCTATTTACAAAATAATCGGATTGACACTAAACAAAGACCTGTTTTTTTTTATCAACCTATCGCTACCAATAAATATTATAATTTATCAAAGTTTTATTAATTTTCGTTAGTTGATACCTAATATGTTTAGTAAACAAGATGTCGGCCCCGGTTGTTTAACACTTATAGACATCTGCAATACCAGAGGCCTCGTGGACCTGTGGATCATTTCACACGAAATGTTTATTTAATTAATAAAAGCTAAGCTGAAAGCCATAGTATGTGGTGTGTAATTAGCTAGTCCAGGAACATATCTCTGATAGACCCAGGAGTCAAGAGCCGTAAGCCGACCTCAGATGGCGAGCGATGGGTAGCTCGCCGCCCTACCAGGACTAGGCCCGGATCGACGGCGCGTCCTGCTCATCAAAGATCTGTCAGTACTTGACAACCTTGACCTCTAGGGCCAATTGAATTGAATTTGAATTGAATGGATTTGATTGAATGGTTTGATGTAAATGTCGTTTATAATTTTAATTTTGTTATAATTTTAATAGTTTTGTTTAGTTACCTACTGTAATAATTGGTTGTATAACCGTTGTAATTAAAATAAAATAAATAAATGATACCCGGGTGGGTTTTAACTTCAGTTCTGTCTGACACAGGCATGAGAAGTGATAATTGATGATTCCTATACACAAAAAAAAAGAACATTATCTCTAATCCACATTGGTTCACCACGCCCCTCCAGTTTTGGGATTTAAATTCCTTAAAAGCCCTATCTACGACTGTGAGTTAGTCCATTTATACATTTTACTATCCACAAGGTCACAAATTCAGACCTTAAATTTGGGTTGTTGCTTCCGCAATTGAAGACAATTATTCAATAACATGGCGACTTCCGTTCCCTCATGATGGTAGTTATTTTGGGGCCCTGACTTACAAGCAAGTCCTTATAAGGTCTATTAATAGCGACCATATTTTTAGCATTAATAACGCCTAGCGTTTTTGCACTTTGCACATGGCATCACGTTTTAGCAATTAAATCAGTCACATTGTTAACCGTTTTTAAACATTCTATAGGTGAATCTAACCTTTGAACTTTTTATTGTATATTGGACTTTATTTCGACATAACGGAGTTCTTACCACAAAATCTAGCCAACCTAATCTATAAACAACAATAACAATTAATAAAATAATGTCGTAAGTACTAATGTGACTTTTTCAATCCATATGTACTATCTTTTAGTTTATTTTGGACATCACAGACATCGGTAAAAGGAAAACATCGTGAGGAAACCTGGATTTGTAGTTAATATAAGTCCGAAATCGCCAATACGCCTTGAGCAAGCGTGGTGATTAATGATCCTTCTCTGTATGAAAAGAGGCATTTGCTCTGCAGTGGGCAGTAAAAGTCACGCTACGACCTACAGGGCTAACGGTGTAGTAACCAAAGATAAAGAAAGAAAGAAAGAAAGAAATATCTTAGGACAACTCACCCACGGTCATCTAACCCCAAACTAAGGAGAGCTTGTTCTATTATAACCAGACAACTGATAAACATATTTATATAGATGCGGATTAAACCACGGGGGACAGCTATGTAGTTACTTTAATAAAGTGATCGAAATATATGATATGGCTATGTAATTTGTCTCTCATCTGCTTTGACTAAGTAATATTCCAGTATAAGTAATTTGGTCCTTTTTCCGCGACTTTATTAAGTAATTGTGTGGCTTCTGCCCTTGAGATTTCCGTCTCCAAGACAACGGCTTCAGCATGGCTTCAAATTAATTACGAGAATTTTCTTTTGTTTGGCAAATCATGTCGTTTGGAAGTGGGTATTTTCATAGGCATTGTAAATGCTATTTTTAGGGGATGATATTATTATTACTTATGAATACAAAATTATTAGTACTTGAGACTCACAAAGTATCTGGTAATTAAACATAGCCCTACTAATTAACATAGGCTAATGTTATGTTTTTCTATTATTTGTAAAAAAGCTGGACTACATTTTCTGTGTAACAGACTGACTCTTTGACGATTGAAGTATAAATTACTAGCTTCTGCCCGCGGCTTCACTCGCGTTAGAAAGAGACAAAAAATAGCCTATGTTACTCTCCATCCCTTCAACATCTCCACTTAAAAAACCACGTCAATCCGTCGCTCCGTTTTGCCGTGAAAGAAAGACAAACAGACAGACAGACAGACACACTTTCCCATTTATAATATTAGTATGGATAATATAGCATTTTATAATTTTATATTCATATTTTTTTGTACAAAAAAACCTTACAGTAGACCAAATAATCAAAATACACGTTTCTCGCTACCTATTCTTTTTAACCGACTTCAAAAAAAAAGTAGGTTCTCTGTTCGACCTGTATGTATGTATGTATGTATGTATGTATGTATGTATGTTTGTCCGCGATTATCTCGCGTTTGGCTGAACCGATTTTGATGCGGTTTTCAGCAAAGGGTTTGTTACA
Source organism: Athetis lepigone (assembly GCA_033675125.1). Lineage (NCBI taxonomy): Eukaryota > Metazoa > Arthropoda > Insecta > Lepidoptera > Noctuidae > Athetis > Athetis lepigone. The sequence continues at coordinate 5,311,106 of CM066234.1, read as the reverse complement.
TTCTGGGGAAGGTTTTAGTATATAATAGTAGATATCCCGTGACGTTGCCCGCATAGATCGCGTTTTGCTTTCTTGGATTGTAGATTTTTATAAGATTATAAGTTTATTTTGAGAGCTACCCTAAAACGTAGTCAGACACTGAGACTCTAACTAAAAAGTAAAAAATAAAAAGCTTTTTTAAAAAAAAGATAACCGACTTCAAAAACTAAAAGCTCAAAAATAACTATTTCGGAAGTCGGTGGCTTCTCTTCTGCCGGTCGATTTGTGTTGCCACCGACTTCCGAAATAGTTATTTTTGAGCTTTTAGTTTTTGAAGTCGGTTATCTTTTTTTTAAAAAAGCTTTTTTTTTGCTCAATTTCTCAGATTTGAACTGTTTTTACGCCTACTATCAGGATGTTTTTATTAGTCCAGACAGAGCATCACAAACTCACACCTTTGTTTATTTCACCTACTGATACGACTTTTGACGTCTAGGGCTTTTTGCTAATAATAAGGCTAACGGGTTATTTCACAACCTCGAAATTGACAATTTACAAGATAAATTCAAAAATTTAACAGATTTTGTATGAATTTATCTGCCAGATATTTTAATCAGACGTGAAACAAGCGCTAAGACTAGCAAATTGTAAAATGTTATTAAATTATCAAAACTATAAGTTTTTTTAGGAAAACGTTGGATTTTTTCCTGTATCGTTAGTAAAACTGAGGTACACAGGTAACCAGACTCGAGAATCGAACCTCGAGGCAAACCTAGCAACTAAACCTTGAAGTATCGTCTCTACCCCCCTAGGTGAAGTTTGTAAGAGAGATTTCTAGTCATTTTGTAAATTTTTTCGATGTTAATTTTCTCCATGAGTAAGATTTTTAGGGTGAAGAGTACACCTTAAAGAGAGGCATCTCTTTAGGGTGATTCGATACAAATCCGGCAGGATTTGCCAAGATTTAAGGTCATAGCTCATTACAGCCACCCGGCAGCCACTCCGCACCGACTCGCCTTATAACCGAGGCGATCCGGTGACGGTACGGAGTGGATATAGTGAGCGCATGCCCATACAAATCCATATAAAGAATACTAGCCGCAGGGGGCGAGTCGGTGCGGAGTGGCTGCCGGGTGGCTGTAATGAGCTATGACCTTTATTTTACAAAATGGCGACTCCAGTCTCATCACTATGCGACGGGGTGGCGCCGACGATTAAAAGATTACATCATTCATTTTACTGTAAATTGAACTTTAATTATTGTTGTTTTAGTCTATTTTTAGCGCTAGGCTAAGCTTTGATAACTAATAGTGGGATTATATTATCGTAAATGATTGATATATTTTTTACATACAGCGCTTCATTTTTACACAGGCCCATTTTTAATAAATTTAAAGTCTAACCAAAGATGCGGGTAAAACCGCGGGGGGCAACTAGTTTCATATAAAGTTTTGCTTAAAGTGCCTCTCCGAATTGGCTTCGGTCCCTCGTCAGCCTTTCAAAGGCCTCAGTGTCCCAGAAGACCTGAAGTAAAATAAAAATGAAGATAGGATTTCAACTTGCCCTAAAATACAGTCTTGAAAATAGCTACATCGCGTTGTATTATAATCGATTTATCAACATTGACAGAATTATTTATTCAACAATAAGCCTTACATAGTGGTGGTATTAGTTAGATGAATGCGCTAACAAATAACCGGCTCGTGAGCAGTGTTAAGCAGTCAGTCAGCCGATAGTCGTGCGTGAATTTCAATGGCAAAATAACAAAGAACCTCGACCAACACCTGAGTAAGCTTTTGCTAAGCACCACTAGGCAGCTAAACCAAGGGTCATACAGTTAGCTAGCTAAATGGTAGATAAGGGTTGCGGAATAGTTCTAATAGTTACCGCGGCCCGAAGGAACAAGGGTGGGTTTTAGTCAGTAAAAGTCGGATACTGGTGCCGATTCTATTGTTCCCAAACTAACGTAAAGGACATTGACCACCATACTATAGGACGCCGTTGCGCATAAAAAATAATGTAATCTTAGTGTAAATTGAATATAAAAGAGGGGAGAGGTCGTACTTTCCAAGGAAATAAAAATTATCTACATATTTTTAGGGGTATTTGTTGAATTTTGATTTATATGTGCAAGTTTTTAGGTTAGTTATGTACCATAACTTCTACCAAAAAAGTACAAATTACAACAATATTATGATTTCTATTCTCATAAAACAAAATGGAATAGTTTTAAACAAACCAAGAAAATTCCCAAGTAAATGGTAATTAGGTCATACTAAATCTAAGTGGCTTATAGGCATAAAGAGTAGAAAATAAACAGGCCCCGCATAGAATAGGGTTTTCTATCCCCTTTTTAATTGTTATAATTTATTTTTAAAATGATGTTTACATGATTCGAGACACAATAAAGACAATAGCAGGGCGACAGCCGGCTATCGCATGGTCACAAAGGGTTAGGTTTAAGGTGGTAAGACGAGGACGGGCGGACATGACGAAACTATAAGGGTTCTTTTTGTAAAAAACCATTTGAAACTAATTTATTATTGTAAACATACAAAATCTTATTTTAGCCATCATTGCAATGCGTGTAATTAAACATTTGAAATATTAATGTGTTTGTGTGGAAATAAAAATATTCAAAAGTCAATGGCATTTATTTCACTTAGATTATTTACAAGCACAACTGAATTGTCAGAGTTGGTCGTTTATTCTAAATACTCTGAATGTTTTAGCTGTTGATGTCTATAAGCTCGTTCAACACACATTACACTTCAAGAGTTTAGAGATGCTCATTCGAGTATAATATAACATTCCTGAGAGAAGAGGATGTTCTTCTGACATCTGAAAATAAATATAATAAATATTATTACATATTGTTGATTGATCTTAGCATTATTTTAATAGGAAATTCGTCCGCGTGGAAACCGAAAATGATTCTAATAGGATTTTCAAATAGTTTTTTTCGTTATCTGCTGTTACAGTTAGCTGTACAACAAAATACAAATAGTGCTATTGACTTGGACCATCTTTGGTATTATCCATAATAACGTATAATATTGTTGATAATATAACAATAATGCGCTCATTTTCTACTACACCAACGTCAAAAAAACGTGTAAATACAATATAATAAGATACTAACCGTTGCCGGATTAATCCAGTATCGTAGAATTGTAACCATTGCATCCGTTGCTTCCCCCAGTTGGCGACGGGGTAGAGGATGTTTCAGAGCAAGGGGGGCACAGTCCGCACAGCGTGTTATTTTTATTTTAACAAAATTGTCGGTACTGCCTAAAGAGAGAAACGATCCGAAGTCGTAAAAACGTCGACGTACGAAAGTTTTGAAAAGATTGCTTGATCGCACAGAAATCGGAAGAGTCTGCTGTACACGAACTAACCGCAATGATTCGTTATCTAATAACGCAAAATAAACTCAATTTTCAATAAAAATATTCGTCGCTTTGTTTTACTTGAAAGTGTCAATTTTGACTGTTAACATTTGAATTTCCGTGGCAGTGCTGCCCACAGCTGATAAAAATCAACCATAAATGATAACTTAAACACCTAAATACTTTTTGTTAGTAAAATAACATTATTTGAGAAATGTTAATTAAATATAAATTGTTGGTAACGCAAATGAATGTTATATTCGTAATTATTTTTGAGACATCAACGTGTGCTCTTAAAAATAAAATATGTAATACTATCAGTTAAGACTGATTATGGGAAAGTTTATGAAATTGGCAACACCGCTTTTACTTAAGTACGTCATTAAAGGAAGAATGCAACAAAGTCGAATAAATAACTAATTAAATATAAAATATTAACCCCTTAAAATATTTCCATGAAGTTATTTTAGGAAAGTTAAAATATTATGTTATGATTTATGAGTACATTTTTGTGGCTATGCCCTCTTATTTTAAAGCGATGCTAGATTTGAACATTCTCCTTTAAGTTAAGTGCATCTTTATCTTTCCATTTAATTAAGAAAAGGACAGAAGACAAAATATTAGTTAAGTCTTGTCAAATTTAGACACTCCATAGATAATTTAGACGCGTTTTAAAAACATGGCGTCTAAATATACGTCAATTTTCTTCCGGCGATGTCTAATTTGACAGGATTAAACTAGATTGTATCTTCTGTCCTTTTCTTTAAGAAATGAAAAGAGAAAGATGCATTTAACTTAAAATTAGTCTAGTTTGTGACAAAGGGAATCGGCACCACTACCTCACGCCCCGTACAAGGCGGGAGAAGCCATTTGATGATTTCTCATCCATAAAAAAACGATAGATAGTAAGTTACGTGACTTCTCCGCAGGATATTTTATTATTGTTAGGTAATTTTTTTATTAGCGTTTGACCTAAAAAAAAAGTAAAAGCTCACAGAAAAGTTATTTATTTAAACCTGCTAAAACACTAGTAAAACTCCTAAATAGCAAAGACTTTCATAATTACAGCATAATAAAATACTGTCGTCGGTTATTGGTGCCGATTCCTTTGTTCACAAACTTAAGTAAATATGAGTTATGTGCATCTATTTCTTCCTATTTCATTTAGAAAAGGACATAAGATAAAACATTAGTTTAAACCTATCAAATAACGACACTCCATAGAAAATTTAGACGCGATTAAAAGCATGGCCACTAAAAATACGTCGATTTACTTCAGACGCTGTCTAATTTGACAGTTCTAAAATAATATGTATCTTCTGTCCTTTTCTTAATGAAATGGAGAGAGAAAGATGCACTTAACTTAGATTTAGAGAAGTTTGTGAACTAGAGAATCAGCACCATTGGCAAGAAAAAAATCGTGCTTTAAGGCGGAAGTACACTAAGGATTGTTTATTTCCACATAACAATGACGAATATTGATAAAAAACTCTTGTTCGTGATGTTACGTGACGCAGTTCCGGGTGCTATGACGTCATAAATGTCATTAGCAGTATACACTGTACATAAAAAGTATACATATATAATATATATGCAGTATACATAAAAAGTTGAAGGTATATGTGTGTTTTTATGATGAATCTAACAGCGGTTTCTGTCCGAAACAACATTTGACCACATTTTTTTAATCTTTGTTTATTTACAGGGTTCTTTTTTGTACAGAATACGTGACTCCGATGATCAATTATAAGAAATATAAAATTAAACTAATTCACCATTACCTTAAACACAAATAAATAATTTATATAATATAAAATGGTAAGCTGACTGATTGACTGACTATTGATATATCAACGCAAGGTCAGAACCGCTAATCCTAGATACATGAAACTTACAGGGTATGTTCTTTGTAAAGGTTAGGTAAACACTAAGAAAGGAAGTTTTGGAAATTATGTAAAATGGTAAGCTGACTGATTGACTGACTATTGATATATCAACGCAAGGTCAGAACCGCTAATCCTAGATACATGAAACTTACAGGGTATGTTCTTTGTAAAGGTTAGGTAAACACTAAGAAAGGAAGTTTTGGAAATTCCAACCCTAAAAGGGGATGGAAGTATAGACAAAGACAAAGCTAGTTAATAATATAAGATAAAGTTCTGGCTCTATCCGACAGAGGAGAAGCCAGAATGCTATGGTTAAAACCTACACTACCTTATCTGATGTCAAAAGCTTGACGGCTTTTAAATGTGCATTACAAATAAAGCTTTTGGAATATAAATACAACAACAACAAACAACTTGGATGTTTCGAACGCCGAGTTAAATAAAGATAACACCTACTTCGCCTTTGCTAGTCTCTATCTCTTGCTCGTCATGCAGAGGATGTTGGAAGACTGCCGTCGACACCAAGGGAGGTTAATGCTCGATTCACACGACAAGGATTTATCGTTACGATTTGACTGCGTAGTTCGTTTTTGCAGCTTTATCGAACGTGTGAACGAAAGAGAGATTGGCAAGAGAAGGCACTAAACAGGGAACAGTGGAAAACTTTAAGGCAGACCTTTGCTCAGTAGCGGGACAGTATAAAAAAGAGACATTACTATTGGAAAAATACCGGTAACCATTTTCCCAACTCAGGAATCCAAAAATCATTTGAGACAAGACCAACAAAAAGAAAGTTACGTAAAATAATTAAATTACAAAAAAGAAGGCTTTGTCCCCTTGTCTTTTCTTACGTAATCCATTTAAATTAATGATCTTAGAGTAAAAGAAGAATAAAATCAACATCTGTTCTCGGAAAGGCATAAAACTTTATGGCTGGTAAAGTAGAACAAATCAATTTATGGCAATTTAGAATTTATGAAGCAATTTTTTAAAAACAATTCTGCTGACTTAGAAACGTTTGCAGACTAATTGCAGTACCTATTAGTCAGAAATACCTTTAAGGCCATATCAGACCTTGCGCTGTTGGCTCTGCCCTCTAAACAGTAACGTCCACCAGAAAAGAGGCTAGTTACAACTCCTTAGTGGCTAGCCCATTCATAAACAATAACATAATTCAAAGTAAAAAAAACATATTTCCAAGCAGAAAACAGAAGACAGTATAGAACTTAGTTACGGCCGTCATTTAGTTACAAAGATTGGCCTTAGGCCTTTTACCTAGTTATGGCCAACCCGTCTATTCTGTTGTAGGCCCCTTGTGGATTTAGTAATCCCATCTCATACTAGGAATTGACAGCTGACCTCAAGCCTCAAGCTAACTTAGTTTTAACCGACTTCTAAGGACGTGTACTGACTTACGAAATGTAACAAGCAATGTAACACGCAATGAAAGAATGTGTTCCACATCCATGCAACGTTACACAATGAGGATTGAGGTTTATGTTCATCTGTATTTTTTTTTGCATCTTAATTTCTTCTATTATGACCTGATTTTTATTTGAAAGGTTATTGTGATTTTTTTTTTGGGGAGTGCGGCGGGAGGGCGTGTCAGACATTTACTGACTATAACCCACTCATGTTTCTTCGGTTGCCCTTTATGTTCCGGGGTCACGGTAACTATTATAAACATTCCGCAACCCCGGAAGGGTATTGTGATGTAGTGGTTGTAAGATATAAATAAGATTTCATTATCACAATATATGTACTTAGTCAGTGGATTCTTGAACCTCGTTCGTTTCATTTGTCTTCTAAACACCCGACCTTACAGGACCTTATAGGTACACTCCCGAATTGGGACCATATCATTTTGTAAAGATCTGCTATGGACCTTCAGTGAAGGACAGTAAAATTCCTCAATAAAAACATAGTTATTGTACTAATGATAAATATTTGCTGACAGATGTTTACGATTTAGTGAAGTAATTTTTCATCTGTTAAGTTGTAGAAGACGGTTTTCTTTTTTATTAAAGCTTTTTTGTTATTCTTTTATTTTTTTTATTGTCATTCGTAGATCTTTGACAGTCGTTACTGGTTAGCCAGAAACTCTGACCAGTCTAACCAAGAGGTATCGTGTCGCTCAGTTACTGGGTTGTGGAAGTCACATAGGCAGTCGCTCCACGTAAAACACTGGTATCCAGCTGAATCCGGTTAGGCTGGCAGCCGACCCCAACACGGTTGGGAAAAAAAGGCTAGGGAGATGATAAAGTTTTTTTATTACAGAACAAGTTTGTTTGAAAACAGTTGACATTTAATTACATAATAATATAATAATTAATCTACATCGGTTCCTTTTCTAAAGCCTGCTCGAAATAAGGCTTCGATGCCTAAAATTATGAAACCATATTTTATTGTCACTGAAAACCATCATAGCTTTGCTTATTTTTTCGTTAGTCCTTGTATACCGTCACATTTCAAATTAAAGAAACAATATCATTTTAGTAACTTTATGTGACATTTATCAACAATAACAACTCATAATTATAGCACCTAGGTCAGATGTCAAAACAAAACAATAATATTAGGTCTGAGGAAATTAAAGTCTTTGATATCTTTTGTAGCTCAAAGGCCCTAACAATAATGGAAGCAAAAGACATACGACCTTGATATTTAGAAATTATTAAGTATATACAGAAATGTATTGTTTACCGCTTCCCTCCTACACAATTAAATATTTAACGAATATAGAGTTGCCCTAAGGTAAGTTATCCCTAATGTACTAAATATTATGTCGCAGGTATTTTGTGTAGGCGTAAACGCTCGCAGTTAAGTAAAATGTAGAAGGGAAAATGTCAGAGCAATCCGACTCGGATAGATTAGGTTAGAACCTTAGCCTTCGTGCTATTTATTTTTTAATCACCAATGCTATTATAATAATTATCATTGTAAATCACCCAGAAGTAAGTGCAATTCGGATTCCTTTGGCATTTTGAGGATTTACTTCCGTATATTAAACTAGCTTCTGCCCGCGGCTTCGCTCGCGTTAGAAAGAGACAAAAAGTAGCCTATGTTACTCTCCATCCCTTCAACTATCTCCACTTAAAAAATCACGTCAATCCGTCGCTCCGTTTTGCCGTGAAAGAAAGACAAACAGACAAACACACTTTCCCATTTATGATATTAGTATGGAAGGATACCGAGGAATAATGTATAAGGCGACACTATATGCCAGCGACCAATATATAGGATGACTAGCAACTAGATATACTTAAACACGTGATTGTGATCATGATAACCAAGTTAGTATTAGATAAGTATAAGATCTTATATTTTATAACCATTTGAATTATTATTGTGCAGTGAGATTTGTTTGAAATGTTGTGCTTACCTTTAATTTAGATGCATGCAATGCTTTATTAATTGTTAATGATAAGTTATATGGATGTCTTTGTGTGTATTTAGTTGGTTTGCCTAAATAAATAAATAAATAAATAACAAAAAAAAATTATTATGTGAGCGAAGAAGAAAACGCTAAAAAAATATCAGCTGTAAACAGCTGATATTTTTTTACCAATGTACTGAACACTAAAGTGTTCAGAACACTAAAGTGTTCAGTACATTGGGCACATAAATGTAGTGAACAGTTGATTTTTTTTCGCGATATAAGGTTTGTTCCCAATTTCCCATAGTAAAAGTTGTTGTTTATCAGGAGCACAGTCACGTGTTTAAGTATCGTACACAAATTTTTTTTTATTTTTTTTTTTGGTGAGTGGGAAATCATCCAATGACTGCTCCCGTCCTGGGTGCGGCGGGAGGGCGTGTCAGACTCTTACTGACTAAAACCCACTCATGTTCCTTCGATTGCCCTTTATGTTCCAGGGTCACGGTAACTATTATAAACATTCCGCAACATCGTACACTCATTACAACTCACTCTTTATAAAACGATCATTTACTAATGAAAATATATCGAATTAGATTCCGAACTTCTACAGTAATTGAGTTCTTTACTATACAGAACTAGACAAACGGTCGCAGGGGATTTATCCAGGGTATCAGGACACATGCGCGAAAGACATTTGCGCGAAAGACACTTGCGCGCGGCCATTTGGGCGAATGGACACATGCGCGAATGGACGTTTGCGCCCATAGACATTTCCGCGAATGGACACTTGCGCGACTAGACGTTTCCGCGCCAAACCACTTGCGCGAAGCCCTTTGAGCGATGGACACTTGCGCGCCTGACAGTTCCGCGACAGACGTTTGCGCCCAAACACTTTCGCGACTAGACACTTGCGCGAACTTTTTATTCAAAGGACATTGGGCAAATTTAAAAATATTATGTAAGGGGTACCAATATTTTTTTATTTACTTTTGGTTTACATGGCGTCCACATATCTACCGAAGTTGGTAAGTCGTTTACAAAAGCAAGATGGCGGCCATAATATTTTTCACAAAATACGTCATGGGTGTTGTATCGTAATCGCAGTCGATTTCTACACCAGTAGCTAATTCCCTACCTTTTCTCAACGATATGTGCTTCTTAGTATGAAACGGTAGCAAGCGTAATGAAAAGCGCAAAACGATTTGCCCAGTGGAAATCGACTAACAACCTACAGCGTGCATTGCTGCACATCACTAAAGTAGTTAGTGATTACACACATCACTATTGAGTCGTCAGTTCGCTAAAAAACATGGAAGTGCGCGCTCCACGAACTCCACGTTAATCAATTCTTTAAGTGATAATAATTCGGGCGGCCGCCCAAAAACCCTTCAAAATCATATAACCCTGCAATCATAAAGTACCTAGCGGACGAGTGAAGACAGCCTCCAGACCGGGGAACGTCGAATTTTGGTGAGTCGTTTCATATATTGCTAATCGTTCTAACTAAGCCTTCATATCGTTGAAAGTCTATCACTAGATTTTCCCCCCTTATGTTGTGTTAATCCTATTCCATAACGCAACATAATTTTTGGTGCCGAAACCAGGGACCTTTAGATAAGATATCCCATAGAAAATAGTAAATTTAAAATTCCCAATTCAATTTTACATCTCGTCCGCCATCATTGTTAAGTGACCGCGGCGTATTGCCGGCCGGCGAAAATTATCTATTTAAATCTCGAATAGTATTGAATATTTCTCCTTAGTATATGAACAATTCGTCTTTATTCAATATTATTTAATTATTGCAGGGTATATTTTAATGCCAAATCGTGAATTAGTGAAGAAATTAACAAACATTCATTCATTCGATTATTTGAATTCGTAGTTAACAAGGCAGTAATGGCTGCCCAGTCATCGTGAGTGACCTAATTAATACGTAATTCTAATTTCAAAAGTTAGTTTGGAATGGATGTGTATTTCTTCAATTTGGACGGCTCGCAATTAATTCGTAGTGTTTATCACGGATATAGACCAGTGATTTGTACCTAATCAATGTTCAGAATTGTTGCTTCGTACGTAATAAATTTTATGCAAATTATCGTGTTATTTCAGTGCATAGAAATTTGTGCGTACAACTTATCGTCGCAACAATTAATAGCAGGTAAACAACGTGTTTCCTAACTTAGTATACGTGTAGGTACAGATCAATCGTTTCGGTTCTTTGTTATAGTATCGTAATATTATAACATTGAAGTTTGCATGCATTTATCATTGACAAGTGAAAGTTTTATTGTGTTGACGCGAACTGTAGGGTTCCGTAAGCGTATCCGTGTGGTTCCGTGGGTGAATTAGTTCAGTGTTTCACTATATATTTTCCGTTTCGTGTTTTAAATATTTTAAATCAATTTCAGATAGTGATTCATCATGTCTTATCTTACTAAAAAACGTTGTAGTGTTTCAAAGAAATCTAAATCTATAGATGGAGGTGGTCTGTCGTATGACGACCTACCGGTACTACGTAGAAAGCGTACTTTGGCCCTAAATCGATTAAAAAGGACGTTAGAAGTGGCTGAACTGGCTCAATCAGATTCTTCTCGTTCGGATGAGTTTCTCGCTTATTATTCTACCATTGCAAAGCATTCTAAAAGTTTTGAAGAAGCTCATTTAGATATTTTAAGCGTGATTGATGATGAACATGCTGAGCGTGAGGATGTCATTCGTTCTGAATTCGACAATATTTATTATAAAATTGTCGCGATTTATAGTTTACTCTTTCCGTCTGTCCAGTCAGTTGTTAATTCACCGTCTATCAGTCAGCCGCAGCCCTCGTCAGCTGTACGTTTACCAAAGTTAGAACTGCCTAAATTCGGAGGTAACATTAAAGAATTTTCAATGTTCTATGATGCGTTCAATAATCTTATTCATTTAAATAAGTCACTTTCGGACTCTGATCGTATGCAGTATTTGCGGTCGAGTTTATTCGGGGACGCATTAGGACTCATTCGTACTTTTCCTGTGGAAGGCGAGTATTATTCTCAAGCCTATCAAACATTAGTGAATCGTTACCGCGATAATCGTGAACTCGCTTTTACTTGTTGGCGAGAAATGATAAACATTAGTTTGAAACTTAGTCCACCTACCGAATTTAGACGCACTTTAGATCTTTTTAATGAAAACTTAATTATTTTAAAAGGTCTTAATTTACCTACGGACCAATGGAATTTTATCCTTTGTTATCTACTATTGTCGAAATTAGATTCGAAGACGCGTTGTGCGTTCGAAAAGGCGCACCCGTCTCCTGAGTTACCTTGTTTCAACACACTTAAAGACTTTCTTGAATCGCAATGTGTAGCCCTCGAGCGCGACACTCACTTCGTGGGTTCTCGCGAACATTCTTCTTCTTCTTCTAGTAAAGGTGTCAAGTCGAACCTCTCTAACAATGATAAGAAAAAGGTTTCTTCGTCACTGTTAGCGAATTCAGAGAAGACAGCCACCAAAGCGTCTGTCTCCGTTTCCACTGGACGAAGCGAGTCTTCTAAGTGTCCGTGTTGTTCAGAACCTCATTCAATTATGCAGTGCAAATCATTTGCCGCGAAGTCCCCTCAGGATAGGCGTGATTTAGCAAAACAAAATCGTTGGTGTTTTAACTGTTTAAAACCTTCACATTTAATTCGTGACTGTAAATCTGTTTTTACTTGTCAGAGATGCCGTCAACGGCATCATACTTTGCTTCACCATGATATAGATTCGAATAGTTCTGAACAAAAGCCTTCAGCCAGTGAACCCGTTAGTGTTATGACTAATTTAGGAGATAGTTCGGTTGTTCTTCTATCGACTGCCGCTATTGATATTCGTGATTCGACGGGCAACTACCAGTCCTTCCGTGCTGTTATCGACACTGGTAGTCAAACCCATCTAATTTCAGAGCGTGCAGTAAATCGACTAGGACTTGACAAACGCGTGACTTCGCGCCAACTTCGTGGTGTAGGTCAATCGCCAGCCTCCATCTCTGGAGCTGTTACTCTTCAGATAGGTATTAAAGGTCAAGTGGCTTTCAATATTGAAGCATTGACTATGCCTAACATATGCAATGATATGCCTAAAGTTCATCTTGATAAATCGTCGTGGCTTCATCTTCGCGGTCTCAATTTGGCGGATCCAGATTGTGACAGACCTGGTCCGATCGACGTTCTTCTTGGCGCTGAGCTCTTCTCCTCACTCATCTTACCTGGTTGTGTGAGTGGTGGACCGAGGCAGCCTTCAGCGTTGAATTCTGTGTTCGGCTGGCTTCTCATAGGAAGTGTGTCTGATAAGCACACAGACAACATCGATTCATTCTTCGTCTCTGACGACCAGATCTTTCAGGAAGTCAAGAAATTCTGGGATTTAGACATTATCCCTACCGTGAACAAGATGACTTTGGACGAACAACGTTGCGAGCAAATCTATAGTGAAACAACTACTCGTGATTCTACCGGTCGTTACAGCGTAGCCTTGCCGTTCAAGGAAGACAAGGAACCATCATTTCCTGGATCACGAGCTTCTGCATTGAGACGTTTTCATTCTTTAGAACGTAAACTTTCCACTGATTCGATTCTAAAGCAACAGTATTCCGACTTTATGTCTGAATATCTTCAGAGTGGCCACATGAGTGTTGTACCCAGTGGCGATCTACTTAAAGGTAAATTCTACATACCACATCATTGTGTTCTTCGACCTGATAGCGCGAGTACAAAACTGCGCGTCGTTTTCGACGCGTCGAATAAAGACTCAGTCAAAGGCGTTTCGTTAAACGAAACCTTACTCGTAGGTCCGAAGTTACAAGCTAACATTATTGAAATTTTGTTAAGGTTTCGTACTCATCCTGTAGTATTCTCGGCGGACGTTCGTCAGATGTACAGGATGATTCAAGTTCATGAAGAACATCGTGATTATCAAAGAATCTTCTGGAGATTTCATCCATCTCAACCTATTTTAGAGTACCGACTTAACACCGTTACTTACGGCATTTCTTCTTCACCTTTTCTAGCTTGTCGCACCGTCAGGCAACTCGCCGAAGATGAAGGCACTGGCCTTCCGTTAGGCAAATCCGCTTTATTGAATGACGTGTACATTGACGACGTAGTAACAGGTTGTTCGAGTTTAACTCAGGCTTTACAAACAAAAGCAGAAGTTATTGAACTTCTCAGTCGAGGTCAAATGGAGCTACGCAAATGGGCCAGTAATAACCCAAAGCTGTTAGCTGATCTTCCACTAGAACACTGTCTTACGGACAATGTTTCGATGGATGTAGAGAAATCTAACACGCTCAAGATATTGGGATTGAAGTGGGACCCAAAGTCTGACCATTTCGTGTTCGAAGTTAAACCTCAGAACCGTGCCTGTAGTAAACGTACCATTCTTAGCGAACTCGCACGCATCTACGACCCACTCGGTTTCTTATCGCCCTTGGTATTCTTTGCCAAGTATCTTGTACAACGGCTGTGGGTCTTAGGAGTATCGTGGGATGACAATCCTCCTGAGGACATTCAACGTCAGTGGAATCTCTATATTTCTGAAGTTTCTATAATTCAAAATTTAAAAATTTCGCGTTTCCTTTTAGTTCCTCAAATCAAATCGTGCGAAATTCATGGATTCGCCGATAGCAGTCAGCGTGGGTATGGCTGTGTCGTGTACCTTCGTGTTGTAAACATTCAGGAAAACGTCAAAACCTTCTTCGTTATTTCGAAAGCAAAAGTTGCCCCTCTCAAAGTTGTTTCACTTCCTCGGCTGGAACTTTGCGCTGCAGTATTACTTGCAGATCTTCTCAAATTCGTTGTTGAGGTTTATAAGCCTCTTCTTCCTGTTTCAGCAACATATGCGTGGTCAGATTCAACTGTCACCCTCGCCTGGATTCGTTCACCTTCCTCGCGTTGGAAGACATTTGTGGCCAATCGTGTCAGCCATATTCAGGATGCGATCCCTGGTGCAACTTGGCGTCATGTACCCACGGCTGACAATCCAGCTGACATAGCTTCCCGTGGGCAAACCCCAGCGGAACTTGTCAACAATTCTCTATGGTGGGCGGGGCCTCCGTGGCTCACGCAAGATTCTCAGTTCTGGCCTTGTACCAGTTCAGATGTTTGTGGTGAGGACTGTCGTGCTGAAGAAAAGGTACAGGTTCTTATCACAAACAATAATTCTTCAGATTTAATTAATGACCTTTTGATTAAATACTCTTCAATTCGTAAAGTTCAACGTATCTTAGGATTGTGTTTACGTTTCATTAATAATTCGCGTTATAAACATAATCGCCGTTCTGATCTTCAGTTAAATCGTACAGAACTTCATAACGCCTTGTTAATAGTCGTAAGACATGTTCAGTCTCTTCACTTTTGCGAAGAAATCAAAAGGTTGAAGGAAGGTAAACTTCTTTCAAAACAAATGCGAAAGCTTAATCCTTTCATCGACACCCTAGGTATTCTCAGGGTGGGCGGTAGGCTTACGCGTTCAGGCTTAGCCTACGCGCACAAACATCCGGCTTTGCTTCCTCGTCAAGCTAAGTTAACTTTCATGTTAATCGATGCCTTCCATAGAGAGAATTGCCATCCTGGCATTAATACATTACATTACTTAATTAGTCAACAATTTTGGATATTGTCGGCTAAGCGTGCCATACGACATCAGGTTTCGAAGTGTTTACAATGCTTTAAAACAAATCCAACTTCACTTGAACCGTTTATGAGTGACTTGCCTTCAGCACGCATTAATCAAGTCAAGCCTTTTAGTATTGTAGGTGTCGACTACGCAGGTCCGTTCCGCATCAAATCCGGTAAACACCGCGGTGCTAGGATTAGTAAAGCTTATCTCTGTCTTTTCGTTTGCTTCACAACAAAAGCAGTTCATTTAGAAGTGGCTACTGATCTTACATCCGACGCTTTTATCGCCGCTCTCCGACGTTTCGTAGGACGTCGCGGTCGAGTTTCAGTTATCCACTCTGATTGTGGTACTAATTTCGTAGGTGCTCACCGAGAGCTGTCGTCTTTGATGCGAAACGCGACCCACATCGAGAAGATTGAATTCAAATTTAATCCTCCTGCTAGCCCACATTTCGGCGGAGTGTGGGAAATTCAGGTGAAGGCAGTCAAGTCGCTACTGTATCGTACCGTTGGCAATCAATCGTTAACGTTAGAAGAACTGTTTACATTATTCGTTCAAATAGAATCGGTATTAAATTCAAGACCACTTTACCCGTTGAGTTCAGACCCTAATGACTTCGCGGTTCTTACACCAGGTCATTTCTTAACATTAGAGCCTCTGACGTCTGTTCCGGATGAGGACCTGTCCTCATGTAATATAACTCGTTTAGGGCGATGGCAGCTAATTCAACGTTTTCAACAAGATTTTTGGAAGCGTTGGAAAAATGAATATCTTCATTCGTTGACTCAACGTGCAAAGTGGACGAAACATTCCCAACCGCTGGAGGTGGGGTCCATGGTAGTTATCAAATCTGACTCTCCTCCGCTTCACTGGCCTATAGCCCGTGTAGAACACTTGCATCGTGGTCCGGATGGAATAATACGTATCGTTACTCTTCGTCTACCAAACGGTTCTTCTCTCATACGTCCGTTGACAAAGGTATGTCCTTTGCCAACTTGCACAGATTAGCTTTTCATACGTTAATCTCTTCACGTTAGGTTAGTTTTTAATCGTTAAGTTAGAATTAAGCAAATTGTTCATATACTAGGATAACAGCCATTGGCTTCTATTTAGTTTACATTCTACCGGCGCCAATGAGCATTCACATTTCCCCTTTCCTTTTCATGAGTAACTAATTTTCTTTGAAAATACGACTAGCGTGTATTTTGATGGGCGGAATGTATCGTAATCGCAGTCGATTTCTACACCAGTAGCTAATTCCCTACCTTTTCTCAACGATATGTGCTTCTTAGTATGAAACGGTAGCAAGCGTAATGAAAAGCGCAAAACGATTTGCCCAGTGGAAATCGACTAACAACCTACAGCGTGCATTGCTGCACATCACTAAAGTAGTTAGTGATTACACACATCACTATTGAGTCGTCAGTTCGCTAAAAAACATGGAAGTGCGCGCTCCACGAACTCCACGTTAATCAATTCTTTAAGTGATAATAATTCGGGCGGCCGCCCAAAAACCCTTCAAAATCATATAACCCTGCAATCATAAAGTACCTAGCGGACGAGTGAAGACAGCCTCCAGACCGGGGAACGTCGAATTTTGGTGAGTCGTTTCATATATTGCTAATCGTTCTAACTAAGCCTTCATATCGTTGAAAGTCTATCACTAGATTTTCCCCCCTTATGTTGTGTTAATCCTATT
Source organism: Athetis lepigone (assembly GCA_033675125.1). NCBI lineage: Eukaryota > Metazoa > Arthropoda > Insecta > Lepidoptera > Noctuidae > Athetis > Athetis lepigone. The sequence continues at coordinate 5,294,135 of CM066234.1, read as the reverse complement.
CCATAACGCAACAGGTGTCGATTTCATGGTTTTTTGGGGTGCCAAGGTCAATAATGAGGTCGCTTTGAAAATCCAAGATGGCGGCCGTGACCTTTATCATAATATGCGTTATGGGTGTCGTTTTCATGGTTTTTTGGGGTCCTAAGGTCAAAAATGGGGTCAATTTGACAATCCAAGATGGCGGTGGTGACCTTTCTCACAATATGCGTCATGGGTGTCGTTTTCATGGTTTTTTGGGGTGCTAAGGTCAAAAATGGGGTCAATTTGACAATCCAAGATGGCGGTGGTGACCTTTCTCACAATATGCGTCATGGGTGTCGTTTTCATGGTTTTTTGGGGTGCTAAGGTCAATAATGAGGTCGCTTTGAGAATCCAAGATGGCGGCCGTGACCTTTATCATAATATGCGTCATGGGTGTCGTTTTCATGGTTTTTTGGGGTGCTAAGGTCAAAAATGGGGTCAATTTGACAATCCAGGATGGCGGTGGTGACCTTTCTCACAATATGCGTCATGGGTGTCGTTTTCATGGTTTTTTGGGGTGCTAAGGTCAATAATGAGGTCGATTTGATAATCCAAGATGGCGGTCGTGCCCTTCCTCATAATATGCGTCATGGGTGTCGTTTTCATGGTTTTTTGGGATGCTAAGGTCAAAAACGGGGTCGATTTGACAATCCAAGATGGCGGTGGTGACCTTTCTCACAATATGCGTCATGGGTGTCGTTTTCATGGTTTTTTGGGGTGCTAAGGTCAAAAATGGGGTCGATTTGACAATCCAAGATGGCGGCGGTGACCTTTCTCACAATATGCGTCATGGGTGTCGTTTTCATGGTTTTTTGGGGTGCTAAGGTCAAAAATGAGGTCAATTTGAGAATTCAAGATGGCGGTCGTGACCTTTCTCATAATATGCGTCATGGGTGTCGTTTTCATGGTTTTTTGGGGTGCTAAGGTCAAAAATGAGGTCGATTTGAGAATCCAAGATGGCGGCCGTGACCTTTTACACAATATGCATCATGGGTGTCGTTTTCATGGTTTTGGGGGGTGCTAAGGTCGAAAATGAGGTCGATTTGAGAATCCAAGATGGCGGACGTGACCTTTCTCACAATATGCGTCATGGGTGTCGTTTTCATGGTTTTTTGGGGTGCTAAGGTTGAAAATGAGTTCGATTTGAGAATCCAAGATGGTGGCCGTGACCTTTCTCACAATATGCATCATCTCACAATATGCATCATGGGTGTCGTTTTCATGGTTTTGTGGGGTGCTAAGTTTGAAAATGAGGTCGATTTGACAATCCAAGATGGCGGTCGTGTCCTTTCTCACAATATGCGTCATGGGTGTCGTTTTCATGGTTTTTTGGGGTGCTAAGGTCAATAATGAGGTCGATTTGAGAATCCAAGATAGTGGCCGTGACCTTTCTCACAATATGCGTCATGGGTGTCGTTTTCATGGTTTTTTGGGGTGCTAAGGTTGAAAATGAGTTCGATTTGAGAATCCAAGATGGTGGCCGTGACCTTTCTCACAATATGCATCATGGGTGTCGTTTTCATGGTTTTGTGGGGTGCTAAGTTTGAAAATGAGGTCGATTTGACAATCCAAGATGGCGGTCGTGTCCTTTCTCATAATATGCGTCATGGGTGTCATTTTCATGGTTTATTGGGGTACTTAGGTCAATAGGTCACGGCCGCCATCTTGGATTCTCAAATCGACCTCATTTTCGACCTTAGCACCCCAAAAAACCATGAAAACGACACCCATGATGCATATTGTGAGAAAGGTCACGGCCGCCATCTTGGATTCTCAAATCGACCTCATTTTCGACCTTAGCACCCCAAAGAACCATGAAAACGACACCCATGACGCATATTGTGAGAAAGGTCACGGCCGCCATCTTGGATTCTCAAATCGACCTCATTTTCGACCTTAGCACCCCAAAGAACCATGAAAACGACACCCATGACGCATATTGTGAGAAAGGTCACGGCCGCCATCTTGGATTCTCAAATCGACCTCATTTTCGACCTTAGCACCCCAAAAAACCATGAAAACGACACCCATGACGCATATTATGAGAAAGGTCACGACCGCCATCTTGAATTCTCAAATTGACCTCATTTTCGACCTTAGCACTCCAAAAAACCATGAAAACGACACCCATGACGCATATTGTGAGAAAGGTCACCGCCGCCATCTTGGATTGTCAAATCGACCCTATTTTTGACCTTAGCACCCCAAAAAACCATGAAAACGACACCCATGACGCGTATTGTGAGAAAGGTCACTACCGCCATCTTGGATTGTCAAATCGATCCCATTTTCGACCTTAGCATCCCAAAAAACCATGAAAACGACACCCATGATGCATATTGTGAGAAAGGTCACGGCCGCCATCTTGGATTCTCAAATCGACCTCATTTTCGACCTTAGCACCCCAAAAAACCATGAAAACGACACCCATGATGCATATTGTGTAAAAGGTCACGACCGCCATCTTGGATTCTCAAATCGACATCATTTTCGACCTTAGAACCCCAAAAAACCATGAAAACGACACCCATGATGCATATTGTGAGAAAGGTCACGGCCGCCATCTTGGATTCTCAAATCGACCTCATTTTCGACCTTAGCACCCCAAAAAACCATGAAAACGACACCCATGATGCATATTGTGTAAAAAGTCACGACCGCCATCTTGGATTCTCAAATCGACCTCATTTTCGACCTTAGCACCCCAAAAAACCATGAAAACGACACCCATTACGCATATTGTGAGAAAGGTCACGGCCGCCATCTTGGATTCTCAAATCGACCTCATTTTCGACCTTAGCACCCCAAAAAACCATGAAAACGACACCCATGATGCATATTGTGTAAAAGGTCACGACCGCCATCTTGGATTCTCAAATGGACCTCATTTTTGACCTTAGCACCCTAAAAAACCTTGAAATTGACACCCATGACGTATTTTGTGAAAAATATCATGGCCGCCATCTTGCTTTTGAAAACGACTTACCACCCTCGGTAGGTATGTGGACGCCATATAATAAAAACTAAGTAAATAAAAAAAAATTGGTACCCCTTAATAATATTTTTAAATTTGCCCAATGTCCTTTGGAAAAAAGTTCGCGCAAGTGTCTAGTCGCGGAAGTGTTTGGGCGCAACCGTCTCTCGCGAAACTGTCTGGCGCGCAAGTGTCCGTCGCGCAAAGGGCTTCGCGCAAGTGGTTTGGCGCGGAAACGTCTAGTCGCGCAAGTGTCCATTCGCGGAAATGTCTATGGGCGCAAACGTCCATTCGCGCATGTGTCCATTCGCCCAAACGGCCGCGCGCAAGTGTCTTTCGCGCAAATGTCTTTCGCGCAAGTGTACCAGATCCTTTATCCAGATAATTCGTTGATAACGAACGGTGTTTTAGCGTCGTCTTGTATTCTGTTTTATAATCAAACCAGACTTGCAAGGAATAAGAGATAATATTAAACAACTATCCTTTACGTATCAACTAGCTTTTGCCCGCGACTTCGTCCGCGTGGAGTAATAGTTCCCGTTCCCGGAGGATTTTCGGGATGAAAACTATCCTATTTCCTTTCTCGGGTCCCAGACTATATCTGTACTAAATTTCATTCAAATCGGTTTAGCGGTTCAGGCGTGAAGAAGAGACAGAAAGACAGACAGACAGAGTTACTTTCGCATTTATAATATTAGTGCGGACGAAGTATGAATGTCATCGCAAAAAAAATATTAAAAAATTCTAAGGTTTTAAGGACTTGGAAGCCAGGTCTAAAATCGGTCTTACCAAAGGTATCGTATCAATCATTAACTGAATCATGGAGAACTGATATGCAGTCGCTCTGTGTAAAAGACTGGTGCATTGAATTAAACTGGAACCCGATCTTTACATACTTAAGAAAAGGCTAGAGATATGAGATGATAATTTAAGTTTGGTGACAGTAATTCCCCTATTACAGACTATAAATAAATCCATACAAATATTATAAATGGGAAAGTGTCTCTGTCTGTCTATATGTTTGTCATTCTTTCACGGCAAAACGGAGCGACGAATTGACGTGATTTTTTAAGTGGAGATAGTTGAAGGGATGGAGAGTAACATAGGCTACTTTTTGTCTCTTTCTAACGCGAGCGAAGCCGCGGGCAAAAGTTAGTAAATAATATAAATAAATATTCCTGGGACAACTTACACACGGCCATCTGATCCCAAACTAAGCAGAGCTTGTACTATGGTAACCAGACAAGTAGACAACTGATAAACATACTTATATATTTAATAAATACATACATATTATAGATAAATTACACCTAGTTTTAAATATTTCATTCTGGTCTATAGAAAAACGGGAAAAGTCAAAACACATCGATTACAAGTCCAACAATGATTGTTTTGTTTATTACCGCAGTAACACCGGTTACCATGTAATACAATTAGCGTTAATATTCGATGGTTCACGATTTTTACTGGCTAACCAGAATCAATACCACACATTGGTGCCGATTCTCTTGTGCACAAACTATCGTAAATTTAAGTTAAGTGCATCTTTCTCTTTCCATTTCTTAAAGAAAAGGACAGAAGATACATTTTAGTTTAATCCTGTCAAATTAGACAGCGCCTGATGAAAATTGACGTATATTTAGAAGCCATGTTTTTAAATTGCGTCTAAATTATCTATGGAGTGTCTAAATTTGACAGGACTTAACTAATATTTGATCTTCTGTCCTTTTCTTAATTAAAAGGAAAGAGAAAGATGCACTTAACTTAAATTTACGATAGTTTGTGCACAAGAGAATCGGCACCATTATCAGTTTATCACTTCTCGAGCGATAGAATAGGTGCAAAAAAACTTTGTTTTATCAAATTATTGAGGGTATTATAGAAGGACCAAAACATCGGTAAGGCGGACCAATTTTCGGGTGGGGTAATTGTAAAATAATTAATAAATATCCCGGGACAACTCACACACGGCCATCTAGCATGGTTGCGTAATGTTATAAAACTTTATCGACAAGCGCGTGTTAAAGATGAATACCTTTTTTTTTGGGAGTGGGAAATCATCAAATGACTGCTCCCGTCCTGGGTGAGGCGGGAGGGCGTGTCAGACTTTTACTGATTAAAACCCACTCATGTTCCTTCGGTTGCCCTTTATGTTCCAGGGTCACGGTAACTATTATAAACATTCCGCCACCCCGGCAGACGTTGGCCCTGTTGGGCCCTTCCATTGCTGACTTCTCCTTGAGGCGCGCGTGGAACACTAACACGCCGTCGACGCGGTCCTGGTCCTAGCCGGGCGGCGAGCTACCCATTGCTCGCCGTCCGCAGAACCGCGCCTACGGTGGCCGGTAGTCGTCTTGCGACTCTCGACGTCTTCGCCTGGGTCTTAGTCCGGGGCGAGAGGCTCGTCGTTGCCTCTCGCGCGCCGCCGCCTCCTTCACTAGCATAACTGCTTCGCAGAAGGAGGCGACGGCATCCCATTCCGTCTCGCCCCGAAGCATGGCCTGAACCAGCGCCGGGCGCGAGAGGTCACCGCCGCCGATCGCCTCTACGAGGACACGCCGATGGTCCACCCATGCAAAGATGAATACCTCACAAAAACACCCGCAACACCAGACATTGGCGGCTGCGCTGCGTTATCAACCCTCTAACAAGGTGTAGGCTCTTTTTTGAAGACTCTTAAATACGGATATACCGTTGAAGAAAATAAGCTGAAAATAAATATTATTTAAACTGGCTAATCTCTAGAACAGTGGTTCCTAACTTTTAGAAGATGGCATGGTTACTCCTTAAAGACTAAAACCTATTCAGTTTATTCATTACATATATAAATGTTAATTAATTAAGTAAAACCATATCTTAAAAGGGCACAATTTGTTTTAGCCTTCTTTCTGAATTTATGTTCATGGGTTTCTTTTAATGGTACTATTTGTCTTACTACCCCATGGAAATGTTTGATTCCTGAAAGGGTGAAATGTAGTGAAATTACCCACAGGTTTGGATCCACTTATAGAACTGGAATAATCATTGTTGTGTATTAGGTATAGCCTGATACAGGAACACATAAAGCCATAGGCCAACATAATGCTATGACCTACCGGAGCGAAGCAGTAACCAAAAACCGCTACAGAACAATATTAACCAAGATTGAGACCAGCACTAACTTATTCAATACAAAGCGTCCTATTTCCACACACAATCTAATTAAGAAGAATGGAAATGTACAACAGAAACAATACGTTTCGTACCAACCACTAAATTGTTGTACAAACAATCCTCGCTAATAGGACAGTTGCGAATCCGTCTGTCTGTTCGTTCCTATATTAGTACCGTCAACATTTGCATGTGAATTTGTTTTTGTGTGTCAATAATCTTCTTATGTATTGTCCCGGTAGTGATTGGCCGTGTTTTGTATTTAGTTGAACCAGGAAGTTAATAATAATACCAGCTTATTACTTTTTTTTTTGGGAGTGGGAAATCATCCAATGACTGCTCCCGTCCTGGGTGCGGCGGGAAGGCGTGTCAGACTTTTACTGACTAAAACCCACTAATGTTCCTTCAGTTGCCCTTTATGTTCCGGGGACACGGTAACTATTATAGACATTCCGCAACCCCGGCAGGCGTTGGCCCTGTTGGGCCCCTTCCCGACCAGCTTATTACAGTCCCACTGCAGAGCAAAGCCTCTTCTCATAAAGAGAAGGCACGAGCATTGATAACCACGCTAGCTCAAGTCAGATAGGCAGTTTTGAACTTATATTCACCACAACTCTAGGTTTAGGTCAGCAGGCGTAGTTATAGTGATCAATGCTTTCCCTGTATGAGAAGAGATATTGTCTTTTCATTATCCTGTATGCCATGAATTACGCTGTTGACTACATAATTGTTTTTTAGGTAAGATTGTATTCTTATTATTATTATGTGATTGTTTGTGGACATCACTGACATCCCGTGCCTCGAAAAGCACGTAAAGTCGTTGCTCCCCGTTGTCATTCGTAGAACTTTGACAGTCCTTGACCAGTCTAACTAAGGGGTATCGTGTCACCCAGTAACAGGGTTGTGAAGGTCAGATAGGCAGTCGCTTCACGTAAAACACTACTATCCAGCTGATTACTAGGCTGGAAGCCGACCCCACATAGTTGGGAAAAGGCTAGCCTTTTCCCAACTATGTGGAACATCAACATCTCCCTAGGGAGATGATGATGTTTTTAATCATGTCTAACTTGTTTATACTTAGAGTATCTTAATTTGACAGAACTAAACTAATATTTGATCTTCTGTCCTTGTCTTAATGAAATCGAAATGTAAGATGCACTGAACTTAAATTATACATATAGTTTCTGAACAAGGGAAACGGTACCATTATCGACCGATAATAACGCACTTCTGTCGTACATACTTAAATCTTTTTATTATATTTTTTGTTTGTGTTTAACTATAACCTTTCGTTTTTGCCTACAAACATTTTATCTTTCTTCTTTAAATGCCTTTAACCACACGTATCTAAAGTAAACAACTTAATAAAAGACATATAAAAAATGGATTCTCAACACAAAAGAACGTTTCAGTCTAGAGGATACGTTTATTGCCCATAGATCTGAAGATTGCATTCAAATTCAGAACAGCTTCGAGCTTGAATAGACAATTGGTTCTAGATACCGACGTACTTCGTTTTATAGGAATAGGAATTGAAACTATTTTGATTGCTTTTCAATTTTAGGATAACGTTAAGGCTCAATTCACACGTACCACAACCACAACACAGCGACAACCACACCACAACGACGCCACGTGGTCGGGCGTAAATTTTGTATTGAAAATGAAAATTACAATTCACACGTACCACATTTTGCCGTTGTTATCGACCACCTGTGTAATACGACTACATCGCAACCACATCGCGACGGCAACTCCACCACTTTGTCGGTACCACAGCACAACTGCAAAAAGCCGCTGCGACACTATTCACACGTAACCACAGCTTGACCACATTTTGTCGCTGCGACGTGGTGTGGTTGTGGTACGTGTGAATTGACCCTTAGATAGTCTTTTGTATAATGGGCTCTAGTATTTGCGAAAACGAACTGAATAACATAATGATTATATGATTATAATGGGATTAAAACTATCCTTTGTCCTTTCTCAGACTATTATGGACTATATGGGTACCAAATTTCATTTAAATCGGTTTAGTAGCTTTGGCGTGAAAGCTACAGACAGACAGGCAGAGTTACTTTCGTATTTGTAATATTAGTATGGACTATGGACAAGCCTCTTCCAAGACCTTTTTGTCATACTACGCTTGCCTCAATGTGGTAGTGGTGATGAGGAGTGGTCTTCTTCATCTTTATCATGGGCCTCCCTCTGGGAGGTTTGGTTTCCGCACTTAGCCCTTAATGAGGAGTGGTAATATGAATCTAATAATTCCTAGTAGGAAGGGGCCCAACAGGGCCAACGCCTGCCGGGTTTGCGGAATGTGTATAATAGTTACCGTGACCCTGGAACATAAAAGGCAATCGAAGGAACATGAGTGGGTTTTAGTCAGTAAGAGTCTGACACGCCCTCACGCCGCACCCAGGACGGGAGCAGTCATTGGATGATTTCCCACTCACCAAAAAAAAAAAACTAATTCCTAGTGTGGAAAGAAAACTAGTGAATAATCTGTATTTGTATTATTATTTGCTTATTTCTGAGTGTGAAGTGATTAATATGTTTTTATATAGGTATATGCATTTTTCTATTTAATTAAAATATTATTTCTTAATTTCAAAACCTTTCTGAGTGAACCAAGGATGTATTTTAAAAGGGGGGAAACAGAGACCATTTTTAAACAATTTAATGATTCCAAGCTGTGTTGCCTAACGCTATAAATTACTGCCACTAAGAAAACAATGGCGTTGTTGAACCGGGTCAGTGATTATAATAGTCGGTGATCCGGGGAACTCTCTGAAGCACATACAATTTATCACCAATTAGCTTATGCCCACGACTTCGTTCACTTAAATGTCGGGTATTGTGGCAGTATACGTAGTAGAAATCTAATAAAAAGTCCAATAAATGTCCTTGGGATTCAAGCTTACTCTGTACTAAATTTCGTCAAAATCTGCTCAGTAGTTTAGCCGTAAAAACGTAACTGATAGACAGACAGGCAGAGCGGTGATGTGCACTGGAGGTAAGAGCTGCCTACCTAGATCAAAAACCTCTGCGGCGTAGCTTTAGGGCTTGCCTGACATTGTAAATAATAATATCAGCCTATCACTGCCCCACTGCAGGGCAAAGGCCTCCTCTCGTACAGAGAAGGCACGAGCAATAATCACCACGCTTGCTCAAGACAGAGCCAACGCCTGCCGGGGTTGCGGAATGTTTATAATAGTTACCGTGACCCTGGAACATAATGGGCAATCGAAAGAACATGAGTGGGTTTTAGTCAGTAAGAGTCTGACACGCCCTACCGCCGCACCCAGGACGGGAGCAGTCATTTGATGTTTTCCCACTCACCAAAAAAAAAAGGATTGGCGATTTCGGATCTATATTCACAACAAGTCTAAGTTTCCTCCATTAACAAATGTAATTGACAACGTTATACATCAGGCAGACATTGCTTAATTGTTTTTGAGTGCACGTCAATGAAACAGTTAATCCATACTAATATTATAAATGGGAAAGTGTGTCTGTCTGTCTGTCTGTTTGTCTTTCTTTCACGGCAAAACGAAGCGACGGATTGACGTGATTTTTTAAGTGGAGATAGTTGAAGGGATGGAGAGTAACATAGGCTACTTTTTGTCTCTTTCTAACGCGAGCGAAGCCGCGGGCAGAAGCTAGTTTAATATACGGAAGTAAATTCTCAAAATGCCAAAGGAATTCGAATTGCATTTACTTCTGGGTGATTTACAATGATAATAATTATTAAATAGCATTGGTGATTTAAAAAACAAATAGCACGAAGGTTAAGGTTCTAACCTAATCTATTCGAGTCGGATTGCTCTGTCATATTTCCTTCGACATTTTACTTAACTGCGAGCGTTTACGCCTATACAAAATACCTGCGACATAATATTAAGTACATTAGGGATAACTTACCTTAGGGCAACCCTATTTTCGTTAAATATTTAATTGTGTGGGAGGGAAGCGGTAGACAATACATCTGTATAATATAATTTCTAAATATCAGGGTCGTATGTCTTGTTTCCATTATTGTTTGGTCCTTTGAGCTACAAAAGATATCAAAGACTTTAATTTCCTCTGACCTGATATTATTGTTTTGACATCTGACCATGACCATCATAGGTGCTATAAATTATGAGTTGTTGTTGTAGATAAATGTCACATAAAGTTACAAAAATGGGGTTATTCCGATCTGTCACCCCGTTTTGTCCCCATGGGTTGGTAAAATACTGAAAATACTGAGATACTTAGTATTTAAATCAATCAAAAGTACTAGGCGCGCAGTAGCGTAGCGTAGCGTAAAATCACGTCAATCCGTCGCTCCGACGGATTGACGTGATTTTTTAAGTGGAGATAGTTGAAGGGATGGAGAGTAACATAGGCTACTTTTTGTCTCTTTCTAACGCGAGCGAAGCCGCGGGCAGAAGCTAGTATATTATATGAATTCAGCAATGTTAGTCCTATTCTCTTACAAATTCGACAACAGTCAGACGATTTCAACACCCATTATGTCTGTAGACGCCTCGTGACCTGAAAACTGAAACAATTTGAAGTCAACCAATAACTTTGCTACTTTATAAGGATTCCTTCACAAGGTTCCCATCCCTCTTTCTTACGTAACTGAAGTCTTCTTATTAAACTGAATTTCTCAAGGTAGAATCTTGTTATAAAACGGTGGAACTTTCGAGATGCTGGCATAAATTATTGGGAAATGAGTCGCTTGTGAAATTCTTTGATAAATTCTGGTCCTTGCGTACGGGTTTGTTTTTAATGAGGATGTGGTGCATGTGTGGTGTCATTAGGAAGACTAATGTCCCTTTATGGCAAACGTCATGGTATTTCTCAAATTTCGAAAGTAGAAAAAATAGTTTTCTAGCTTTTTAAAGTGTTTTTATTTTTTCGTTAACACCATTTCCACTATCACGTTTGTAGATAAGTATTTCCACCTTCAAAGTCTTGACATTTATCTTCAGATACTTACAGATTATCAACTCTTTCAAAAAAACACTTTAGCAGCAGTATCTTTACAGAACCTGGTTAGGTAATATCCTACCTACCTACACTAACTTCTGTTTGCAACATTCGTACGAAAAGCCATGAAGTCCACAATAAAATCTCAAAAATGTTTATATTTTAAGCCACGTGAACGCTTAAAATTCATCTAATCATTATACACAAACCTCCCAGTTACAATAAAGCTTATTAAACCCGTCACAAACACAAAACCCACACATTAACAGCTCCGTGTTATTTACTGTCTTCAGCGCGTCGTATCATAATAGTCGCACACATACAAACGCCTGTTATATAAAAGCTTGCTTATAACATGAACGCGACATATTGCCTATCATCGCAGTCCAGGCGCTCTCATTGTTCAGTAGAATCTCGTAATAGGGCTGTCCCATATATCGTGCCGGTGCAAATTGGAACTCTGCCCAATTTCCGTCATATGTCAGTTTATCAATGGTGTGAATTTAGTGGATACGGTTCGTGAATGCTTGCTTGGGGAGAATTGTGGTAGGATTTTGATGAACAAGTCATTGATTTCTGTTAAAAGCATTATGGGGTGTTAGTACGATACTTTATGCAATATAAGGCATTAAAAAATGTAGTTACCGCCCTCAAAATAATGTTTCGGATGCAAGAAAATGCAGAGGAAACTGCAAAATGTTATAAATGACGAAGGTAACAAATAGAAAAATACGAAAAAACGGGTTGTGTAAAACACGAAATGGTTCGAAAGTTCGAAATAACGAAATAGGTGAAGAAATAAGAAAAAACTTACAGTATTTGAGATTATTGCTGTTAGATGTGGATCGGAAAGTTGAAAGAGAAGGAAAAGGCAAAAATCAATGGTAGATACTTAGGTACGAAATTTTTTTTATAAAACATTACCTACTATTACTTTAATAAACATGAATAACATATTAAAGCTCGTGTTAGGAATTGGTGGAAGGGTAAAAAAGTAAACACTTCCTTAAAAACTATTCAAGCATAATCCATAAAACTTCACATTTCAGAAAATTTAGTTCAAACTCTTGGCTTTTACGTCCACTTCATCTGGTGATCACGAATGTGCACAAAGATAAAACGAACGAACGGAAACTTATGTTTGTAATAACTTTCAGTTTTATTACCTGCAGCAGAGGTTTTAAAATCGTGGTTACGATGTCTCTAAATTTTGTGAGATTCGCTTACGGAATTTAAAAGGTGATTTTTTGTTAATTGGGGTTTAAGTTTATTTATTATACCTAAATGTTGAGGGTAGTTTGTTCAAAGTGAAGGCATTTAATTCAATAAAACTCCAAAAGTAAATGGTACTTTTGAATTGCTAAAAATTCGATTGTTTGAATCGTCAGCCCATCGTAGTGTAGGGACTCCAGAAGTCCAGACATCCTTGATGTCGTAGTCGGAACCGTGACTACTGGGGCCCTAGTCTGCTATTACAATCGTGTCTCAACGATCGATTTTTGACGTGTAACGTCAAACTTTTGACACATTTCCCATACAAAAACTGTCAAAGTTGACAAATATCCGGCCGATGACTGGTCATTGAGACACAATTGTAATAGCAGACTAGGGCCCCTGGTCCTGAGACTCTAGGTTCGATTCCCCGCTCAAGCAGTGTCATTGAGTTTAGCCATTAAGAATATCTCAGTAGCAGACCGGAGTTTGGAAGTTGGTCTCGGTTGACAATCGTAGATCACTGACAGTCGTTACGGGAAGTCAAAAGCACGAAGTTCTGACAACCAGTCCTACCAAGGGATATCGTGATAATATCGTAAGGTCGGATAGGCAGCCGCTTTATGATACTGGTTGGATAGAAAAACTAACCTTTTTTCACCTGTAGTAGCAAGATTTAAATTGAATTGGCTTTGTGAATCTGACTAGTATAAAGGCGACGACCAATTAGACGATACAATTTTCTTGTACATTCAAGTGCAATTATTGAATGCAATAAATTAAGTGCATTAATTTATTGCATCAATTACTGTTTAGACCATGCAAGTAATTTATGGCTTCAATTTTATTGTATGCAACAGGCAAGAAACTTGCATTGTGTAAATGGCGCTTTAAGGTAAATACAAAATACAAATAAGTACAAAAATCTTTATTGCAACAACAAGTGTATTCATTTTATTTGCAAGCCCTGTTTCCCAAACTAGAAATTAATAAACCGACATCTCGTTTTCCGAATAAACCCCTTAGAGATATGATGTTTTATTTTGGCCTATCTATACATTCTGTAAAATAATGTTGATCCCGAGTTTGTTTCGGCATTTCTTCTCAGAGGCAGCTGGAAATGCCGACCCCAGCTACTTTTGTTGTCAAAGACAATTTATTCTCACAGAGCCACATTTCACTTAACGAAGAAGATTAAGTTTCTTAGTAAAACATACATGTAATTCATCCGAAATACAGGTTTTAGTTATTTATATTTGTGATCCATAGAGCAACACAGGCCACTGGCGGACCGGAGCCGGCGGTAGCCTGTGTTGTTCTATGTAGTGATCCTACTATCCTAGTTACATAATAAACAAATTCATTTTATTTGTGGTTCTGACAGCCCTATGTCACGCTCTAACAATCGTTATATAATAATCATCTCTGCAAATGGTCTAATTTATCCGCCCCGACTATTGTTTGTTGATGTGTACATAATAACTCAATTACTGTGGTTATTATTATGGGAGAGTCGGAGAATTGGATATTGGGTTCGTTGGTTTCATTGTTTATTATATTAGGTAGAATATTAGAAAACGGATCGTTCAATCGTGTGTTGGTTTGTATGTCCGATGTCTTTCGTTTATATTTGTACTTTTAAACTCAAACTCAAATCATTTATTTCTAATAGACCATTTCAAAGGCACTTTAGAACGTCAAAAACAAAGAAAAATTAATCTAGTTGCCCATTCCAAAAAGTTGATTCGTATGGAGAAGAACGGGCAAGAACTAAACTAGCAGACCTAACTAGCAGTAACCGCGGTCACGTAGGTACGTAGCGTGATGTTATATAGCCAGAAAGCTATAGCCTTCCTCGATAAATGGGCTATTCAACACAAAACGATTTTTTCAGTTCAGACGTTTTTAAGAATAGCGCGTTCAATCAAACAAACAAAGTCATCAGTATTATAGTGTGGATTACTGAGTCTAAAACTTTAAAAAACCTATCCTTAGTAGTTCTTTAACAAATTTTAATTAATAAAACCCGTCGTGCGCTAGTCCCATCGGTAGTTGGCTCTTGGCTGGATTTATTAATGAAAATGCTTATGTCATGAAGGGTGGAACGTTATCGTAGAGATAAAAAGTATGGTCCTCCGACTTATAGTGGTAATATGCATGTGATTCAAATGAAAGGAAAATACCTATGTGTGATGTGATGAGCATTATTGTTTGTTCTGTGTCCGGGTGTTATTTATCTAGGATATGTATCTTTTTATAAAAGTACTAGCTTTTGCCCACGGCTTCGCTCGCGTTAGGAAGAGACAGAAAGTAGCCTATGTTACTCCCCATCCCTTCAACTATCTCCACTTAAAAAATCACGTCAATTCGTCGCTCCGTTTTGCCGTGAAAGAAAGACAAACATACAGACAGACAGACACACTTTCCCATTTATAATATTAGTATCAAGTATGGATATAAGTATGATTATCAGTTTTCTGGTTAGCATGGCACAGCCAAGCTTTGTTTGGAATCAGACCAGGATATTTATATTGTTTTTATTTTATACATCTATATTTACTATAATTCCTTTTAGATCAATAAATAGATTAAAAAGTTATAGGTAATAGAGTTATTGTGAAGTAAAAATTTATTAAAAAGTATTTGCTTACGACATAGTTTACACTTTTGAGTTTTACTTCTTTTTAATTATTAAGTTGGCTATTTTGACTTCTTTTTTAAATTCCATTAAGCTTTACCAACACTTTCCGAGGAAAACGTTAACAGAATAGATAGACTGCTAAACAACAAAACTTGCAATTTTTCAGTTAAAATTAATTACAGTTTAAACATCTCCTGACGTGCCGCACTTTGTTACCCGTTTCAACGCAGAATGCAATTATGTAAATATTAAACGACCGCCATTTTCCCCTTCAAGGGAACTTATTGATAGCGCGTTTAAAAAGGTTTAAGGGGGTTCTATATGGACTAACGATAAATCTTTAAAAAACCTTAAAATCACATATAGTGCGTTTCACGAAAGAATTCCCTTCGCCGTAATGTTGGTAGCAAGGAAAATCAGTGCTGCATTTTTATTTAAATTACCAATTATTAGGGAGATTTAGGGCATTTTGTTATAATTTAACCTAACTATTTATCGTTAGGTCATATAGAATTCCTTAGTGCGAAATCCTTAATGCGGGTACAGGCTTACGGAATACACGCAAAGCAAGAATTTATCGTCGATATTGACCCTCTGTTCGTACGCGTCCGCGTTGTGTGCTCGGTTCGTGCACGCGATCACGCGATGCCACACAATGGGAATTCTATAACATAGCCTGGTTACATTTCGATTGTCTGTTGACGCCTTTATATTTCTCGTGTGTGTGTTGCGACATCTGTCGCTCAACTTGTCTGACACCTACATCGCGTAATCTTAGTTTGACGATAATAACATTCTTATGTGTACAAAACCGAGATAACAAACTAAGTATGGTCGCAGGATTCTTCCTTCTCCATAGAGTAACTTTTATCAATACAGTAACTTTTTTAGCCTTTTACCAATTATATGGAGGTCGGCTTCCAACCTAACACGATTGCTCGCGGTTGCATCGGGTCTCTCGCCAATGTTATGAGAGTGTTCTCCTTTCGATGGTTATCTAGCGCGTGTGTCAACAATTTATTTATTTTATGAGCCGATTAGTCAAAAATTGAGGCATTGTTTTTTATGAATTGAATACAGAATACTAGAATAGCCTTCTATATATCCGTCATTTACCCAGTCATATTCTTTATAGAGATTATTATATTGCACAAGCTTTTATTACCCGCAATCTATGTCACAATAAGGTAAACCTTGCATTCATGGTAAATCATTAAAAGCTTTTAGTCCATGGTCCATCGGGCTTTTAGCGACGCAATACCAATCGCGACCACTCGACACTTTACTGTGCTGTAATTTTGTTAATTAGCTGTGTTGTATGTTGTTTGTGTCGCAAACAGATTTATGCGTGATTTTATTTTAACCTTCAAACACGCGTGATTGGAGACACAATAGAAAGACAGCGCGACAGCCGGCTGTCGCTTGGTCGTCTAAGGTTAAATTAGAACGTAATTTAACTACAGGGTGACTGATAATTGAGATCGATACATAAAAACATTATTATACTCGTAAAAATGAACAAAATGTCAAAAGAACCTATTTTTTAAGTCCTTAGATTTTTAGCTCAGTTGTTTGAGAGGTGAAGATAGTGGTCGGCATCTTGTCAAATATCGGCATACACGCATTGACGATATTAGAACCTGTTAAATAAATTATGTCGCAGGCATTTTATAATTTTCCGTTTACATAATGCATGTAAAATGCCGAAGGCCAAATGTCAGATCAATTCGCCTCGGATAGGTTATGTTAAAGACTAAAACGCCTTGGCTTGTAGTGGATTTTTTTTTAAATCACCCATTAATAAATGCAAGTACGGTAGAGTTGCTTTGATATTTGTCGAGTTCCGCCGTATATTAAATGCCGAAGCATTATGTAAACGTACAAAATGCCTGCGACATTATACATAGTGAAGTTACAGCTGATTATCATTAAGTACGATAAATTACTTATCTTAAAAAGTTTCTTAGGAAAACTTTGTAATATAATCAGTAACTAATATTTAGTAATGATATAATAGATGTGTAAATGTGTTGATAACGGACAATAACTTTATCAGTCATCAATATTCGCATAAGAAGTAATCCTTACTTTTCCAAAAATGGCCTCACTGAAAATATAACCAATTGTAATAATAGCCACATTCATACATTCATACCCTTTCGAAAGTCATCCTTATCAGACATATTTTAATAGTATTTTATCTTCCTATTTGCTTTCACTATCAGAGTCCACTGTCAGATATAAAGCTCTGGGTTTTTCCAATCAAAGTGATAATTTATTTTTACACTATCTAGTGTATAAATAAAATTAAGTTATTAATATCACCAGCCTAAATACCGTCCCACGTTATAATAATAATTATTATAATAATAATTATTATTATAACGTACGGTGTACGTACGGTGTTGCCAGCTTATTATTATAATAATAATAATAAGCTGGCAACACCGCTAACGTCATCCTCTCCAATTTATGTGTTGTGTTTAAATTAAATTTATAAAATCATTCATCACCATACCCAGTATATTATTTACCATAAAATAATCGGTAAATAAATTAATAAATACAACAAACCACAGTGAGAGTTATTTAAAATGGTTTTTCACAACTATAAAAAATCCGACAAAAGTGACATATGTCACCATAGAAAAAACTGTTATCACAATTAATACCAATATGAAACGGAGAAAACGATGATAACTAGATCAGCGACACGTAAAGCACGCCCACCATCACCGGACCCGTCGCTCAGCTCCGCCTCGCCGCCGCCGGAATCCAGCCCCACCGTGAGTGCTGTGACACCGGCCGTGGCAGTTGCGTCGAGCTCGAGCGACGAGTATTTCTCTCCGCCGACGTCGCCACCACCTGTTCGTCGGCGGGGAGGTCGCCGGCCACTGGATCGCTTGGGGCTTCGAGGCCCACCGGCCTCTGATAGGGTCCCCGCTCCCGGTGGAAGTGCGCGCATGCGATGGACGCAATCTATTAATGAGAACGTCATGCGCGCATACTATGGGGCTACAGAGGGGGGAAATAATCTGACCGCGTACCGTGTTCGGATGCTCTCTCTGTTTCAGGTGCTTGAGCCAGTTATCAACGTATCGGCGCAACGACTGTCGGATCAGGTGCGTGTTATCCAGCGTAATCATATGTTGGATGACACTGTGCTTGATCGCCTGCGAAAGGAAATGCAGGGAAGCCGTGTCATTGCCCCTCCGTCACAGACTGTGAGTGTTGAGCCTGTAATGCCAACATCCAGTCATAATGATGAGGGGAGTGATGACATGGTTTCTCAAGTAAGTACCCAGTGCAATGACGAGTTAAGGAGCGCTTTGGAGGGTGCGATTCAGGAGTATCGATCTGTTCCCCCCGAACTTAGACCACGCTTACCTCGCTTGCCCATGCATAACAAAAATAGGACGCTGGTGTGTGCTCTGGATTCGCAGTTATCAAATTATTTTGATGACTGCGAAGACCTCGTTGATGTGCATTCGATTCTGTATTGTGCGGCTGTTGCGGTATGTCGTGTAGCTCATGTCAAATTCCCTAATGATGACAGAGCTACACGACCGAAACCGACCGTACCGGCGTGGCAGTACAGAATTGAGAGGCGCATTGACGAGGCCAGAGTGCTCATCGGCAAACTTAACTGCTTCAGAGAGGGCAATACTCGCCCAAGAGTGATGCGCTTTGTGAGACGGGCATTCTCGGGGACTAATACTAGTCCTCGAGACTATATGTCTCGGGTCACAGAGCGCATCGACTTTCTGAAGCAGAAGGTGTATGCATGGGCAAGCCGTATTCGTAGGTATAAGCGACGTGTGGATCGATACACTCTGAATCGTACGTTCCAGAGTGATGAAAGGTGGGTGTACAGAGCTTGGGAGCGACCGATTCAAGGTGTGTCTGATACGCGCCTACCGGATGATGACGCCATGTGCTCATTCTGGCGCAGCATCTGGTCGGTGCCTGTCCGACACACTGAGGGCGATTGGATTCGGGGGATTGAGCGAGCGTGCGAGCCGATACCAGAAATGGGGGCAATTACAATCAGCCCCCAAGATGTAGCTTGTGCAGTTCGTCCGTTGCCTAATTGGAAATCTCCAGGCCCGGACGGACTGCACAACTTTTGGATAAAATGGTTTAGAGGTTCGCATGCTTGCTTGGCTTCCCGGTTCCAGTCGACCTTGGAATCGGGATCGCTGCCCCAGTTTTTAACAACAGGTATAACCCACCTGCTCCATAAGTCAGGTAGTACAGCGGAACCCAAAAACTATAGACCGATCACTTGTTTACCGACGGTCTATAAAGTTCTTACATCTATTTTGAGAGCCAAAATCAACAAACATATAGAGATTAATAGTATCATGTCTCCCTCTCAAAATGGATGTAGGAATGGGTCCCGCGGTACTAAGGAGCTACTCCTGATTGATATGGCCATCAACCAACAGGTTCGCCGATCCCGAAAGGACTTGTCGACATGTTGGATAGACTACAAGAAGGCCTATGACTCTGTGCCACATGCATGGCTCACGAGGGTGCTGGAGTTGTATAAGATTGATGCAACTCTGTGCACCTTCTTGAAGTCGTGCATGGGGCAATGGAGGACGGTGCTTCGCTATCCAGGATGTCGACACTTCCAGAGGAATAGCGAACCGATAAGGATTGAGCGGGGCATATTCCAGGGTGATAGCTTGAGTCCGCTTTGGTTCTGCCTAGCCTTGAATCCCCTAAGCACATTGCTGGAGGATTCAGGTCTAGGCTATCGGTTGAAGAGAGGAGGTCAGGTAATATCTCACCTTCTTTTCATGGATGACCTGAAACTGTTTGCTCCCAATGATTTGCAACTGATGGAGCTACTGAAGGTAACAAAAACTTTTAGTAGTGCCATCAGGATGGAATTCGGTGTGGACAAATGTGCGGTCATGCATGTCAAGCGAGGGAAGATTATGGAATCTGCGGGAGTTCAACTCTCAGATTCCATAAACCTTAGATCCCTTTCTTCAACTGAGACTTACAAATATTTGGGTATGTCGGAAGCGTTAGGCATTAATGTCGCTGGCGTGAAGCAATCATTGAAGGAGCGCTTCTTCGGCCGCCTGAACAAAGTTTTAAATAGTCTTTTGTCAGGCGGAAATAAGGTGCGCGCCTTTAATGGTTGGGTCATGCCGGTGTTGATGTACTCTTTCGGCATACTCAAATGGACTCAAACAGAACTTGACGCCCTGGATAGGAAGGTCCGTACATTGTTGACGGCATATCGGATGCATCATCCGCGATCATCAGTGATGAGACTGTATATCCCGCGGAAATGTGGAGGACGAGGCTTTCTTAATGCTAAGTCTCTCCATAACCGCGAGATATACAGCCTCAGGGATTATTTCCTTAAAGCTGACGTGGGGATGCACCGAGATGTGGTCACTGTGGACAAGGACCTCACTCCGCTCTCCTTAGGTAAAGAGAACTGGCGCAAACCTGTAGTACTTGAGACGAAGGATCGCGAGGAGGTATGGCAGAGTAAGGAGCTACACGGACGATTTTTCCGGGCCCTACATGGGCCTGATGTAGACTTTTTAGCGTCCGTATCCTGGCTGCGATTCGGTGACCTATTTGGGGAAACCGAAGGTTTTGTCTGTGCAATTATGGACGAAGTTATCATGACGAAGAATTATCGGAGATTTATTGTGAAAGATGGTACGGTTGACATATGTCGGGCGTGTCACCTGCCGGGAGAATCAATACGACACATTATCTCTGGTTGTTCTCGTCTAGCTAACGAAGAGTACTTGCATAGGCATAACCTCGTGGCCAGGATTATCCATCAGCAACTTGCTCTGAGATACGGCCTCGTAGAATCTGAAGTACCGTACTACAGGTATGTGCCCGACCCAGTTCTCGAAGATGGCAATGTCACATTGTACTGGGATCGATCCATCATCACTGACAGGACTGTTGTAGCAAACAAACCTGATATAGTGGTGGTGGATCGATTGGAGCGGCGCGCAATGCTCGTTGACGTTACGGTCCCGCATGACGGGAACCTCGTGAAGGCCGAGAAAGATAAACAAATTAAGTATATCGACTTGGCTCGCGAGGTTGTCGACATGTGGGATGTGGACTCAGCGATCATTGTGCCGATAGTTGTTTCTGCCAATGGCTTAATAGCCAAGAGCCTCGATCAACATCTAAAGAGGCTCTCGTTAGGTAGCTGGATCAAGCGCTTGATTCAGAAAGCAGTATTACTGGACACGGCACGCATTGTCAGGAGGTTCCTTTCTCTGGAGCCCTGACCACCGGTAGCTTGGACCCTGTTCCCGATACCGGTGGGCTACTAAATTTTATATTTTTAAATGTTTTTTTTTTTTATAAATTAATATTTAAAAATGTATTTTTTATGTAATATAAATGAATAAACGGAATTATAATAATTATTAACTACTTACTGTAGGGAAAAAGCATATTCTCTCTGAGCATTGATCCCTTGCTCAAAGCGAATTGAGGATTTCATACTTAGGTTAGGTTCATAATAAGTAGGTGTAAACAAAGTTCAAGATTAAATAAATGGACGTGAAATCGTGGACGTATTGGCTGTAATATTACTCAGCCGGTAATGTTTTACGTATTGCCAAGGTAAATTTGAAAATGCAGCTACCAGTTTAGGTATAGCTATCAGTATTTTTGTAACGAGCACTAAAGAACACTTGATTTTATAATTAAAGACAGCAAACCAGCAAGCAGGTTACTGAGACGAACACCGCCTCCTGCAACGCCAGGGTTGCAATTCTTCAATCCCCTAATTGAAGAATCGGTAATGCAATTGCCTCAATAGGCTCATTCCTTGAAGGTCCCTAACTGGTAACAGTGCGAAAATACCGAAACCGAAAAAATATTCTTCAAGATGTCGATAGCGCGCTATGGAAGACCGTCAATCGCGAAATGAATGCAAGAGAAGAAAGTACAATATCTCCTAAACACTCAAATCTACAACCCAATAGACGTTAACTGCTCGCCATACGTAAACACGCGGTTCCGTAGGGCTCTTTGTTTAAGGACCCTATGTGCATAAAAGCTGATTCCACAGGCTGATCTTGCGTGGTAAAAGACCCACCAAAAATGCACAGTGGATTCTCAGTTTATCTTGGTTTGAAGCTGAAGATGGAAAATATGCTAAAGTTGAGCTTGATGCTTTGTTTCATGAAGAACGTTAATTCGAAGGTACTCTACTCACCATATGGTACCGTATATGGGTACCCCCGGACCTGACGCCCTCATTCAGCTGTATGGAGCTCACACTGCCCGCGTCGTCATCCATGAAACCAGTCTTCTTGTAACGTGCCATCTGCAAGAAGGAAAAGAACCATGTTAACATTTCTGATGTCAATGATACTGACCCTAGATTAGGGGCAAGGTTGGCGTAGTTGTTTGTTGCAGCGCCGCATGTTGCGAGTTCGTTTCCCGATCGGGACTGGACAAAATATTTAAATATATGACCTTCAGGTATTTGTTCGTATTTGTTTGTATGTGTATGTGAGTTTATATATGTAAACGCATCCACGATACAGATAAAGTTCCACGTGTGGGGCATTTTTTTATAAGTAAGTATTGAAATTAATATCAGTTTAGCAAGTACTTTAGTAAAGCCGTAATGTCGTCGTTATTTGACAGTAACAGTAATATTATTTAGCTGAAAAGCTTTATATATCATTTCAGCATAACTATAATTTTCAGCATTACGTAATAATATTATGTAAAGACATTATATGAAAAACACCAAGTGCCTTACTAATAAACGCTGCATAAAGTTATGACAGGGTGTATACGTCAAAAAATGTATGGTTACACAGGCTTTATTCATTGCATATTTACACAGTGATTATTAGTAAGGGCATTATTGTGTAGCTACGTTATTTACAGTATCCACGGTTACTTTATAAAAAAAAGTCACGTGCTTAAAAACGCAGTGCTTTTAAAAGACACTTTGAAACTCTGGAGACATAATCTTTTATGGTTAAACTTTTGAGCAAAAACATGAGTCCGGAAAGTTTTTAAGTAAACCACTTAGGGCAAGCTTTTCTTGTCATTTTCGCTTTAGAATAATTTAGAAACAGTTGGGGGCTAGACTGTGTCCTAAAACCGAAATAAACTTAGGTACGTTACTTAACATCATAGTGGTTAAAAAAAAAACAGTTCAGTGGTTTATTAATAAAATATAACAAACAGACAAACAAACAATTACTTGCGTATTTATGATATTAACATGGTCGTTAAAAGGGTATAACTTGTTACATTTCAAGTTATTTTCAATTGCTGTTAACACAATTAGCAAACTTTTATAGTCACAACGGATGAGCTTATTTAGTTAATTTTAGCGGAAATTCTCAATTGCAGGTTACGAAAGAGCTTCTAAAATTTATGGAATAATTTTATATTCACCCATTTTTACTGTCTGATTAAGAAAAATTACACGGGAAGAGCATTGCCCTATTTCAGGAATAAAACCTTGCGGGACCATCTATCGCACGACATATAAAGTTTAACTAACATACATCGCGCAATCTGAATTTGATAATACAAAATCCCAACTAACAAACGATTGTCTATCTATTTATACAAAACTAGCTTCTGCCCGCGATTTCGTCAGCGTGGATTTTTCCTGAATTTTCTTTGCTATAAACCTCACGGAGCCCGAGACCTTTCCAACGAATGCAAAACCGTGGAAATCGGTTCGTGCGTTCTGGAGTTATAGCGTCAGGAAGGAAAACCCGACTTATTTTTTTTTATATAGTAGATGGTAAACTAACTAACTGAATGACTGACTGTTGATATATCAACGCATAGCCCACATCGCTGGTCCTAGAGACATGAAACTTACAGGGTATGTTCTTTGTAAAGAGTAGGTAACAATTAAGAAAGGATTTTTGGGAATTCCAAGCCTAAAAAGGTAAAATGCCCTACTTGAAAGTATCTACATTCACATACGAAGCCGCGGGTGAAAAATACCAGGATATCATGAATGTCCACGATATCCTGGGATCTCAGTGGGGTCTTTTAATTACTAAAAACCAGCCCGGTATATCTTTTATCAAGTATACCAAGGATCATGATGATTCTTCTGTTAGGTTATTTCTTGACAAAATAAAAGATCATGGAGGATTGTAGTTTTTAATTGGAAACGGGATGGGTGGCGCTCTAGCCTACTTTCAGTAGTGGACGGCCATAGGTTTTAAACTCAAACTCAAAATCATTGATTCAACATGGAACAGAGATACATTTAAATTGTCAAGAAGTAGGTCTCTAAAAATTGAAGCATTTGCTCGTTCCAAAACAGTAGGTTTCTATGGTGAAGAACGAGCAAGAAACTCTATTCTCTTTTAATAGATTTGTTGATAAGGTCTGACTTTATTGAAATATTGTTATAGTTTTAATATGCTATTATTATACGTACTTAAGTTAATATGCTTTTTTATAACGTATTTTTTGTTTAAAATACAATATTAGGCCTATTTCTCTTTATTATTTTACCGGAAATACTATATTTTAAAAATAAATGAGGATAACGTAAAGAATCGGCTATAGCTTTTCCCTGACCCATTTAGAGGATTGACTTTGTTTAAAGGTATTTTCCTACGCATTTACATTCTAAACGGCCACAATAAATGTTTTATGGTACGTGTAGTGTGACATGGAGTATTTTTTCATTAACTTTTTCAGGTTTTGTAGCCAGGGTGCCAATGGGGCTCCCATTGGCAACCTGGCTTATTACTATGCATGCGCTGACAATTCTCATAAAATCTAGAAATACCTAAATAAAACGCTAATATCTTTATATAGGGTGACTGGTAATTAGTGTACGATTATATCAGCTGTTCAGTACATTAGGAAAACATAAATGTACTGAACAGTGTTTTTTTTTTTCACGATTTCAGGTTTGTTTCCATAATAAAAATTGTTCTTTATCATGAGCACAATCGCGTACACTATTACCAGTCACCCTTCGAGCTTACAAAATAGCGGGGGACATCTAGAGTTGGAATAATTAAGTTTTTGCTTAAAAGACTTTGATATAATAAATGTTTTATCGCATCGGCTTTCGCTCGCGGCTTCGCCTGCGTAGATGTTGCACTTCCACCCAAAAATCCTTGCTGGACACTTAAATACTCTTCACAAAGAACACCTTCTCCAAGTTTCATGTCTCTAGGACCAGGGGTTTCGGCTGTGCATCGATATATATACAATCAGTCAGTTAGACATTTTATATATTATGTATATAGATAGATTAGTATTTATAGCATTTAGAGTACATTTCAAACTAATCTTCCATATGGTTGTATTTAGCGTCATCTCATTCACGACTGAACTAAGATCAATCGCACTTAAAAGCTGCATTTAACAGTAATGTAAACATATATACACGTCTGATCTGAAACTGGAACACGCTGTATAGTAAACAAGTCGGGGTATGAATTGAGTCGTTGTCTGTGACTGTATTTAATATTTATCTATACTAATATACTAATATTTTTAAGCTGAAGAGTTTGTTTGTTTGATTGAACGCGCGCTAATCTCAGGAACTACTGGTCCGAATTGAAAAAATCTGTTTGTGTTCAATAGCCA
Source organism: Athetis lepigone (assembly GCA_033675125.1). Classification (NCBI taxonomy): domain Eukaryota; kingdom Metazoa; phylum Arthropoda; class Insecta; order Lepidoptera; family Noctuidae; genus Athetis; species Athetis lepigone. The sequence continues at coordinate 5,268,546 of CM066234.1, read as the reverse complement.
TTTTCTCATTCTGTATATGCCAAAGTTGCCTCCAACTCTAATTGCGCGATGTAGGATGACAGTTGTAGCGTAGTAACTATTTATTAATCTGTGGTTGTAGTTCTATAGTTAGTTATGTAAGTTTAGTCTAAAGTCGTACTTTAAGCTAGCGTCACAAACAAAATGGCAATAAGAGGACGTGGTAGAACAAAAGAGAAGGTCTCAAGTAAAGGAAGTGTCCTTGACCAGCAGTAAGAGAATACGGTCTAATTGTAATAGTACTTAGTTAGGTTAGGTTAGCCTATTTTTTAGTTCACCGACTAAAGTCAATCCTGAAATGTGTTAATACAAAAATGTTTTATGACGGTACCTTTAAAATATTTGATTGTATTTTCCAGAGACCTTTCAAAAATTTTTTATGCAAGGGATGTCAAACAAGCTGTCAGTCTGTAAAACCTGGAGCCTCGCAGAGGCTTCAGATAATTCAGATAGAATGAGGAGACTTTACAACGTGTGACGTCATAAAGGTACGGCATGATTTGATTTCTCTCAACCTGCTTACTATCTTCTATAGCAATTTGTCAAAAAACCAGAAAAGGCATAATTTTCACACGAAACTCCCAGTTTTTCGGGCGGAGCACTTGAAAAGATTGAACATCAAAAATGGACCACAGGTTATCACAAAATTGTTCATCTGACCTCGTTGAAAAGTTTCCTACACTCTCTGAATCCCTGAGTAAGCCTCGAATATTATCATAAATACTAACCATTCTACGATGGGTACATTTTTTATAAGATTGCAATAACATCTACGGTTAGCATACAGAGAAGCTTCATTTAAATGAGATGAGTACCTCTCGACTATAATAGTTACTGCCAAGAACACAAATCATGTTAAATGTTTGTTCAATTTAGAGATAAGTACAGGAACACACATAAATTCGGAAGTCCATGTAACTATATAGATAACAGAATAATTTTTATTACAAACAAAAATAATAATCAGTGTAATAAAATATTTACGCCATCCTCTGTTACAACTAGAATATGAAATGTTATGTTATTGTTGATTTATGTAACTGGTCTTCGGCCGTGTAAATCAAATAAATAAATAATAAATAAATGAAAGCAGATAATTTTAATCCTGTTCTGCTCTATTCAGATAGATAGATAGATAGATAATACATTTATTTGGTACATACTCACAAGACATACACAACACTATAAAAGAAACAATGAATAAAAAAAAAACAATTAAAAAACTACGTACAAGAACCCAAATGCCACAGTGAAAACCTATTTGAAAACTTCAATCCATCTTTTTTGACACTATTTTTCATTTTTGGAATGGGAAATCATTCAATGACTCCTCCCGCTCTGGACGGAGCAGAACGGAATGTCAGAATTTTACTGACTAAAACCCACCCATGTTATTAGCCCTTTGTGTCCGGGGCTACGGCATCTCATCTTTTTTTATACCTCACTTCCTCTTTTCAGGTCCTCCTACATTTCCTGCGTGGTCTGCCACGACCCGCTTCCCTGTTATAAGGCACAAGTTTTCTTTTTCTTTAATTTAATAACCCCAAAAGAATACGCGGAAAAATATTCAACGAAATAATGTATTTTTGAAATAGTTATAAGTTGATTAGAAATACAAAACTTACAGATGATTAAGCCAATTTGCCATGTGACAAATAATATTAGTTACTGAAACATCAATTATTTTATTTATTTTGTGAGACCCTTGCCTCTCATGTGTCGCTGTTTAGGTCGGAGCAGTTTATTCAATTTTAGCGATTCTCCTCATTTTTGTCAAATATTGGACTTTTGACTTTTTTGGACTTTAAAAAGCTATCGGTTTACTATCAATCTCATCAAGTTTTAGAAAGATGCCACTTTTCAAAGCCACAGCACCATAAAGTCCGAATACTGACTTTATATCTATCCTTTCAACCCTTCGCAAGTCTCATTAAGTCCGCAGAAGAAAAGAAACAGTAAAGAAACTACCCATCTATTCATTCTGTATCCGGTTTAATATCCGTGAGATAACACTGCTTCTATCGTTTCCTTAGGAAGGCGGATATTAGGCACGATTAGTTCTAGTGAACTATTCTGAAATAATCTTAATCCGTAACCGTATCGCCTCGAGCCGTTTAGAATGGTTTGCGATACGGTTACGATGCCATGTGTGCTCAGACCTTAATTAAACTTGACCTCAAACAACCCGTATTCCTTCCAAATAACCAAACCACAAAAAAACAACAAATTACATCCAATCCCAATTCACAGCTATAACCCCGCCATCAGCATATATAAATCTTCCACATTTTCCCCAGGATAACAGTAAAAATTCCAGAAAATGTTTTACTTTCCGACAATAGAGGTAGGTATTATGCAATAACTGTAGCCGACCGTCAGGGTCGGGAGACAATAAAATTATACAATACACTGGATACAAGCCTTGACCCCGAACCCTAAGATAAGGCCAGGGCCGGGACTTGGGCCCAGGGGCCCCATATTCAAATCACAGGGGCCCCGAATGGCCGCTATATTTTCAATTTTACATAGAACAGTTTGAGTTCCTAAAATAGGATTGTTATTATGTGAACTGCATTTATGCAATTATTTGCATAAATGCAGCATCTGCATTTATTTTATTTATATTTTTTAGTTTTATTTCAATAAAACTACACAAGTGTAAGTCTGCTTCTTGCTAATATGTATACCGAAGTCTAAGAACGCCGTACATTTTTAAAAAGTGGTACAAGTGATTACAAAAGTTAAGGGGGAATCTTTACATTAAAATTCAAATGTTTGTACGTTATTTTGCAATTTGCGGTCATTTTCTGGGTGTGTTGAATAAAGTATGATTCGCGACTATTATAGGTATTTAGTTACAAAATTACAATCATTTAAATCATCAAAACAGCCCTCCAAGCGCATAAATCTCGATTGTTTGTCTATTTCATGAAAAATTCATTTAATCGAGCTGCAAATTGTACTTCAACTTTAAGTTTTTTAGGGTTCCGTAGTCAACTAGGAACCCTTATAGTTTCGCCATGTCTGTCTGTCTGTCCGTCCTCGCTTAATCTCTGTGACCGTTAGCACTAGAAAGCTGAAATTTAGTACCAATATGTATATCAACCACGCCGACAAAGTGGTAAAATAAAAATTGGAAAAAAATGTTTTATTAGGGTATATATGTAAAGAGTGAAGTGTTTTTTTTTAATTTCCACCCTGACGTGTGATATATTGTTGGATAGGTATTTAAAAATGATAAGGGGTTTACTAAAATCAGTTTTTGATAATGTCAATAATGTCGGAAATAATCGCTCCAAAAGGAAAAATTAAAGCGTCCCCCCCCCCCCTCTAACTTTTGACCCGTAGGTTTAAAAAATATGAAAAAAATCTGGAAAGTAGAACTTTATAAGTACTTTCTAGGAAAATTATTTTGACCTTGATAGAAAGAACAGTTTTTGTACAAAAAAGACAAAAATGTTGTACAAAATAATTTCTGCGTACTTAGTATGTCAACGTAACAAATAGCCTTTTTTTTTCACTTATAAGTGGGAACACTTATTGTGACGGACGGGAAACTACGGAACCCTACATTGAGCGTGGCCCGACACGCTCTTGGCCGGTTTTACTATATGGCCCCATATACTCGGTCCTGGATTGGACTAAGACGGCTCTGTATAAGGCCTGGGTTAAAGCGATTACAGGCGGAGAACGAAACGAAGTGGAAAATACTATATCTGGAGCAAATATTTGGCAAGGAGATATTGAATTAGTAAGACGGTGGAATAGAAAATGTGGCTGAGTTTTCGCCTAGACTTCTGCCGTAAGGCGATCGAAAAATTGTAAAGGATGTTGATGAAATAAAGCCGGTCAATTATGAGTAGAACTTACCATGATTTCGGAAAAATGAAATAGATAACCATCTTGCTTTTATTTTGTAAAGTGAAATTGGATAATCACACTTTATGCTTTTCAAATATCTTAAACATTTTTAAATATCACCAGAATTTCCAAACCTGTCACTTAGACTATTGCTTACATCGTAAAATATTTATATTTTACAACAATAAAAAATGTATCTACAGGTTTTTTGCCAATTTTGAGGAATGTAAACATGAATATTAATGTATACTTTAGTGATATTCCGAAACAGGGATTGTCCGAAAAAAAAAATGTTCTAAGGAAGTCTCCGTTTTTAGTCTTTGATCATAGGTGTTTAGGTAAAATAGCTCTCTTTTTCCGATCAATGGTAATAGTAGTACCCCGTATGGCAGCATTTAGTAATGACACCAACGACAAGTGTTGAATATAAAACAGCTGACATAGTTTTCCCCGTGTTGTTTTTTTGTGAAAACGGCGCTAGTAAGATATTTGGTTAACAACGCTTACAGCTTAATCTCAGTGGCTTATGCAATAAAAAAATAATTCCACTTCAACCCCAAGAATATAATATTTCTTAACTTAATTTTAATACCATTTTTCAGTTTTAAAATCAATTGTTTTTGGGTTTTACTCCTTAATAAACAGAATTGGTCTTCTGGACGTTACGCTTAAGATTTCTATGTTTAATGTGCTTTATGTTCAGAAGAAATATGATTCGGATTTTTTGGCAGTGAAATATAGCAAGTTTTTCACTGGAAAGCCGTAGATAATTCATGCAAACTGTTATTATGAAAAATAGTGTACCAAACTCCATTACTCATCTACATACATTATAATAAAATCATAACAATAAAATATCGAAAAATATTACTGAACGGAGTTTTTCACATTTTCTACTCGTCTTCGGTAACTCTGTACTTATTTATTAGTGGTCGAATTATTAATACCAGATTTTTATTACTGTCCCACTGTAGAGTAAAGGCCTCTTCTTTATTAATAGAAAAAAATCTATAATAATAATACTAGAATTTCTTATTCAGAGAAGGTCCAAGGCCTTCTCTGAATAAGGAATTCTTTCTTGCTATACTCGAGGCGGATTGGTCTTTTCAGACTTAAATTAATTTGTAAGTCCAGGTCTTTCGATATGTTTTCCTTCACCGATATCATTGATTTCCAAGATAAACTTTTGAAACTATTATGAATTGAAAAGTCACATTGGTAAGTAACGGCACAGATTCGAATCCGGCTCCAGTTTAAACTTAGGGCCGAGTCACACCGGAATGGCAGCGGCCGGCAGCGACGCGGCGAGCACTTTCAGTGTGAAATAATTTTAAACTTTAACTACATACTTAAAAGACCATTATCGCTAGAACAGCTTGAAAAGGTCGCGAGGCCGCCCGCGGTGCCGCGAGCGGCCACGCGCCTCGCGCTTCTAGCGACGCTGGCGGCCGCTGCCATTCCGGTGTGACTCGGGCCTTATGGTCGGTTTTCCTTTGTTAGACAAAACATCTTTAGACAGCTGACCTTTTTGGTAACAATTTGCAATAAGTTGCGGATAATGCTGTATATAGGTTTATAGGAAAACCATTTAGTGACCCTCAGAGAATCATAAACGAAATGGTAATGTATGAAATTGGACAAAGCTTAAGCCTATTGGGGAAAAAGGGACAGTCTTTATTTTTCCAGATCTTTAAATTGTTTTAGGATGGAATAGAAAAAGCTGTTATTTAAGGCATATGCCCAAAGATTGAAGAAGACGCTGAGATTGTGATTGTAATGTTGATTAAATCAGTTTGAATTAATAATAGCGGAACAAATACGCACTTGGTAAAAAGACGAATTTCTACCTATTACAATTTTATGCAATCCGCTGACAGACAGACAGACGGACAGGAAGGAACAAGCAACAACAACAACACGAAGGGCAGCAATCATAGCCAATCTATAAATAGGGCTATAATGAGTAAGGACCTTTTACGGCTATAATTAAAACGATATGATTAGAATGCGGCACAGAGCTTTAGCAAAGGTTGCATCGCAAATATACAATAATGTTATATTATCATGATAAGGTTTAGTGGTTCTGATTACAGGCCACTTTGAAGCTTATCAGAATGTTATAAAGTAGACAATCCTAAAGTTATGTTTTTACTGACTTAGGCTTGAGGCTTCGCCCGTATGGATGTCAAACTTTCATACATTGTTATTCTTATTCTTTATTTATTGCACATAAAAAAATAAAGTACAAACATCAGCAAAACTAAAATAAAAACTTATGTACAATGGCGAGCTTAACCCAGAAATGAGTTTTCTACCAGCAAACCAAAATGCTATAGTGAGATTTGCAACGGGCAATGTGCTTATGTGCACGAATAAAACATAATTATTAACTCTTAACTAATATATAATTGTAATATTAAATACGTAATACAAAATTAAATACAACAATAAATAAAAATATATATAAATATATATATATATACATATATATACATATATATTATCAATCAACAGACAGGAAATGTTCCCTAATTCCTCTCCTGAACACTTCTAAGGAAGGGCTATCTCGCAATGAATGCGGCAAAGCATTCCAAAGACGCACAGCACTAACAGTAAAAGATCCATCATACCGACTCGAAGAGTGAGAAGGAAAACGAAGTAGAAGAGATGATGAAGAACGACAAGGTTTACCTCTAGGGACAAGAAACTCAAAGCGTTCACGCAGATACGAAGGAGACTTACTATTGTGAAGAATAGAAAAGAGGAAAGAAAGAATGTGACAGTCTCGACGCTGCCGAATAGGTAGCCACCTCAGCTGCCGCCGAAACTCCGACACGTGGTCGTACTTTCGGAGGCCGAAAATGAAGCGGATACACAAATTCTGCAGACGTTCAAGCTTATTAAGGAGTTCCTCAGTCGCATCAAGAAAACAAATATCAGCATAGTCTATAAGTGGTAGAAGAAGAGTCTGAGCAAGGGTAATTTTAGTTTGAAAAGGCAGGAACTTCTGAAGACGCTTAAGAGATTTATACGAACAGAAAACCCTCCTGCTTACTTCAGCAATGTGAACTTGCCAAGAAAGGTTGCATAACATTTTATCCCTTTCGGGATGGAATTCCCAGAAATCCTTGCTTAGTCTACACTTAATGTTAACACAGAGCACAATAGTCCTAGTTTCATGTCTCTAGGACCAGCGTTGATTGATTATATCACTCAGTCAGTCAGTCAATTTACCATTGTATACACATATAGATTTACAATTTTGCGAACGATTTTGTTTTCGGAAGAATACACTCACGAAGTGGTCCTATATAAGAAAAAATAAGATCTTATAACTAGGCTCAAAAAATTAATACACTGAAAAGGAACACCTGAAAACCTAACGGCTCGGAATTTATGATTTGCGGTAAAAACTGGTAAGTGATTAAACTTTTGGACTATTAAAAAGCCGCCTTCAAAAATATAACCGAGATAAACTATTTAATATCAGAAGTCATAAACAGAACGAAAGCCACCGAAATTCTGAAACCGTCAGGTAGCCCACTTTTCGTAAAAAGATTTTATTAATTATGGCCCTAAACTTTGTCCCCAGTCAATATGTACGTTTTTCATAAAATACTTACACCAACATTTTTACCCCACATAAAGCCCGAAACGGCTGAAGTGTTAATCTCGAACACAGCAACAAAACTGCCCCATAAGTTAACAATAATTGAACTGACGACAATATGGCTCACAACCACAACTGAACTGAGCCGTGCAAGATTCAATTATCTGATACTAACTGAACTATGGCAGCTACAAATTCGAAGCAACACGGAAAACGACAATTTTGTTAAATCGAACTTTTTGAAATTCCGAACTAGACACAACAGCAATTTGTTATACTTACATCCCGTTCGAAAAATTATGGTTTGTGTCGGCATTCATCTCTTTCTTTCGACATGTTTTCAATAAAGATTTCTATTCTTTTATTTCCACGCGAATACATCGTCACGTCTCGTTTGATGCCGCGGCATGGTAGCACATCGCGTCATACCCCGAGACGCGGCACGTCGCGAGATGCCTTGGGAAGACGCGGTATCCAGCTGCATCACGTACCATTTCTTTATTTCCACGCGAATATATCGTCACGTCTCGTGTGATGCCGTGGCTGGCATAGCACGTCACGTCATACTCCGAGGCGCGGCACGGCGCGAGATGCCTTGGGAAGACACGGCACCCCGCTGCATCACGTACTACCCAGCTTAGTTCTTGATGATAAAGTATTTGACCATTCCTTCCTATGCGACGCAGCCATATCTATACGTATACAATACTACACACTACAGAATCTGAGTGAAGTATTAAAAAAAGGTTGAATCTAGCATAGATTAATATAATGATGCCACAAGAAACTTCGGCATGACGTGAAATCCTACAAGATCGTTAAGCGTGCCGTGCCGTGCCAACTTATTTTATGTAGGTACTGCCTTTTAAGCATATAAAGACCTATACTATTCAGATTGTTATTATGCTCGTGCCTCCTCTGCTCTTACCTATAGTATGTATGTATATTTGATACAATTTTAACTTTTCTTTCTTAGTTTTTAACAAGCCTATAACATAGTACGAAACATTTTGAAATAACCAAACAATTTTATATTCTCCCTAAAAATCGCTGAATATGTTTCAATTGTTCCTGAGAAGAAAGAAGCATTTGCCTTGCAACAGGACTTATTAACTGGACTTATTTACTTAAAATTTTACCTTTTCCTTCGTAGCTTTAACAGATTGTCACACACAAAAAAAAACGAACATAAAAAAAAACAAAAATTTTATATTTTCACTCTATTGAATTTTGTTCAAGCATAGATTACAAATTTTATACATTTTGCCAGCGTCTCAATATCGTAATCATGGAAAACCGATAGAGGAGGGTCCTTTATCTCAAGCATCTTTTAAGATTCTACTTACAGATTCTGCGAGATCAAAGTCTGAGTTAGGCTTTTTAGAAGAGGTTTCTAGTGGTGGCACTTTCGTAGTTAAGATTTTTGATGTCATGGCTATAAAGTTGTTAAATAGTTCTGCCCCCCTAGATAAGTGGCATTGTAGAATAGATGGTAAAATAGAATAGATTTAGAAATGTATGGAGATGTCAAATTATTTAGCGAAAGTTTATGTCAACCCCATACATTTGACAACCTATTCTATTCCACGATCTATTCTACAATGCCACTTGTCTAGGCCATCTGGTTTTTAAACGATTTCGAAAGAGGTTCCCAATTCGTCGTAATCTTTTCTTAATGTGTTTTTCGTGATTTCTTGAAGACGACTGGACCGATCTGGAAAAACTTTTTATTTTTTAATAATTTGTCCAATTGGCATCAGGGCAAGACCTGATGTTGGGATCCTGGAGAAAACGAGACTCAAAAAACTTTTGTAGTCTTTTAAATATACACACACGTAGCGTAGTGATATTTTCTGTATTTGGAGAAGCGAGAGTCGAGACTGATGAGGAAAAAAATTATTAGAATTTGAAAAAGTATGGAAAGGGTTCCTTCCATACTTTTTCAAATTCTGCCTGCAAAGCCAGACAATTTAAATACAATTAAAATTCCAGCAACAACATTTAAAATACCGCCTTAATACTTAAAACATTTGGTGCAAAGTGTTGCAACCCACAGCTGGGAAAATATCCATTTAGTAAAACCAACATTACAAATTATCTAGTTTAAAAGTTTCCCTGTCTACATCTAGATCTGCAGTGCAGGTTCTAACAGAAGCGCTAGTTTCGTGCACTTAGTCATTGAGGGTGGAGACACGAAGACAGCGGGCGCGGTGGCGGCAGCGGCGCGGGGAGCGGAGAGTTTTTATCAATGCATTTACACCTATACATGAAACGGTAAAGTGACTTATTGTTAACGCACGGTCCAAACCGTTGGTCCTAAAGACATGAAACTTGGTATTTATTTATTTATTTTAACTTTATGCACATATGTACAATAGCGGACTTAATGCCTTAGGCATTCTCTACCTGTCTACCCAGGGTGGTGCAGAGATTACATGGTAGGTGCACTAAAAAAAGAAAAAAAAAGAAATGGAACTTTTTTTAATTTTGTTAAAAAAAGTATAAACATAATTACCTACTTAATTATATATTTAAGTATATATTATTTACACAGAAATACATACATATATAACAAATAATGTAGTGCAAAGTCTATTGACCACAATAGACTTTGCTCATTTGTTCTGAAAATGAATCTTCAATTTCCGCTTAAATCCAAAAAAAAAAGAAAAAGAATAGGTAGCCACTAAAATAAGATTTTTGGAGGGGTAAATTAGTGGATGGAAGAAGTTCGACATTCATACGGGCGAAGTCGCCCGAAAGCTGGTAGATTTATATGAAACAGGCCTTAAATGTAGTTGCGAGAAGTCCCGAGAAGATTGGCACGGCAGCATACTGATGTAACTTCTGGTTTACCCAGCAGCATATGCTGCATTCTCCATATTCATCATATTGCTGACACATCACTCTTCTAGCCGGTCGTCTTCCATTCTTCGTCCTGTGTACTTGTGAACTGCACTCGCGTTAATTATTGTAAAACTTAATTAAAAAGTTTAATAAACAGTGCAGCGAAAGGTGTTTACACTTAACACGTTTCTAACAGTACGGTCTCGCCGCTTAGTTGCCGCGCCTATTCTCTCCGAGCTCACCGCCGTCCGCTGTCTTTGTGTCCACACCCTGAAGGTGCATTTGCGCTACCCATAAACCCATTGTACAAAACTTATTTCGATTTAGTTACTTTATAAGTTCGTAATATTCTTTTGATGGCTTCTAACCACGCAAGCCGCAGGTAACTATGAGAAATCTTTGGCGATTATCGTTTGTGACAATCGTCATAAATTATAGGGGATCATGAAGGGGATATAGTATACGTTACCTATTTGTGATTTGAAATATGATGTTTGCATTGTAAGACATATCACTACATACTCATAGTATAAAACAAAGTCGCTTTCTCTGTCTCTATATCCCTATGTATGCTTAAATCTTTAAAACTACACAACAGATTTTGAGGCGGTTTTTTTTAAATAGATAGAGTGGTTCAAGAGGAAGGTTTTTAAGTATAATCTATGTTTATTATAGTAGAGAAAAGCCGGGATTTTTAAAGATTAGTAACACCCGTGAACCCGTGCAAAGCTGGGGTGGGTTGCTAGTTATGAATGACATATATTATGTTAGGGCGAAAAGGTTCTCTAGTGGCGACCGCGTACCGAAAAACGCAGCTTGGGCAGGCCACCCGCAAGATGGACATAAGACCTTGGATGCGATTGCATGTGGAGATCTTTGGGGGAGCCCTTTGTCCAGCAGTGGGCGACTTTGATATGATTCTTTAGTTTCTGTAAAAACTATTTAAAATTAATGATGATGTTTGCTATTGCAGGCGGTCAAAATGGTGTTCTGGTCGAAAGCGTCGATCAGAACAAAGGAGAAAAACTTTTTGGGCCTACTATTAAACGGTAACGTTTATTATTAATTTTACACACGAAACAAGTGATCACCTTATTATAACTAACCCACCAAAATTATATGAAATCTAACGGGAATAATAAAATAATAGTAAAAATCTGTTACGGAAAAATGCCTGTTTAGGAGAGCTTTTACACTTATTTCAGCGTGAATTTCAATATATCATGTGAAACGAAACGTACCTAATTAACACCCCGTTGTAGATGCTCTGTGGAACAGTTTCAATCAATTTGACACTGACAGACTACAATTATTTAGCCTAAGATCATACGAACGCGCGAAACCGCGCTGTATCACTAACCGCGCGGTCCAAGACCAAAGTGAGCCGTGATTATCGTAGGCATTACCGAACGTTCTACGTTTGTTAAAAAAGCATTCTTACATCCTATTTTAAGTGAAAGACTTTCCCTTATAACAGGATGCAAGAGTGCTTTTTTATTGTCTTTGTTATTTTCTGCGACGACTCAGCCTTCGGTATAAAATCCATAAGCAAATTGCCCCCTCCTCAAGCAACATTGACATCCGGGCTGGTATGCACATCATCATGCGAACGACTCAACCACGCGGCGACGCGCGGCTTCTCGCGGTCATATAAACTTAGCCTAATAGTTTCCAATAGTTTTCTAGATAGTCAGATGAGTGCTTCTTCTGTTCTTTTCGTATTTTTATTCAATATAAGGTAGAAAAATGGCTTCTATAGATACAGTGCATAATATATAAAGCTGTTGTAACAATTGTACAGCTCGATTTGTACGAAATGTGCGACAACTTTACTTATAAAAGTATTGGCGTTCACAGTAAAAGAATAATCGAAAAAAAATCACATCAAAGCCAGGTTTTAATGTGATTTACACCTATATTATTATTTAACAGTGCACTATTCTAACATAAAATACCTAGGGCACCTATACTCATTAAATAATCGCTCTTGTGAGATTTTAGGTCATTATGAGAGTCATGTTTTGAGTGTAGTTTTTTCCAGTATTCCGGTTACGTAGAGTTTTGCTAATATTGCCACTGTAATCTAGAGATAATAAGGAATAAACTAACGTGCATTTCATTAATAAATGCCACAATTTGTGGTGGGCCTATTCCCCGAACAAAAATAATAATTGTCTCCTTTGACATAATTTATTGAATACAAAGCAAGCCATCGGTTATGTTGTGATAAATCCAACTGTCTAAATAAAAGCCTGTGACCGTGACATTAATTGCGCGACTACACTATACGCTGTGGGTTCGTATTTTTGTATCGATCCAAAGATTGGGTGTTGCTTTTCAGGGTTCCGTATGAAATTGCGTATTGTGCAAGTAGGATATAAAATCGAGTTACATGGCATATTTTTTTAATTAGATGGAGTCGGTATCTGAATACGCCAACGGAATCTTATTAATAAGCTCATAGGTGGGTTAGTAAAGGATACCACTCCGTTTCGTTCCATTTGCAGCAGCAAATTTTACGCAAGAATGGATCCAGCCTTTAAATCAGTGGGAGGTTAAATAGTCAAAGGCCATTCAAAAACAGAATTTACATGTATAAGGCCCGAGTCACACCGGAATGCAGCGGCCGGCAGCGACGGCCGCGGCGCCGCGATGCCGCCGCAAAACTGACTGACTGACTGTGATAATATATCAACGACAGCCCAAACCACTGGTCTTAAAAACATGAAACGTAGAGGATATGTTCTTTATGAAGAGTAAGTATCCCGCTATGAAAAGATTTTTGGAAATTCCAACCCTAAAGGGGTAACATAAGCTGGAAGTTTTGACATTTGCACGGGCAAAGCTGCAGGCAAAAGTTATTAGATCATAAAGTCACTCGGATCAGAATACGGCCTTAGCCCTTCTCGGGGAGATGGGTTATATATAATCTTCTATGAACACCCTATGACCTGTGATAAGATAAAAGAAAAGCCAAGGACGGACCCAAGAGTTGAGTTCTTAGATGTCTCTCATGAACTGTAATACGAATAATAATAATACCAGCCTATTACAGTCCCACTGCAGGGCAAAGGCCTCTTCTCATACAGTGAAGGCAGGAGCATTGATCACCGCGCTTGCTCAACGCGGATTGGCGATTTTGGACTCATATCAACTACGAGTAGGAATAGGAAAATTTCCAGAAAGTGCATATTTCTATTTTCGCTATTACGAATTAACGACTTTTATTTTGTAAATAGGAAAATAATTACGTAATTTTTTCTTATTCTAATCGAACGATGGAGCCGGTGTTTCCTAGCTGGACTACTCTGAGAAGAAACATCCGAAACAAACTCAGAGGTCAAAGTCTCTTTTGAAGTCCATTCAACATTGTATTGGTCAAATTATGAGAGGACCATAAAGGTAAACTGAGTGATCTCTTGATGAGAGAAGCACACCAGATTTGAGTGCACCTGTCAAAACAGTGCAAGCATTTGTCAAAAGTTGTTTAGCTCAACCAAAAAAACGTAAGGATAAATAATTACGGAACCCTACGTGCATGTCCTAATCGCACTTGAGCGGACTTTTTTACAGTTAACATTAATTACGGCTAGACTTTAAAAGCTCATGAAAAGCTTTAATTAAAACTTTATTGCCATCGTTATTCATAAACTAGCACGATATTAAAGTGTCTATTTAAAGATTTCTGGTGTTGAGATCTAAAACTTTAATTATTCAAAGAGTAACTTTATGAAAAGATTTTAAATTGGAAAGTTTTTTAAAAAGTAGCACAATTTTTCTATCTTCATCTTTATAATATGGAAGGATATCCTAAAAATCTGCGATAATGGTGCCGATTCTCTTGTGCACAAACTATCGTAAATTTAAGTTAAGTGCATCTTTCTCTTTCCTTTTAATTAAGAAAAGGACAGAAGATCAAATATTAGTTAAGTCCTGTCAAATTTAGACACTCCATAGATAATTTAGACGCAATTTAAAAACATGGCGTCTAAATATACGTCAATTTTCATCACGCGCTGTCTAATTTGACAGGATTAAACTAAAATGTATCTTCTGTCCTTTTCTTTAAGAAATGGAAAGAGAAAGATGCACTTAACTTAAATTTACGATAGTTTGTGCACAAGAGAATCGGCACCAATGTATACCTACGTATTAACACCAGAAGTCCTACGCGGTTTCACGTGCGATATGGATATTCGACCTAAAGTTCTCTTTCTGATTTTCCTACCTTGACCAAAATCTTCCCAGGATTGGAATCCTAATAATAATGGGGAAAATATAATATACAGAGTACAGGCTTCCTCAATGAATGGGGATCTCTCTGCTAAGTAGATCTTTCAAAACGAGAAAACATACAAACGGTTTAAAATATTAGTATAGATATTAAAGTTCAATAGGTAGTTTGTAAGCTCAAGAGTGTATTTGTAACAAAAATATTCTGAAAAGAACTAATATATAATTCATATACATTACATTTTAGATATAAAAATATCACAAATTAAATGATCGATTTGAAATAACATTTTTGTGTTATTAGCAAGATTAACGAGAAAGGCTATCATCGATGTAATCAATATGCTACAACCCACGGGAGTGTAGCAGTAACCTAAGACATTACTGCGTGGTTATAGCCAACACAAAAATAACAGCTCGACATGTATTATCTATAGAGATAAATCAGGTTATTTCTAGAAGTACACAAACATCATACTATAATCAATGTACAGCCTATTGTTATTAACTTGGCATAATTCCAGACTTTCGACTAGGCGTAAAATTGCTACAGGGACAACTCCAGAACGCCCAACAGGTGGGTTTACAATGCCTATACCAAAGTCAATTCATCATCATCTGCTGCCAAACCCGTGTCTGGTGGGCTTTTTCTATGGATAGGAAATCATCAAACGACTTTTCTCACCCTGGGCAGGGCGGCAGGGAGTGTCAGACCCTAGAGTCAATGCCTACCGGGGTTGCGAAATAGTTCTAATAGTTACCGCCTCCCCGGAACATAAAGGGACATGGGTGGGTTTTAATCAGTAAAAGTCTGACACTATAGGCAGGAGAAGTCATTTGATGATTTCTCATTTATAAAAAAAAAATATATACATATCATAGGACAGCAAACCAGCTGATCAGCATCTGATGTTAAATACCAGAACACAAAAACGTTGCTATGCGGCAGACTTAAAGAGTTCCTTCAGAAGGGTCCTTAAAGTCTGACACGCCCTCCCGCCGCACCCAGGACGGGAGCAGTCATTGGATGATTTCACACTCCCCAAAAAAAAAGGGTCCTTAATTTTTTTATATTTTTAAATAAATTATTTTTATTTTAAAAGAGCTCCTTCAGGACTACTAGTTCTAATAAATGAAGTCGTGGAAAAACTGAAATTTATTTTCTTAGGTGAATATGATGAAGTGAGCTTGATAATAACCAATGACCTCTCAACCCAACATACTAAAGATTCATCATTCAACAGTTCATCTCAAAATCATCACGTTCTCCAAAATTCATAAAGCCAGACAACAATTTATTGCTAATTCCCGACAGTCGTGTATTCTTTTACCAGACGGCAAGGGGTCGTTTATTAATAGATGTCCATCGGAATATTGATCCCCCTTGACTTTGAGACTTGAAGTTGACTGTCAATAACGTACTTACCTTGGAATTATGCTTTTCAGACTATTCAATATTCTAGTGGACTGGGGAACTATTGAAAGTTGAATTTTATTTCTTCTTGATTATTCTTTAGTGGGTAGGTAGTGTTGTTTAGATTTTTAGTCCCAAACAAAATTGATAAATTAGTTTTAACCAGGTTAACAATCAACTTAATCTATACTAATATTATAAAGAGGTAAAATTTGGTAAAGTTTGTAAGTTTGTGTGTAGGGGGTAATCTCTGGAACTACTGGTTGAAAAATTCTTTCAGTGTTAGATAGCCCATTTATCGAGGAATGCTATAGGCTATGTACCATCACGCTACGACCTACGGGAGCGGAGCACTAACGTAAAATGCGGGTGAAATCGCAGGGGACAGCTAGTTTACAATATAATCATCACCTTCAAATTAATTTGGAATTATTTTCACTTTCACACACGCATCACCACCGTTTCTCTCATATGCAAAAGTTTTTGGACCAAACGTGACACCAATTGACATTGAAATCTAAAGCAAATAAAGATAAGGATTCGATAACACCGATCGATACTAAACTTACAAATAAAGTGATTCATACCAACATCTATACATATAAAATGTCACATTGACTGACAGACTAACTGACTAGGTGATATATAAAAGGATTCTGGGAACTCCAACCCGAAAGTCCTAGTATAGGATGGTAGTGCCGACCTGGCGAAGCCGCGGGCAAAAGCTAGTAGTTTCTTTTTTGTGATTGGGAAATCATCAAATGACTTCTCCTATCCTGGGCGGGGTGGGTCGGTTACCCTTTATGTTCCGGGGCCACGGTAACTATTAGAACTATTCCGCAACCATACCTAAAAAAAAACCGGCCAAGTGCGAGTCGGACTCGCTCATGAAGGGTTCCGTTCCGATATACGGTATATGACGTATTAAAAAAAAACTATTTACTAGATCTCGTTCAAACCAATTTTCGGTGGAAGTTTACATGGTAATGTACATCATATATTTTTTTTTGATTTATCATACTCTTATTTTGGAAGTTACAGGGGGGGGGGGGACCAACATTTTACCACTTTGAAAGTGTCTCTCGCGCAAACTATTCAGTTTAGAGAAAAATGATATTAGAAACCTCAATATCATTTTTGAAGACCTATCCATAGATACCCCACACATACGGGTATGATGAAAAAAAAATTTTTGAGTTTGAGTTCTATGTATGGGGACCCCCAAAATTTTTTATTTATTTTCTATTTTTGTATCAAAATCTTAATGCGGTTCACATAATACATCCACTCAGCAAGTTTCAACAGTATAGCTCTTATGGTTTCGGAAAAAAATGGCTGTGACATACGGACGGACAGACAGACAGACGGACAGACAGACAGACAGACATGACGAATCTATAAGGGTTCCGTTTTTGCCATTTGGCTACGGAACCCTAAAAAGCTTTGGGGTTTAAAGTGGAAAAAATGTATTATAGGCCCTAGAGTTTTGGTAACAATGGCTTTGGGTTTTAGCCGTCTTGGCCTTCTTTTTACTATGTTAATTTCTACGGTATTTTGCTGAACAGTATTAGCGGAACTTTTCACAGTATTGCCTTATTAATTTGGTTATTATTTTCGTTTGTGAAATGGCGACAGTAAAACATTCATAAATCCATCTAATTTATTTTTAACGCTAATTTAAAATAGAGTTATAACTGCTTGTTGGTAGCGGTTAGATATTATTTATATTATTACTTACTAGCTTTTGCCCGCGGCTTCGCTCGCGTTAAAAAGAGACAAAAAGTAGCCTATGTTACTATCCATCCCTTCAACTATCTCCACTTAAAAAATCACGTCAATTCGTCGCTTCGTTTGCGTTCTCGAGATAAAAGGTCTAGACAGACAGACGGACAATAAAGTGAACTTATAAAGGTTCCGATTTTTCCTCTTGCGGTACGTTACCGGTTACCCTAACGACTGTAAGTATTTGTCCGATTAGAAAATATCATCCACAGATAGTAATCTATACTACGGATTCATATGAAGCACAAGGCACATACAGAGTAAAACAATATGTGTCAGAAACACAAATGTGCATCTGTGTAGAGATTATAGTTAGAGAGCTAGACGTTCTCTAGATCGAGGCCAGTAAACAATTAAACATAGTCCATTCAAAAAGTTTTATTTAGGGTTGAATTTGTCAGAAAACGCAATTTAATGTTTTAGATGGTTACGGGTAAGGTACACCTTAAAAACTATTTTTGAATTGAATTAATCTTTAAACTGGGGTCGTTTTAAAATGAAAGTTTGTGGGGTTCGTCCTTTCAGCCTTATTCCCATCTTCGAAAAAGGGGTTTAAATTGTTTACCTTAACGGTAGTAGATCCACGAAAACGTTTGATCCCAATTCACACACTTACGGTTTACTTTATTTCACTCAACAAGAATATACATTCACTTCTATGAGGAAAAAATAACAATTTAAGTTACTGGTTAGGCGACTGTTATGTCAGTATAAAAAAGGCAAAAAAAAATAAAGTTATACAAAACAATTAGTAAAAACTTAGGATAACACATTCAAAATATGATGCCTTTTAAAAGTTGGAAGAGATTTGAGTTCTTTAATCACTTTAAGCAATTGGTTATACACATAGGTTATACAGCTGGGCTAACCTCATATACGACAGTCTTTCTGCCCTAGTTTGTTCTTGGTGCTCTAAGAATTATGTGGTTAGCTTGTCTAGTCATACGTACACTTCAGTCAGGAACTTTTTGATGCCAATCTATCCTGTTTCTAATACTGATCAACAACTTCGAACGAGTATACCAAACTATTTGAAGTCTAAAAATTGCAAAAAGCGTTTGCAGTGATTCCCCACGAAATATATGTATGAGAAAATTAAATAAATAAATGAGGATTTTTTTCTTTAAAATTAATCTCGGGATTTAAAACATATCCAGGTTATTCTTTCGCTGTATGAAATTAGTGTAAGTATTTACACTAATTTATATATATAAATTAGTGTAAATACTTACACTAATTTATATTTTTTTATTTATTTATGTATATAAATAACTCTACCCATAGCCATCAAAATCAGATTATTTTGCGTAGCACTTGATCCGGTGAACGAACCAACATTTAAACAATGGGGTTCATTAATTAGGCAAACATTTCGTTTGACTCCGCGTGAATAATAACAGTTAATTTTAATTAAATAACTGACGCACTGTCGCTTAAATTTCACATTGTTTCGTTTAATAATTAATATTGATTTGCAATTTGATGGGCTAGAGCAAGACAATACTTGCCGGAATGTTTACTTGGTTAAATAAAGTAAAGCACGTAATTGTAAGAATACGGCTAATAGGTGAGACGACGAAAAAAAAGTAAATGGTCCGCCCGTTAGATTATCAAAAAATTTGGACACGTATTTTTTCTTTTTCTCGTAAACGAGAAAATGACGACGATACAGTGCGTTGAAGTTTTGCGTGACGTTACAATTTGGTACAATTTTTGCTGAACAGTGACATCAAAAGCTCCCATTTCGGAACTTTGTTGCTCTTTATATCTTTGTATTTTTTTATTAATTTGATCAAGCATAAAATACTTGTCCCGTATTTTTGGCCGGTCTATCAGAAGGACTAAACAAAATGCCATTTTTATAATGTGGTCGTCATCCCTATTATGAAACCTTTTTCTGGTATTCCAGTATTCCCATATCGATGCAAGGTTTTAAGAACTTTATAATAACTTAAATGAAATGGTTTATTTGACGAGCGGCATAAACGCCTCGCAAAACCAACCAACCCGTTTAAAGCCAAATGGATTGGTCTCTGGTTTTTATTACTCTAAGCCGGTTTATGCAAACTAAACTTTTATATAGAGGTTTATTTTTAAACTTTAAATAAACCGGGAAAAAAGGTAACAAGCGGTAGCGCCGTTCACAATAATTGTTATTTTCAGATCTACCGTAACACCTTTTATCTGCATTCATAAGTTTCAGGGACAATTCTAGCAAAATATTCCTGCATTTCCATTTGCAGTTGTATACTTTAACTTAGTTGATTTCGTTTCTAACAATACAACCATTCGCATTTATTCACTAGTAAATATCATATTGTTTTTTTTTTGTTTTCGCTGAAGGGTGAAGGTGGTGGACAAAGGTATTCAGTTAACATCGATAAGTTTGTTGCATCGCATCGGTATGAACGCACACGAGCATTCACAGACGGTAGTTTTGCATATAGCGGTATGAATCCTTCAAACACACGTGGTTCAAGACACAATAGAAAGACAATAGCAGCCCGACAGCCGGCTATCGCTTGGCCGTCGAAAGGTTAACAGTGAAAGTAACTCGGTCTGTCTGTCTCCAAGACTTGCAATGAAACGATTTTCTTTTGTAAAGTCCAATCGATCTCTGTATCAAAATCGCTTCAGTGACTTCAGCGCGAAAAGTAACTAGCAAAAGAACAGGCGTTCACCAATGAAACAGAATTATTTTGTTGAATTTCTCCTCGTTAGCTCCAATCGGTTTTATAAATAGTTCTCATTGTAGCTAAAAAAACACATTTGATAACACTAGAAGCCACAGTATCAAAATAGAATGTAATGCAAATATAAGATAACTTTATCAGCGAGGTTCAGGATTCCTAAATCAACAATAGTAGTTGACATTTCAGTGTTGGATGTAGTCGCCATATTTATTCAGGAATTACTTTAAGGCCGCCTGTCCATTTAAGAGGCAAAGACAGGTAATGTGCAGGCCTTAGATGCCAGGCCGCAGGCAAGGTTTTGGGTGGTTCTAACACTTACTAAAATTTTTGTCGCTATGAGATTTCCATCCCTAGGGCTCCAACTTGACCCTATTTTTCCTCAGATAAGTTCAGAGCAGGTAGCAGTGGAATAAGAATGATCGAATACCGTAATCATTATTGTATTTATTAATTTGCAGTAGACAATCCACTGTTATTGACTAAGTAGTAGAAATAAATATCTAGAATATCGTGAATGTCTCTTGTCGAGCTTTTCTTTATGCTGCCATCAGAGGTTCACACGGTTGCGACAGTGATTCTGAAACTGTTCAGCCAACGCACTTTCTAGAAGAAAAAAAAAGGTAAGATTACTGTCTTGGTCTTGCAGTTTTGAGAATGAAGAGGAAACCATTCTTCCCCACCACGAAGTTTTACGTTTTTGACGGGGTTCCTCCGTCTCTCTGGAAGACCTCTGACTAGGGACATGTGTTTCAGAGGAAAGGCTATATATAACTCTAAAACACTATTTCTTTCTTTCTCTCAATTATCTAGTTTCATTTCAAAGTAGAAGCTTTAAAACAGTTCTTTAGAAACCACATTTAGCTATCTCCGGCGTAAGCCGTGGGCTTACTAAACCCAATCGGGACGACAAGAACAAATCTTCAACTAGAACCTTCGATTCGAGATTACTCGTGATAAACGATCGATTAGAATTACAGAGGCTTTGCTTGGATAGTCTGAATTTATCAAGGAGTATTCCTTACTTGAATAAGGTGAGCCTAAATGGTGTAGAAGTTATATTCTTACAGCAAAATGACCTTGTCCTTTAATTCTTCGAACACGACAATAGCAGTCCGACAGCCGGCCGTCGCTTGGACGTCGAAAGGTTAGATACCTATTTCCTCATTTGGGATTGGATATCTGTGTGTACGTTAAACTAGCTATCCCCCGCGGTTTCACCCGCGTTATATCAGATATTTGGTTACTAAAAAAAGAAGATGAAAAGGAATCTATGTCCGTCCCCTGGTCCTAAGCTACCTCCCTACCAATTTCTAGCCAAATCGGTTCTGCCGTTCTTGAGTTATAAAATGTGTAACTAACACGACTTTCTTTCTTTTATATATTTCATTCATGATCCAGTATGTGTCTTTGACGAAGCTGTGAGGCAAATGTTTGCTTTTTTTAATATTTTACTATTTTTGATTTTTTTATCGTTGAGCCAATAAACATTCTAATTAGGTACTTCTTTTCTTTCTTTCACCACTTTTTTAACTAGGTACATCCTTTCATAAACTCCTGCAGTTCTATAATAACGTAGTTTTCGCTACACACTGGAATCTCGGCTCAGACTCATAATATATTCACCCTCTTTCTAGCCATACGGTCTTCCAATGTATCTACGTCTAGAATAGTGTTACCAGCTGTCCCGGTTTTGGTGCGACGTTCAATTTTTTAGCCTTCTCAGGATGTGTCAAATGTGTCTGATCATGACCCTCAGATTTAAATCATAAGATAGTTATTATCCGGGGTTGCGGAATGGTTATAATAGTTACCGTGACCCCGGAACATAAAGGGCTACCGAAGGAACATGAATTTTAGTCAGTAAAAGTCTGACACGCCCTCCCGCCCCGTCCCAGAACGGGAATTTGATGATTTAACACTCCCAAAAAAAATGGTTATTATATTTTGGTTTTACAGGTAACCAGCATTTTGGCGACAATCAACTAACTGACAAAGTGCTCAAGAAAGAAGGAAGGTAGAGACCAAGAGAATGAGACGAGGAAGATGGGTTTAAATTTATCTGGCTCATCCATTAAAACGTGCCACTTCTTCTTACCAGTTCAGCTATTTCACTAACGTCCCAATATTCCGAAAAAACGAACCAGTAGCAACACTAGTCTAAAGGTTATCTATACTAATATTATAAATGGGAAAGTGTGTCTGTCTGTCTGTCTGTATGTTTGTCTTTCTTTCACAGCAAAACGGAGCGACGAATTGACGTGATTTTTTAAGTGGAGATAGTTGAAGGGATGGAGAGTAACATAGGCTACTTTTTGTCTCTTTTTAACGCGAGCGAAGCCGCGGGCAAAAGCTAGTATTATATAAAGGTATATTAAAGGTTCTTCAGTGAGACGATTTTCTCAAAACTGCTTGAACAGAATTTCAATGTTACATTAGCATACAAGCATACATAATCTTGTTGTTCGATGCTCCCTAGGGCGAAGACCTCTTTCACGAGAATAGAAATAAATTGTCCGTCTGTGGCTTTTCAATTAACTAATTGATTGAAATTGAGTTCTAATAAGCTTATTTTACAACACGCATTTTACTAATGCTCCCTGCCAAAGAAATTCTAGACAAAAAAATTGGAAACAAAACCTTCCCCGGAGAAGTTTCTTTCTAATTCTTCTACAAACCTCTACCACGCAGATACCTTAACATCGGTCCATTAATCGGTTGATTGCAAATTTGTGATATCCGTTTTTTTGTACCTGCATTCTATACAAATAAAGATATTATTGTTATTGTAATACATTATGTTGCGATTAACGCACGATAAAACACAGTTGTGTTCCAGGAATCGCTTTAGCCTAGCTAAATTAATCTCCTAGCTTTAGCCGGTACGGGACTCGGGACGCATTATCGAAATAACGCATGCGATATTATCGACCAATAATAACGCAGCTGTGCGATATTTGCGGCACCTGAGGCTTTATACAAAACAATTTACTGTTGTTTTTTTTTTCACATTTATAAAGAACGTTCAAAAATACGTTTGAATCGTTTGGAGTTCATTATTTATTTTTGAAGAAAATGTCAAACAGGTGAAATTTTCCGGTGCTCGGAACTGGAAAATCCGATAAAAACTGTAGTAGCTAACTACAGAATAAAAACTATACCGGTTTAATCATGCGTTGGAATTAACCGGTTTTTATTGCTTAGAGCCTGTTTACCTATATGGCGAAACCTTTAACATAATGGGTTTTCTAGAAACCTTTTAAAAACCGGAGTAATCAGACAAAACCGAATTTACAAGGTTTTTGTGGCAAACACATACCTATAATAAGTACCGGGTTGAAAATTTTGCCGGTTTACAAGCTTTTGATGCTGTTCTTTTATCTGTTTTGTTACACAAGAAAAAAAATACGTCCAAGGTGCAATAACAATGCACTTTCTTTGTAACCTACTAAAAATACATACTTATATGTAAATCAAACAGGGAGTTAATAGGCACTTATTTCTACGTAAATTTGTATTAATAAACTTTATTTTTATTAAAATAATGTTATTCACATGTTGGTTACCCATTTCATTTGCAATAGTTCTAAAGTCATTCCTAGATTGTTCTATTTTCCTCAAAAAACACAACCCTCCTTTCGGAAGCCGGCTAAAAATGGAGCACAATAAGCAAATAAAAGTGGGGGGTAGGTACCAAAAAAAAAGCCCGACACAATAAGGTCTTTGAAGATTTTCGACCCGTCATCTCCTAAAAACATGAAAACTTAAACGGTTCAAAAACGCTGTCAAACAAAAGAGTTTATGCTACCAAGTCGTACCCACTTGCCCAATTAAATTTTCAAGGACGATCTCATTGTTCAAGGGCTCACGTTTTAGGCGTAAAATTAAAAAAAACACTTTTTATTAGAACACCTGTAATTTTTTCCGCATCCAAGACAGGCAGTCCGGAAAAGCAAGAATATTTTAGTCACTTAGTATATTTCTAATTTTATAAATATTTTATTTAATGTAACAAAATTATAATATTTATCCTTATGCGTAAGGATTTAAAAGGTTCCACGTCCCTTAATAATTTTATCGACCTTCCGATTTGCGGATTCGTAACGATGAGTAAAAATATTTACGATCTTTCAGATCCAAAAAGATTAATGGTACAAATCTTAAAGCTATGGCATGACAATGAATAACGACGGCTCTCCAGCAGTATATTTTTAACTAAACTCCAAATCATGGCTATTAATACAGCAAAGCTTAAAAATACCGAAAATTTCAGTAACTATTCGAAATAATATTTACCGTGATTCCAGGCTTCAGGTGTAATGAGGGCATGGGTCCAAATAATACCACTTATAAAATCACTTCACTCCACATTTACTGTAAAGGAAAATTTATTTTGTATTTTTTTTTAATAACCGCGAATATTTAGGGCGCGAAATATTACTGGCGCCGGACTCATGGTTCGATTGAATGTTTTGGTTGCGACGGGACGGGTTCACGTCCAATGTAATGATCGGATTACATTTTTGGTAACAGCGCCATCTGTTGTTATAGTCAAAAGGTTGATTCAAAATTTGAGTAGACTGTGTGACCACTTACTTCCTTAAATACCCTAAAACCTAACACGTTTAATTTGTAAAATTACTTTATTTGCTTTAATTGATATTGTGATTAATTAATATAATTTTAAAGACGTATTTTAAATCTTATACAAAAAGTTAAATCAAGTCTAAGCTTCCAAAAGCGCCATCTTTGATTTTCTGTGAAAACTACTATGAAGCTTAGTGAATGGCTGCACTAAATTCGTATCAACCAACCAAAACGAAGGGCGAATTTTACGCGTGCGCAGTGGAGGGGGCATCATAGTAAACCAGTGTGACCATATGTGGCAGGATCCTGCCTTTTTGGCAGGTTTAGCCCTTTATTTTACTCTCTGGCACATTTGTTTGACGTTTTAGAAAACCGGCAGTATTTGGCAGTATTAGCAATATAGGCTGACAGATTTGGAAGTATAGCCGCTACAGTCCACAAAAAGAGTAGGATGCAGTATCGAGAAGGGAAAAAAAGTAAATAGGAATTTTAAAATGCCTATGGCAACCTCATCAAAACAAAAACGCGGAATAGATAAACATGTAATAAATATTTTACATGTTAAACCAGGGCATTACTGAATATGGTGACTGCGTTTCATTCCAGCCAACTAAAGAAATGATTAAACAAATGACAAAAGCGATGTATAAAGAAAGTGATCAAGAAGAATCTTCTTCTTGATCATGAATGATGAATGTATAATTTAATTCAGTTCACTGTTAGACTTTTAGATCAATTATTTTACATAAAACTCCAAAAAATAATGTGTCTAATTATTTTAAATTTTTAAATTATATTGGCATTATTTTGGCATTTTTTTGCTTTAGATTTTGGCAGGAATAATCAGTTTTCTTGCCTAAGTGGGGCAGGATCTCTAATTTGAAGTTGGTCACACTGTAGTAAACTCACTCAATGAAAATAATCAGTAGGCATTTGTCGATAGTGTATATCCGTTGTGCCGGGTTGAATGTGCTGCTAAAGATTTGCGAAATTTTATAATCGCGGTAACGCCTACACCCGGTTTAAAAATAAACTTTGTGTTAGTGCATAGTGACTGGATTTTGTGAAAAATGGCCACACCAAACGCACCAGTAAAGAAAGTGCCGATACACTTGCAGGTAAGAAATTTTTAATTCACACCTGTTGTTTTCGCTTTTATTCGTTATAAAGAAATAATTAAGACATTTTTTCTCAAAGAAAACGTCTTCTACTGCGGTCTAATTACTTCGATAACATTATAAAATTACCACAACGTTATTCTTTGCCAAAATCTGCCCGGCTGAATAGTCTGACCTGATTTTCATTCAAAATATAGGTTGTCGGCGGTTATTGCGAAAATATAGTCAGTTTTATGTACCTACCTAGGTATATCTTGTAATTTTAAGTCTGTTGAAATCTTACGAATGTTCGTAAATTCACTGACTTAATAGGTATTTGGTACTCACACAAAGAGAAAAATGCTAAAAGATATGAAGGTATAAGAAAAATCTTTTTGACAACATTTCGGTTATTAAACGAATTTATCGCGGCGATAACACTATCGTATGTTATAGGCAATGATGGTTATAGGTACTATTTTTATCGCTGTAGTTTTATACGCTATACCTACTAACTATTAAATTAACTGTGTGTCTCGAATATTTAGTAACCGCCATTTATTCACATTTACGTACAATAAATATACCTAGCTACGAAGGTACCAGCAGAATGCCAACAGCTTTTCCGCAAAGGTACCTATTTAAATATTTACGATAAAATCTGTAACGTTCCCACATGCCTATTGTTTTATATTTTTTTAGTCAGTGACACGAATTTATCTTTCTGAATTCAACTTATTAATTAGAGACTTTGTAGGTACGCACACAGAAGTAATTTTAAGTGAATAAATTCCCATTGCTCAGTCACGCAACCAAAAAAATGGCAATAAATAAAATTGTAATGTTGTAGCCTTGATCCCGGTGAATGACCTCATTTATGAGCCCTTCGGGCGCTTCGGGGTTTCTAGGGACCTTCGCCGTTAGGTTGGCAGGATACGTGACATGCGCAATGGCTACGGGATTTAAGATGAATGCGGGCAAAACGTGACTGCGAATTTGTCCGGACATTTCTTTTGTTGCTAGAGACTATTGTTTCTTCACATAACCATTAAAAATTGACGTTTATTTTTGGTATAAGTTTTGGGTTCCTACCCATGTATTTTGATTGTATTAGATAGATTTTCGCGAGGGTCTGTCTACGCCCTATCTATCCCAAAAGTCAACAACCCCGTGAGATGTGAGATTGCCAACTTGTCTGTCATTTAATTTTGCAGTTACGGCTGTTAGCGGCTAGATACACTAGTTACAAATGAGTCTTTTTATTATCATCAGTATTCCTAAGTACTTAATGTATATTTTGCACATTCGCCGTAATTCTTCTTAATAACCTACATCTGAATAAAACATTGGCTACCGTCACGCTAAGACCCACGGGAACGGAGCAGTAACCTAACTGAATATGGGTGGAACCGCGTGGGACCGTGGATAACAGTTATCACTGTTATATAAGTTATATGGACTACTTGTAATAATATATTATAAGCAGTGATCGGAGTAGGTAGAGTGATTTTACGTACTTGCATCATGAATAGTCATAGAAATCATAACATGGATAATCCTTTATTCCGGGATTTCATTTTCGTATTTACGGGATTGAATCAAATATTGTGAATGAAGATTTTTAAACTAATACATTTGCAATGTATAGATTGCGATAGTTAAACGTTTAAAATTGTTTCTCTTCATTCATATATGTATTTTTATTATAGAAGGACGATCACATATTCTATAAAAAAGACAGCAAATGGGTAATACATTTCTTATTTTTATTGATATGTTCTTCATCCTACACATTACAATGTTTGAAATTCCTAAAAAAATATTTTTTACGAAATCCCGGGATCCCGGAGGCATATCCATATTAATATATACGTGCCGGAGCATTGACCGCAAATCACTCTACCTACTCCGATCACTGATTATAAGACTCACTAATGTACGGTCAGCAAAGTAGATAGGTATGCAGGGCCGTCATCTACAATTGGGTAGTTTCCACCATTAACCAATAAATGTTAGACACAATTCCTATAAAACCTCTATTAATTTCACCCTAATAAATTCAAGGTTCATTTTCAATTTGCTATAAAATTTGATTTTTAGTTGTTTTGAAATCAATAAATAGATAGTCAATTGAGTTGTTATTTTAGTGACGTCTTAAGTCGCCATTGCCATACAAAATCTATTGGAGAATGGCGTTTTGACAGCTCATAAAATGTACGTCAATTGATAATGGTGGAAACTTCCGTATTACCGTTTTCTTGAATACCAAGGAATGTATTCAAATGAAATTTAACCTGATTGAAGAACTAGTCATTTTCTACTATAGTTTAAATTTTTATTATAAAATATCCGTAAGTTTTTGAAAAAACTTAAACTGTATCTGACAGCCCTGCGTACTTATCTACTTTGCTGACTGTACACTTAGTATGCAAATAAATAGGTACATTGAATTGAAAAAACAGTATTCCTCAGACCTAGGTACATAGCAAAGGCGTGATGCAGTCTTTTTCGTGGAAAATCTTGGCCCGAGGATTTAAAAGCCAATTCGTCCGACGTAATTTTTCATTAGTTTCATCCTAAACTGAGAAAATGGCATTAAATCGAAGATTAGGTCCTTCCAAGACTTCCAATGCTTTCGCCTCTGCGTTCCAAAATTTTCGTTGTGAATAAAAAAAAATTGAGGCGGCTGTTTAGTCTGCCTATTTGTAGACTAGGTAGGCTAGGCTAAATAGAAGTATAGAAATTAACATAAAATGATAAAATATTTTGGGTTCAAATGAGGTAAGCACTGCTTATGTTTCCCTTTAAAAAAATCCATGTCACTACAGTGTTTCAAATATAAGAAGTGCAATTTGACGCTTCTAACCTACTGAAGAATAGGGATTGGGTTAAAAAAATCGATTACTACAATATCCGATTTATACGAGATATTGATTTCATTTCTTTATAATTTATAATCGATTTAAGTTACAGATTTATTTATTTTATGACTGTCAATTTCTGAATTTTAGATGAAAGAAATTCTCAAATTCTCACTTGCCAGTGTTGCCAAATTAAAAGAAAAAATATTTTTTTGTCAGGACTTGAGCACGAGCGATTTTGCTTACAAAAACTTATTAAAATTATAATTACTATATGTTTAATTTTAAATATGCTTTCTCGTTGACGTTTAGAAATCATCAAAAATATATTTAAATAATAAATGTCGCTTTCATTGACGAAAACGATCGTTATTAGTAAGTTCGATTATTCGGTAATTTTTAACGATTATTGGTATACAAGTGAATTTGAAGAGTCACAACATTACGGTATCGTACCTTACTACGTGACTTTGACACGACGTCGAGAAAAAATATTATTTATTGTCAACAATGGTTATATTGCTTTGTTTGAAAAATTTTAATGTAAATTAAGTGATTAAGAATTGTGTAGTTTGTGATAAAATAAAAATAACTTTAAAATTACGTGGTTTTACGGAAGAAATAAATGTCAATTTTTGAGTTACGCATGTACAAAGTTGTGTCGTCATGAAAAGTATGAAACGTCAAATTGCACTTCTAATATTTGAAACATTGTAGTATGTACGGTCAGCAATTTAGATAGGTATACAGGGCTGTCATCTACAATTGACGTTTTCTTGAATACCAATGAACGTATTCAAATGAAATTTAACATAATTGAAGAACTAGTAATTTTCTACTATATTTTATATATTTTTGAGAAAACTTAAACTGTATCTGACGGTCCTGCATACTTACTAGTTTGCTGACTGTACTAACAAGAAAAATGACGATTTCATGTCTGATAGACTACGAGACATCCAAATAAGCGGATGACAGTTGTTTCTTCAATCAGAACGGAAACTGACAATCCGGGAAAACGATGGAAAGGAAAGAGGAGTTTATCATCGACAAACAGATTAGAGGAATTGGAGAATTACCGTCATCTTGTTAAACTGCATTTTGTTACAATGTTCAAGACTTCAAGCCATCCTATGATTTTCCTGCCGGAGTTGCGGAATAGTTCTAATAGTTACCGCGGCCCCGGAACATAAAGGGCAACCAGAGAAACAAGGGTGGGTTTTAGTCAGTAAAAGTCTGACACTAAGGGCGGGAGAATTCATTTGATGATTTACCATCCACAAAAAAAAATATTTTATTCTCGTGACTTATAACTTCATTAACTTCGTTAAAACCATGCCTAGGGTTCCGTTCACGAAATGTGCTAACGGGACCATTAGCAAGGTTTCGCCGAACGACTGTGTAGGTATCTTAATAACCGTACCTAATGGTTACTTAGATCAATAATTACTAAATGTGGTGTATAGACTCCTGGGGTCTATAATATACCTGGTTTGGTTTGGTTTGCTGGAAAATAACTCAACTTTGAAAATTGAAACACTACTCTCCAGATTTTACCTTAATAATAATGTGGTAATCATAAAATATGACACATACAGGTCTTGAAATTTTCTCATTGTGTATTTAAAATTTTCAACCAACAAATAAGTACAGAACCCTTCATCTGCTGGCTCATACACATAACCGCCATTTATAATTTCCAGATCTTAATCATTGTGCCATAGAGCGATTAAAATAACTGTTTATTCGCTTAACAATTCCTATTATTCACTCACACTCACAGCTACGAAAACACTCGAAAATAGTAACACAGTTAGTATTAAAATTCAAGGTTAATTTCGTTAACATCTTTAATTCAAGCACCTCTGTTCAAGTGGCCACAGAGTAAAAAAACCGGTCTACCAAGCTTACTGATAAATTAATTGTCGTGTCATTATTTTCGTGTCGTTTCTTTGATTGGATATAATGATGCTATGGTGGTCACTAATAGTGTTTTTTTTTTGTTTCCGGCTTAAAATAATAATAAAAGTTTATTAATGTCCTACTGCAGGGCAAAGGCCTCTTCTTTTGATGGTACGATCATTGATAGGCATGGTTGGTCTAGGCAGATTGTCGATTTCGGTCTTAATTCATTAGATGTTCAGCCCCTAGACAAGTGGCATTGTAGAATAGATAGCGAAAACGAATAGATTGTCCAATGTATGGAATTGACATAAGCTTTCGCTAAACAATTTGACATCTCCATATACATTTGACAATCTATTCGTTTTCGCTATCTATTCTACAATGCCACTTGCCTAGGGGGGGCAGGTTTCCTCGCGATGTTTTTCCTTCATCGACGAAAAACTTTAGATAGCATTTTCATCTAAAAAAGACACATTGGTACCTGCCCGGTTTTCAATCCACAACATCTTACAACGGAAAAGTTCAAATTAACCACTAGGTAATTACGATATTTAACCTTTAATTAAGAAAAATGTTACTATTATGTTACTTTGAAGTTAAATTTAGACCTCGCTTTGAAGGCTACGGCCTTGAGAATTTACTCAAACCTGAGCCAGCTTTTATGATTGCCACGAAATATTAATGCTTTGTTTCTTGCTAAATATAAAGCGAGAAAATGGGTCTATTAGACCAATTTTTTCCACCCAGTCTTGATTATTAAATTTTAATTATTGAGACAGTACAATCTTTTTTTCTACAAAATTAACTAAGATAAACAAAAAATTGAAAAGCCTTTCAAATTAACTTATCATATTTTTTTTTTATTACTATTTTTATTTACTTCTAAGTAGTCTAAATTTACATATAAATACATATTTAAGCATGTATCTAGCTCTAAAATGGCCTTCAGGTCCGCGAGTTTAACGTTAGTTTAAATAATATGTATGTAAAGTCACGCATAACACAGGAGAAATTCCTACCCTGGGGCAATATAAAAAAGAAGTACACACCAAACACTACCCATATCTATAAATTCTATACTACCTATGCTGCAAAAAATATTCTGTGTAGCTAAGCCTTTATTCAGTGCGTTGAACCAGTAACAACACTCCCCCAAGCATGTTACTTGGTAATAGACCTTTTTACACATTATTATGGTACAACAACATTATCAGAGTTATCAGACCGTCAAATAGAAGTTTTATTTGATTGATGTACTGTATGACTGACTGTACGCTGTGACTAGAACTTTTCTTAGGGCCAAGCTATACGAAGATGTGAAGTTAGTCGCTCTTATTTACTCTTTGATAAAGTATAATTTGCATTGATTCCAGCTGACCATCATACATCCCATGTGAAGATAGTTGGATAGGTGGATGAATAGATGTATGGATAGATGGATGGATAGATTAATGGGTAGATAGATGGATAGACCGATAGATAGATGGATGGTTTTGATGATGATGTAAGTTTGTTACTATTTCGCGTAAATACTTCTGAACTGATTTTGATAAAGCTTTACAGGAATGCAATAAATTAGAATAACTTATAATTAATTGTTACATTTAAAATTCATTAGACTAGATCGATAAACACATTAAATTACTCTAACAAAATTTCTATTTCCACAAGTTTATACGGTACTCTCGGTGAGCGAGTCCGACTCGCACTTGACCGGTTTTTTATGTAGGAAGTAATCTTTGAAATTAATGATACGATTCAGTTTTCTTCTCTGATAGAAATCTACATTAATCCAGAGTGCTATAGCCAGTACTAATATTATTTAATGTGAAAGATGTTTGTTACTTTTTCACGCAAAAACTACTGAACGGATTATGATAAAACTTTACAGTCATATAGCTTATACATCAAATTAACACATAGGCTACATAACATCACGCTAGGACCTACTGGAGCAGAGCAGTAATCAAAAACATAATATAACGCAGGTGAAACCGCGGGGGACAGCTAGAGGCTATAAAGTTACCCGCAGACAAAGTCACGGGCAAGAGCTAGTAAGTCGTTATTCTTTTTTTTTTATTCTTATGGGCTTGCTCTTGGTCCTAGACTAGCCCGAGGGCATACCGGGGCCTACTTGTTCCTGGTAGCACAGTTTTTGTTATTATTTGTAGTATTTTTGCCCAGTACGGACAAGACCTTAGATAATTAAACATGACATCTTTTTGTTATTCTGTCCGTCAAGGGCGCTTATAAATCGAAAACTGCTCAGCCGTATTACGTGACTGTTTTTTTTACTCATTAATGATGTTCTCAGGCTAGGTCAGGCATTTGTATGGTTAATAATAGAATAGTACCGTAATAAGGTGAATGGGAATTATATGTCTCAATCGCAATAACTGAAATGCTATACAAATATTTCAAATACACAAGTCTATTTGTTTGTCCTTTTTCATTTCTAAACCGCAGTACCAATTTGTGATGTATAAAGTACAGAAACTTCGTAATACAGGCTATTTTCCTTTTTTTCGTCAGCTCCTAGCTTCACATAGCAAACATAATTTTATTTTCCTAAAGAAACAGGGAAAGCTTCTTGTTATTATAAGTAGAAACCTTATGTTTATGCATCGGTCACTAAGGCTGCTTTCCCATTGGCGGTTTTTGAGCGTTGGCGTTTCTCCAGCGTCTGATATCGTGACTATTTGTGACGCAGACGTCTTGGAAAAACGCTAACGCTCTTTAAACGCCAGTGGGATACCGGCCTGTTGCGCGGAATGTTTATAATAGTTACCGTGACCCTGGAACATAAAGGGCAATCGAAGGAACATGAGTGGGTTTTAGTCAGTAAAAGTCTGACACGCCCTCCCGCCGCACCCAGGACGGGAGCAGTCGTTTGATGATTTCACACTCACCAAAAAAAAAAAGTGGGATACCGGCCTAAGTGCCAGTGATCTTAACCTTTCGACGATTAAGCGGCAGCCGGCTGTCGGGCTGCTATTGTCTTTCTATTGTGTCTCGAATCACGTGTGTTCGAAGGTTTAATTTGTCCTTAGTGGTTGAAGAAACTTAGTAATCAATTAGTATGTTTGTAGGCTGAATCGTGGGAAGTCCTAAACTAACATAGATGTTATATAATGTAGATCTACTTCATTTATTTATTACAGAAGGCGTTCTTTAATTACTTTATTGCGTAATAAATGTTTGTTGAGTGGAATGACTAATACAGTCTAGTATCTACCACATCTGTTAAAAGTTTATCCATTTGCGTGGCTATCCGTTACGATCTGGACCTGTTGCTTTATACAATCGAGTTTTATTTGGGTTTAGAGTCCTGTAAAATGAACCAATTTTCGTAAATTTTGGATCATTTTTCAATATCAGACAAAGAAACAAGAAAACTCTTGGGTTTAACCAAACCCAAGAGTTTTCTTGTTTCTTTGTCTAGCACAATAATAATAATACCAGCCTATTACTGCTCCATTGCAGGGCCTCTTCTCATACGGAAAAGGCACTGGTCACCACGCTTGCTCAAGGCAGATTCAATTCAATCAATCCTTTCCGTACGACAACTGTATATTTTCCATGCAATCTTGTTACAACATCACATAACCCCCTACGTTAAACTTAAGAAACGTCGTAAAGACTTGATTTGTTCCCTTCCACAAACCCGTTACGCTTTTACGAAAAAGTTTTTCTTTTATCTTGGTCCTTTCATGTATAACAAAATTAATGCTAATATCTCAATATATTGTTTATCAGATCACGAATGCAAATCAGCAGTCCGCTCGTTCCTACAAAATAAAACGTATGACGAAACAGAATCATTTCTTCTCACACTATCATAAAATACACGCATTCACAAAATTACCCTC
Source organism: Athetis lepigone (assembly GCA_033675125.1). Taxonomy (NCBI): domain Eukaryota; kingdom Metazoa; phylum Arthropoda; class Insecta; order Lepidoptera; family Noctuidae; genus Athetis; species Athetis lepigone. The sequence goes on along the minus strand of CM066234.1, from coordinate 5,233,772 downwards.
AATACACCCATACACACAAAAAACATACACACACACTACACATAAACACACCTACTCACATCTGATACATACTCTAACACTTTCTTATTCTTTTCATTTTAATGTAGTTATTAAAATTGTCACTCAAAACACTTGTTGATTTATAATTATAGAGGGATACGGCACTGTTTCTCTTTACTACAGGCTATTAAGTAGCCTATCTAAGAGGACAGCACCCCATCCTTTCATTGTAGTCAAGTAGATTTATATGTATAAGTGTAACTATTCCATTGTATTTACTACAGCACCTTTGACGCAATAAAGTTTTTATTTATTATATTTATAGATTGGCGATGTCGGACTCGTATTAACGACAAGTCCTGGTTTACTCACGATGTTTTCCTACACCGCACCGGTGTCTGTAATGTCCAAGATATATTTTAGAAAGTACACATGAGTTGAAAAGGTCACATTGATACTTTCCGAAATGTGTATAACATAGCATTAGCAACAAGTAGCATAATAGGGTGCAAAGTGCAAATAATCGAAATGAATATGTAATCATCGCAAACACGATGAAAAATCATTTATCAAGTTCTTAAAAGAATCCAGGTGGATTTTTTCACCACTCTTTTCGCAGCTGGGTTTAAGCTGTTAAGAATTTAAGTGCTTTAAAATCCTTTTGAAGCTGAGGACGGATTGACAGCAGTATTCTGTCAATCAGGGCCATATGGTGGTTGGCTTGTGGCCTATTTTTGGCCGGATACCTCATTGCGTAGACGCAATTTAGGGAGATAGTTTTAGTGAAAAAGTATCATCATTAACACCTTGTTCTTATCAAATGTATTTGACATTAAAGTCAAATTACTAAACCAATTAGTAGGTTAGTTAGCATTTCAATTAGTGAACAATAAGGTACTATAGTTTTATTCTGACACAAGCTTAAATTGAAAAACTAAAAATACTGGCCTGAAACAGCGATAAAGACGCAATTCAATCGTTCGGCCAAACCGTCTTTAGGCAATAGTTCATTCAGTCGAACGGTCTTGGAACAATCGTTCGTTCTGGCGCGAATCTTCGGGCAACAGTTTATTCGGCAATCGTTCATTCTGGCAACCATTTTTCGGGCAATGCCACAATGTACTTATTGCCTATAGCAAGGCTAAGCTGAGGAGTAAGCAATGTTTTACGCATTATTTTATTGCACCACACCTACACATTATTATCTCAAGATATCAACCATCTTTGTAGTGACTCGAATGCTATAATACGTTAATCAAAGCATTAACATTTATTATTGTTTGTACATTTTTATTGAACAATAGTAAGAATCGCCATTAGTCAATATGCATTCGTTATCATCAATCATAAATGCTATTGAGGTAACACTCGAATTTTGGGCACGCCGTTATAGCGGCGGTAAGACCCCTCTTTGAGGAGTGGCTGGAGAGGCGTCATGGCACTCTCACGTTTCGCTTGACACAGGTCCTCACCGGACATGGTCAGTTCGGGAGGTTCCTGTGTCGGATTCGGGCGGAAGCGACGCCTGGGTGTCACCACTGCAGTAACGGTCGCCTGGAGGACACGGTCGAGCACACAGTGGAGGTGTGCCGCGCATGGGCGCACCATCGACGTGTCCTCGTAGAGGCGATCGGCGGCGGTGACCTCTCGCGCCCGGCGCTGGTTCAGGCCATGCTTCGGGGCGAGACGGAATGGGATGCCGTCGCCTCCTTCTGCGAAGCAGTTATGCTGGTGAAGGAAGCGGCGGCGCGCGAGAGGCAACGACGAGCCTCTCGCCCCGGACTAAGACCCAGGCGAAGACGTCGAGAGTCGCAAGACGACTACCGGCCACCGTAGGCGCGGTTCTGCGGATGGCGAGCGATGGGTAGCTCGCCGCCCGGCTAGGACCAGGACCGCGTAGACGGCGCGTTAGTGTTCCACGCGCGCCTCAAAGAGAAGGAGTCAGCACAGGAAGGGGCCCAACAGGGCCAACGCCTGCCGGGGTTGCGGAATGTTTATAGTGGTTACCGTGACCCTGGAACATAAAGGGCAATCGAAGGAACATGAGTGGGTTTTAGTCAGTAAGAGTCTGACACGCCCTCCCGTCGCACCCAGGACGGGAGCAGTCATTGGATGATTTCCCACTCACCAAAAAAAAAAAAAAAAAAAAAAAAAAAAAAAAAAAAAAAAAAAAACACTCGAATTTTGCGATAGCATGTTTGACTCACTATGTTAGTCAGAAATTGGTACTGTTTAAGGTCATAGCTCATTACAGCCACCCGGCAGCCACTCCGCACCGACTCGCCTTATAACCGAGGCGATCCGGTGACGCTACGGAGTTGATAGTGAGCGCATGCCCATACAAATCCATATAAAGAATACAAGCCGCAGGAGGCGAGTCGGTGCGGAGTGGCTGCCGGGTGGCTGTAATGAGCTATGACCTTTAGTGTGTTTTAGCTTATGATCTAAGAGCCAGTGCATACCACGTTTTTTAACCGCTCTATCGACGGGCGTTTTAGAAACGTGCGTCGACGACGCGGTTTTCTCCTTCAGAGCAGTTTATTGTTTGTTTGACACGCGTTTGTTTAGTGAATACAAACGCGATGCTAACGCGCGTGTGTATCGCTACAAACGCGCGTCGACAGCGCGTTTAAAAACCGTGATGTGTTCAGGCTCTAAGACCTACAGTCGTCTGACGTCATTTCAGCATTTCTGAAATTATGGTCATAGGGGATCATGTCGATAAGTTGGAGACTTGCCAGTAATTCAATTTGGGGCCCTTTTAGGTATAAAAGTCTAGTAAAAGAATACGGTTGGTTGACTAACCTAGGTAAATAGTTAAACAAAGTTCCGAGTCATTTGCCTAGCTGTTTGATTAAATGCCTAAATACTTTTCAGGCCTTTAGTTGATGGGCGCCGTATAGTAAAGAGGGTTGGCAGTTAATAATAAAAGGGCGACACATAATCTTTCACTAGATTTTAGGTAGGTACTTATAAAAAAAATTTAAATATTTCATTTAAGTATTTTCTAAGAAATAAAATTTAGCTAGACAAAAACGCATATCCCTTCCAAAAGTTCTTTCCTTCCTAAAGTTTCAGCCAGACTACAATGACGTAAGGCAAAACATTCTCCCGACTTCAAGTCTAAACAGACGAAATCACAAGCACTAGTGTAGAACAACCAACCATAAAACCGATTCACAAAACGGTATTCCACCTTGACATTCACCGCAACGGTATCGCACTGCATTTCCGACAATACCACTAATGTACCAGGTTTATTCCCGTCCAGTACAAACCCAATTAACATGTAAATATTCAAACTGGTACAGTTAGCAAAATTAACGGCGTCAACGTCCGGTACACTCGTTTTCTATTGCAAGATAGTTTCCTATGTCCCAAAACCACAAATATCAACCTTACGAGCTTTATCATAGGACTGAAATCGCCTGTTGACTTTCCTATTCGTTCTTGCCATGAAATAGAAGCTATTCTTACCATACCATAGGGGATCTTCCCCTACAAAGGGCCATAAACAATGATTTACGCATGCGTTAAACATTTAAACTTAGTACCTTATTAAAAACGTGCGGTTAAAACATGGCGGACGTTATTCGGAGAAAATCAATGAAATTGTTCGCCGAAATTGTTGAACGGGTCATAATTTCTATGGGCAATATAAGTTGGTTTAAAACGGAGAAATTATTACGGAGAATTCTTAGGATTTTAAATATTTTCTTTCGTGTTTGTTATTTATTGGTGTAATGTAAGTTTTGCTGAAGGAACCTTGACCTTGGGTTAGTTTTGTAAATAAATAACTTCAGCCAAGACTTTCTTTAATGTGCTAGTAATAAAACTATGGTAGAATTTTGACGGTCACTTGATACAATCGTTACTTTTGCGATACGATCTTACTAACCCCTTGCTCATTCTTAATACGTACTTGATTCAAAGAATGTTTATTACTTTTAACTAGTATTTGTTTTGTTATTATATTTAGTTCGGTTTATTTTATTATTAATTAGCCCGTACTGTCCCACTTTTGGCGCTATTCATTCATTCCATCAGCCACGATACAGCGCCATGCTTTTCCAAACGTTAGTCAGCCATGTCGTGGACTATTGCGGCTCCATCTAAACAGACTAAGTTGTAAGATATGCTGTAGCAATATTATTTTTATATCAAATAAAGTGGCCTTAAAATAGTCATCTACATCGCCGTTAGCTGGAAATTTGGCAGAATTGGCACTTTGAATGGTAATGGGTTCTGGACAGGGTTTAAAGCCAGTCCCTGGCCCATGCGGTGTGACAACCAATCGACATTGCAGCCTGCGTGAATGATCGAAACCACCTGGTGTTATGTCACTTGCAATTCTTCAACTCCAAAGGTGGGGTTGAGAATTGCAAGTGGCGATGCCAATCTAAAGACTAGGGTAGTTAAACCGGTTACTTAAAAAGTTACCGGTCGTTGTATTGTCTAAACTACTTAGTTATGTTTTATACTCTTTCTAGGGCTTGATTGCAACTAACTGTAGAAAATTTCGACTAAATCGAATCATCATCAACACCATTTATGACATTCATTTGATTCATTAAAAGTATTTCTACAGAGTTGCGTTTCACACCTTCATTCGTTGCACTGTTTATAACAGACTTATGTCATATGGTCATGGAACAATTGTGTTACATAAGAATAATTTCTAGGCCTATAAGGTCATTGAAAACACAATAAACAGCTCTCGAACATGCAAAGTAACCAAATGATCCAATCTCAGACAATTTGGCAATTTGATTCGTTTATTAGGCCTAAATGCTCTGCTTTCGGATGGCGATGTTCAAGGATTTTTGTAGAAAAAGCCGGTCATTGTTGTATGCTAAATTGTGGTTTAACTGCCTTTTGCTTTGATCTGTAATTTATATGACATCATTGTTTTTATATTGTGTTTATTACAATAGAAACTAGTGTATTCATAATACATACATTCAAGCCTGTTGTTATTTGTAAACTTTTGATAACACAGTTAAAAACATGTATCGGTTTTTTTAAGCCCGTGTAAGATTTAACATTGTATATTATTATGCCTTTTCTTTGTAATATTAGTTTAAAATATTTCGATCCCCTATAGATAACTGTTTGGATTAAAGATTGATATATCAACACGACATGAAACTTGGAAACTATGTTCTTTGTGAAGAGTCGGCAGCCGCTAAAAACCCTGAAGGCGTGAAGTAGGAGATGGATGTTCCAACATCCACACAGACAAAGCCGCCAGCGAAAGTTAGTAATGGAATAAAAGTAGTCTCTGGTCAAAATCATTCTGAACCAAGGCTTCAAAGCACCATTAACAAAGAAAAAACCATCACTAAAGTTTCTTCCACTCCATGAAGTAAAACACGCATTGTTACTTAACAGTGCGTGTTATATTTAACTTTTTTTAGAAAACTACTTAGTTTTCTAGCTTACAATGTCGAACAATGCGTCTGCGCAACCGTTTTCACTTTAACTTGAACATCAGGAAATGTATGAAAACAGAAATGTCAACTGTTTTATGAGTATACTAATGAGTTTAGCGAGTTGAAAGATGCGGAAGCTTTTGCTAGTCGTCGGAATTCAAACTGGGTTTATGGAAAATGGTTGTAAATTGGCGGATGCTGTAAATACTGGGAAGGAAGGAGTAATTAGTCTTGAAGATTGTATAAAATAATATATCAGGCTATTATTGTCCGGGTCAAAAGGGATGAAGACCTCCCAGTCAGCATATTTGCCATTCTATGATGCAAATATCCGGATTTGCGAAAACCTACAGATCTCGTGTTATTCTAATCCCCTGGTGGTTATTTTTTGCATTAATACTATGATTGTTCTTATCTAATAAAATTAGATAAGAACAATCAAGAGTATCATAACTGGGTTATCGGACCGGAATAAATGTAGAACCCTTGCAAATGCGGCTCGCACTTGACTGTTTTTTTTTCTACTTGTTTAAACAGTCGTTCATGTGGTTTTGAATGCTTACATCTCTCTTTCGTTGAAATAACTCAAAGCTGATTCCTGAGTATAGAATTTTCGTTAAGATTGGTCTCGGTGGAGGCAGCTTTGAAAACGACTGTTGCAGATAAATCTACAGTTAGGAGAATGACAGGCAATCGTTTGTCAATCTCGTCCGTCCATCACTTACCGTGCCTCAGGGATATTGCGCTATTTTACTGCCCTATTGTATGATTATTTCAAACTGTTTATGTTTAACATTAGCATCTGTTACTTTCTAAGTGTCTGTTGCTCTTCGGAATATTGGCCATTTAAGAAGATGGATGAAGGGAGATTCTGTTGTGTGAATCTGTAGTGAAGATGAGAATGTTGAATATTAGAAGAACAAGAAAGAGTAGAGCGAAAAATAAAAACAATATGTATTAGAGAATTATGACAGCGGCTCTAGTAAGGTTAAAAGGAAATCGTTTGTATGGGGATGAAACGCATGTGATGAATATAGGATGTTATTTATCGTGATGTCTAAGGCTCAATTCACACGTACCACAACCACACCACAGCGACAACCACACCACAACGCCGCGATGTGGTCGGGCGTAAATTTTGTATTGAAAATGAATATTACAATTCACACGCACCACATTTTGTGGTTGTTATCGACCACCTGTGTAATACGACTACATCGCGACGGCAACGCGGCGGCAGCGCGGCCACATCGCCACGACATGACGTCCACGCGCGCCTAGCTGGCGCCTGCGCTAACCACATCGACATTTTGTGGCTACCACAACGCAGCTGCAAAAAGCCGCTGCGACACTATTCACACGTAACCACATCTTGACCACATTTTGTCGCTGCGACGTGGTGTGGTTGTGGTACGTGTGAATTGACGCTAAGTTGGTGCTTGCGCCCATATATCATTTTACTTGGACCCTCCAAATTAAAACGAGAATTCACTTAGCCGGCTAAGTGAATTCTCGTTTTAATTTGGAGGGAGAGAAGAATGCTGAAGCAAAAACCGATATTGTAAAATTGATATGAAGGAGAAAGGAGTGAGTGACGGTTGATAAGTTGACGTCAAGGAAGTCAAAAACGTTTCGAACCGACCCCAAGTAAAATGATATATGGGCGCAAGCACCAACTTAGACATCACAATAAATAACATCTTAATATTCATCATCATCAGCCGGTAGACGTCCACTGCTGGACAAAGGCCTCCCCCAAAGATCTGCACATGCATCGGTCCTGCGCCACCCGCACCCAACGGAACCCGAAAATCTTGATGAGATCATCGGTATCCTTGTTTTTTTTTTAATACAAATTTTACATCTCTCGTTTAAATAAAACAAATGTTTGCTTTAGGGTGTAGTGACTCCATTTCCTCCGAACGAAAATAGCCATAGCCAATGTCAAGCAGAGATTATATCGGATAATCTATGGTTCTGTGAAGGAGATGCGCTTCCGATGTCAGACCACATGTTTAAAAAACTTCTTATTTGTGGTTCCGATGTTTATGGTGGCCGTTTTAAAACGTTCACATATCAAAAGTTTTTTAGAAGTGTTGTTTATTGAGGAAATTATATTTCAATTACGATAAACAAGAAAAACAGTGTATTATTCCTTTGACATAATTATACTTTTTTTATTGGTAATTAAACTTTAGACGACCAAGCGACAGCCGGATGTCGGGCTGAATGTCTTTCGTGTCTATAATGACGTGTGTTCGAAAGTTTAAGCTTTTGCACGTTTAAGGTCATAGCTCATTAGAGCCACCCGGCACCCACTCCGCACCGACTCGCCTTATAACCGAGGCGATCCGGTGTCGCTACGGAGTTGATATAGTGAGCGCATGCCCATACAAGTCCATATAAAGAATACTAGCAGCAGGAAGCGAGTCGGTGCGGAGTGGCCGCCGGGTGGCTGTAATGAGCTACGACCTTAACAGACCAGAAAAAAACAGAGGAATGCAAAAAAAATGTTATGGAATATCCTAAAATTTTCCAAAGGATCGCAAAATGTGTATCTGAAAATAATAAATATTATACCTAAACAAATGTGTACCACAGCAAATTCCGTTCATCTGTCAAAGCTTAAAATAAGTTTTCAGATTCAAGTCGTATACCTATCTATTTATATGTAATAAGTTTATTAAAACCAATAGTAGTTGTTGCTCTGTGAAGAGAGAATATATTTTTACAACAAATTTGTATCATACTATAGTTAATACAAACATCACTTACAATAAACAACTAAAATACAACTATACAATACCTGTGAAGAGAAACAACAATTAAAGCTATTGCTTTAATATTCTTTCTCAATTAAAACACAAACCAATATTATCTCTTCTAAAAAATAAATATAACGATGTCTTATTTCCTTTATTGTCATTGTCATTGCAATGACCATAGATACACACAAATGAGGATGGATACAAGGGATACATATTACATACTCATTTACATCTCCCCTCCCCCACAAATAAAAAAAAATCAAATTAGTTCAGGTACTGGTATAATTTTTGTAATGTGAAACAAGTTTGATTCGCATTTTTTGTAGCCTGTATCAATTTTATAAATTGAGTTGGAAATTTTTTCTAAAACTTTATAAGGTCCAATTTTTAATTCATCTAGTTTTTTCCTATTTAATCGGTTACCATTTTCCACATATACAGAGTCCACATATACTTTTAATTCGTTATATTTTCTGCTTTTATCGAATTGTTGCTTATTGTAATTATGTGAATTTATAGTTCTTTCCAAAGCTATTTTTCTATCTTGAAATAAATCCTGTTGTGTTTTATGTTCTTTTAATTCGTGTGGTAAGATATTAATTACTTTTCCTTCCATTAAATATGTTGGGGAAAATCCCGTCACAGTATGTTCAGTTTCATTATATCTCTGTGTACATTTATGAGCGATAGTTGTCCAAGCTATTTTATCGTGTTTTTCATTAATTGTACATCTTATCTTGTTAACTAATGTCTGATTTAAACGTTCATTTAAACCATTCGAAAAGGGCGCATTTACTGCAGTAAAAATGATAGGTATGTTCTCTTTCTCTAAAAAACTTTTAAATTCTTTCGAATTTATGCCTGGATATTGATCTGACAGAATCATGCCAATTTTATTTACAGGTATAATTTGTTTTATAAGTTTTATAAAATCATCTGCATTTTGGGTCTTCGATGTCCTGATGTAGGCATATCTAGTGAAATGATCTACCACAAGATGTAGATATGTTTTTGTAGAGCGAGAACCACCAAAGCCACCAATGGTATCAATGGAGACGATTTCGAAGGGATAAGTAGCAGGCCCCAAATGTGACATTAATCCACATTTAAATTTAGTTCTAGATTTATTTTTTATACATATTTCACAACTATCGCAGATTTTTTTTATATTATGTAATAAATTGTGTGCTGCAAAGAAAGGTTTAATTTTATTTTCAGTTTGTTTTATTCCAATGTGACAGTATGTACAATGTACACTTTTTATTAATTTTTTACTAAATTCCTCAGTGAGTACAATTTTTTCTTTTTTTCCAAACTTTTGGAAGTATATTTTATCTTTTAATATTAGTTTATTTTTGTGCAGTTTTATGTCTTCATTTTTTCCTTGATCGTTTTGGATGTCTTCTATCTTAATGAAATTTACAATTTTTAAAACTTCTTCCTGGTTCACATGTGATTCCAATACTGGGTTTCTACTTAAACAATCTGCTTCTAAATTATCTTTTCCGGGTGAATATATCACTTCAAAATTGAATTGTGATAAATAATATGTAAGATCCCCTAATTCTTCGTCTGTTCTTGCCTTTATATTCAACTTTTCTAGAGGTTTATGGTCTGAAAACACTTTAAATTTCTTTCCTATTAGCCAATGCTGCCAATATTTTACAGCTTCTTTAATAGCTAAACATTCCAAATATATAGCTTTCTTTCTTTTCTGACTATCAATTAACTTCCTTGAAAAATAGGCACATGGTTTTTCATCACCATTTTCTTGTGGTTGTTTTAAAATAGCCCCTATACCCTGTATACTAGCGTCAGTATAGATATGTATAGGGAGAGCCGGATCAAAAATTTCTAAAATCGGTTTTAAACAAAGAAGTTTCTTTATTTTATCAAAAGAGTCTTGACATTCCTCTGTCCATGTAAATTTTTGGTCTTTTCTTAACAAATTGTGTAGAGGTTCTAATATTATTGATATTTTTGGTATATATTTCCCATAGAAATTATTTTTTCCTAAAAACTGTCTTATATTTTTCTTTGTTTTTGGGACAGGAAAATCCTTTATGGCTATTAAATTATCCTTTAAAGGAGTAACTGTATTATTTTTTATTACGTGACCCAAGTATTTTACAGAGTCCTGTGCAAAATTACATTTAGAAAATTTTAGCCTAAAGCCTTCCTTTGATATTGCTTCTAATAACAGTGATAAGTGTTTAATGTGTTCTGTGAATGTCTGAGAAAATACCAAAATGTCATCTATGAAATTGACTGTGAAGTTGGATAATTCGTGTTTTCTAATAATGCTGGATAATATTCTTTGAAAAATTGCAGGTGCAGTCTTTAAACCAAATGGGAGGCATGTCCACTGAAAATGATTTTCTTGAGTAACAAATGCTGTTTTCTTCCTATCTTCTACTTTTAAAGGTATAGACCAGAAAGCGGAGTTAATGTCTAATGTGGAGAAAAATTTACAATTTCTTGTTTTTACCATCAAATCCTCTATAAGTGGAAATGGTTGCGATTGAGGCACCACTATTTTATTTAAATCACGAAAATCTATGCATAGTCTAGATTTTCTCCCATCTTCTTTTTTATAGGCTAATGTTACAGGAGCTGCAAAAGGACTGTAAGATTCTTCAATTAAGTTTTTTTTTAATAGTTTAGAAACTTGCTGTTCTATTTCCTTTTTGTCTTCAAAATTACATCTATATGGTCTTTTGCTACAATATGTATCTACCAATAAATCTATATGAGCTTCATAGCCTTTTACTGAGCCAACATCATATTTATCTTTTGCAAATAGTGATTTATATTTGTTAATTAATTCATCTATTTGTGATTGTTGATGAGTGTCTAAATGATTTACTGAAATGTTGAAGTTTGTGACTTCTATATGTTCATTAAAGTTTACCTTCTTCAGGTTATTTTCATCCATTGGATAATCTTTGTTTTCTCTTTTATCACCTGTTAAGCCAGGAATGTTTTCATTATTTTGTTTTATTTCTTTGTTTAGTTTTTGTGTGATTTCTAAGTTTTCATTTTGAATCAATTGAAAAGATTTTATGCAATCTAATCCAATTAAGAAATCATAGTCAAAATTTTGTTCGTCTATGACAAAAACATTCATCATTTTTTCCAATTGAAAATATTTTATTTTTGATGTTACTATTCCTAAAGATTTTTTTACACCATTAATCGTTTTTAAATTAGGTTGATTATTGATATTGCTGTTCGGTTTGTTTTTTATAGATAACAATCTTGAATTAATAATACTAATATTCGACCCTGAATCATAAACCCCGAATGTTTGTATGGAATCATTAATTATTAATTTAGTTTTGATTAATGGTGGAATTATTTGTTTTTTGGATCTATTTCATTTAAACTCATTTCTAATTCAGAATTGTTAACACTTTTAATTATCTCTTTTCTTTTTCGATCATTATCTCTATTTTTGTACCAACATACAGATTCTGAATGGTACCGAATTCCTTTATCTTCATTTTCACAGATTCTGCATGGTTGGTCTTTTATTCTTTTTTCTTTTATTTTACTATTCAAATCTAATATTTTTTTATCTACAACCCTTTTACTAACTAAATGTTCTAAGCCTCCAATAATACTAAATAAATCCTTAGTGTCTTTCAATTTATTTCTATCAATTTCATCCGCGATAAAATTTGGTAGTCCAATTACAATTTAATCAATCAAAGTTGGTTTATCAATTATTTTGTTGATCTCTAATAAAAGCCTTTCCTTCTTTAAAGCATATTATTCTAGTAGCGAACCTTGTCTATATTTAAATAAAAAAGCGTACCTTATTGGTGACCAGCCCTTGTTCACATACGTTTCACAAAAATTGTCTTTCCAAATACCCCATTCTGAATTGATTGTATATTTTATAAGCATAGAATTATACCAATCTTGACATGAATCCTCCAAAAATAATCTAAACACTTGTATCTTTTGAATATCTTCATCTACACCTAAACGCGAACATTCAGCTTCGAAGATGTCAATCCATTGAATTACACCTGATGTTTTTCTTGTGAACTTTTCTAAAACAAATTTTTCAGATAAATTTTTCAAATTAGGTTGCTTAGACTCTTTCTTTAATTCTGCAAAATTTTCCAGGATTTTCGTAAGTGTTTCTATTGACGTTTCATTTGTAGAAACTTGTTGTGTTCTTGATATAACCTCTTCCAGTAAATATCCCTTAAATTGCATATTTCCATCTTCATCCAAATAAGTACAACGTAATTCCGGTGTTAATGAAATCCATACTTGTCTTTTTTCATGTCTCTTCTGAAGCGTAATTTTTACTTTTTGAAAAGTTTGAGTTTTTATTAACTCAGTATGTAGTCTTATTGACTGTAATGATTCCGGAATTGAAAATTTTTTTTTATCGGCATCTATAATTGAGGTAACGCAGATCACATTTGTCTTCGGGTCTTCACTCGACTTCACAACAAATTCAAATTTTAACTTCTCCATTGTTTACAACAGCTATGTTAATTGTTGTTTTGTAATAAGTTTATTAAAACCAATAGTAGTTGTTGCTCTGTGAAGAGAGAATATATTTTTACAACAAATTTGTAACATACTATAGTTAATAAAAACATCACTTACAATAAACAACTAAAATACAACTATACAATACCTGTGAAGAGAAACAACAATTAAAGCTATTGCTTTAATATTCTTTCTCAATTAAAACACAAACCAATATTATCTCTTCTAAAAAATAAATATAACGATGTCTTATTTCCTTTATTGTCATTGTCATTGCAATGACCATAGATACACACAAATGAGGATGGATACAAGGGATACATATTACATACTCATTTATATAAAAGAAAGTCGTCCATCCTTAAAAACGTATGCGTTTTCAATAGGAAGTACAATTTCTTTGCCACAATTTCTTTGTTCCTTCATAATTATTTTTCATCGAATGTCGCCACAAAGTCTGGCGCTGATGCATGTATAATTTCAGCCTGAATGCCTCTAACCTATTACTTATCCATGCGGTACAAGTGTACGATTTCTATTATTTAACAACGTAATATGCAATCGATTTTGTAGATTTCTGTTTACTTTTTGTATTAGGTGTTAAATAACGTGCGGTTGAGACGCAGATCTGCGTCAACCGCGATGTTTAAATCTTCGAACACACGATATTCGTTAGGACAAAATAGAAAGACAATAGCAGCTTCACAGCCGGCTGTCCGTGAGTAAAGTTTCATATGAATCGATTTAGAAGAAATAGTTGAAAAGGATGTCGCAAAATTTGAACCAAACAAAGAAATGGTATACCGCCGTTTACCCGAATTTTATATGCCCTAATATCATTTGCCATAATAGTCAACAGCCATAATATCATACGACATAATACTCATTTGCCCTACTCTCATTTGCCATATTAGTCACGTGCCAGAATCATTGTTTCCCATAAAGTCACTTACCATAACATCATTTGCCATAATCATTGTAAGCCCTAATTATCACATGTCCTAATTATCACATGCCATAATTATGATATGCCATAACATAATTTGCCATCGACATCGGGTGTATAACGGTTGTTTTATCAAGAGAAATTGGATGCAATTGGGACTTTAGGGCACTCCGAATCGGACAGGTTAGGTTAGAAGGGGATGGCGGGGTCGTGTGAGCAAGCGAAGCGAGCGAATAGACCCCGCCATCCTCTTCGTGGTTATTTTTTTATAAACCACACAGAAGTAGGAGCCCCGCGAAGCGGGGCTCCGTCGACCTAGCCCACCATCAACCATGCACAGAAAAAAAACCATTACGGGGCTTAAATACTTGTCTAATACTTGTTATGCCATTTAAATATTATGTCTAATAATTATTATGGCACATAAAAATATGGGAAACAATACTTATGGCATTCGTATCTTATGGTATCTAAAATTCGGGCAATTAAAAGTATGTCATATGTCTTTTAGGGCAAATGAAACATTCGGGCAAATGAAATTCGGGAAAATGATGATTATGGCATATAATCTTCGGGCAAACAATAGACAACCCAAAGAAATAACAAGAAAAAGTTTGCATAAAGTTTGCATTTTTCAAACATTAGCTGCCCGCTTTAACTATTTAGGTTACTCTTTCGTTCTCCCGTAGGTTATAGCGTGATATATTACATGGCTTCGATAAATGGATATTCAACACGAAAATACAGTTATTTTTTTAATTAGAAAGAGCAGTTCTTGAGATTAGCTCATTCAACTAAAACGCTCTTCGGCTTTTGTAATATTAGTCCAGATACCACTTCCATGTTCTCTCTCCAGAATTAATTAATCTTTACCTACCTAACTTTTCACTATACACGCTGGAAATTACATGCGAATTTACTTTTCAAAAACCCCTACGGGAATTCCCACTACATATGTACGTACAAGCACTTAATTCTCTGTAGATATTACTACGCTAACATTGAGTGAAGCACTTGGAACAAAAATCAATATATCAACGATGCGTGTATCTGTATGTCAACACATAATACGATCACAGAGTAAATACTCTACAGAGAGCAAGCTTGTGTTTGCAAAGCTGTGGGCGAGAAAAAAGAGAATCCTGGAATCATCGAATATGTATTAGTAAAGTGTTGCTGGTTTTTGTTAACGATGGATATTTTGATGTAGGAGACCCGGATAAACGGTTTGTGTAAAAATAAACTTCTGTACTATATTTTTCTTATATACAATGTGTCAATCCTAAATATTATGCATTACACATTTGTTAGAAGAAATATAACTTTTTATTATTCGTTTATTTTGATGTGGTACTCTTAATCAGCTATAGAACATCACCCTTAGGAATATGACAACACATTTCTGGTACGTGTTGAATACAAAGTGTCAATTAATTATCCGTACACCCAAAAAGGGTCAATGAATTCATGACTACAATTTTTTCAGATTTTCCTCTGTTAATTGTACACTCTTACATAATGTAGATATAGTGTACCTGCTATTTCACTTTATTTGGCATAGTGCCACGAGATCCCATCCCCGTCTAGACAATACTCAATTCCATCAAAGTCAAACTCAAACTATTTATTACACACTTTTAAACATAATTTACAAGGTAAAAGAAAACTACAGTTTTTTTTTTTCATTTATTCATAGTTGACAAATATCACTTGCCATCCAACTGTGTGTATTGCATCCGCGTGACGACCAGCGCGATCACATCAGGTTTAGTCTCCGTAACTATATGCACTCATGAAACACGAAGTGGGGAGTTATTATGATAGCTTACTGACATAACCCATCACCGTGACTTGATAAACGTTGAGTGGTTTTACTGAACCTGAATAGGCAGTGTCCGGATCTTATTCGGACGTCATTTTACGGACTAATAAGTTATATTTAGGATCAGCTCAAACAGCTGTTTACACACGAGTAGTTTTCATTTATAAATTGTCTAGCTTTCGCCTGCGTTGATGTCGAACTTCCAACATTTAACTATTTTATCCCTTTACGAGCCAATTTTTAAAAAACCCCTAGATACTTACTCTTCACACACCCTACAAGTTTCATGTCTCTAGGTCCAGCGGTTTGGGCTGTGCGTTGAAATTAACAGTCAGTCAGTTTACCATCATATATAAAATTCTCGTGTCACAATGTTAGTTACCTTACTCCTCCGAAACGGCTTTACCGATTTTTACCAAATTTTAAATGTATTCAGTAGGTCTGACAATCGGCTACTGTCTATTTTTCATACCCCTAAGTGATAAGGGTTGTTCACCCTTAGCATTTTTAACGCGGGTGAAACCGCGGGAGGTGGCTAGTATTATGTATACTTACAGAAGATTATGATATCTTCGGATTCGTTTCTAGTCTAACTTTTCATTACATATATTAGTAGTTATTTACCAACACATTTCAGTGAAAAAAAATATCGTGAAAAAATCTGGGTCTGACCCTATATAAGGCATAAAATAATAAGGCGGATTATTACAAAACAAGGTTTTTCTTTAAACCAGGTTTAAACCATTGAGCCGGGTTTTGTAATTTGAATCTTATTCTGATACGATAAAAAATTCGAAATACAAAACCTAGCTCAATGGTTTAAACCTGGTTTAGAGAAAAACCTTGTTTTGTAATAAGGCGGTATAAGTTCGATGTCACCATTCCACATTGAGCCAACACTGTTCCAATCCATACTAATATTATAAATGGGAAAGTGTGTCTGTCTGTCTGTTTGTCTTTCTGTCTTTCTTTCACGGCAAAACGGAGCGATGAATTGACGTGATTTTTTGAGTGGAGATAGTTAAAGGGATGGAGAGTAACTTAGGCTACTTTTTGTCTCTTTCTAACGCGAGCGAAGCCGCGGGCAAAAGCTAGTTCTTTATAATATAAGAATGCGAACAGGCCTTTGCCCTGCGTTGGGGCAATTTTAGGCATTATTGCTTACGAGCTAAAATTTATCCTAAATGGAATTGAAAATTACTCGTAAAATATTTCATATAATCATATTTGCCCAGTGTAAAGGTCATAAGCTCATTAGAGCCACCCGGCATCCACTCCGCACCGACTCGCCTCCTGCGGCTAGTATTCTTTATATGGACTTGTACGGGCATGCGCTCACTATATCAACTCCGTAACGACACCGGATCGCCTCGGTTATAAGGCGAGAACCTTTAGGATCGGCTTCCGGTCTAACCAAGACTAGCTGAATAACGGTGGTGTACGGAACGACTGCCTTTTCGACCTCTATAACCCAGCTACTAAGTAACTCGATACCAGTGTTAGACATTCAGGCTTAAATTTAAAAAAATACGTACGGAATCCTGAAATGAACATGAGTGTGTTGAGAAAAAAACGTGCTAAAATCAATATTTGACGTGCGCATGAGAATCTTAATGATTTTTGTAAACATGGCGTTTATTAGATCACTTATTGCCCAGGTTATTGACTTTTATGATACGATTTACATTTAATATGCTGTTTATTAAACACTTTGTTGATCGACTTGCAGTCAGGTCTTGTAACAGTATTTTTTTTATTTATATCCTTGTTTGGCAAACAAACCTACCTATATGTTAAGCAATCGCTCCCGCCAATAGACGTTCACCACAAAACAGATAAAAGAGGATAGAAAGGAAATGGTTTAGAATTTGTATGAAATAGTAACGAGACCCAGACCCATTGTTATGCTAGAGTGTGACGGGACTAGAGTTACTTTACTACCACTGTATAACCACATTTCTAGTGAATAAATGATTATGATTATGACGTTCACAATACCAGCCCCCTTACCATGACGTTTAAAGTAAGATTGTTTTAGTCCTGTTGCAGGAGTGTGCAAGTGACAGCGTTAGACACGTTGTCTAGCGCCGTCTCTTTCCCACTGAAAGTAATATCAAAGTAATACTGCTATAAGGGCTTGTGGTACGCCCCCAGAGCCTCCGCAGATGTTATACCCATCTCAGAGACAGATGATGTCTCATGTTCCTGTAATTAAAACGGGAAGCATTATCCTTCAAATCGAAACAGCGACGCTGCCTCGATATTTCAATATTATAGATATTATCTACACTAGCTTTTGCCCGCAGCTTCACTCGCGTGAATGTAGATATTTTCCATCCCCTATTTTACCTCTTCAGAGTTGGAATTACTAAAATTTCTTTCTTAGTGGTTCCCTACTCTTCACAAAAAACACAGCCTTCAAGTAGAGCCAGCGGTTTTGGCTGTGCGTGTTGATATATCGACAGTAAGTTTACCATTTTATCCGTACTAATATTATAAATGCGAAAGTAACTCTGTCTGTCTGTCTGTCTGTCTGTCTCTTCTTCACGCCTAAACCACTAAACCGATTTGAATGAAATTTGGTACAGATATAGTCTGGGACCCGAGAAAGGACATAGGATAGTTTTCATCCCGAAAATCCCCCGGGAACGGGAACTATTTATCTACGCTGACGAAGTCGCAGGCAAAAGCTAGTAAGATATATAAAGTCTGAGTGTTGTAGATTTAAAGTATTCTATACTTATATGTAAACAGTGTAATTAATGTTGTGGTTTCCCCCAATTCAGCCCT
Source organism: Athetis lepigone (assembly GCA_033675125.1). Lineage (NCBI taxonomy): Eukaryota > Metazoa > Arthropoda > Insecta > Lepidoptera > Noctuidae > Athetis > Athetis lepigone. The sequence goes on along the minus strand of CM066234.1, from coordinate 5,215,502 downwards.
AAAAACACGCACGCACCTTACAGCAATCCTGGAAAATCCCACAGAATTATTCTGGAAAAAACAAATGCAATAATTACAACCCTTCACTTCGTATTGGCGGTGCCGACGTTTGAAAAAAAGACTACTTGTACAGTTAGCAACAAAAGTCGATTTAACTGTTTTCTTTTGTTTATTACTAGTTATTGACCACCCATGCAAAAAGAGGGGTGTTATAAGTTTGAGACGGACAAACAAAGAGACATACACACATAGGGGACGTGTGTGTGTCTGTCAGTGGTACTGTAGCTCTTAAATGGGTGAACAGATTTAGAAGCAGTATATTTTATATGAAAGTAGGTAATCTAGCGTTCGGTATCTGTTTTATCAAAATTGGTCCAGCCGTTTCGAAATTATCAACCCTTTTGTTAGCTGTACTCGCGATATAAATAATTACGGAGGTGAGGATCTATTTTTTTTTAGTCAACACACACAAATATTATACAAATCTAACATCTAGCTTTGCTTCAAAAAAACATCACAACTTTTTATTTACTATTCTCTAAAATTACAACCAAACTGTTTATACTATAAAATGAAAGACATACAGGCTGCCAATGATATTATAAGTAAAAAAGTGTAGATAGGTTACCCAAACGAAATTCTATCTTCAAAAACGGCACACTAACGCACACATACATTACACGTCAAAGTAGGATGACACGATTGAAGTAGTGCGAGTGAAAAAGAGATAAACGTCAAATGTCAACGCGATATTCAGTATCATGTTTGTCAATTGACAAATAATGTGCCACTTTTTGACTGCATATAACCTATCTACACTTTTTTACTTATAACATCATTGCAGGCTTCATTGCTGTAAGAATTCCAACGCGTAGACATAATAAGTGGATTGCGTGTCCCCCTCGAATACGATTGGGGCTAGACAGCTCGTTATGACTCAGGAAAAGGGGGATTAAATAGATGGCTTTGCTGAAATTCAATGGTAGATTTTACATTTGTGTAATGTAGGACTGTGAATTGTAAGACGATAAATAACAGTAAGAGCGCGATAAATAGACGCTACTTAGGTACAATCGACCGATTGGATTCATGACCCATCATAAGCTTATTTTCCTACAGACATTCATTCGACATTCACGTAAACGTTTATTAAAAATGTCACTCGTGACGAGTGACATTTTTAATAAACGTTTACGTCTTGTTATTTTGACAGTCTCAAACAATTTATTGTCAAAATGGGTCATGATTCCAATTTGTCGATAGTACTTTGGCTTAGCACTATACCTGCCACTGTTACACATCTGTCAAATGCCAAATCCACGATAGAGACAGAACATAGTTAAGCTAAGCTAAGCAAAGTAGGTGCTAAGTAACGTATACTTGCCGGGGTTGCGGAATGTTTATAATAGTTACCGTGACCCCGGAACATAAAGGGCAACCGAAGGAACATGAGTGGGTTTTAGTCAGTAAAAGTCTGACACGTCCTCCCGCCGCGCCCAGGACGGGAGCAGTCATTCTATGATTTCCCACTCCCAAAAAAAAAAGTAACGTCTATTTATCTCTGAAATTGTTTAGGGCCTAACTTAAATCCTGTGTCTCGTAAAGCCGTTGGTCCCAGTTGTCACTTATGGATATTTGAAGTAGTCAGAAATTTTGACAATCAGTGTAACCTACGCCTGTCGTGTTATTTGGCAAGTGATAATAATAACTGTTGGTTCTTGCGGTTAAACGTGCGGTTTTTCGATATCTTACTATGACACTAATTTATCATAAGACTTTCATTTTTAATTAACTTCCATAGTGCATAATCCAACGGTTTTTCATTCAGTAATTCATATGGTATAAAAAATATCTTGATCTGTATCGGATTGACAAGTATGAGGACAGACTAGTTAGTAGAAATTGAATAGAAACTTGATCTAGACATTCTGGATACCATTAATTTCTACGACGTCTGAACTGTTTGTCTGTCTGAGAATTTTTATTGCTAAAGGTAATCCTAAAGCAATATCTTTACTGCGATGTATTGCTGCACACAAGTTGGCCTCTAGTAAAAGCATCTCTGGGAATAAAAAACGAAATATTTATTATCATCTTTCTAGCCATTTCCCAACTTCCCATATTAGGCTATTAGAGATGACTTTTCAGTACGGATGTAGCATAGTGTCAGTATAATGTCAGTGTCTGCATTATCTTGTGATGTCTTTATCACTAAACCCAAACAATTGCATATTTTATCTGATTTAACGTAATCGAACCATATTGGCGCCCCAGTTTATCTTGCATCTTATCTATAGTATATAGTTTGGGTGAGCTCGCTCCATCGTAGGCCCCGTCTATGCCCTCGGACTAGTCTGGGACCAAGAGCAAGCCCATAAGTTATAAAAAAAAAAAAAAAAAAAAAAAAACTGTGATAAAGTATTATTTCTACTGCATCAATGGTGCCGATTCTCTTGTGCACAAACTATCGTCAATTTAAGTTAAGTGCATCTTTCTCTTTCCATTTCTTAAAGAAAAGGACAGAAGATACATTTTAGTTTAATCCTGTCAAATTAGACAGCGCCTGATGAAAATTGACATATATTTAGACGCCATGTTTTTAAATTGCGTCTAAATTATCTATGGAGTGTCTAAATTTGACAGGACTTAACTAATATTTGATCTTCTGTCCTTTTCTTAATTAAAAGGAAAGAGAAAGTTGCACTTAACTTAATTTACGATAGTTTGTGCACAAGAGAATCGGCACCATTATCTGTATTTATGTTTTCTTTTGTAATCAGTTGTCTTACTGTGTGGCGCATGTTTTGTATCATTGGGCCACAAAATGGTTTAGTTTAATAATGGTTGGTGTCAGTCTACGTTCCTGTATGGGTGCCATTGGTTGAGTCTGATCATTCAATAGTGACCTCGACTATTTCTTTCTTTTCAATTATTTTTAGCTTAGTACTTTTAAGAATGTTTTATTCTAGGTAGACCTCTTTTATTGTGCATGACTTGTTACATTTTTCTGACATAGCAGCCTAGATTCAACATGAAAAATGTAACCTAGTATATTTTGTGTTATACTATTGATTTTAAAAGTGTTCTTGGAGTTTATTGCTTGTAAGTCTACAAACGAATCCACTGTTTTGAAACGCTTGTTTCTACTGTATTGCTTTCGTTTCTCATCTCAGTGCTTTTCATCTTCATTTTATTACGATTATTCCAAGATATTGCAGTTAAATTTTCTTTTCGCCTTTCAACGACCAAGCGACAGCTGGCTGTCGGGCTGCTATTGTCTTTCTATTGTGTCTCGAATCACGTGTGTTTAAAGGTTTAAACGACAAGTAGGTTCTGTCATCTTATATCCCATTAAAATTTTTAAAAAATCGTCTTAGCAAACGGCAATCGTATTAAAAACTACATACACCTCCGTGGATACTAATACGTCTGCTTCGTTACCTAAACACAAAAACAAACAACCGCCGACTTAAACAAACCAGCAAAATAACTGCTCAAACTCTCCTTATCTAAAACTAGCGTTAAGATTATCTAAATGCGCTGAGAAACGGGTCAGTCGGTCAGATGACACAATGTTTGGTGTATCTTTAGAGCCGTCGCTAGCTGCGACTATTATGCAATGTAACGTAACTGTTTACATTGGACAATGTTAATTGATTCTACAGCGGTGTGCTTTGAATTGAGTTATGTCAGCTGTTAGGGCTGTCACATTAAAACTTTCCTCTTCCTCCTCCTCTGTCGATGTCGATTCCTCATTACTGAGCGACGGGACTCCTTCGAAAAAACTTCTTCTTGACAGTTTCTCTCCATCGGCTTCTGCCCAAACCATCGTGGAGGGCCGTGCTGACCGATATGATCAGCCCAGCGTTTGGGCCTTCGTCCTCGAGGCCTTTAGCCTTCCACCTTCCAGTAATTATCAGGCGCTCCTTCTACGAACAAGAAAACTTTACCAAGTGGTAAACCTAAATTATAACGTCAGGTCTTAAATTAGGACGTTTCCCCATAAGATTGTACTAATTTTGAAGTTCGAATTTTATGGGGATTAGATGAAACGATGTTTGGTGTATCTTTAGACGTCGCTAGCTGCGACCATTATGCAATGTAACGTAAAGGTGAGGAGGACTCGCCTCCTGCGGCTAGTATTCTTTATATGGATTTGTATAGGCATGCGCTCACTATATCAACTCCGTAGCGTCACCGGATCTCCTCGGTTATAAGGCGAGTCGGTGCGGAGTGGCTGCCGGGTGGCTGTAATGAGCTATGACCTTAACTGTTTACATTGGAAAATGTTAATGAATTCTAAAAGAGTGTGCATTAAACTGACTTCTGTCATTTGTTTGGGCTGTCACATTAAGACTTTGCCATATGGTGAACTTTTTTTTTTTTGGTGATTGGGAAATCATCCACTGACTGCTCCCGTCCTGGGTGCGGCGGGAGGGCGTGTCAGACTCTTACTGACTAAAACCCACTCATGTTCCTTCGATTGCCTTTTATGTTCCAGGGTCACTGTAACTATTATACACATTCCGCAACCCCGGCAGGCCCGCAACCCCGGCAGGCCCATATGGTAAACCTGACATTGTAACATAATGTGTACTGATTTTCAATTTCGAATCTTATATGCGGTAAGAATTGATGACACAATGCTTGGTGTATCTTTAGACTGTATAACTCTTTCAATTGGACAGCATTGGTTTTTATTATGATAGCATATTAACTACCAATTAAAACAAAAATATTATAAAATACAAAATCTTAAAGTTTAGCCATATTGGTGGGCCTGTTGGTCTAGTGGTTAGTTACCCTGACTGCTAAGCCGGAGGTCGTGGGTTCGATTCCCACCCAGGACAAACTTTGTGTGATGGGCACGAATGTTTGTTCTGTGTCTGGGTGTGATTTATTTATCTATAATATGTATGTATTTAAAAAATATATAAGTATTGTTTATCAGCTGTCTGATTACCATAGCACAAGCTCTGCTTAGTTTGGGATCAGATGGCCGTGTGTGAGTTGTCCCAGGATATTTATTTATTTATTTATTTTATTTATTTATATGTTGGCACTTTAGATACTGACAACCCTACTCATAATCTTTTTTTGATCTCCGAATTAACAGTGATGTCAAATTTTATAAAGATGTACCACTAATTGGGCTTAATACTTTGGTCATTATAAATAGTAACGAAGCAAAAATTTTAGTTGAGTTTTTTGCTACATGTTGAGTTTAGAAGAGGAATTGATAGTGTTACGTAGGTAGGTATAGGTGACGTAAGTGTCGATTGTTCCGGGCACATTTACTAGAAAATTCGAGAAAGTTCCACGACGTTCTAGAACGTTCGATGGAGTTCCGAGGGGTCATTCGAGAAACTTCCAGATCATCGTCGATCATTCGCGATGTTACTGGAATGTTCTCGAATGCACCTGGGTACCTCGGGTTGTCGAACTTTCTAGAAAATGTGACCGGAGATATAAATAGCGGACTTGTCGGCACGGGACTCAGTTCAGTTTTGGAAACGAAACGGTGAACATCGCCACGAAGCGGAACTACGACTGCGATACGAAGTGTGTTTTGTGTTGTGTTAGTTTGTGTTAGTGAAGTGTTTTTGCGTTTGTGAATTTTTAAATAAAGTTATCGTGTCTTGTGTAAAACTGTTATTTTATTTATCCCGAACCCCAGCTCGTAACAAATTGGTGTCAGAAGTGAGGGATAAATCATGCCGGTTTTACCAAAGGACGACACGGAAGGAATTCGTACTAGGAGCCAACGCCAGCAGGACGTGGACCAGAGGCGTTTTGAAGGTTCTTCGTTGCAGACATCGGGTGGTGATCAACCGACGACGGAGCCAGCGTCAGCTCAGATATCTGGTGTTTCTGCAGCACCAGTGACGATGGACTTTTCTGCCCTGATGGCAATGATGCAAGAACAGGCCCGCCGTCAAGAAGAACAGGCCCGCCGACAAGAAGAACAGGCCCGCCGTTTGGAAGAACAGCTGCAGCGCGATAAAGAAGATCAGGCCCGCCGACAGGAGGAACAGATCCTCCTTATCAAAGACTTACATGCGACGTTTGGCAAAGATATTGGAGCAGTGAAGGAAAAGGTGGAGCTTCACGAAAACCGCATCTTCGAGGCCGAAACCAAGATCGCTGACATCCAAAAAGCGTTGGGATGTCTTAAGTCTGGAGGCGAGATTTCAGCTCCTGTCGTTGCTACAGCATCGGTGCGTGGATTTAAAGCGCCACCCTTCGACGGAACATCTTCCTGGTCCGCGTACAAGCTCCAATTTGAAGCTGTCAAGAAAGCGAATGGGTGGACAGATGCGCAGGCAATGACCGCACTCACCTTGGGTCTTCGTGACCAGGCTTTAACGGTGTTAGAGGCTCTTGGCAACAATGCGACTTACGAGCAGTTGGTTGAAGCCCTAGAGTCTCGATACGGGGACGCTCACCTGGAGCACGTCTTTCGTGCCCAGTTGAAGGATCGCGTGCAGCGCAGCGGTGAAAACCTGCAGCAGTGGGCTCTTGAAGTGGAAAAACTGGTACGAAAAGCGTATCAGTCAGCGCCTACGCTCATCGACGGTAATTTGGTTCAAGCGTTCGTCGATGGCATACGGGACTTTGAAGTCAGAGCTGCCGTGAGGCTTGGGCACCATGAGACTTTGAAGGCAGCCTTGGCCAATGCACTGGAAGTGGAGGCAGTGAGGCAAGACCACCGTGCCCATCGCATCAGGGAGGTTGCGGCATCTTCGCGTGACCGTTCAAAGTACAGTCCCACATGCTACAATTGTGGGGAGAAAGGTCATATTCGAACGAGTTGCCCTAAGCGAAGAGATTCCAACGAAGATCAGACCCGGGAAAGAAGTGCGCCTGCTGCCACCACTCAGCAGCAGGGAAACGAGTAAAAGCCAGAACTGCGGGGCGGGTGCTGGCTGGTGGTCAAGGAGCCCCAAGGATATCGATCTCACAAGCCCATGATGGGAACAGCCTAATCATCAAAGGTGAAGTGAATGGAAGACCATGTAAATTGACGTTGGACACTGGAGCTTCTCGCACAGTTGTCAGTTCCCGAGCAAATCGTCTTCTTGGGGACTTCTTCAGCAAGTATGACCACATAAATTTGGTAACAGCTACCGGTCAACACATACCCGTCCGAGGCGAGAAGGAGGTGAAGTTGAAGCTGGGTAGCACAATTTATCGGCATAAAGTCATCGTGGCTGATATAGAAGACGAGTGCATCTTGGGATTAGATTTCATGCGACAGCACTGTTGTAAGATCGACGTGGATCAGGGAGTCCTAAAGTGTGGTTCGGAAGAAGTCTTCATGGAAGGTGCACCATCAGGGAAAGTGCACTGCTTGAAGAAGACTGTTCTTCCTCCCAGGTCGGAATCGATAGTTCCAGTTAGCCTTCCACGCAATACTGGACCGAAAAATCGATGCATTCTTGTTGAAAGATTGGACGAGAACCTCCCATGGAAGATGGCACGGAGCTTAGTACGAGCAGTTGATGTTGCAACTGTACGCATCCTGAATCCAAGTGAACAAGCACAAGTTATCCAGAAAGGTACGTTGATGGGTACCTGTGAGGAAGTAGCATGGATGCGTAATTGCCAACATCCGCCTTCTCGAAACGTTGCTCAAGATGCAAGATCTCACATCTCGAATCTTCTGGAAGATTGTCGCACAGATTTATCTGCGGGAGAAATGGATAAGGCTAAGAAGATGTTACTTCAATACGCCGATATTTTCTCTGCACATGACGCTGACATAGGGAAGACTGGATTAGTTCAGCACAGAATCAACACAGGAAATGAGTTACCTATTCGTCAGCGACCTAGAAGGTTACCAGTGGCAAGAGAAAAGGAAGTGGACGCCATGATTGAAGGGATGGTAAAGGATGGAGTTATAGAGCCTTCATCTAGTCCCTGGTGTTCTCCTGTGGTCCTGGTGAAAAAGAAGGACGGCAGCATGCGGTTTTGTGTGGATTATCGTCGGCTGAATGACATTACAAAGAAAGACAGCTATCCATTACCCAGGATCGACGACACTCTTGACACTCTGTCAGGAATGAAGTGGTTTAGCACGTTGGACCTAAAAAGTGGCTACTGGCAAGTGGAAATTGACCCCAATGATAAGGAGAAAACCGCATTCTCTACAGGAAAAGGACTTTGGCAATTTAATGTTATGCCATTCGGATTGTGCAACGCTCCTGCAACTTTTGAAAGGTTAATGGAACAGGTACTCACCGGATTAATTGGAGATGCCTGCTTAGTCTATTTAGATGACATCATCATTGTGGGCCGCACATTCCAAGACCACCTACAAAATTTGGAACGTGTACTGTCTAAAATCCGTGGAGCTAATCTTAAGTTAAGTCCAAAGAAGTGCACCTTCTTTAGGCAGCAAGTTAGTTTTCTGGGGCACGTTGTGTCTAAAGACGGAGTGCAAACTGATCCAGAGAAGATCGTCGCTGTTAAGGATTGGCCAATTCCACAAGACAAGACACAGGTCAGAGCATTTCTGGGTTTGTGCTCGTACTATCGAAGGTTTGTCAAGAATTTTGCGGACATCGCCAAACCTTTACATAAGCTTACTGAGGAGAAGAGACCTTTCTGTTGGGATGATAGCTGTGACATAGCTTTTGAGGAGTTAAAGAAACGGTTGTGTAATACTCCTATTTTGGGCTATCCTGATACAGAAAATGAATTCATAATTGACACGGATGCGAGTAATACTGGAATTGGCGGTGTGTTGTCTCAACGAAAAGGAGATCATGAAGTTGTGATAGCTTACTTCAGCAAGTCTTTATCGAAACCGGAAAGGAACTATTGCGTCACGAGACGCGAACTCCTCGCCGTTGTGAAGACTTTGCAGCATTTCAGCAAGTATTTATTGGGACGCAAATTCCACCTTCGAACTGACCATGCTGCATTGAAGTGGCTGTTGCAGTTTAAGAATCCGGAAGGGCAAGTAGCAAGATGGATTGAATTGCTGCAAGAGTTTCACTTTTCAATTGAACATCGCAGTGGGAAGTCCCACGGTAACGCAGACGCTTTGTCACGAAGGCCTTGTCCTGAAGATTGCAAGCATTGTGTCAGGCAAGAATCTAAGGAAGCAGTTCCTGTCAGAATGCTAAGAACAGACCTTAGTGATGAATGGAAGGAAACTCTACAACATGCTCAGCAGAGTGACTCGGATATTAAGCCAATTCTCGAATGGATTAAAGCTAATGCTCCTAAGCCGAAGTGGTGCGATGTTGCAGCAATGAGTACAACCACTAAGAGCTATTGGGCACAGTGGGAGAGCTTGGCACTCCAAGATGGTGTCCTGTGCCGTAAATGGGAAAATGCTCGAGGAGATAGGTGCCACCTGCAAATGGTCGTGCCAAAGGCAAAGGTTCCAGAAATTCTTCGGCTCTACCACGATGGATGTTCCGGAGGTCATATGGGGGTAAAAAGGACTCTGTTGAAGATCCGAGAACGGTTTTATTGGATCCATTGTCGAGAGGATGTTGAAGATTGGTGTCGAAAATGTACCAGTTGTGCGGCAGTAAAAGGACCTCAAACACGCAGCAGAGGAGCACTGAAAGTGTACAATGTAGGAGCCCCCTGGGAACGGATAGCACTAGACGTCGCTGGCCCATTCCCTGAAAGTGAAGGCGGAAACAAGTACTTCTTGGTTGTCATGGACTATTTCACGAAATGGCCGGAAGTTTTTGCCATTCCTAACCAAGAAGCTTCGACAGTTGCTGATAAATTAGTCCACGAAGTCTTTTGTCGGTTCGGGGTACCCTTAGAAATCCACAGCGATCAAGGAAGAAATTTCGAATCTCAAATCTTCCAGGAAACATGTCGCGTAATGGGTACTCATAAAACGAGAACCACGTCATATCACCCACAATCTGATGGAATGGTGGAAAGATTTAATCAGACACTGGAACGATATCTGGCCAAAGTTGTAGCAAGCAAACAACGGGATTGGGACAAACACATACAGCCGTTTCTTCTGTCCTACAGAAGTGCTGTTCACGAAAGCACAACTGTGACACCAGCCTTTGCAAACTTTGGAAGAGAGTTGCGGTTACCGGCAGATTTAATAACTGGCATCCCCCCTGATTCACCAAGCAGCATAACCGATTATGCCAATGACCTGCGTAACAAGATGGATAACATATATGAGCATGTCAGACAGTCAGGCCAGCAGATGTCTGAGAGGATGAAAACTCGCTATGATCGGAAGATGAACAATAGCGGATTTGATGAAGGTTCACTGGTGTGGTTGCATAACCCAGTGCGTAGCAAAGGGAAGTCGCCTAAACTACAGGCAAAATGGGATGGACCATACCAGATTGTGACCAAAATCAATGACGTCACCTACCGGATACGGAAGAGTACGAGAACTGCGCCTAAAATTGTTCACGTAGATCGGCTGGCACGATACTACGGGAATAATGATGCTCGGGACGAGCATGTCTTAGGAGGGGGCAGTGTTACGTAGGTAGGTATAGGTGACGTAAGTGTCGATTGTTCCGGGCACATTTACTAGAAAATTCGAGAAAGTTCCACGACGTTCTAGAACGTTCGATGGAGTTCCGAGGGGTCATTCGAGAAACTTCCAGATCATCGTCGATCATTCGCGATGTTACTGGAATGTTCTCGAATGCACCTGGGTACCTCGGGTTGTCGAACTTTCTAGAAAATGTGACCGGAGATATAAATAGCGGACTTGTCGGCACGGGACTCAGTTCAGTTTTGGAAACGAAACGGTGAACATCGCCACGAAGCGGAACTACGACTGCGATACGAAGTGTGTTTTGTGTTGTGTTAGTTTGTGTTAGTGAAGTGTTTTTGCGTTTGTGAATTTTTAAATAAAGTTATCGTGTCTTGTGTAAAACTGTTATTTTATTTATCCCGAACCCCAGCTCGTAACAATAGATTTATTACACATTGTAAAATAAAGTCTCCATGCCTCGTCTCTCTGTCTGTCTGTCTGTCTAAAGGCAGAAATCCCAAAGCGATATTTCACTAAGTTTCCTACAGTGGATAGTGTGGCGAAGGTGAAAAAAATATATTTAAGGTTTTTGTTATAATTTTGCTGAAATACGACAATGATTTTTGAAGATGTCAAAAAAAGATGGCGAAAGGAGTTTTTTTTAAACGGACAGAGATTTCCTCTGCTGAATTGATTCAACCAAAAAGAGTTTTATTTCTGAACCGCGTCCATGACATCAATTTGCTATCGTAGTAAAGTATACAAGTAAATAAACCTAACCAAGACCAAGTTCAGATAGAATCCAGTTAACGTGATAAAAAAATGAATACAACGCTTACTACGATGTTTGGTTTATATCAGTGTGGTCACCTTTAGGAAGGCAAGGGACACAGTAACTTATTGAGATTAATATACATATGTATAGGCGAACCGCACTTGAAAATAATAGATATTTAGTCCTCAACCAATGTAGATTGACCAATGATAATACTACTACTAACCTAACCTAACGACTGCTATAATAATTTGGAAGGCTTGTTTTGATCTTTTCGGTTTGTATTGTACATATAAACGCCATTCTCCAAAGAATAATAATTTAAAGAAGCAATGAAAAAAAAATAAGTGCAAAATAATAACAAGCCTAAACGAAATCGTGGTTACAAAACCGTTTCATTCACATGTGCCGACCCCTGGTTTAAATAATCTAGTTCTAACATCTGTTTTAATATTCAACGCGGACAGTGCCTTCAAATGTCGCATAACATTGTTAAAATTCAACTTTGTCTTCTGAAGGTCATTTTATATGGTCATTCAATTGTTATCCTTTAAAAACAAAACAATACCTACTTCTTTAGATTAGCTACATATATATGTAACTAGCTGATTAGATCACGTGACCCAAGTGAACTACTGGTCCTGAGCATGTGGTCCTCGGTTCCATTCCCGGATCGGAAAAAGTGTTACTGGATTTTTTCCTTTAGAAATTACTAGCTTCTGCCCGCGGCTTCGCTCGCGTTAGAAAGAGACAAAAAGTAGCCTATGTTACTCGCCATCCCTTCAACTATCTCCACTTAAAAAATCACGTCAATCCGTCGCTCCGTTTTGCCGTGAAAGAAAGACAAACAGACAGACAGGCACACTTTCCCATTTATAATATTAGTATGGATTACAATAACAGCCCGGAGCATGGGAGTTGGTGGCACGCAGGTGTAACACTGCGTACCTCGAAAACCACTTAAGCCGTTGGTTTCCGTTGTTATTTGCAGATCTTTGACACCCGTACTGACAGTGAGAAATTTCATAATATATACTGTACTCTTTGGTAGAAACTAGAAAATCTGACAAAATTAGTAATGAAAGTCATGTTACCTGCTTTTTGAACTGTGGAGGTCTGATAGGCAGTCATTCCTTGGGAACCACTGGAATTCAGCCGCATTCGGTAAAAATGGACCCTAACATAGTTGGGAAAAGGCTAGGGAGACGAAAATTTTGATCCGCTTTCACAGTAATTAGTCTGATGATATTATAATTTATGGAAGGACAAACCAAAGTAGCCTCCGCTGTACTTTTCTAATTAATTTCGTTGCGGGATCCAAGACAGTTGAATCGCTTCTCCGGGATTGGCCGGGCTTCATTGCTCGGCGCTTTTCTGGCGGACTCTACTGTTGATTCTGGCTTTCAGGAGTTGCAGTGGTTGGGAATAGAGTGGTGGAATTGTCCCAAAAAAAGCCTATTTCGTTTGAGTTTTTCCGTACCAACTTTCATCGAAATCGGGTCAGCGGTTTAGCCTTGAAAACGTAGTAGACACATACACATCTATAATAACAGTAGTAGGTATATGGATTTTAAAGAATATAGTATAAACATATACATACAATGTAACACACAAGAAAACGATACTGTTATCGCAAAAATATGTTTATGACTCTTAATATTTATGTTCATTCAACTTGTGTTGTTACTGTGGTACGGAACACAGCAATGGTGAGTTATTTTGTATTTATTTCTGAGATTATTAAAAGTGCCCACGCAGATTTTGAGTGGAGGTAAACTTGCTTTGGCGCTACTCTGGTGACTTATGTGATCTTTGTATCCATTGTAATATGAAAAGAGGTAAAGTTGTTTTTTTTTTATAGTTAAAGGGTTAGTTCTAGGCCAGACAGGTATTTCTGTCAGTTTTACTGACTAAGAACTTTGGCGTTTCGTCCGTCAAGTTTCGTCGGCTCTGGTCGAAACATGAATTTCATTATTATAAATATTTTTACTTTAAACTTTATTTTGTAAGGTGAGCATGAAAATAAAACTCATTACTCAATTGACTAACTCTAATTTCTTGTTTCCAAAAAAGATGTTTGCATTATTATTTTATTTATTTAATTTAAATACTTACATATAAATTATTATTGTACACGAACTATCTAGAACATCGTAAAATTATGCAGAAAAATAATGCCATTTATACACAAACACAATCTTGAGATGATAATACGATAACGCTGTTATTTTCACCAACGTACTTCATTTTGATATTGTTCTGTCTTTATTGTGTTGTTATTTTGAGAAAGGTAACTGTTATATATTTTTTTTATTTTTTTATTACATATGGACTTGCTCTTGGTCCCAGACTAACCCGAGGGCATAGACGGGGCCTACGATGGAGCGAGCTCACCCAAAAGATGCCTATGCACTCTTCTCTTGAATACATCCGGGTTATATGCATTTGGGAACACAGACGCCGGCAGGGTATTCCATTCTTTTGCGGTGCGCATAATAAAGGAATTCGAGAAACGCTGCGTGCGGATATTATGTCGTTATCCGATTATTTGAAGCACATTACAATATCTAATAATAGTAACGATAATTAATATACATAAATATAATAGCTAACACTTTTTAAACGGGTCCACCCTTTATAGCAGAACTTTTTACGTCATAATTTTATTTTGCATAGCAACGGATAGCATAAACCTCTTTTCGCAGAAAATCGTATGGCATACACTCATTTACCATACACCGAAACCCATAATTTTGTTGGTCAGAATCATCTTTAGGCATAAATTTCATATCCATAATAATCAATAAGTATAACCATCACATCGCAGAAAGTTCAAAACCAGAATCATCTTTTGCCAAATATTTTATATCCATAATAATCAAAAGAAGAACCATCATATCGCAGAAAATTCACAGCCAGAATTATCTTTTGGCATGCATTTCATATCTTATTATGGCATGCAGCAAGCATGCAGCAAGCATGCAAGCATGCAGCAAGCATGCAAGCATGCAACCAGCATGCATCATGCAGCAGGCATGCAGCATGCAACATGCAGCAAGCATGCAACATGCAGCAGGCATGGCTTCTGTCACGGCTCCGGCGCTGCGGGGCTCCTGCGGCCCCACGCGAGCTAATCGTCGCAGATGGTTTTAACGCACACCGCCGCGGCTGAGGCTGGCCGGCGAAGCCGGCCAGCAAGCCGAAGCTGCATAAATTGTTTGATTGTTTTACGTCCACCACCTGCTCCTCAGCTCGCGGGCCGCCTCGCCCCTCCACGCCTTCGCGGGTTTAAATTACACTCTAGGGGTAGGGCAGACAAGACTACGTGAAGTCGATTTTGCAGCGATTCATTTCTGTCACTCACTTTTGTAGCACACCATAGTGATTTTTTAAAACAATATTTTTTTTTCAATATGACTAATAAATTATTTCTATTGAAATTCTGTGATCTTCGTAGTATGCTAAGTCAAATTATGCCAAATAATCGGCGCTCTAAATAAACGTTATGCTAAACGAAATTATGCAAAATTGTAACTCTGACAAAGGTAATTATTCCCAATACGATTCTGCCATCTTAAAAGTATCCCATTTAAAATTCGGACATAAAAACATTAGGCCAAAAAACAATTATGTTAAATATTTTTTATACCTTAACAATGTTCGTTTAAAAAAGTTTCTGCCAAGTGAGTTATGCCAAATAGGTTTCGGAGAAACAAGATTCTGCCAGATAGAGGGCACCCTTTTTAAACACAAGCGTGCTAACAGAAAACTATTATTATTTTGATGCTGATTCTCCAGTTCACAAACTTAACTAAATTCAAGTTAAATGCATCTTTCTCTCCATTTTTAAAAGAAAAGGACAAAAGATACATTTTAGTTTAATCCTGTCAAATTAGACAGCGCCTGATGAAAATTGACGTATAGTAAGACGCCATGTTTTTAAATCGCGTCTAAATTATCTATGGGGTGTCTGAATTTGACAGGGCTTAACAAATATTTTATCTTCTATCCTTTTCTTAATTAAATGGAAAGAAAAAGATGCACTTAACTTAAATTTACGTTAGTTTGTGAATAAGAGAATCGCCACCAATATCTGAAATGGTAAACTGTTTGACAGATTGTTGATACATCATCGCACAGCTATAGTTGCAAAACTTCTGAAAAATTCGAAATAATTCCGGAATACTTCTGGGAAAGTTTCTTTAAGTCAGAATTATTCAAAATGAATTTAAATTTAGAATTTGTATTTTTTTGCAAAATATTTTTATATTTTTTTAAATATCGAATGGAATTTTGCATCGACCGTCGATCACCGCCGCCTCTGACTGTGTGCACGAAGGCGATGGCGGTGCGGGGTGCGGTAAGAGGGGAGATGCTCCCCCCCCGGAGAAGTTTTCAGAAAGATTCATACCCCGCAATCGAAAGTTTCCGCGGAATGTTTCGCCCGAATTATTCAATAAGAATAAACGTGTTTATTTTTTGTGTGGTGGGTGAATTAATTATTTTTCAGTGGCGCATAAGTTAGTAAAATATAAATGTTTATTTTATTATAAATCTGATCGATTAAGTATATTTGTTAATATTTTTATAAAAAAATATTAATCCCTTTTACAACAGGATTTTAATTTTTTTGGTTTTATGTAGGTTATATCGAAGTCGAATGCTATTTATCAAAATGTTAGTTGTGGAATAAAAAACCAGGCCGAGCATATTTGATTTGTTTTTTTAAAAAGGGTTACCTATGTTTTTGGTTAGTTTGTACATATAGCTCTGCTGTTCGCATCGCTAAGTATTCGCGAGTCACATAGATAGGTATTACTAAATAAAGGAAAACCCAATAAATAAACTCAAAAACTATTGTGTCGCTTTTAGAAATTCTTTCACTATTGGAAAGCTACTACTAATATTATAATGCGGAGGAGTTTGTTTGTTTAAACACGCTAATCTCAGGAACTACTGATCCGATTAGAGAAATTCTTTGTTTTTTAAAGTCCATTTATAGAGGAAGGTATTAGGCTATATAACATAACGCTGCGGCTGCGACCATTAGGAGCGAAGCGTCAGTGAGAAATGTTGCAAAAACGGGGAAAATTATTCACTATTGAGGACTTTTGTTGCGTGCGGTGCATAAACGGTTTACGGGGGGCTAAGAAGTAACCAAAGGAAATTAAACGCGGATAAAACCGCGGGGGACAGCTAGTAGGCTATATTCCCTATGAACCCATTAGAGGTAACTGCTGTACTCGATTGAGTACAGCATTATTCCGAAGTGTAAATGACAGATCTTGTAAATTTTAGGTGATAAACCTTATTATTTTACTTCATTACGCTGTACTCAATCGAGTACAGTGGCTTTTAATGGATTAATACAATTTCACCGGGGTTTTTTTTTGGCAGTTGAAATATTCCCAAAGTTTCAGAATATTTCGGAATACTTCCGAAGTATTCGACGGGAATGTTTCGGAATTTTTCCCGCCAGCATCTATACGCACAGCCCAAACCGCTGGTCCTAAAGACATGCAACTTGGCGGGGTATGTTGTATGTTCTGTGTGAAGAGTAACGATCAACTAATAAAGGATTTTTGAAAATTACAACCCTAAAAGTGAAAAATATGGGATCAAAGTATCGTTTTTTTTTTGGTGAGTGGGAAATCATCCAATGACTGCTCCCGTCCTGGGTGCGGCGGGAGGGCGTGTCAGACTCTTACTGACTAAAACCCACTCATGTTCCTTCGATTGCCCTTTATGTTCCAGGGTCACGGTAACTATTAAAAACATTCCGCAACCCCGGCAGGCGTTGGCCCTGTTGGGCCCCTTCCTGTGCTGACTCCTTCTCTTTGAGGCACGCGTTGAACACTAACGCGCCGTCGACGCGGTCCTGGTCCCAGCCGGGCGGCGAGCTACCCATCGCTCGCCATCCGCAGAACCGCGCCTACGGTGGCCGGTAGTCGTGTCAAAGTATCGTCATTCACACGGTTTAAGCTGCAGATGAAAGCTAGTATTAAGTATTATTACTTACTAGTATAAATAAGGCTGTAAACTAAAGAAAGATTTATGTGCAAAATGGGTATTTTCAAAGTCGTTTGCTTTTACCACGCGCTCTTGCAGTAGGCCTTCAATAGATTCAGTTAAACGGTTTCGTTTCCAACCATTTTCTCTTTGGGTTCAACTATGTTGTCAAATGCAGCGTATTGGCTTTACTATCTTTGATCTTTTGACGATGGCTGCGGTCCAATTTTTCTTACACACCCTTTCTGGGAATGTTGCTTTCTTTTGATTCAATTTTAAAGCTGACTTTTACTCTCATCTACGTCTGTGCCAAAGTCACCATTAAATTAAAAAACCTAGAGTAAAAACAAAATTTGCCCAACACCAATATAACAATGTAGCACCTAGACTATACAATAAACTAAACCTAACGCATAAAACCAAGCATTTATCAAATTACCAGTTTAAAAATAAAATTAACCTATGGCTAAAAACCTTAAACTACGACGAAGTTGAAAAACTATTTTTAATTGTCAAATAAAAATTAAAACAGTAATACACGAACACACTATATTATAACACAGTCTCAACATTACCACAATACACTCATGCATACACAGACGTACGAATAAACGCACGCACACACACACAAACACACGCACACACACACGCACGCACACACACACATACACACACGCACGCACACACTCATACACGCACTCAGCTCCACCAATATTTGTACTTGCTAGATTGCAAACTTTTAATCAAGTATAAACATATTTTTAGTTAAAATTAAAACAGATTACAGAATATTATGATTGTAACACTTTAGCTTAACCTATTTAATTGGAAGGAACTGATTCCCAACATACAGCTCACGCTAGTTTGGGAAACAGGGCTCGCAAATGAAATGTGTACACTTGTTGTTGCAATAAAGATTTTGTATTTGTATTTGTATTTGTAATTTGACTAATCGTAGCTTCTTAGTAGATAATTAATTTACAAAAATGGACCAGTGCTTTCAGATATAAGCGTCTTCAAACAAATAGGTAAATTCTTCAGCTTTATTACTTACGAGCTTTTGCCCGCGACTTTGCATAATAGTTCTCGTTCCCGGGGGATTTCCGGGATGAAAACTATCCTATGTCTCGGGTCCCAGACCAAACTGTACCAAATTTCATTCAAATCGGTTCAGTGGTTAAGGCGTGAAAAAGAGACAGACAGACAGGCAGAGTTACTTTCGCATTTGTAATATTAAGTACAGATTAAAATTAATAGTTACAACTAATAAGTAGACAATGTACACTCATATCGTAGCGGACCAGTTTCTTCATTATTGTCGGGGGGCATGTTTTCCGTTTACCGATAGATAAGAGAATTCAAAGAAACCATATCTTTTTCAAGATTATACTTTATGCCATTCACCTTGTTAACTACTATTTCGCTTATCGTCTAATACAGTACTATCATCTCTTCAAATCTGGTTGTATATTTCCATCTTCTTTGAGTAATGGGATGTACGACGCGTTTTGTTCCACGCGCGCCTCAAAGAGCAGTCAGCACGTGAAGGAGCCCTCTAGGGCCAGTATCTCCCGGGGTTGTGGAATAGTTATAATAGTTGCCGTGACCCTGGAACATAAAGGGCAACCGAATGAACATGAGTGGATTTTAGTCAGCAAAAGTCTGACATGAAGGGCGGGAGAAGTCATTTAAAGATTTAGCATCCACAAAAAAAAAGCCGACGGTCTAATCAAGTGGTGTCCGCTGAAAACATCAGCAATAACAGAAGCCTCTCAAATGTGTTGCCATCCTTGAGGTAAAACTAAATTTTATCATAAGTGGTGTACCTTTATCGTTAAAGGTTTATGACAAACTAGCTTTTGCCCGCGGCTTCGCCCGCGTGGATGTCGGTTATATCGCGTTTTCAAGAGAACTCTTCAAAAGTTCGGGCTAAAAACTATCCTATGTTCTTACTCAAGGTCAACTCTATCTCTGTACTTACCAAATTTCATTAAAATCAGTTCAGTGGTAGGAAGGGGCCCAACAGGGCCAACGCCTGCCGGGGTTGCGAAATGTTTATAATAGTTACCGTGACCCTGGAACATAAAGGGGAACCAAAGGAACATGAGTGGGTTATAGTCAGTAAGAGTCTGACACGCCCTCCCGCCGCACCCAGGACGGGAGCAGTCATTGGATGATTGCCCACACACCAAAAAATAAAAAAACAGTTCAGTGGTTTAGACGTGAAAGCGTAACAGACAGACTGAGTTACTTTCGCATTTATAATATTAGTAGGAATACAATACATTTGATGGGGCTTTTACTCGATATGTCGATGCTTGTTACCTCAGTGTAAACATACTTTCAGTGAAGTCCCATCTAAATTTAATCTTGGTTCTATATCTCACGGACTAGCGGCCCTTTTCAGCTGGGAGCTTGTAAAATTTAATTCATTGTTCACTTTTCATAATAAAATTGGAATGAAAATTAATTGCTATAGGAAAGTGGATTATCGACTGGTATCGGTTTATGTCTCCTTAAATAATCGGCTTATTTATTTTATTTTATACAATACATTTGTATTAGCCTCACTCAGATAGGGTGACATGACAACCCTTTCAAGTTCGAGATATTTATGGAAAAGCCAGCTGGTTTAATGTTTGATACCACCAACAAAACAATACCCAAGGATTCTCTTTACAACGCAACGGACATTTTAATCAAGCAGCAATACAAACTGCCCTTTGTACCACTACTCCAACATAATACAGCCGACCTGCATTGTGACCACATGACCTTCCTAACTACCATTTTGCATGTACCAACTTGAATTCGCCATACCAAATAACCTCATTTTCTTTACACTAAAGTTTGTAAACTTGTATGTTTCAGTTACGCTGAATCATTGCGTTTTCATTTGCAGACATTTGCATTTGTAATTTCATTTTTGTGTAACTTTGGTAACCTTGTTGTTTGTGTACCTGTGTGATACATACGGGCTACAATAAGTTGCCGCTTGTTGCTAGAAGCGGCTACTATCGCCCGCTGTGGTCTCTCCGGGGGCGCTAGGCGACAGGCGTAAGGAACAGCGGCGGACAAAATGTCCGCGGTGCGCTTATATTATTACTGTCATTAGGTTGCTTTTAGTCCGCTTGCAGTCCGCCAGGCGAGGTGCGGTATTGCACGGACCAAGTACAACCTTTTTGTAGTACTTATAAATGCGTTCAGCAGACTTTGTGCACCGTTGTCCCTCGCCTGCGTAGGCTATAAGACTAGGCGCGACAGACTCTTGTCGACGCTTACTTCTTTAATATGCAACACTAACTATAGCTTCGTTTCGTTAACACTAACTATAGCTTCATCTACGGCTTCGCTCAATTGGACCTTAGTATATTATTTTACGCAACGTTTAACGCAGCATTGCTTATGCACCCACAATGGGGTAAGTGATAATTAGCTTAAAGACTCATCAGTAGAAAATATTCATGCGTGATGCTTCAACTAACATACATAGATAAGTATATGAAAAGTTCCTGAACTTCCATTGAAAAGAAGGATTTTTTAACCGACAACACATTTTTTTTAAGACTGTGTTGTTGTGTTTGTAGTTAAGCTTTTAAAATATTGCTAGTGATGTTCACTTGTGCGTAGTATAGAAGTGTACATTATTGTTGTTTCTTTTGTTTTTCTTTTTTGTTCATGTGGTGTTTACCTTTTAAGTAATTGCTGCATTATGTTAAGTTTTAATCCGCATTTTATTATTGATTGTATGAGTGTAAACAATTGTTGGTAAACCTAATATCATCATCATCTCCCTAGCCTTTTCCCAACCGTGGTGGGGTCGGCTGCCAGCCTAACCGGATTCAGCTGGATACCAGTGTTTTACGTGGAGCGACTGCCTACCTGACCTCCATAACCCAGTAACTGGGCGACACGATACCTCTTGGTTAGACTGGTCATAGTTTCTGGCTAACCAGTAACGACTGTCAAAGTTCTACGAATGACAACCGGGACCAACGGCTTTACGTGCTTTCCGAGGCACGGGATGTCAGTGATGTCTAAGATAAACTTTAGAAAGTACATATGAATTGTAAAAGTCACATTGGTACTTGCCCGGATTCGAACCCACAACCTCTTACACGAGAGGCGGGCGCCTTATCCACTGGGCCATCACGACACGACAGGTTTACCAACAGGTAAACCTAACAAATAAAATAAAATAAAAATAAACACCATATTGCATCTGGTAGGCTACTGCCTCAGGGGTGTTGTCTCGATTTTGTATGTATGCTTATGTCTTGAGAAACTTCTTAATTATAGGAAATATCAAAGTAATTGTCGCAACGATAAGAAATGTCTG
Source organism: Athetis lepigone (assembly GCA_033675125.1). Classification (NCBI taxonomy): domain Eukaryota; kingdom Metazoa; phylum Arthropoda; class Insecta; order Lepidoptera; family Noctuidae; genus Athetis; species Athetis lepigone. Next base: position 5,193,893 of record CM066234.1, on the reverse strand, counting down.
GTATGACGGATCATCTGTGTACAGCCGGTACATACAACTGCTGTCCGCAACTCAGTAGCAACGTTATGTCGCCCGTGTGTCCCGTGTGCCCTGTCGCACAAGGTTTAATGTTTTTGTTGTATGTTACACATTGTTTGTATACGCAGGAGGCCATGCTTCTATTTAAAAAATCAATAGGTTCAAGGAATAAAGAAATGGATGTCCAGTTGGAAAGTTTTTGTTATAAAAAATAGTACTATTGGTGGTTGCTCTAATTTATTTCATCAATAAATCTTTAGTAGAGCAACAATTTCGTAACACATTGTTCTCTTCCATTCCATCGGTGTGGTCATCTTCAACAATCATCGCAATATTGCACCAATGTCGGAAATCTTGAATTAATAACTTGAGTATAGTATATTTAAAACTCATTCTAGACCCGCAGTTTTTTCTAATGACTAATTTTAATAAATATGAATGAAATAATAATGAGCTTTAAAGATAATATAATTATCTACATTCCATTGGGCTGACTATTGTGACCTTTGTAAAACTAATAATAGTATCGAATACCTAATTCTTTTATCTTGCTCTGAATTAAAATAAGACGAAAAAAACAAGTTTTTGTTGTTGTAAAGGTCTGATTAGTAATTATTATCAAAGCTTTAAATAAAACACCTTCTCTTTCTTCAAATGGATGGTCAGCTTTCCTTTAAACCACATTTTACACAGCAGCCTGAATTCCGCAGCTTTTTTCCTTCATTCAGACTTGTAATATACTATTCAAGAGCCGCATTTTCCTCCATAAGGCCAGACGGGTCAGACGTACATTGCTTTTACTTTTGCTTCAAATAGGTATGAACGAACTTTTAACGTTGTCAAATTAAGCTATAAAGAATATTTTAATAACCTTTAAAATGTCAAATGTTTTGATTTCGGTCGTAATAAACGCCAAGTGGCCGAAATTCGAGCAAAATTTATTAAAATTTTAAGTGCGCCTATTTATGAATCAGGGAATCAATCGACGATACATCATTGAGTGCAGTCTTCTTAGTTTAACCAGAGGATTTAACGTGTGTAAGGTTTTTTAATTCATTTAACTTATTTCTAATACATGCTCTAAAATATTAGGATCTCTGTCTCTTTTTAAACTGTCGCGTAATTTTCGTAAAACATGTACAAAACTTGGTTAATGGTGTCTTACAAACGGTAATTCAAGTTTCACCGGGGCCCAGTACACTACATCCCTCCCTGGATTACATTGATTCGGGGCCCCAATAGCTCCCAGCAAGCAACTTCTGAACAACTGAGTCCCCTCCTCCAGCCATCTTATAATTACATATTCGCCTACATTTTTTACATCTTATAAACTCCTGGTTGTTCATTAATGCTCCTTGCAGTCTACTTTAGAACCCAATGATAAAGGATCGCAATTGTGCGTTGTCGTACGTTTTCGTACGACTCAAATTCGCATGACCACCTCCAATGTGCGGTCGGCCCGATCCTCATGCGGTGAAAGCGATCAATAGCCTGAGTAACACGATATCTGCCGGGTTTTCCTTTTAGTGAAGTAAATATTACGTCACGAGACGCTCCGTTGAGGTTATAATTATAATGTTGGTGTTCTGTGTAAAGCCCTTGCATCCAGTGTTATTTTTATCGATGTTTATGTGAGATGCTTCATCGATTTGTTATTTGGTATTTTATTTAAGTCAATTGTGGCAATTATATGTATATGTCATTTGTCTTCATGGACTTCCCCCTTCCAGAGAGATTTGCCTTTTCTATTGAGTCCTTTCGATGGGCTCTTACGCCTAGTTTCCACCAAAGTGGAGAAGTGATGTCTCTCCAATAGGATGTTGCAAGTGCTGAAGTTAAGCGCTGAACTGTCAAATTGACGCCAGTTGATTGTTTGCAAGACACATCTTTCCTCTCCACTTGTGTGAATACATCGCGTCTGCGTGAGCCGTGGCGGCTTTTACAGCCAGTCTACCCCTCTTTAGGTGCAGATACGGAGACTTGTCAGGACGTTCTAAATTGACTCTGACGTTCAAAATTGACTGTGGAGTTCCCAGAAGTGCAGAGTCATATTACGGGCCGGACAGTTAATCTCATAAATATAGGCAACATGGATAATTGATGTGTTTTTCAGCTTTATCATGATGATTATGTGATCTGACGTCTAATTCAATAGAAATATCTTATATTACCTGTCTATTTCTTCACTTATCAATGTGTAACTGTAAACAGAATTATATACTTACTAGCTTATGCCCGCGGCTTCGCTCGCGTTAGAAAGAGACAAAAAGTAGCCTAGGTTACTCTTCGTCCTTTCAACTACTGCCACCTAAAAATCACGTCAATTCGTCGCTCCGTTTTGCCGTGAAAGAAAGACAAACATACAGACAGACAGACACACTCTCCCATTTATAATATTAGTATGGATTAGTAACATTTGGGTATTTTAATTCGGTATAATACTATGTAGCCGATATCCGTTTTTACCGGACATCATTAGTAGTTTTTATTCTTACATGCGCAAGATCCCAGGAGAGCGATTACGGGCATGAGAAAAACGTGAAATATTGTTCGCAAGATGATTAATTAGAGGCCGTAGGTACTTATTAATTATTCATGTAATCATCTCAGTTTCTGCTTAATTAACACGCATATTGTCAAAAACTTGAATATGTGTGTACTTATGTACTGTAAATTAGTTTTGTTACTAGTAAGTTATTGAATTTTCTACCGATTTTCTATAGAAAACTGCATGCATTTTTATTCCACGGGTAAAATGTTAATTCCAGTTATATTTATCATGTATAAGGTCATTGCTTAGTTTGCCTGCAATGTAGTATCTATAGTGAAATCACTATATATTATTACTATTTGTATATTGTTTAACTTCGAACCTTTGATTCTTGGAGCCTTAATAAAAAATAAGGGCAGAAATTTAAAACTTGAAAGGTTTTTTTTCTTTGGCATATATTGAGCCAGTTTCGAAATGTACTTTTAACAGATTGTAACGTAGTTTGACAGATGTGACAGTGACGTCACATTTATTTATCTCAACTTTATAGTACTTACCTGACCTTCAAAACTATAGTAATTATAGGTACTTTAAGTATGTTTGTACAACGATTATGAGTGTTATTATACTCGTAAAAACGTTTAATGTTTTTGCGATTTCTGATAACCACACACTTTTGATTGTGTTATGTTTAACTAAAAGATAGCCTTTATCTAGCAAGCGGTTTTTAGTTTTAAATACTTAGGTAATAAAACTGACTAATTGGCTATATATAAGTTATTGTCTATGTCTTATTTAGGTGCAAAATTATGTATTCTTATTTAGCACCTAAATAAGACATACAATACACATACCCTGCAGTTTTCTTTTTTCCTAAAAAAAAACCACGTCTAAAACACATTTTTTACTAACTAGACAAATCATCCTTTGGCCACATTGGTGCTCACTTGTTATTATGACAATTCTATTCTAGTCAAACCAAGTGACACTAGTCATGAAATGGATCCACATTACGATGGTAAACTTTGAGATTTCTTTGTTCAGCAACCTCTACCTCTTCTAATATATTATCGTCTTTATTGTTTACAACAGCTAAAATCGCTTCAATGCTATCTAAAGATTCCATTTTTAATAAAAACATCCTCAAAACAATGTCTGCTATAGTAAACAGGGTACCTCAACGTAATGCTGTAAAGGAAATGGTGACTATTACTTGGCTAAGAATTCTAACTTTTGACAGTTCTAACTTCAAACAATTTCTTAACTATAGAATAGAAATCGTTACTTAAGTAATTAATTTTTCTCAAGTAATTACTTTTACTTGTTTATAAATACGATGTAAGAGCTTGGTAGTTTGGATGTAAGAGCTTGCGCAGACTAGCGTCAACGGCGGACAAAAAGTTTGGTGCACATACAATATTGTCGCACTTGGTTCGTGCTTCGTGCAATACCGCATCTCGCCTGGCGGACTGCATGCGGACAAAAGCAACCTCTCCTCTCCGCCATTGCCCTTCGTCTGCGCAGGCTCTAATCCTCATAAAAATAGATCGCCTTAACTAAAGAAAAAATGCTAAATAAAGCTATTACACCTATCAAAGCTGCCGTGACCATTAAGTGGTCGAGCTTTGCATGCGCCCTAATTAATTACTTTTTTACTGCTGACGTCATTATGTTACGTCACGTAACGCTTACAAGTTTGATAAAACATTTTTTACATGAAAACCGTTGTTCACTATGTAGGCCTTATAGGTGTACAAACGAAGAATATGTTGTATACAATTCTAAAATAGAATGACCTCGAATTGTATAGCTTTGTACAATGACAGGTCAGGCCGTTCCAAAAATGTATACCCATATGTCGACGTACAATGTAAATAAAGTTGATTAAAAGACATTTGTATGTTTATTAAATGGTTGTGGAGTCCATTTGTGGATTTTTTTGTTAATTACAATGCGGGTAGACGGGAGAGCCGCAAAAGTTTGGGCCACGGTTTTAAATGAGCTTTTCGTTTAAGGGGACGCTTCACAATAGCCCGCGAAATTCAAATTTTTGTAGGTTTTTTTTGCAATTTGCCGGTCTTTATCAGGCTGTACATTTAACAAAATTGATTAGCAGCTGTAATATGTATTTAGTTACAGAATTATAATAATTAATATCATCAATTCAACTCTCAGAGTGCATACAACTCGATTGAATTGTTCATGAAATAGACAATCAATCGAGTTATTTTGACGGGCCTGTTGGTTAGTAGCCCTGACTGCTAAGCCGGAGGTCGTGGGTTCGATTCCCGTCCAGAACAAACTTTGTGTGATAAGCATGATTGTTTGTTTTGTGTCTGGGTGTAATTTATCTATAATATGTATGTATTTATAAATTATATAAGTATGTATATCAGTTGTCTGGTTACTATAACACAAGCTCTAAGCAGAGCTTAACTTGGGATCAGATGACCGTGTGTGAGTTGTCCTAGTATATTTATTAGTATATTTATTTATTTATATGCACTTTGAGGGCTGATATGATTATTTAAAAAATGATTATAATTCTGAAACTAATGGTCTATTACAGTCGCAAATCATTCTATATCAACACACACCCAGACACTGAGCGACAAATTGCAAAAAATGTACGAAAATTTGAACTTAGCTGGCTACCGTGAAGCAGCCTGACTGCCGGCTGTCGGTTGGTTAAGGACCGGACTTCACCAAAGCGGAGAGGAGAAGAGAAGTTTCGTGCAGCCAATGGGCTTGCATTATTTTCACATCCTACCGCTTAGCTTTAGAGAGTAAAACTGAAGATAAAATATTAGTTTAGTCCTGTCAAATTAAGACAGATAATTTAGACACGATTAAAAACACGGCCACTAAAAATACATCGATTTACTTCAGGCGCTGGCTAATTTGATAGGACTAAACTAATATGTATCTTCTGTCCTTTTCTTAATGAAATGGAAAGAGGAGGATGCACTTATCTTAACTTTAGTTTAGTTGGTGAACAAGAGAATCAACACTATTACCGCACATCTCCGCTTGGGTGTAGTCCGGGCCTAAGTGGAATGAGGGGGGAGGGAGAATATAGGGGGAGACTTTAGTTACAGGCTAGGTTTAAATTGAATTGAAAGATAGTGTTGGAAAATTCGCAGATAAAGCTGATCTTGGCAATGTTGCAGACGGCTGACTTTTTATCTCATAGATATGAAAACTTTCAGAAAAGTTTGATCCGCCCTCCATGTTCGTGAACGAATGCTGTCTGTTGATTTTGATACTTTTTAGTGGTTTTATATTATTCTTCGTCTATATCGTCTACATTTTTATAGCACTTAATGTAGAATAGTGGGGGCGTTATAAGCCATTAATGTATGGGGAGCAATATTTTTTGCATTAAAGCATGAGACTTGGTACACTTGTTAGTTAGGTGGGTTAGAGCGAAAATCGCCCGGGAGGCAATCGGAGGCACCCCTCTGGGGGGGAGGGGGAGGGGTTGAAGTTCTCTTCTGCCGTGCGCTCTGTTTGGCGTCATAACTCCTAATTTATCGTTACTATGGCAAGTGGGGTATCATTTTCGGATAAATTAAAGATGGCCAATCGTTTTCTAAAATAAAAAATACATGTCTACATTCAAAAAAAGTGAATTATGCCCTAAAATGTGAAAATTTCAACCGTAACAAAAATCATTAAATGGCCATAATTTTTAAAATCGTGACTATATCGACTTTAAAAAAATATGATTAAAAAGCTATATGCGTATAGATTCTGAAAATATAATATATGTCTATAGTATATTTAGAAAAATCGTTAGAAAAAAAATGAGAACAGCTTGGCGGAGCAGCCAAAATTCATTGTAAAATAAGGACAACAAAATTGATTTTTACAAATTGACCAATCTTTTTACAAGTAAATATAGAGATTTGATCAAATTAAATAGATAATGATTTTAAATGTTTTCTTTTGTTAAAAATCTATCGTTTTTACCCTTAGTACAAGTATAAAAAAATTACATTAGTCATATTTGATCTTACAGCTGAGCGGGCTCTGCTGACTATTTTAAGTGAAACAAACGTCTGTAATTAAAGTGACAACATATAACTATGCTAAAAGCTCTGCACCATATTCATTAACACTTTAAGAGTTAGCCCTAATAGCAGGACGCAAAGAATTGTTTTCTTTAATGTCGCCATTTTTTACGTCGGATAGTATGGTTTTGCCAGAAATAGAGTTCCAAAATATCTTAATTGTAAGTTTTATGAGTCATAGGCCAAAATAATAGCTTATATTGTTCAGAGTGCTGATAATTTGGTGCAGTGCTAGCATTCGAGTCACTGCCCCTATCTCATCATCTCCCTAGCCTTTTCTGGATTATATTGGGGTCGGCTCTCAGCCTAACCGGAACCAGCTGGATACCAGTGTTTTATGTTAAGCGACTGCCTATCAGACCTCCACAACATAGTAACTGGGCGATACGATGCCTCTTGGTTAGGCTGGTCAGATTTTCTAGTTTGGCTACCAGTAACGACTGTGAAAGTTCCACGAATGACAACCGCTGCCCCTATATTGTTTATTAAATACTTTGCCGTCCGCAGTCGCACAATTCCAATCACTTAAGTTCCCGCTGAGAGCATCTTTATCTTTATTTATTTATCTTAACATCATGGGTACATTGTTTACCCTGGGTAAAGTACAATCCTAAATAGAGAAAGGTGTCTGAGATAGAATAGACACCTCAGACCGCTGCACTTCTTTTTACATCTGCAACGGATCATTTCCACACAGACGTCGAAAACTGACTAGTCGGTAAAAATCATAAAAAATCATAAAATCATATTTATTTTGTAAATAGGTTATATATACAGGGTGTCCCAAAACTCAACGTCAAGCCGAAACGGGGTGACAGGATTGATCATAACCATCACGAGAAAAATCTGAAAAAAAATCTATCCCATGCAGTTTAAAAATTATGGGCATTTTAAGAAAAACCTAGAAATTTGATCAAACTGTACCATTTTTCGGTTATTGTGGTTATTCTTTTTTATTTTTGTTCATTTGAACTTTGGAAACGTAATCCTAAATAACATTTCTAGAATCCCAATAAAAAATAATGACACAATTGCCTCAAGTTTCCGAGAATTGAGACTATTTGTTAAACTACGAATTTAAAATTTTCAAGATTCGTCGACTTTGACAGGCCCTCCTATAAAAAAAATGTACTAGAGTGCCTTGGCAAGTGGCATTAAAAGTTGGCGCATTTAATCAGAATTCTAAAATGGTACAATACTTGTTAGTTCCATACAATAGAAAAGAGTAAAAAAATTAAAACCTCAAGTAACCCGATTTTTGCTATCTCATTTTACTCAGTTAAAATGTTTTTAATTCACACAAGCTCTAGGTAGGTTCTTAATTTTAAGACAAAATGATGAGAGAGATGGATAATGGGTATGTTCGCCATGAGTGAGCGAGACAGATAGTGACGCCACTTTTACCAAAGTGAAAAAAAGTTAGTAAAATTAGTAAAATAATTAGGTTTGTTGGAATAAAAGTCAGATGATAGAGAAATAACGTTTTTTATTACAATAAATGTTCAAATTGTTTACCATCAGCCTCAATACAAGCCCTACATCTTCTTAAAAAAGATCTACTTATTAGTCGGGCATATCTTCGAGAGTTGATCGCCTCAGCTGCTTGAGAAATGCGTTCACGCAGGTCGGCTACGTTCTCAATGGGCTTTGAGTAAACCTTTTCTTTGAGAACTCCCCAATAGAAAAAATCCAGGGGATTTAAATCTGGTGAACGGGCGGGCCACGAGATAGTGCCCGAACGTCCAATCCACCTTCCCGGATATTCCTGGTCAAGGAAATCTCTTACTTGCACTGTGAAATGCGCTGGGCAGCCATCTTGTTGAAACCACATGTCGCGAAGATCTGCTAGTGGTACGTCCTCTAACAGGGTTGGTAAATCTTCTCTTAAAAAATGTAGGTAATTAGTTCCATTCAAGTTCTCAGGCAGTTCAATAGGCCCAATAATTTTACCGTTTAAAATTCCGGTCCACAGGTTTACTTTAAAACGATACTGGGATCTATCTTCTCGCATTAAATGTGGATTCTCCACATGCCACTCGTGATAATTGTGCAAGTTCATGTAACCATCTTTTTTAAATGTCGATTCATCTGACCAGAGAATTTTTTGGATGAATTGGGGATTCTCATTATGCCTCTGTAGCATTGTTCTACAAAAAGAAATCCTTTCCTGATAATCTCGAGGTAGAAGACTTTGAACTCGTTGTACGTGAAACGGATGCATTTCGGCTCTTTGTAAAATACGATGAGCAGTGCTTTTCGGTATTCCCGTTCTTTCTTCAATTCCACGTACGGAAATACTTCGGTCACGTGCGACCTCTTGCAATACTTCTTCCTGGAAAGGAAACACAGGTCTACCTCCAGCCTGTATTTGATTCGGGAAATGGCCGCCCTCTGTGAGTGAACGGTGCACATTAACAAACACGCGGTGATCCGGGTAGCGCTCTAAATTTGGATATCTTTCACGATAAAGTCTAGCGGCAGCACTTGCGTTGCATCTGCATTCCCCATAAATGAGGTGCATGTTCGCATATTCTTGTGAAGTGTAGCGCGTAGGCATGGTAGATAAAAAGGATGCCAACACAAAAGTCCAGAGAGAAGCCAAAGTTGCCGGTATGTTATCAACAAGTCCAATTCACAAAGATTCAAGTCCAAAAAGAGAAGCCAAAGTTGTCAGTACTAAATCAACACAAGCGAATACGAACGTGCGCAGTAGACGAATGAGCGAAACGTACTAACTGGTTGGTGTCGGACTGGTAGCGTAGCCATTTGCTTGGCTGAAACTAGTGCGAATGAAACAGATAGATGCCATAGCATCTATCTGTTTCATTCGCACTCGTTTAAACGACGCATCTCCGTCTCAATGCGTGGCGTCACTATCTGTCTCGCTCACTCATGGTGAACATACCCATTATCCATCTCTCTCATCATTTTGCCTTAAAATTAAGAACCTACCTAGAGCTTGTGCGAATTAAAAACATTTTAACTGAGTAAAATCTGATAGCAAAAATCGGGTTACTTGAGGTTTTAATTTTTTTACTCTTTTCTATTGTATGGAACTAACAAGTATTGTACCATTTTAGAATTCTGATTAAATGCGCCAACTTTTAATGCTACTTGCCAAGGCACTCTAGTACATTTTTTTTATAGGAGGGCCTGTCAAAGTCGACGAATCTTGAAAATTTTAAATTCGTAGTTTAACAAATAGTCTCAATTCTCGGGAACTTAAGGCAATTGTGTCATTATTTTTTATTGGGATTCTAGAAATGTTATTTAAGATTACGTTTCTAAAGTTCAAATAAACAAAAATAAAAAATAATAACCACAATAACCGAAAAATGGTACAGTTTGATCAAATTTCTAGGTTTTTCTTAAAATGCCCATAATTTTCAAACTGCATGGGATAGATTTTTTTTCAGATTTTTCTCGTGATGGTTATGATCAATCCTGTCACCCCGTTTCGGCTTGACGTTGAGTTTTGGGACACCCTGTATAACACTTTTACACGTCAAAATTTTTGTTTTTTTTTTTAAGCGAACGATGGGGCCGGTGTTTCGTAGCTGGACTGCTCTGAGAAGAAACATCCGAAACAAACTCAGAGGTCAAAGTCTCTTTTAAAGTCCATACAAACGTATTGGTCAAAAATGTGCGAGAACCATGGAGGTTAATGTCTGAGGCACTCTCTTGATAAGAGAACTGTTAAGTAGTAGTGGTAGTACTGGTAAGTCTCTCCACGTATGTTAACAGTTATCACCGATCTAACTCTATCCCGTATTAGATGTATCAGTTGGATTCGGTGATAAATGTTCTCAAAAAGAGATGCAGGGCAGCTTTTCAATAATAGCGAAAGCCTCGCTAATCCTTTTGCTCATATGCTGCCAGAAACTCTTTTGCGACAGTTGAAAAAGCATTTTTCTCCACCGTTGAAATAAGTCACAGAGTCACAGCTTTTTTACAGGACCATCACACTGGTGGTTCTGTAAATAATCTTCATCCTATTTTAGTCCTAGGAAGTATATAGCGGATGAAAGAAAATAATTCTAAGTATTTTTAATGGAGAGTACTTGATACCTTGCGGCAAGGAAGGTACTGGTGGGGTTTTCCAGTGCCTACATTACCCACAGCTCCTCTAGCTCAGGCACTCGTCTATACCAAAACGACGAATTTTTAACGGTGAAGGGGAAAAAGGTTTCTGGCAGCATATGAGGGACGGATTAGCGAGGCTTTCACTATTATTCGCGGGCCAGTTAGTCTAGTGGCTAGTGAGTGACCCTGACTGCTAAGTCGGAGGTCGTGGCTACGATGCCAACCAGAACAAACTTTGCGTGATGAGCATTGTTTATCCTGTGTCTGATTGTAATTTATTTATAATATGTACGTATTTATAATTATATAAGTATGAAGACCAGTTACTTCTAGTCTGTCATAGTATTGCTCTGCTAAGTTTGAGATCAGATGGCATGAGTTGTCACAGAATATTATAAGATAGTTAGAAGTATTTATTTCTGGTCTTGCACATTTTGCTAAGTAAATGAAACCTAAAATATCTGTTTATTAAAGATATTCGTTAACTAGAAAATGGTGTCTTACAAAAGCTGCCCTGCACCAACATTTCTTGAGCAGTATTCCAAAACTGTTCCTGTATGGGATCAGATGTCTGGAAATCCACCTGATTTGTCTGATTGGGGACGGAGTAAGGTCAGTGACAACTGTCAGCTTACATGGACAGACTTGCCAGTGGTTTTCAACCTATATAGAAATGGTCCAGTGCAGATATAATAAGAAGTGCGGCAGTCTGAAAAGTCGAACAACTCTTTGCGTCCTGCTATTGGTGCTAACTCTTAAAGTGTTTATCATTGGTGCAGTCACCTTTTATATTATTTTATAAGTAAATACTTTTAGCATAGTTATATGTTGTTACTTTAATTACAGACGTTTGTTTCACTTAAAATAGTCAGCAGAGCCCGCTCAGCTATAAGATCAAATATGACTAATGTCATTTTTTTATACTTGTACTAAGGGTAAAAAGGACAGATTTTTAACAAAAAAAAAACATTTAAATTCATTATCTATTTAATTTGATCAAATCTCTATATTTGTAAAAATCGATTTTGTTGTCCTTATTTTACAATGAATTTTGGCTGCTCCGCCAAGCTGTTTTAATTTTTTTTCTAACGGTTTTTCTATATACACTATAGACATATATTATATTTTCAGAATCTATACACATACAGCTTTTTAATCATATTTTTTTAAAGTCGATATAGCCACGATTTGAAAAATTATGGCCATTTAATGTTTTTTGTTATGGTTGAAATTTTCACATTTTAAGGCATAATTCACTTTTTTTGTATGTAGACATGTATTTTTATTTCAGAAAACGATTGGCCATCTTTGATTTATCCGAAAATGATACCCCACTTGCCATAGTAACAATAAATTAGGAGTTATGACGACAAACAGAGCGCGCGGCAGAAGAGAACTTCAACCCCTCCCCCTCCCCCCCAGAGGGGTGCCTCCGATTGCCTCCCGGGCGATTTTCGCTCTAACCCACCTAACTAACAAGTGTACCAAGTCTCATGCTTTAATGCAAAAAATATTGCTTTTGGCTTATAACGCCCCCACTAGAAGTAACAATTGTAATGTAAGCAGGTTTTTGTAAAAACTTTATTAAAAAAAGAGTCAGTGGAGTTTCTTGTTCATTCTTCTACATAAACTCCTACGTTTAAAAAGACAGCAAGCTTCAAATTCTCTCTGATCGATCTAATACATATAATTGATTTGTGTTAGCACCAGCCCTAAGTATGCAAATACATCGATGCATTTAAATATAACGTGATCAATGTGACCATTATGTAATTACTAATTTGCAATTACAATGATAATAACACAGTAACAGTTCAATGTCACTCAATAGAAAGAATCTGATTGACTGGGAAAGTAAATCCAAGATGGCCGCCACATTTCGCGCGCTTTTCCTGGTGTTTTTTCTAGCTATTATACTGTTATAGTAATGGGAAAGAGTTTTTATATAAGTATTGTTTCTAAATTGATAATAGATCGTTTAATGTGTCAATTCTGTCTATCAAAGATACGTGTGTGACGGATGATAAATGAATAAAGATTTTTTCTCGATCATTCAGTAGCACAGAAATATCAGTGGCACTTAAATTTCTAAACGTATTATTGTACTCAATCTGTTGCTACATTATTTATCTACGTAGCATTATTTATATATTACGGCCACTTCCAATAATTTATCTATCCATGGATTTGACTACTAGAGATAGAATTTTGACACAATATGCGTGGAGCTTATGTCAAATCTACCATCAGCTACCTAATTAATCGATAGATTGATTAACTTATAGAAAATGGCCCTTTAAGGATACCTGACTGACGCTAAGACCGTAAAAATTTGCTTGTGAATCCTATTACACTGCAGGAAACGATTTTTGAAAACTTTGTCCAAGAAAGGGTTTAATAAGATATGAATTATTATCAAAGTCTTTTCTAAGCATATACATGCCAAAAAACTACCGGCAACAGCTGCTCTATTTATTAAAAGAATGTTTATGTTTTCAAGAAGTAATCTCTGAAAGTACTGAACCGATTACAAAATTATTTTAGAGATAGAAGTCCCACTATTCACACGGGTCGTGATGGCCCAGTGGATAAGGCGCCCGCCTCTCGTGTAACAGGTTGCGGGTTCGAATCCGGGCAAGTACCAATGTGACTTTTTCAACTCTTTTCTAAAGATTATCTTGGATATCACTGACATCCCGTGCCTCGAAAAGCACGTAAAGCCGTTGGTCCCGGTTGTCATTCGTAGAACTTTGACAGTCGTTACTGGTAAAGCCAGAAAGTCTGGCCAGTCTAACCAAAGGGTATCGTGTCGCCCAGTTACCTGGGTTGTGGAGGTCTGATAGGCAGTCGCTTCACGTAAAACACCGATATCCAGCTGAATACGATTAGGCTGGAAGCCGACCCCAACGTAGTTGGAAAAAGGCTAGGGATGTGATGATGATGAAGTCACACTATTGCCAAGTAATATGATGTTTTTTGTAGTTTATGTGACTTTAACGCGGTCAAAACCGCGTGCAGAAGCTCGTTAGATCTATATTTCCATGTAAGACTTCACTGAGCTCTTCTTTATTGTTCTAAGTATCTATTTTCCCATTAAATGAACTAACGTCCCATGACTCAGGCCCGCAATCAGTCTAATAATCATTATTCTGCCCTTAATTACTAGAAAGAATTCCTTCAAGAAGTATTTCCCGCCGTAAAACCAATCATCCTAATCTCCTTCCTAGTTTTGTCTACAAACAAACGCATAAATCGGCAGAAAACCAAAACAGTTTTGGAAACATCTTGTAGAATTCCAACTTCCAAGCAATCTACGTCAATTCATTCCTCGCGATCATTTCAATCTATCGTGTTAACTTTAGTATTAACATTATTAACTGTACTTTTATCACTTTCTATTTGATGTAAAAAACATAGTTATAAGTATACGCAACGTTAGGCGAGGGGACGGTTGACTTCTATTTTCGGTATCACATTTTCAGTTTCAGTTTGCCTCGCGTACGGCGCGCCGGTCGCCATTCTCGGCGTTCGAAATTCAACGCGAATCGCATTTTCTTCTCGCTTCTCGCTAGTTTTGTGTTCCAATTTTGAAAAATGACGGTTGATTCCACTCCTAAGTCGGTTTCTGGTATCAATATTAAAGTGAGTTCGTTTTTATTTTGATTTAAGAATTCGCATATCCTCGTCCGGTATATATTTTAAGTTCTGGAACTTGACTGTCTCAGTGTATTCATGGGTCGTAAAGTTAGTGTGACTAGAATTAGCAATGAACTTCCTTTTGTATGGCTGTATGTTATTCCGTTATTTCTCTATGCATAAATGGCTAACATTTCTTGGCGTTTCCATTTCTAGTTCCTTTGTTTAAGACATGGCTAACTTTGGAAGCTAAATATTGAAGATTTTTAGGTCCTTTACGTCTCGTTCAGAATTGCAGGGATTCTTCACTTTTTTTATCTGGTACTTACTTTAAGGAGTTCCAACCTTAAGTAAAACAAGACAACAGAACAGTAAAAAACACGGATTAGTAATATTTGAACAAGATAACACAATGTAGGTCTACAAGTACATAGGTAAAGTTATTGTACTAACAAAGGTTTATTTTTCAAGTGTTTTATCATCTCGTGCTAAATAAATAGCAATTAGAAACAGTGCGACATAAGCTTTTGTTTATATCCTGCAAATTTCTACAGGATAGTTTTTCCTTACACTTTTCTAATCACAGACTGACAGACAATAAATCGTTCTGTTGTATAACAAATAGGGCTCTTGGGCTACAATAGATAATGAATAGGGAATGTGCTATTGTCCTGAACAAAACGTATTATGGTCTAACGGTTGTCCGCAGTTTCGCTTGCTATAGCTACACTTAAAAAACGACTGACTATTAACATCTTTACTTTATCTCCTTATGAATGAAAATACAAAAGTTCTTCCGTAGAAATTGTGTCCAATGTAGAGGGTTACTAAAATTCCATGTGACACCAAAGGGTGTAGATTAATGAATCAACCAGCCAGAACAAGTGTATTTAGTTGTATACTGATGTATAGATTAATAACCCAACTAGCATTATCCGTAGCGTTCGTATCTGAATGAATATGTAAACACCAAGTTGAAGATGATTTATAATAGACAGAAGCAACACAAACATCTATTGTTCGAAACGGTATAATACTCAGGATGATAGATATTGATTATTTACAAATATAGAAGTCAAGTATAATACAAAATATATTCTATGAGGCGCAGTAATTATGTATCTTTCTGGGAGTGAAAGAATTTTCGTCATCAGATTAGTACTTTCAAGAAACTAACTAACAAAATATCTATGTGATATGTCATCTTTGCTATAATAAATATCAATACTGAATCAAATCACAAACATAATAACTTTTTGAAATCCAGCTTTATACCAACGTAATTTCCTTTATCTTTTCAGAGCTCCCAGAACCGCCTGCTGATCAAAAATGGGCGTGTCGTCAACGATGACGGTATTGAAGATTTGGACGTCTACATTGAAGATGGTATCATCAAGTAAGTCATTGTCACATTTGCTTTAATGATAACAATAATAGGAGCGTACTGACGGATTCTTACGGAACTGGAAAGAGGAAGCGAGGTATCACGAAAGATGAAAAGATTAGAAGGAGACAATTGCCAAAGAGGGGGACAGAGTATAATAACTAATACAAATTCGAGCACTTGTATGTGGAAAGCCTCTTCTCCTACTCAAAGAGTTTTATGCGAGCAGTAATTTTCAATTCAGATTACGTTAAGTTTTAAAAAACGGCATCCATGGACAAGAAAACACATCTGCAACATGTAATTTTGTAAAAGCTGCAACTAGTGAGAAGATTTTTGGCATCTCTACCTACTAAATCATCTTGTGTCCTTGATATTATTGCAATATTACGTTACTTTACATTTAAACATGACTTGGCTTGTTACACGTTCTTTATTGCCAAAACCAAGAAATACTTCGATGATTTCATCAAATGATACAGAACCAACTTCCTCTACTTCGTCAAAATAAACATTATCTTAATACATTATGAGTTTAAACATGTCAAAATTGTTAGGATTGACAGGTTGCAGACCTAGCTAACACATAACAGTGAGTAACCTATTTACCGATATAACTGAGCTATCTTCTATGGGAAGTTACTTTGTTATGCAAGCCATGTAATTTATATTTCCGGGCGATTTTCAAACGAGAAATCTTTGGTTATAGATGATGAGTTATCTAAACGTTACCCTCATAAAAAACTTTTCGCTATAAATTAAAAACTTTCGCGGATTTCTTTCTGTTTGTTTTTCTGCATCATCACCGACTTCCGAAATTGACGTTATTTCAATTCCATTGTCTATTTCCGAATGCCTATATCAGATATTTTTAAAGACCGTTTGAGTGGATGGAATTGAATTTATAACTTCCTTTTTTTTAATTCCGTTGAAATCCTAGTCACAATAAAATTCATTTCAGCGGTAATAAAAAAAAAACTTTTCAAAAATGTAGCGTTTTTTTGCCATTTCATGGCTGAGATTAAAGGTTTATGCATTCTTAAATTACGTCAATAGCCCCCTTAATCTAAATCATGAATCAGTGATGCTACTTCCAAATTAGCTATTTCAGTTTCCTCCTGCGACAGTTATAGCCTGTGATTTCCGATTTTCAATAACACTGGCATTTCCTAACCTCACCACAATATGTATCTGTGAGCTGAATATTTTAATCGTCATTCTAGATAAGTAGCAATTACTCCCTAAGTTCCAATTACTCGTCTTACGTCTTAATCATATATCTTATCTTAATTTGACTTTCTGGTTTGATTTTAAAGTTTCTTCTTAGGGCAGTCAGCTGCGTTCGCTTAAAACAATTATAACAAATTCACAAAACAAGTGTAATTTTAGCACAATTTTCTATTTCAAAGTCTCTAGAAACTAAAGCACTTCCTTTAACAATAAATCTTTCCAACTTTTGGATTGAAACTAAGTGCGAAACGGGATTACTTTAGCTATTCCCCCAAGACGGTGTATCGATCTTTAAGACTCCCATCTATCAGACTGCGGATGTGTACCTATAGCGTCTATGTATAGTACGCACGATGAAAGTGTTTAGTGTCAACAGGCGGGTGCTTTGACAATATTAGACGTGGATTTAAACTATGATTCCTTTAGAAAGGAAATAGAAGAAAAAATTCGCTTATAATGTTTTAAGAAAATTATAAGATTTGTAAGGCTTAGCCAGAATCTATCTAGTGTTTGCTTATCTCTCTCTTTATTGTTTCGCTTTAAAAATAACCTATTGTGTAGTCCATATACTAACCTTTCAACGACCAAGCGACAGTCGGCTGTCAGGCCGCTGTTGTCTTTCTATTGTGTCTCAAATCACGTGTGTTCGAATGTTTAAGGCAATATAAAACCACTATCGTGGCCACCGTTGTATAGCTAGTAAGAAATAAAGAAGAAAACTCACCTAAATTATCAGCAATCCGATTGGTTGAATTCGAATTCTTAAAAACAACAATATGCACTTTCCAATTTCCTACTTTTTCATAAAAGTACAGTGCCTCTACATTACATTAATGGTACGGACAATATCGATCCTTTTTTTGGGCGACACTGCAGATATCCCTTTACGGTTTAACGATTTGACCTTTTCTACTTTATCGGCTGTTATTGTCGTATTATGTTCTGAAGTAGGTGCTACATATACCCTAGTTTTACCCAAATTGGCAGTAGGAATCTAGGTTTTATTAGGTAGTTCAGATCTAGCTTACAACACTTGTAGATCTTCATCAAGAGGTTAAAATATCATTAGCTTATTTTTAATTTCTGGGTTATTGACTTATTATTTTCAATAATAGGTGCTAAATAAACCCTAGAATTACCCAAATTGGCTTTACAAATATAGGTTTTATTAGATTCAGGTTCAGATCTAGATTAAAGTACTTAAAGATCTTCATCAGCAGTTAAAATATCATTAGCTGATATTCTTTCGTCAGATCTAAAGTTGAATAGACCCTCAAATTTCTGTCGATAAAGTAATATAAACTTCATAATAGCCCTCACTCATGCAAATGTTGAAGAAAACATGCGACGTCTAAAGGTAAAAGTGGCGTACGTAATCACGATCAGATAATTTTTCACTTTCGTTACTATACATCGAAGGCGATTTTGTTTACGTTTACACGCAACGTGTTGTTCCGATTCAAACAAAATGGGTTTATTGGTTTCCTGAAATAGTATTTATTTATTGTTTTACTTTGGTTGTGTAATATGGATGGTTTGGTCTCGTGCCGTCACGAATGTTGAGCTTCGAAATTCGATTCACAGGTTAAGCAGTGTGTTATTGACTTCTTCTATTAGGATTTTTTCAGTAGCGGCCTTGAGTTTATAAGTTGGTGGTATCCTACTCCGTGCTTCGTATAGCACCAAAAGCAGGACAAGCCTATCATTCGTCTTCATCGGCCGTTACAGTAGTATTAGAAGTCAGAAAACCTGATCAATCTTAAAAAGGTTTACCGTGATACCCAGTACCTGGATTGTAATGATCAGATAGTCCGATGTGTAAACCTTCACAAGCTTTTAGCTCATAAATCTAGGAAGGCGGGGTAGCTGTCCCACTCCACTTCGCCCCCTACCTTGCAAAACTCAAAACCGCTTTCATTGAGTCCAACAACCAAACAGAATTTAGACCGTTTAGAGAAAGAAATAATGTTTATTTCTCACCGCCAAATCTGTACTTAGACACTGGTAGAAAAAATCAACTTAAACATTAGGTTGATTTTAATAAAAACCGGCCAAGAGCGTGTCGGGCCACGCTCAATGTAGGGTTCCGTAGTTTCCCGTCCGTCACAATAAGTGTACCTACTTATAAGTTAAAAAAAAGGCTATTTGTTACGTTGACATACTAAGTACGCAGAAATTATTTTGTACAACCTTTTTGTCATGTTTGTACAAAAACTGTTCTTTCTATCAAGTTCAAAATAATTTTCCTAGAAAGTCCTTATAAAGTTCTACTTTCCAGATTTTTTTCATATTTTTTAAACCTACGGGTCAAAAGTTAGAGGGGGACGCTTTGATTTTTCCTTTTGGAGCGATTATTTCCGAAATTATTGACATTATCAAAAAATGATTTTAGTAAACCCCTATTCATTTTGAAATACCTATCCAACAATATATCACACGTCAGGGTTGTAATTAAAAAAAAAACCACTTCCCTATTTACATATAGGGGGGCTACCCTAATAAAACGTTTTTTTCCAATTTTTCTTTTCGCACTTTGTCGGCGTGATTGATATACATATTGGTACCAAATTTCAGCTTTCTAGTGCTAACGGTTACAGAGATTAAGCGAGGACGGACGGACAGACATGGCGAAACTATAAGGGTTCCTAGTTGACTACGGAACCCTAAAAAGATAAAAGTGTCACAGGTCGTTAACTTACAGAAATCCTATAGAGCCTTGAACGCGTAATGATAGCAATGCACGGTCAAGGACAGAAAGTCCGTAAAGATAATTATCCTTTTTATTATTGACGATAACCTCGTTTTATGTCGGTCAGGTTTATTATTAGCTTCGTAGTGTTTTGGGCTTCTATTTGGATTATTATCAGGTATATTTAAACCTTGGTGATTAGTTAGTAACGGGGTTTCTTTTGTGGTGGTTAATAGTTTTAACTTCACTTTACTTCTTTCATTGAAATTGTTAATTGGATGCAGGTTTATTGAAGTTGGCGTAACATGTTTAGTGTTACTGGCAGGTTTTATTATTATTCTATTTTCATGGTAAGTGGCAGTAATAATGGTCTCAGGTTCTTGGCACTAGTGCAGTTTTGATGCTGCTAATTCAACTGTCTTTCTGTTTGTTGTTGTGTTTGTAGTCTGTCTGTTTAAAGGTGCCTCTTTATTTCCAGCGTAGGGAATATGTCTTTCTAATCCTGACTGATTTACTATTTTTGCTTTTAACAGAGCCGAAGTCGACAGCCTTATATTGTATTGTTAGATTAACGCGATTTGTTAAATGGATGATCGGGGTTTTCTATTGTTAGGGCTTCATCTTCGTTTCTTGGTATAGTATAGTGCATTTATTTTTCCTGTTTAGGTATTTATACTGGCATCATTCCGATTAACGGATGGATGATGTTTCATATGAGAAGTTTCATGGGATGAGAATGGTGCTTGTTCTAATTACTCTTTACCTACTTATTTGTGGGTGAAATATAAGCAGAATACTTAGCGCCTGTTTCACATTCTTCTGATAAGTTCTGATTAAAATATCGGGCAGATAAATTCGTAGATAAGAACTATTTCGCGGTTGTGAACACAGTGAAGAATTACAAATAAAAGAATATGACCTAAAAGAAGCCAGTTGTTTTACGAAACGAATCTGAATGCCAAAAGACGAATTTGTCTCTCATTAATTTTTCAGTTCAAGTAGGCGCTGAATATCACGTCAAACGCCCTACCCATCCTTTTGGGAATTAAAAATGTTCTATTGTATAGCTATCTTAAACTATTTACGTTAAGGTGTAAGCTGAATGTTGCATATCTTATCTACAAGTACCCACTTCGCAACTGCACTCACGATAACACGCTACAACAACTGTTATGGTCGTCACGCGCGAGCGCAGCTCCTAAGCGATGGGATGATAACCCGTCATTACGCCAATGTTTTTATCTCGTATTGGTTATTTATTTGTGCATTTATTGCACGCACCGGCACAAAGGGAACCGCTGAGAATAGTCCACACTGTGACTTCTCAGAGTGCGTGACGAGATAGTCGATCGACTTCACGATCGAGCTAACTGTGATTTAAAAAGTTGTAATTTCAATCATAATCATCTTCTTCGATTTATTTGATTTAAAACATTTCATCTTTATCATTTAGATACTGAAAAACAAGCCAAAGAAAACATGGATGGAATGTATGCTAAATGGTATAAAGGAGGAAAGAGGCATTCAAGTATAACTTAAGCACTACATGGGGGCAGGGGGGTTTTGCTTTGCTTATATTTTATGACACTGAATAATCACTATCCGTCCAGACCTTCCAGGGTCTCCCTGTCAACATCAACAATATCATTTTACTCGTTCGGATTTTCTACAAAATAATACATTGAAATTACACGTAAGTTAACGTGACATGACGGGATGGGGGTAAAAACTGTGCTTACTTTTGCTGACAAGGTGAAGGGAGATATCAAAAATGGCATAAACCTGCTTACGTAAAATTTTAACGGCCCCAAAGGAGAGAGAACATGACAGTATAAAGGAGGACTTGAAAGCGAAAAACGTGTTACACCGACCCCAAGTAAAATGGGTCAAGGGCAGAAAGATGGCTTAACTCCCACTAACAGAAGCAACCAAGTAATAAAAAAGCAACACGAAACCTCACCCATACGTGGGCAGTCAACAACTTCACACGGCGGGTTACCACCCACGTCATAAAATAATAGGCGACGAACAAACCGGGTCACCGACAGTTACAACTTACTTACACATTAGTTGTGAAGAGTCACACCGAGAAGTAGGCCTATTTACGCTGGGATCTGGGATAAAAACTGGCGCAAGAAAGTAATCTCTTGAAATTCCAGGAGTAATGATCTGGCAGTCTGGTCGGAAAAACTGGTAAAATGCGAATCGGATTCGTAAATGAGGAGTTCTAAATCACCGTATAATTATAATGGTTGAGCTAAATATACGTTTCTTGTAGTTTTACACGTAGACTGTCAGAAATGTACTAATAACAACCGGGACCATGGGCCTTTACGCGCTTTCAAGAGTTTCAAGGCTCGAGTCAAGGTGATGTCCTCGAAACTTAGAAAGAAATGAAAAAGTCATTTATATTCGGTTTCGACCCATTTTTCGTGGGCACTAGCCACTAGCTCATAAACTCGACTCGAGTAATGATACAGATCCTAAATCTGGGCCAAATCCGCATCCCTTGCACAATACAGATGATCTCAGTGACATCGATAGACCTCGCGTTAACACCACTTAACCCACATAGGGCCGTGTCGAGTGTTTAAGAACTAAGACCTAGTTTAATTTAAAAACTAGGTCCCCTACTACCTAGGTTTCGTATTTGTTTAAAAGAATATTTACCTAATACAAATTGTGGATAAATAAATACTCTTCCGATGGTGGGTTTTTTTTTGTAAGTTAGTTTTAAATCCAAGATGGCGGTCACAGTTATTTCTTAACATATGTCATGGGTATCCTTTCCATACTCACTCCTATGAGTCCTGTGATGTCAAAAATGAGGTTGATTTGAAAATTCAAGATGGCGGTCATAAAGGTTTACAAAATTTAATATACTAGCTTCTGCCCGCGGCTTCGCTCGCGTTAGAAAGAGACAAAAAGTAGCCTATGTTACTCTCCATCCCTTCAACTATCTCCACTTAAAAAATCACGTCAATCCGTCGCTCCGTTTTGCCGTGAAAGAAAGACAAACAGACAGACAGACACACTTTCCCATTTATAATATTAGTATGGATTTCTTCAAAAGATAGAACGGTTCAAGGTTAAGGTTTATATGTATGGTATGTGCATATAATAGTAAAGAAAAGCCGATACTTTCAAAGATTTGTACCACCCGTCGTGCGAAGATGAAGCTAGTCATTAGTATAAAAAAAATATCAAAACAATAATGAGAAAATATGGCTGTCTATTCAATAAGCTAAATGAAAACATGTTCAATAGTGAAACAATGAATACAGATGCAACAGTTAATAAAACTGTAATTACATAATGGTCGCGTGGTGTTTTTGCACGTTAGAAAATGCACGCATTGTCATTGCAATCGTGCTATTCTCACTGACGTCTGACGGACAGGGTTGCCAGATTATAAAATAAATGTAGTAATACCAGCATATTACTTCATGAATACAACTCACAACATTTATTAATGTGCTTTTTAAACCTTCGAACACACGTGATTCGAGACACAATAGAAAGACAATAGAAGCGCGACAGCCGGCTGTTGCTTGGTCTTGAAGATTAAATTGTTATTACTATCCCAGGACCTCTTCACATAAAGAGCACGAGCATTTATAATCACCATGTTTGCTGAAGCCAGATTGGTGCTTTCGGACTTACTTATACCTATTTTTAAAGTGCAGGTTTATTCACGATGTTTTCATTCACCGATATCATGCCTGTAAAAAATAACAAATTGTTATAATCATAATATAAACAAACTTTCCATTCTTACTAGTGGCCTAAGTGCCAGGCCACACGGTGCGGCAACGCGCCGCACCGCATTACTCCGCACCGCACTGGCGGCCACACGAGCAGTGCGGCGCCGCAATGTTCTTACGGCGCCGCTGCGGCACTACTTTCCATACATTTTCTTTTCTTGACCGCAAAGTACTGTACTGCCATCCCCATGAACTGAGCGGCATCGCTGCGGCACCGCACTGCTTGCACCCCTCCCCGCCTCGTCTGCCTCGCGCCGTTGTCCGGTGAGCCCGCGGTGCGGCACCGCTCAGGCGCCGCGCCGGAGCCGCACCGCACCGTGTGGCCTGGCGCTAACAATGGTCGAAATGTGACGCTTTTTATTCTTTTTCTTTCGAGTATTGACTCTGTTTTTTCTTTCTTGTAAATGGCGTTCCAAATTGCCTCTGCTATATTTAATAATAATATGCTGCCTGAAATAAATATAATTTTCATAAAGGTGCTATTCTTCTTCTATAATTCTTTTCACAGTTATTTGTCGAGAGTTGTATTTTGTCGGAATACCGAGACAATCCAGACGAATCCAGAATGTTTGACAACCCTAGCGACGGGTAACTGCATACAATAGTGTTGGGTCAAACACCTGAGCGCTCCAATTAGTAAGGTTACCGAGGTCTTTATACCAGTGCAAAGCGAGTTTTAAGGGCCCGTTATTTTGTATTGTTCTCTTCATTTCAATTTTGTTATTCGAATTATGAGAGTTTAAAATTTTTGGACGGTTAAAGATTGGCTCGAATTTGCACATTTTTTTTATGATTACGTCTTTGTTATTACGTCTTTGTTATTACATTCGATTTTTGACTGAGATATGGTTGATTTATTTAATAAAACTTTATGCACATGTAAAAGATACAATATACAACGGCGGACTTGATGCCTTGGGCATTCTCTACCAATCTACCTTAGGCTGATGCAGAGACAAAATTTGGCAGGTGAATTATAAATGGTTTTCTTTTTGAATTTAATTTCTTTTGAACTGAAATTGCTTCAGGCATTTTTAATCATTCGTATGTTATTCAAAACAATAACACCAACACAAGAACTCATTGTCTTTCACGTGTGTAAACCAATAGCTATTAGATGAAGATTACATAATGAATAGCTCATTAAGACTAGTGAAGCGGCAAATTGGGATAATTCGGTTTATTAGTCTCGCTTTGATGAGCAAATAGTACCCACTCGATATTTCTTACATCCCGCGCATAAACGCATCCCACGTACTTTCCATTTTTACCGAGAACTAACCGACCTACATGCACACTTGTTCATAAATATAACTGATTTCTATACAGATAATATAATCTGTATCTGTAGCTTTGTATATTTAATATTAAAAGAATTTGAGGTTTAGAAACAATAATAGATTACGAATACAAAAAAAAAGTCTATTTGTTTGGACACTAATCTTCGGAACTACTCTACTTACTATAGATTTTTGAACTACTCGACGGATTTGAAATCTAAGCAACATATATGTATAGGCTATAATTTTTGTTTAAAACTTGAACACCCGACGCAGAATCGCAACAGACCAGCTAATCTATAAGAGATTATTTTATTTATTTATTTCAAATTATTACAATTTAAGTATGTACATTATAAACGAAAACTTAGAGTAGCTTATTGACATTAACATGACAAGACATCTGCAAGAGAATCAATCTATAAGAGATGGTACAATACCATAGCAATTTTTTTTTCCACGTATCCCACGTACTTTCCATTTTTACCGAGAACTATTTCGACCTACATGGAGACAAGTTCATAAAAACAACCGATTTCCTCAATAAATGCAGTACTTTGATCGTTTTTCGGAGCATGTCAAGCTTGCTTCGCTTTAGTCATTTCGTGACTTTACGTTGCGTGACATTTGCTCGTGATTATTACGTCAAATTGTGAAAATGTGTGCACGCACTACTCAAAATCGACTTCGCAGGAAGACATTTGAAGGTTAAAGTTAAGAATGAACCCTATCTTAACTTAAATAAAATATTTATTTATTCCTTCTTAAGCCTTTCGAACACATGAGATTCGAGACACAATAGAAAGACAATAGCAGCCCGACAGCCGGCTGTCGCTTGGACGTTGAATGGTTAAATTATAATTTCAATGCTACTCCAGTGATTAAATTGTTGCAGCCAGAATATACAGATACACTAGGTATATTCATATTGTCATTTCACGAAAATTGCCCCTGACAGACAACCTTTGTCATGGAAAATTTTGCTACGCCAAATAATAAATATCTGTCATTTAGGTTTCTACACGTTGTCCATATAAATTAATTCTTTTAATTTATTACATGCTATTTGCTCTTGATTGTAAATCTACAGAAGTCGTTCTGCTGGTCAACGAATCATCGAGAAGAGTAGAAATCGTTTCACCATCGAATAAAATTATAGTAACCCAAATTCGTTCGTTCCCATCACTATTCATCAGTATTCCAATTTTTTATCGAGACGAGGAATATTAAACGCATTGATTTGTGTCACGTTTCTTATTATTTATTGCTACTTCGAATTCAGATATTCGGATTTTCTTTATAACGTGTAATCGAATTACTTAAGGTTTTTCGCTACTCCATTTTTTGGTAGATATAGATATACAATCGGGTCAACTTGTGTGAATTTACGGCTCTTGACACCAGTACGGCTCTGTTGGTTGGTTGGTTGCTTGACGTGCGGCAATGATGGAAATAAATTGGAAATCCTAAGTCCATTGTATTTTAAAGTAACCCTATATTTTTCTCGAAGTACAAGCCAGGGATGTTATGGATATGAAATTCCGGATACGGATTGGATACGGATATAGGAATGATTATTATACTGGATACGGTTACGGATACGGATATGAAATTATTTCGGATTATCCGTTAGTTTCGGAGAATTTCGGTTTAGGATATTAAAATTTTAAGGAATTTCAAAAGTAAAATACAACATAACGTGTCTTCATTAGGCTCCACCCCTATCCGATATTATCCGAAACTTTTATTTCGGATTCGGTTACGGTTACGGATATTTTTTTATATCGGATATCCGATAGTTTCGGTTACGGTTACGGAGCTCCCTAACATCCCTGGTACAAGCGTATACCATACGAAATGTCATGAAATAGTTCAGTGGTTAAATCTTTCATCTTCATTATGCCGCGGGTAAAAACTAGCTTTAGATTATAGATTTATTGTAGATGTAGATTACGAGAAACTATTGTTTGATTATAATCACCGATTGCTTTGTAAATGCCGAAAGCGATAACATTATAATAAACTTAATTTCGTTTACAGTATCGATAACCATTAAGTAATAGTATGTAATTTATTTAAGTCAGTTTTAGCTTGATTTACCATAAAATATCCATTAAATTAACAAAATTTACAATCATATTAAATAAGACTTTAGTTGAGCTAGTGCCGTGATTTTCATGCGTGTTCTGAGGCGAGTAGTAATGGCGAGATAATAGACGCTACCCAGTACGAACTTTGGCTTAGCTATGTCCCGTCTCTATCGTGCACTTAACGTTTGACAGTTGTGTAACAGTGACAGGTATAGTGCTTAGCCAAAGAACGTGCTAAGTAACGTCTATTTATCTGGCACTAATGGCGAGATAAATAGACGCTACCCAGTACGAACTTTGGCTTAGCTATGTTTCGTCTCTGTCGTACACTAAGGGTCAATTTAAACTAGCGCAGAGTCGAAGCGCATCGAAGTGTCAATCCAAAACTGAACATAACAAATTCAACCTTAACTCCACAGCGTAACGCACAGATTGCTCTTGAGATTTTAAAAAGTCGCGCGCTTTCTTTCGAATTCGCGCGTCTGCGCATGAACAACGCTGATTGGTGCGCGCGCATTGTCGCGAATACATGCGCCCGCTAGCGAACCTACGCGTCACACAAAAAAAGAACACTATAATTCCGCTTTCTTTTTCTTCGTTTTCTTCTTCAACTTCCGATATAAGACATATCATAGCAAGATCAAGTCAAACATTTTTACACACGTTTCAGTTACGAGAGTCAACTGACAAGTGATTCAATAGCTCTGCTTTTGATGCCTATTACGCACTATTTTTCGCGCACTATTCGTGCGGCTTCGCTTTAGTTGTAAAAAAAAAATTTGATGCTTCGATGCGCTTCGACTCTGCGCTAGTATAAATTGACCCTTACATTTGAAAGCTGTGTAACAGGGACAGGTATAACTAAGTGACGTGTGTTTATCTCGCCATAAGCGTTTTGAGCACATAAAGGGGTCTACCACTAGCTCTAATAGCAGTATTACCACTGGTATTACTTCGATATTACTTTCAGTGGGAAAGAGACGGCGCTGCACTTATCTAACTCTGTCACTTGCACACTCTAGAACAGGAATATAACAATCTTACTTTGAACGTAAGTAAGGGGGCTAGTTTATTTAAGGAACGTAATGAATAGAAAACAATGCTATTGTATAAACTATAAAGACGCGTACCGTACGCATCCGTTCAGTTTTCCGCGTCTATTCAACTTTCGTACAAAATCGGTTTTTCTATGGACTTAAACTGAATACTCTCCTTTCATCTACTCGGGCTATTAACCAGCTTACTAATTAATATTCACAGCTGCCAAACCATTAAGGAGCTAAATTACTTAGTTATGTCGTTTTAACGCTAAACACGTACGTTGATAATTGAATTGGGAATTTCATCATATATTCTATAGTCTATAATATGTGTAATATGTAAATTGACCCTACATTTCCCTTCTATACTAAGTACTATCTATTTTAAGTCCCTTAATATTTTACTGCTCTTAGGTTAAATACAGGGTACCTATACTATGCCGTTAGTGGCAATTTCACCAGATGCGATTGGCCAGAGCTCTTTGGAGAAAGGCACAGGGTCGAAGTGCATCTATACTCTAAATCGAATACCACTTTTTGACCGAACTGACACGACACAATATTTAAGTAAGTATGTAAAAAACTGTTCCAGTGTTAAAAAAATATTTTTTAGAACAAATATAATTTAAGTGTTATTTTTATGTCATAAGCAAAAGTTGCCTTGTCTGGCCATTTGTGTTTATGTATGAATCTATGTTGTAAAATGTGTTAATTAATAAACGATAAAAAAAAGTAAATTGAAACACACAGGTAATGTGTAGAAGCGGCGCCCGCCTCTCTAGTAAGAGGTTGTGGGTTCAAATCGACACTAGCAATTTATACTACGCTAACCCATAAATGTATACTTTATGGAACGAACTTTGTAAGCTTCTACGACGGTAAAGTTCGTTTCGTTCATTTTTATGTGTTAGCGTAGTTTTTAATTGCTAGTGTCAATATATTATGAGCAAGTAGCAATGTGAATTTTTCAATTGATATCGTGTACTTTAACTTGACGGGTCCCTCTAGAACGTGACGGGGCCCTCTAGGGCCAATGTCTGCCGGGGTTGCGAAGTAGTTCTAATAGTTCCCGCGGCCCCGGAACATAAAGGGCAACCGAAGGAACATGGGCCCACCCATGTTCCTTCCTATTAGTCAGTAAAAGTCTGACACTCCCTTCCGCCCCGCCCAGGCAGGAGAAGTCATTTGATGGTTTCTCATCCATAAAAAAAAACACCTGTCATTTAAACCATCAATTTCACTTCATCGCCGACACTGTTGAAGGAAAACATCCGGCCTAAAAAGAATATACCTGCGTCTGAATTTGCCGATCTGCCTTGAGCAAGCTTCGCTATGAGAAAATGCCTTTGCCCTGCAGTGAGGCAGTTATAGGCTGGTATTACAAGCTAATTTCCCATAAGGAAGCTCTCATATTTTATAATAACATAAATAAATACTTCATAAACTTCACAATACGTAGAATTACCAGATCATAATGGTTTTATGTTCTCTCGCAGAACATTCTAATAAAACGAAAACATGCAATGGTTATATTTTATAAGTTTATTACCAATGTGGGCGAACTGGCAGTAAATGAGTAAATCTATTGAAAATCAAAGATGACTCCATAATTAAAATAATATTAGGACAGTTTACACGAGGAGAGATTCTCGTTTATATTAGACAACTCGTTCCTCGCGGTTTCGCTCACGTTACATTGGGTTTTTGTTTACTGCTTCACTCCCGTGGGACATAGCGTGTTTTTATATAGCCTATGTTACTCGTTGACAATGTAGCTTTCCAATGGTGAAGGAATTTTTAAAATTGACCCAGTAGTTTTTGAGCCTATTCATTACAATCAAACAAACATACAAACTTTTCCTCTTTGTAATATTAGTAGGTAAAGATTATTATAGATTATCGAAAGGAGAAAAAAAATCACGTGTAAAATACCTAGTTTATTCACTGGACAAATGTAAACAGAAGATTTTATTTTACAAGTGCTTCAGGATATTTTATTTTATACTTACTTATTTAGATATTTATTTCGTTTTAGCCTTTTCACATAACTGGGAATGGTTATGACCGGTTTCAAATCTAACTAGATCCAGCCCAATACCAATGTTTTACATGGAGCGACTGCCTGTCAGACCTTTACAACACGTGATATTTTTAGCAAGAAAATTTAGAATGCTTTTACGTGCTTTCCGTGGCATGGAATATCAGTGATATTATTTCATAGTACAAAAACAAAGTCGCTATCCGCTGTCTGTCCCTTTGTATGCTTAGTTTTAGTTAGTTAGTTTTAGTTTCGCTGGGCTTGTCCGCACTTAGCCTCATAATTGGGCCATTGTGCGTGTGTGGCTTGTCGCCTATTTCAACCATCCCACACTTTCCCAGAATCGTAGGAGACTTTTCAGTCTGCCAAAGATTTCTGGAAGTGACCCGGGGTGTTGGAGTAGTTTTGCCCGTTGTTCGGCCACACTGTTACATTCCATGAGGACGTGTTGTGGCGTTTCTTCTGCCTCTAAGCAGCCTCTGCATAGAGGGCTGTCTGTTACACCTATTGTGAATAGGTGCTTGTTTAAGGGACAGTGACCTGTTATGGTTTCTATAACTGTTTTGATTTTGTCCCTATTCAGTTTAATAAGTTTTCGGGCAAACTTCTTGGTCATGACTGGGATGGCGTGTTTTGTTTGTCTACAGCTGTTGCTGTTACGCCATTCCTCAAGGTGGATTTCCTTGGTTTTCTCCTTCAGCCAGGATTTTACCTGGGTTGGGGGTATGGGTAACAGTGGTGTTGGTCCACAGACCGTACTGTTTGACCCCCTTTTGGCAAGTTCCCTTTGTATGCTTATGCTTAGATCTTTGAAACTACGCAACGGATCTTTGAAACTACGAATGAACGCTACGGAACGACGAACTTTGATTCAAGAACAAAGTTTATATGTGTAATATAGTAAAGTAAAATCGAGTTTTTAAGATTTATAACACCCTTGCAAAGCTGGAGCAAGTCTCTCTCCCTACTTATAAATAAAAGAAAGTAGAAACAATCCGTCACGAATTCACGATAGTCGCTCAAAAAACTCGCTGCGTGTAAACGAGACTGAATGCAGTCATGCCAGTCGTGTGTCACACAACTATTTTTAGTCTGTTTACATAGCATTTACATTTGTTTGTTTTGTTACGGGTTTAATTGATTCTGATTACGTCTACCGGTATTCTATCTACTTGATTTGTATGTAAACATGATTTAGTCATGTAAGCGTGTAAAAAATATAGCATTAAATTGAGCTGACTTTTTTATGTTATTTGATAGCAATTAAGCTGACGGCATGCGATTTTAAGTAGTCACCGCTGTCTGTAGTTATCACTACATAATATGTTTAAAACAAAGTTTTACGTCTGTCCCTATGCATACTTAGATAACTACGTAACGGATTAAGTTGCAAATCATATTTATAATACCTGCATATTTAGTAGAGAAAAATCTTGGAGTGTCGTGATGGCCCAGTGGATAGGGCGCCCGCCTTGTGTGTAAGAAGAGGTTGTGGGTTCGAATCCGGGCAAGTACCAATGTGACTTTTTCAATTCATACTTTCTAAAGTTTATCTTGGACATCACTGACATCCCGTGCCTAGGAAAGCACGTAAAGCCGTTGGTCCCGGTTGTCATTCGTAGAACTTTGACTGTCGTTACTGGTTAGTCAGAAACTCTGACCAGTCTAACCAAGAGGTATCGGGTCGCCCAGTTACTGGGTTGTGGAGGTCAGATAGGCAGTCGCTCCACGTAAAACACCGGTATCTAGCTGAATCCGGTTAGGCTGGCAGCCGACCCCAACACGGTTGGGAAAAAGGCTAGGGAGATGATGATGATTTAGTAGAGAAAAATCTGGATTTATAAAGATTGGTGACAAACAATTAAACCTTCGAACACAATTGATTCGAAACACAATAGAAAGACAATAGCAGCGCGACAGCCGGCTGTCGCTTGGTCGTTCAAAGGTTAAAATATATAAGTATTGAACTATTCTCTTGAATTCATAAGAAATGAACAGAAATTGGTCCGAGATCTTATTTACCACACTATTCTAATTGAAGTATATACAGTTTACATCTCTTTGCGTACATCGAGAAGTTTCGATTCTTGGAAAAATTAAGATGAAAACATACGATGCACCCAATTTAGCACGAGTTCAATAACCTCTAATACGAGTGTACTGTCGAAAAATTGGCAATAGCTTTCTTTACATTAGTGATTAGTGTATATAAGTGCCAAGTTTTGTGATTCATTGGCTGTATACTCGCAAAATGCTGGTAATATTTCCACAAATAGTGCAGTATAATGCTAGAATTAAATTGCAGTATCTTCGATGCAGTATTTTTGGTTTTGGATTATTTAATTTATAACGATATAAGTTAGGATAATTTTATCTTTAATGAGCTTTCGCCCGCGGATTCGCCCGCGAAGTCGTCAAACTTCTATCCATCTTTCAAAACTTCTATTCCATCTATTATTTTATTACTTTAGGGGTCGAATTTCAAAAAAAAAAATCTTAGTGTTCGCCAAGAATACAGGCTCCAAGTTCCATGTCTCTAGGGCCCGTATTAATAGACGTTACTTAAATACGATCTCAAGTGCGATATCATTTGATACCGGATTATTGCGATGGCAGGAGCTCAATATCGTCGCTAATTAATAAACACATCTCAGTTAACAAGATCAGCGTAACACGTTCTCAAGTCCCGGTCGGTCTATACTCAAGATTTGCCATCTTGAGTACAATACTTAAGTGTTGAGTTTGGTTTAAATCAGTCTACACTCAGCTGATGAGGTACACCTAATCCGGAACTAAAGCTCATAATCAATCTCGTTTATTAATACGAACAAGATCTTAAACTTGGTATCAAGTACGAGTTTTGACCTGAGTAACGTTTATTAATACGGGCCTAGGACCGGCTGTTTGGGTTAACATTTAGTATAGTTTAGGCGCCTGCATCTTACATGAGACTGTAAGTTCGAAACCTGGCAAGTACCAATGAGTTCTGGTCGTCATATCATAGATAAAGTAAAGCCCGATCCTACTAACTTTTTTGCTGCATTATTATTAGGTAATAAGTACATACCAGCGTCAGGCAACGTAGTTGTCTGGCATTTTGCTGAACTGGACCTATTTGGCGCAGCCGCGAGACACGCAGTTTTTTTTTTCTTTTCTTTATCATTGTTTTTTTTTGTAACATGTGGTTTTCTGCTCTGTATTTGTCTATACAGGGTGTCCCACGGCTATGCCACATGGAGGGAAAGAACCTTAAATCTTGTAGATAGAACATTTTACTGAAAGAAGACATTATTTGAATTTTGAAAACAATTTAAATTGCATTCATAGATTTTTAAATAATTAAATGGTTGGGCCGGGAATCGAACTTGTTCCACGAGAAAAAATAATCACCCTATAGTTTTATCATACCGATCAAAAGGTTTCATCATAGGGATAATTTTTTGCTAAATAACATAGTGTCACAAATAAAAGGAAGACCGTAAATTTTAACATTTGATGTAAAATTTTGTTCTGAAAGTTAAAAGCTTACATTGTCGTAAAGACATACAATTGACAATCATAACTACTTATTACTAATTAATCTACCCACTTGAGTAGTACGCATCATTTAAATAAGTAAATATCCACCACAACAAGACCAAAAAATCGTCAGAGAACGAAATAATCAAAAGGTATCACCATGGTATCACTTTGTATTCAAGAAGAAAGGACTAGTTTTGAGCATCTAAAAATTGGATTTTTTATTATTAAAATGTTAAAATTCATGGTATTTCTTTTATTTTTGACACTATGTTATTTAGCAAAAAATAATCCTTGTGATAAAGCCTTTCGATCGGTAGGATAAAACTACAGGCTGATTAATTTTCTCGAGTAACAGGTTCGATTCCCGGTTCAACTATGTAATTATTTAAATATCTATGAATGCAGTTTAAAATGTTTTCAAAATTCAAATAATGTCTTCTTTCAGTAAAATGTTCTAACTACAATATTTAAGGTACTTTCCCTCCATGTGGCATAGCCGTGGGACACCCTGTATATGTGCCAAATAAATATATTTCTTTCTTTATTTCTTACATGAAAACGCTGAAATAAGGGTAATTTTACAAGCAAATGTGTTGAAAAGCATTTTAAAAATTTCTTAAGCTAAGCTACAGATTACCCTTAGAAGTTCAGACATATACACACATACATTATTATGATACAGATACAGATACATTGCAGAATGTACTGCAGTGTCCGCCATTTTTGCAGTATTTAAATAAAGTTTAACATTAGTTGTTCGCACGTAATAGTTGCGATGGATGTGGTAATATCTCACTGTAATGGGTAAACTAACTAACGTTAAAATGTTTGTAACTAACTAACAAAAATTACCTGCTATTTTTTATCGAAATAATAGTTTTTATGAAGGCCGACGTTGCTCATCTTATTTTCCACGTTTTATGGTATATTATAGATTATGTTAGCTCTGTTTGGTGCACACGACGATTTATCGCTACGATTGTGGCTAAGGTCGTAACGATCAGTAACGATAAATCGTTGTAGTTAGTATGTTGTTATAGGGTTTTTTGCGCATCAATGAGATATTCGTCGATAAAATAAAAAAGTTTTTGAAAATTAGTTTGTTATTTTTTTTTATTGTAGTCGGGAAACAAACAGTTTTAACAGTTAACAAGAACAACAAAATCCGTACTATCCGTACTAATATTATAAATGCGATAGTAACTCTGTCTGTCTGTCTCTTCTTCACGCCTAAACGGCTGAACCGATTTGAATGAAATTTGATACAGATATAGTCTGGGACCCGAGAAAGTACATAGGATAGTTTTTATCTCGGAAATCCCCCGGGAACGGGAACTATTAATCCACGCGGACGAAGTCGCGGGCAAAAGCTAGTATATAATAAATTATCATGAGAAGGATTGTGTTTAATTATGGGTCGCTAATTACCAGTCATCCGAAACCCACCGATCTTATCTCGAAAGTAGAAAATTGCTTTGAAAATTACCACAGGATTTTCAGGCACATTATACATCATTTACACAAGTTTCCGGGATAAAGAACAAAAGTTCCGGCATTAAGTGACCGCTGCCGCTGTCGTCTACCTGTCTCGAATACGGGAATACTTCGAAAGTGTGTGTGTGTGTGTGTGTGTGTCAATAGGAATGTTTTCAAATAAAGTCGTATAAGACCCAATGCGGAACTATTCTTAAAGCTACGCTACGCTATATTTTATTAGCGGGCCTAGCTTGGGACAAACTGAAAATCGATTATCCTGTTTTGCTTAAATAAGTTTTTAATGACTACCAGCTGATTGCTGCAATCTTCTTATTGACCTCTCCACTAAGCCTTCACCTAGGTCTAGGTTCATCTCAAGTCTCAACGAATCAGCGGCCATAATTTACAATTAAGGTTCCTTGATTGCCTATCAACATGATATTAAACTTGTAGTGCTACCAGCTATACTAATGTCTATGTATTTATAAGTTACATAAATATTCTGATTCAGACTTTGCCAAGTTTGGTATCAGATGGCCGTGTGTAATTTGTTCCAAGATTTTTTTATTTACTTTCGTTTTCTTTTTTGCCTTTTGTCATCCATCATCACAAAAACTATTATCATCCATATTCTTTCAACGACGTGCTACATCAATTGAGCTTGACAATAGATGTATGTATATGCGGGCACGCATCTTTCAACTAAAATATTATGGTGACGTCATCAGCACCATATGGGTACCCCAATTGATGATGTGTCATTTGTCAGTGTGATTGAATATAACAGTTGCCGTCATCATTGAAATTACTTGTAATATATAATTTTATATTATATTTTTCTAAAGTATCTTAAACATCTCACATTAGGCTATTAGATCTCAAACTAAACGGAGACTGAGTTATGGTAACCATACAACTGATAAACTTACTAAATTAATTTATAATACATACACAATACAAATAAACTACACCCAGCACAGAACAAACGAGACCATCGGACAGACGGACAGAAAACAACATAGACAGACAGAAGTGATCCTATGAAAGTTTAGTTTTTCATACTAAAAGAGCAAAAAGTCCCCTTAGGGTGAATTTTTTAGGGGTATTTAGAGACTTTATTTTTTAAATTCCCATTTTTCGCCTTAAAATCGGATTTCAGGGTAGATTTTGGGAAAAGCCATTTTAATGGCTGACCCTAAGCTACCTCAATATTACGATAGGCCTAGTAGTTTCCTCCAATAAGCTAACCAAACAAAATTACTTTTACATACAAACTATTACTATGAATTAGTTCCCAGACAGGTTGACACAGCACTCCTAAAAACGTGTACAATTTAATTTCACTAATTACATTAATTCTAATAAGGTCATTCGACCGAGTGTGAATTTCATTGCGACAACATGCCTGTTACTAACTAGGACATAAAAGTTTGTATATTTGCAAAAAGGTGAGGTTAATGCAAATTAATTGAAAGGATAAGGGTCAGGGTGTAAAATGGTCCAACAATCTCTACAAGTCGAAAACAAAGTCGCTTCCCGCTTTTTCTGCTCCTATGTATGATCAATCTTTAAAACTTCGACGATTTATTTTTAGCAGATAGAGTGATGCAAGCGGAAGGTTCATATATGTAATAACAATAATAAAATAATAAAATATTTATTTCACAAAAAGTAGAAACATGTTGCACTGTATACAAAGTAATGTCTTAATATTAACAATATCACATTATTAGCACAGTCTTGTTAACTCTATCCCTTAAACTAGTTCTAGCCTGTATCTTAAGAGATAGGGTTCAGCCATAAGGGTACAAATTATAATAGTATAAAAACACTAATTAATTAAAAGCTGAGGTTCCCAAAGATTTTTAAACTTCCGTGCGAAGCTGGGGCAAGTCGCTAGTGTGAAAGCTAGTGATAATATAAGAAGAACATACATCACCAACTTCACCAAACTACGTAATTTTTTTTTTCACATTGTGTAACTGAAATTTGCTTAATTCTAATAATCATTGTCAGAAAGGGCAGCAGATTCGTTAAATATTAATACGAACTGTGCCCAATCAGGTAAAAGCTAGGGGAATAAGGAAAAAGTTTGTGGATATAAATAAGACCTCTACCTACTGTTGTATTGATTACAATGATTTCGTAGTAACTAATGCCAGAAAGGATACCATGATACAGAAGCATATTTCATAAGTTACCTTGTTTATTACAACATTGGTCTAATGCCTTTCTACCTAGTCCAAAAACCACACCTGAAATTTATATTTCTTTTCCAGGATTCAGGATTCTAGTTAAATTTTAGCCAGAAAGTTAGGAATTACCTGAAAGCTCTTAATGCCTAGTCTTCTGTCTAATCTCTGCTCAGTGGAATTGTGCAATTGACCTTTCATTGCAAAATCAGAACGAAGAGGTTTTGTGAATCCCCCGCGCACTTAGCTTTGAATACAGTCCATGGGTACTACAGGAATAAATATTTTATTTTGTTGAGTTCGTCTCCATTAGCAATTACGTGCAACAAGATTTTTTTTTATTATGTGGAGTTCTGTTTTCCCCATTGAATGACGATAGTGTCAATGAAGACCACAGGAGTAAATGCCGGG
This sequence comes from Athetis lepigone, assembly GCA_033675125.1. NCBI lineage: Eukaryota > Metazoa > Arthropoda > Insecta > Lepidoptera > Noctuidae > Athetis > Athetis lepigone. Next base: position 5,156,476 of record CM066234.1, on the reverse strand, counting down.
GACTATATTTACCTCTTAAAAAGATACCTTATTATTTTCTTAGTGTAGATAGTTTCTACCACCCAACAATTCATTACTCTACCGTCATGCTAGACCTACAGGGTGTTGAACTCAAAAGTAGTTGTTGAAGTGTTTACAGGGAGAGCCAACGTAGTTTAAATACAATTCATTGGTTGAATTGCTTTTATCCGGCCAACTGTGGCCACCGCTGAAGATATAATATAGGATAACGGTTCAAGGGAAACGCATACACGATGACGGTATTAGGATGCAAATAGGGCAAATAGGATGGAGTAAATTTTCCACATTGTAATCAACAGTTTTCGACCAAATATATCTTGCGAAGACTTTAACAGGCGTTATAGGTCAGAAATTCTAACCAAGGGGTATCGAGTCACCCAGTAGCTGGGTTGTGGAGGTCTGATAGGCAGTCGCTCTACGTTAAATACTAGTATCCAGCTGAAACCACTGGAAACCGACCCCAACACAGTTGGGAAAAGGCTAGGGAGATGATGATATCTTGCGAAGATCCTTTGATCCTCGCAAATCCCTAATTAGTGGAACAATTCGCGTATTTTAAAACCCTGGAATCAAAATCAATTAAAAAGTTTAATATCACCCTTGGCCTTAAGTATGACGATCATGGTCTCTGTATGAGAAGGCGCCTTTGCCCTGCAGTTAAACAGTAATTGGCTGCTTTTAATAAAATGTTTTTAATTATGCGGATTGGCCTTGAATTCCCAACCGAACAATGCCATGTTTTAAGCACTCCTATTAATATTTTGTAAAATCTTTATAATTAAGAAAAATATTAGGGAACAATTAAAAAAATCCTGCTCAAAACAAAAAGGACTTTAATAACACTACGTACAATACATATTTGTAAACGTCAACTCAATTTCTCCATCAGATGACGCATCAGCGCTCACCACAAATCATCATTACGTCATTAACGCAATGTTTGTAAATATAAAACTGTGCCAGCGGTTACGTTATTTCAAACAAAATGCTTTCCAGCTATTTCATCTCACGAACTAACGCATCTTGGTATATTTTCAGGCCATTATTTACTTTACAGTCTATATTTAGCACACCAATCGAATCTGCACCTTATTTTTTTACCTTTAAGTATCGAAATGGGCTTAGTCACAATGATGCTTCATTACGTGTCATCATAACAATAGAAATGAAAGTGTTTTAATTGGTTTGAAGTAAAAAAACATCTCATTGACTCATTCCCGTGTGAAGTATATCTTTTTATAAACAAAACGTTGTATAGTTTGGAAGGTAAAAGTCATGTTTCTTTGTAACCTAGTTAATAGTCCGTCTATTGTGTGCAGAAAATTGGTGTTCTTTAAAAAGTTTTTTAGTTAATGTAACTGCCGGTAAACACACACCTTAGTTATCTTGATATCGTCGGCATTATTAACCCCATAAGGCTAAATGCTGGATATCAAGTCTACATTTCAGTTGAGACGTTTACGTAATCACTAGTTTGTTTAACTTTGTAAATAGTTGATCTGGTGTTAAAACTTTCTTGGTGGATTTATGTGAAGTGAGTGTGAAATGAACTATCGATCCTTAGAATCTGTAAGTCTATTTAAGTAAAAAATCTCTGTGAGTTGCGGCCCTTTCGTGGTTTAGGCGTCCGCCTTTCATGTAACTTTTTAATTCATGTTTTCTTTTAAGTTGCTCTCTAGGTCATCAGCATCACTGACATCAGTGAAGAAAAACATCGTTAGGAAACCTGGGCTTATGTATATATAATTAAGTAGCTTTCTCTCCCGGCTTCGCTCGCGTGTAAATCGAACTTCCATCCACAATTTTACCAAAATTTTAAATATCTAAGATCAGTGGTTTGTCAGTTAGTCATTTTAGTGTGAAATCTCTTGTTCGTTTTTATCATACTTCGTTCTTCTCATACAGAGAAGGCACATTCTGTCAACATTTAACGTAGGAAGTATATAAATATCAAGAAATATTAGGTTTATTGACCCATTTTGTGGCCTTAAAATATTTATCTAAGCTAAGCCGGTTAAATAAGATTGTGGCTATATAATGTTCCGTGAAATTAAATTTGGTTTGGAGGCGCCGCCCGTGGCGAAACTGTGAACAGTTTTTTTTATTCTTGGTCCATTTGTTAATTAAGCAATTAATTACTCAATACTGGTTTGAAAACACCTTGTTCTATTTATAGATTGAGTGGTTATTAACCGGTCTTTTAAAGGTTTGGATATCCAGAACAAACTAAGTCATGGTTTGTAATATATTGCAATTTGTATTATAGACACACTAGAAATAACCCGTGGTTTTGGTTGTGTTAATTTATGGTTAGAAATTACTGAAATTAGTGATCACACCTGTTGAATTCGAAATATCTTTCAGAAGATCCAGCAGACTAGACTTCTTGAAGAATCAGTCACGTCTAATAATTATAGATAAGGTGACTGTAATTAGTGGCCGATACATAAACACATGTTTGTTATCATAATAACTCTTTGACAATGTCCAGTCCGCTACTTACAGTACATTCTAAAAGGCGCTGAGATCTGCTTGAACTAGATGATGGTAAATCCAAAAAGTTCCTTTTTCTTTTTAAAAGATTTTTGTATCAGACCGGTTAAAGTAGTTCCTATGATTAGCAAACAAACAGTTTATTTTTATTACAATAGCGTATATTCCACATCCAACCAATTACCAACACAGTTTCACCGTTCAAATAAGGAATCACCGACTACCGGCGCAACAAAAACAGTTGAAAGCCGTTAGGGAAGTGTCAAATTCAAACGTTTGAATTGCGAACGCAGACGCGTTCCGTTGACTACATTCAGATGCGTGTGCGCACTCAGGAAGTCGCTAATACGGTGACGAACCGACATCCGCGACACCACCATATTGGGCTTATGTGCTATCTTAATTTGTTACATAACAAACCCATATTTGCATGTATGAATGATTTATTTACTTTGTTGATATGGTAATGCGATGACGATTTGAAATGGTGTGGAATTTTAAATAGTTTTTTTTAAGGCAAGAGTTTAAGTTGGAGTTATTTATGATTTTGTAAAGACATTAGGTTTGGTATTTCATTCAAACTATCAATTTGTACTGTGCTCTAACTCATAAAAAAATTATTTTGCACTGATATTTTTTGTTGTCATGAAATTTTGTACACTATTATGAATCTAGAATAAGATACTTTTAATTCGTAAAAATAACCTCAGCGCTAGGGGTGACCAAAAGAGTAAATTAAAAAAAATGCGAGCGAAACCGGTGTACACAGCTAGTAATAATGGAATCTAATGATAATAATACCAGACTAACTATCCCACTATAAGGCAAAGGCCTCTTCTCATACAGAGAAGGCACGAGCATTGATCACCACACTTGCTCAAGGCGGAATGGCGATTTCGAACTTATATTCACTACTACCACTAGGCGACTGGGCCATCACGACATGATACCGAATCTAATTATATCAGTATGAAAACGCTTTGACATACATTGATCCACTACTACAGTTAACAGTGTCCATCATCCTTAACTCATTAGGTAACACAAATAAAAAGCGCATACGTATGCTGCGCATACGCATCTTATAGCCATTGATGCCTGAATAGAATGCATAAGGTTCAAGACCAGTCATAATGGCCTATAGTGACCACTCGCTCTATTCATAACCGAGGCCACACAAGGCAGTTTGATTGGAATCTGGTGTATCTCAATTTATTTAAAAATACTGTTAAATAATTTGATAATTTTAATCATTATTTATAAAAAAAAATTAAAAAACAAGTCGAGTTTGCACATGAAGGGTTCAGTATAAAAATGTGCTTAAGTAAAAAATAAACGCCGGAAAATTCATACATAACATGTTCTATATGAGGAATGCCCTTTTATTTAAAACTTGATTATATTTTTGCGTTTTACATATAAGTATGGTAAAGGCTTTTTTTTATTAATATGATCAAAAACTAATTTTTGACAGTCGGACATACAGCGAAATCCTTGTAATAACGCCTTGTGTAGCACCTTTTCATTACCGAACCCTAAAAATAAACATTAAAAAACATGCCTAAATCATAGGGTCCGTGGCTTAGGCCCCCAGTGGTCGACGCACCTGTGGCCGACGCCCCCGATACGATTAATTCAATTCATAGCTCGTTAAATAATAATCTCTTCTCACTACAAATCTCACGCCCCAATATTTTGATCAGCTAAATGAAAAATAATAAACGGAATTCCTGCCGGTTCCCGCATCAATTGAAAATCATCGGGTCAATAAGATTCTTAACCTTATTTAAAGCAATGTTGTTAAATGTTTAAATTAGATTGCTTTGTATTGTACTACCAATATGATTTAAACCGTTAAATTGATATGTGCGCTGACTCAGCGATGTAGCTCTTTAATCGTTCTTTTGTTAATTTCTGTATATTAGGCAATTTTGAGTTTGAGCGCAAAAAAATTGTTGATGGCTACCTGTTTGCTACCATTTTGATAATTAAGAAGATTAATAGATCTGAAATCAAAGCGTTTATTATAAAACCCATTAACAGACATTTTCAACTGATTTCAAAAAGGAGAAGGTTCTCAGTTCGACTGTATATTTTTTTTTTTCCTATTTGTTACGCGATTTCTTCGCTTCGAAATTCGTTCATTATTGAACGAATTCTGATGGTACTTTTTTGTTAGGTAGGTAGTGGTTCCATAGGTGGTATATAATAGTGACAAGTTTTTATCGACAAAAAATGTAAAAAATGTTGGTACTTTTCTCAGACTTAGACTGACTTTATATTCTCAAAAAATAACAGGAATTGCCCTCCAGGTTCTGCTCTTGATATCTTTCCGGTCATACTAGAGCAGACTACGAACTATGAGATAAAAGTAAAGGAAGAGGTTAGCACACACACGTACACTATAATATCTTCGTATTTGAATAGTCCCCATTATAAAAATACGGCACCGAAATTTTCTCACAGACATTTTCCTCATTTTCTCCTTTCATCTTTCCAGACAAATGGGGCGGAACCTCATCATCCCAGGAGGCACCAGGACGATCGACGCCACCGGCAAGCTGGTCATGCCTGGAGGTATCGACCCTCACACCCACTTTGAACTGGAGATGATGGCTGCCAAGTCCGCTGATGACTTCTATAAGGGTACCAGGGCGGCCGTCGCCGGAGGAACTACGTGTGTCAGTAAGTATGAAGAAATCTTTACATAATTATCGTATATCTTTCTATTGTTGGGAAATGCCTCCTATATTCAGACTATATTTGTTTTGCAAAAAAGGGCTATTCGTTCAATGTATGAATTGAGTCCTCGACACTCCCTCAGAGGCAAATTTAGAGAGGTGAATATTATGACTGTGCCGTGCCAATATATGTATTATATTATGAAAATTTGATGTACGCACATAAAAATATTGATCAATTAAGTAAATACAGTGATATCAACAATATAAATACGCGAAATAAGGACAAATACGTAGTACCTTCAACTGGACTTAAGACAAATAAGAAAATAGGTGGTTCGTTGTACGCTTTTATAAGTATTCTGTGAATAACGTTGTTGATTACATAATTGTTAGCTTTTAAGTAACATTGTATGTATTTATTATTATGTAATTGTTTGTTGTTCCGAATAAAATAAAATAAAAATAAATAAAATAAAATTATAATAAACTTCCCAGCCAAATTCAAGACCTAAGCATTACTAAATTTGAGAAGGAGTCAGCACAGGTAGGGGCCAACAGGGCCAACGCCTGCCGGGGTTGCGGAATGTTTATAATAGTTACCGTGACCCTGGAACATAAAGGGCAATCGAAGGAACATGAGTGGGTTTTAGTCAGTAAGAGTCTGACACGCCCTCCCGCCGCACCCAGGACGGGAGCAGTCATTGGATGATTTCCTACTCACCAAAAAAAAAAAGCATTATTAAATTTAAATTAAGTATTTATTAAATGTAAACTCTGTCAGAAAGCTTATTACTCTGTTAAATAAAGATTATATTGAGGATTCTAATGCTTGGGATTGAGCTGCTTCGATTAATACATTGGCCAATTATATATTATATGAACATTTTTTTTCTTTGACATTTTAATTATTATTTTGACATTGATGTGTACTTTTTAAAGTAAATGTATATGTTTTTGTATCTTATTTTTTGTGAATGTGAGGGCTATGGAGGTCGTTGTTTTTTTTTTTTTGTATATATATATATTTACAGTCTGAGGTTTGAGTACTTAATGCGGCCTACCCAAATGTCCTTACGATACCGAGCTAAACGATTACTGACAAATGCTTGCACTGTCTAGACACGTCCACTTAAATCTGTGTGCCTCTAATCAAGAGAGCACCTCAGACATTAACCTTCATGGTTATTGCACATTTTTGACCAATACGATTGTATGGACTTTATAAGAGACTTTGATCTCTAAGTTTGTTTCGGATGTTTCTTCTCAGAGCAGTCCAGCTAGGAAACACCGGCCCCATCGTTCGCTTAAAATAACAAATAAAAATATGGACGTGTAAAAGTGTTATACGTATATAACCTATTTACAAAATAAATATGATTATACTGATTTTTTAAGTGGCAAATATTAGCGAGCTACTTAGGGTTCTGAAACCCTCGAACCGTGTGATTCGAGTATTAAAAAACTTCTTATTAAAATTCTTAATTAGTTATTCAAAAGACTAGACGATTTCTCTCGTGACCTTCAGACCAAGGGCTTTTGCCTTGGTCTGAAGCAGCAGGCAACATGGCAGTACTGCTATCTCCTTAGGTATTTTACTAGGTAACGACGATGCGGTGCTTTTTAATGCCGTTTTTTTTACGTCGTAATTTAGCTTGTAGTCGCTGTATAATCCTTTGTTATATTTTTTGTTTCTACATTGCAGTTGACTTCGTATTGCCACAAAAAGGACAGTCTTTGCTAGAAGCCTATAACAACTGGAGAGAGAAAGCCGATAGTAAGGTACGTGTTACATCCGCCATCTTGCATTTTTACACGTTCAACAAAATAGTGCATAGGTATTTAGAAGGTCTCTTCTGGTGTTGCATGGATAGGGTAACCGCTTAACACCAGGACGACCACAAGGTTTTAGGCTACTTTAGTTGTTTAAAAAAGGAAATGATATTAAATGTAGTTTCGTAAATATTCTGAGCGGCGTTTAACTGTCAGTGCAGTGGCCATTTTTTTTTTCACATCTTATACAAACTAAATGCTTTAAATAATAAATTATGATGCTGTTAACATCACTTCAGAGACGCCCTTGAAGCACAGTCCTTGCCACTGAAATGAAATGTTAATGATTGAATTACAAAAACAAAAATAAGTATACCACATTGATCATAATACCTCTTTTATTAATTTTTTTACCTGTAACTCTTCCATTTCAATATTTGTCCCAGGTCTGCTGCGACTACGGTCTCCATGTTGGTGTGACCTGGTGGTCTCCAGCGGTGAAGAAAGAGATGCAGCAACTGACCACAGAGCAGTACGGAGTCAACTCCTTCAAGATGTTCATGGCGTACAAGGATGCGTGGATGCTGGACGACTACGACCTGTACTGCGCGATGGAGACGTGTGCTGAGCTTAGGGCTTTGCCCCAGGTGAGTTAAGATTAACCTTTCAACGACCAAGTTACAGCCGGCTCGAAACACGTGTGTGTGTTCGAATAGAATAGAATAGAATCATTTATTTGCCATAAACATGTGTATACATACATATACACGCAGGTGCATGCATGTAGGATGATAATAATTACAATGCGCTTAAAAACATGTTTGCCACTTGACATGGCATGCAAATATTTATAAAACAGTAATTATCTAGAGTCTACAAAATAGAAAAGATAGTAAATAGACACAATAATATTGACTTTAAATCAGATATTATTTCATCTAGGAACTCTTTAACATTAGCTCTCTTTACCAAAAACAATTTGAGCCGACATTTTAGAGCTCCGATATTAAGTTCTCTCCAGATCTTAGGCAGTTTGTTAAACACAATGGGTGCCATACAAAATATACTTCTGCGCATGAGTTTTATACGGATGGAGGCAGAGTTTGCTACTATCACGTCTATTTCGATGTGTTACATCCTCGAGACGCGGAAATAAATGAGGATTATGTTTAACGAACATAACAACTTCCAGAATGTATAGGGATGGCAATGTAAGGATCTTATACTGTTCGAAGTACGGCTTGCAGCTATCAGTTACCTTCAATTTGAACATTGACCTCAGGCAATTTTTTTGAGCTCTAAAAATGGTTTCCCATTCCGTGGAATTGCCCCAAAATATCAAGCTATACCTGAGGACAGATTGAGCTATTCCATAGTAGGCTATTAATAATGTCTCTGCATTCATTGTTTGTGATAGTCTGTATAAGGCAAATGCGCTATTTCTTAGTTTTTTAGCTAGGTTTTCTAAGTGAGGTTTCCAGGCAAGATTTTGGTCTATTATTAAGCCTAAGAATTAGTCGAGGCAGCCGATTCAGTTTTATTATTTATATATTTAATATCATTATTATTTTCTATATTTATTCGTAGACCAAAGTGAGTGATTACGGTTTTATTCAAATTAATTTTTAAATTATTATTTTCTAACCATTCTATGCTATTATTTAAAGTGTTACATATGTGTTGATTAAACTCTTCTTTTTTATTGCATGGGATATTTATAGTACTATCATCAGCGAAAAGCGTCATTGTATGTTCTGTACACTTGGGGAAGTCATTTATGTAAATTATAAATAAGAAAGGGCCCAGAACACTTCCCTGTGGAACGCCATATACAACCTGTCGCTCTTCTGATACAGATATTTCCTCCCATTTGGTGTTACTATTAATTCTACTTATTGCTGTTAATTGTCTTCTATTTTGTAAATAAGATTTTATGAGATTGTGTATATTTCCCCTTACTCCACAGCACTCTAGTTTACTTAGTAGTGTATTATGTTGGACGTTTAATAGTGTTTACCGGCTGGGGTTCGAGATTAATAATTTACACGATTTTACTCGAAATCTGCCCTTGACGGGCGATGTCATTGCTGCAACAGCTGACGAATCCTATATCGCGATATCAAAGTTACTCGCGAAATTACCATATAACTTAATAACAACCTTCAGTTAGGGAGATCCTCCCTTTTCAATAAATAATGCCACTCTTCATACCCCTAGCTGACTTCAAAATTGCCCAAATTGACTTGATGGAGTTTTTTTAGACATCGCAAAAATCTCTTGGGCTAATCCTAATTTTGACCCCTAGACACCCCACTGAAGAGTATAAGATGGATAAACAAAGTGAACCTTGACCTCTATGTAACCCTGTAGTAATATTAATATCAAGGTTAGCACAACACCTGTCGCATACCATACAAAAGTCTAAAACAATAGCATAATATTTTGGTCTGGTACCTCTTGTAGGCTAGATGATATCATTCGTGACTTATCGGTGACCTAATGAATTGTTGTGACGTTTTTATTAGCAATTCGATTGTTCAGTGTTTGTCAACAGAATTGCGGACTAGGGATGTGCTGTATAAAGTTGAAGTAAAAAAAAGAACTTAAGATGCTCGTAATAAACAAGAGTGTAATAAAAAAAGTCCTGGGTTGTCATCTCCTTCTCTGAATGTGCAAGACCAAAAATACACCTAGTATATAGCAACTTAATAAATCTTATTTTTCCCCTTTTTTATAATCTGAATCAGTCAAATATACCTGTGAATTATTATTTTCATACAGAAACTGACAACTGACAAATTGTGCAATAGATATTTAGGACATTAGCAAATACCGCACCTACTCATACATCTCATCATCTCATCTCTCATCTCTAAACTCCTACAACCCATAATTTTCAGGTGCACGCTGAAAACGGGCATATAATCGCCCGCAACACTGAGAAGCTGCTCGCTAAGGGGGTCACGGGCCCCGAAGGTCACCAGCTCTCTCGTGATGAGGAGGTGGAGGCTGAGGCTGTCAACAGGGCTTGTGTCATCGCTAACCAGGTAATTTGGGTCTACCTTATGTGAATCTGAATTGGAAGCTGATTGTAAGCTAGAAAGTCCATTTTGCTCTTGTTCAACCGCAAGAAAAGTAAAAACTAGTCTATAATATTAAAACTGCAAAAATACTGCAAGAATTGCAAACATGGACACTGGCTAAATAAGTTCTTAAGTGACACTCTACCAGAATCAAACATATTGGTTGACCTTCACACCTTTTTACCTCTCACATGTGATTGGTCGGTTTCTACTCGTCTTTCCGAACTACTCGGCCTTTCTGCTTGTCCTCTCCATTCTATTCATGTCCTATCCCTCATCCTTTAAAATGCTACCGACTGATTACAACAATATTGAAACAAGCAAACATGTCGAGCAGTTTTTGAATGTCTTCGAGTGTGTCCAAGAGCGTTTTCCGGGGATGATTAATAGCGGTCATGACCCCTTTCTGATAATAATATTGCACTCGAGTTGCGACTTCGACTATGTCACTACCCCTCTCTCTCCCCTATGCTAAAGACTGATGGCGAGATAAATTAACGTTACTATGCACTGACGTTGGCTTATAGTCCGGTCAAATTAGCTTCAAAAATAGGGGCAAGGTTACATTAATTCGCACCTAGCTAAAAATTGGCATGAATGTTGAGAACCCTATTACACACAATTTGTCAATTATTCCAGCGTGTGGAAAAAAGACAAAAATTATTCATCATACAATTATGTATAAAAATTGTTCCTACACTTTTTTTCTTAAGAATCACCATTTCGGAGATATAGCGATGCAAAATGTTGAAAACGTTGTGTTACTCATAATATGCACACGTTTCCGCGCCACCCGTGAGGTAGTGTACATGGCGCGTTTTTTTTCACGTAGTTTCCCCGGTAGGCCTATTCCACGATCTATTGTGGTTCTGTTGAGTTATAAAGCTATTGTATTAAATTGAAAATGGTACTATTGTAATGACAAGAGCGGTGTAAGTAATGAGTAATTAGAGAAAATTATTCGTCTGATTGATACTCTTCTAATGGATCATAATCCATACTGTCTTCTTCTTCTTCTTCTTCTTCCTGCTGGGTACAAATAAATTTTTCAAAGAGCGATGCATCAGATGTCTCCTCGCATATATCGTAAGAATCTTCTTCTACTGGCGATTGAACATTGGAGCACGATTGACCTCGACAACTGATACATGCTAATGAACAAAACAACCCAACTTTTTTACAGCCGCATTTAGCATTACACCCCGTTTTGCAATTCCAAAAATTGTATTGAGAAGTTTTTCCGGTGCAGGAGGAAGTAAAGTCTTAACTGGTTCCAATATATTGTCAATTAATTTCCAACCCCAGTCTTCTGGGTTTAGTTTATTACCAAGCCATACTTGAACTTAATATTAGCCATACTTGGGTTGTTTTGTTCATTAGCATGTATCAGTTGTCGAGGTCAATCGTGCTCCAATGTTCAATCGCCAGTAGAAGAAGATTCTTACGATATATGCAAGGAGACATCTGATGCATCGTTCTTTGAAAAATTTATTTGTACCCAGCAGGAAGAAGAAGAAGAAGACAGTATGGATTATGTTCCATTAGAAGAGTATTTATTTATTTATTTACACTTTATGCACAAAATTCATGTACAGAGGCGGACTTCGTGCCTTAGGCATTCTCTACCAGTCAACCATCGGTAGTGAAGAGATATGATGGCAGGTGCAAATATTAAAAATAAAAAACAGATGTTAATTATTACAAAAATTACAAATTAATTGAAATACATATATACGTACTAAAATAAATAAGCAAATATAGTATCAATCAGACGAATAATTTTCTCAAATTACTCATTACTTACACCGCTCTTGTCATTACAATAGTACCATTTTCAATTTAATACAATAGCTTTTTAACTCAACAGAACCACAATAGATCCTGGAATAGGCCTACCGGGGAAACCACGTAAAAAAAAAACGCGCCATGTACACTACCTCACGGGTGGCGCGGAAACGTGTGCATATTATGAGTAACACGACGTTTTCAACATTTAGTATCGCTATATCTCCGAAATGGTGATTCTTAAGAAAAAAGTCAAAGTCAAAGTCAAAGTCAAATCATTTATTTCCATTAGACCAAAAAAGGCACTTTGAAACGTCATACTTATAAAACAAAAGTGAATCTACCGCCCATTCGGAAATGTTGTTACGTATGGAGAAGAATGGGCAAGAAACTCCATACTTACTCTTTTAAAATAATGTTGATACAATTATTATTTGTACATTGTTAAATGTGAAGAGAAGAATGTATATAATGTCAAAACCATTTCCGTCAAAAGGGTATATAAACATAATAAAAATTAAAATTAATTAGGAAATGGAAGCTAATCAAGTTCACGAACATTTAATGTAACACATTTACTAATAAATTACCTTCCTCAAAAAATGAAAAATAATGTGTGAGCCAGCGCTTCCAACTATTAGAAAAAAGAATTGTGTCTAATTTATAATTGTAAAAGTAGTTAATCATTATCAGTTTAAATTAGCCACCAGTTTGGTTTTGTCTACACTGTGGATTAAATATCCTATGGAGCTGGACCAGCATGCCTCCAAGCATTTTTATCTTGAATGTAATCTTCCAATTTATAATATGCTTGTTGACATAATTTATTCTTAATATATGTTTTAAATTTCCTTTCGTTTAGTTTTAATATATCACAAGGAATTTTGTTGTAACATTTAACACAACAAAAAAAGTGTAGGAACAATTTTTATACATAATTGTATGATGAATAATTTTTGTCTCACCTATTTTTATGATAACACTTACCGTTTAGCTGGAAAACTCAAAAAACCGATTTTTGCAACATTTGACCTTGAATAATTTTTTTTCCACACGCTGGAGTCATGTGGATAATTGACAAATTGTGTGTAATAGGGTTCTCAATATTCATGCCAATTTTTAGCTAGGTGCGAATTAATGTAACCTTGAATGTCTATTTTGACCGGACTATTAGCACTATACCTGTCACTGTTATACAGCTGCCAAACGTCAAGTGCACTATAGAGGCGGAACATGGCTAAGCCAAAGTAAGTGCTTAGTATCGTCCATTTATCTCGCCGTTAGTCCGCCCTTGACTGTGCTTTGTGAATCGTTTTTAAGTATTTCAAAATCCTTCTAACACCACTTTATCCCTGTCCAGGCCCACGCTCCCCTGTACATCGTGCACATGATGTCCAAGAGTGCTGTTCGGGCGCTTCAGCTGGCTCGGACTAAACAACGGCAGCCGCTGTTCGGAGAGACCCTGGCTGCCACTGTTGGAACTGATGGTAAGGGCTTATCTGACTGGATTACGGTTTAAAATGACCTTTGTTCTGTACTGATAGAGTTTAAAACTACAAAATACGTGATTAATGACCGAATAATCAAATGTCACTTAACTTTAAGATGCTCTCAAATGTGTTGCTGTCTTTGTCACTCTAAAGAGATTATGTATGGACAGCATGAGAGCGTCTTAAAATTGAGTGACGTTTGAGTATTCGGGGAGAATCTCGGAATTTAAGAATATCAGCTTGAGGGGTGTACTTCAAAGATTAGTGATTCAATCTGAATGTTGTAGCTGGAACATTGCTACGCTAGCGTTTCCATTTTATATTTGATATTTATTTCGATATTAGGCTGGCAGCTCACTAAGTTTTAAAAAAAACACTAGTTTTATTAAAGCTTGATATTTTACGCACCCTCCTCACATTGCTTTCCTGGGTATAGAATCAGTGATCTTTGAAGTACACCTGTCAACCTGATATTCACAGGAATTTTGCGATAACGAATTACTTCGAATGTTTATCATCGCGATGTACGAAACCTGGGGCCCTAGTCTGCTATTACAATCGTGTCTCAACGATCGATTTTTGAAGTGTAACGTCAAACTTTTGACACATTTCCCATACAAAGTTGTCAAATATCCGGCCGATGACTGGTCATTGAGACACGATTGTAATAGCAGACTTAGGGCCCCTGGTTGTCCTTCTGTCTGGCCGGAAGACAGAGAGCAATAGTAGATTAGTAGCCAAGTGTCAGAGGGGAAAATTTGGGGTTTGCCCAGGCTTTCCCACCCTGACAAAGAATGAGAAAAAACGTTCGGCTAGTTGGGTGTAAAAATAATAAAATATAATCTTGTTGAACTACACATTTATTTAAAATTTCCAAGAAGCTAATTTTTAGGAAATTTCCTTAAAATAAATTACTTATACAATTTCTGTCGTTGTACTAAAACAATGTTGGGTCAATTCTGGCGATTCCAAAAGTGGACTGTTGGAACGTCCAGGATTCACACACAACGGTAGCCTAGTAGATTGCCTATTTACACTCTAGTTCAGTCTGTGCATCCTCAGGCTATGGATATTATCTACTAAGACTACTAAATACACGAATCTAAAAAGTGTAGGATAATGTCACCACTGGTAATTAAAAGGTAAATGAATTTATCATTTGTTCAAAAGGTTAAATGTTTATAAAAGGTACTTGCGACACATTCCTTAAGGTAACTCGCCTTCCGACCCTTCGTCAGTGAGTCCACGTGGCACAGCCTCTTCAATCCTACGGGGTTAAAGGGCTCAATCCAGAAAACAGGAAAACGAAGACAAAATACAATTCTTCCTCAAAAATAAATTCTTTCCTTAACATAAATTCTTTCCTTAAAATAAATTCCCGCCCAGGCTGAAATAGAACATTGTTTGCATTAGTTTTAGATCAAACTACAATACATCCTGAGCGTGGCTCCACGTGGCCATCACGACAATAGGCTAGAACCTTACCGGTGTTTCAACAGGAAACGATTCACCGTCCGAGACACCCAGCCACCATCCACAATAAAACCGGCCCAGTGCTGCCTGCCAGCTGGTCCACACAGCTGGAAAAACGAGACGCATGAGAAATGCAAGTCCAATGGAAGATGCGCCAGCGCATGTCGATCTTCCCGTATAAGACAATTGATGGTCAAACTGCTTACCCGTGATTGTCCACCAAAGCCGCATGCAGCACTAGAAGCCTTTAATTATTCAAACTCGTCCAGGCCGATTGCCTGACGCCCCGCCGGCCAGTTAAATCCACGTCGAAATGCATCCTTGAATCGAACGACGCCGCTCGATCCAAGGTTCAAAGAATCCTTGGGTTCCTATCACCCGAAACCAAATTACCCCTTTCCAATGTGGGAAATCCTCCCGTCTATAAGATTCCAATTTGCAGAAATCCCATGAAAACATCCTCGCTTTATACAAATTGTTAAATAAGAAAATACGACAATTTATTTTCAAGATGAAGGCAGCGACCTCAAAACATTTAACGTTGTTGATAAACAGAAATAATATAAATGCACCCATATTTAAAACAATACTCCCCCAAACATGGGAATTTGACAAGAGCCTGTCACACTGGTGTCATAGACAAATGTCAAAGACAATTAGGATCAATTACATAGACCACATTAAGGCGCGTTTACATATGCTTAGTAAAAGCAACAAGTGTTGACCACTAAACAGAAAAATCACAACGTTACACAAGGGCTGTAAGGCATCAATTGCAGCCCAAGATATTTAGGCGCACGAGCGCAGCGAGGGCTGCAATTGATGCTTACACCCGAGCTAACTACTCTGCTTTACATCTCGATTGTGAGGTAAGTAGAAAAAAACCGGCATTACAAGAATAAAACATTTTATTAGTTATAATTTATAGTGAAATGAGAACAAATTTCAAAAGTTTTCTATTCCCGCCTTTTTTCATCTTTGTTTTTTAATTTATTTTTAAGAACGAAATTGAGCTTCGCCGTTCGATATTTAAAATTGATGAATATATACTCATACGAAGACAAGGCTGAATGGCGAAGCGACCTCTTTTGTCATTAGGCTGAATGCATGATGTCTATTGCCAGTTGGTATGATGGTTAGATGTACAGTCTGTCAAGAAAGTCATGAAAAGAGAGGAGGGCGCCACCATCGTTTACATGGTATCCCGAAAAACTTCGACTAAATGGTTTAGATACTTTGGTTCTTAAAATAGTAATTACAGATTTTTACCCTCCATTTATTACTGTGTATATTTTATTTTACTGATCTATCTGACACTCAACTATCTATATGACACGTGCAAAAACCAGGGTAAACTAGATTTTTAGAAAATCTGGTTGATCCACTTTTGTTTTCTTCAAAACCTTCAAACACGTTTTCGTCGTTCGTTTTTTCGTCTTTCTCCAGCTGTCGCATGTACGTCGTAGGAAGTGTTCGAAGTTCAAAGTGTCGACTTCTGTCCTACCGTGTCAGTATGGCGCTGATGGATTAGTATGTGAGAACAATTGCAAAAATAAAAGAGTTAAACATATTTCTTTATTTATCAGAATCCAAATAACCAGATTCGAGGTATTCGATTCCCGAAATGTTGCCTGAAACTTCTTCATACTGAATTTGGTCCACATCATCTATTTGTATCGTGGTCAGCTTTTCCTGTATTTTCCAGGCGTTGAAAATTTACCTTCATTTTTCAGCTTTCGTCCACAATGCATCAAACTTTACATTCGGAGACACCTAAAATCAATAAATACATTTTATAAATAAAAAACACCAAAATATCAAAACTGTTGAATGGTAGTATAAAAAACCGTAGTTAAACTTCATAACCTCAACAACACACAAACAATGTTAAAGATAGATAAATTATACTTAAAAACAGAAAATTGACTAAACATTATGTTTCCATCAATGTGTTTAACTGTAGAATATATTTACGTACCGGTTAACTTTACTATTCGACCGTAAACATCGTCTTTGCTTGTCCCATCACTCCCACTTTGAATTTCGGGCATACAACCTTGAGAAACCTAAAATTTGCACATTTTAAGCACCGCTCTTATAAACATTCCGATTCATTTTTATCTCTTCATGGTCACACGATTATAAAAACTCGAAATAGTACAAAAAATTGTAAAAAATCAACCACACAGCTACGATGTGACAGTTGATGTACACAGCTTGACAATTATTCAGTGCTGCCAGTATTAGAAAAAATTGTAGTTCCCAAAACATTCTTTTCAAGACTTACTTGACAGACTGTACGCGAACTTTTTGAAAAAGTGAAGAGATTTTTTTTTTATTTCTTACCGCCCTAGGGCTTTTCTAGCTACATTAATACCCTAGAGTGCTAATTGGTTACCTACAAGCCCCATTTGGGGGTAATAAGAACCTACTTACCGAATATGAGAGATGTAAATGTATGTTGTGAAGGTGATGTGCAGGTTATACAAAGCTACATGTGTTTCCCCGCAGGCTCTCACTACCGGAACGCGTGCTTCCGTCACGCGGCGGCGCACGTACTGTCGCCCCCCCTGCGCCCCGACCCCTCCACGCCGCAGGCCATGTGCGAGGCGCTCGCAGAGTGAGTATTACATACATATAGATAACACGTACTGTCGCCCCCCCTGCGCCCCGACCCCTCCACGCCGCAGGCCATGTGCGAGGCGCTCGCAGAGTGAGTATTACATACATATAGATAACACGTACTGTCGCCCCCCCTGCGCCCCGACCCCTCCACGCCGCAGGCCATGTGCGAGGCGCTCGCAGAGTGAGTATTACATACATATAGATAACACGTACTGTCGCCCCCCCTGCGCCCCGACCCCTCCACGCCGCAGGCCATGTGCGAGGCGCTCGCAGAGTGAGTATTACATACATATAGATAACACGTACTGTCGCCCCCCCTGCGCCCCGACCCCTCCACGCCGCAGGCCATGTGCGAGGCGCTCGCAGAGTGAGTATTACATACATATAGATAACACGTACTGTCGCCCCCCCTGCGCCCCGACCCCTCCACGCCGCAGGCCATGTGCGAGGCGCTCGCAGAGTGAGTATTACATACATATAGATAACACGTACTGTCGCCCCCCCTGCGCCCCGACCCCTCCACGCCGCAGGCCATGTGCGAGGCGCTCGCAGAGTGAGTATTACATACATATTGATAACACGTACTGTCGCCCCCCCTGCGCCCCGACCCCTCCACGCCGCAGGCCATGTGCGAGGCGCTCGCAGAGTGAGTATTACATACATATTGATAACACGTACTGTCGCCCCCCCTGCGCCCCGACCCCTCCACGCCGCAGGCCATGTGCGAGGCGCTCGCAGAGTGAGTATTACATACATATTGATAACACGTACTGTCGCCCCCCCTGCGCCCCGACCCCTCCACGCCGCAGGCCATGTGCGAGGCGCTCGCAGAGTGAGTATTACATACATATTGATAACACGTACTGTCGCCCCCCCTGCGCCCCGACCCCTCCACGCCGCAGGCCATGTGCGAGGCGCTCGCAGAGTGAGTATTACATACATATTGATAACACGTACTGTCGCCCCCCCTGCGCCCCGACCCCTCCACGCCGCAGGCCATGTGCGAGGCGCTCGCAGAGTGAGTATTACATACATATTGATAACACGTACTGTCGCCCCCCCTGCGCCCCGACTCCTCCACGCCGCAGGCCATGTGCGAGGCGCTCGCAGAGTGAGTATTACATACATATTGATAACACGTACTGTCGCCCCCCCTGCGCCCCGACTCCTCCACGCCGCAGGCCATGTGCGAGGCGCTCGCAGAGTGAGTATTACATACATATTGATAACACGTACTGTCGCCCCCCCTGCGCCCCGACCCCTCCACGCCGCAGGCCATGTGCGAGGCGCTCGCAGAGTGAGTACTACATATTATAAGTAAAAAAGTGTAGATAGGTTATATGCAGTCAAAAAGTGGCACATTAAAAGTTTGCCAATTGGCAAACATGATACTGAGTATCGCGTTGACATTTGACGTTTATCTCTTTTTCACTCGCACTACTTCAATCATGTCATCCTACTTTGACGTGTAATGTATGTGCATTAGTGTGCCGTTTTTGAAGAAAGTTTCGTTTGGGTAACCTACGAGTATCTACACTTTTTTACTTATAACATCATTGACATACATTGTATTTTTTTTGGGAGGACTTGGGGAAAGCCTTTTTTTCTCTAGCCTGTGTTGTCCCCAGCAGTAGGACAGCACAGGCTAGAGAAAAAAAGAGAAATGTTTCCTTTGAGTAAAATAATCTATCTCAACGATTTAAAGTACTTTTCTCTCAGGGCCCATAAAAACTTTCCACTCTGTATAAGCCACAACGTATATATTTCCCATTGAACATGAAATTGTTATAAGGGAAATATGTGTTGTGGCACCTTCCAAAATGAAAGTCATATACTTTAATTTTTGAAGACTTCAGGCGAATTTCCACAAAATACAATTTAAGGTGATTTCTGGTATACTATTTTATGAAAGTCTACTTTTCCCCCGCGGGGGAATTTTCAAGAGGGAAAGAGTGGAATAAGCCTTATTTTGCACCTCATCACTCCGTATTTAAATTTATTTTTTAAATTTAAGTGTGTAGAAAAAAACATTATAAAATAAAATATATTATGGCCTTTTTTGAGCTTTTGAATATAATAAAAAACAATACAACTTACGTGGAAATAAGGTAATAAACGTACAAGAAAATAACAGGCTTATTAATATCTCCTCGTATATTTAAATTGGTTAAAAATGGATTCCATTTTAAATTCAATATTGACAAAGTCAAAGACAAAAATCTCAAATTAAATTAATTATTTTTTGCAGTGACCATTTGCAGCTAATCGGCAGTGACAACTGCACTTTCCATGAGAAGGACAAGGAACTAGGGAAGGACAACTTCTCCAAGATTCCCAACGGAGTGAACGGAGTTGAGGACCGTATGGCTATCTTGTGGCAGAAGGCTGTTAATACTGGTAGGAATTCTTTCATTTCTTTTCTTATAGCCCTTACTCTGGCGATTAGTATGGTTTGTCGACCAGACCAGACCACAATCATTCCACAGATAAAACAACAAAATGACAGCGATCATAAGAGTGACAATAATGACAGCTGTCAGATTGACATTTCGCCAGACCACAGGATATTCCCACTGCAAGCAAAAAAATCTCCTAAGATTAGAGAAAGTAGCATTGAACACTTTGCTAAAGGTAGACTGACGATTTAAGGCTTATGTTGTGCCTTTAATTACTGTCTCGCTTTTCTGGCCTGTTGGAGTGTTCCTAAGTTAGTTATTAGTACCTAATTGACCTCTGTACCAACTGATCCCTCTGTTAAAATGCATTTCTGCCCTAGTTTTTTTATAGGGCAAGAGGGGCCAGTGACTTAGACTTAATTTTTTTTTACGATACTTAATGTTTTCTAATAGGTACTTTCTAAAAAGTCCTTACGGAACGAAAAAAGGCTATTTCAAGTTGCATGAGACAGAATATTTTTTACATAAGTTTTGTTCAAATGACTGGTTATATTACTAGGTAATTTATTTAAAACACAGTTATTAAGTCAAAATCAGCTGAAAGCAGACTCCAACATAGATAAGAAAAACACTAGTAGAGAGATGATGTTCAAATGACTGCTTAATTTTTTCTCTCTGTAGCCTGAAAAGAAAAGAAATCTTATATTCCATTACCTACAGGTATAATGGACCCCTGCCGCTTCGTAGCGGTGACCAGCTCGAACGCGGCGAAGATTTTCAACATCTGGCCCCAGAAGGGCCGCGTGGCCGTCAACAGCGACGCTGATATTGTGGTCTGGGACCCTAAGCTCGAGAGGACCATCTCTGCTGCTACGCATAAGCAGGCCGTTGATTTTAATATTTTTGAGGTAAACACACTTTTTTTCACATAATTTTTTTATATCCTGCCTCAAAAAGCACGTAAAGCCGTTGGTCCCGGTTGTCATTCGTAAATCTTTGACAGTCCTTACGGGAAGTTAGAATTGTTAGAACTCAGAAAAACTGACAGTCAGTCTAACCAAGTTGCTGGGTGATGGAGGTCTGATAAAACACTTGAAAAATGTTGAGAGACGATGATTTCTTCATGTTAGAAAGTTGATTTTGAAAAGTTAATTAGACTTCGATTAACGATACTAGTAATTAATTACTGAAATCGAAATACATGTACGTTATATTTACATAATGTAATCATGTATATAATTTTTTTGTAACACATTTATTTTCAAAGAGTATGTATGGAGTTTCTTACCCATTCTTCTCCATATAAAATAACCTTTTGGAATGGGCGACTAGAATCAACTATTGTTAAATTTAATTGACGTTCCAAAGTGCCTTCATGGTCTAATAGAAATAAACAATTTTGACTTTGACTTTACTCATAACAACAATTTTCCAAATGCCGTTCGCTACTGAAGAATTATTCCCAATAGTCCCCTCTAGCCCTGTCCTCCGGGGTGACAGCTGGGAATTGTCTTCCCAGTTGTCACCGGGGTGACAATTTGTGCCGACTGTTCCCTTTGAAAACTGAATAGAGGGGACAAATGGGAAGTCCGTTTCTCAGTTGTCACCGGGGGGTGACATTTGCTACGATTCCTTGGTTCAAATGCTTTGTGGAGTTGACCTCTACTCAAACAACTGAGCGAGATGGCAAAAAATTATAATATTTTTTAAAGTGGCAACAATAAAAAGTCTTAGTAGAAAGTCTTAGTGGTTTAGTTTAGTAGTAGTTAGACTTTGGATTGAAACAAATTGTTACAAGTTAAG
The DNA here is from genome assembly GCA_033675125.1 of Athetis lepigone. Taxonomy (NCBI): domain Eukaryota; kingdom Metazoa; phylum Arthropoda; class Insecta; order Lepidoptera; family Noctuidae; genus Athetis; species Athetis lepigone. The sequence goes on along the minus strand of CM066234.1, from coordinate 5,134,853 downwards.
GACGAATAAGTATCTGTATACTTATTCGTCCTTAACTTGTAACAATTTGTTTAACCATCCTTTCCCCCATTAATAGTCTAGCGACCCGCCCCAGCTTCACACGGGTGTTACAAATATTTAAACTCCCGGCTTTTCTCTACTATAATTAGCATGGATTATACTTAAAAACCTTCCTCTTGAACATTGAGTTATAATGAAAGTACAGTACATTATAACTCAATGCTCTTGAATCACTCTTTCTATTCAAAAAACCGCATCTAAATACGTTTCGTAGTTTTTGACTTTATTTTATACTATGTAATGGTACTTTTCTGTTTCAGGGCCAGAACGTGGTGGGTAGTCCGCAGTACGTCATCGTGAGCGGTCGCGTCTGTCTCGACGATGGACAACTGAGAGTCGTTGAAGGTAAGACCGTCGTTATTAACTCAATTGCCTTTAAAAATTAATGAAGTTCAGAACATTCTATAATTTTTTTTCTCAATGAAGTAAAAAAATATATAATTATGTCATAAAAAAAATTGAACAATCTCCAAAAATTTGTGTCAGTTATTTTGCTTTTCCCTCGTTTACATCTTATCTACTGTGTTATTTGATTAAAATAAAATTTTGTAAAAATAACAATATTTCTTTTATCGAGATGGATGAAAAAAACAGAGCAGTCAACAAGTTAGGCAGCAAATGTATAAATTCATCAATGTTAAATTAATAGGTCTGACGATTGGGATCTTGGACTGGATCTGTTAATTGCACATTAAGTGAGAGTATGAGAAATAGAATACAAAGTTCCTTATTCTCCATTAAAAAAAAACCCTTCGACTAGTCCTAGTGTTTGACGGATTCTCCTTTAAAAAAAAACCCTTCGGCAAACAACAAAATAGTCAGAACATGTATGCATTTGTGCTAATGTTGCACGATGCAGGATACGTGATCTGTATTTAATAGGTTTCGCTACAATACTTAAAACTTTCCGTATCCAGGTTTCGGCAAATTCGTGAAGACCCCAGTGGAGTCTCCACTGGTGTACGACGCGGCCCAGGAGCACTCGGCCGCCCCGCACCGGCCCGAGTCCCTGCACACTCCCGCGCACGTCACCAACGGTACTCCCTCCTCTGGTATGTTGTCTACTTGTTGGGAGATTCTCACAGCTAGCGAGGCGTGCACGCTTGTATATGAACCTGTTTTTTTTTAATTTGCTGTACACAGCCTGTGGTCATAACAGGGATACAGACAAAGCGCGTTTTCCTCAAATCCGTACCAATACTATTAATACTAACACTTATACTTATTTTGATAATTATTAGTATTGTATTTCTATATTATTGTAATTCTATATTCGACACAAATTTATGTTTGTTCAGAATAAATTAATAAAAATAATATATAGAGTGTGTATGTGTGTTTGCCCGTCTTTCAAGGCAAAACTATGAGGAAGGACATAGGATGGTTTTTATCCCAAAAATCCCACTGGAACGGGTACTACGCGGGTAAAACCGCGGGGACAGCTAGTATTATAATGATATAATTCTCCGATCATACTTTAGGCCTACCGGCCAACGCTCCTTTATGCCTAAGGCCGTTTATCCACCACCGTCACGTTAACGAGAATGAAATGACAGCCCCGAAGTGGCGGCACTTACTATTACTATAACTGCGTGTCCACCGCACATCACGGACACCTCATACTAAATTCGTCCCGTCGCCGTCGTGACGGCGGCGTTTCCTTGTTTTTATAAGTTATTTAGTTATTTTTTTTACAGTTGTTACAGTACTAAAACCAAAACGCTTATATCTATCAAAAAACAAATTAAATATCATTCTTACAATATTATTGTTATAGCAAATAAAAGTAAACAAGTCATCAGTAAAGGCAATCAAGTCATACAAAATAAGATGTCACATAAAATAGAATTATCAAATAGAGTTAATCATATATTATAAGTAAATGGTCAAGTGATCAAGATAAGAATGCTTCATAGAATCAAGCAGTCTTCTATGTCAATGTAACGATGCACCTGCCGAAAATTACGCAACTAAAATTGTGCCTACGTTATAATGCCTATTATATTATGAGTCGTGCAAACTTTTTGTCGCGTAATTTCGGCAGGTGTATCATAAAATTAAATTCCGCATTTTATGCTATTTTAGTCCTAAGCACGCAAGCTTATTTAACACCGTTTCTAAGCTAAGCCAGGCTATAATATTGTAGAATTTATCATAAATAGGTCGGGCAGCCAACTCTGATGAACTCTAAATTTATGTTTGCATTGCTTCCTTATACAAAATCTTCAAGCACATATTATTATTAAAAAAAAACTATGTTTTGCTTATGATATCGAATTTATCTCGGGCTTGTAGTACAATCAACGCCTAAATTACCTGACCTTTTTTTACAAATAAAGAGGGGTCAAGTAATTCAGGTCACCAACTGTACATAACCTTTAAGCTTTTGGAAATCGAGAAAGCAGAGCTAAAAGCTTGTCGCTAAGATATTGGAATCTAAGCTATTTTAAGCTTTTTGCCAAATTCGGCGCGATTCCGATCTAACGAAGTATTTCTATTACAGAAAAGCTCATGTATAGTTGCTGCCCGACCTGGGAACCCACAAGGTCACAAGGTCTGATGTTGTATGCAACTGTTTTCGTTATTTCCAGTTATGTGAACAAGAAGTTATTTTATACTAGCTTTTGCCCGCGACTTCGTCCGCGTGGGATAAGAGTTCTCGTTCCCGAGGGATTTTCGGGATAAAAAAATATCCTATGTCCTTTCTCGGGTCCCAGACCATATCTGTACCAAATTTCATTAAAATTGGTTCAGTGGTTTAGGCGGCGTGAAGAAAAGACAGACAGAATTACTTTCGCATTTATAATATTAGTACGGAAGTACGGATTGTGTTTGAGGACTTGATAGTGCACTCAATACAAACCAAATTACTCAATTAGTATTTAGTAGTCTAAAAGGCAAGGCTTCCGCGTGTAGTAGTCCCCGGACGTCAGACGGCATTTCATACTGAAAATAAAATTACTTGTTATGAGCAAGTTATGAAATGCTAGCTATTTCAAAAATCATCATTGAAGGATTGCTCAAAAATGAACGCCGTAAGCGCTAAATACATATTTTTACGTGCAGCTGTATAGGTGGATTAGTAAAATAATTCCGTAAACTAATTGGCAATACCAATTGTATTTTAACTACAACCAGACAGATTGTGATCGGCTTAGCCGACAAGTCGCATCTTCACAACCGAGGAATCGGTTAGTCGGTCATCATCACTAAAATACACACGAAATTTTCTAAAGAGAAATGAAATGTAGGCTCTACGCACACCGGAACAGAATGGCAGTATCCCTTTTAACTTGATAGTAGTCACGAAACCTGAAAATTGTTTACATCATTGGAATAGCGAGAAAATGACGTACACGTTGTTGCTAAACCATCTAGCTTCCCAAATATCAAACTAACCGCCCCCAACTTTCAGACATAGGTTACGTGGACAAGAACGTGGAGAGTCTCTCCGTGTCTGGGTGCAGCACTCCCACTGGTCGCAAGATGAGAGAGCCGGGCGTGAGGAACCTGCAGACTTCTACGTTTTCCATCAGCAGTAAGTTGATAACTTCTACAGATTATATAATGGTAGACTATGGCTGTTGTTATCATAATTTTAGCCTGTGGCTGTTATTATTATATTCTAACCTGTGACTATCAAAATGAAGTCAGTCTGCAGTAACTTAAGCGGACTGATAAATAGGGATGACGACAACATAAAAAAATGGCATTCTGTTTAGTCCGTCTTGTAGATGGGCCAAAAATACGGGACACGTATTTTTTGCTTCATCAAAATAATGAAAAAATACAAAGATAAAGAGCAACAAAGTTCTGGAGCTGGCTTTTGACGTCACCGTAATGCAAAAATAATATCTGATCGTGACGTCACGCACAACTTAAACGCACTGTATCTAAGTCATTTTTCGTTTACGAGAAAAAAGAAAAAATACGTGTCCAAAATTTTTTAATAATCTCAATGACGGACTAGTTATTTTTTTTCGTCGTCTCGCCTATTGTCTTAGTATTTACCGAGTTTTGCAACAATTTGCAATGTTCTAAGTTCTTTATTGTAAGATTACAAACAAATTGTGCATAAAGCATGGGTGGTGATAGAATGTCGTCTGTAGTCGTAATAAAACCCCTATATTTAATGAGAATGAAGTACTTTGTTACGTTATTACAGTGTTGCTGTGACAATGGAAGATTTTATTAACAACATATTAAGCAGTCGAAATGAAAAAAAAATATCTATATCAATATATATATACCTATATATATATAATAAATCTTATGACTAAACCAAATTATTTCAATTCGCAGAAGAGACCGAGGGTCTGGATACCAAGACTTCAGTGCGCGTGAGGAACCCTCCCGGCGGCAAGTCCTCGGGCCTCTGGTAAACCAGTACCGGTACCGATACCGGTACCAGCTTGCGGCATTGACACGATACTAATACTTGTGAAGTTGTGATAATTTTATTTTAATTTTCATTGGTTTTGAGAGGTTCCAAGATTGTATGCCAAGCGGGCTTGTGATTTATTTGACGTATGCATGAAAATTTGATTTCTTTTATGAGAAATGGTCAAATATTGACGCAAGAGAATGGTAATTAGTACCAACTAAAAGTTTTAAAACTAACCTTATTATTAAGTAAACTAAAATATTATTTCCTTAAAACTCTTCACAAGTAGAAGTGTCTACAGGCTTGGGGCAGCTACGAACCAATTCTGAAGCCACTCGTGAATAACCCAAAGCTTAAGCATTAGTATATGTTAGACTACTAATTAGGACATGACATAATGAAACAGTTATAATATTATCTTATTTAATCAGTTAGGGCTCTCGCTCATGGACCAATAGATCAGCTACTAGTTAAAATTTTTCTAAATAAATTGCGATTATACAATCGGCGACAAACTTAAATGTTTTACAAAGTGCATAAAGATGAACAATAAAGACTTCTAATAGTACCATAGAGGTACGAAAATATAGCTCACGAGTGTCTTGATTACAGTGCGTTTCATGAAAGAATTCCCTTCGTCGTTGGGTTGGCTCCCCTGATTGTCTGTCAGGTTCATAGGGTTGCAAGTTTAAAGTTCCGAAAATAACAACGTTAATACGTTAACGTATCGAGAACGGCTGCCAGTGGTAGCCTGTACTTGACATAATTACACTAGTAGCCTTGGGCACATTGATTACATTGGTAGCCTTTGGCTGTGTTGACTACACTTGTAGCCTGTGCTGTGCCTGACATTAAATTAGTAGCCTTTGGTTGTCTTGATTACACTTGTAGCCTTTGGCTGACAGGATTCTACAGGTGGCCTGTGCTTGACATTCAATTGGTAGCCTTCGGCTGTCTTGTTTACACTGGTAGCCGTTGGCTGACATGATTCCACAGGTGGCCTGTGCTTGACATTAAATTGGTAGCCTTTGCCTCCCATAGTTTGACTGGTGGCCTGTACCTGACATCAAATTGGTAGAAACACTGGTAGCCTTTGGCTGCCTTGATTCCACCAGTAGCCTGTGGCGAACATGATTGGTCTGTTTGCGAGTAGCCTTAAGTAGACTGACAAACTGGCGTATTGTTTAGTGGATTTTATAACATTTTGTAGACGATAACCCTGTTGAACTTACTGTTAATTGTTTATGCTTGTAATACGACTTTAGAAAATTATTTGTTTTCCTGAATATGTAGATATAAGGTATGGATCTTGTGAAACTAGTGATTTCAGCTTAGATTTCGAGCTACACAAAACTGTTGACTGCAAAATTCAAAACATTTTTTTCTAAAATGCGTCTTTTTGTTAAAGAAATAGAAGCTGAAATCGCTTGAACAGCCAATGTAAACATAGGTAAATATGTTAAAAGTGAAAATTTTTGCAGAAGAATTGCTTAGAAATTTTTAAAGCAGATCTTTTTTACAGTAATTTGGCACAAAAGCACGGCACGCTAATTCATGAAAGGATTACTAAAAAGAGTAATTAAAACTATTTAAAATTGTAGAAATTGGCTACAAATTAAAATAGGTGTGTGATTACCTATTATCTTTTTTATTCAGGTTAATAATTGTCTTATATTGATTAATTATTTGTTTAAATTTTCCATGTTAACTGGTTATAAATATATTATTAATATTATAGGTTTTACATTAGAGTTTTAGTGTTTTGTTAGTTTTTTAGTACACAACTATAGACTTCCAAATCCCAAATGCTAAAATAAGCAAAAATATTTTTAACTAGATGCATTTATATTTTTATCTGTTCATTCATTTCCATTAAATTTCTGTACTTCCTTATCTTAGAGTATATTGGATGGGTTCCAATAGAACTTTTCAAGATTTTCGAATTCACACATTCTCATTATAAAAATGCAAACCAATTTTTAAAATAATACAATGATTTGAAAAATATTGACAAGCTCTTAGCTATTAATACAGCTAATACATTTGCGTTAAAAAAATACAAGTCTCCCAAGACAACCAACGTCATTGTCTATCTTTAGTGTTGCCATTATCGAAATTAATAAATAGGAGCTTGCCATCTTAAAAAACTCTTCAAATATATATAAACTTCTCTTATTAAAAATATTTGCTGCATAACCATACATATATTAATTTGTTATAAGTATTCATAATAATAAGAAAGTTTTAACCCTGCTGTCATAAGTCATAAACTCATAACCTTCATTTAAATAAGTAGGTGAAGAGCGAATGAATCGCGTCTGTATGTTGTGCTTTCGTGATGTCTTTATATCTTAAGATTCATAAACTTATGGGTCAATTTCTTAAGACTTATAAACTTATGGGTCATCTTCATAAGATTAATAAAATATGGGGCATTTTCATAAGACTTCTGGGTCATTAATAAATGGTTCTAAAACTTAACTTATGGGTCATAATTTATGTATCATAATTTCATAAGCTAGTGTTAGGTCTGATTGTTTTATAAACACTTTTGTAATGATTGTCACCTATGTACTGTCATCTAGGTTTTATTTAGTATTGAAGTCGAAAAGATTTAGTTTTTTCTACGACTGTTGCAGTTCACTGCCATTCTGTTATTATTTGTATGTAATAATTGCATTTTTTATAATTATAATTTGCATGGATAATTTTATTTATTATTCTAGTTAAAATGTATTTTAATACAAAAACTAAATATTTTCTACTCAAAAAAATATTTTCGATTTCAATACTTTTAGCTTCATAAAACTGGGATGTAATTGGTCAGTATAGGGGCCAAAATATCATAAATAAGATCGCAGTACAAAAAGTTAAAATAATTCTTTTATCCCCCGTGTAGTAGGTACTAGTCTTGCAACGGCGTCACAATTTTTATAGCGTTTTACATTATTTCTAAATGTTTATTCTCTATTATGCATTGTCACGAATAAACAATGTAATCTCATGTCTGCTGTTTAATTTAATTCTTATAAAACCCGTTTTTTGACTTCCATGCCTTCGTTATTATCATCTACCAACTCTTTCAAAAATTTTATTGGTTTTTGGCTTCAGACTACCTACCCGGAATAATAATATAACAAAAAACTTAACAATCTTGCTTTCCAAGACTTAGAAGATGATCACAAACTCATTCTTTTTCTAACAATAAAATGAAATTAAAAGAAAATTACAATAAAAACTGCTCTACTCAAGAGCACTGCGCTAGCACTCCAGTCCATGTATTCAAGTATTCATCAATATTAGTTTAGCTCTTAACCATCTTTATTGGGGTTGGGCATCATAGAAAGCTTATCCATATAATTGGGATGAACGATTGTCTGACTCTAGCTGGCTACAAAAAAAGTGAGCACTAAACAATCTACATAGATTTTGGAACCAGAGTCTCAAAGTAACTCTGTGTAAAAGCTCCTCCTATGCTAAGACAGGGATCATTAATTACCCTTCAAGTTGAACAATTGTTATCTTAGGAAATATTTTTATTCAGCATTCAGATACATAGCTTGAAGTAGTAATAATATTATCAGTGATAGAATCAACAAGACTAATATTAAACCTAATTGAAAAATGTGTCTGTTAGTTGGAGTTTCTTGCTTCTAACCACAATTTAGAACTAGCAAATAGGTACCTACATAAATATGAAAATAAACCCAAAATTGGTAGCAATGGAGATGGAAACAACATTAATACGTTGCAGTGGACAGCTATTCCTGCAAAAACAAAAAGTAAATCTCTTTCTTTAGAGAAGAAGACACAAATAATAATCGTGTGATAGCATCAAACGCAAATCAAATTCAAATCACAATCTAAATAGACTTCACTGTGTCAATATCTCCTTTATTGTCAAATGTGGAGTTCACAAATGTTTTACCTATATACATACAAATGCTATCACCTCCCTCAGCCCTCAATAGTACTTTTATATTTTGTTGTGACATTAGACCGCAATGGCTAGTTTTGTTTTGACATATCCATCCGTCTGTCATGTCAAGTGTCAGGGTTGTTACAATAAAACCTCCACAATAACGTTACCGTCGGGCGTCAACGAAACTATTCGAAACGGAAATCGAATTCTGTTATAATTTGTTGCGAAATTGTTATAATAGTTACCTTGACCCCGGAACATAAAGGGCAATCGAAGGAACATGAGTGGGTTTTAATCAGTAAAAGGCTGACACCAGCCCTCCCACCTCGCCCGACGGGAGAAGTCATTTGATAAATTCCCACTCACCAAAAAAAAATCTGTTATAATTTTCTTGATTTAGGAATAATGGAGTAAATAGTATAATTCCGCCAAACCGAGTCAGCACACCAGCAGTCTCCGTAATTGTATTGCGTATTGTCAGCGAAACGAGAATGGAGCTGAAAAGTGTACTTAGTCCCTATTTTTTACTTCAACCAAATCTTTATTTGGCACAAGTCAATACAGCTAATAAACTGAATACTTTGGCAACCCTGTCTTCTGTGTTTAAAGTCACGCAAGCGCGTCAGATTTATTTACGTTCCGAGTAAGCTCTCTTAAATTGATTATTAATTTGTTTTTATTCTTATTAATTAAATCACAGACAGATAGTAAAAATACTCTAGTAATATCTTTAACAAAGCTTACTTATTCCGACAACAATCACTATCGTGAAATAAGTTTACTAAAAATAAAAGTTTATGTGATTGTTTGCGTAAATCGGAACTCCAAGTTGATGCCAAATTGAATGAGACTGTATTGTCTAAACAGTAAACTGCGATGGCGATGATATTGAGATGTCACTGAAATTAAGGTTAGAAAAATACTGATTTTACAGTCGATTCACAATATCATCGCAGATCAGTTAGTTGACAGTCGTGGTACATATTAATTAGTAGATTGGCAGTCAAAATATAATCCTTGTTAATTTCATCCGAAAGAGGTTTTGACAAAATTCTTACCTATTGGTAATATTAATAAAGAAACTAGATCAATAATGTCCAGACAAGTGTCGCCCCAGCAATTGGAGCTTTTGCTAGATTTTTTAGACAAGCACCAATTCTTGGCTACGGGTAAAGTAAGAGGCAAGGAGGGAAATGCTCTCTCTAATAAACTCTGGAAGCAATTTGCGACCATTCTGAATGCCGATGAAACAGGCCTGAATAAGTCCGGGACGGAGTGGAAAATCGTAAGTTATTCATTTATATACCTACTTAAATATACCTAATTTAATTTACATGTAATGAAAAATCTTTAGAAGGAATGTTATAGCTACCATTCTTAAACCTTCGATCGAACATACGTGACTCGAGTGAAACAATAGAAAGACAATAGCAGCGCCTGCCAGCGAGTCATCGGCGCCGGGATTACGTATCTTGCAATAGCCGAGCGATCGCGATAATTTAGCAATATTTTCTGCTCAAACGTCAATTCAAAATACGTCACGTCAAATAGCAATCTAGCGATAGTGCTGCCTCTGTGGAGCAATCAGTTAACTAAAATATGCATTTTTCGTTTGGTGGTTTCGTATTTAGTATGGTTTTTAAGAGCAAAGTGAAGTTTTTTTTGTTAAAGGTGATATTTAATTAGTTCCAGAGATTGCTACTTTATCGTCATCGTAGCAATAAGTGCATTAGAACAATCAGCGAGAGATTAGCAATCGGTTCATACATAATACGATTTTTTTTGACGATCGCGCGCTGATCGCGCGATCACTGCGCAAATATTGCTGCTTGCTGTTTCATAGGTAATAACCCCGCCGGTTGTTGCTTGGTCGTCGAAAGGTTAAAAAAAATATGTCATTCGGCATTCATTCATTCACTCATTCAAACTTGTATGTAAATAATTCGTTTATCACGGGAATTGTATGAGACTTGAGACAAACTTCACTTTGCCGTTCTTAGATTATTAACCTATAGATTGAGCCACCGCGTGGCCGCACATGAGACAGCACTATAAAATTTCAATGTTGTCATTACGTAAAATTTTCCCGAAATATGACCAAAACCGTGAGGTGTTCCGTTGCAACAACTACTTATTACATTCATGTACTGAGGTGCGTATCATAATCCTTATTAAGAGTGCAAAATTATTTATATCGTAAGTATTATTTAAGTTACGAGTCCAGGTTTTCTCACGATGTTTTCCTTCACTGATGTCTGTGATGTCCAACTATAAAAATTATATAAAATTCCTTTTAAAAGGGAGAGGATACCTCACAGGGCATAAAAGAACTTTAATCATCTGATTAATTTTATTTATTTAACTAGTTGCAATTTTATTATCAAGTTATGGGAAAAATAGAGCTGAGGTATGGTAACACTTTGAAAAACAAGTAATAGGTTAGGCTAAGGACTTGTATCCATTGCCAATAAACGTTTAAAAAAAAAAAAAAAAAAAACAAGTAATAGGTTATGTAGATAAAAATATAAACGATATCGCTAGAAAATGTCCTTAATTTTGATCGAAAGCCATGTAATTACATACACACAAATGTATTTATTCAATCAATGCACAATAACTTGTAATATTTGCATCCTTACGAGTGAAAAGTAACATTCTTACCTTGCTTTCTTTCTGTGCGGCTTTTGCAGCCTAAAATAGTGCATCCTCCCATTTTATAGCACAGAAAAAGCACTAAACACTTAACTACTGGAGTCAATTTCTCAAATATACATTAAAACTATTGGTTTAATTACCGAAATTGTTATAAAATTGTAAAAACTAATACGAGCCGACCATTTCAATGACAGTGACATCCCTTTGTTTGGCTAACTTTTCAATGTTCGCCAAGCGAAAACCGGCCACGCCGAACGAGACAGAGCATGTTATGCTTTGTCTCAATTTTCTTACGAAATTCGTATATATGCTTCTCACTTTCACACTTCTTTACCACCTCATGGCTACATCTTAGAAAATTAATGTCCCCATATTGCTGTTAGTTTACTAACTGCAAAATAAGTTTGATGATCGCATTTTTTTAACCGATTTCAAAAAGGAGGAGGTTCTCAATTCGACTGTTTTTTTTTTGTTTTCTATAGGTTTTTATTCCCTTGCGAGTGTTTCCATGTGGTTAAAGCAGGTCATACATGGCGGTACCTTTTGATAGCGTTGACTTAGTATAGATATTTGTTTTTTTACAGTTTCAAGGAACCGCATATTTAAGTATACATTGAAATCATTAATTTATTTAACCATGTACAACTATTATATTTATTTTGTAAATAGGTTATACACATATACTGTTTTAACCTTTCGACGACCAAGTGACAGCCGGCTGTCGTGCAGCTATTATCTTTCTATTGTCAATTGTGTCTCGTATCACGTGTGTTCGAAGGTTTAATATACATTACTCTCAAGGGAATCAAAGCTCAAAGGGTAAGTACCCGTTGCGGAATGTTTATAATAGTTACCGTGACCCTGGAACATAAAGCGCAATCGAAGGAACATGAGTGGGTTATAGTCAGTAAAAGTCTGACACGCCCTCCCGCCGCACCCAGGACGGGAGAAGTCATCTGATGATTTCCCACTCACCAAAAAAAAGGGTACTTGCCGTTGACTTAAAACTATGTTTGGTACAAAGCAATGACATAATTATAGCACCAGAAGTTTGTACAAAACTTGGTCCGTTTTTTAAATCTCGCAGTCTCTGAAATAATGCAGGATTTTTATGTTTATAGTACTTTAATCAGTACAAGAGTCGAGCGAAGGGGAAGCGCCGGATTATCGAACAGAGGCTAGCTGCAAATGGCGCAGGAATAGGACCGATACCCACATTGACCCCTTTAGAAGAACGGCTTATGGGCATCTTGGGAGAAAACAGCAGTTCTCCTCTGCCAGTCGGGCACAGTCATCATTCGCGTATGGTAAATACTGTTTATGAGTTATTGTATTTCTGGTTGTATTTGTTATTTTTAAGGGTCATGGTCTGGGTCGCGCCGTCAATGTCCAACCTAACCATGTCAATTTTATTTGTATGTAGAACTTGTAACATCCGTTTGAAATATAAAGTACAGTGCCACAGTGGTTGAGACGGGAGGGATCATAAGGGCGTCGAGAAAAGGAACACCGGGGTGGTTTTTAGACAGTAAGACTGAAACACCCCTCCACAGGGGCGGAGTATGATCACCTTGAGTGTTTTCCACTCCGAACCAAAAAAAAGAAGGGAGCATTCACAAAGTCGAAGTTAGTCAAATATAATAAAATTGTCTAGCCGGGGAGGGGTCGTGAACCTAAGGTTTAGACCTTAGGTTCACGACCCCTCCCCGGCCAGTCGGGGTTTATGCGTCCCATACATCTCTTAGTGGGTCCTTCCTTGATTATTTTTGAGTCTGAGAGGCAGTCACTCCATGTAAAACACTGGTATTCAGCTGGATCTGGTTAGGCTAGAAGCTGATCGTAACATTGTTGGGATTGGAAAAAGCTTGGGAGATTATGATGAAACTTATATAGCCGTGTATGTTAAGAAAACAGTTAAGAAAACTCCATTCAATATACTTTACAAACCATTTTATTCTTCTTGCCACCAACCAACATTATAAATTACAATCATATTATTAACTTCTCCTCGACTTCGTCGTGCCGCCATTCATTTTCCAAAATTCGCCATCTTCGTCTTCCCATGTTGCCTACATATTCCTTCCGCATATCGATTGTTGTCCGAGTGTTACATTCAGTCGATTCTTCATATCGATCACTTAATTATGTTATTTAGTACAATATTTTTCTAAATTGAAAGTATAAAAGTTACAATTGCTTTTCTAATTACATATTTTATGATTTATAAATAGACCTCGCCGGAATCCGAAGAAAGCAGCTGTGATGGTAAAGAGAAGTACATAGGAGACATAGTTGTTGTGAAACAGGAGGTTACTGGGCCGCCAGATAGCGAGTAAGTAGACAAAGCACACAAAGTATAATATTTTTAGCGCCTTACTAATAAACGCTGCATAAAGTTATGACAGGTTTATACGTCAAAAAATGTATGGTTACACAGGCTCTATTCATTGCATAACTTTACACAGTGATTATTAGTAAGGGCATTAGTATACAAGTTGTATTTTTAAATCTGCTAAATTCTCGTGCAATTTAATAAAATCTTGACGATGAAAACCATTGCTTGCAGAAATGGTGAAGTACTTCCAGATACTGCAGTTCCTAGCTATTCGGAGTAAGTTTACCCAACAACTAAGTTGTACAGTTAAACATTGTTTAAAAAACCTCTAAAACGTTGTTTTTTCTTGTATTGCAGAAGTGGAGCGGCTGGTATAAAAAGAGATCCACTGAGGTAATTATTTAGCATTTTAGGTTCTTAGGTAGTTACGTATTCTTTGATTATTTAACAACAGTAATAATTTATATTTTTAGGGAGAGAATAGAAAGGTCCCATTACATGCGACGTTATCCACGCCCGGTATTCCACAGAGGTGAGTAAAAACATTATTATCTTAAATTAGCTGATTCGACTTCTTACTCCTCCGCTGTTATTTTCTGATTAATTTCGTTGCGGGATCCAAGACAGTTGAATCGTTTCTCCGGGAATCGTCGAACTTCATTGCTCGGCGCTTTTCTGGTGGACTCCACTGTTGATTTTGGCTTTAAAGAGTTGCAGTGGTGTGGCGGAATAGCTCCAAACAAAAAAAAAATAGCCGATACGAGTTGCCAAATTTCTTGAATTGCAATTCCGTAAAAAATCCTATTTTTGCTCTTCATAAAAATAGTTTTCTTGAATGATTTTTTATTATACTTACAAACTTATAAAAAGTGACCTTTGTTTTGAATTTTCACGTGTTATTTGAGAAAAACACCACAGTTTTGACCACATAGAATTTATGGTCTCAGCCATAAATGCGGATTTGTAATTTTGTCGGCCGCTGAAGACGTAATTTATAATGAATGAAAGAGGTTTAAAGATACAATAGAGCGAAAAATACTAACGAAAATAAACCGAAGTTAAGTTAAATAGTCGTTTTCCCATGGCGAGATTAGCAGTATTTCTTAGAAAATATTTTTCCTTAGATTGTAAATTTTTTTTAGTGAATAAAGTAGGAACATATACGTCTTGTCATGCAGGGGAGCCACACTAGACTGAGAAAGTTGTGTCTACTTGGACGTAACTTTTGGGTTACCAATGTCTAAGTGTAATGTCTTTTAATTAACATGTTTTAGGTAACAAACAATCCGAATTGAAAGCTATAAAACAGCGGCTAGCCGCCATGGAACAGTCTCGTTTAGAGGTTGACAGGCAGTTGACACAAGCCTTAAACAGAAATGCCTCTGCTATGGAGGCCATTGCAGAGGCTGCCAATCGTTTTGTTGACATGTATGAAGAACGGCAAGGCAGACGGAGGAGAAGGAGTGTATGTATCTTTTTCATTTATTGATTGGTCTATGAACAATTATTGTTTTTTAACCTTCTAACACACGTTATTCGAGAAACAATAGAAAGACAATAGCAGTCCGACAGCCGGCTGTCACTTGGTTGTTGAAAGGTTAATCTATATTACATAATATTATTCAGGATTCATTACGCATAATCACTATAAAATTTCATAATCTTAAAATAGTTCGACGGTGACGGAGGTGAAAAGATTTACTCCTAGTGAATATTTTTAACCGACTTCTATAAAAAGGAGGAGGTTCTCAATTCGGATGTTTGTGTTTTTTTTCATGTTTGTTCGTGCATATCTTCGTCTTTTGCCAACCGATTTGAACAATTCTTTTTTTGTTTGAAAGGGTAGACTTCCCAAATGGTCCCATTGTCATCAGGTCCAGGATCTGATGATGGTATCATGCCGAAATCGAGGGAACTCCTCAATTTTTATAGAAAAACGTACATTTTTTTTTAAAGTTACTCTAAAACGTAGTTGGGACTCTTAACTAAAAAGTAAAAAATAAAAAACTTTTTCCAAAAAAAAGATCCAAGAAAAAGAGTTTTTGAAGTCGGTTATCTTTTTTTTGGAAAGAGTTTTTTGACGTTCTACAATCACTAGTCTGTTTTTTTTAACAAACGGGTACCAAAAATTTTTTCTGCGTTTCTATTGGTCCACATAATCAGCATAAGTGTTTGGTGTTAAAAGCGTTGGCTCCGCCTCGACTAATTTCCCATCTCTCTCTGTCAATACCAGAAATGTGAAAGATTTTACTCAGTACTCGTTTGTTAAAAAAAATAGACTATAGTATTCTTGAAACTCACTTGAATTTATCTGAAGTGAAGTACCTACATTTTATAAGTGTTTATAGTGTCTTTGGTTACTCTCACTCAACTCTCAGAAATCGTAGCGTGTGGACCCGTGGGGTCTTTCCTATGAATAAGCTATTGTACAGAAATAATGTTTCGTAACCGACTAGAGATAAGCGCTTTTAAACAATCAATAAGTAATCAGTTATGATATTAATTGAAGAATATTTATTTTCTAAATTGGTAATTATCGATGAATACTTACAAATATATCTTGTTTTTAGAATGCAAGCATCGGCAGCGGAGAATAATCTCAATTAGTTTCTTGCAAATATAACGATATTTGTAGTCGCAAGGGCGGCTTCGGACTTCAAGTCAGACAGACAAACAAACTTCAAAGCAGACAGTCATATAGTCGAAGTCCAGTCAAATACAGTTCAACTTGATTATAAATATAACATCAGTGATCTCGATAATATCGGTGATCGACCTAGGTTCTGGCAAGAAGAGGATCATCAAAAACTATTGGGTGGTGTATAAGTAGCCGGAGAAACAGACAGACGAAAACTACTGTTTTACTATTTAGAAATAAAGATTATTTTTGTATGTTCTTAATTCTTGATTTATGTTAAGTAAGATAAGTAATAATTTGTTTATTAGCAATATTGTTAAGAATAAAGAAAAAGTATTGTTAACATTCTCTCTTTTTTTTCATATTGTTTGGGAAAGAAGTTGCAAATTTATTAAAAATATGAATATTAAAGCCGGTTGAAAATAGCGCTCCTTCTGTAACGAGTTAGTGAGGGCGAGATAAATAAATAGACGTTACTAAGCACTGACTGACTTTGGCTAAGCACTATACCTGTCACTGTTACACAACTGCCAAACGTCATTACGTCAAGCGCACGATAGAGACGGGAACACGGCTAAGCCAAAGTCAGTGATTAAAACGTGTCACTCTCTCTGACTTGGCCACCATCAGGGATTTTAATTTTGATAACACAAAAATAGTCGCTTAATAGTCGCCAAATATCAGAAATAGTCGTTCACTAGGTAGTTCAAAAGATATAAGAGTTTATAGGTGGCCGAGCTGGAGAGTCTCCCCAGCTTGGCCACATGTATATCTCGAAAACTAGGGCACTTAGTGAAGATCGGTTTTTACAAAAAAATAGGCACTATGTAAAGTCGAAATCAATTGCCAAGTCACAGATTTAGTCGGGTCTTAGATTAGAAGTAATAATGAATTCAATTTTTAAAGTATTTATTGGTCTATTAACTTTTATAACTTTTGAACTAGCGTCTGATATTTTGCGACTCATTTTGACTATTTTTGGTGGTGGCCAAGCCAGAGAGAGCGACACATTAGTAACGTCTTTTATCTCGCCATTAGAGTCAGATCTAAGTCTGCGATGGTTAGAGCAAGGGACCTCATAATAGCACGCATTGTATTCATAACAACCGCCTTTTGCATCCGAGTCTTAAGCCAGCAGTGGAGTGATAATATCCTTAGATATCATTATTTTACTTTGCGTATCTCTGACTCCGATTAGGATTGGGTTGGAAATGTCTCACCTTCACATCGTCCATGCAATGGGGTAGGTATTTTACATCATAAACCAATAATTGCGAGACATAATTTCTATAAAATCTCTCCCAATTTTGGCTCCAAAAATTTGGTTTGAATATTCAAATTACTGTAAGATTCGATTTTTAGATGTTTTGGAATTAATTAATCACAGAACAGATAAAATCTGTGCTAAATTACACAGAACAGATTTTTAACTATTTATTAATTAAATAGTTGAAAATTGAGTTGCTTACTTAGTGACGTCAGGTGACATTGCCGTACAAAATCTTTGTCAGAATCTCGTTTTGACAGCTCATAAAAAGTATATTGTTATACGTCAATTGATGATAATGTCAAATACCGTTTTGGGATTATCCACCGACCAGGGAGGAGTGTTGTCTTGTGGGCTACACCTCTACGGTTGTTGTTGGTAGAAAGTCAGTAGTAGTTCACATGTTCGAAGACAGATGTCGCCAACACTACTATTAAATAAAACATCAAAATACCATTTTTAAGTTGTTTATTAAAATAATATTCGTTCAACTGAACACAAGACATAGGACCAGACCTAATAATTGAGTTTACTAATTTGTCAATTTTCTCTACAAAAAAAAAAACACTGGCCCAATGTAAGAGCCGTCTGTCTTTACCCTCTTAACAATTAAAAAACAACCTATAAAATCTATCAACATAAAGACAAGTAAAAATCATCACAAACTGACCAACAATATGCTTGAGAAGTTCCCATTAATATTAATAATTAACTGTAAGGCTGAGTTAAATAAATTTTACTTAGCACATACTTTAGCATATTTATTCTCTGTCTCTTTCTTGCTAATGTAGTTTGGCAGTTGTGCGACAGGGACAATATTATTAGCTACAGCTCTTGCTTTATTTATCTTGACTTTAAAAACGATGTTGGAAATTGTTTACAAGATATCACTGTATTTTGCACATTGTTATGCAAATCTGGACTCTATTTTAAATGAATTTTAATTAGTTATTTACTGACGAATTGGGAATCTCTGAAACAATATTGATGTTCCGTTTGGGGTGACCATAAAGGTATTGCCACAATACCTACGGGTTTCATACATAAATTTGGCACAGACATTATGATATATTATCGTCATAACTGGTCGTAATTCCCTGGCAATATGTAGTTCTAGATGGTTTTGGCACCGGATAAAAATCATTATTAAAATAAAAAATCTTCCTTTTCGAAATAATAATAAAAAAAAAATCAAATCCATCATTCTCTATAAAACTCAAAAATAGACCTTACTAATTAATTTTAAGAAAATCTAATTTAATATTTAGAAAACTATACAGTACCCATTTTGTATTATATTGCACAAATTCGGATTTCATGCAAAATCGTACGAATGATCAATATTATAATTTCAACGTTCATAGGTCAAATATTTAACAAAACTGATGTTGGTCATAATTTAATTGTCAGATAATATAAGTTGCATTTCTTTTGTCCAGTATATATCCGATTAAAATTCAATTTACAATCACCGAGAGTAATTTAAAAAATCAATGAGGGGTTGGTATTTCAAGTAACAACGTTAAAATTCTTAATAATAACAATAAAAAGTAATTAACAAAAATCATTTGTTGGACAAAATAAACCATCCGAGAACATTCCGAGGGCACTAATCGCTTTTTAATAATAATATAAATGCAATATTTTTATACCAAAATGTCCTATATATTCGTGAATTACAAATTTATTTACAAATTTGACTCCTAGGGGATTGCCAATTATAAAATATCTTGTGTCTTCGTATGTACCAAACATTTTCAGTTTCGAATCAGTATTTAACTAATATTTTTCTTTTAAACTTCTTTTATATAATAATAAATGTATACATATGTAAGTAGCATAGTACACTTATATACTAATATGACACAGTTAGATTATAGCTATATTTTTACATCATGTATGTACTTACACATATACAGTGTGGTGTTGTCCCGATATGCCATTTGGCATGTTTACATTAGGCGGCCATCTTACATTTCTTTAAAACTAGGTGAAAATTGCATGCGGTTGAAGATAGATGGCGCTGTTTTAAGTTTACTAAATCATCTTATTCTCGTGCCAAAAAATGGATTTTGCAGCCAAAATTTTATATATCATAGAAGAAAAAATTATTAATACATTCAACATGCTGTCTTTACTGTTATAAAGACACATTATTCCATTATTTAACAATAAAATAAATATCAACCAATTTTACTAAGGGCCTCTTTCACCATCTTTCAATAAGTTCAGTTAAAATTACATCATGGCAGATTTATTAAAAAAAAATCTGTTACATTTTTAAATATTATCTTTTGTATGGTACAGGCACTAAAACACATTTAGCTTACGTTACAACAAGTGACGTAATTTCGTCTCCATTTTTGATCGGTACAAAGGGCACTCGGCACAACACCTTATGATTACTTCACTCATACAACATGCCTAGTCTAATCTACGACAGTCTAACAAGTTCCGTACAACGGAAAAACATTTTTCCCTCCGTTCGCCTTAACAATAACTTTATACACGCATACCGCGAAGGGAAAACATTTTAATAACTAAATTCAAAATCTATAACGCTACATGGAACCTTCATCTTGTGCAGGCCGTAGGTAGGAAAGTTTTAAGAACACCAGGCCTTAGTCGCAAGTGACGAGCAAGCATTGAAAAGTAAGTATATTCCCAACAGAGACACACACTACTTAGAAACGTTGTCCTAAATTTTTGTCAATAAGCAATTAAACTCGGCGACATTCTGTAGACATTATAATGGCAAGATATAAGTTTGTGGGTACTTGGTATCCGCAAGGTTTAAAATGTTACGCAAATAAAAATCAAGGTCGATATTTAAAAATCATTGTCATTTTGATAACTTATTAACCACAAACCTACAGTGTGTTCATATAATATCTACAAAATTTAAGCAAATTTATTTACGTACTGACCATAAAAAAACTAAACTACGTTGTAATAATATGTGCTGCCGGAAATATCTTTTAAACAATCACAATGGGTCATGATTTGGATACAGAAACATACCTTAGCTTAATGCAAGTTTTTATTTAAATAATTATGTTTGTAAGAAGTACTCTTTAAATTGAAAAACACTGTCTGATAGTAAGTCGGTAAACTTATATGTAACTCCAGAAAGTATCCACCAATTCAAAGAGTATGAAAATGTGGTGTCTTTGTCATGATGTGTGCTAAGTATGTTTCTGCGTTACAATTTAAAACTAGGTCTGATCGGTAAACAACCAATCATTTCGTCAAGATATAGGCGAATGCCCAATCGTCAAGCAAGAGAGGCCTGTTATAAACAAAATCGTCCGTATCAAGAGAGCAATAGAGGTGAAAATTGTTCGTTACAATATTAAGAAATTAACTGATGAAAATATCGTGCATGTATATTTGCTTCGATTAAACTTTAGATTTAAGATTGACAAAGTAGCTTTCATGAATTAATTATTTAATTGATTTCAATGGTATGCAGTAAATGGCTAAAATATTGTTGACTACTCAAGGTACAGATGGTAAAAAAATACCGCACACTTTTATTTACCAAATATTATTCTTTCCAAAGATTTTAGAACATTGTCCTGTCAAAAAAAAGATCAAATATTTAGTTGGTAGAAATTTTACTTTTCTACAAAAAATTGAAAATTAAATACAAATTGAAAAATAAATAATTAATGACTGAATAGGTTTGACTGATGGACACGATTCGGTTCGCATTTAATTTTCAATTTTGTTTATTTATTTGAGTCGTTACTATACAGCATAATAAAGAAGTAAAAATTGACAAGCTGAACTATAAAAATTGAAAGGAGATATTCTGAAACATGGCACATTTAATATGTGACTAGTAAAAGTGAATTGATAATATTTGATATTTAAAAGTGTGGGTGTGTAATAAAAAAATGCACTATAAATGACTCGATTCGGGCTCACAATTTTGAGATCACTTCGACTGAAGAATGGACTACTTATAGTATCGATACTGTAGATTTAGGCTGAAGTGTAGCCACTCTCTAGCTGAACGACGTCGAGTTATAGAAATACCGAGCACTTGGTGCGGTTTAATATTATTAGTTAAACATTAGGCCCTTTTACTTTATTACATGAAAAAACGGTATCTTTTAGGTTTATGAATATATTCTTACTTCGCTATACAATTAGCGAAAATATAATATAGTTCACGAAAGTGCCGGTATTCCTAAAAATCAATACTCGTTTAGAAGCCGAATAGAGGTAGGTCAGTCACTACGGTTTCCTCTCGAGAAGCAACAATCGGTACTTATCGTTAGTTCATATCACAACCGACACGACTCGTTTCTCGCCGCGGCCGCTAGATGGCGCCGGTTAAAGTTCACTCGCTGTCCGACAGATGTCGCACGTCTGGTACCAACTAGTCGGTCTACCCTCCGCCGGGTGAAAAGTCCGTTCGAGAGCCTCTAGCGGAGAGCAGAAGGACTAATTGTGACCGCACAGTCAGTATCACTACACGGCTCTGTAGATGTTTTGACTCTGTATCGTAGAACGTCCGTGGAGTCAGAACAGGTGCAGAGGGCGTGCACTATGAGACGGAGATGACTTCGTGTGAGGGGCGCGGGGCGGCGCGGGGCCAGGACTGGGAGGTGAGCTGGCCCACGGACAGGGGGTTGTTGGCGTCGCGGGGGTTCGTGCCCACGGGGTTGCGGGGCGGCGGCGGCGGGTCGGAGGCGGGGGAGGCGAGGGATGAAAGCGCACTGAGCCCGCCAGGGCTGGACGCGGAGTTCAGCGGCGTGTCGGCGTCGCCGTCGCTGGACGCGTCCGACATCTCCTCCAGCTTGACGTCCTCCTCAGAGCAGGGCGACTGCGGCGTCGCCAGCGGCAGCGGCACGCTCCCCGACGCGGCCGCGAGAGCTTCCATGTAGCGGACGCACTTCTTCTTCCGCCTAGAAAGAGACGCGGGTGAGTAGGGGTTGGGGAAGGTATGGTGGAGAGGACTGTTTTGTAACTCTATGATTTAGGTAGCTAGTTACACTTTAGTGTGGCAATCCACAAATTTGCTGTAGACTTGGTCAATATACTAAAACAATAAATGAGATTTTAATATCATTACCGTGGGACGATGTTGGTTCGTTTTAGTAAAACTAAACCCAATCTACCTGAAACTAGATTAGAGTAGTTTGATACCATATTTTATTTTTTTATATCAGACATCATGAGCGTTACAAAACAGTCCTTCGTCACAATTAAAGCTATCTATCCTACATGACACGTAACACATAAATCATAATGTTAAAGTAACATGCTGAAAACGTGTTAAATAAACTGAAAACACGCGAAGACATCGAACACTCATGCTGAAAAACAACTGTTATAATAATTTATATTATCCAACGAAAATAAGCAAACGGCTACCTACGACAACATATAAACGCCATTCCGTTGTACACAAAAAACATTCAGGCTTCATCTTTAAAATTAAAACTCTGATAATGCAATCTAAGAAAAAACAACGAATTCTCAGTATCCTGGCTTTTTTAAGTAACAAAAATGATAAATAAAAGAGATAATATTTTACATTTTGTTTGAATTTGAGCCAAAAGATCAGAAATAAAGGTCAAAAACAATCTAATTCAGTACTACAACACACAGATCATTCCCGTCAGCGAATTCATCACCAACCGTTGCTTGGCCGTCGGCGGGGCGGCGCCGGCACTAGAGGTTAACGTAGGTAGGTTCCTGGGGGCTCACGAGGCTGGAGCCCGGGAGAGAGGTCGCCGGCTCCGGCCGGAGCAGGCCCAGGCCTCCGGACACCATCACGCTACTTGACTCGGGGCTGTGCCCGGTAATGTCAGGGGAATGAGGACAGAACAATGATAGGGCGGAGGATTATGGCCAGGAGAATAATGGGGCATACGAGTAAATGAAGATAAAAATAATGAGGTACAGGGTAATTGAAAACAGGGAAATAATGAGACAAGAGTAATTGAAGATCGGGGAATGATGGGAATCATAAAGACAGGAGAATGAGAAGGAGAAGAAGTAATCGAAGATAGGGGAATGACAGGATAAAGGAGCGACAAGAGATGGTAATGATTTCATTGAGAAAAATATTGAGGTGATTATGAAATTGTTAAATACATATTTAAAATAATGTGTTAATAAATAAGGAACAAAAAAGAATCATGGTGTGTGTTTACATATAAAATAAAACGTGTTATGAAAACGGTTGACAAATAATAAACAGATGAAAATAGCAATAAATAAATCGTAAGTACATAAAATAAGAAACGAAAAACAACGAGTCAAGTGGCGTGTGATGATAAAAAAATATTGAAAATAATAAAAAATGAACATAAATGATCAAACGAGTCACCAATAGTGCCAGCAGATCCAGGGTCCATGAGAAGCGGCAATCATGAGTGGAAAAAACATTTGTATAAGTAACATGTTCCTTGACAACTAATAACAACAACCAAGCGAGCAAATTCAGAAAATGTGTCCAGATTTTTTTGAAAGCTTTCGACAAATGATTGCCCTTCCTCAAACCGCCATTTTAAACTAATCCCCTAAGTTTCTACATTAAAACTTCGGCTACTTTCAAAAAAATCTATTTTCCCTGTCATAAACAATTGATTTCTTTGTGAAAAGACACATTTTCTGAATTAGCTGCTTCGCCGTAAATCCTTAATTTAATATTACAATTATATTGGTAAAAAACATAAAATAAACATTAACTACATAGATTTTTGTATAGATTTTCTTAAATTATAAAATGCCAAAGTAAATATTGACCGGGCTATTCTTGGTGTCAGGTAAGACAGCCAAGTCTTTCCACAGAGAAACAATAATGTCTTAACCAACGGTATAATTATTGAGTATACCATCGGCTAATAACGACTTAATTTTGCACAAGCGAAAATAAAAAATAAAAGAAAATAAAGAGGGGAACTCACCTGCATGGTTTGCACCATTGGTTCTGTTGATCGAGACCATATCTCGCTCTACACTTCTTCAAGTTATTTCCTGAAAATATTACATAAAACGTCTTAGTAATCATCCTATTCTTCCACAAAATTCACTCTGACATTAAACTCATACAAAATGTATGCAAAACAAGACTGACTTTATAAAAATTGCAAAACATTAACAAAAAAATATGATGTCGAGTAATTTTTTTGTTGCAATTCAAACTAAAAGGAATGCAGCGCAATTATATGATGCTTAAATTATAGGTTATTTACCGGAAATCATATTTGAAGCGTTCCAAAAACATGTTGCTAACACTAGTCTACAAAGCATTGCATGCAACCCCTTACTGTTAGTTCATGCAGGTCGGGATGGGACAAATGAAAGGGAAACAACGGAAAAAACATTGGTTTTAAAAAATAACATACTACACGCATAAACTTGTGAAAAAAAATGCTAAAAACTACGCTATTGTCGGAAAAAACAAATAAACATGACGTCTATAAGCAAATTGAAGCAGAATAGGTTCTCCGGAATCAAAATAAATATTTGTGACTTTATTTGGCCAGTATCATTGCACCGCAGACACATAAGCATCAGCAGCTGTGTATAACTAGTCCTCGGCGGTCCTCGCATGGATGCTGTGCTCCGGATTACTCCATTATGTACCAAGAGAAGGCTGTCCCAGCCTTTTCCGACATCAAACTACTCTCCCTGCAAAGCAATTACTCAAGTATTCAAATATTGACTTGCTTAACATGCACGCTCCCTCTCGCACTCAGGAGCAAAACGGAAAGCATAAAACCGGGACAACCTTCGAAGGACTTGCGTAAGGGTCTCTCTCATAATATAGCGTTTAAAATCAAATAAATAAATGCGATAAATATAAATAAACAAAAATACTTGTATATTATATATGTCTACAACCTCGTACCCCTTCAACCAAGACAATATTACTATGTCGCTCGGTCCGGTCGGAGCGGAGTTCAAAGCAATTGAACTCTCGCGGGACGGGGGGGGAGCGATACGCGCTGAGGGAGGGGGGGGATCTAGGAGCGGAGCTACCAACGTCTCCGGGCTTAATCCTTCGTTAATTGACCTCATTTTTTTAATGAGCCGATGCGAGTATCGCATTCAAACGACGGGACGTCGGCCGCTCCGGACATGTGTTCGCTTCGTGACCGACTTACGACACCGACTGCTCAGCTGATGCCGCGCGAGTCTCGACGGGACAGGACGGGACGGGAGGGGAGGGACGTCGTCGACGGAGTGAAAGGCAGTACCTCCATCGGTTGTCTCCTGTTTTCGTTTCCTCTTCTTGCCCCTTTGCGTATTAGCCCTAGACGACCAATCGGGATAGAGTTGCATGTGCAGCTGCCGCTCTCGGCGCGCCAGCTCGTAATACTTGGCTTGCTCCTCGCGGCCGAGCGCATGCCACTGTATCGTGAACGCGCCGAATATGGAAACAAAACAGAGAAATGCACTTGGACGGTGGACTCGACCGGCGACCGTACGTCCGCGACCTAAGCGCGTGCTAGAAAAACAGCCGCAGCGAGCGGCGATGGTAGCTAATCACAAAATTTTGTCCCCTACAGAATGAGAATGGCCAATTGTGATGTTCCTCCCAGAACCTATTCTGCGGTCGGTTCACGCGTCTCGACTAGACATATAACAAACCAATATAGTTTCCGGAGGGTGTAGGGTGTACAGTTTACGTTCACTGGACGACTACACAGAACACGAACACGTAAGGGCGGCGCGGGCCGGCGCGGGCCAGCCCGGCCGCCAGCGACGGCCCAGCCGCTTTTCTAGCACAGGCAACACCCGCCGACACACTACCGCTCACATACACACACACACACGGGACGGGGAGTAACGGATGCTGACGTTAGTGTGGGTTCAAGCCGCTCGGTTAACACGTGGGGCACCGGACAACAAGCAAGTCTCCTGTGTTAGTGGGGGTGCGGGACTCGTCAGGGAGGGTAAGCGGTGACAAGCGTCCAGTGACAGCCCCGCCGACGCTGCTAGCTCCAATACCTCCCAGCTCTGCGGGACTGCGGTCCTTTTTCCGCTTTTTCTTTTTGGAGCCGTAACCGTAGTTGTCTCTTGCACTCCAGCCCGGGTACAGCTGCATATGGAGCTGTCTCTCCTGTCTCGCTTTCTCATAGTACTTTGCTTGTTCCTCGCGGCTCAACGAATGCCACTGCGTATTATGATACCAGGATATTGGGTTACCAGTCGCCGACATGTGCCTCGATTCATTTTTTGTATAAAGACATTGTTACTCTTGTTAGGAATGAGATCGCGTTCCGGGAACAAGCGAACGGGTTCGTTTCTCGGTAGCGTTACGGTCAGCTATTTACTATTCAATACATCTATTAGATGGCAGATACGGCCGCATTGTCTGTTTAATGCAAGCTAAGTTAGCCGTGCGGTGACGAATCGTATTCCTAACAAGATTAACAAAGGCTCAATCCAATATGTTGAGAGAAATATTAATATTAAATTCGGACACAATCAATATAATTGCTTACATGCTTGCTCTGCCTCTAAACTGAGGTTGTTGACGTCGAGTTCACTTCTGATTAAAACCTTTGTCAGATCAGATGATGTCATGTAAGCAACGTTATATAATCCCGATGTATTCTACTGCTGAATAGACTAAGTTACAAGTGCCGGTTAAATACATAATTAATTGATTAATTAACGACTTAACCATTGAACCGGTCGGGTGACAATAGCTGTCAACGCTTATCCGCCCCCCGCGCGCGGAATACGCGCGCGGACGAGCGCCTGATGACGTCACCGAATTAAAAGCCTATTTTCTACCAAACTACAACTTCTATGGCAAATTAAAAAATACCTGTATAGAGCTGACATTATAAGGAATCAAAATATGTGAAAACTAAATTATAACTGTTATCGTAAACAGTGCAAAAAAAATATGAACTTTACAATAGTGGTGAAATTTGAGTAAAATATTTATTAATTACAAGTTTTTACGGAATATTTCGTAATATACCTCGATGCTATTTATATATTAATAAACTAGAAGAAATAAGCTTTTTTTTGATACCAATATATCATTACTTCAAACAAACAGTATAGCACAATAAATCAAAACAAACTACTCATTCCTGCATGAATTTGATATTAATTTGATACGTTTTGATATGACCTCTGATGACAAAATCACGGCAAGATGGCCGCCCATCTAAGGGTGCTTACAAACTCTTTAGAATTATATTGTTTTAGGAATAGGATGGGTTTTTTTTTTGTTAGTAGGTATTCAATAATTATATTTAAATGATAGACAGGTTGTAGGTATTCATTGTTTATTAATTAAAAAAAAAGTAAATATGTATAAAAATAAAATTAAAGCGTAAAAAATAATGAAGTTATATTTTGTTTTTTTTTTATGTTTTTGGAAATCATCAAATGAGTTCTCCCGTCCTAGATGCGGCGGGAGTGCGTGTCAGACTTTTACTGACTAAAACCCACTCATGTTCCTTTTTTTTTTGGTGAGTGGGAAATCATCCAATGACTGCTCCCATCTTGGGTGCGGCGGGAGGGCGTGTCAGACTCTTACTGACTAAAACCCACTCATGTTTCTTCGATTGCCCTTTATGTTCCAGGGTCACAGTGACTATTATAAACACTCCGCAACCCCGGCAGGCCTTGGCCCTGTTGAGCCCCTCCCTTCTCGTGCTGACTTCTCTTTGAGGCGCGCGTGGAACAAACACTAACGCGCCGTCGACGCGGGCTTGGTCCTAGCCGGGCGGCGAGCTACCCATCACTCGCCGCCCGCAGACCCGTGTCTAGCCTGACATGACCTTTAGATTAAACTCTGTAAAAAAAAAATAAAGAAAAAAAAGAATACCCGCGCCTACGAACTCAGATCTTATGGCGTGTAGGTAGCGCGGCCATTCGACGTTGCGTTAGCTGCCTTTCGCACCCTGATCTGGCAGAGAGGGTCTTCCGAAGCGGCACTGTAAACTATTATGCAGTTGCACAACATCGTTGATATTTTTAAAATAAATTTATTAGGTTTGGCAAAAAACACTTACGCTTGTAAGCTCCCTCGCCCACACCCTCAACCATGTCCTCTCTCACGCCCTCGTCCTCGTCCGCGACTTCCCTCTATTGGATTACTTGCAGTTCTAAAATTAATTGTATTATAAATGTAGGTATTCACTTTCACCACCCCGTTTTCAAGGAATAAAATTTTAATATTGCATACTTACGGTTGGCTTAATGGTGCACTACCTGAACCTTGGCCTTCACCAAACCCTGTGCCTCCACCCGACCCTAGGTTTACACCCAACCCTCGGCATCCGCGTAAATTTTGACTCTCAGACCTAGAATGCAATCGATACTTGGTTACACGACAGAACACGCGAAAGCTTTGAAACTAATAAATAAATAAATAAAATAAAAAAGATATATATATCTTGAGACAACTTACACACGCACGGCCATCTGATCCCAAGCTAAGCAAAGCTTGTGTTATGGTAACCAGACAACTGCTAAACATACTTAGATATTTTATAAATACATACATTATAGATAAATAAAATAAAACAAAATAAAATCATATAAATTAAAATATGAAATAATATCAATATTTTAATAATATAATATCATAAAATAATATAAATAGAATAAAACAATCTCTGCCACCAACCACACCTATGAAAAGTATTTGTTTTCTTTAACCCCATAACCACTTAATCTTAATACCTAAAATTGGGTAAAATCATTTTTTTTACCTATATAATTAAAACAATTATTTTATGTTATTTATTGTATACATCCCATACTTGCATGCGTTAAAAATGCCCCGAATAAAACATTTTATACACCCACACAAATTCTCGTTTGTAATTTACCCTTATTTAAACGTAAACGAAAACGTAAACGTTACGCGGGCGACTACGGTCGTCCGTGCGCAAGTACTGAGAATTAAATAATAAAAACGTGTAATCCTAACATTTTTTGCCATATTTCTTTTGTTTAAGTCTACACAGATATTAATAATTAACTATTTTTTCAATTACAAGAAGTATTTTACTACACTTAATAATATATCACACAAAAACTTAACAAAAAACCGGCACACAAAGGCAAAGTTTTTACTTGTCGATTTTAAATATTTAAAAACATTTTCTCAGTCTGTGGATGTCTAGAAATTTGTATTTATTCTAAAAGAATGGATATTTAGGAGTATTTTAATATATAACACTTAATACAATTGAATAATAAACACATTTTTACTTACATTTGAAATTTGACACTCACAAACACTTCAACACAATTCAAAGCACTTGACAAATTAAATGTAAACAATTTTTTTTTAAATCGTGCTGACGCCGTGATATGATGTTTGACCAACCAAAAGACGCGTAATTTAATAAAGAGCCATCTAGCGAAACACTTGTGAACCACTTGAGCACGATCATAGATAAAAACAAGTTAAAGTAAGGCAAGTTGTTTGGGCTGCTCTAGTCGCCCGGACGTTTGACCGGAAAAATTTTTGGGCGACTATAGTCGCCTTGACGTTTCAATGGTTAAGACCGCATCGATTGACAGTCAATAGGATGCAAGACGCTTAGCACTGTTGAATAGATCTTTATGCAGTGATTAGAGTATTTACGTCGTCTTTGATTAATTTTAAAGGTCTTGGCGTAAGATTATTTTCTGTTTATTATTCTGGTATTTGCAAGATATTTAAATGCAAAATATAAAGTTATACTGTGTGAATAACTTTCCATATCTTGGTCATAAAATGTGGCATAGTAAATTCCGTAAAACGGATATTAAACCTCATCCGACAGTATACTACATCGGGACTGAAGTAACGTCAACATAAACCTATCACAACACACATTAAAAATAAAATAAATATTCAATTTTAGAATTCAGTTTAGTTCTTGATCGAGACATATTTAAAAATCGAATTAGAAGGTTGAAATTTTGAATTTAAAAGTAACGGATATTCGTATTTTGAAATGACAGTTAATTTTAAAATGGCGATCGAAATTTGAACTTACCCGTCTGCCGAGAATTTGATTAATGGCTGCTGATTCCTTGAGGGTGCATTCAGCGACTACTTTCGCCCTCATTTCTTTCATGTATAGCATGAAAGCGTTCAGAGGTTTCTTTATATGTGGTTTCTTGTTTTGTTCCTTATTGTTCGAGTTTGCCGAGCTGTCTGACGGCTTATCGCTTGAAGAGCTGCTGCTGCCCTTTTCTAATGACCTGAAATGCACAGCATACTTATTTAGATAGAGTTATAATAGATATACTGCAAAAATTCAATGTGTTTCTGTATGAATTTCAACAACAACATACATGTCTAAATTCGAACCGTTCATTGACAAATGTGGTGTTTTAAACTTCATTGAGAATTTGGTATATCTTAAGTGTTTGAGACTTATGGTTTTATCGGAAGAGTTGTCTCTTTTATCAGAGTTGCTTCCGATAGCTCAACTACTGATAAGACGTTTTTCAATTTTGCACGTGGGGTAAATCATAGCATAAATAAAGTTGCCAATTTGATGCAAACAAGAAACGAAAATAAAATTCCCTGAATAAAAATACTGTAATGTATTTCTTCAGTCAGTATAGTGTGGAAAACAAGGAGAAAGGAAATGAGGTAGCTAGGGACAGTCACGGGGCCATCACATCACGAAATGACATAACGTATTTTGTCATATTATGGGATAAATAAAATTGCATCTTTATCTTCACACATTTGTCTAATTTTCCATACTCGTTATTACCACTGAAGACCCCACGAGAAAGCAGTTGACCAGATTAATAGGAAGAATAAATCTTTCCACACCTTAATTTCAAAATTGTCACCTAAAAAAAAAACAATCTATTTTCCCAACCGTACCTAACCCATTCCGAAAGCAATACATTTCTCCAACAGTTGTAGTGGGATCAATATGTTAATAACTAGTTTAGGTGTTAACGACACCCATCCAGACAGACGACAATAAACAGTGTGCGTCCGGTTGGAAATAGACGCGGTGTTTCCGGCGCGAGCGCAGCCGATCATACACGAACATGGCCGAGTCGCTTCGTAATTATGGCGAGCGTACTGATTTTTAAAATGTTTGTTGAGATATGGGAGGTAGGTTTTTGTGTTTGGAGTAAATGGGAGTAAAAGGGTTTTAAGCGGGAGCTGTTTGTCTGGAGATTATTGAAGTTTAGATAGTACTGGAAGCTGACAAAAAAAAGGCGATGACGACGAATGACAATGACGATTAGAGGATTTAGACGGTTAGAAAGTTTAACAACTATTTTTTTCTAATGTTCTTTGAATCTCACAAAAATCTTTCTAACTTACTTTACATTTTGACAATAATTGAAGCTCGGATAAGACCCGATTTTGAACTCTGGCTCTGATGATGAAAATATGGAATTCTGATAGGCGAAACAGCTTGAAGTAGACCAAGAAAAGAGGACAGATTTGTACACAGATGGCCGGTGAGAATAATGGATGGAGAGTGCAGAATCACATGTAATGATAGAAGAGAAGGTTTATTTTAAAAATAAGAAAGTAAATATCAATCAAAAAAGAGATACCACTATCACTGCCGCTATCACTGTAGATGTAAAGGAGAATTCAAAATTAGACGGCAAAGATCAGCCAGCAGATTTAGTTTATTAATTCAAAGATCAGTCTAATCCTACAGATTTAAGAAAAGATTTCTTTCCACAAACTATTCAAATATACTCGGCAGATCCTAATCTTAAACAAATTAACATGAGCCAAGTTTAAACAAACAAATTAGTCACAATGTCATCACAAGCCGCTGCAACGGTACTACGGTACTCACGACCTATCTCGTGATTTGCCTAAAATAGACGAGTAATTTAGGAGATAGCTCTTTTACAGATAACTCAACTGATAAGAGTAACTGTGACTTCACAGAAATCCGACTAGGTTGAGGAGTATCGAGGATAGGACATCTAGATTCAGTTACTTGAATAGTTATCAGTTACGTGGTATTAATATGTGATTGATTATGACAATTTATTTTTAGGCTATATTGGACTACTTAAGGACAAAGGGAAATCCTCTAAGTGTTATTATTATCCTATTTACAGATTAAACACTTTTTTTTGTTATAGCGTGGACAAACTTTTTCTGTCAGCCTCAAGCACGTTCCGCCATATTCGCTTCAGTCTGCCACGATGTCTCGACATTTACGATGACAAGACAATAAATATTGCAGATATGAAGTTTCTGGTTTATTCTCCTCTGAAATGGCTATCACAATGGCTTTTAAAGACCTAAACGTAATTAGACGATGCTTTTGATTTTGGGTTAAAACAGTGATAGAAAGAATGGAAGATTCTGCTGACACCAAGAAAAATAGAAGCAAGAAACGCAAAACACACACCACATTTCATTAACACATCTGAATCGATTTAAATCAAGTTAGACCAACATCGTTTAAAACACGTCTATAATAGCCCTAAATCCGTTAATCGAAAAAGAAAAGCAAGACGAGTAAAAAACGACTTCCTGAGTTGAAAATTCTAAAACTGTACAAATAAAGATAATAAAACACATTGTCAGTGACATATAACTGTTGGTTTAATATGTCCAATATAAAAGTTTTATGCACCAAATTAGTTCTGAATATAACCAAACTAGCTTGGAATATACGACTTCCTATGGACGGTTTAAAAATGGGGAAAGATATAAAAAGAGAAAGAAAATCTGGGCACAATGCGCGTGCGCGGTCAAACGAGGTATTCGGCGCGCGCAGTAATTACGTGTTATGTACGGTTAGCAGGAAAGTGTCAATATTTGTTTTGCGAAATTATTTTGTAGATTATATGGTTTAAGAAGTTGTAATTTTTAGAATAACAGGAAAAATAACGTATTTGGTTATTTTTTCATGAGTTTTAGGGGACCTCTAGGACTCTTAGAGGCGATTCATTTATTACGTAAAACGATTTACTTACCCATGTCTTATTTTTTAGATTCTAATGTTACAAATATTAAACATGGGGTTATATTTTCTTTCTTACTTATGTAAGAAAAAGTAACCCTATGTTGGAGGGGGTTAAAAATGGTAAAAACGGTACCGTCTTATGTAATAATAATTATTATTTTTTTTAAACTTTAGTATCTTTGCACCTAGGCTACCATGTTCTGTCTCTGCATCACCCTAAGGTAGACTGGTAGAAAATGCCTACGGTATTAAGTCCGCCATTGTGCAATGTTTTTCTTAAATAAATAATTTTAATAAGTGCCAATTTACTATTTCTTAACTCTTTTGCATTCACATTTTTTCACCTTTAAGACTGCAAAACGCACATTTTTTATGTTTCGTTAGATACTTAAGAATTCCTATGAAATAATTAACTATAAGTATAACAAAAAACGGAAGTACATAAAATGTGTTAATTAAACAAGATTGTGTAGATAGAATACCGAGCGCCTAACGAATGCGACAGAGTAATAAAATAACTATTAAATACAAATGTTTAGATCGCACATGATAATTGGTAATTATTATATTTAGAATAAACGATACAAATCTTATTTATTTTCTTTCAGGTACAGTTTTTTTTTATATCTATTTAAATCCGACTGACATTTCCTTTATTGAAAAGAGTCTTTTTATTGGGAACACGTTTTTTGCTATTTTAGTGTTAATTGAAATAAGCTTCCTCTATCCATCTGTCCGTCCGTCTGTCTGTCTGTTAGTGAACCGCAGCTTATGAACTGTAATAGAAAGTATCAACTTAAAGAGAATGGGTGTTTTTATTACCGCTATTATTACAAAAAATAAAATCCTCTTTTGGAAGCATCTTTTGCTAAATTTATTCTTTATTAACACCTTTTTTATAATCTCAAAAAACAAAAGTATGTTA
The DNA here is from genome assembly GCA_033675125.1 of Athetis lepigone. Taxonomy (NCBI): domain Eukaryota; kingdom Metazoa; phylum Arthropoda; class Insecta; order Lepidoptera; family Noctuidae; genus Athetis; species Athetis lepigone. Next base: position 5,100,753 of record CM066234.1, on the reverse strand, counting down.
GTTATCTTTTGAATCTCTTAGTAATTTTTTCGGCGACTGTACCAGGTGACGCGACCCGTTAGCCAGGCTGCTCATATATCATCTTAATTAAATTTCTCCTCCAGGGACTTATTTACATGATTGTACCTGGGTTTTTATGTATGTATGTTGTTATAAGGTGGCATAGTAAGCGAAGAGCGATGGATGGTGTTTTCTGTTAGTGAGAGACACAATTAATCCACACGTTTTCAAAAAATTGGTTTCGCTTTTTTTAAAGGAGTTTTGGTTCTTTTGGCCAAGATAAATGTATGTTGCTTAACAAAGTGCTTCAGCTTAATAACACCACGCTGTCAAGGTACGATAGCAAGATAGAGAAAGAAAATAGGTAAGCCGAAAGGCGTGCTAACTATTATAAGTATTTTTCTTGGTCTAACTGATGGATTTATTATCTTGTCGAATATTAATCTCAGTTTGTGTGTCAGGCTTTTGATCCTTTGTTCCGAAATCTGTCTGGTTATAACCAATCAAGTGTAATCTACATTTTGTATTAAACTAGCTTTTGCCCGCCACTTCGATGATATTTTTTTAGTCTGACATTCATTTTATATCTGTTTGTTTTATCTTTAAGTCATCCATAGTTAATAAAAAAATAAATATTTTTCTAATACAAAGCTTGGTTACAGCTTGGTTTTACTTTATTTCAAAGTCGCGGGCAGAAGCTTGTCTTAAATATAAACAGTCATTGGACATGGACACTGAGATAAGCTATCCGACCTATGACACTATGGTATATGACTTGTGACACCAATTAAAGTGCACAGATCAAATTTGTTTACTCTCTAGTCTTAATTACATTATGCATCCAACTCTCAGTTAAGAAATATTTATTCAATAAAGTTACTATTATGCCAACTGCAGTATTAATTCAATAAATATGAAAAGATTGTTTCCACTAATAAAGTGGCGAGTCGGCTCCAACTCAAGTATTGTTAATAACTTAACGGGGCTGCCACATGCTATACGTATTGTAACGATTTTGGAACAATAAACAATTTTTAATATTTTTTTTTATTTTAATTTTACTAATCTTTAAAAAAACTAAAAACTTGTATTTCTTAGTTAGGTTTTCTATAAACTCGTAATACTTTTGTATCTTTTTATCGAATTACTGCATTGTCATCGGTCATTGCCAGGTGTGCAAAGTGTGGATGAAATCTGATCGTTGAAAGTAGGGCAAAGTTGAGTCCAAAAGAGTCGAATACACACAAACATACAAACTTACAGGTGAAAATAATAAAAACGTATTAAGAACCAAAGAATTCTTTCTGAATCTTTAATGTATTTGACAAACAACAATTGCAGTTGAGCGATAAAGCTATAAATAAACATTATCAACCCAGCAATTCCGGGACATTTTGCCTAATCCATACTAATATTATAAATGTGAAAGTGTGTCTGTCTGTCTGTCTGTCTGTTTGTCTTTCTTTCACGGCAAAACGGAGCGACAAATTGACGTGATTTTTTTAGTGGAGATAGTTGAAGGGATGGAGAGTAACATAGGCTACTTTTTGTCTCTTTCTAACGCGAGCGAAGCCGCGGGCAAAAGCTAGTAGTAACATACAATTCAAAAATAAATTCACCGAGACATGTGTTCGAACCCCTACGCGCGTTATCTTCAATCTATGCAACAAGAGGGCGGGCAGTTTAGTTGTATAAGTTGTATAATAGCCTGAGCGATACTATCACGCTATGATACCATCAGAGATTAGCAGAAAGGGTGTGGGTTATGACAAAAGCGTTGCTTGCGTGTACTTGATTGAAACGTTTTGTAAAACTGTTATTATAATTGTTTTAAATTCAATGTGTACTGTATAAATTGTTTGGCGCGTGATGTAAATGTTTATTTGAGTTAGTGACGCTGGGTAAATGTTTGTGAAAATTGTTTTTGGTATATTAGTGTTGTATTTGGTTTTCAAATTAATAGCATCTATTAAACTATGAATAGGCAATTGGTCTTTAATGTTACGTTATTAATAGGGATGACGACAACTTAAAAAAAATGGCATTCTGTTTAGTCCGTCTTGCAGATCTGCCAAAAATACGGGACACGTATTTTTTGCTTCATCAAAATAATAAAAAAATACAAAGATAAAGAGCAACAAAGTTCTGCAGTGGCATAGTGGGGGCTTTTGACGCCACCGTAATGCAAAAATTGTATCTGATCGTGACGTCACGCACAACTTCAACGCCAATGACTATCTTTAGTAACCTCATGCACTGATGGATAGGTTATAGAAAATGGCGGTTAAGCTTACGACGACCAAGCGTCAGCCGGCTGTCGCGCTGCTATTGTCTTTTTAGTGTGTCTTGAATCACGTGTGTTCGAAGATAGTTAATTCAGGATTTGCCAGAGAAGGCAACACATAATATCCTTAAGAATACATCTCATCCATACTAATACTATAAATGGGAAAGTGTGTCTGTCTGTCTGTATGTTTGTCTTTCTTTCACGGCAAAACGGAGCGACGAATTGACGTGATTTTTTAAGTGGAGATAGTTGAATAGATGGAGAGTAACATAGGCTACTTTTTGTCTCTTTCTAACGCGAGCGAAGCCGCGGGTAAAAGCTAGTAATGTCTAAATTATAAAGTTATAACCTAACACCACGTTTAGACGTAATAAAAATATTAAATATATTTATGAATGAGGCTATGGGAAAGATATACGTACAGCGTGGAGCGGATTGAAGTAAAAATAATCCTTGATATGAAAAATATCTATTATAGTTATCTACCCGTTAATTTTTTTTTAGCAATTTTAGACCGATATCTGGTTCGAATAAATATGTCATGTCTTATAAAGGAAGTGATAAAATAAAGAAAACACCGATATCCATAGTTTATAACGAGACTATGTATTTGGGCAATATTTATCAACAAGCTTCCTAGTTTAACCAGATTTGTTAAAATATAATAATAGTCTGGTTATTGATATAATTCATCCTCTTTATCGACACTCAAAACCCAATTTAACCCACTGATGTACAGACAAACCCTCTTAGTTTACGTCAATCTTCATTCAAGTCCGTGAAGACAACATAGTTGTATCAAATTGTGTAACCTTCTGACGACCAACCGACAGCAGGCTGTCGCACTGCTATTGTCATTCTTTTGTGTGTCGAATCACGTGTGTTTGAAGGTTTTAAAGAGGATAATAGAATATATTCCTCGAATTAAACAAAATCCACATGCAAAAAAATTACGGTCTAAATGCGCATCTGTATGCAGTACCACAGGTCATAAACCATAAGACAAATCGGTGAGATGTACAAACAATTTGTAGAGGACACGCGCCATGAAACATACATGATTGTAAACAACGTCCTACAGTAATGTCGTAAATATTAACTTGAATTGACAATAAGGTGTGACTTTTCACACGATTTTTAGGGATACTCCTTAAGTTATTTTGTTTGAAGAAAGATGCAATTTTACTAACAAGTTCCTTGACTACCATGTTACTCAACTTATGGTCTTTCTAGCCGAATAAAAATTAATATCCTGAAACAACTCAGATACGGTCCATCTGATCCTAAACTAAGCAGAGCTTGTACTATGGTACCAGACAACTGATTACATATAAATTACATATTACAGATAAATTATACTACCGATTTATTACACCCAGACACAGAACAAACAGTCATGCTCATCACACAAAGTTTGTACTGGGTGGAATACTAACCCACGAACTCTGGCTTAGCAGTCAGGGTAGTGATCCTGACTTCTAAGCCGGAGGTCGTGGATTACTTACTTATTTTGGTCTAATTAGTGAACCCCGAGAAAAAAAAGTAAGTCTTTATTCGGTTAGAAGGACCAGAATATAGTTTCAAACAGACCAGATTTTTTCTTAGGACCAGATCAAGGAAACTAGAATAATGAGCAGTACTTCCTTACCTTGCATATCTTGAATGATGCGAGTCGAGGTCTGACTTGGAGGGGGGAGGAGGCACGAGCGCGGGCCCTAAGCCCAGCCCTAGGCCTCCGCCCAGCGTTGGGGAGAACCGATATAATTCACTGGAAAACAATGTAAATGTGAGGAAATTGACTCTTTGTAGAAATATAGTTACTACTTCATTGTGTTTTAAGAGTTGGAGTTATTTTGTCTTTCTAGTTGAATTGCGGTCTCGTTTATTCCCAAGGGATGCTGTGGGGCGATTGAAATATTATCTAAAAAGGATTGATAATGGTTGTATTCTCCGTTGTGTCATAAAATATACTGTTATCGCCAATCAATGGATTATGAATTGACGTTTATTAGCTAGCCAATTAAGCTTACAGCTGTATTCTTTTTCTGCCTTCTGCGAGTTACTACATCTGCCCAATGGGTAGGTATACAAACATACACTCACATACACATACAATGGGACCAGAAACCATTATCTGGTCATACTAATTCGTTTCGTGTAGGATTCGAACCCATGACACGCAGCGCATAATCAATTTTTGCAGCCACTGCGTTAAAAGTGTTGTTTATTGCGTGTCTGCTGTATTTTGAGTGTTTATTTGAAATATATGGATCTTTTACAATGCAATGCACCAGGTCATCAGACATTAAATAAAATTAATTATAACCAGCTAGCCAGAAGCTGCTAGTAGCCAGGAAATTAAAAAAAAACATCTAAAGCTGACAAAACTGACATTAATAAGGGAAATAAGAATTGAAGTAGTAACTATTATGATTATTTGATAGTACAGGCTCATTATTAAGCTATAGCAAACATCATAACCATACATTTAACAAAAAACAAAACCATAGAATAACTTTCAAAATATCTTCTGTTGTTACTTAGCACTTATTTTGGCTCAGATATTTGCCATATCTGTCTTACTATAGTATTTTAACAATTGTCGGTAATTGACAGAAATATTGCTTATCCAATGCAATGGTTATTTATCTCTTCCTTAGCATTTAAGTCGCCATAGCTAAATAAAGGGCCTGTACAAGATATAATAAGTATGTATGTACCTAGGGATACCATACCTCGATAGACTAGAACTTGGGATGGGCAGAGACGTAGGGTACGGACTTCGGAAGCCGCTGGCCGCTGATGATATGGGGTACATGCTTGGGGTATGCCTGTAAATATACGGTCTTATTGGCTAGTAGCTTTTGCCCAGGATTCTATTTTTGTAGGTCAGAAGTTTGAAAGTTTGTTGAACTTGAGTAAACTTGAGTTGTTTTATATATATTATTATTTAATGATTAATATTTATATGATCAGATTTTTTCAGATCATTTCAGTCTACAGCCAGAAAGGACAGACCTTTATAATTGAAGTTGAAAAAAAGGTAATTTAATATTTACAAGTGATTTAATATTTACAAGTAATAATATTTACAAGTGTTCTTTATTTAAAACCGTCCTTTAAATAAATAAATAGATAATCTGTCCCACTGCAGGGCAAAGGCCTCTTCTCATACAGAGAAGAGATATCATACAGAGAAAACCGTCCTTTAGGTTCTGTTTATTCTTTAGTGCTGTAGTTATAGATATAATTAAGTTTTACGCGAGCCTGTGCCGTTCCAATGGTGCATGACAAGTTAAGGACTAATTTGAACTAATTTCCAATAGTCTTATAACTTTTATCCACACAGACATGACAGTTTTCCATAATTTCCACATAAAACCTTCTCTGTTTATTTCCATCATTATCTAAAATTGAAATCAGTCCGAAAGGACCAAACCGCTTCGAAAAGCACATCAACAAAACGTAGTAAAATAGTAACTCACCATGAAGCTGCTACTTGTGACATCTCCGGACTGAGCATGGGGTAAGGGTACGTACCCCCGGGGAAGGGGTACATGGGGGTCCGCGCCAGGCCAGCCGCTGTAACATGTATGTAGTCTGTAGACGAAACTTAGCTCATATGTGGAGGACTGTAGAGGGATAAATATCTCGCCTCTATTGATTGTGAAGTGTAAAAAGATACTGTTACAATAAGTTCATATTGCAAGGGGATGAAATTACCTTAGTACTATTAGTTGTTACTATTACCTGACTCATCCTAGAACAAACCTAGATTTTAGAAAACTAGATTTTAAAACTAACCATAATTCATTTTTATTTTGTATTCACCTATTTATATTACGTGCATGATCCTAAAAAAAAAATGATCCTGTCGTTGAAGGAGCACAAGTAATTTATTCTTTTCTGCACTGATTTCACGAATGTAACTATTGTTGGAGATCATTACCAAATAAATAAATAAACTACAGCGTTGGTCAGATTATAGTGCTAACTTGTCGTCTATTGATATTGTTACATGGGGGATTTTCGAGTAAGAAAAAGATGGCTGAATTGGTACAAATTTTAATTGCGTGACTTAAAAAAATTAAAAGATCCTAAATCAGGCATTCGATTATAGCTGATAATCAACTTATAAGAAAAAATATCGTCTAAAACTACCATTCATCATTGCCTAAGCCGAAAAACGGCCTAAAGTAAAAGTCCAAGATGTTTATTTGTCAAAACAAGGTACAGTGGATAAATTTACAGAAATGAGTCCAGCATATCCTGTCAAAAATGGCGTTCAAATATTTCAAATCACATAAGACAACACAAAATAATAATTATGGAATTAAAAAAATAATTAAACTTACCTAATTTAGAGTCGAGCTGGTAAGGCGGGGGGATGCCCATGTGGGCAGGAGGTGGCTGCCCCAGCTCACCACCAGGACAGAATAACGACAAGCTTCCTCCCGCTGGCAGGCCCATCTTACCCGTCTGAAACAAACACAAAACATTGTTAGTCAACATCATCATCATTATCATCATCAAGAGATATCATACGCTGGGCCATCAAGACTTTTAAATTACATAAGTTTTTGGCAGGCCTCTTATGCTTAAGGGTATCAAGTAACTTTTCATGACCTTCCAAAGTTTATTATGGTGATCTCTAACATCTGTAGACTTCTACCAATAGTAAAAATCTGAAATCGTCACACTTAAGACAGTCGTGTTGATCAACCTTTCAACGACCAAGCGACAGCCGACTGTCGCACTGCTGATGTCTATCTATTGTGTGTCTCGTATCACGTGTGTTCAAATTCAAAGGAATACTCGAATCTTATCTGCATAAGAAGAGGCTTTTGTATTGTCCCAAATATGTACTAGACTAAAACTTATGAAAAGGATTAAAACAGATGAAGCTAAAGAAGGATGACCATAGAATAACGTATTAAAAAAAACTACAGTTTTCAGAAGCAAAAACTAAACTGTGAAAAATACAAAAAAAGACTGAAAACGAAACTCAGGATACACAAAAAAAATCTTCAGCCTGAACCAGTAGACACGAAAACTAACGGTACCGGCGTCGTCTACAGAACCGTAAAAAACCAACGTTGTTTTTTAATAAAAATAAAAAGAAAGAAATAAACAAGCCACCTCCACACAACCCTAAAAAAACAAGGTTCCACGCCAACAAAAACCCGACAACTACTCTATGGGAAGACGACGCGTCATTAGCAAGTAAATTGACGCCGGGAACGTATAAATTTCGTTCTACCCTCGCCGTCGCCCAATTATGCAAAATGGCGCCCAACGAGGGCCATTGAGGCGCCTCGCACTTCCGAGGCAGAGTATCTCACCTCTAATTAAACTGGGAATTCTTTTCACCACTTTATTATACAATATAAACGACAGTACACGTAGAGGTTATTTTAATTTTGAAGGCTTTTGTTTCAGGAGTAGTCATAGACGTAAGACTTTTTGTTGTGAGGAAGATATAGATGAAGAATTTAGAACGAAGGTTGAGTGATTTCTTTTATTTTTTTCTTATTTTATTTCCTTGTTATAGTTAATATGAGTCTGAATGGGCTAATTCACTTCGCTAGCATGGTAGATGTTCGTGAATTCTCTGTATGAAAAGACCTTTGCCCTGCAATGGGGCAGATATTTATTGAGCTTTAAAATCTATAAGATATTATAGCCAACTAAAATCTTAAAATTGAGATTCAAACAAGTAACCGAGAATACTAATTAAGCGATATTAACAATGTGGTTGTGGTTAAGATTTTTTTTCAGAGTAACTATTACAGAACGGACAGCCGCATGGTAACAAAACATTTCAAAGACCACTTATTCAAAAACCAACGCTAGTGAAGTAGCACTAACCGAAAACGTGCTTCAAAATCATAATTCCAAGCAATTTAAAAGTAAAAGGGCTGACAATCCCTCCGCCCGTCTATAGTCGAAGAGCAGGAACTGCTTATTAAGACAATAATTACCACGAACAAAGAAGCCCCACTAATTAATAATAAAACACGAACAAACAAAGACCTCCATTCACGCTCGGGACAGTTTAAAAAAGAAAAAAATAACCGAAACGGTGGTCGAAAAACCTCGACATGCGAGGAACGAACAAAAAGAAGCCATAGACAATGATGACAGTCGAGACGCATAATGCGGGAGCAGCGCGTTCTTAATTTGAAAATATTTCCATAATAAGATTTGTCTATGGCGACTGGTAGAAACAAAAGAGTTGAGCGCGCTTTGTACCGTTGACAGACGGTAATCATTCAAAATTATATCACGCAATTAGATAGTGCTATTAAATACTTAACGCTCTGCGCCAGACGCGTTAGTTTATTAGCTAAACCACTTTCCTCGTTAAAACTTGCATTTTTTAAAATTAGTAGGCATCTTTTCAGCTTTACGTGTACATTGAGAAGGTCCCTAATGAAGGCCAGGTGGAGTGGCCGGCTATTGAAGAAATCGCTGAGTGGGTAGTTATTGAAGCCGCATGAAAGCTCGGCGTGACGTCACCGCCACTTGAGCGACAAGCCGCAGTCGCTAATTGGAACTCGTGGCGATAGGACGCGAGAAATGTTGCCTCAATCGACTAATACTTCAAATTTGAATAGGTTTGTTAACGAGCGGACGGTGAATGTTGCGAATAAAGTTGAGTGCACAGTTTGCATTCACTAACCAAGTTGGTATACACGCGAGTTTTGCTAGTTAACTTTTAATTTGGTCCTTTTATCGAAAAGCTGTTCGGAAGAAGTAGATGTCACGGGTTTAAATGGAATTGGCGAATTCCGTCAGGTCACGGCGGTAACCTAACTGACGCACACAAGCGCAGTCTTCCTACACCCCTTTAGTTCACCAATGCGAACGAAGTAGGGCGTAATATCTTGAGAGTTCGCCCCCGGGGTAGTGGGCGTGGAAGTAGGATGCTGTGTTGCCATGGCAACCATGTGTAGGGGTGATCCGTACACGTGTCCTGTGTCTGTGTGGGTGAGGGGTGGCACTCTGTCCGTGTGCGTGCGGCGCCGAGCACCGACCTTGGAAGTTTTGGTCTAGTTTTAGATCTCCGCTATTTAACTTTTTTAAAATAACTTAAGTTAAACTAAGAATGTATTTATTCAAAACAAAGAGTGCTGGATTTTTATTGTTAAGCTTCTATTGTTAGGAAACAAAAGCACTGTAATTATGAAACTACTGAGTTTTATATTAAAAAGTTAGCTTGTTAATAATACTGGTTCTGTAGATACATTATTATTTACGCTGAAAAAGAGTCTACCTTTACGGATTTCAAATCATTCCTTATCCATTTCCGGCATTGGTCCTTCGAGCCGGATGCGATCCCGGCGGATCTCTATAACGAGAGGGAGGCTGCACTATACACACGGATTTACATATCTATATACTTTTCCATACAATTTCATATAAAGAGGAGATTATCTAAAGAAAAATAGGATATTATTGTGTTGTGTGTTCGAAAAAGAATATGTATGAAGTATTTATTCGATTGATTAAAGATTATCGTAGACAGACGTGAAACCAAAGTGTAAAAACTGTAACTAGCGATGCCAAAGGCAACATTTTTATTCACCATTCATTTGTATTCAAAAAGAAAGAAAGAGTTTTTATCCGACTACATAAAAGGCTATGATTCATAACACTTACAGCTGAAAAAAAATTAAAAATAAAATTTACATTTAAAAAACCAACAATTGTAAACTGGACACAAAAAACAAATACTCTAAGAACACAAATGATTAAAGCATAATCGACAAAACTCCCTTTTCAGCCCTAACAATGAAAATCTTACGAAAAATACTGTAATCGGCAAAACTTTTCCTATACATTTCTTTTGCACGGCGAGTCGTTTCAAGAAAATCTAATGGTGAAATTTTGGAGGGTGGCACAATATTCAAATCTGAGCATCGGAGGGTAGCTGGGAGGCTGAGAGGTTATTGACCTTTTCCGACAGCCTGTGCAAACCTATCTATAGGTGGATTTAAATATTGTTGCTGGATGTGGCTTGTTTTAAAATGCTAATAATAATATTTTTATTAACAACCTTGTTTTTTATAGAAGCAATAAAATAATAAGTAACGCAAAAAGAAATTGAACAGATGTGTTTATATACGATAGCATCAGCGAAAAAAAGTAAAGCAAATAAAATTTCGTTATAAGTAGAGTTTAAATAGTTGGGAGTATTTAAAACAGTATTTTATTACTTCGAGTATTTAATACAGGTTTTTAATGTGTACTAAGACTGTTAAAAAATAGAATTATTTTTATTGAACTTCTTATAATAAATAAACAAAAAAATGCTATATTATGGAAATACAAATCGCCTATCATATAATCTAAAAACGTTGAATTTCTTGAGTAAGGTATTAAACTGTTTATAACATATGATACAATTTGTATATTTATGTTTAGAAATAACGTAAGAATTTTATATTTTTACAAAGCATAATTTATTCACTATTCATGACTTTTACTAGAACATTTACAAATAATAACAGGTAACTTGTTACAGGTTCTTTATAAAGCAAGTTTATTATATGACATTAGGCCTTTAAAGACTAATGTCCACAATCCATATTTTATAAAAAGGTGTTATGAATGATATTTTATCATACAAACGTTTACATTCACCTCTACGTAATGAAGACTTTTTGAAGTGGTTTTAATAGCAAATCAACGACTGGCAAAAAGTAGTTATTTTTCTTTTGTAAATTATTTCCTGCGGCATCGCTCGCCTATTTTCATATTTCATACAAAGTTTCATCTCAACTTATACCCCAAATTTCTTATTATCATTTCTATGTATATGTTGTGACCAGATCCTCAAATTGAGAATGCCAATAAACAACCACTATTCGACAATTATTCATTATCTCATTTCCACAGCACTAGAAACCACTGATTAACAATTACAATAAGTACGCTCACAAAAAAAAATAGTTCATTCAAGCGCGCTCACCTAGCGTTCTAGTCACATCCAGGCTTTCGGAGCTCTTCGCTCATCGGCATTGAAGGGCATGCCAATTATGTTTTTGACGTAGGAGGCAGGCTTTCACTAGGAAATTGAAATAGCCGCTGTTTTCCTAGCGAATATTTACAAGGGGTAGCTTTGGTATATGCGGGGGATTTTGCTATGTAGGGATGTTGCAGTCCTGTTTCGAGCAGAATCGATTTTTAATTTTGAGTCGAGTGATTAGGATTTGTTTTGAAGGTTTTTGTGAAGTAGGTTGCGGTTTTGTTTGGTTAATTTTAGTGTAATGACATACTTCGTGCTGAATAAATTAAATTAGTTAAAGTCAAAGTAAGTAAGAACTAAGTAGTTTTTTTATGGTTTCAATTGGAATGGTTGGATTGGAAAAAGTATGTTTGCATACACAGCAAGTTATGAGGAATAGGCTACAGAACAACTTTTTGCTTTGTTTACAAATGCGACAAAAACGTGTGAAACCGCGAATCACAGCTAGTCTTTTAAAATAGTAAAAAGTATTTTTTATTTATTTATGTGAGCTAAAATCCGTCCCATGAATACAAAACAATTTTTTTTTATTTTTAATAATATTTATAATTAAAAAATTTTGGGCCCCGACAAAAATTCTCCAATAAACACTTACAATTAAAGCCCAAATAAAGAATAAGAATTACTGGGAATTCTGACACATTTTCTATCACATTCGAGAAATCGAGACCACATTTCCTATCAAATTCTAAATTTAACCCGTCCTGAATCGTGTGGAGTTTTGCAGGACTAAAAACTAAACTCCATTAAACAGATTTAGATCTTTAACACTCCTTCTCAAATAACTAAGCCCCGCGAAGCTATTCAAAATATCAAAATAAAACCGCTTAGACAAACTAAGTGGCCATTTTGTCACCGATTCCGCGAATAATTTAATTTAGAGCAAAAAGCCCTGCGCAAGCGCATCAATCTCAATCTGCTAGCGCAGACACTTAGTTTCTGAATCACCGAGTCTCTGAGTACCAACTGTGATTACTGAGTCATGGGTACACTTATAATATGTAAGTGAGAATAATAGTACAGAGTTTTGCTGAAAATACTGGATAATTGTGTTTTTGATAGTTACTCCGCTCCAGTAGGTCATAGCGTGATTTTCTGTAGCCTAGCCAGTTATTCTGATGTATCCATACTAATATTATAAATGGGAAAGTATGTCTGTCTGTCTGTATGTTTGTCTTTCTTTCACGGCAAAACGGGGCGACGAAATGACGTGATTTTTTAAGTGGAGATAGTTGAAGGGATGGAGGCTACTTTTTACCCGACTGCGCGACGCAATGTTTATTGTCTCTTTCTAACGCGAACGAAGCCGCGGGCAAAAGCTAGTAAGCTGTATTACTGTAAAGCTTAATCAAATTCCGTACAGAAGTTTTCGCAGGAAAGTAGTAACAATCGACACACACACATACACACTAAATAGGAACTGACTGATTGTTGATATATTTTCAACGCACAGCCCAAACCGCTGGTCCTAGAGACGTAAAACTTAGAATGTATGTTCTTTGAAAAGAATAAGTATCCCCTAAGAAAGGATTTTTGGTAATTTCAATAGGGGATGAAAGGTTCAACATCCACGTGGGCGAAGCCGCGAGCGAAAGCTGGTTCATTAATTTTTGAGGGAACGTTGAAGATTTTTTCATGAATTATTTTGGGAAAATAATAATGTAAGAGATGCTTATAATCTTGGTTTAGGATTAAGGACTTGACCTTTTCGAATATTGCTTGAAAGTGCTCTCCTTTGCCTTGAGTCCAACGTAAAAATTTTAAGGAGCTGCGGTTTAAATTCGAACAATATTTACGAAAAAAAGTATATTGATTGAATTAAAACAACCTTATAATATTTAGTTATTTGTAGTAACCGACCGAAGATCTGTTTTCGTTTGTAGTTTCAGCCTGTTTCGGCAAAAAAACTGATTTCACTGTTTCAGTCGGAGACTACACTAGTAATTAATCATATTTAGTACAGCCATCCCCAAAAACAAAGCATAAAGATAATATCTACCAACTCTACTCAATGGTACTAATATTCCAAAGACTTAAATCTAACCCTCTCGCGCTACGTCCTAAAAAACGACATATACGGCACAGCACGGCTCGGCACGATCCGGAACGGCAATAATGCCGGTGACAGGTCACAGTGCCACATTCGTATTTTGTTTATCTCTTACTGCAAGCTTTCACTATGTAAAACATTTCGATGCCGTACATCACAATTCAGGGATGAGGCGAGAATTCAACCTGAATATGAACTTTAAAATCAAGAGCTTAAAGTGTAAATTTAAAGGAAGTTGGCAGGTTTAAAATTAAATTTGCTTCAAGATTGTCTCTTGCGCTAATCGTGTTTTTTGTTATTCCCGTTATGGATGTTTTATTGTGTGCTGTTGCTGAATCGAAGTCTAAAATAGTATAATTAGATAAATTCAGTTTGTCTTGATACTCTATTTCCTCTTTTATAATGACAATATAGTTTGATTTCAATCAAATTCCTATAAGGATATTCATAACCGTACAAATAGTAGACATAAACATTAAGTTATTCATTGAGAACATCAAACAAAATCATCCCAGGTTCTGTCAAAACCATTTCGTAACACTATCTTGCCGTAATATAATAAAATCTAAAACCACTTTAAAGTAAATAATTTATACTAGAATTTCGATCTTTAAAACAAATTTTTCCTCAAAAAACTGACCAAGAATGTTTGAAATTACTTAATAATGATATTATCAGGTAAATTATGCAGTAATTTTACAAGATAACCAATCACTCGACCATATCGAAAGTAACTAACCAAACTGGAACAATTCAAAAATCTGAAGGAAAACTGTGGTTTTTATATCGGCGTCTCTTTCGCACTTGGAAGATTCACGTATGTATTTGTCTTTGTCTAAATGTCGAGATATGCCGAGTATTTCCGTTGTGGGCGCGAATTTCGGCCGATGTGAACGATAAACACCTTGTTTCTTGTTTGTGATGACTTGAGTTACAAGATAATGGTTTATTCAGAAACACGTGAAGACTGGTTTTGGAATTAATTAGGTTAGTTGGTATTAAATATTTAATTAACCAAATGATTTTTGTTTTAACACCAATGATTTTATAAAGATTTACTCTTAAACCAGCACCTCTAAACAAGTGATTTTGTAAAATAGATGGTAGAATAGAGTTCGGTAAGCTACTATGTTCGATATGGTACTTAGCATAAGCTTATGTCAATACCATACCTACATATAACAATCTATTCTACATCGTTTTACTGACATATTCACTTTACTTTATATTTAGTTTTTATTAGTGAAACAGCAGCAATTTATTTTAAATTAAAAGCTTGTGCAGCGTTTTCCTAGTAATGTCTAACCACCTGTGTATCAAAGAAACATTTTTCCATGAAGAAATGTCTAATTAAGCAATCAAACAAAGAGAAATATACTCTCAATATCAATTACAAAACATCAAACGAAGCTGAAACGAACAAAGAATTGAAACAAATGACAATATGACCAAGCTACAGCAAAGCGCTTGAAGCCTTAAAGCAGCTATTAGATATAATGACAGAGTACTTGATGCAGTAGGGGGGTTAACCGGTCTAATCGGAACACGTATGATTATGAAAAGTGTCGTCAAATTAGTGACAACTGACGGTATTCTGGAATTACCGGATAATTAGCGCTCGGGGCATAGGTTAGGAATTAGAATATTAATATGTTATTAAGTGGGACCTTTCGCTTTGAGGGTGATCATAGTTTAATCTAGACGAATATGTGATTCAGTTTCTTGGTCAAACAAGTTTTTTTACATGTAACTCTTGCGATGACGAAGTCAGTTTAAAGTCTATTGTTCAAATGTAGTTTTCCATTAATAACTCTTTCCCTATTCTTATTTTTTTGTTACAGTTTAAGAGTACAATTAGGTCTAGATAACGTTGAAGTTATATGTATATTACAAAGACACAGACGTCCTAAACTATTTGAAGATTAAAAAATAGAAGCGATGTTTTAAACAAAAAGTGTTCAATTGAATAATTGTAATTGCTAAACGAACGCACATATTTTAATATCCATGCGTGTTGTTTTGACACGGAAATTCTATGCTTTTTAGCCGAATTAAACGTTTATTTAACTCATAGCTAAATTAACCTTTGAACCTCGTACAAAGTCATTAATTTAAAACCAATCATATTACGCAGTAATGCTAAACATGTAATATTTATCATCATGTTGTTTTATCAAAACTAAATGCGATGCCATGTTTTTTTCGTAAAGTTATTTCAGAATAGGGCCATGGGAACAGCCTAACATGACAAATAGTGTTGTCCGAGACGCCGTTTAATAAACACAGCAAAGGGGGCAATTAAACCCCACGACACGTCAAAGGGTTAATACTGGGTTGTCGGCTCGTTTGTACCGGGGGTCGATTGGGCCCCATACGAGGGCGGGCTGAATTTTTAAGTGTTGCTTTTATAGATTTTGTGATATAGTAATTTGTATGATTATTTTAGAAGCACATCTGGGTGTCAATCTGGCTCTGGATTAAGTGGAGACAAAAAAGTGAAAATTACAAAGACTTGATAAGCAGTGGTGATCATAATTGACTAGCTTTATTCGCGCTGCTTCGTTTGCGTACAAGTTTAGAGCATTTCACTTAAATATTAGAATTAGTAAATTGTGAAGCTTTCTATCAGTCAAAGATTTTTTTCATTGTTCTAGTACTCCCAAAGGTCCTTTACAAACAAATGAATACCTCTTTATCATCATCTTTCTTGCCTTTTCTCAACTATGTTGGGGTCGGCTTTTAGTCTAAACCGGATTCAGCATGATACCAGTGTTTTACGTGAAACGACTGCCTATCAGACCTCCACAACAGTAACTGACTGGGTTGTGAAGGTCTGATAGGCAGTCGCGACACGATACCCCTTGGTTAGACTCGAAATGAATACCTCTTTATAATTATTACAATCAACGCTCTGATCCTTTATCACTAGACAAAACTTATCTCATAATAATGAGTCATACATGCGTACAACTACATGTTTTTTTCTCTGGGATAACTAAGTGGGGTCTTAAAGTCACGTACCCACAAAGATGCGTCGAGGTCAAAGGTCAGAATCATACATGAGTAGTACACAAGTTGCTTATCAACGAGCTCCATAAAAAACTCATGCGTCTTTAGGTTGACTCCAAAATCCCCATAGAATATTGCGTTTTTATTTTCTGAAGACGAATTATAATGTTGGACACGGAGATTATTTTTTTATGTGATTATGTTTTTGATTTTTATTCTTATTTGGTAATGATAAAATGAAAAGTAAGTACACTGCCATTTTATACAGTTACTTTCGTTTTATTTATTAATGTCTTTAGTATACCCACAAAAATCGTTACAGGCTAGACCAAATGCGTAGGAATTCAAATGTCATATTTATACAATTTTAAAGAAGATAATGTTAAGCACGACCACTATATAAAAAATCTTTAAATTAATTTGTATTTACCGTTAAATATTCTATACTACCGCAATACAAACATAAACCAATAATTGCAAGCGACTACAACAGACAAGAAAAATAATAAAGTCAATAAAACAGTAAAGAAATTGTAAAAACGTTACTGGTATCGCGATTCAATTTTCTACGTGTAATAAACAGTTTGCTGGTTAACCCTGCAGATGACGCGAGCCCTGCGGTGCGACTTCAAAGGAAATATAAATGTATGCATTGTTTAGCGAAAATCCACCCGCGGGGTCTTTTAGACCTCACACCGGTACGCGAGGGTTGAAGGACTATTTAATGTATTTTTACCTGAATTGTAAGTCGTTATGATTTAAGTATTTTTCAGGAAATTCATAACGGCATTAACTTCGACAAGCTGTAAAATGTTTTATGCATTTTTCTAGGAACGGTTGTGTGTTCAAATATTACAGGAAAAACCGTTGAAGGGATAATGTCGCGCGGAGTGATTTTAATTAGGTATAATATTAAGTTTTATAGGGGAAAATGTATAGTTTCAAGTAAATAAATAGTAAACAATCTCGTGAAGGGCTGACATGAGGGAGACTAGTTAACAGCAATAAGAAGAAACTTTAAATGGCTTTATTGTGACATTTTAAAAAAATGTTTACGTATTTAAAAAGTACATATTTTTAAAACTGAATATCATAAATTTGTAAATATTATACCAGCCTATTAAAGCCACGCTTCTTCAAAGGGAATTTGCAATTGCAGACATTGGTGCTGATTCTCTTATTCACAAACTTAAGTAAATTTAAGTTAATTGCATCTTTCTCTTTCCATTTCTTAAAGAAAAGGACAGAAGATACATTTTAGTTTAATCCTGTCAAATTAGACAGCGCCTGAAGAAAATTGACGTAAATTTAGACGCCATGTTTTTAAATCTTGTCTAAATTATCTATGGAGTTGGAGTGTCTAAATTTAACAGGACTTAACTAATATTTTATCTTCTGTCCTCATTAAATGGAAAGAGAAAGATGCACTTACCTAACTTAAATTTATGTTAGTTTGTGAATAAGAGAATCGGCACCATTACCTTTTAATTTGCAAGTTCTGTATTTAAAACAAGTTAAGGAAATTGTTAAACCCAGTACTCAAATCACTCTTTAAAGCAAAAAAATTAAACCTAAATAAAAAATCTAGCATGATTAGCAACCCCTCATAAAGCATATTAATGTAAGTTAGACGTTGATAGCAGGTTGCCAAGTAGAAGTGATACGCAAGTTATCATTAAGCCTGCCCGTGTCAGTCGCCGACAGGTTGATAGCTTGATCACCGATCATGTGTCACAGGTAAACTGTACAATTTAGAAGTGACTGATTGATTTTGAAAGACTACTGTATATTTTTATATTGTGTGGGTCTTTTGCCTTTTAGTTAAAGTTGAGGCTCTGTGTGTCTTCTCTGAATAAGAACGTGTCTGAGGACCTATTTCACAATCTTGAAAGTACATCTACAAGATAAATTAAAAAATGGAACAGATTTTGTATACATTTATCTGCCAGATATTTTAATCAGTACTTATCAGAAGAATATAAAACAGACGCTTAGTCAATATTAGTATTTTTCAATACTGTTAATGTCAGTATGCAATTTTTAGGATGTAATGTAAGTCAGATATCTATTTTGTTTAGAAATTAATATTTTTTTGGTTCACGAACGAACGAAATGTACCCCCAAAAGCGTAATTCGAAAAGTAATCTAACCAAAAAAACTCGCAAAACACCAGTAAACAGAAAAAAAAATACAAGCGACCCGTCCAATCGAACCAAAACCGCCTAGTTTAAATGGAAATAAACAAAATTATATTGCCTTCAGACATGAGCGCACATCAAAAGGAAAAAGTAATGCGCAGACCCGGGTTGACGATGTCATTTCCCTGTAAAATATTAACGTGGGGTCGCCGGGACCGCGCCCTGTCATTTCAGGGTTAATACTGGTTAATACCGGTATTCTCTTTATTCTATACGATTGTATGGAATTATCCGTCTTAACGAGTACATTTTCTTTTTCGATACGTTGGTATTTTTTATTATTCTGAAAAAAATTGCTGAGTTAACGTTGAAGACGTTTGTTCGTCATTGCTGAATTTACAAAGATTACTTGAATTAAATATTTAATGCTGATGTTTTATGACTGAAAAGTGTAGACAATAGACATACAATGAATTACAAGCAGAATAGCATAATGTACTAAAAAGATCTAATAAATATGAGCCTGTCATTAAACTAATATACAAAAAATATAGCTATCGTAAACATTTCTAAGATATTTGTTGATTTTTTTCATAATTATAAAAATCTGTCTAGCTTGATCTAAGTGTGAAACCCCATGCTACTGACATGGACATTAGTGGAACATGTTGTCAAAAAGGTTTACCTCAATATTGCTGTTTTTCAGGTTTCTTATATAAAACGTACCGAGTTGCAGATTTAAACTGTAGATTGTGCAAGCTAGTCTAAAATCACTGTCAGATATGGGATAGACTAGGTGCGTAGACCTATAGCTTAAAAAAATTAAGATTTTGCAATAACGAAATATAAAGCAAAAAACGACTTTTAAAGTTAAACTCAGGCCATAAACTTTTTTTAATTTCTTGTAGTCCCGTCTGCTCTGGGTGAAGCGGAAGGGAGTGCCAAACTTTTACTGACTAAAACCCATACGTGTTCCTTTAATGCCCTTGCGTTCCAGGGCCGCGTTAACTCTTTCGAACAAATTCCGCAAGCAACCCTGGCAGAAAAAGCCGAATCTAACAAGTCATAAAGGCTAGGCGGCTGATGAGAATACCTATTCACATGAGCCTTTTAGACCACTAATGTAACCAATAAACCTAACTACCTATTAACCAACTACCGTGAGTCATATTCCCACGTCAGAATCCCATAAGCATACCCTGAACCATGGCGTAGCATACATAGTTAACACGCAGTAAGTCTATTTTAATTACTAGCACCGATATCGGCAGATCCCGCCTTTCCTAAATTACTACCAGTTAATGTAACCAACACATAAAACTAGGCATTGGAGGGTTGATACGCAGTCGGTCCATGTAACACCCAGTTAGACTGATCCTAACATGGTCGAAAAGGCTGAGCTGATGATAATAAGACTGCTTATGTTAAACCTTTTCACATCAGCCTAGTGCTAAATTAACTACACGTTAATGTAACCATCACTTTTAATGTGTACCCAGTAACCAGGATCTGAATGACTGATAGACAATCGTTCTATTTAAAACACGGTTAGACTGGAAGTCGAGTCTATCACTTCCAAAAGGCTACGCTGCTGATGAGACTAGGCCTCTTCACATCCGCCCCTTCAACGACTAAGCGACAGCCGGCTGTCGGGCTGCTATTTTCTTTCTATTGTGTCTCGAATCACGTGTGTTAGAAGGTTTAAATAACGTAACCAATAAACCTAACTACCTATTTACCAACTACCGTGATTCATATTCCCACGTCAGAATCCCATAAGCGTACCCTGGACTATGGCGTAGCGTACATAGTTAAGACGTAATCGGCAGATCCCGCCTTTCCTAAATTACTACCAGTTAATGTAACCAACACATAAAACAAGGTATTGGAGGGTTGATACGCAGTCGGTCCATGTAACACCCAGTAAGACTGATCCTAACATGGTCAAAAAGGCTAAGCTGATGATAACAAGACTACTTTCGTAAAACCTTTTGACATCAGCCTAGCGCTAAATTAACTACCCGTTAATGTAACCATCACTTTTAATGTGTACCCAGTAACCAGGATCTGAATGACTGATAGACAATCGTTCTATTTAAAACACGGTTAGACTGGAAGCCGAGTCTATCAATTCCAAAAGGCTACGCTGCTGATGAGACTAGGCTTCTTCACATAAGCCCCTTCAACGACAAAGCGAATCCTTCGAACACACGTGATTTGAGACAAAATAGAAAGACAATAGCAGCCCGACAGCCGGCTGTCGGTTGGTCGTTGAAAGGTTAAATAACGTAACCAATAAACCTAACTAACTATTTACCAACTACCGTGATTCATATTCCCACGTCAGAATCCCATAAGCGTATCCTGAACTATGGCGTAGCGTACATAGTTGAGGTTGAGACGCAGTAAGTCTATTTTAATTACTAGCACCGATATCGGCAGATCCCGTCTTTACGCGGGAGCTGGGCTGTACCTGTAGTGATGGGACACGGTCGATCCCGCTGTCGATAAACTGTTGAATAAAGAAAAGGCAGTGTTATTTTATTGTTTTGGTCTTTACTAAGGAGGGGATGGTGGAGCTTAGGTAATTCTTTGGTTTGGGATGCTGTGGTAAGTTAACTATTGATTAAAATGTGTTTGAGACAAATATTTTTTACTTATAAAACTATTGGGCTACTAAACATCATTTAAATTCTGATAAAAATATACTTGTCAGTTTAACTACTAACTATATTAAATAAAAAATTAAACAGTGTAATAAAAATATTCTTGTTTGTTTTTGTATTCATTTGTTTATTTTAAAATAATGAAGGATGTATTAAAAACTTGTCTTTGTAGATATGTATTAATGTTTAATGTATATAAAGTTTAAACATAAATAAATATCGATCGATGACTTCTCAATTCCCATGAAGAAGATTCATCGATATGTATTCAATACTGGTCATTCAACTACCAGTTTTATAATTTTGCAATACCATTATAATTTATGTGAGAAAATATTCAAAATGAAATTCACAAGGATAAATTAAAATCCACAACCTTAATATTATCTTAATAAGTGACAAAATGCAAAAAACATACTTGCTGTTGCTCATATTTATTCAATTAAAAGCACAATAAATCACCTCTGCAAAGATCTACTAGAAGAATATCGATAAGAGAGGTCCAACACTATTTCTAACACAAACAAGGATGGATAACGAGGTGAAATATTCACGTCGTAAGCGTTGTAATCAGCTGATAGCCGTCTCACTCGCACCCGTGCACCCTAGCGCCACCTACCGGCCCCGGGAAAAAGACAGCACGCGACCGCGGCACCTACAAAGGGGTCGCGTTCTCTTTGATCTTGCCGACGCGCGTGCGTACGATGCTAGATCTATGTGTGCGTGTATGCAGATGAGGACGGATCGAGAATTTGATAATTGCAAAGATTTATGTTTGTTTCCTCGGTATGACATTTTGCGTATTAGGAAATTAATAATGGATGCTATTTTTGGGGGTATAATTAATAATTATGGAAACTTATTATTATAGAGTTAGTGACTAATTTTCGGAAAGGAGTAATGAAAACACTGATAAACCTTGTTTCTTAGCCTCTGTCTATGTGAGTCAGACCAGAGAACAATAGATGGAACATTAGTTTCAATTATTGTGAATTAAGAGCGACTCTGAGTACATATGTATTCTCCTGATTAGAGCTGTTCTTCTTGAAGGAGATTAAAATATGACATAACGTTGCCTACGCATTTAAGGAACAACTTTATTTTCACTATATTTAATGTCATTTCCCATTGCTGGACAAAAGCCTCTTCTAATACATAGAAAGCACGAGCTTTGATCGCCACTCTTGCTCAAAGTGGATAGGCGTTTTCTGGTTTATCTGATAAAAATTAAATAGGTAGTCATACAGTTATAATTTTGCTACATCATCATCAATGTGGGAGCCTAAACCACCATACATAAGCTAACGAATTGTGATAGCTTTCAATAATAATAGCATCAGCTATCTAACTTTCCACGTTTGCATTTCGAAAAAAAAAAGTCTAAGTTTTCTATCCAAAACAAAAGGCTAGATTCAATAAATTACATTCTAAGTAGGTAAACCATATAATTAGCATAGTAAACCAATAAAACGTGTGGTCTATTGATGAATAGATAATTATGATAGATAACAACACAGACTGTATGCGGCCGGACCATAGACACGAATAATTCATGGGTTTATTTTATTAGTAGAGGTGACCGTGGAATATGGGACAGCTACTGTAGGCTATTCTATAGAAATTTTTGTAAACTTTACGTTAATCCCATATAAAAATTCAGGTCGCAATGTCAGATCTGCGAAAATCAATGTCAAAAACTTGTCTGTGTTAGTAAATTAGTATAAGTTAACCAGATTATGTTAAGATTTATTTTAATCATAGCTAGTGAAAGTATGTTGAATTAATTTTGGATTTTTGGCTGTTAATTTTTGGCATACTAGTGGAAAGATTGGTAAAATTCTATCGTATTTTAAATGAGATGGGAAAATGCCATGTAGATTATAACGGATGAAATATAAATAGACAGATTCCATTAATTAGATTTGTAAGGTATATGTCAGGATACAAATTCCGTTCAAATGAAACGAAATGTAAAATAATTAGAAACACAATCAAAGGAAAACTTAATATCTCAAACAGTTTTAAATCAATTGTTCATAAGAAAACTGACATAGTCTAAATTTTAAACCCAAAAACATAGATTGAAAGTTGACGGAAGACCCCACAAAACCAGTCAAACGAAATGAGATTTCAAAACGTAAAGGTGTAAATACTGATATCTGAACACATTAGCACCACAGGTAATGCAGGTGTAATGAGTCCGTCGGTGTGTTGGATTAACTGATAACTGCTGATAACAGGTAATCCGTCCGCTTTCAGCTGGAGTGCCACTCACGCGCATATCGATGTTATTGAATCGCGTCTATGTCGTGTTGAGTAATGTTGAAAATGAGGTTTTATAGAAGAAATCAACAGGCTTCTGTTAGCTGAAAATTTAGCCAGTAACATCCACACAAGATGGACCCATGATCTCGTCGAGACCGCGGGTCTCGTTGGATGCTGGTGGCGCAGGCAGGACCGATGCATGTAAAGATTTTTGGGAGAGGCTTAAGGTCAGCAGTGGACGACAATCAAAGATTTTTTGACATTAATAGTTCTAACAACTAATAATACATTGGTATATTGGTATGGTATTAAAGCTTCAAATCAAGCGATAGCAATAGATGTTAAAAACGTACACGATTTTTATCAATTTGACTTTGTAGCTAGTAAACTCCTGAAAGCCACAATCAACAGTGGAGTCCACCAGAAAAGCGAAGAGCAATGAAGCTCGACAAGTCCCATCAACTGTTTTGAATCCTGCAAACAGCGGAGGATTAAGAAAAATATGTTGCTCACTGGTCTGCTTACACCTGAAGATATTAAGACCGTTGAGGACAAGAGCATTAAATGATCAAGAGCAATCATTATTTCAACTAGACATGACCCTCAGCAATGAAGATAATGACTAAGAAGAAGTAACTATTAATTGAATAGTCTGATGGTCTGAAATCGCGTGGTGATCAATGCTCGTGCCTTCTCTGTATCAGAAGAATTCTTTGATTAAAAAGACTGGTATTTAATTTCCAAATCTTAGCTACTCATCATGATTTTCCAGATTGTAGTCCATTAGTGTAACATTTTGATAAGGCAATCAGACAAATCATAATATACGCGATTAAGATCAAAACATGGAATTTTAATTTACCCCTGCTTCCTCCATTACGAACTGAATGATAATTACTGAATTAGAAGATAAAGCTAATGATGTAAACAGAAGGTTTTTAAATAAAATCATTACGTGTTTTATCGCACTGATAATTTGATATCGTGTACTGTATAATTTTAATTAAACTATTACGTTTTGCCACAAAAATCGCTAATCCGCCTTGAGCAAGCGTGGTGATCAATGCTCGTGACTTCTCTGTATGAGAAGAGGCCCTGCAGTGGGACAGTAATAGGCTTGTATTATTTATTGCTTTTTGAGTATAGCTGTTATTTGCAGCTTCTGGCGTCCTCGTTTTACAAAAGTATTAAATACCGTAAGCTCAGCTCAGCAAACCAATTTTGTTTAGAACGTACGTTTGACGGTTAAATATTCCGATATCAAAAAGCTAAATATCAAACAAAGGCATATCTTGTAAACAAAACCTCTTTTCATGGCCCTGTGTCAGCATCTACCAAAACACGTGGTTCAATAACAAAGCCTGGCTTTTCCCCGAAAAACGTTAAATCAACGACAAAAGAATGAAAGCGCAAGCTCTGCACCAAACGCAATTTCGGCGAAAACTAAAAGAAAATGCGCGAAAAATTTCTAAAAGCCCGATTTCCCTGTCCTGTCGTTTCTATGTATATATATTTTTTCATCTTATTTAGCGCTTTGTCGGCGAGCCCTTTGAAGTCCCTCCCCCCCTTCAGGGTGTTACAAATTGCGTCACGTTCGTATTGTATAGCGTAAACACGATTCATACTAGTGTTACTCGTTAGTAAAATAAATAACGATTTCGAGTCGAGAGTAGTTTCGATTCGAAAATTTAAACGATTGAGAGCAATTCATCATAGTTATAATGTATTATTGACTATTGAATAGTTATAACATTAGCTTTATTTAATCGTATGCTATCCAAGATCATTGATGATTGATGTGAGGTTGAAGCTAGGAATATATTTCGGGGGACGAGAGCTTCAATTCTGATTGGCATGTCTCTGGTCCATGGTTAAATCATGGAAGGGAGAGAACATTTTAAGATCAGAAGGATGGGGGGACTCGTCAAACCCTTGTGGACCTTGATACCAATCACGTTAAAGATTCAAATTTCTTACAACATTGAACACTATGTTAAGATTTATTAATGATGTTACAGTTGTCCATTAAACAATGGAATTTCTGTAGAATTTCAATAAGGATTCTTTATACACATCACACGTCACATACTTTGGTTGACTGGACCAAAATAACGAGGTTGATTTTATTTGCTTTATACAAGAACAATAAGTTATCGAAGTATAAGAAAATAATTGATTGTACAGTTATAGGGGAAGATCTTTCAAAAGAAAATTCAATTATCATGTGTGTATATGAAATTGTAACATTAAATGAAGGAATTGATACAACAGAGCCAATTATTATTGTTTTAATAGTAATCAGAGTAGGAAATAAAAAAAAAGTCAGGAGAATCAAGACCGACTTATATTTTCATTATTTTCATTCATTTTAGCTTATTGCTGGACATCGCCCCATTCCACAATGTTTGTATTTCTTGCATATTATTAAACTTTTAGCTAAGAAAAAATATAAATATCAACAACTAACAGTAGCACCAATTTATGATTTCTCTTCTGAAATATTCACTACATACTAGAAGTGGTGTCTCGCAAAGCACTTTCGGTAAATTAATTCATTTTAGATAGTACCTGGTTAATTATTAAATTCGTCAGTAATAGGTGAATCATGCTTATATCAGTCAGACTCTCAAACTAACAATCAGTCAAAACCGTATGACATACATTTATGTCCTAAACTACCAATATTGCCTACCATGAATCCGATTCATAGCAAATGCGTCACCTAACTTGGCTATATCATTTAAATCTATCATGATTAAGTAAAACATGGTTTTGTGAAGTGCGTTGTAACAAGACCCTGTTTCCTTATAGGGAACAAAGGGTCAGGTGAGCGGGCTGACTCAGATGTCTTAGAACCAGGAGTAGCTACAGCACAGTCAAATCAAGATACTGTTATTTGAAAAAACTGTCTGAATTAGAACTTAAGTTGCTGAAACTATTGGGAAGCAGCTTTTAGAACTTGGTAAAACTAGAGATTATACACTATTTATTTCATCTAAGTATTCACCAACAGTCTAGACAGTAATGCAATTCAATAATGCTTCTAACTGATAAATCACGACAGTGTTGTGATTTATCTAATGCTAAATGGATTGATTGAAAGCGCAAGAATTCAGATAAAAAGTCTTTAGACTGACCATTGAATGAAGCTTTCCAAAGATTTATGATGTGAAAAAGTCGATAAGCAATTTGTATGAAAAATTCATTTTTATTTTACCGTGGATAATCTAAGAAACGCAGATTGGCTTCAAAAACACGATGAGGTTCTTGTTGCAGGTCAAAAATCAAATAATTTCTTACTATATCTTCACAGCGTAAACCTTGACTAAACACCATGATAACCTCGATCAATTCGTTTGGACCTCAAAGCATATAAATTACAAGAAACTAGATAATGATTCGAGTCCCTTCGTGTTCACTGAAGTTAGAAGAGTAACGGTTCATGATGTTTATTTAGAATAGGAACTTAATTATAGCACAATTAAAAAAAAACGAAAGGGTTCTGTCCTATTCTAAATAGATGATGAGGACAATTATAAATGAAAATCAGGCAATAAGTGCGAAATTATTTGATAAACTTAATTTTCATCAAAGCTAAGCTTAATAACCGATTCATATAATACGGACGACTAAATAACAACCCTGTATTCTAAATTTCATTCATTCGAGCCAGACACATTCTCCATCCGATAGCCGGTGATGTATCAACTTTAATGGCCGCCACAAAAAAAGTCACAAAGAGAATATATTTGAATAAATCACAATTTCCACTGCTCCGCCCACCATAACTTTCAAATAAATGTGATTATTAGAAAGAGCAAAAATAAGCTATTCACTCAACATTGCCAAATTGTGTCGTGTCTAATCTAAATCACTGTTCTAGAGAACTTAGTATGAGACACACGATCTTCTTGGATATATAACAAAATGTTTAAGAGCAACAGTTACACAAAGTAATGGAAGGATTTTCTGAAACTTTGTGACTTTATCCTTATGATTTTGGATCATCGCAAATGGATTTGAACTAAAAAAGTAACCCACGTCTTAATCTGCAATGCTATTCTGTAAGATCTCACTTCAGTGCTCACTTCTGATCAAAACTGTATTAGGTATTCTGTAACCCAATGAAAACAACGCTAGCGCCACTCAATGAGAAAGTAGGTGAAGGGAACAATTGTTTGGTGAAAAGTTGTCTAATTTAACATTAAATACCAAATAGTTTTTAATTTAGATGAGTTAGGAAATGGAATTGGGAATGAGATCAAAATCGTATTCGCACGCGATTTCTTACGGAATTGCCCTGCTGTTTGTTTTACTTTTACTTACGTACGATTTCATAGTTCAGCCTTAACAAAGGACCGTGCAAAAAAAAGAGTTATTTTTGTATTTATGTCATTAATGTGAATGATGGACAATAATAGACATGCTTCAATAGATACTTCCAAAAACAAGTAAACTACCATTAATCTAAAACGCATTAAGCATGGTTTAATTTACGGGCTACGTGCTAATAAAAAAGACGCATGTGTTTAACAATTCACACCTTTGCTTAGTTTAAGATTGCCACCCATGTTCCAAGAAGCATTCGAAGACATGCTTGTTATCATTAGGGCAATGAAGCGACCAAAAGTAACAAAGGTCTGATTAAAATTCAAGATTCATCGCAATATAATAAAATCGAAGTGCCTATTGTATGTAGTTTAATATTTAAATATAATCCATGGTCGAGGTAGTGGAAATAAATTAAAAAAGAGCGGGTTTCCGTCGAAACTGAGTGAATTATTACTCTTCTTGTAATGAACTTAAGTTTTTTACGGTCCAAGTTTTTTAATTTAAAAATCAAATTATCAGGCTGAAGCGTTTGACATCCAACTTTGTCTTTCTTTTAATGTGTTTTTATTAAAAACTAAAATTATTTATGAACTGAATGGTGGTAGTTATTCAATTGGATGAACGTTGTGTCGCTATGTCCCATGCCTAACATAAATCTAGAGCATGGCTCTTCAAAGCAAATTTTTAAATATGCATAAAAATGTCAAACTATGAAATTGATGGCCCACCGCTACGCGGCATGGAATGTGTTTCAACGAATGATATACACATAAATGATGCTGAAACCATTTGTAAAAATAAAATGTGTGAACAGAACCCATCGGTATTAGTTTTGATCCATTCCACTAAATTACTAAGAAATGAGGAGGATATTTAACAGTTTTATGACGACAATACTAGCTTTGATAATGTATTTTATAAATTATTGGAAGTTTAAAATTCTGCTAATTAAAATAACGATATGATCAGTCCAGATTTTGGAGGCTTATAAGTTTGGATTGAGAATATGATACACAGAATTAATGATCAGTTGTTTTCCAAACAGAATCGATTTATGGGTATTAAATTACAAGAATTGAGCAATTCGACCCAGTTAGCAAAAGTTGAAAGTAAAATCTTTCTGGAGAACAAAGTCTCGTTTGAGACGAGACAAGATTACGACCTCTCAGTTTTATAGGCGCATCATAAAAACGGGAACCCAGCCGCTTCTTTTAGTAACTGCTGAAGATTAATTTTATAGATGATGGTGCCCACAGTAAAGAGATTGAAGTGTTTTTATTAGTAATAAGTATTTGATTGCCATACAAGGTTGGTTGCAGGAAGATTCATCAAATGCATTTGACAATGTTGTCTTTAAGAAAAGTAATCTTTATTTGGCTTTCATCATAGCTATTTCATATCCTATTAAAATCTTTTGGCCATACAAATAGTGTGGCACAGTAAAATTTATTAGTTTTTAAAGAAATTTAAAACCAGACACATTGAACATGGGTGTTCCTCAAGGAGCACATCTCAGCCCACATTCTAACCTACCAATTCTCCCGAATAAATTAAAATCATTGTAACCTTGTTGTTTCGACCTCCACCGCCCGCTTAATTTACTAATTGGTCATTATTCTTCAACGTAACGACCCAATTAGGTCTAATCAATCCCTGATATAGCATTAACATTGTCGGTGCATAATATATTATCGTATATGACAGTACTCGGGAATTTATGGTCCTACAAGTTAATTGTAACACGATGGTCATAAAATAGTCGAATAGAAAATGTTTTTATTGCCTCGATAAGGGAAATTAATTTTTGACTGTTAATAGATATGAGGAAATATGTTCAATTTTAAAGTTTTTCGGAGTATCTTTAGATTGAGTTGGACTTTGTCTAAGAGAAAGAGTAAGAGCGGGACCTACACACGTAGAATTCACTTTTATAATTACGAAAATGGATTGTATATTTCCCTTTAGTTCTTTACAAAGCCGATTCCTCCCATTTTAGTCTAGACAATCAATCTAAGCCTTCCTGATACCATTTTGCATTAGAAATGGAAAGTCCATCAATACATTGAATTCTGAGTACACAGCTCTCCCCAAAATGGCGATATGATAATAAAACTCGAACTGCGCACGCGTCTACACCGGTATAAATCTCCTCTTTCACGACCATACTGTTTTCTGGCGTATTTGACTTGAGAAACGAATAGACTTGGTCAGCATTAGAAAATATTATTACGGAATTGCTTGGCATTTTTTTTTTAAATTCAATGTTTTGGTAATATTATATGGTAGAAGATTGTAGAAAAAATTATGCAAGTGTGAGTGGAAAAAGCTTTATAATATAGCGATATAATATTTGATGCAAGAAGACTGCGAAAATTATTTTAAGAAAATGAGGAGAATTTAAAAGTGTTTAGGGAAAGGAAATCTCTACTAAGTAGCCGAAGTTTAAACAAAATAGAATCTAACTCGACAAAATATATTTTCGTGTCAAAAGTCATTTTCTATTCCGTTACGCAACACTTGCATGAAAATGGATCAATTTATTTAGATAACGTTGTTTTTACTACGTTTTACGCTGGACAATTTCATTTTTGTGTCATTCCAATGGCTTGTTGACGCAACACCAAAAA
Organism: Athetis lepigone; assembly: GCA_033675125.1. Classification (NCBI taxonomy): domain Eukaryota; kingdom Metazoa; phylum Arthropoda; class Insecta; order Lepidoptera; family Noctuidae; genus Athetis; species Athetis lepigone. Next base: position 5,070,348 of record CM066234.1, on the reverse strand, counting down.
ATTTAGAATATTTGTTTTTTGCATCAGTTTAATTTGCAATGTTTTTCTTTCTACATTACTTAAATTGTATGAATAAAATGTTTTGGAGTAATAAAAAGATGTTTTTACAGAAATTGCTGGTCAAGAGACTTTGCTGTAAATGTTTCATCTCTTTCATTAAAATGTTTGTTTTTATTCTTAATTTCGTATAATTTAGAGTTATTTTCACACTTCACAAATTACCCACATAACATATTTAGGCGAGTCCTAATGTATTCAAGATCTAATTTTCGTCAAATTAAATCTTTCACCGCACAATCTCTGTCATCAAGAAAATGTATGAAGAATTCCGGTTCTATCAGAGGTGTTGGTCTGTGGCACGCGTATTTCGGACGCCTTTGATCTCGCCGCCGGCTTTAATGAGGCGGGGCATATAAACGGTAACTAGTTAGAATTGTTCCTAGCCCACTGTCCAACGTTAGTGGAATAACGATTTGTTAATTTTTCACATAGTGCTCTTTTAAATTTTCTCACTAAATTGTTTATGGTATGGTAATGGGTAGCCGCGAAACTGTTTGTTTATTGAGCTTTCCGTATTGCTATTTAAAAGGCTTGCCCGTCTTTACGTTAAGTTTTGGGAATTTTGTTATGGCATCGTTTGTGATTCTCGTGTGTTATTGTGCTAAACAGATTCGCTTCGCTCGCTACAGTAGTTTGGTAAATGGAAAGCTAGACTATAGCGTAAAATACCATCAACTTTAGTAATAGAAACAGCATGCCAAGGAAGGGTGACATTGTTCAGTTTTGTCACAATACAACGCTGGTTGTATTCTTGCACAACAATTTGAAATCGCTACGACCTAACCTTTTGACGTGTAATTCCCACACCCAATCCAACCACGCACTATCAAAATACAAAAAAATAAACCGCACTACATCGCTGGACCGTTGTATTTTTCGAAAAAAAAAAAAAGAAATAGAAATGGAACGCGACTTTTCATTTTGTTGCGCGGTAAAAAGCGAACAATAGGCGGGAAAATTGCGCGTCACTCTGGCGTTCCAATTTGTCAAACGGGTGCCGCAAGATGGCGGCTACGGATGCGCGGAAACATGGCGGCATCCGGTGGCGTTTAATTAAAAATGCGTCTCACTTGAAGCTTGCGATACGCCCGGGGAGGACGTGTACTGTGCGTTTTTTAATTTTGTAATAATTAGGTCAAATGCTACTGGCAAGAATAGAAAAAAAATCTAAATCACGGCGCAACAAAATGTTACATTCTTTTTACAAAAAATGTCAACTTGAATTTAAGGTCGGTATTAATCAGTTCCGTTCAAATATTTGAGGGACCAATGACGTTACCATAAAGCCTAATGGGCCAAAAATTCCGGATTTGAAACGGAAATGAGGGTGGAGTAATGGCGGCATTGACGGAAGTCCACCAGGGGTCAGATCTCGGAGCCTTTCCTCTCCACACTTGGTAAATAAAGAAAGAAAACCAGGGGAAAACTGAGAAAACAGAAAATATACTTAAACTTGCAAGATGTAAGGTTCTGTTTAGTTTGTGTTAGAAAATTGTTTATTCTAAACATAGGTGTTGAAGCGAGATATTGGTTCTTTAGATAGTGTGGGGTCAAGACGTGGGTGTCTTATTAGATTTTATGAGAAAGCACGTATCAGTGTGATAGATAGTTTACAAAGTTCGCAATAATTATTGCCATTTGACTCGTGTATCTTCTGGGTGATAATGTGATAATAATATTATTATCTACGTATATTTGTCTAGCTAGTTCTAAAAATATTCACATTCCGTTAACTAATAAAATTATCATATTTTACGAGTTTATTTCTTAATGTAATTGTTTGGCAAACAACGAGTCGATGACACACGTGATGTTAAGTGCCTAAGTGGTCACCGCTGCCCATAGACATCTGCAATACCGAGAGACACATTATTGAAAATGCGTTGACTTTTCAGAGATAATGTTAACGTTATATCTAATGCCTGTAATTGCACAAGTACTTTCAATCCGGAACAGAGCAGCGCCGTTTATTGGCGATAGTAAAAATTAAAATCCAAAGCATTTACTTTACTTAGATCATTTTCAGGCACTAATGAATTGTCAGAGTCGGTCAGCCAGAAGAATATGTTGATCTCTTTGGAAAAAAACAAGCAATAAACTATATTTTTTCTCTATACAAGCCGTTTCACAAAAACCTCTAGTTTTGATAAATTAAAACCATTACATTAAAATAAGGTCACTTTGATATGTATATTATTATCCAACTCAGTATTCACGTGCCTATTAACACAGATTATTCAAAAACAGCCCTCATAATTACCATAACAGTAGCATAAATAAATTCAACAGCAAAAACTACCATATCATAATCACTTGACGACTTGACCCTCAAAAATAGCGAATTAATAAACCGAAATGTCCCATCATAAAACATGGCCGAACCATCGCCCCCCAAGCATGCACACAATGGCCAAGTGGATGTCATGGAACGAAAACACCAAGTGGGCACAATGGGGAATAATAGAAACTACCCTCGTATTAAAAAACAAGTGGAGAATCACACAATAGGGATCGAACCTGGGCCCTCTCGACAGGGCTGTGCGTGATCAGAATTTTTATGTTTTTATTTATTTGTTCCATTTGTTGACTGTCTTTTAGTTGTTACGAATTGAATGTTAAATTAATATTTTTGTTTATTTGTATAGGTTTCTTTTTGTAGCTATGAATCTGAAATGCTTTATTTGTCTGACTTGGTGGTGGTTTAAGTAAAAAATATGATTGTATTTAAATTTTGTCCAATAAAATGTGTAAAACAAGTTGGGTTTTATATTTAAAACGGAGTTAAAATACAAATGTTATAAAAACGTTTATGTTAAGTGAATTGTCTTCTACATCTGTTATTTACTAGTTGAATTGGTTAGCTCCAAAAATTACATCGAAGAAACAATTAAGAAACTAATTATCTTCACATTAGCATACATACGACAAGTATACGCAGCACAACTCAAGAAGCTAAAAAAAATGCGATTTTACAAAAAACTACTATAATTAAATTTCGTCAATATTGGCAACTTGCGTTTGACAACCCTAGCATAAATCCGCGTCCCTAAGCATTGAGTGTATCAATAATACTCACGATTTGTTTGAATTTGGTCTTATTAATTAACTACATCAAGTACGAGTGTTGCGCACTACAAACTACCCTCATTTTCATTTACAAATTGATTTTGCTTCGTATTGCTACATTTTGCGGCCTACCTTCTTTTTGCAAAAAGGGATCATTAGTAGCAACAGGTAAATAAAAATTGAGCATTAGTATACGTTAGATGCAAAATGTTATTTGGACTTTGTTTGAGGAGTGGAATAGTAACACAAAAAGGTTTTGTTTTTTGCTGTATTTTTTTCTTATTATGAAAACAACAATTTCTGGGGTAGTGCGTTTTTCCTAAAACTGGGCACAAAGTAATGCCCAAACTACATTTCTGTTACACGGAATGGACACAAAATAGTGTATGCATTTGCATCTGTGTTCCGTCCTATGGCGTTGTGGTTTCGGCATCCAGTCTCAAACAATATCCCATCTACGCTTCATTCGCTACACAATACTCGTCATGTATGCACGTAGGTACTCCCATTTTGAGCTAAGAGAATCTTTGTAATGTTCGTACAAAATCATTGAATGTTTGTTCAAATTATTTCACTTTTAATTAATAATTTGTCTGTATTTATTTAACCTCGTAAGGATTTGGGTTCTAACTTTTAAGATAATAACGCATAAAACTACAAAATAAACTTAACCTTTCAACGACCAAGCGACAGCCGGCTGTCGGGCTGCCATTATCTTTCTTTTGTGACTTGAATCACGTGTGTTCGAAGGTTTAAATAATTAAACAAAAAAAACCTATCTCCGCTAAACCACCCACTAACAAGACATACCCTCAATTTCACAAAATAATTTTAAATACATTTTATTGTGAAAAGTTTTATCTCATTAACCATAGGGACGACCGCACGCGACGATTACTGTAATTCTTCTAACCGGTCCGTCCAATTACTGCGTAACCAGCAATTACTACACGTGTTGGCGCCCAGCATGGGACCGCGCGTGATATTGAATATGTCACACTAATTATCATAGATTGGATCTTAATTAAGTGGTGTTTGTTAAGACATTGCTGTAATTGGACTTTTGTGTTGTTACTAGCTTTTGAATGAGAGTTAAATTAATTATTTGATTGATTGATTGAAAATAGTTCCTTCGAAACTGTATTTTAAGGTACCTTTTATCCTTTTTGTTACACAAAAACTATACGAAATTTTTTCACAAACAAACTGAAGAAGAAACAACGTCTTACTATTTCATCCTAACGTCTATGAATACTCCAATTTATTAAATAAACTTCAATAACAATTTACAATCAAGGCCCAAATTGTTTATCGCTTGAAAATCTTCCATCAACGAAATTGTTTAATATTTGAGAGTCCTTATTTGAGTATAATAAAACATATCAATATTCATAGCTGTGACGGACACGTGCCTAGAAAGAGGGTAGACTTATATTTCTTTCTAAGGGTTGCCTTCATTTTGATTATCGAAGCAATTTCGTGAACCTTATCAGTCGTGACGCGATTTGTCATTTAAGTGCACGTTAGGTTCAGAGTTGTTATTTCTGTATTATTTTGACCTATAAAAATAATACCATAACGTGGCTTTCAAATAAGTTTGATACGGCAATATAAACAAAAAAAAAGAAAACATATTTCCACATTTTTCGTGAATAAAAGTATGACACGAAACGCGAAATATCACGAGAATAATAAAAAAAAACACAAAAATCCCACTAGTAACAGCGGGGAGAAATGTAAAAAGCCTGCCAAAAAATGTGATTACGTAAATTGTCACAAGCAATGTGCGGGTTTAAGGTGAACACACACTGATCCGTTTCCCAAATACATAGTGCCACCGCAATGAACAAACGCGGTCGTCAACAGCGCGCCTGGGGCACGGGGGGTGGCAGGCGCGCGACAGGGAGGGGGTGCGGTCGGGATCCCTTTGAAGTTGCCGCCGCCGGCGTCTGTAAGCGAAAGCTGGGTAACCGACGCTTAGCTTTGTTTTCTAGTTAAATGATAGACGTTTAGAAATTACTACTGTTCGAGACATCTTAATTTGCCGTGATCCGAGGGTAGGACATTTTTGTCGGCAAATTTCTGAACGTAACTAAATTGGTTTTTAACTTAATTTTGAAAGTAATCTGAGTGACAAAAGTGTTACGCTAGGGTGTCCAGGTGAGCGGGGGTTTCGGGACGGTCCGGCAAATCGCGCCCTTTGACATGCTAATGCACACCTATTTTGTCTGTTTTTCTACTAAACACTGTTGACACAGTTGTGCACAGTTTGTTGGAGCTTTTTAACAAATTCTGAATACTTTAAAAGTGCTTCATTTATTATTTATTCAAGTACGTAACTTTACGGTAGTGTGTCAAGTGTGTAGTTTTAACAACATTATCGGATTTTAAATATTTTAGAGATAAGTACTATAAACATAAAAATGAATTGTCTAGACAGACATCTAGACAGACAAATAACGTTTTTTTTTTATTACACTTTCTTATTTTGTTTTCGTATTAGTAATTCGGAAAGAGAATCCTAAGGAACCTGAAACTAATGTTTATTCTGGGACCTTATTTGCATTTTTGATGGACACCCACGTAGCCGAAGGCAATATCACTACTGGGCTACTATAAAAAAACTTTTATTACTATCCCTCATAAAATTGCAAGATGTTTTCCAAAACTTTACCAGTACAAACAACTCAATATGTGTACAACACGCTGTTATTGGAAAACGTCCTTCCATTCCTAAGGGTCATGTCATAATTCGCTCGTTTCCCCTCACCGTATAAATAAAACATCGCGGCGACCGCGTCATGTGAACCGACGTATTACGAGTTACGGCATTATGACATTATCTACCAATTTGCATTTCAGTAATCTATTCAAAGCAACGTTTTTCTTTGATGTCCTCAAGCTAACCTTTGACCTCTTTTTCTAACATTTTTATCAGAACACGCTTTGTTTAAGTGTTTTGATATTGCCTTACAGCGAAATGTACAAGATAACTTACCAGTGTAACTTTATTACGTACTTAGCAATCAGTTTTCCCCATTCACTAACGGCACCCAACCCATTACCACCAGCTTTATAGCAATGACGTTATAAAACAAGACATAACAAGAAAATGGCATGTAAAACAAGCCCAGAAACCGTGGGCGTAGCAAAAATGCCAAGAAATAGAAAACACTCAAATTTTAACGACACTCTCAATAGCTAGAACATGTCATATCCTGTAAAACAAGATACGCGCAAGAAACATCTCCGCCTACAAAAACTGCGCCCAGCATTAGCAATTTGATTACATAGCCGAGATTGCACACAAACGCCCTCTGTGGGCGACAAACCGTCACGTCTGGCGGACGCGGCGGGCATCGCAATGCGGACACATTAGTCTGTACACGACTTTACGAACCTGTGGTCACACTACTCACTATAACGTTGTCTGATACGTACCTGAAACAGATATAAACGAATTGTTAGTTACAGTTGGTTTTACAATACATAATTATTAATCAACTTATTAATATGATGCAAAGGCCTCTTCTCAAACAGAAAAGACAAACATTAATCACTCGCTTGCTCAAGGCGGTATGGCGATTTCGGACTTATACTCAGGTTTTCACGATGTTTTTCCTTCATCGATCTTAGTCAGGTCAAAGATAAACTTTAGAAAATACATATGAATTAAAAAATTCACGTTTATGACCCGGATTCACCCACATACTGACATAAGATCCAAAAACAAATAAAAAAACTAGCTGCAGAAGCTACTAAATTGTCAATAGACGCATAAAACCTGTCTTCTTAGTATTTTTGCCGACAAAACGACTGCGACGCAAAAAAGATACAGTAATTCCGGAATATCAATATGCATTGTGTCACGATTCTGAAATGAACAGCATTACCGTGAGCTTAAATTGACAAACGAATGTACACTCAATAAAAAAGGTGTTAAGAAAAAGCTGTCATAATATTTTGTGTCCTCAAATTAAATTGGCTGTCTCATTACTTATCACTTTCAATTAATCTGTGTTTATTATAATAAGGAAAGTATAAGTAGGAATAATATTTGACAGTGTTCACGGACACTGAAGAAGCAATAAAACGACAAATTACCGAAAAGGATTTCAAGTAATTTCATTCAATAAATTTAACAGTTTATGCTCAACGATTGATAATTTCACTTAGGTGGTTATTCATTCAGAATTTTGGAGGAAATATTATCAATAAAATTCCGTTTAAGTTAGTCTAATTTTTAAGAAGGAGGAGTTTAAGGAGCTTGCAAGACGGCTACGAAAATGGAGAACATGTTAGGATAAATTTTTAGTCACTGTTAGAACGACACTTAATTCAAAAAGATGTCGACTTAAACAATATAAATAAATTAATAAAAATTAAAAAGGTCCACTTTAGAAGAGACGCTAGACCACTTGGTCCTGACGCGCTGGTTTTAAACTAAACCATGAGGTGTGACGTTCCGTACTATATTAGAGTAGCTAACATTCAAGTTTTAACTTCTAAGTGTAGAAAAACTAGTATTTAAACGACTTAGACGACAACCAAACAGCCTCTTACCTTAGTAATTGTGTAATACGTACAACTTGACTGCACATTTTAATTCTATATATTATTTCTATGCGTAGCCCCGGCTACTGCTCGGCTACCGAGACACCCCTTATTATGACCTATTACATGTTTTCCTGCCAGGAAACGATAATGTGAAAATATCATCTGTCTAATATTGCTAATAGTAAGCAAGTTAACTTCATCAATGCTTGTCAAAAACTGGATATATTTCGATTTTTGTAAAGTGAAAAGTTGGGTCAGTAAGATGACAGATTAAAAAAGATCTTTAACTTAATAGCTGGTGATTCTGACATGTTTAATAATACATTTGAAATAGCTGAGTCACGGAAACGTTTCAGATGGCAAGATATTCAAAAATGTAGATACTATTGACATAAAAAAAAGGAAGAAGATACCTGATCTAATCGATTCAGGAACAAGTATAAAGTATCTAACTAAACTACTAGTTAAAATGAGTTCAGAGGCAAAAGCACGATAAGACAACTAAGTCAATATAAAAAGCCAAAAAACCTGAAGTCACTTGAGCATCTTAAAACAAAGATTGTTTATCTTCCTTACTCAAGAGTTACATAAATGGCGTTTGTTTTTCAACAATGACTTTAAAAATCCGTGGTTTTATCTCGGATATAATCTTGGTTTTTTCGTGTCACTAAGCTGAGCCCCAAAGCTCGTCGTGTGATAAGAAGCTCAGGTTTTTTGCTATCAGTCTCAAATGTTCTGGTATTAAAATAAAATATTCCAGATGCTTCGATAGAGGCAGGTAGAAAAAAATATTATGCTAGAACTCTGCAATTTTTCTTAGATTTATTCAAGTCATTATACGTCTTTAATATTATTTTTAACGTGCATGTTGGTAACCTCTGATTTATCTAAAGATTATAAAATATGTTATTATGCTAAATTACTTCTGTTAGCATTATTTCTTATTTAAGCACATTATTAGTAGGAATTTTGACAGAATACTAGAGAAAAATAGGCGATAAATATTGTAAAATGTCCAAACATTTACATAATAATTACATACATAAAATTTTAATACATACTTAGACGCTTTTAACAGAGATCTGAGGTCGGTCGTGAAACTCTTGAAAGATAGCATCAAATTCGGGTGCAATAACTTTAAAGTGTTCTCTTCAAGCCGCTTATTTATTTCTTATTCTTTACACTAGTAAGTTATTAGACACCCTATTTTAAACATGCGAAATATCAATACAAAATAAAAATATACTGATTTTCGATTAGAATGACTTTTATTGGACATTAAAATTTTACGATTATGACATTTATGGCCAAACACAACTAAACTGGCCCGATAAAACTATAAATAAAATTAATGATAATCACTTTTCGATTCGTCTGTATTTTTTTGCGAATTAAATGTCAGAGCGTCAACAGTTGTTTGTTAACTTTTATGGGTATCGAGGGGGCGGACAACTGCAATTTATAACTAGAACTTTTGAGCAAAAACTACCAATTATTAATTTCTATTTACTCCTTTAAAAAGGCGATGATCGGTCGTTTGTTCAATTACCGTATACGGTGTTCAATTTAAATTGATACTCTAGTGTTGTTTAATGATAACAAAATAAAGTTTACAATTGTTTAGCACGGGGATCATGTATCGCTGTTCGTGCCGCGAGTCCGTTAAGGCGTCGGTTCTTGCGAATTAAATTAATTCTAATATCAAAAGTGGGCGGGGCGATGCTACCGCGATACGCAATATGGCCGCCCGTGAATATTAATCGTGATTATTTATCGCATAATGAGCCGCTATAACAGTTAGCTAATGTAAGGCTATGTGTTGAATGTAAAGATAGCGATAATCACGCCGTTTTTTGACGCACGAGTAACTTCGCCATCGGTACAAAACTTTGTTATAAGGGTGGGTGCACAACGGAAAGATAACGCTGGCTAATCGAGCGTTAAACTTTTTATTAATTTTTCAATATAATTCGCGATGAATTTTCATTAATGATAATGTGTGGTGCGTTTGTGTTTTTACGCGGAACACACACGATAACAATATTTCTTACTCGTTGCAAATTTATACAGTTTCACTACTTATCACTAGTTGTTGCCTGTAGTTTCAGTAGTATTCTCAAAACTTGTACAAGTATCTAGATTTAAAGTAGATCTTAATTAAACTACATTTGTGTAAATTGTGTAATAGAAAAGATTGTATCCAACTGCCGTAAAAGCGTAATAGAATAAAAATCCAAACTCAGAAACACCCCTTTAATCAAACAGAAACAACAAATTTTAGTTACAAATGCAGTCACTAAGTATGAACTTCCACAGAGCTTAAAGCCATCTAAAAAATTCCCGATGCGGCCCCTTCCACTTTATTCACAATTCACGTGTCGCTCGGTTGCTAAATCCCCAAGTCGGTCTCGCTAAAAGCCGTCGACGGCGGCGCGTGCATCAAAAATTCAGCCTACAGTCTAGACTGAGAGTTCTTAAATCTAAAATCTAGATTCTAGATGTAGGTAATAAGGCACAAGGTAAAAAGAACTGGGTGACTCTTTGATGGGAATGTAGGTAAGCGGGAAAACGCGTTTTTGTTTCGAGCGAAGCTTTTGACGTTGAAACTGAAACAGATGACACAGTATTGCTCAGTCAGGTAGGTTTTTTTTTTGTTAAAGTGAGCATTTTTCTAATTAGCTGTACGTTATTTTGCTTTAAAATAAACCTAATTTCTACTTCAAATAACAACGATATACTTAATTAAGTTTTTTTAACAAAATAATTGCTTTCGCCGTTGAGATACCGGCTTTATACGGATAATTGCCGTGCATAAAAAGGTGGCAATTTGCAAATATTCAATATAAAAGTGGTAAAACCCGATCTGGCACTGATTTTTATGTGCATGGCGAAAATACATGAAACGTGTAACGGAAAACTGTTTTTTAATAATTTTTATAATTGTTTTTTACTTGGAATTCGATGGCGACCGTGCGTCTGATGTATTAAACTTGATAATATCGCTAATAGATTAATCGGTAGATAAATTAATTTAACACGATATTGCTTTTAATTGATATTATCTGTACATTTTAATTATTAGCGGTAGCGATTCCTGCGTAGATTATTAATGACAAATAATAAACACTACTGGCATATTTTCCACTCCTATATTTTTCGTTTCAATATTATTGGGCTGCAAATGCGTCAGTGTTGTATAAATATTTGTCTTTTACAATAAGTAGTTTATACGCGCGATAGTTTTTCACTAGATTGACATTTTCAAGGGTTTTCTTCACCATCTAGACGAGTGTTTGTCAACTTTTTAGTACGTGGAACCCAATTGAATAACAATATTTTTGATGAAGCCCTGAAATAATCACATACTGTTTTTGTGTATTTTATTTAAACTACAAACGTATTTTTTGCCATTTATATTTGCGTATAAATGCTTTCGAAGCTTACTTAGGTTTTTATTTTAATTTTGACTAGTATAAAGGGTTAATGGATTCCTATGGATCCGGAGATAACAAGTTTAGACAAGGTAAACTAAAAAAACGTATAAAATGCCAAAGTAACTAAATTAAATGCATTTTAACCCAAACACAGACAGTTTCTAAGCTAAAAAAAAATCTATAAATAAGTCCCGAACTGTGAGACGGAAGTATTTAATATTCTATCAACGAAAGCCTAGTTTTGGCGAAGCGGACGCGACTCTACAAGCTGTGTGTCCGTATGTCCGCCTAGACCGACGCAACTACTAAACTTCCTCTGATGCGATTAGATAGGTAACTGTTTTGTTTTAGTAGTATTTTTACCGACTTTTTAAAGGTTTTGAGTTTGTAGAAACCTTTTTAAAAGAATTTGGTTACTACATTAAAAGGCGAGAGAAAACTGGTTTTAATGTTTTTTTTAGTAACGGTTCTTGTTTTTTTTTTTCAAGTGGAAGGTTCATAATGTATAATACGTGCATAAGCCGGGATTTTCAGAGATATTTAGATAGGGCTGGTCGCTAGATTTTTATATAAACACGGTCATCGATATCGACCAATGTATTCATGATAATCAATTTGTAAAAATATACATTTAGATTAAACACACGCCCTTTTTTACGTATTTATATTTGCTTAATTGTTAAACTAACTTGTAAGCAAACTTCCCATGATGTGATAAGATACCCTATAACTACACACCTACACCATAATATACTCAAGCCAAATCCAATTAAGAACATTTAAAAACAAATATATTGTAAAATTAAGCTAATGTTCATTTCATAACTTCTTAGTAAATTGGGGTTTCATCCAAAAGGAAAAAAACGGGACCCGATTAGACTTCACCGTCCGTCTGTGTGTCTGTCCGTTTGTTTTGAGGCTGTATCTAATGAACCATGATAGTTAGACAGTTGAAATATTCATTCATTAATATTGTGCTAAGTTATTATGATCCCAAATGTTAACCTTTAGCCTTGCGACAACCAAGCGACAGCCGGCTGTCGGGCTGACATTGTCTTTCTATTGTGTCTCGAATCAAGTGAGTTTAAACGATTTTGATGCTGATAGTAAATACCCACGTTTTAATGTTTGTTGTTAAAAAAACTCTATCGAATTTGGCTGAAGTATAGATAGGATGTCGGTTCAAAGTTTGCGTATTTAATTTGATTAACACAATTTGTTCACGCTGTCTATGCTTTGAGATCGATTCGTTTTATTGTTTTACGAATTAAATTTTTAATTCTACATCTAAATTGCATGTCGTAACTTATTTGTTTAATTAAAGTTGGCTAGCCAAAAAAAAATAAGAAGAAAAAAGTTGTATTCTTTCTCATAAGATTTTGTATTTTTACACAATATATTTTATGCCTTAATAGTAACTTGAAAGCATTCTACTATGGATAGCATTTTTTTCGTTCATTAATTGGGAAGCCGATGTTAAGTTAATCGTTTACTTTTCTTTGGAGAGAAACTAGTAAAATTACTCATTTCTCAGCTCAATTAACCGTAATTAGGTTATACCCGTTTTAGGGTAAATGTCGTGATGTTACATATAAACAATATGTTATTTAACTAAAAGCTACATTAATTTTCAACAGTTTTCGTTCAGTTGTTTTTGCGTGTACGAGTTACAAACCGAGTTACATCTATCTATCCTCACAAACTTTTAAGTTTACGATATTAAATACTTACAATTTAATAAATAAATAACATACAGTAAACAAATAACAAACTAAAAGGGCTATGCGACATTTTGGGCGCTTTTTCATCTCTGTCGAACAATGTAGTAAAAAGGTCCAAGGTTCATACAAAAATCGCATAATCTTTTAACGAAACCTTACACAGTGGTATAACGATTAGCTGTCGATCTGTCTCATCTGTCTTCGCTTGTATTTGTATTTGTATCTTTGGCAGTGTGAGTTAGTAAAAAAAAGGCAAAGGCACGTCACAGATAGCCGTAAACCCAATATTCCATCTATTGCAAAGCGAGTGCTATGAATCGTGTCCATTTCTGTTTGATTGACATGTTTTGTGGCGATTCGATTGGACACGCGCTTTCTACGGCTTCGTGAATGAAGAGGATTTGTGAGCTTTTTCTGTGTTTTGTTACTGTGCCAATATTTTATTTTTTGACGCAATTTAAAATCTGAATGGTACTGCAGTGTGCACCTTACCTTAGACCTTTATGTGGAATATTTCAAAAATGTGTGCTGGCTTGGCTACGCTAATTTATAAAGAGACAGTTACTTTTTTTCTTGGTAGGGGGCAATCTTTAGAACTAAAAGCAAATAATTTAATTTTTCCGTGCTTAAAATTGAAGTTCATTTAGAACTAGCTTTGGCCCGCGATTTCGTCTGCGCGGAATAATAAGTCCCTTTCCGGGGGGATTTACGAGATGAAAACTATCCTATGTCCTTTCTCGGATCCCAGACTATATTTGTGCCAAATTTCATTCAAATCGTTTTAGTGGTTTAGGCGTGGAGAAGAGACAGACAGACAGAGTTACTTTCGCATTTATAATGTTAGTATGGATAGTTTGACAATCAGTCTTAACAAGACATATTTCTATCCTGTAAAGCAATGTGGAGATCCCTCTATTTTTAACAGTGGTATTCAGTTGAATTTAGTTATTCTAGAAGCCCATCCTTACATAGCTAGGAAGGCTAAGGAAATTATGAATTGGTTTCAAACCAAAGTTGTCAAAAAATTAAAACAATATCAAAAGATTTCGCCACCAAATTCTGCTGGATTTGGTTAGACTGGAAGCCAGGCTAGGAAAAAGCTAAGAAAATGATGAATCGGTCTAAAAAACCTGTTGTCAAAAATTTTTGCCAACATAGTAAAAGATATCACCACCAGGTCCTTTCAAAACGTTTAATTACACTTTAATATTTCAATTGCAGAAAAATCAACTAAATAAATTACCCAACAGGACAGACAGTAACTACCAACAAACATTAAAACGCGAACAAGTTATTAAAGCCGACAAGAGCGTTATACGTGTCGTGTTCATTACGGGCGATGCTCACACGCCGGTCGCACCCGTCCGCGGCACGCGACTACCCAACATGGCGGGCTTTTAAACCTACGGACACGTGATTCGAGACACAATAGCAGCGCGACAGCCGGCTGTCGCTTGTGAAAGGTTAAACCTTCGAACACACGGGCTTCGAGACACAATAGAAAGACAATAGCAGCCCAACAGTCGGCTTTCGCTTAGTCGACGAAAGGTTTACTGGTATAGATTTCTTTTGCGTAACCATTTAGGAATGTTTTAATAATTGATTTGTTTTAATTGGTACAAAAATTACAATAAATAATATCGGTTTATTACCGTCGCGCTAGGCACAGGTTTCTTTTCATATATGTAGAGAAGATACACGCATTGATCACATTTGCTCAAAATGGATTGGCGATTTCGGATTTGAAGTAAAAAGCCTACGTTTCTTCACTATGTTAAGAAACTGAAATATTATAAACTTAGAAATTACATAAAAATACATTGATAAAAAACGTGGTCCAATTTTTAACTTTATTATTATTACCTGCGTATCTGTTTACAGGCACACACACACACACAAACAACCGGACCAACTAAGTGATACTTACGCCGTGTCAGGCTTATTAGACGCGATGCGTTCACGCCCATCGCTTCTGTCCGCGGCACGCGTCTGCGAACAACGCGGTGTGTGCACGGCTTTACTTTCTATTGACATGTCATTATTATTACGTAGCGTAGTTGCTGTGCCCGGTTTTTGTTGTTTTTTTGACTGTTTACTTCAGATTTTTTAAAACAAAAAGTGCTTTTTCTTAGTTAATGCCAGATTAATAGCCGGATACTGAAACGTCACTTAATTTTTAGACGCTTTTCAGTCTCTTGCTGTCTTTGTCACTCGAAAGGGATAAAATAAGGACAGCAACAGATTTGAGAGCGTTTTTTTTTTCTTATAAATTAAGATACAGAGATCCCAAGCCTCGAAAGAAATTCGATAAGTACAGGGAAAAAAATACTTAAATATAGTTTTTGAAGATTGATCAATTAAAGGCAAAACCTTTCTATTGACCTCAAGCTCAAAATCATAATTGACATGTCAGTTGAAAATACAAAAACTACTAAACAAAAGAACACGATTTCCCTGTCAATCTAAATTACGCATTTTGATGTACCGACATAATAATGCAAAAAAATACCTGACGTCCAAAAAATTAGGGTGGACGCCCAGTTGATGTCACCTGAAGACGTTAAACGCGTGGCGCTATCGCGTATCCGATATATCCGAAATATCCGAATACATTTTTTATCCACGCTACCCCCCTGTCTGACACTGACACATGAGTCGCTGAGTTTTCTGAATAAGACGTCAAAAAGGGCAATTTATTACCGCTTCAACGAAATGGTATATGCGGATTTTATTAAGCGTTTCATATTTAGGGTGTTATTATTGACTTGATAAGGGGTAACTTTGTGAATATGAATCCTTTGAATATCAATTTTAATGTAGTGTTTAAGAAGTATGAAAGGTAGAGAATGAAGAGTGGCTACTTGATGTATTGCAGTTATCAGATGAAGTAAATAGAAAAAAGTTCACGAACCCAGTATCCGCGTTTAATTAAAAAACAAATTCAAGCTTCATCAAACAGGTGAACGATATTTCCATCAGTACATTGTCTTTATTCATCCAATCAAGTGGCGCAATACACTGCCCTCCAGTCTCTAATAGCTCCAAATCGAATTGCGTATTGACTGACAGATGGGCCCAACCCGGCCCCACGAACCGATGACAAATTTGCGATATTACATGCGGATTAATGTCCATGCACCATTTTTTAGGGTTAAATTGTCTTTTCTGGATCACCCTTGTGAATTTTTAATTCTCGTCCAAATTACATTTGAACTCTATTGTCTTTAATTAGAGTTGAAAATGGGTTGCAGTGTCCGCTTCGGTTGGTTTGTACTATGAATGTAATGTTGAGATCGCGAAGGGCGATTCCCCATGCTAGATGGCATCCGTACGATGGTTATCATAATCCCTGCATTGACATGATGTGATGACACATGTCGTGTAGTCGTGTTCTAAAATGTCGTTTAAAAATCCGTCTAGCGCACGACGTGGGTGACAACCGGTGCATTCACCCTAATTATGTAGCAGTTAGAGTTTATTTTTGATCGTTTTAGATGCATTAGTTATTTTGTTGGCCCTGGGAAGGTACGGTATGGACAGTTCACAATGTAGATTTTGTTTGTATATGAAGATCAGTATTTGTATTTTGTATGTCTGTCTATGTTTGCTCATCTCGTGTCAAGAGCGAATTTCGTTTGCTCTGTAATCAATAGCATTTTTTCTATTTGTGTTGTTAGCAATTTGGTGCTGAACTGTTTTATCAACTAAAAATACTGAATATTTTAAACTCGAGCGTATTTTATCAACATTTGTTTTAGGTCCACATGGTATGATTTGATTACTAAAAATATAAAATGTATTTCTAAAAGTTTTTTGAATTTAACGAACCTATAATTGTTTAGTTTAGTATGTATTAGGCATAGATGGTATTTATATCAATACAAAGAATCATCATATATTTCATTTCTTCTAAGAACTTCATTTCATATTCAGCCCGCACTAAAACTTTGCACAGTGGGCAAAAGCAACAAGCGAGGTAGAAATAATAAAAAATCCATTTTCAATAAAAACAAAGTCAATACGGTTGATCATTCAGTAATCATTTGTACAATCAACGACTATATTAGCGAAGATTAAAAATTGCGGACAAAGGGCTGCAAAGGGAGTAATTCAGAATTAATATCCTACCCTATACAATTACAGCAAACTGGAGCAAACTGCAGAATCATAGAAAATTACAGGATTCCAAACATGAAGGACAAAAGGGACTAAGGACCCCTCGTGCAGTCGAACGTTTTCTATGGAACTAGTAATGGGGACAAATTTTTAATATGGGGAGCGAGTTTTAAACAATTAGATGTGGAATGCATTGAGTTATCAATTTCTGGATGGAGATTTTATCGTGTTGGTATAAAGAATTGGTTCGGTTTAAGTTTTCAGGGATTAATAGGTGCAAAATGTGAATCTTGTAATGAATGTAATATACTTCATATTTTTGGATTCGACTAACGTCATTTGCGTTAGTCTTTAATGCATGCTAAAATCGATAATCACAGAGATGTTTTTAAGTACAGCATTTCAATTTCGAGTGCTTTCTTGTACCTACATAAAATGGCAACAACGAAAAATTTAACTGAAATATATTATAATATTTCTAAGGTCTCAAGTGCGTTCCACCACCGTGCTTCACTCTCCAATCGTTACGGAGCAAAAAAGAAAAAGTGAAATAATCGTACGCAAAAACCCTCGCGACAAATGAACATCGGGAACTCGAGAGGTCATTAAAACGAGGCTCGATCTAAAAATGAGAGGGGGAGGGTGAGAGGGGGGGACTTTTGAGAACTCTGTAATTGGACCAGGGAGGGTCTTAAATCGTATTCAAACCAGCAGAAGCGGAAAGACGGCTCAACCGACTATAATTAACAACAAATATGGGTGAATCGATTTTTTCACTGCGTCCAAAGTACGCCCATTAGGTTATTTCGCGGGGCGAGCAATTACTCAAACAATACACTTGAAATATTAACGCTAAACCCACGTTTTGTGGGAAAACTTGGCTTGTTTAACAACTGCGGCTAACGTAATGGTGTGTTGTGTTTTCTTTCACTTTTACAGTATTGCCGGCACACGGTAGTATTTTTTTACTTGTATTTTTCTTTGCCTTGTTTACGTAATTGAGTATTTTGTGGGCAAACGAAGGGAGTCCGTAATTGTTTTCAATAATTTCACTTAAAGTGGAAAATTATATTTGTATCGTTTAGCCAAGCTTGCGTTTTATAAAAGATACAGTAATTGCAACCTTTTCACTAGGGCACTTGCGAATCAATTATTCAAGAAAATGACTTCACATTTTATCTACCGTGACGTAAAATAATCCCACAACCCGCTAACGAAGCAATGCCTTCTTGGAAACACGAAACAACATACGTCAAAATACAATATATATATAATAGACCACACAGTGTGACAAGCGAGAAAAAAGTAACAAGACAAAAAACCTAAACAAGGGAATCACGTCACCACATTATGTTAATAGGTTCGAGATATGACAACATCGGAAATAATCCGCTTTGTCCAGAGAATGGGCACATTAGACCAGCGGGCTGTCCTCTGGGACATGTGCGCCTTTGATTTCGGATTCGATGGAAATTAATATACGTCGCGTCTACAGGGTACATTTTTAATGTACATAGAACAACATTGACTACGCTCGTGACTGCCATAGAGGACTCTATAAATATTCATGAAAAAAAAATGACATTAAAGCGAAGTTAAAAATAATGTCACAGTGTGTGTAGGTAAACTTGATTTAAATAAAAACATCCGATCGGTTAGTGAACAACGTAAAGCGATTCCGTGAAACCATTTTATGATAACCAGCATAAATAAAACTGAATCAAAAGCCGCATCAAACAGCGTGCGATCATTTAATCATCGCGCCGATGATTATAATTCACCTGTCATGAAAACAAACATTTATAAAACCGCTATAGTGGTAAGATGTATCATAATTATGGGTTATCTCGCGTTGAATGGCGCCCCGCGAACCGCACGCGATGCCAAAAGGCGTCAAATAGCTCGTTAAATGCCCCTTACAAATAGAAATATTACTCATAACTTAATCCCCTTTAAATAGATTTAACCTGCCATAAAATCATATTCACATTTTTTTGTCTGCGCAAATAGGCGGGGTGGCACACTGCGTATTTATAACGAATTGGCGATTAATACCGCACAATGGTTTTGGAGAGGTTATAATAGTCATAATTCATGTTTTTTTTTTGTATGGATGATCGAGGGGGTTAGGTGAAGGGTAAGTTTATAAATTGGATTTAATATTTACATCTTTAGTAACAGTCGGTGTGAAATTGGACGCTCGCTTAAGAGTTATTAGGGGCTGGTATAGGGTTAATCCGACATGAGTGGTTATTGATAGTGGGGCTAAGTTTTATTGCGTTTTCTCTTATTACGATTAACTTAAATTGGTACTTAAAATTTTGTAGACTTCTATTTCAACTGAACTTACGTCTCTTTTTTGGTACTATCAGTGTCATACATCTCCTAACTTCCTTAGAAGTATAAAAAGGTCAGACAAAGCAGGGGGTTAATGTACTAATAGTGCCCAGGATTTTCAAATCAAAATTTTAAAGGAGGTAATTGAACTTAAATAGCAGAGGAAATTTCAAACCACGCTACATAGCGTCAGGACAACCACACTAGACCTTTTAAACGAGACGTACGAAAATAACAAAAGTATATTTCCTATGCTAATGTTTATTGCTAATGAAAGTTTATGACACGTGGCTAGAGACAAAGGGAGCATTAAAGTAAATGTGTAGACATGACTTTGAAAACTCCGATTTCCCATGAAAGTGTGGTGTTAAAAAGTCATTTGTCTTGTTTTATAGCGAACGGTACTGTAGGCGATAAGTAGTAAGTCTGTAGTTATAGCAAATATTACAACGGTGAGCTGTGCTTTTAGGTAGTTTTGGTCTTACTTGTTTTTTAACCTTTCATCGACTAACCGATAGCCGGCTGTCGCGCTGCTATTGTGTCTCGAATCACGTGTGCTCATAGGTTTAATATAAAGATAGTTCGGTCGAATGGTTGGTTTACTCGTAAGAATTATAACCATTATATTGAGTTTTAGTTACTTGAAATAGAGATAAATCGTTCACTCATACTAATGTATATTAGTTAAGTAGATGACCATGCATGCGTAAGTTGTTTAAGTTGATCAGCTTGTACTATATGATATAATGTTATCTTCCTTAGCAAAGTAATTTACAGCCAATAGAGTCGTAGCGAATATTCATAAAATATTTAAATATAATCTTTTTAAGTACTATTTACGTGAAGCATCAATATACCTTTATAACCATACAGATTGCTAACTTAAGTAAAAGTAAACAAATTCTGACTCAAAATCTATGGAAAGTAAAATAATGAAAAGCTCTGTGCAACAAAACAGCACCAAGTAATAATGAAAACGTACACATTCCCTCGCAATTCCATTGGAAACGAGATTAGGTCTCGAATCTAAAATCTAGACCAGACTGGGAGCTAGGGGGTGGCGACGGGTGAACAGAGCAGGTGGGGAAAGGGGATGGAAATAGGACTTTCTAGGCAATTACCATCCGCTGGGACTCGGAGAGCCGAAATCTAGATCTTATTGAAAATATATTATTATGCATCCCCTTTCGTACATCGGCTTTGAGAGAAATGATTTAATTGCTATGTCCCTTTGTTGTTGTTGTTTATTCAGGCAGTTGAATTCAGTTAATATCACATAAAAATACCAATAATGGTATGCTGAAATACATTTACAAATTAAAACGCACATTCTCCATTTAATAAAAGCTTGATATATCAGATGGCTTTCACAGTAATTGTTTAACGAAATATCAGTACAATGCTAACAGGTTTCCATAAAAACAAAATTGAAGTAAACACTGGCATATTGAAAACAAAAAAAAATATCGACAGTTGAGTTGACTTTTGCGAACCGAAAAAAAATCCGGAGTAAAAAATTGACACCTCTTTTTTCCACGAAAAAAGGCATCCGGCGCACTGTGTTGTTTCGAAGCGACTTCTCTGCGCGAGTGTACGCACAATGAGATATCCGACAAAGCTCTCAGAGAGGGTGCCGACGGGATGACGCTTTTAAAAGTATTACTGTCCACCCCCTGCCCCGACTCGTCGTGATGACACCCCAACCCTTGTAGTGTTTGATTATTTTATAGTGGGTAGTTGAATATTGAACTACCGGGGAGGTTTCACAATGAGAAACTGTTTGTATGAGCTCGAACAGTGTTCCCATGGGTGGAAGTAGTGACGGGCTTACCTATCTAGCGAATCTGTGGTTTTAAAAGGATTTCTAAGTACAATGGTGTTTAAGATGCCGCGTGCATGGTTTCTATGAGAGCATTAATTCTAACGAGTACCAATATATGTTTGGAAGGTGTTGCCATGTTGCCGTATAATTTGAAGTGCCGATAAGTTAACTGGTAACACTTTACTTACACAGCTAAGGTTGAAATAAATAATGTAGTTTAGTTGAACTTTGGCTTAGCATTGTTTCTGTAACTGTCGCTTGACTGAACTGTGAGTGTGATAGAGACGAGAATATACCTAAGTCAAAGTGTGTGCTAAATACTTTCTTTTTACTGGGCTAAGTTATGTGGCAGACTAACTAATTGTTTATTAGACGTAGGTCAAAATCGATTAATGTTCGTTTCATTAGCCATATAATTAAAGAAATATAATTTTTTGGACTACCGTACAAAACCAACATTTATACCAATATTAAACAGTTTGCTATTACTTAGATAAAATGATATAGTTTATTATGCAAGTAAGATAACCACTTTTACACATCATATTTTTTTTTAAACTATGTAGTATTTCTTGTTTTTTGGAAAATCTAGGTAGCACAATGCAACCTTAACCTTGCAACCAATTCCGATACATCTCTATCAAACTCAAGGTGTCACCTTATCAACAAACAGAAACAATAAACAATCAAGAATTGATAACGATCTGGCGGCATTAGCAAAGGAAATGCGTCATTGAAGGCACCGACAATGATATAATCAGTTATAATCACACTTGAGAATTTTGATTTCTTCTAACTTGAATAGAAAAAGGAAAGGAAGTATTGTATCCTGTTAAGTTGGTGTATGAATATTTTTGGGGATAAGGAAAATATTGGGATAAAAATGATTAATTCCCTTATTTATCAACGTTCTGCTTTGTACGGTGGTAAATAAGAGATGTTTTTTATTTAAGATATTTATTTTTATTTATTTATTTATTTAAAATAGCTAACACTATCTTTACAGGGTTTACCCTAATGCGACAGCTAGGAAAATATTGGAGGCATATACGAGTACATTATACCGTATTAACAACTTGTGATAAATAGGTTTTGTACGCTGATAAATAGAGAAAGATACATTTAAATCACCTTTTTTTTTAATTTAAGACCATCTTAAAAATGATTTCGCGAGTTTGACTCCAGACTAAGCAATGTATTTCTAATTAATATAGACTCTCTTGAAGTCCATTATTAGCAATAGAAAATGCTTTTCACGATGAAATAAGTCCATTATTAGCAATAGAAAATGCTTTTCACGATGAAATAGTTAATTCCAAAAAGATGAATGAGCTTACATGAAAATGTAAGATAATAAACTAATTACTTAGTTACCCATTACTGTTAAGTAACCATAAATAATCTTAGTATTAATCACAAAATCGCTATCAGCTACATCTTACACTTCAAAAGTTGAAGCCTGTCGAATATCGAGCTAGGTTCAAGGGCAGGCGGCGCCGGGGAATGCGTCCTAGCTTCCGGCAAGCTTCGGCTGTGAACGGAATACTTATTACACTGACATTTTGATTGATTGGATAAGTTGCTTTAGAACAGCTATAGTAGACAAAGATATAGAAGACTAGCTTTTACTCGCGGCTTAGAAAGAGACAAAAAAGTAGCCTACATCACTCTGCATCCCTTCAACTACCTTAAAAAGTCACGTCAATTCGTCGCTTTGCCGTGAAACACGGACAAATAGTTACACACACTTCCCCGTTTATAATATTGGTGTGGATTTTAGCTTTTAAATCGGTATAACCGTTGCTTAAAAATCAGTCTAGTTCTCGAAAATGGAGCAAAATGTTTTGACTAAGCAACATTATAGTTTTTTCTTACTCCTCCGCTGTTCTTTTCTGATTAGTTTCGTTGCGGGATCTAAGACAGTTAAATCGTTTTTCTAGGAATCTTCGAGCTTCATTGCTCGGCGCTTTACTGGTGGACTCCACTGTTGATTCTGGCTTTCAGGAGATGCAGTGGTTGGGAATATAGGGGTGGGATTGTCCCAAAAAAAAAAATACGGTCAATGTCGCACAACTGTCAAATTGTACGATAGAAACGTGTGTACACGTACAGCTAAGCCACAGTTTTAAGTAAGTACTGTAAATTTATCTTATTTGACACTAAATACAGAGCCCAAAAAAGTACTAAAGCTCCTTTTATCAAACCGTACAATGGACAACAATACCTAAAACGCGAAACTTGAACAAAATGGCCACGGAAAAAAACCTGAGTATATCGAATGAAACGTCATTAAAGACAATTCCGTCCTCCGGTCCCATACAAAATACTTTAAGCGGAAACCCCATACGCATCAGGATTCACAACAATAGAGACATATCTCACAATCGCAAGTAATAAAAGCACGGAGCGCCCACATTAAAATCTTATCCCTTTCTTAAATAAAAAATTCACGAAAAAATAAGAGGAAATCTCCCCTCTATTATTCAGTGGAAAACGTTCCCCATCCCACCCTCACCAACTAGGTCGAAAACCGTACGCGCTCGCCGAAGAAAACACAAAGAAAATCTAACTCTAGCGCCCAGTCAACAAAGTTACAATTGGCGTGACTACTTTGTTTTGTTAACTAAGGAAAATGCACTTTGATCGTAAGATATAGAGTTTATATTCGTTCGGCTTGCAGCTGATCGGGTGTATAGAAATCGCGCCTTAGTATGGCATTTGAAAATGAGATGCAGTGTGGGTAGGGGAGATAGGGGAGCCGGGTGGCTCTCGAAACCCGAATTAGCGGGGCGTGTGTAATGATTTTCCCGGGTGGAATTATGGACGGTATCGGAGACGAATCGGAGACGGTCCTGGGACGAATCGAGACGGAACGGGGCCGACGATGTTCTTTTTAATGGTCTTACGAGTACATTGATAACGGATATCCGACTGAACCGCCGTTTTTAAGGCTTACAAGATTTGCTTAAGGTTTTTGATAAGGCCTTTTATGGTTCTGTAATGGTTCTGTACTTAAAGTGACAGTCTTTTTAAAAAGCCTCCGATGTCCAGTCTGCCTGTCGAGGTTTTGAATTGTAACAGGTGAAAATTTTGACTCTACTGCCGATGCCGCTATAAAAACGAATATGTACGGAATGGTGGATCAGTATTTTTTTAAATACTAGATTTTTCCTTGAGGAAACTAGCTTATGCCTTCAACATCGTCCGGGAAAAGTCAAATACCTATGTCATCAGCCTACGACCAGTTTGAGCAACTTCATATTAAGTATCAGAACAGTACATAAAAAGTCTCGGCTTTTCTCTTCTTCATAAGCATATACTGTATTTAAATCTCCCTCATGAATCACTCTGCAGCGAAAACCATATAAATATTCATTTACAACTTTATCAACAGATAGACAGCGCGGCAAGGACATTGCTAGTTATACGTATAATTATACTGAACAAAAGACACCTCAACAAAATTGACGACAAATAAATTGAAAGCACCAACAATACGATATCTTGAATCAATTACTACCAATCGATATCAATCGCATGATATTATAACACTGATTCATTGATTGATTGATGCCATTTAACCCTGAACCGCGACAAGTGGCTCAACCCTTTATGTTTGGTGTTGGCACCATTCGCACAATCTAATCAATCAATCGTATTGAATTGACTTTACGTTTTGACGAGAATTGTTGGGAGTATAATATCTTCTGTATATGGTAATATGGTATACAGTCGAAAATATGCATCTTTACTTGCTTTAGAAATTTTTACACTACGTTCCATTCCATGACCGTGCCATGAACGAATCAGGTTCGGAAAGAAATGTGAAAGAGTAAGTTACTCAGTAAAGTTTTTGATAAAATGATGCCCATGTAATAAAATGTTGTACCATGGGATCCGAAGGTGGACTTCTATTCGTAACGACCGACAAAGATGTGCTTTTTCGTGGTACGGGGATATAATACTTATCATTGCACTAGCTTCCGAACTCTGGTACAGAGAAATTTTCAATGAAAAACACAATTTCATTTAGCCCGAGTAGTCGAGTACCATTGTTTTTTATTTGAACTAGGCGCAGTGGAAATTTGTCTTTCACATTTTCATATTTAGTTGCAAAGTTTATTTCGGACATAGCTCTATCATCGATGAAGGCAAACATCGTGAGAAAAAGCAGAACTGACAACGAATACAAGTCAAAAAGCGCCAAGGCTGGAGACCAAGCATCAATGTTTGTGCCTTCTATGACAAGAGAATTATGTTGTTAAATTAATCCATGAAAATACGCCACATTTGGAAGCAAACGTCTAGCCTGGAGAGCAAGTTTGATGATCAATGTTTGTCCTCTCTGTATGACAAGAGACCTTTGCTCTTTGAGACAAAAATACGCACAATTAATCCACGAAAATAAGCCACATTTGGGAGCAAAACGTCAAACCTTGACCCTAGCCATCACGACCAGCATACCGTTACAACATAAACTGCGTCTGCGCAGCGTATTACTGCACAATTGTTATCTGACTTAGGTGACCGCCTGCTCACGACGAGACGTGTTCGCGATACGTCGTGAAGATACTCCCGTACTGCTATTAAATTTTACTGATAACGAAGTTTTAGTTATGGGGCTGAGTTTTTTTAAGGATTTGAATGGTGGTTTTTACTGCGTGGCAGTGTTTGCAAGTTTTTTTTTTTCATTCAATAACGAAGATCTATGGCGTATTATCTTTTATGAACGGGTTTATGTATGTCTGTAATTTGCACTGGTATTCAGCTGAATCCAGTTGGTCTGGAAGACGACCCCAACATGACTTGACTGGGAAGAGGCTAAGGAAAAGATAATTGCAGACATGTTTAACAATTCTATTGATACTATAAATTCCACGTCTCAACGCGGATTTCCTTCTTAACAAGGAAGGATTCTCCAGCTTAACAAGGAAGAGTAGCAGTTGTAAGTTCCCTGACGCCATGAACAGCACCGCATTTAACCGCTATCGGTAATTTTGCCAATACAAAATAGATTTAATGTCCTTGAGCGGGTAGCGAAAAAACGCCCATAACATTACTTTTGGCAAATTTTTGCGGACGACCTTGGTCTTGGACTCTTGGTCTTGGAAGTCACTCTAAAGTGACTTCCAAGATATACGAAGTACCTGATATCTAGAAAAAATATACAAGCACCTGATCCGTATTGTGGCAGGTGACGATCAATACATTCTAAATAATGGACTGAACTATCAAGAGATAAAGTCAATAAGTATCACCTTTTTGAAATGTCGGCCGGTCGGTGGTCCTCTCAAAATAGATTAAATCCAACCCTTCCGGTGAATGTCATACACACACCTACATACAGTTTATATGTATGTGTATTTGTATGTCACCCCTGTTGTGATGGAAAGAGAATAAACAGCGTATTTTATGTTGTTAACAGGGTGTTGCGTCACCTGAAATGATGTTTCATATTTTTTTAACCTATACTTAGATTATTTTTTTATGAATGCACAATTTTATGGGACCCGTCATATATTTTATTGAAGCATGTTTGTCCCTTACTAAAAATATGACAAACATTTCTATTAATAAGATTCTTCAGAAATCATCGTAAATGAGAATAGCCAAGTATCCTATAGAGCACAAGTGTGTGGTCAAACATAATAGGTGCAGATGATAGGTAGAGATGTTTCATTTTCGACCATCAGTTGTACATTTATCGAAAAAAGAGGAAAAATACCATTAATTGGAGAAAAATATTATCTGGTGAATTCGAACCCAAAACACAGGTACAAAAATGAACTTATTTTTGGCAAGTATTCAGGAAAAAATAATTTTTAACAAGGCCTCAAAAGGAAAAAAATCCGCAATAAAACTGCCCGACCTGAGAATCGAACACAAGGCCCACTTAGCAAGCAGTGTACTAACATTCCGATAAGGGTAAAGACAGACAACAACGTAAAATAATTACAAACTATTAATTATTGTTATCATACCGGAATTTAATCACTGTGGAAAATTACCGTGTTAATTTGCAATTGTTACAATTGTATCGCCATTAATAAATTGGCATTTATAATAATAATTGTGTCAAATAGTTGGTGCTAAGTATGAACAAGCAACTAATTTAGAGTTAGCTTTGTTAATTTTTAATTTTGTTATTTACCTGCATTGTTTTCACATATTAGCACGAAAATTAGTGTAACCAAGATTTTGTAACATGTTTTTTTTAAAGAGTGTCCGTGGAGTTTCTTGCCTGTTCTTCTCCATAGAGATCTACGTTTTGGAACGGGCAATTAGCGTCACTTTTCTGACTGACCAACCGACTCTTTGACTATTCATAAGTGCCCATAAATGGTCTAAGTGAAATGAATGCCTTGAATTTTGAAAATTTTGAGTTGAGACTAGCTTTCGCCCGCGTGGAGGTCGAAACTTCCGTTCTCTATGTTATATTTTTTTTAGGGGTCGAATTTCTTACAATCCTTTCTTGGTGGATACTTACTCTTCACAAAGAATGACACTCTCCAAGTTTTAAGTCTCTAAGACCAGTTGTTTGGGCTGTGTGTTGATATTTATCAATCAGGTAGCCCATCAGTCAGCCAAAGATTCGTTTATTTAGTAAATAAGCCTGTGTCTTTTTCCAAAACCGAAGCTTAACTAGGTTT
Source organism: Athetis lepigone (assembly GCA_033675125.1). Taxonomy (NCBI): domain Eukaryota; kingdom Metazoa; phylum Arthropoda; class Insecta; order Lepidoptera; family Noctuidae; genus Athetis; species Athetis lepigone. The sequence goes on along the minus strand of CM066234.1, from coordinate 5,042,585 downwards.
CATCAAAATTGGTTCGGTGGTTTGAGTATGATTTAGATATGAATTTTAGCCCATGTTATCAAAAGATTTTTAGTTTCCAATCAAATCTTGAACTAGTGTGACTGTGGACCAGTTTAATGACGTTGAACCTCATCATGAAGTCCAATGATTAAGACTTCATGTAGCCCATCGTCAGAACTGGAAGTCTAAACTAACTGATAAGATTAGAAAACATGTTTTCTTTTAAAGAAACGTGACAGCCATACTTAAATATAAGCGCATTTGTATTATCTTAATAGCCACACAAAGATGGAGCAAAAGATTTACAATAGCTTAATTTTATTTATTCTTTCATTCCGTTAAAATAGCTTTGAGGAAAAACTTCAACCATTATTTCATTTTCTTTTAAATACCTCATTCAAACACGTCCAATAAAGGAACGCTTAAATTCAATTTAAAAAATAAAATATTCGATTTTCAAATCCCGAGACGGAACGAACGCAAGCGACCCCGAAATTGCCGGCCGCATTCACCCAGACAAAAGCCCTAAAATACACCCCGCGAGCAAAAAGAAAAGCATTTCCATCCCTACCCCTCCTTCATTTAAATTTCCCGCCCCAGAGCGGGGGCGGCGACTGTAGGGGCGGCTTCCGTACAACAGAGACGAAACTTAAAATCTCATAGAAAAGAATGAGACGGTTGTATGTCCACCTGTTGCGTTTCGAGTTTCATATTTTCGCGGCGGATTCTTTTTTCGTTTCTTACCGCGTTCCAAAGGATTTGAATGGCGCGCCCGTGCATGCGTACTAGACTTAGGTATTGAACAATATTGACGTACGACGCTCGACGTTCTACGTACGATTTTTAAAGCTTTTCATTCGGTCATTCTAGATTCGAATAAATTCTTCAGAGGATTACTTTTTTGTTTGTTTTTTTTTAAGACTTCGACTGGGCTTTATGGCCTGACTGAGGTTCTGATATTTTGTCTTGCACACGTTTTCAATTTAAACTTAAAGATAGGAAAATTTCATGAATTCGTTAATAATATAAATGCTAAAGAAGTCAGTTGTGCTTTTACGGCTTCACCACTGAATCGATTTTAAGGAAATTTGGTACTGGTTTAACTTGAACCTCAAAAAAAGCCATATGTTACTTTTTATCAGACTTTGACTATCGAAAACGAGAGGAAAAAGTATATTCAATTGGCAATTAACAATAGATAGGTATATTGGTAGGTATGTTTATTTTATGAGGCACGCGAGTACAAGAAAACTAAACATAAATCTAACCAAACAAAGGAAACCAATAAAATATGAACATTTTGTTGTAATTTAGTTATTTCCCCGATTGTACACATGAAGCAGGATGGAGTCAGAAATAAAAACTGTTTGTGTTACCGTTTCCGGCGCGTCCCGGGTTCGATCCCGGCTGAACACGTGGTGCGGTTATTACAAGGAAATAATCCAATAAAAATAGTATCACGGACGATTATATTACGGTGTGGAAGAACATTTTGATGTTTGTTTATTGAGAGGTGGTATAAATATGCTGGGTTTATCTTTTTAATGTGCATTTATAGATGTTAAGGTGTTTTATTACGAATTGCAGTTTTTTTTTTTATCTTATGCATGTGATTTTGATTGATAGGATATTTAATTGACCATATTATCATGTCTGTCTGAATAATTACCGGCGTAATTGCTCTTTTACATTCATAGTTATTAATTCATTTATTTTCAAGGTTTTTATATCTATGACAAACAAATCCAAGTACCTAGAGGTTTTTCACCAAATAAATTTTTATTTTATTTTTTTAGGACATTAGGTTATTTGATTATTTCTTACGTCCAAAAAAGCATACTCTACATTTACCTACCTTATTTTCCTATTCAGGAATTTCTACAAATCATAATTTCTTTTGTTATTTCCTTCAGCATCGAAACGCCACGAAAGTTACTCAACACAGCAGATACGATCTGAGAGTTGCTCCATTACATTAAACTATTATATCGAATAAAACTTTACAAAAACTTAAAATATAATCGTATATAATTATAGGTACCTATATAAAACCAGCAGCGTTACAAGCGAAATTATAGCGCGTACAAGCGATAATGCGAGCGATAAGCGAATTCTTGCGATAACTATCTATCCATGGATCTATTTTGTTGATGCCCCTTCCAATCTGGCGTGATAAGAGAATAACTATTTGATAAGGTAGGTACGAGGAACTATTTAGTTTCAGTTAGTTTGATTTAAAGACTATTTAGTTTAATTTGGTCACTACATTTGTTGATTGGCCAAAGCTAATGAAGTAATTTTTAAATATCACTATGTATATTTTTGTAATGTAAAATGGACTAAATGACTTGATGAACAAAATTCAAAGCATGAAATAACTGCTTTTAATTTGATTTCTGAGACCACCACTAAGAAATAGATAGGTTAATCAGAAAATTGAAGTTGGAAACTTCCAAAATGTAGGTTGGTTTGGTCACTACACTTTTAATTCAATTTAAATTGAATTAAAAGAAAAAAAGTGAATTAAAAGTGTACACATTCAATTCAATTTCTCTCTTCCCATCCAAAACATAATCACTGCAAAGTAATTAAAGCATTCGATAGTTCGAAAATTAAAACGTCAAAATCTAAGAGCATTATTTTGATAATCGAAAAATAATCGGAAATTACCTGTCAAATACTATATATGTAACTTTACCAGTTCTCGAAATGCAAAATAGTAAAAACTAGAACAGACGAGAAACTCCGCGTAAAATTCATTTTCTCGTCATAACCAAAACACAATCACTCTAAAACTTCAAAACCTAAGCATTTTAAAAATCGAACAAAAAATCGAAATTTAAAAAAGCAACGGTTCAAAGTAAAGGGGTGAGTTCACCAGTTGTTCTCCGCTAAAACGATTAAGTAAATGCAAAATGGTAACTCACCATTGAGACGGGAAGGGGATGCGCCCCACCGTTAGGGTAGGAGTACGGTGCCATCAGGTATCCCATGTTGAAACTCGCTGCAGGATGCGGCTCGAATTTACCTGAAAATATTAAGAGAAAATTAGTAACCTATGTGGAGTTACACATAAGTGAATGAAAATGGAGTGTCTAAAAAAAATATTTTGTCTATGTTATGTTGTGGATAATCGCCAAATCGGCTGGACCGATTCGGCGATTCACAAGGGTAGCATATTCGGTAATCTGTTATTGACTGGAATTAATTATTTTGGTATTTTTGATTAAATGTAAGCTTCTCTATCGTATTAGGGCCTGTAATGTCTGTAAGGCCTGTAATGATAGATGTAAGTGTGATTAATAAATAAATAAATAAATTTAGATTTTATATTAGACTAGATTTTTTTTCCTTGTTGTTATAGTAAAGCAATGTTCAAAAGATGACAAAAGCTACTAAAGTACCTCTATACCAACTTTAATTGAAATCGCTTCAGTTGTATTGGCGTGAAAGCAAGACAGAGCTACATTCGCATATAATATTAGTATGGATTAGAATCCTCTGTAGCCATTAAAACTTTTAAATTACTGGGGTACTGTTTGGTTCCGTTGTCAATAACTATGACACCCTAAAAAGCCTAAGTATTTACAAAATCGAACAGAGTTCTGTGTACAAAACAGCAAACAATTATATTTCACGTTACTGTTCCAGAAAACTAGTAGTGGATAATTATAAACAGATTGTTTAAACGTAAACCGGCCACTATAACCTATTATTTTGGACTTAATATTATTATGTCATTGTTAATGCAGCAATACAAATACACGTTGTGTGAAAATTTCAGCTCTATACCTAATTTGTGAGATACAGACCGCTGATAAACGGACAAACGGACAAGGGGACACCAATCCTCAAATGTCTAGGGTCTGTGGTCCCTTTTGGCAGCCTAGGAACATTACCTTGGGCTGGCAAGCTTAAAAAAACTCACATGTTGTTAGTTATTTAATTATTTGCTGTTTTATTTTTCTCATAAAACAGCAAACAATTATATTACAAAAATGATATTATTATATTTAACGTTCCCCCGGTTCCAGGAAACGCCGTAAACGGTAGTGGTTTAAAATATACACAGATTGTTAAACGTGAACCGACCACACCGTTTAATTAATACAGATAACCTTTTATTATAACACGGCGCAATTAAAATGTTTTGTGTTATGCAAAGTGCTTATTGAATTCGACGCTATCGCCGTGATTTATATATTAATTAAACTGCAGTTGTATTTATTTATGGAATGCTGTTGAATTTAATGTACCTATAAGGGCAATTTTTGTGTGCAGTTTTTTGTTTTTTTTTTTTGGTGAGTAGGAAATCATCAAATGACTGCTCCCGTCCTGGATGCGGCGGGAGCGATGCGTCCTGGAAGCGTGTCAGACTTTTACTGACTAAAACCCACTCATGTTCCTTCGATTGCCCTTTATGTTCCAGGGTCACGGTAACTATTATAAACATTTCGCAACCCCGGCAGGCGTTGGCCCTGTTGGGCCCCTTCCTGTGCTGACTACTTCTCTTTGAGGCGCGCGTGGAACTCTAACGCGGCGTCGACGCGGTCCTGGTCCTAGCCGGGCGGCGGCGGCGAGCTACCCATCGCTTGCCATTGTTGATTTGGGCTTGTAATTAGGTATTAGCACCTTGTTTTTATTTCGAAAACAATAGTTATGATACTACCAGTTGTAAGTTAGTGTTTTAATCAGGGACTGAAAGCGGTTACGGTTAAAGGTGGTTATACCTTAAAAATATACCGGTACCGGTTTAAAATAGAGGTTGAGTTATAGCGATACATTTATAAATAAAGGTTGGGCTGTATCGTTATTTAACCTTTATATAATTTCGGTACCGAAAAACATGATGGATCGCGGGGCGCGGGCGCGCGGGCGGTTGAAGAACACGTTAGAACTTGTGTATTTTGTAGGTACATTTTCTGTACTCTCTTACTTATCTCTTTGTTTGTTGCCGACTGGTACGCATTAAATTCCAACCTTTAAATTCCGCTACTGAAAAAAATAACGGTATCGCAATATTTCGGTAACCCTTATTTAACGGTATGACGTCATACCGAAATTTAAAGATACCTTAATTTTTGGGTAATTCAGTCCCTGGTTTTAATATAAGCTAAATTGGGCAAAGTTTGTTCTGGTGCCCTAGGGGAATTGGCGAGTTCAGACTTTCATTGATTACAAGTCTCGGTTTCCTCACGAAAATCCCGATTTGTATTTATAAAGACACAGTAGTACTTTACACCTGATTTTGATCGCACCACCTAAAGTATGCGAGGTAGGCGCCTAAACTGCCATAAAAAAACTACATTTAAATTAATTAAGTACTTATTTATTACATGGTTCTGACAGCAACAACAAAGTTTTTAATAACGGTCATATCAGAGTCAGTGAAATCTATAGAAACTAAGGCGTGTTTTCTCTACATACCACCTCTAAACGTTAACAGTACGACAGCCGGCTTTCGCGCTGCTATTGTCTTTCTATTGTGTCTCACATGTGTTGGCTTTAACAGATATTATACCAATAAAACTACGACAGCTACCTAAAGTACAAACAGCAAAACAGAACGCTAGACTACGGGGCGTGGCAGACGAACAAATTACACCGCGAAGAGAAGTAATTTACTAACATAATTGCGCGCGCCGTCGCCTGTACGTGCTATACCCGATATAAGTACTTGATTTGGCAGCTAAACATTTATGTAGAAAGAAATTATGGACAGTAAACAACTTGAAAGAAGCATGTTTATTCGTTTTCCGGTAAAGAGGAAATGGTTTGTTTAGTTTAATTTTAGACCTTAACCTTTCAACGACCAAGCGACAGCCGGTTGTCGCACTGCTATTGTATTTCTATTGTCTCGAATCACGTGTGTTCGAAGGTATAAATACAACAATTTTGAAAGTTTTTTTTTGTATTGGAAGTCATCATTATGAACTTATACATTCTTCTAATACAAATATGAAAGTAGTTTTTCTTTAGCTCTGTCTGTTACGCTTTCACGGCTCAACCGCATAATCCATTAATGGTGTGTAATAAAAGTCGCGGGAAAAAACTATTGCCGACAAATATATGAAACATATCAGAGTGTGTCATTGTATAATGGACATCGTAAACTAACTTTTAGTTTCAGATTTCTGATAAACAACGCTAAACCTACGAAAGTGCAACACTGTCAGAATCACAAGCAAATAAATTTAAAAAAAACCTAAATCATCAAGTTAATATAAAAAAATTCAAAGAATTCCGTAATGGCCGACGATCATGATTCTAACACCACATTGTTTACAATCCACAGTACTAAAACAATTATGTGGGCAATCAAAATTTTAATACTTTTATTGTGACTATAATATTTTCACTGACTGTACATTATACATTATGGTTCGCGTGTCCGTATTCGGAAACATCGAATTTTCACACTTTATGTGGTGAGCTGTGAGTCTGACCATTTTAGGAGGTTTTTAATAGACAAGATTGGTCCAAATTAAACTTAATGGTACATTTTTTTTTTTTTTTTGGTGAGTGGGAAATCATCCAATGACTGCTCCCGTCCTGGGTGCGGCGGGAGGGTGTGTCAGACTCTTACTGACTAAAACCCACTCATGTTCCTTCGATTGCCTTTTATGTTCCAGGGTCACGGTAACAGTTATAAACATAACATTCCGCAACCCCGGCAGGCGTTGGCCCTGTTGGGCCCCTTCCTGTGCTGACTCCTTCTCTTTGAGGCGCGCGTGGAACAAAACGCGCCGTCTACGCGGTCCTGGTCCTAGCCGGGCGGCGAGCTACCCATCCCTCGCCATCCGCAGAACCGCGCCTACGGTGGCCGGTAGTCGTCTTGCGACTCTCGACGTCTTCGCCTGGGTCTTTGTCCGGGGCGAGAGGCTCGTCGTTGCCTCTCGCGCGCCGCCGCTTCCTTCACTAGCATAACTGCTTCGCAGAAGGAGGCGACGGCATCCCATTCCGTCTCGCCCCGCAGCATGGCCTGAACCAGCGCTGGGCGCGAGAGGTCACCGCCGCCGATCGCCTCTACGAGGACACGTCTATGGTCCGCCCATGCGCGGCACACCTCCACCGTGTGCTCGACCGTGTCCTCTAGGCGACCGTTGCTGCAGTGGTGACACCCAGGCGTCGCTTCCGCCTGAATCCGACACAGGAACCTCCCGAACTGACCATGTCCGGTGAGGACCTGTGTCAGGCGAAACGTGAGAGCGCCGTGGCGCCTCTCCAGCCACTCCTCAAAGAGGGGTCTTACCGCCGCTATCACAGCGTGCCCAGCACTAGGTTGCGACAGTCGCTGTCTCCACTCCGCCCTGAGATCTCGCCGGAGCTCCGTGAGCCGTGCCGCGATAACCCGCGGCAGCAGGACTTCGCCCCGGCGTTGCACTTCCACGCGCCACTCGTACGTGTGTGCAAGGACTGTTGCCTCCAGATCCCACGGCGGAGTGCCGGCAAGGAGGCATGCCGCCTCGCAGGAGGTCGTGCGGTATCCCCGCACCATGCGAATCGCCATGACCCTCTGGGACGCCCTCAGAAGCCGGACCGGAGCCTTGGCTAGGTTGGGCGCCCACACCGGAGCCCCGTAGAGGGCCATGGACCGCACGATCCCCGCGTAGAGCCTCCGGCAGGAGGCGTTTGGGCCACCGAGATTGGGCAGGAGCCGTTTGAGGGCAGCTCCAGCCCTCGCCAGAACTTAATGGTACATCACTTAATCATAACATAAAATAAAATCGCGTTCCTCTGTCTGTCCCTGTGTAGGCTTAGATCTTTCAAACTGCGCAACGGATTTTGATGCTATTTTATTTTTATGTAGATGTTGATTCAAGAGGAGGTTTATATCTGTGTATTATACGTGCATATTATAGTTAAGAAAAATCAGGATTTTCAAATACCTATTGCGAAACTGGATACATACATACACTAAAACAAGATTTCAGGGTTGGTCTCAAAGTGAAAGGTATTTGTAATCATAAGTAATTTCCCCCCAAAATGGTCAATACATAAAAAGTTAGTGCGTGTTTTGCCAACCAGTACTATAAAATTAAAAGACTACAATTTGCCATTCTTTCCCTGCAAAACTGCCATTTTTCACCCAAATAGACTGGAAAAAGCGTGGTAGATGATGAATTTGCTATTTTCTCCATTTGAATAGAAGCTCTTTACTGTTAGCAAGATAGTTCAAATCGATGCTAACCAACAATTTCCTAAAATAACCAAAATAAATATAAAACACTACCCTCTCATATTCTGGGAGTAAAATATTCATCGTTAAACATTAAATACTTGTAATACTTTCAGACGTCAATATTAACTAAGCGTTAAAGATAGCGGTAATAACAGAGCTTAATAGAATACTAAACTAAATAGATTATTGCAGAATATCTTGTTATACTGTCATAACTAAGACTAGAAAATCTAATAATGCCTATAAAATTGGCGACTAAATGGATTTTGAAATATTTTGCAGTTACGTTACTCATTGAAATAAACGCAGATGAAATCAGAAATTTGATAGCCTATAGACGTCTTCAATCCTATACTATTTTTTTCTAAGAGTATTTAAGCGTAAACAAAGAAACAGACTGCATGCGATTTTTTAATAAAATAAATACAGACTTAATCTTTTTCTACGATATTATGAAAAGTCAAATAGATAGTACAAAAAGTACAAAACTAACTCCAAATCAAACCCCGATTATAGCAAACTCACGTCATTACAAACTCACACTCGTACTCATATAAAGCCGTACTCATATAAACCCGTACTCATATAATAAAGCCGTACTCACAGAATAAGGGCGGCCCACGCCTTTTCAATTTGTAGGCAATTTAGTTAGTACGGGAATTATTTTGATGAGTGCCGTACTGGCGTAGTGGCGGGATAGTTACTAGCGCCAGTAATAGTTTGCACGTTGTTTTACTGGTGTGTAAACACGTCATCTTAAGGAAAGTAGAAAAGTGATTGTATGGGCGTTTTTGATTACCTATTTTACGATTCTTCATAGATGTAATGTTGAACGAATATGTTAAGTGGAACTTTTACACTTGTAGATACTGGGATTAAGGTATATTTTAGCAAAATGTTTGAGCTATTTTCTCTGAAAAAGCGGTTGTACGTTTCAATGAATCTAATCAATCGTAATTACACACTAGCAAAGGCATTAAAACCTAAGATACTGGCCGTTGAAGTAAAGTCATGCAATTTGCCAGAAGGACCATAGCATACCACAAAAATAATAAGTAAGAATCTATTTTTACATTAACATACCTACATGATATTTATGACACGAAAATAAATGCAAACATATGAAAGGGGGTAAAATAATAAAAGATGTGATGCTCAAAACTTAAAATCTTCCTTAAAACTTAAAAAAAAATAAGAAAACTAAATTCTTACTACGAACCGGTGCATTACTCACAAACTAATTAAAAAAAAACAACCATTTCAAAAGTCGGCTAAAATAAAAAAGCAATATGGCTTCCCAATTAAACAAATGTCAATCAGTTTAGAAAATGTTTTTTTTTAACAAGGCGTTATCTCCCAGATAATGACAGATCTGATATAAAACATAATACATATAGGTATTTCTTTCCGATAATTAATCATATCATTTTAAATTCGGATTTCCTCGAAAAATTCAGTAGATAGACATTTGGTTGTAAACTGACGATATTTTTCGGGGATATTTTTTGGATAAAAACTATGTTACTTAAATTAAATCACTTTTGATTGTGATAAAAAGGAACAGATAATGATTTTGTTTGATAAATAAACACATAGGTTCTCAAAGGTTTTGCGGTCCTCTGGAAAACAGTGTTTTTTTTTTATAAATCATTTAATTTACGGCTTGGCAAGCATTTTTTTGTTTACATTAGAAGTTAAAGAGAGCTACAGATGCTTAGTCAAGATCGACTATGACTAAATTACAATAGAATAGAATTTAATATTTATTCTATTATATTAACAGACAACAAAAACCAAAAACACCAACATTATTTACCCAAACGACACCTTTTACACTTATCGAAAAACAAAAAACCCAACTAATAAATTATACCTCAATTAGTCAGCCACAAAAAAATCTCGAATTACACGTTAGTCGGTCGAAATTCGAGAAATACCTCTCCCATAACCTCATCCTTATTATATAAAGTGTATAAGCACGTTTCCTAGAAACCTGTACCGCGGTGGGTCCGTGCCTATCTAAATATTGACTTTCGGATGCATGGACGTGTAATATGTAGTAACTACAACTGTACACAAAATACACATGACTTTTATGTTTTTCATGTTAGTGAAAGTATTGGGAAGCTACTGGATATTGATATTTTTAGGGTTCTGTTAGAAAAGGGTGGTAAATTGAACCATATTACTAAGAGTCCGCTGTCTAGCCGACCATCTGTCGCAGGTTTATGTAGATGTTGACCCATATATTACTCATCATAATAATTATCAGTCAGATCACTATTGCACACAGGCTTTTCTGAAGGCTTCCACTTATCATCATGGCCGTGTAAAAACAAAAATAATAAAAACAAAGATGGTCTCTACCAAACAAACGAGTTTTTCCAGTGCTTCATAATATTAATATTGTATGTTACAGAAATGTAGGGTTCCGTGTCTGGGTTAAGTGCAAGTTGGTTTCGCACGCGTTCATAATTTCATACCACCATCATCATCCTAAACTAGCCTTGGATAATAATATAACTGTCATGTAAGAATAAGTCCGACACTCCATTGCAGCATATTTGAAACTCCCCTCTATTTTTTCTAATTGCCTAATTAGCTTATTAATTATATACCAGTCAACTTTGACGAAATTAAGACGTTTTTGTCCAGTAGTTCCTGAGAATCGCCTTGATTGATTGATCATTTGTTAAGAAAGGCTTAAAGTTCTCAGAATATATCAACGGTATTATAGTTCTAAGAATCATAAGGATGAGAATTATGGACTAAGAATTTTAAACAAGCAGTTTAATATAATTAAAATTGATAAAAGCCATAACAATACTACAGGAAATGATGATAAAATATTAAACATTGTTAAAGAAGAATAAGATAATGAAGGACGAAACCAAACAGCAACTCCAATGGTCAAATTAGCTGAAGTAAGAAGAAAATGGGTCGTCATTTCACCTATAATTACCAATACAAATCTCAGCTGAATACATCGAGATTTTTACAGACTAGCACTGTTACCCACCAATATGGCTGTTCATTTGATTGAGCAAGGGGAAGTACTGAGGTATAATTAAAGGGGAAAGATACTAATACTGCCACCTAAAGTGTCACTTATTTTTGAATTTATCACTCGATCTTATCGATATGGACCATGTATATGTAAATGGCATTGATAAAGTCCTGATTAAACAATCGATTTCTGAAAATAATGATAACTATCGCCCATATCCATTCATAATAATCGGTGGAATCTTATCTCGAGTTATAATTTTATTCGTAGTTCATTTGGCGTCAATAATACGGTTTGCGTCAGAAATTTCAGTATTGTCAAACTTTAATTGAAGAGATATGATTTATTTACCTCATTTCGGTAATTAATGATCTGGTTAGTTTGGATTTTTTATTAAATATTAACAATAGGGTACTTCATCGGTAAATAGATCTAACTATTATCATACTCTCAAGGATTGATGGAAAAATTATACAGTAAATACTTTTTGGGGCTAGACATGTTGAAAACCATTCCATAGTAACATCTGATTAGTTAATTACAGCATGATAACTACTATTATTGAACTTGACTAAACATAACGGAATGACAACAGAGCACAGCTTTTAATTTTAATAATTCTGCCCATTTAATCACTACCTTCACGTCCATGGTTGAATTCTAAAACCTACACCCCAGCACTCTTAACCCTAGTAAACCCATTCATCCATCACACACACACAACGAAATCAAAAATGATTCACAGATTTAAACAAGTGTAAAAAAAACTCAGCTACCTGCCCATGAGAGGGTCTGCGGTCACAAATTATAAGGTGCTGTATTTATTTTACCTCCAGTGTACAATATAATAAACTTGCATAACTAGGGACCTATAATTGTGGTCATTTTTGACGTAGGCCATATGAATCATTTCGTTCAAGGATGTGTTTAACACATGTTTATAGAGATTTTTCATGCTTTTGCGGTTGGTTCTACAATCGGACCGTTTTTTTTTTTGCACTGCACCTCAAAACAATCAGTACTTGTTATATTAATTTATAAAGCTCTGGCCATTTTTAATAGTTTAGAAATAACACTCAATTTAGAATCACTTTACCAAGTGCTCTTTCTGCAGCAGTTCCATCAGAAATAACAAAATTTGCTTTAACATTAAACATTTCGTGTCAACTATCACAATTAAGCACCGAAACAGCATTAAGCATAAGAGTAATTATTTCATTTACATCAAAGTTATTATTATTATGCTTTAAAATTAATTGAATACATACCACTAATTCTCAGTTCAGCTGGCAGCAAAAGAGATTAACACAAATATTACTTTTTGGTCACAAAACTGTTTTATTAAAAGAGAATCAAAATTATAACTATTTTAAAACAAAGTCTGCTTATTCGTAAAGATTAACGTATATATTTACTGATGTAAGCTCGGCTTTATGTTTAAGTAGTTCGATGACACTTCTTGTAGTGTTACTAAACTCGTTAGGGATCATAACCACAGCTATTTATGTACAATCTCTAGTACACAGGTTCTTTATCGGATCAATTCCATATTTAAACAAAAATGTAGATCAGCTTACTCTAGCTATGCGGTAATTGGTCACATATTAAGTTGTACAAGTACCAGACCCATATCAACAGCGTCACAAAAAAACTAAATTTAATTTCTTCACTTTTTAATTCATATTTCAAAACAAAAGCGAACTTTTTCTTCAAAGTGATTGATGACATCTGGGGCGCTTACCTACTAACCAATTAACGGATTGGTGGTACAAAAACGGGTGGAGAAAAAAACATGTTTCACTCATAACTTACGTAGGTGTTAATGTGTCTTGGGTTCAGTATAAATATGGTGTGATATTAAGTACATAATGATTCGAATAAGGGCTTGTTGTCTTTTGTTGTTGATAATTTTGAGCGAGACATATTGCACTGATAAAAGTAAGTAAGGTCAGGAGAGGTAAGTAAATCATGAGTAACATGAATTATGATTGTTAATGGAAGCCATTTTTGCATATCAATAACAAAGCGGAACTTCTTAAAAATGCAATAAAAGGTTTACACTTAATAATCTTTATTTTAGGTCGATGACACCAATCAAAAATTTTGTTGATTGAATTGTGTTAACCTTGTGATTATCAAATTATTTTGATTAAGAGCCAAGCTCACTATTAAAAGTTTATTAAAATACTCCCCTTTACACCCGTACCTACTACAAAATACCTAAGCTAATAGTAACATTATCGAATAACACAGAGTAAACTTTAAACTTCGATACCCCGTTTGCAAAATAAAGAAACATCGCAACTGCTAAGGTGATACAAAATAAAAAAATCTTGGAACATCGAAGCACAAACACGGTCATAATAAGTATGAAGTGTCAGCGAAACAAATTATAATTTTGTAGCGCAGCTAAGGAACTCTAAATGTGTTTTAATATCATCAACACAGGAGTGCAAGTTACAGAAGATTGCAGTCCGGGTTTTTATCAAGTAAGAACATTTTATTTTGCAGCCTACTGGTTTCTACTTACATTGATAGACTTAATACAATTTTATTTCAGATTTGTATAAAGCTAAGGATTTTTAATCAGATTTACAACAAGTGGTTGATATAACTAAGTCATAGTAGTAAACTTACGTGGTAGATAAATTTTGATTTATGTAGACGATTTCATAATATTGTCTGCTGTTATCAATATTCAAGTGCAATTGTTAATCCACTTGATACCGCTTCTTACACTAACCAAAGAAAAATCTGGAGTTGCATGTAATCTAGTCTGTCGATCGATCATCAATTTTTCGAAATCCTCCTTTACATCATACTTAATACCGTTTATCAGATAATAAACATGACAAATCGCACGGATTACATCAATCTCATCCATCCTAACTACATTTCCTACTTTCCTTTCAGTGTTTGTACACATTACATCCGCTTCAGTTCTTGCCAGATACCAGATCCAAATGCAAGTGTAAAAAGCTCGTTAATTCAAAACGACGAGGCTCTAATTGTGTACGCATATCAAGTTCCAATTAGATCTTGGATATAATGACACAAAATACAGGTACTAACATGAGGACTCAGAGGGTACTCGCAAATTGACTGTGCAAGAGGGATAGAGTGTGGGAAACGAGGTGAAAGGGAAAAGGATGGAGGAATGCTATGAAGTATCGAAGGTAGGATAAGATGTAGAAAAACTTGTTCGGTGACTGTTAGGTTTTAAATGTGTTACGATTGGTTTTTGTTTTAGTGTTTGTGGGACAGGATAAAGGTCGTCATTGTGATGGTCTGATGCGTCTGTGTAATATGTTGGAAAGCTTGATAAGTGAGTTCCATTTATGGTTAGTTAAGCAACTTAATTCTTCCATTCATGCCAGTCCAATTTTTTTTAAGACAAGTTCTTGGAGAAGGAAAAAATGATAGTTGAATTTTGTCTAGTTATTTACAATTATGATTATTCAACAGTACCAACGCTACGAAATTCCGTAAGCTAAGCCCAGAATATCGCAAGTGCCAAGTATGCCACGGTTAGACAATAAAAAGCGTAACATAATACAAACTACCAAGATCCTCTATTTTACTAGGTATTAAAGTATTTCCTACAATTTGCTTACACTGAACTGTTTGCAGAAACCCTTTAAACCGACAACTTTATTAGAAGCAAGGCGACAGACTGACAAACAAATCTACATGCTTGTTTTCACCTGTTTTGAATATGGAACACGAGTTTATTGGAGCGGATGTGACGTATTCAGTACGGGCAAGTTCAGCCTCTGCAGTGTTGTCATATAATTTGTCTTCTATATTTTTGGGTTTAATCGTAATTTATGATCGAAATTGGAACTGTTAATTATATTTGAAAGACAGACAGACGAAGTTACTTTCGCATTTATAATATTAGTACGGATTGACGTGTAGTTTGACGATGACAATTGTGCGGCAGTGACCATTACATTGCTTAGTCGAAGCACTTGCTGATAATGTAACTCCACATGACGTATTTAGCAAAATATTTGAGTTAGTAGGGTTATAAAAACTATATCCTAAAATTATTGAAATATGTGTGTGTGCTGTGTACGCCAAATGCACCATAAGATTTTTTATCATGGTCCTAAAAATGCATTAGCGTCCGAATAAAAAATACCCACTTCTCTGGCACTGTAACAATTTGTATCGTCACGATTTACCAAGAACGTTAACCAGTCAATAAGACAATTATTCTTTTCAGCATGTCACGCTGGCAGAAAGCCTAGAACTTGCAGATGATTTAATCGGCGCCAGAGTGTGGAAAACTCCACGCATGCAAGGTATGGATGTCGGCTATGCAGCTCATTCTTCACGTAATAGTTGGCTAGGTGCTATTTTCAACTTTGACATTATACAGGGTGCTAGTGATTTACTGCGGCGATGGCTGCGTTTTGTGGACAAGGGATTTTTGATTTTAGAAGAGTGGTAGTTGGGAAAATGTCTATGTTGGATGGAGTCTGGGGTAGGCTGCATAGATACTGATGAATTCGAAGATACGTAATGACTACAGGGTAACGGTTTCTTAACCGAAATAATGGTTTGAGACGGAGAGGAGAAGGACCCAGAGAATATGTAAGGATTTGGGGAAAACATATACCGCCTTATTACAAAACAAGGTTTTCCTCTAAACCAGGTTTAAACCATTGAGCTAGGTTTTGTATTTCGAATCTTGATTGTATCAGAATAAGATTCAAATTACAAAACCTGACTCAATGGTTAAAACCTGGTTTAGAGAAAAACCTTGTTTTGTAATAAGGCGGATAGGGATTGAAAGAGTTGTGCGTTTGTGATGAGAATGAGTTGATCAATCAATCAATCGGTTGATAGGACAGAATGGAAGAAGCAACAATACGTCCAAACGCAAGAGATGTAAGAATAGGACAAGGACAGAAAAACCTTTAGTTTTTGGAACAACTTAAACCAGTTTTAGATCTGAAAGATAGCTCTTTTCATCAGAACTTCAGAAAATTGCTCTTAACATTATAACATATGAACAGACATACAGATGGCTATTCATATAACGTTATTCAGATCAATATTGGCTTTGGCAGCTTAATTATTTTAATTGGCAATTGCTTCTCATTCTTCTTCATACGTTTAATAATTTAATAACGACTCGATATGACATATGTTTCTAAGGGCGTCCGCCATGTTGTGACGAGGAGTAGTATTGTTATGTAGTTATGGAATTTTTCTATCTATATTAACAATTTTTTTGTGGTTTTCTTCTAGAACAGTGGTGCTATTTTGTAGAAATCTGTGAGTTTGTGTAAGCGCTGTAACACTTGTGCTATGGTTAAGAGCTCATCCCGAGCTTACTTCACTTAAAATTCATCGTGGAAGATATTCACAGAATAGACCAGCAGGACTTGTTTCTTATTCCATAAGTAATTTGTGTAGCGTTTTTTAATCTAGTTCTTAGATGTTTCAAATAATAGCCTAAGATTTTCTCATATCACCGCGGCAAAAACCGGCGAACACACGTGATTCGAGACACAAAGAAAGACAATAGCAGCGCGACAGACGGCTGTCGCTTGGTCATCGAAATGTTAAAAGTTTAGCTCTCAAAACGTAACAGAGTTACTTTGCCATTTATAAAACCACCACGGACTTCAACTTACGGATCTATAAATAGTTAATCATATTTTAATTCAAAACCTAATTTATCGGTACACTAACTTCAAAGCAAAATTTAGTATTATTTTTCTAACATAATAGTGTTGTAATCTGCATAAACATGATAATATCGGGAATGTGATGCCGTTATACTCAATTAAACTTAGCATCCTGATAATAAATTATGAATTCGTAATTTATTGCTGTTACTATTAAAAGCCATTATTTGTGTTAAAATTGGTTTATTAATAGATTTACGTGATAATTTGGGATATCCTGCGGATTTAAATTTTAATGATCAAATCACTCGCTATTACTTCTTATCTAACCATTTTACAAAATTAACCAAATGCCGACAGTTTTGGGTTATATTGCTATTGAAATAATTTCATTGTGGTCATTTTAATGCAACTTATCCTGAAACAATAATTTAGGTATATGAGTTGGTTACTCTATAACTTTAAAACTACTGGACAGATTTTTATTAAACTTTTCGAATCTGAATCTACCAAAATAGCACTGGGGCGTAGCTGCGAACGGAAACTAATGTCATATTAATAATTGAAAAAAAAAATACATTAGGTACTTTTTATTTAGTCCGAAGTAACAGAACATTATAAACATTGGAACACTAAAATAACACCATCCGTGATGTTATAATAAATAGAATAGATTATAAATACACTGTATAAAGATAAACCTATCTAGTTGATACTAAGCTAAATATAGCCTGCTAAATGGTCTAGACAGGTCTTAGTATTGCCTTTCTGCACCAGTTGGCAAATAAAGAGAGGGTTTATCATTCAATAAATGGTGTGGTGTGTGTACTTACCAATCTATTGACCCATTCCATATTTACTAATTATATTAAGTAGACATTTTAGTTTTATAAACGTGGTAATAGAACTGCTAAAGTTTGTCAATTTTGTATAGAAGCCCTCACTAAATGTGTGTTACTTTTTAATTTATAGGAATACACGGAATTCATAGTCCGGCCATATTTTTGGTGCAATAATATAAGAAGCTTCCTATTAAAAACCTATTATCAAAATTCTACTTATCTCGAAGATTTTGAAAAACTGTTTACTTACTGCGACGATGTAAAAACATAAGATGATACGAATGAAAACTAATTTCAAACCCAACACTAAACTTAAAACCTAAGGCCACAAAATAGGCAATAAACTCGAAAACACTATAACAATTCAACATTTTTTATTGTAAGTCATTTCATTGTGCTCTTTTTACTGGTTGGGAAGGCAGGGTCGTGGCGAGTTGATCAGATTAGGACCTGTAACCGGTTTCTCGAAAACATCCCGAAGAAAAAAGTAACGAAAAAAACAACACTAATAACAACAAATAACGAGGTACGGCTAGTGATGGACGGGTGTCGATACGCACGTGAGAAAACTTATCGATAAAACTAACTTTGTCCAGAGATTATCCTCGGATGATTGATGGTAATATGCCGTTATCTGGCGATGAGCGACAAGATATAAGTACGTCAAGTAGTTGAGACATCTTTATGTGTGTACGTACAATGGATGTTAACAAGTTTTAAATTGAAGTGTGGTCCTCTAAAGTGCGTGTATTAATCTTTGTAGACATGTTGAAAGACATACATCGGCGCTGTCATTAAATGGTTAGCAAAACCGTTATGTTATCGACAGGTACACGCGTAGGCTTTGCCAATTATGTTTGGCTCGTTATTCTTCTCTAATGTTATTATCCGAATTCAAACCTTATGTAACTAGTCATTAATTTGTTTATTTATATTTAACGTATCACTAGCAACATAAATCACAACCTAACTTATCGTCTTTAGATCAACCGATCACTATACCAAATCAATCGAACACTATCGATAAAACCCCATCCCTACAGAGGTGGAGCAAGATGAAATTATACGAAAATATTGTAACGATAGTGACAGATGATTATAAGCTGGCGATAAAACATACATAATTCCGAGTTAATGGCCACGGGCGAGATACAGCACGTAATACCGGCTTTATAGTTGGTACGAAATCAATTTCACATCACTAGATCGAACGATTTATGGATAAGATCGATTATCGTGTACTTTGAAAGAGTTTTGGGTGTAATATGGGCTTGTTTATGGTTCATGATGGTGGAGGAAAAAGTGTTTTAATGATGATAATTTTAAATTTTGGAAGGAGAAACGAATTACAATTTAAATGAGATTTTAGCAATTGAACATGGAAATTGGCTTGTGACTAACGCATCCTGTTTTTGATAAGAGCGGGCCACATGAATGTTTTGAGTTTTCTAAATATTCTATCCTGTGGTCTGGCAAAATGTCAATCTGACAGCTGTCATTATTGTCGGTGTCATATTACTGCCACGCGGAATTCACCCTTATGATCACTGTCATTTTGTTGTTTTATCTGTGGTATGGTTGTGGTTCATTCGACTGGCCTGGTCGACAAACCATACTAATCGCCAGATGAAGGGCTATACCATGGCAATATGATATTCATCGATAAAGAGAAACATCTTAAGAAAATCTAGATAAATCTAAACTCACCAGCCCGTGTTAACCAAGCGTCTCTGTATCAGAAGGGGCCTTAGGAGGACTAAGACCCCTTCTCATACAGAGACGCTAGTTTAACAATAATAGCCAGATATTAGTTTCATTACCTTAATGATTTCAGTTACTTGAGAAATTGGGAATTTGGTATTATTTCTGTCACTATAGCACAACTCTGAAGCCCGTATTAATAGACGTCACTCAATTCTGAGACGCTTTCAAATCTCTTGCTGTCCTTGTCATTTGTAAAGGGAAAAATAAGGACAGCAATAAACTTGAGAGCGTCTCAGAATTGAGTGACGTCTATTAATACGGGCCTGAAACGGACTACTAGAGACGGGAATATGACTAAGCCTTAAGTAAATCTATATGGTGAACTAACAGACGGACTAACTGACTGGGTCATTAAACTGACTCAAACTGTTGATCCTAGAGATAAGAAACTTGAAGGGTGTTCTTGTGAAGAGTAAGTATCTACTACGAATACGAAATTCATCTTGAAAGGGGTAATGGGGATGGAAGTTATGTAGTTACATATCCACGCGGGCGAAGCCGTACTAATATTATAAATGCGAAAGTAACTCTGTCTGTCTGTCTCTTAATCACGCCTAAACCACAGAACCGATTTAAATTAAATTTAGAACAGATATAGTCTGGGACCCGAGAAAGGACATAGATAGGATAGTTTTCATCCCAGAAATCCCTGGGGAACGGGAACCATTATTCCACGCGGACGAACACGCGGGCAAAAGCCAGTGTCCTATAAGTCAGTAAATAACGTAATTTATCACTACCTAATCTTCAGCCGTTGGACTTAGGAACGCTAAAAATAGACAAGAAATCAAGTTTCGCCAAAAACCAAAAGTGTTTCGACTATTAAGCGGACAAAAAACCTCTTGTTTTACATCTACACGGTTCTCATCGTAAATCATACTCAACGAAGTTTTAATAATATTAATGATATTCTGATTTATTGTGTTAGAACTGTATGGTGATATAAAACTTATAATTAAATGCGTTACAGATTATCGACTGGTATAGCACTGGAGGCGTGATCGATTTTATTTGGCTAAATGGTTCTTTCTGAAGATATGGTTTTATCAACCAGCATTATCAAAATTTCTTCGAGATTGTTTCGATGTAACCTGCCCCTCTAGACAAGTGGCATTGTAGAATAGATAGCGAAAACGAATAGATTGTCAAATGTATGGAGATGTCAAATTGTTTAGCGAAAGCTTATGTCAATTCCACACATTTGACACTATTCGTTTTCGTTTTCTATTCTACAATGCCACTTGTCTAGGCCCTGTGGATTTTTATCGCTAATTAACCTATCGAATACCAAGCGACAGCCGGCTGTCGGGCTGCCACTGTCTTTCTGTTGTGTCTCGAATCACGTGTGTTCGAAGGTTAAATCTTAAATCAAATGTGACTATTTCAATTAAGCGGTGTAGAAGTTTCTCTTAAACATGACTGAGTTAGGCAAAAGGAAACCTAGACTTATAATAAACTAGCGACCCGTCCCAGCTTCCCACAGGTGTTACAAATCATTAATCTGAAAAAAAAATCCTGGCTTTTATCTACTATATTATGCATATAAACCTTCCTTAAGAATCACTCTATCTATTAAAAAAACCGCATCAAAATCCGTTGCGTAGTTTTAAAGATCTAAGCATACATAGGGACAGACAGAGTAAACGACTTTGTTTTATACTATGTAGTGATATTGGTCTGATGTAAGTCGCCAATCCGCCTTGAGCAAGCATGGTGATCAATGCTCCTTCTCTTTATGAGAATAGCCATTGTCTTGCAGTAGGACAATAATTTAATATCCATGGAAATTAACCTGTTTTTTGCTAGACAGTGAAGAAGGATTAACATTCATTATATTTACAATAACTAGCTTGAAAGTTCATGCTTGGTAAGTAATAAATTTAGTTTTAATGACAAGTTTATTAATGAAGTGATGTTATTAATTGGAATTCTTATATTGGATGCTATTATTTTTGTTGCTACTTATGTTGGCGTGTCTAGGGGTTAAATAAAACTTGGACAGTTTTTTTACGGTTAGGAAATAAAGGGGTTAGTCACCAACACACGGTAGTCCAGTTTCTCGTGTCCAGTTGGTGAATAACCCTATAATAAAACCAGGGCTTATCGAGAGGTAATCATAACGCTTCTAACCCCTGAGTAGCCCAATTCACGTAATTAAAACCGTAGCGATATCGTAGCGACTAAGTCGTTAAGACCATTTTCGTATTCACATCCGTCAATCAAGTTAGAACGACAGCGATTTTAAAGTCGCTTGATCGAAGTGTCGTTGATGCAATACGCATCACATATAAACAGCTAATTTAATCGTCATTCAATCGTTGACGGATGTGAATACGAAAATGGTCTTAACGACTTAGTCGCTACGATATCGCTACGGTTTTGTTTACGTGAATTGAGCTACTGAACGTCTAATTGGCTACTTTAGAGAATATACCAACGACTAAAAGAACAATCTAAGTCTAAAATTAGTAAACGCTACTTAGCACGTGCTTTGACTAAGCATTATTTCTATCTTAGTCACACAACTGCTCAACTACTAGTGCAAGAGAGAGACGGGACATAGCTAAGTTACAGTATGCGCTGAGTAACGTTTAGTAATTTCTATGTAACATAGTAAATATTTGTACTCACCAAATACAGGGCTTAGGTCCGACTTTACCGATAATTTACCAGGATAAGGCTCGCCGGACTTCTCCTGAAACAAGAACAAACACACTTTTAAACACCATTTTTATATATTTATATTTCTAGGCAGTGGCCATTCAAAAATTGACTGTTAGTTTGCCATTTTTTAATTTGGTAAATTCCACAAAACCTGTTCTTGTAATCAAAAACATTTCAATCTCATTTCATCGACAATCAATGTCAAAAATCAATGTTTGAGTCAAATTAAATAAATATCTTCGGACAAGTCTCACACATCTGATTCCAAGCTGAGCAGAGCTTGTGTTATGGTAATCAGACGACTGATACACATGCTTTTATAATTCATAAATACATAAATATTATAGACAAATTACACCCAGACACAGAACAAACAATCACGCTCACCACACAAAGTTTGTCCTGGGTGGGAATCGAACCCACGACCTCCGGCCTAGCAGTCAGGGGCACTAACCACTAGACCAACCGGCCCGTCGAGTTTAAATTGAGTTTAGAATGCGATCTTAGGCCCACTTGCACCACACATTACTAAACGGGTTTAGCGCTAAACTGACTTAGAATATCACTGTATCCCTGTCAAATGGTTTGAAGTTGACAGAGACAGAACGATATTTTAAATCAGTTTAGCGCTAAACCAGTTTAGTGGTTTGTGGTGCAAGTGGGCCTTAAAAATACTCTCCTTCTGATTTAAATGGTCTCTTCAAACGCAACAAATGTCTATTTGATCACGTCTACCAACCAAAAAAAATAAACAAAAAACTATCTACGATAATCAAAATATCTAAAAAGATCCAATCATGTGATCTAATCCCACGTTTTCGTAATAAAACAGTATTTCCGCTTGCATTGCCCGGAATGCCATCATAGCCTCTACGTTGGAACCAACAGACCGTTTAAATCACAACACCTTAGATTATTGGTGGCTAATTCTGGGTAGGAGAGATGGACAATATCGAGTGACAGAAAAATGAGTATTTTAACATGTGAATTGCTTTGAATTTGTTGTTCATACACTCTTGTTAGGATTGACAGTCTTACCTCAAGCTTTTTTTTTACTTAATTGAGAGAGATTTTTATAGGACAGCTCTGCAAGTTACTGTAATCAAATGTGGAGTAACTGGCATTACTCGATTTTCGCTATCACTGACATTTGTGTTTGAAATTAGCAGTATAAATCTTGGTATTTGGTAGTATTTGTAACAGAATTTGGGAAAAGGTATAGTACTTAAAGCTGATTATCTAATTGTCACCAAAGTTTAAAATGTAAGTGTAACTACATCAATCTTGTAAACGTAACGTAAAAAAAGTTTTTCATATTTATTCTTCAGACAGTTTATATTTAAGAAAACCATAGCTGCCTTTTAACTCTCTAAGCTTTACCGCATCAACAATACCTTAAATTCCAATTTCTTCCAATCACTCGACTCCCGAACTATCGCCCGATCACCAGAATAGTGCCCGTCCAATAAGCCGTCTGTTAACGGAGGGTCGTAATTGGATAAGTCGGAATCAGTTTACCCCACTCGAATGTGTTTACCCCGAATCAAGGGTAATAGATTTCCCCAATTCTTCGGTAATTTTTACGTGAGATTACCCATGTTTGTGTTGAACTATTTGTCTATTTGACAGAAGAATGATTGTTTAATGTTGAAGGGCTTTTGGGGTGAAGGTGTTCATTTCATTCGTTCTTGGTCAATAGGGATGTGTATTTAAACAAGTGAGAGTTTTTTTAGTAACGAGCAAGTTTTATTTAAAATAAAATTATACAAAAGCCGTAATTGAATTTGAACAAATTCTATTATATTAAACTACAAGCAATAAGTCACTACAAAAAATTTCTAGGACCAATTTTTCATTCAAATTTTAGTTTTTTGGGCAAAACTACTTCTTATTTCCATTCACGTTTAACAAATTTCCGTTATTGATTGTCGCTAAGATGAGATTACAAATAAAGTTTCAATGTTTTCCTATTATAATTGTAAAAGTTTGTGACAATAGATAAATGGATTTTTGTTACCGTTTCACTCAAAAACTACTTTTTTGGTTTTCTTGAAACTGTCATAACATCACGCGATACAGTATCTAAAGACCTGAAGGTAAGACTAGTCATCATCATCATCTCCTAAGTATGCTGAGGTCGGCTTCCAACCTAACCGGGTTCAGCTGGATACCAGTGTTTTACGTGAAGCTACTGCCCAGCAAACCTCCACAGCTCAGTTACTGGGTGACACGATACAGACAACTATAGGTGTACCAGTAACTCATGACAAAAAAAAAGTAAAACAAATAATGATTTTTATATGGTATACTTGTCATGTCATCTGTCAAGTGACATTACGTTTGTTTGTTTACATTTGTTATTTTTAAGAAATCTTTAGTAAAAAGTGAAAGAAAGACTAAGAAACCACAGCGGTCACAATTCAGAAGCACTGTTTATAACGTGTACCGATAAATCTGTGAAGAAGAAGGTGCAGCTTACACGCAATTTTCGATTTTAGACCGCTTGTTTACGTTGACTGGTTAGTATGACTCGCCAATGTTGATACTTTGTTTCATATCCAGTTATGAGTTTAAAATACGTATATATATTACGTAACGTAATATAACTTTACAGGGGTGTGTACTAGTACTATACGACGAATTATTGCAGAAGGCAGAAGCCTTTCAAAGAAGAAGCCAATACAAATCAAAACACAATTGTCTTCATCTTTATTGTGTAAATAAAGTATATTATAGTGAATGGGTTTATCTTAATTTATTTTATACTAGCTTTTGCCCGCGACTTCGTTCCTTTTCGGAGGATTTCCGAGATGAAAACTATCCTATGTCCTGTCTCGGACTCCAGACTATATCTGTACCAAATTTCATTCAAATTGGTTCAGTGGCTTAGGCATGAAGAAGAGACAGAAAGACAGGCAGAGTTTCTTTGCATTTATTATATTAGTATGGAATAACCAAATATAAATCTTGCTCACTCACTTCTTGCTCGCTAGCTGGTTAAGAGCTAACATTAGTTCGTGAAGCCTTCGTAGCTTTACCCAGAGTAGGCCGCAAGTAGGTAGGTCCCAATCACCCCATGCTCATAGAAAAATAGAACTAATCAAACCCGAAATTATAGCCTATGTCTTATTCAAATTACGTTCAAATTCAAAATCCATTCAGTTAGTTTTTGCATGAAAGAGTAACAAACAAAATACATAGAAATGTTTAAAATATTAGTATTTTTAATAAACAGTAAGTGTAATAATTTTTTAAGGGAAAAATACAAGTATCAAAACATTGTAATCCCTTTTCCCCAGTGTTGCTGCCATCATATTTTATTTACCATTTTTGTCATCAGTTACTGGTACACCTATAGACAGGTCACACTTTCTGGCTTCTAACTGTCCGAAATGACTGTCAAAATACGACCAACGGCTATGTAACATACAACAGCTCTCTGTTAACAGCAGGGAAATGATTTCAAAATAAAAAAACTACAATTTAATTTTACGTACAAACTAATATAATATTTTAGGCGATAAATGGGCACTCGTTGTCGGCCATTATTGGCTTGGCATTAACGGAATGCTTCAGACAAAATATTTTGTCGAATATTTCGCGTTTATCGGTTGTTTGGTATTTTAATAAAACTATTTTATGTGGGTCTGGGATATTATAGTCAGAACATGTTTACACACTAGAAATAAATTAAATGGTTTAAGTTTATATAAGTTATTTGAAGAATTTATATGAAATCTAAATTATTTACTAACTAGCTACCCATCTCAGGTTCGCATGGGTGTTACGAATTTTTGAAAATCTTGGATTTTCTTTCCAGTAATATTAGTATATTAAACACGTAAACCTTCCTCTTGAATAACTATATAATTATTAATTAAATAAAAACCCATTAAAATACGTTGTAAAGATCTAAGCATACAAAGGTACAGATACAGACAGCGGAAACGACTTTATACTATGTAATGATAATAATTAATTATTTATATTAAAAAAACCGATACATAGATACGGTTTTTTTAAGAAAGACGGCGAAAGAACACATTACTTAACACATTTGATATTTTTAAACAGATTTATCACCAGCTGTCAGAAATAAGCGTAATCTATACTAATATTATAAAGAGGTAAAATTTGTAAGTTTGTAAGTTGGTAACTTTGTAGGTTTGTAAGTTTGTATGTAGGGGGTAATCTCTGGAACTACTGATCCGATTTGAAAAATTCTTTCAGTGTTAGATATCCCATTTATCGAGGAATGCTATAGGCTATATACCATCACGCTACGACCCACGGGAGCGGAGCAGTAACGAAAAATGCGGGTGAAACCGCAGGGGACAGCTAGTATACAATATAACGACCTTTATTGAAGATCTTTTCTGAAGAGCTAAGCGCCTGTTTACCATTTTTCAATAAAACTGTACATTGAAAAGCTGACCCTCTCATTGAAATAAAAAAAACATTATTATAAACGGCTCAACAAAAATGGAGGTCAGTAAGTGCGAAGATAAGGCTGACAACCAATGAATCTTACGATTTCTGTTACGTACACACAGCGACATATTAAACAGTAAACCAGGAAGTTGACCTAAAGTTGTAAAGGTTCTTGGTGGAATGATAGGTCAAATTACTCTGGTTACGTGGACTCTTCATCATCCAGGATAAGTTGACCTAGCATTGTGCAGGCTTTTAGTAGAGTGATAGGTCAACGTATTCTGGTTATGTGGACACCTCGTCGCGGAAGCCGACGGACACCGGACGCTTGGGATAGTCATGGTTGTCAAGGCAACTGAGAAAAGTGTTGGTGAAAGAAATATTGGGTTAATTATTTGGTAATTGTAAAGGGAACTGATTTGTAGGGCTGTACGGTTTAAATTTTGTCCTTTTTATGGTATTTCTAAAGTTTTTTATATATCTATAGTTTAGTTTGATTGACTAATATGTAAGGTAAGTAGTAAACTAGTAACCATTGGTGAATCCTACTGTCTATCTCCTGACTCCATCATCAGACCGATTTTTAACTATTATATTATATGCAAAGTTTCATAAGGATCGGTTCAGCAGAAGTAGTTTAAAAAGCCCTCGCAAGATTTGAACCAATTAAACAAATACCTATAACTAAGCAGCGTTAGTCCGTTGAAAAATATTTAATACAGTCAATGTGACAAAAGAAAATTTTTGTTTCAATTAATTCCAACAGTTTTAAAAAAGGCGTTAACATGACGATAATATCATAATTAATTATAATAACCGATACAAAAATTCTCTGCAACAAATAGGGTTAATTATGAAAAATAATAACTTACAAGCTTACGTAGATAATTACAAAACTTCAACAGAAAAATTATCACCTCATTACCTATTTTACACCTGAACTACATCAACCTAAGACTTAACTAACATCTTGTTGGAAATATAAAAGAGATTATTTAGGACTTGTTTGACAACCTTACACTTTAACCAATGGGCCGTCTCGCCCGAGGCAACCAATTACGACTGACCCTATAAAGAATTTCCCTTATATCAATTACTTAGGCGTGCGTGCCAACCCTGACTTCGGATTTTCGACTTTTTGTAGGTCCAAAGTGTTGATTAAATTCTTGTTACAAACCTGTTTTGGGACACGTCAAATAAGTGTCAAAACATGTTTAATTATTGATATAAAACAGCGTGTTTGATTGTTGGTGTGTGGCTTGTTTAGATCGTACGCGTCTTTAGTGTTTAGCAGATAAGGTGTAACTAAATTAGGTTTAATTGTTGGTCTTTATCATTAAGCTAATTGTAATTACTTGTCCGCGAAACTTCATCAGATACTTTAATGTCATTAGATATTATATTTACTATTTGTCTTCAGCAATAGTGTTAAAACGAAAATGGCGTGCTAAACTTATGACCAATAGAACTTAATAAAACGCAACCAGTTTAGAGATCCGCAGACGCCCAAGAAAACCCATCAACGACTTCATGCAATACATTTTACAACACTTAAACCCCATTACAGGTAACACAAACTCCATTAGAACATCACCATTAGCATTAAAAAGAATAATGTAAGACCCATTGAACCTATATCTCTATATCAATAAATATTACTTGTAATTACTTGCAGAAAAGGACAAAAAATACGGAGCGACAGGTTCCTCTGACATTCGTCTTGGGAGCGACATATAGATGCGATGATAAAAGCAATTAAGCCCTTTTAAAGGTAGCAATTGATGGTCACCGTGTATACAGCCGTTCAGTAGGGTTCGATGGCTTGATAAAAAACCGGCCAAGGGCGTGGCAGACTTTCACATGAAGGGTCCCGTACTTCCATGTCGTTAAAGCTGCATTAGAAATAAATACTGTAAAAAATTTAATTCTGTAGCTGCTACGGTTCATGACATACTGTTCGTCTGACAAATCGACGGTTAAACGGGCAATGATTAACAAAAAGTACCCGTTGTCACCATTCCGGCACGGAACCCTAGAAAATAGTTCAATACACAATACCCTTTATTAATTACGTTTGACATACAGCGGATATAAGTATGTAACATTTATTTTTAAATACCAAGTTGATTAATTAGTAAAGAGAACCACCATATTTGGAGACAGAATTAAATTTTAGAAATGTCTTCACGACAAATCGGTTTTCGGAATGTTGGACTTATTACATCTTGTCAATAGATGGGTCACAAAAACTGCAAGCTCATTCAGTTACTCGTTAACATCAAAAGCCTAAGTTTTTACAAAACATTTGTCGCTGTATTTAAGAGAAATTGTAATGAATTTTGTAATGTTAATGAAATGAAACTAACCGATTAAAAAAAACAAAACGTTTGTGAAATGCACGCACCGTGTGTCATCAAGTTTTTTTTTTTTTCATTTTAAAGGCACATCGTGTTTGTTAGTTAGATAATATGCAATTAAGGGCTTTTAGAAGTCAGTTTTAATTACCATTATCGCATGACATTTGTGTAAATAGCAAAAAATAAGCACCTTTGCTACACATGTAGTTCTTTGTATTGAGTCGTGGTTACGATTTTCTCGACAAATATTCATAGTATTTAATATTCTATGGGGTGTTTGTCGCGGTGTAGTATGTTTTATAGGCAACCTTTATAGCCTGTTAGTACGGTAAAGGGTTATAATAAAATAGAAATATGTCTTGCTTGTGTAACTACTATCATTAATGAATATTAAAAAGATCTAATAGGGTTGATAGGGCAATCCAATTGTAGAAAAGGCGTGTGATGTGTGGCGGTTGTATACAAATATTTTTTATAAGCATTGCTTAGCCCGTGACTTGATCCGCGTTTATGTCGGAAAATCATTTGAAAACCTTCGCGGGGCTTACTGACATGTATTTCATCAAAATCAGATAACTAGTTTAGCTCTACAAACTTTGCTTTCGCATATAAAATACATATTAAAGAATCGATGACAAACTAACCGATCGAGCCCACCTGACGATAAGTGGTCTTTGTCTATAGACATCTGCAAGATCTAGAGGCCAGGTGTATTGCCCTAGAGACGACAGAATGTCTCATGCCCCTGTAATTACTACGTCATTGGCACCCTAGGGTCTATGCACACTTACCCAGCTCCATTCGCGTTTGAACGATTTTGACGACAATCCTTACAGAAGACTGGTCACACTTATGAAGTTCGGCTTTTATCAGCCGCGTTCAGCGTCACAAAAATGAGTAAAGTCAGGCTTAAGACTACCTACGCTTATATATTTAGCTCTATTCAGCGTATGCCCATAGTAAAGAACGGTATTATACGAAAGCTAAACATGAGGGAGAAAGCTGAACATAGGCGGTCTTCATTTGCACGTGAAGGGGCCCTCTAGGGCCAATGTCATGCCGGGGTTGCAGAATAGTTCTGATAGTTACCGTGGCCCCGGCCCTGGGTTTTAGGGGTCTTCATACAAAATCGTTGTTTTCTAAGAACATACCAGGATATTTTACTAAACAAAAAAAGCTGTTGCAATTTCTATTTGGAAGTGTTTTTTTTTTTGACATTTCGATATTGGCCCCATGGAAAAAAGTTGATGCATGTGAGCATCAGACTCAGCCCCTAAAATTTGCGCACTGTTTATTTTTTTCCTATAGATGTTATGGACATACAACTGTCCAACCCTTCGGGGAATGCATTTGAGACTTTTGTATAAAATATCGTATTTGCTGACTCCAACTTCGATCCTTATAAATCAGGACTTCTGTAAGGATTGTCGACCTTTTTATCAAAAGACTCGATCTAACTCGTTAGGCACCCAATTAATGCAACAGCGGATCTGGTAACCTTAGGGTCTGAGGACCTTTAAGTCATCTGGCCTAAATAAAAGAGACTAGGACACTAGCCTTTGCCCGTGACTTCGTCTGCCTGAATGTAGGGAGGCAGCCGCATATTAAATTGCGCTTTGTAAGAATTTTTTTCAAAACCAGGTCAGGTTTTAAACTACGTGTATGCAAAAATTTTTGTGGTGTAACAGTAATGGGGTTACAAACACACAAACTTAAGCATTTACAATTATCATTGATGCATAGCTACAAAACAAGAGAAAACATTAAAAAGTTTAATTACAAGAGGAGAAGGAATTTGACACATAAATTAGTCAAGAAACAAAAGCCAAGAAGTAAACCAATAAACATCAATCATAAACATAATAAATCATCGACATTTTATCAGCAACGCGTAAATCAAATCACCATCATTAACAAGTTTTTGTCATTAGTGAATCACAAAATATTCAACTTAGCTACTGGTAGTGAAGGGCAACGACGATTAAAATCGATACCAAATACCGATACCAGATTCTAGACTATCGATTTTCCCATGAATTTCAAGACGATTCCGATCTTTCGATCATAATCGCACATGTCAAGTGAGTATCAGATTGAAAATAAAATGGTTTGCTTGTAATTCATTTTTAATCTTTGACCGAAATCGGTAATACCCGCTACCTGGTGCAAGGTGTATATTTATTAATATTTTCTTCAGTTATATTGTTGGACTAATCTTTAAATCTCAATATCTTAATCCCTGGAAGGCAGTGATCGATGTTATAACAAACAGGGAGTTATCTAGTTTTATACCTCAACACAAATCCATTGGCACTGATAACTTTGCTTATCACAACATGTAGGCGTCATAATCTAGTGCATTGTGAAAAGTCAATATTGGTTACGTAAGTTTAGATTCCTTATTCATCAAAACATATAGTTTTATATCGGAAAGCAGACCTAAAAAAATAAGCCTGCTAAAACATAAACAGTACAATAATGCAGTATCATAATACAATGCATAATATCATCAATGCCCATTACATTTAAAATATTTGACGCAACTCAAATCAAAGATAAAAAGATAGTAAATAAGAGAGGTCTCATAAAAATGAATATGATTCCAATTCAAATTTATCTGATCACGAAATCGATTTTATATCGAATCGTGTAACAAGTATTTAAAAATAAACCGATTCGTAAATAACACGAGCTATTTCTCGTTTTGAAATTAAAATGATTCGAACAAGTGGTGTTTATCTCTTATGTTAATTGGATACCGAAATGTGGTATCGGTAAATTCTCGGTACCTAATTACATGTACGAATGAAGACAGCAGTAATCACCGTCAGTGATCCGATACCAAAAATACGTGCATTTCTCAGTTGAAAACCACCTGTCAACCTGTCATCACTGAGTTGAACTGTGCAATTAGCAATTATTTAAGAACTTGTCACAACATATGCTCCATCAATGAAATAAAAGGTGATTCATTGACCAATGACGCTGACCGATAGGACTAATTTTTATATCCTTTTTTAACGTCAAACATTTTTAGTATCTCCGATACCGGATGCGGCGATTGACAAGACCGCTAATTTTTTACCTTATTAGTCTGTTACGCCATAACAATAATATTTTATGGATGATAAATATAAATTGGCGACACCAGAAGGACATTTTTTACATCAACCGAATGGGCATCCAATTCAGAGCAACGGTTGTTTTATGATCGTATAAATATTCTTAATACAAATTCAGATTCCTTTTATAATGATAACCAAATAATTGACTTTTCAATTTCGTACCATTTAATAACGTTGCATTGGTTCCTGTGGTGTAATAAATGGTGATACTAACAAGTCCAGTTCTCGGAACGAAGGGGCCTTTTGCCTTTTTTTCTTCGCATCCTCCGTTTTCGGTCACGAATCGTTCGAAAGATAAATAGTGGAAGTAGTGTTTCTGATGACGTCACCGCTCTAATATTTTTAGATACCAGCTTGTTAGAACATCACTATTGAATGAGTAACGAGCATTGAAGAGCGAGTGTCACTAAAAGAGTTTTAAGCAGCTTTAAAACGTAATACAAAGTAGGTATTATCACATCGTTTGTTTGTTCACACGCAATTAGAACCCCTCCCGTATCATTAGCACCGGCGTACGAGGTCGAGCTGAGTAAACGGCATCTGTCTCGCTCATACCTACGAAATTAACAGCGCCGTCTCGCTCTAGACGTTTGATTGAGGATCTCGATTGTCTAGCTGCCGTTTGATTCCGGATTTCTATCAAACGATTGGTGTTGAAAGTTTACTCTGTCTGTTTGGCCATTGGGGCTTGCTACCAATATAACGTTTAGCTATAGACGGGTATCTAATAAAGGTTTGTGTTGTATACTTTGGTACTGGGTGTTCTGAGAATTGGACGAAATATCTAGCTACAGCGTTATTCTGTAAAACGCCATTGCGTTCATATTCGATTGAGTTGACTTGTGGCGTTTAATCCCTAGCATCCAAATGGTATACCAGTTCATCTTCAGCTTCATCTACATAAATATCATTTCAATTCTCCATCAGAGTATCGAGAATTAGGCAAAATTTTGCTTTTTGATAAACATCAGGTACAAACTCTGAGGTCCATTTTTATGAGTCATCGCCTTTTTTGCAGATCTTGTCATAATTTGGCACGGATGTCCAGACAGATACTATCAAGACAAACCGTATAACTGCCAGATATTTAATAACGTCTGGACATGTCAAAAGTGGACATTTTGGACTGATATGGATAGCTGTAACCGAGGATTGATAGATGAAATAGTTGGCAGCCATGTTTTCTAAACGCTTATATATTTTTGACGTGATTTTCCTGGATTTTTTATACTTAGACGATTTATTGGAAACAGTACGATTTTTGTAGGTGGATCTACGGAGACATTTCGGGTTTTGTCTTTGGAATAGTAATGCAACTGCAACACATCTGGTATAGCATATATCTAAAGAGACATCGGTGGTCATTTTAACACAAGGTTGATTTTAGCTATGCTTGTCTTCCGAAGACATCTAGGCTCCTTTCCGTTAAAGGGCTATTCCTTTAACGGAAAGGAGCCTTTAATGGGGCCAAAATCTAGGCTAAATTCCTTTATGTAAGGGAATACTAAAACCTGACTCAATTTCTAAGTAATACAGCGTCTTTGTAGTGCCTTAGAATATTGCGTATCCTGGAAGGATTTGCCTTCAAGGATCTAAGTCGCTCATTAGCAAAAGCACCTAGCTTCCACACGAAGTAAATCCTCATAAACCCTCACATAACGGGGCTGTTAAAAACTGCTATTTTCCTTGAAAGTATGATGGAAACTGCAAAACTTCTCATTATAATTTTCTATCTCTTTGTAATTATACCACCTCTCCATATAACATTCTTCCTGCAGTCTAAATTACCTTAATGGAAGCTTTTTCCATCATGATTCACCAACATTCTTCATACCGTCTTAAACTTTTGCATTACAAGTTATTTTATACTCGTAAAAGAGTGCCCGTGGACTTTCTTTCCAGGTTTTCTCCATAGGATCAAGTTTTTGGCATCGTCAAACTCGTAAGAGCATATTATATATATGTATGTGAGATGTAAAGTTTGGAACTATGGAGTTTTCATAAGTAACCAAAAGGATTTATTCTTCTACATCTTCTTTATTACCTTACCTATCTCCATTAACTTCGTCCAAAAGCAAACTAATAGCAAATTCATTAATAAATAGGTTGTTAAAAAATTACCAAAATTTCAATGTTTTTGACAGAACTATAATTATCTCCTCACCAAGATTTGAGAAGATAATCACGGTCTAACACACTTTCATCATCAATACCACATTCGGATACTGCATCCTTTGACAAGGCTTATTACTTGAGACGACTGTTTATATCTGGATCCGAGCTACCATTTCATTACGTGCTACCGGATATCCGTTAGCGTTTGTGTTGCTAATCCTAATGACTGCAATTTGAGGTGTTAGGCCGTGACGTCAGGCGTCGGGTCTAGCGTTTGTGGTCCCCTCCTGGCCTTAGTCCTCCTGGTTAGTTAATGCTGCTCTTGTGTTCTATCTAGGCAGACTTATACATAAATACGTATACATATAATCTTCCTTCATTTGAACATTAATGTTAAGCACAGCTGTTATGATAGGTTTACTGAGAAAAGCACGTCGTAAAACAACGTCGATCAAAATCGAAATAGGTACAGGTTTGGTAAGTCTTGTGGTCAAGGATATTATATTTCCAAAAATAAAGCTCACTTTCCAAATTAAGTTCGTACAACAATTTTTTTCCTATTAGAAAA
This sequence comes from Athetis lepigone, assembly GCA_033675125.1. Lineage (NCBI taxonomy): Eukaryota > Metazoa > Arthropoda > Insecta > Lepidoptera > Noctuidae > Athetis > Athetis lepigone. The sequence continues at coordinate 5,007,888 of CM066234.1, read as the reverse complement.
TATTCGGACCAATTTCAATAAAGCAAAAGACGATAATTTACAGTTATTATCCTCGGTGACCCCGCAAAACACCCACCGTAGCGCGCCCGTTCCTCTCGCGCTGTCACAAAAAACAACCTAAAACAACCAAAATCTTGTATGGCGAGAAAAAACCTTGCCCAAACCTCCAACGAAAAAACGACCTTACACCTACAAAATTAAAATCCATAGTGCAACGGAGATTACCGGAATAGTTTCCAACGCACACTCCCAAAAAGGAGCTTTATTTCAGAAGCGAGAAAGCCCAAAGTGAATTATGAAAATGACTTCGGAGTTCTTACACAGAAAAAGCAGCGTTAAAGCCATTTAAAATAAAGTTGAAAATACAATGGTGGAAGTGTTGTTTTTTAAAAAAAGAACGATCTCGTTTGGCGGGCGTACCTGCGTCCGCGCAGACGAGGCCTGTATTTATGGCGCCTGGCTCGTGCACCGTTCGGGAACCGATACCACGTGGTACATGGTTTCGGTATTAAAAACCTTGTTAGGATAACTGTTAGTTTCCCCTCATTATGGTCGGTTGAATTTGCTTCGTGACCATGACCAGTGAAGCCTTAAAAAATCTATGAGCATATAGTAATTTGAGGATTCCTTTTTTTTTAAGAACATGAGAGTAATTTTAGTACCTGGAAGCGCATACAAATAAAATAACCATTTATACATTCAACCAAATTCAAATATGTAATATATTAACTTTTACTCCAACTTTTAGCACGATGAGATTAATTAACAAACCGAATAGTTTACGTTTAGATTTAAAAAAATCAGACTTCATCGCCCGGATTCCAAATACTTATTTCATCAGATCAGACAAAAAAAAACTGAATTCTCTACCATTTTACATTTCCAAGTGAGTGACCAAATCCCAAGAGAGAACAGAAAACTATACTCACTATAAACTTTTAAAACTTAACAGACACGCCATTCAGTCCAACATAAAACAAAATAAACGAACACCCAGACAAAACCATTCGCAGCAAAAAACAGCAGGACAGGAAACTTGGTCAATTTGTAAATGATTTATTGACTCAGCCGACCACACGGTTCTAAGTAAATTATCTTGCTAATTGACTGTTAATATTTCTTTAATGATCAAGGCTAGCTGCTTGATCGCTCGATTATTGACCTTTAAATATTCTGCTATTACGGTGGGAATTTTAAGGAGTTACAAGTTCAGCCTATCCTAGAAGTATCCAATGTTATAAAAGAAAGAAAAGGTAGAAGTTCCGTATCCCAAAAAAACTAATGACTCGCACTTGCTTTATACAAATAAATAAACAATAGAATCAGAATCAATGCCTACATCTCAACAGGAGATTTCCCGTGATTTGCCCACAATAGCGATACAACACCACAAAGACACCGGATGGCCACACTTCGTTTTGTTTACCTTTATTTGTCACAAAATAATGCACAAAAAAAGATGGGGTAATAAGATAAGAAGCGTAAAATTTTAAAGATGAAGAGATTTGGACCTTTATCAAACAGTATAATCTTTAAGGACACCAATGTGAATTTTAGGTTTGCTTTTGAATTAAGTAATTAAATAAAGCAAGTGTCGTTAGATACTTAAATGTGCAAAGAATGAGAATTAGATGGTCATTGTTGATGAATTTAACAATTTGAAAACAAAAAGTAGAAATGAGTCAGCTTTAAATTACTTCCCACAATCAAACAATAAAATAGACTACCAACAATATACCGTAAGAATAAGCTTACCAGAAGTTGTACCCACAATCACAAACTCAGGTAAAATAAATCAAAACAATATTTCATAAGGACAAAACCCACTATCAGTAACACCCGCAAGAAATCCCAAGTGCCCAAATATTATGCTTTTGAAAAGATACAGGATGGGCAGACGTGTAGATAACGCTTATTGCACACAGATTGTCGCCGACCAAACACTGGCGCTATCTTAATCCTGACTTAAAAGTTGGGAACCATCAGATATGGCCACAAAAACTTTTCGAGAAATATGATAAAGGACTGGTATAAGGTAAGATGAAATAAACTTATGATTTGGGGTTTTTTGGATTATGAAATTTGAAACTGGAAGCAGATAGAAAACGCTGAATAGAATATTAAAAAATCAAAATATGTCAAGGATGGAATGTGGAAATGAATGCTTTATAAGATTATATTCTTAATGCACAGCTAAATCTTAGTAATGTTTAAGACCATTTGCAACTGAGTAAGGATGAAGTAATGTTTGCAGTCCTCATAAACAAAATATCTCAGAATATAAAGTCAGAGTCGAGACTCATAAAAAACAATGTTCAAGTATTGAACCCAGCCCTCAGTCGCAGAGTGCTTCAAGTGGCAGTTTCAGTAATTTCACTAACAGCACACTCCAAACCACTTGAGGATTTGCTCAGAGTAGAGAACAAAAAAACTAACCCTTGAAGACGTGGAAATTAATCTTTAAAAACCTTAAGAAATAAAGAGTTGCATTTACAAACTGGGAGCTGAGTGAGTGAACTTCAACCCCAGGTTTTGAATTTGGCGCATTGCAGTGGTTAGGTAAGATGTTCTTCTAAGTCTAGAAAAAAAAAACTCTAGCTGTGTGTTTTATGATATAAAAGTAGTTACAGCAATTACTTGGTCGTCAACTCGTCACTATACACTTTGAGGTCATATCATAAACGAGATCCTAAAAATGACCCAAACACATTCCGAGTAATTTAAATTATGTACTTACCTGGCCTGGCATTTTTTAATAACAAGATAAAAATATGTTAAGGGTCATCTCTGTAGAACTATACAAGTAGAAACAGCGTTACAATAGAATGGAAATCGCAATACTGCTGATAAGTTTAGTTATAATCAGTCATTATCCTTTCGGGCTTCGTCTTCAGACCTTTATAACTTGATTATTCTGTAACCTGATGCGCTATCAATCATCAGGATCCGTGTGGTGCATTCCTGGTGCACGATGCATCGAAATTACGTCGGCAACCGTCGAGGTGGCGCCACTAACGCCCTAAAAGCATTTATTAAAGCATGTTCAGAATTTATTATAATATTATGTAAGGACTAAATATGTGGGCTGCATATTGTACACGATTTTGGTATGTGCTTTTACGGATTTAAATGCAGTTGCAACCATGTATGGGTGGTCGTAAATGTTGACATGTGAAATTAATTAAATGTGATTTTAGTAGGTGTCATGTGTTGGGTTAAAATTGACCAGTTGGTACAATTTATATTTAAAGATAAAAAAATAAATGTCTTACTGCCTTTATTTGCTTATTTCACACGTCGTTTAAAAGCTTATCAAGATCTAAAACTAACTTCTGAATAGTTTGTAGGTCTACGACCCCAGATTATATTGCAACGTTCATTAAAAATACAACAGTTATACAATACAAAACAGATGTTCAATTATTTTTTTTAAACTGAAGTTGAAAGGAAAATCGTTTAAAAGCTTTACAATAACTTTTCTATAGAAATAATAAAAACAAAGATATAATTAAAAACACAAAAAGCAATCCGAATTTCCACGTCAACATCATTCTTATTACTGCAACAAAAAAAAAAACTTTACACAAAACGTTTCGCGCCAGAACAATTAGCAGAAAAACCATAGAAGCGTCCCTTGCCCAATAATTGTAAGGAAAACTTTGTAAATAAAAGGGAAACCTATAAATTTCTACCAAAACAGTGTTGCCAGCGGACAAAACAAACAGAATGAATGTAGATACGTAAGCTACGCATATAAAAAGAGGGACTGTTGTCTATTCGTTAGGGTGCATGACTCGCGAGCGGATACCATCGACTCAGAATTAAATTGAAGACTTGGATGTGGCACTTGAGGCAGTGATGAAGGACAAGTTATTTTGGTATAATTGAGAGTTAACAATGGAATCTGAAGAGTAAAAGTTGGCAACGAGTAAATAAAGCAAAAAATCAAGGGAATGGAGAAGAAACAGAATTATTGTAAAACAATGAAAGGGATAAATTAATTTTCAATACATTGTGACTTTGCTCCAGGCTATTAACAAATCAACGTCGTTTCATAAGACTAGTATCTCGTTATTCCGCTTCCGATATTCCATCTTATTCTATTAAACATAGATGGGCCAACAATACAAGATTTGGGATTGGAAATTGTTGCAATTTCAATAGAACTTAGTAATATCGTACTACTAATGCCACCTCTATTTCAATTCAATCATCTTTCATGGAATGACTGACTATTATAACATAAGTAAATACATAATATAAATACGTACATAACTTGTGCAAGTCATAGTCAACCTGTATCTCTAATGTGTCAGGAATTCGGTTCATCTCCGTGATGGTAGAGGTACGGGTATAAAGAATATATTGCTAGCTTTACTTCGATGACATCATTAGACTGAAATATATGTTTTGCTTAAAGTATTGATTGAATGAGATGATGGTATTCTGGAATTGGTTAAATTTTTAGCACGTTATGCAGTTTGAAATGAATTGAAATTTAACGAATCTAATTAGTCTAGTGGTCATGAAAAGGTAGTGGATTAAATTAAAGAATGAGAGCTAGATAAATAAACAAAACGCCCTAACTTTATCTTACAGTCATAGTTTGATGTTGGGTAACAGTGGCAGAAATGAAACTCAGTCAAAGTATATGCAAAGTTACATTTATCTCATATTCTCTAAGAACCACACAAAAGAACGATTTCACTAACATTGCAGCTAAAAAAAACTAACTATGACAAACGACCATCCGCCCCCCAATTATCTACTATTATTTTAGTCCCTTACCCAGAAATCTTATAGGACCGGAAATATCATAGAAAAGAGTCCTCGTTCCCATTTCGATCTATTACAGGTAGCCAGTACCTCACAAATCAAACAGTGGAAATTCCTCCACAATGTACAGTCAACAGCTTTGTTTGCTGACGCTACCGGTGTTGCCCACACGCATGTTTGCGCCGTCACCCGCCGCCTGTGAGCAAATATTCTTTTCTCTGGATTTTTGGGGTAGGGTCAGCGGAAAAATGTTTTGGTGTAATTTGTGTGGGTATTGTGTTTGGAAGTTGGTGTTTAATGGAGTTTTGGTGCTTTTTTGTAGTACTTTTGTAGTACATTAACCAAAATACTTATTTGTTATTGTGTATATAGACAGCACACATAATTATTAAATACTGCTACAAAAAAATTTAATATATACTAATATTATAAAGAGGAAAGATTTGTATTTTTGTAAATAACGAATAAACTCAAAAACAACTAACCAATTTTTAAAATTCTTTTTTTATTAGAAAGCTACATTACCTGAGTAACATAGGCTATATAATACCACGCTATGTCCTTTGGAAGCGAAGCAGTAAAACCGCGAGGAACAGCTAGTACAGTATAAAACAAGCTTAATATATTTTAACAACTTTTTTTTTATATTTTGTGGGCTTGCTCTTGGTCCCAGACTAGTAGACCGAGGGCATAGACGGGGCCTACGATGGAGCGAGCTCACCCAAAAGATGCCTATGCACTCGTCTCTTGAATACATCCGGGTTATATGTTTTTGGAAACACAGACGCTAACAACTAAACTCATAGTTTATTTAAGTTACTACTTTTGCTGCTGTCGGTACAAGCGCGTGCGCCGCCGTGTGTGCATCACGCATAGCTTTTATTTTCCATGTTAGTCGACTTGTTAGTCCGTCAGTACGTTTCTTGTTATTAGATGTTAAGACCTCCTCTTAGAAATACGATTAATTAGTATTAATTACGTACTAAGTAGTTACGTGGAGAAAAAACATGTAAGTTACCTAGTTTTTTTTATTTATAAGAAAGGTGTTCTACTTTTTCTGTCACTTTAATTGAGGTATTGTATGAATTGGCAGATGGAATTATAGTCTGTGTACACGGCTGGAATGGCAGCTGAAGATAGAACTAAGTGATGGATTTAGGAGAAAACTGGAACCAGCAGTGGACCTAATAATAAAAGTAGCGTGCGATACGCGGTAGTGTAGAGCGGGCTTAAGAATGATTGCATGAGTTTTAATCGTTGCAGGGGTATCAAGGGCTGATCCGAGATGTGTCATAGGGTCGTGTCGTCATACAGCAGACATGGTCTAGGACGTACCACAGATAAACACAAAATATAACCACAAACCACAAAATATTGAAAACGCGATATAACCGACCTCCACACGGTTATATCGCGTTTTCAAGAGAACTCTTCAAAAGTTCGGGATAAAAACTATCCTATGTTCTTTCTCAAGGTCAACTCTATCTCTGTACCAAATTTCATTAAAATCAGTTCAGTGGTTTAGACGTGAAAGCGTAACAGACAGACAGAGTTACTTTCGCATTTATAATATTAGTAGGGATTTGCCGAACTGGATTTCGCCAATGTGGCTCTCCGACTTTTTTTTTTTTTGGTGAGTGGGACATCATCCAATGACTGCTCCCGTCGAGGGCGTGCCAGACTCTTACTGACTAAAACCCACTCATGTTCCTTCCATTGCCCCTTATGTTCCAGGGTCACGGTAACTATTATATACATTCCGCAACCATTGACTTAAAGACTTGGTCTTCGACTATGTAACTCTCCTTGAATAGAAGACTGGGTAGAAACTTGGGCTGTCAATTTCCTCTGACTTACAATGACTCAAACTTCGTATTTTAAACCAGCCTTCCTCATAATTATTTAAAACAAAATCTCATTATCATTTTTTATTTTGTCAACTTTGGTGTCAACAACATAGTAATTCGCATTAATATTTCTCACAAGAAACCCACAACACTTAAAAATTAAAACAAAAACCGCAACCCTACCACGGACAACAAACTCACATTAACCACACTTAAGTGACAATTTTATCACTTCGGCCCGTATTAATAGACGTCACTCAATTCTGAGACGCTCTCAAGTTTATTGCTGTCCTTATTTTTTCCCTTTAGAATGACAAGGATAGCAAGAGACTTGAGAGCGTCTTGGAGTTGAGTGACGTCTATTAATACGGGCCTTCAATTCGCATCTGTATAAAATCACGAGTTTCCCTAATACATTAGTTGACATTTAAACCTTCGAACACACGTGATTCAAACACAAAAGAAAGACAATAGCAGCCCGACAGCCGGCTGTCGCTCGGTCGTCGAAAGGTTAAGTAAAAAGTGTGTGGGTTTTTTTGTGAGTGGGAAATCATTAAATGACTTCTCTCGTCCTGGGCCGGGCGGGAGGGTCAGACTTTTACTGACTAAAACCCACTCATGTTCCTTCGGTTGCCCTTTATTTTCCGGGGCCACGGTGACTATTATAACTATTCGTCATGTTTAGTTTCGAGTTCCGATGGTAACCACATTCGTGGGTGGTCTTTTCACAGTGAATCTACTATATGGGAGCGATAACTAACCACGGGAATCCCTTTACAATAGGGGAGTCAGCAGAGATGAAAAAACCTCAATTGGACGTAAAATACGACACGAGACAGTTTTGAGCTGTAAATTAAAGTATTTTATTAAATGTGTTACTTTTTTGGGATAGGTTTAAATTTCTTGTTCTCAAAATGTTGGGTAAGACATCAAATTTTAAAGTAATTTTATAATTTTCCATTTAAAACATCACTAGAGAACATTATTAGAGATTTAGATTCTGGTTTGTTTGTTACTATGTTTAACCGTAACCGCTTACAGATAGATTGGGCCCTAAAAGACATAGGCTACTATTTGATCTGTAATTTCACCAGAGTCGATTTTCAAGCGAGCAAGTCACAAGTAAAAAGCTACAGAAAATAAAAATAAAACTTATTTAAACCCCATTCCAATAATTAGTTAAATCGTCACGTACGAACACTAATAAGGCCGTCAACACGCGTCTAACCCCAAAAAATATCAATACTCAAATCATCCCTAATATTTGTAACCCTCAAACGCACGCCCCAACTATTAGTGCAGTATTATCCGCAAGGCAGTACTAATCGCTCATTAACAGGTTCCGGACACGCTCCGAATGGGGTCCACTTATACCCCATGTCAGATTTTTTCCCATCGGTTGGCTACGGGTTAAGTGTAAGTAATGGTACTATAGAGTTGAGTGTACGTGTTTTTATTGAGTGGATATAATAAGTTGACATAAGCCAAAAACCTTCCAACACACCTAATTCGAGACAGGGTAAAGGCAATAGAAGCGCGACAGCCGGTTGTCGCTTGGTTGTCAAAAGGATAAGATGTATGTTGACCACATAAAATGAAAAGACTGTCTTGTGATTCGACGAAAATATAACATTAAAACTTGTTGTTCTGCGCCTCTGAGGACGAATCTATTTTAGTATGACCGTCGAAAAAAGGATTCTTTATTCAAATTGTAACATGAAAACCAGCTTAATTCGTTACAAAACACGGCCGCAAATGGCATAAAATTCATCCGAAACAATTAAAAATCGAACTTGCGTTCCATTTTCGAATTCCTCACGACGATTGGCCGAACAGTGATTCTCGGGGTTGTAATGGGTTATATTATATGGAACGAGCTTTTTTACAACTAAACCGATGGTACGCCAGAACTGGTTTCGATTCCTTTTACGTCCGTTTCATTTTTATTGTGCTTAGTTCAGGTTTTATTTCATATTACTTATTATATTACGACACGTTTTTTTTATTTTTGTTTTATTTGTAAAGTTCTTAAGTTTTTTTAACACAAGCCGAGCTAAAAAGAATTTTGTTATGGTGCTTACTGTGGTAACGACTGAGCTTGACACAGCCGCAGGAACAAAACTAAGATTACAGGTTTTTGAATTACACATGTGTATGTAGAGGTAGTTAGTTCGTTCCCGAGCAAGGCTTTAGAAACAATACGTCATAAAAGAATTTCCACAGCGAAAGAGTGGTCATAATGAGTTCCCCAATACGCAGCCTGTCGACCTAATGGACCTGACCGAGGTCGAGTAGAAAGAAAAAAAATATATATTTAAAAGCTATGGCAGTCCGCCGTAAAATTAAAAAGACAAATTATTGGACGTCTTCGTGGAAGCCAGCCTTTGTTATCTCACAAGTGTTTTTCAAGAGCTATGTTTATCTTCGACCCTGCTCGCTCTCACAAAAACCATATCGATTCATCTCTGTCCGTCTTGTTAGTGCGAAGGGCGTTTTAACAGGGCGTAACAGACGCTTCCACCGTTACGTAATTCTGACACTTTCAGCTTTCATAACAAGGTCCTTTATTGTATAAATACAATTCGGTGTACAGTTTATCGAGACGAATCCTTTAAGGGCGTAACTGTTACTCCGAGTATAGCGTGATATCGATTTATGGTGCACGGAATAAGCGCTCATTTGGCATAATTGGCGCCTGTTTGATACCTTGTTCGTTTCGACACGGTTAATTTTTTCTGAAGCTTGACTGCACATCGTCTAATCGAGTATGGATCAAATTGCGTTATCATTAAGGTTTCTTTTGCGATTGTAAGTTGAACTTGAATTTTAGGAGCATTAACATAATGATCATCGTTCGTGTTTGATGGAGCAGGTGTTGTGTATATCGGTTTATTCTCGGTTTTTATTATAAAAATCTCGTTTATATTATAAAAACCAATCGTATCTCGTATGTTTATGAGACTACGTTCGGTTTCGGATAAAGATTGTTAATTAATACAGAATTCTGGGTTGAAGTTTTCGATAAGTTTACATTTAGTTTTATCGTAGTAGGTTTTCAGATAGGAAATGAGGTGTTAAGTTGTGTTCGCGGATTAAAAAATGACCTACGAATTGAACTGAAGTGTATTTTTAAACTGGCATCAGTCAATCAAAGATCTCAGCATCGACACGTACATCTGTGAAAGTGCTTGTATATCTCATAGACAAGTATTAATCGCACCAATCAATCTTCGTTTGCCGAAACTACGACTGTTAAAAGTACTAACCTACGAACGAAAGACCATTTAAACCATTCACTACGCATTTGATAAATAAAAATCACATTTGTTACATATATCGAGGAGAATGTGAGTTCAAGAGATGACGTTTAAAATGTTCACAAATTATTTAAAACACAATAACGTAGAAAGTTTGGAACCCTGCTGGGAATTTTGATAATATGAACTTTAATAGTCATTTTAAGAACTACTAAACTATTTTAATGAAACTTCACAGTAACATAGCTTATACACCAGAAACACGGATCGATTACATAACATTACGTTCTGACCTACGGATGCAGAGAGCAGTAGCCAAAGACCTAATAAGGTCAAAAATAAAATTGTAAGTAAACGAGCAAAATCACGGCAGACAGCAGCTAGTAACAAATAAAAACAACTTTAAAAAGTTAAAATCCACATTACTATCATAGTAAAATAAAGTGCAAAAATGCCCTTTGCGAAGTATTTACATAGTAAATTAATTCGTTTTCAATTTATGCACAACAGGACGGCCAGCTGGTAATGGCATGTGATTGTCATTGGCTATTAAATGCTAAGTGCGTCAGACTGTTAGTACGTCAGCCTCAGTGTTGGAAAAAAATATTTGATAGCACTAACGCGAAGCTACTTTTTTGTATTTTTTTTCTACCCGACTCCAGAAGATTTGTAGGCTTGTTTCAAGACGTTTAGAAAATGTCCACTAAAGCCGAATATGTGCGATTTGATAATTAGAATGAAAGTAAATAACAAAAAAGTGAACTCCCTTTTTAGTTTATCTTTTTTTTTAAATGTTTTTTCCTTTACACAGGATTCAGAAAGTCGCTACTGTAAACGGCGCCAACAGCACAGACTTGTAAATTATGGGACTTTCAGGAGGTAAAACTAAAAAAGTACGCAGGAATATGAACTTTTAAAATGGAAATGTTGAATAACATTTTTTCTCGTCATGGTTTTCATCTTTTGAGTTGTCATCATATTTACAAAAAAAAATATAAGGGCACTGGTTTTAACAAGAGGTTTAATTAAGCTTTTGCTTGTAAATTATTTTTTGCTTGTCATAACAATAGACAATATTCGTAAGTTTGTGTTGTAAATTACAAAAAAAAATAGAACTTTCAGTGAACACAGTATTTCGTACCATAGCACACTGTGCTGCTTAAAAAAAGAAATGCACTTCTACTCATAAATTAAAAATAATACCTTACGAATACTATTTATGAATGAGCTGTTTGTATCGTTCACATAAAAATGTGAAAACGAACGATAATTTTAAATGGGTTCATGGGTGACAACTTTAAAGAACCCTTGTATAGAATAACGAATCTTTTGACTTTACCGAAAGCTCTCTCCATATTAAGTTATCTTTCTAAAGTATTATTTATTTTTATCATTTATGGAGAAAAAATGGATAATTTGTTGACAAACATAGCTTCAAACTGTGCAAATGTTAGTATTTTAATGCTATGACAGTGAAATAGTAAATCAATTTCTTACTTATTTAAAATCGACACTCCTTGTCAACAGTGAGTTGTGAACTGTAGTGAGCTGAAATTTTAACGTATTTCATATTCACAGCATTATTTTGATGAGTATGTCAGTTTTGGATCAGTTTAACTGACGATGACTGACGGTGTGTATCCAGCTTACTCAAACGTCACTTAATTTTAAAACGCTCTAGAATCTGTTGCTGTCCCTACTTTATCCCTTTAGAGTGACAAAGACAGCAATAGATTTAGGAGAGTCTTAAAGTTAGGTGGCGTTTGTGTATCAGGGGTTAGTTTTATTTTGCTAAAATTGAATAACTGAACACATTTTATCTACACAGCTGTAGCTATTTAAATTGCTCACACATTTGAAATACACATTAACGCCTAACGTGCCTATACTGGTAATTACCTTTTTAAGCCAAGATTTATAGCATATCAGACGAGTGTTATCACAAATGACCAGCCATCCAATTATTAGATAAACGCTTCACTTCAAAATAAATAGTTTTAAGGCCCTCTTCAGGAAATTAGTCTCACATTTTATTCAAGTAAGGTGTAATATTTGGATTAAGGAGTATGGTCTCTACAAAAATCAGTTTTAAGACTAAGGATACATAAAAACTAAGAACCCTCAGTAAACGTTAAAAACTGCTACAAGCTATAAAAACACGACGAAAAGAATCATTTCATTTCTAAACCAAGAGACGTAATACTAATAACAACAGAAATAAATGATCCACTTAACAAAGAGCCCTGTAATTTGAAAGAGACATCCCTTGAATGGTACAATAGTACAGGGGCACAGCGGGGTGGGGGAGGTCAAACTATCTGGCCAGTGCGAGTATGATATTCGAGAAACAAACAAAAGAAGACAGATAACATTTGTTCGAGACCATGAGTCAACGGGTCGGGTCGGCTGTTTACACGGCGGGAAATTCATGTTCGAAATTTGAAATTGTTTCAAACAAATGGCCAGTGATTCCTGGGAATACGGGAATCAGTGACCGTCGCGTCGTGTTTCATTGCGAATATTACAAAAAAAAAACAAAATAGCGCGAGACCGAAACGGAACGTGGTTTTTATAACCTACAATTTTCTTGTTCATTTTTCGACAGGGAATATTTAATTCGTTAGTGTAAATTAATGGCTACTTAACGTTAATTTAGCAATTGATATTATCGCAATACAGCAGCTTGCATCCCCTTGTGTCCCGGCAATAAACAGCTTAAAAGGGTTTACAAACGAGACCTCTATTTAAAACCGCGAATGAAACACGACACTTTATGAAGTTATAAAAGCTGATAAAGTATGGAAAAGTAGACAACCGTCATCGTCATATCTTCAACATAAATTAAACTTAAGAACTCTTTTTAATGCGTAAAAGAGCATTTCGTAACTTTCGACAAACTTGGGCGCCATTTTAAACTGACAGTTTGATAACGACGGCATTTGAATGTAAAAATACTCGGTGCTGACGACACCCAAAACGTGTAAGCTTGAAGATTACTCACAGGAGTTAATATTTGAGGAATTCTACTTCGCTTGCTAAGCCGGCTTGCTCATAAACGTATTTAGATAAAACCTTTGTTTTGTCATTTAAACGAGCTTTATTTTTTCCTATTTACCCCTGGCAACCCTGACAGTTCAAAATTCAAAAGATTCGTTAAATTATATTCGTAGAATCGAATTTTCAATATTTAAAATGCGAACATAAACACCGTGTGGAGATCAATTCATTAAATATCGATTTTTTGTATTTGATTCGACACGATATCGATAATGGATGTATCAAACGAGATAATAATAATGATTATGGTTCTAGATCTTATCCTTGACTTCTAAAATAGAGAAAGCTGACTAGCCAAGTTCCTTCCGTCTATCAGACATAAATCAGACCTGATTTATGGTGCGTTTTAGGCAGAGTGATGATATGAGATGTAAACAACGGGATTTCGGTTATACCGCCGCCGTCGATATCACCTTTGACAATGTGGATTCGAATTTAGAATGATAGTAATGTATGCAAAACTATGTACTTAAGTACTACTATAGTAATAGTAATAAAACCTCCTACATAGGTACAGGCGTTTATAGTCTTAACTGTCAGTTTGACATATTGTTTTCTCAATTCAGTGCAATGATGTCACACTGACAGCAGATCACTAGCACCACTGTCAGAAGGTCAATTTGTCTACTTACTTCAAGGAAATACAATCATAAAAAGTCCCTTAAGTACCTGAACTAACAAATAACAAACTCTGCAACACAAAAATCACAAACTCTAAAATTACCAAAACAAAAAATAACTCTAAAAACTCCTACTTAAAAAAACCATGAATATACATGACCGAATCCATTGTTCCCATGAATATTCAATCTGACCACAATCTTAAATTAGCTGTCAAATAAATTTCAAATAGTAGGAAACATAGTAATTAAACGGATTTAGTTTTCATTGTAAAATAAACAGTAATTGGTGTGGGTATTTAAAAATCCCTACGCGTCTGTAAAGCGACGACTGCGCATGGGCAACGATAATTAAACATCCCGAAATAACTATAGTACGCATAATTGACTAGCCCGGGCGATTTATGTGAGCGTAAAGTAACACCGACTAATGCGCCCGAGCATACGGTACCAGAGATAAGGGACTTGGCTACATATTAGGCAGACGACGAGACGTTACAATTTCGTGGAATGATGAATTGAAATTGCTGAGGAAGATCTAGTGATAGTCCGAGGAATTATTGAGTTGAGCGATGTCTCGTTGAATAAAATTATGTCTGGTGGGTGTTTGCGAGTTATTTAGGTTGCGACAGCTCTTTTCTTCGCATAAATGGGCCTAGAACTAGATCCTAAGATGATTAGAATTAGTGAAAGATCGTTGGAAAATTTAACCTTACCAAATTTTTGACTAGTTCAATTTCTCTGACAGTTTTTTCATTGTGTCGCTATTCTTAATGCATACCAGACGTAATACAGCTGGCATTCTCAAAATACCATCCCAAATCATCCATGTACACACTTGGAATCATTTTATGGAGCGTGATGTTTTATTACTCTATTTTTTCCTAGCAGGGGGGCGAGATTGTACATCCAAGTACGGCTAAATGACTTCCATATACAGCTTTTAGATTTATTAGCTCGAATTAGACTTATCTGAGTCTAGATCTAGATTTTTGATAGTAAAGAGTAAACTTTGGCTCTTTATATCAGGGCAATGACTCTAAAAGAAGAAGAAAAGAGTCATTCGGACGACAAATGTCGACAGAAAAATTCTATCCTTAAACACATCAAATAAATCTAAGAAAATGAAGTAAAAACAGAAAAAAAACGCAATCACAATAAATACATTCACAAAATAGTCTCGAATCGTTAAATTTTATAACGATTGTAAAACTAAATTAACAGTACAGTTTATTTACATTAATCGGATGTTTTTCGGAACTAAGCGTTGACTTGATTATCTGTCTAACAAATCGATTTTACGTCTTAATCGAGGGAAAATTTGTTGTTTTTCGCGGTTTTATAGTCTGTGCGCGGTTCTAAAAGTTCTCCGGTAGTTTAGTATTTTCTTTTTCTTAGAATTTGGCACAACTGTTTTACTGTAATTTATTTTATTGGAGTATTTAAATGTTTATGTGTGTGTCTGTCCCTTACTATTCTCAGGACACATATAAAGGAAGAACCGCTATAATTTTCTGGCTGATGCCAGAACGGCGACATTCAATTGCCGACTATTTTATAGTTCCTCATGTTTCCTGTGCAGACGTACTCATTTCAATTTATAGTGAAGACTTTGAACGTTTCGGGCTAAAACTAAACGCTGAGAATATCGAAATATAAAGAATATTCACAGGATTATCTCCGTCTGACGAACTAAAGTCAATAAATTGGGTAGTTTTCAAAGCTTTTCAAATAGGCCCAACTATTTTTAAAGAACAATGCCCGACCAGCTTCATTAGACAATATAAAACATCTTTTAGAGAACAATAAAAGTGTTTTTACGCGTTAGTAAAACAATGTACCGAATTTTATGACTGCCGTCGAACAAAGAATGGTTAAAAATAACCGAATAATGATTATAGGCACAACAGTTAACAGTGAAAACACTATGATTTGGGATAACGTTAGGAAAATTCTTTAATCATTATTATTTTGGGTATTTACGACGGTTAAACGTAAAGAAGGATCAAAGGAGTTGGCCTTTGTTTTGCGAGGATTCATATGAGCTAAGCCTGGTAGACAGGGACACACCAATACACCCACGCCATCTTTATTTACGCTGAACTTGTTTCCAGAAGCTTCGGTGCCTACGTAAGTATTTTGTCCTAAGCCTACTAATCTCAATACAGTCGTGATTCATGAGAATATTTTAGGGACTTGGCTGATCCCAATTGTGAAGTAATAATAAAATAATGCCTAACAATAGCCCATTATTATCCAGCGATATAAGAGTTATTTTAATTTTAAGGCCAGAGTGTCTAATGATGTTTTTCTTTACCGATGTCGAAAATAAGCTTACATTGGTACTTGAAAATGACAATATAAACTCTTAAATAAAAACTCAGATATTCGATGAACAACTTGAGGTTCTCGAATTAAGAGTCCTATCCCAACTAGTAAATGTCATAAGAAGCGACCACATGATTGATTATATCCGAAATAAGATCTGATCTGATTAAATGTGCGCCGATGTGGTCAGAAGGTGAACTGTCAAGGTAATGCAGGATTGACAACGCCACATGAAACAGACGTGAAACATGATAGTCAAATCTACCAGCAAGAGAATTAAACATTTGACTTCAGAATCGCTCATACAGCATCAGGTATTTATTAATACGATCGAGCGGAAACACTGCTGAAAACCGTTGCCGAAGCACGCATAATTCAAATCTACCGTGCAATTTTACAGAATACACACACAACGACAAAGGATTTCTCAAAACTTCTGTCCTAAATATAATTTTCTAAGTATAACATAGCTGACTTAGCTGACCAAGATTGATTTCACTCATATCCCTACCTTATACGTCCGTATTTGTACTATCTACTATCAATATATTAACATCGGACCCATTATCCCCAATAATCCGAGCCAGGCTGACAACCCGTGTACTGATAACACGACAGCCCAAACATTTGTGGACGCCACAGATAAGGCAATGTCCACACGTCGCGCGGACGATCGCGCAGTACGCACAATCGAAGCTACTGTAACATTTTATTCTGTGGTCTTTGTTCAGGGTTGTACGAGCGCGCTGATATCTGATACGTTATCACGGATATTGGGCAGTACATTATTGATTCGTTGATAACGATGGTTACTTTCTAAGCGCAGATTTTTATTTGAATATTATGGGCTTTTTTCTGATGTTTTATTGGGTCTCATAAATAATAATCTAATCTAAAGTAACGTCATTTTTGTTGATTATTTTAATGTGGAAAATGGTAAACGTTGCCGCATAAGCAGGCATAAGAGGAGAGACCTCACAAAGCCGTCATTACCATATTGAATGTTAGAAGCAGGCGGAAACACGGCGCGATCGTAAATAGCAACAAATGGTTGAACACAAATGCACAAAACTCGCTTAACTAATGCATTCGCGAAGGTGATGTTGTGTGGAACGGCTGTGCTCCAACTAGATGTGTCTAGGAATTTTATTATGGTTGTTTTATTTGGTTTTCGATTTAAAAGGATCCTTTTTGGATCCTTCTTACTTGCCTGTTGAGGTTGCAGAATTTAAGCGTTAGCCAAATAAAAAAAAAACAAGATTTTTAGAGACAAACAAATCATAACATTTTGCGATACATGTATGAATTATATATACCAAATTCATGAAATACTTCTTCAATGAATGAAACTACATAAGTTTTCAAATCGTTTAGCAACGTTTTAGCGATTCCGACAACTATAGCTTAGTTCAAGTCAGGTTACGAGTTCAAAATGCTAACACTTGAATAACTTAGTAGTTTATGAAACTAGTTTCAAAGTCGGCTCACAATTCACAGGAAACTAAAATACACAACTTAGCAAGTTGTATAATCCATTAGAAACAGATTTTGGTAATGAATTGTACAAATACACTTAAGATTCGAAACCAGGAAGAGGAAGAGACAAAATTATTTTATCGATTATCGCAAATCTTGTCAATCGTAGTAGACTATATTAATAAAGTGTATATCATTGTTAATATAAACCAGCGAAGCTTGATTACATATTAAAAATGTTGGCTGACGATTACTTTGGTACTCCATCTACTAAGCAAAAATTCTTTAAAAAATCACAATTACTGATTCGAGCAACTACGATATCTGCGCAGATGAATGACAAATTCGAAAATCACCTTATTAACAGATAGTTACGTCTTTGGGAGTTCACAACGTGGAGCTCATAGCTAGACTGACAAGAACAGCAACACGTCAAGCAACCAATGCATTTGTATAAATGCCAATTAATCAACTAGATACAGTAAAAGTTTTCCCTATTACTTATGAATCAAGGCAACATACCCTCACGGCTGCAGCAGCTATGCAGGCCAATGCAAAAGCCCACGTGCCTGACACCTATCATCAGATCGTAATTAGGAAGTAGGCAAGTTAAGCACCCACGCTTTACTCAGTTATGGTTCGAGAAATTAATAACTAGTAAAGCCTTATACACGATGGATTTGACGGCAGACGTGGAGCCTTCGATGAAGATAAAGTTGGTAATTAAATAACTCAGACGGTGACTGAAAGTAATGATCATAAAGCCAGAAAGTGTTTAGACGGTCTTGTAAAGGGTGTCCAGCGGAAATTTTTCAACTTTAAACTGCAATTATCGAAATAATAGCGGGGTGAGATGAGCGGGAGGGGTATCATTAAAAGCGCGGTACTTGCGGATTTGTTAGTAGCCATGAGTCACTGGACAGGAGCGCACCGCTCGTTCCGGTTGAGCAATATCTAAAGAATGGTGAATCGTTGGTTCGCGCGCGTCGAACGTTTTGTACTCATTTTAATAGTCGGCGTTTAAGTGATGGGCCAAGCACGCAACTTATTTGGTCGTGGGTACAAAGGTTTAGGCAAGAAGGGACAACGCTCAACAGAACTCCTCCAAGGCCATCAACATCAGCAGCAACGCCCGAACGTGTGCCTGAAGTTCGAAATGAAATCATTAGGAATCCACGCAAGTCGATTAGGAAAATTGCAGCCTTCACAGGAATCAAAAAGTCAACAGTGCATGTTATTTTGCAGAAGAATTTAAGGCTCCATCCATACAAAATGCAAATGTTCAGGGTCTAAAGGAAAGCGACTATCCTTTGCGAGAAACCTTCGCAAGAAAAATGCTGGAACGCTTTCGAACACCTACCACGTTGGGAAACATTTTGTTTAGTGATGAAGCACATTTCCACATTGATGGATATGTAAATAAACAGAATATGAGATACTGGTGCCCAAACAACCCAAGAGAACGCCACCAGAAACGTTTACATTGCTTGAAAACCACAGTTTGGTGTGCCATTTCGGCTAGCGGTGTAATTGGGCCCTATTTTTTTAACCAAGGAGATACAGTCACTGCTCCGGTGTATTACCGTATGATAGACGAATTTTTGCTACCGCAATTGCAGCTGTATTCAGGTTACAACAATAGGACACAATTTCAGAAAGACGGTGCCACTCCGCATACAGCTAGAGTGTCGATGGAAAAGTTAAGAACAATTTTTCCAAATAAACTGATCAGCAAGTACGGAGACATCTCATGGCCACCCAGGTCGCCCGACCTCACGCCCTGCGACTTTTTTCTATGGGGTTACCTTAAATTGAAAGTTTATGAGAACAATCCCCGGACAATTCAAGCCCTGCAGGCCAATATTCGCCGTGAAATTCAAAACATTACTCCAGAGCTTTGCCGTCGCGTAATTGCAAATGTAAGGGTTCCACTACAGGAGTGCGTACAAAAAAACGGTCATCATTTAGATGATATAGTGTTTAAAAAATGAAATCCGCATTAATGTAGTACATTTAATTTTAATAAAAATAAATAAAATCCATGTAGTTTTTTTTATGTGAAATTTCAAAGTTGAAAATTTTCCACTGGACACCCTTTACTTATCGAGTTATAAAAATCTGTTGAGACGATGGGATTAAGTCTAGACTGTTGTGTGGCTGGATTAATAAACTGTTATTGCTGATGCGTGTTATTGCTCAGAAGATTTGAAATTGTTTTGAAAAGCTAAATCTAGTCCCGCTTAAAACAAACATAGATGATGCAGTTGTAGTAAAGAACAAATAGAAGCAAGATTGATTGATTTAGAAATAATGATACACGTTAAAATAAATCCAGTAAAACGAGTACCTTCCTAAACATGTATAATTTTGAGTGAGTATATTACTATATCTAACTGATCCTAGAATAAATGAAGTTAATAAGTTTGCTTAACTATGTTTTCTGAAGACTCAGACAATCTGAGAACATTCATTGATGAAGTAAATGACTTCGTCTATAATAGCAATTACATTGTAGAAATATCCTATGAACAGACCTTACGCATAAAGGCATATTGTCATTGAATTGTAGATGAGTTTCAATCATAATATTGTGACGGTATACATCATAAACGTTTTATTTGTCTTATCTCTCGATTATTGCTGCCAGGTGACCGCATGCACCATCGTTAATTTAATAAACCTGCTCCCTGGAGCTTTGTTCATGACTATTCATTGTGCATTCATATTGGGAGTTAAGAGAGGCTATCGCTTCAAACAAACTGTGTGT
Source organism: Athetis lepigone (assembly GCA_033675125.1). Classification (NCBI taxonomy): domain Eukaryota; kingdom Metazoa; phylum Arthropoda; class Insecta; order Lepidoptera; family Noctuidae; genus Athetis; species Athetis lepigone. The sequence continues at coordinate 4,987,760 of CM066234.1, read as the reverse complement.
TACGTGTTTCGTTGTGGAAAACTGTAATTTAAATAGATAACTTTTTACAGAATTTGAAAGTCCCCTACTCTTGGAATTTTCATACTCTTCATTCAGACTGACTAAACATTCAATGAGTTCAAGTTCTAATAAGATACTACATTGCTTTTCATTCGACACTCTAAACGACGCTTGCCAAGGAATGATTACCCAACCCAGCGAGATCAAAAATTTAAATGTTCAGTCCATACGTATTAATGAACACTAATCATCTAAATATACCAACAAGGCCGAATTAATATAAGGATTTGTTGAGTTAAGGAGTCATTAAAACTGTGGAGTAGTTTATAGTGTTATAAATTTTAATTTGCCGGCACATGTGGTGTATGGCATCGGCAATACGTTGATTAAATTATTTATAATGGACTCGTTATTAAACTGGGACTGGACGCAGTTTTGCGAAACGAAAATTCAGTTTTATGAACGAGTTCATGGTTTCCCTTTAGTGAAAAAGCAGAGTTATTGGTTATTGGTTACAGTATCTCGATTATTTAATGTTTTATTAATTATGCTATCATTTCATTCGTGTGTTTTGGGTTCACCTGTATTGCAGACTTATCCCTGTCTATCTCATTTATTATGTGTTTTATAATCTAAGTATTGTTATTTATGTTCTCCAAATATAGCTTAACTTCAGCCATATTTAAATCTTCACCTCACACCTCGACCATCAACTTGGAAACTGCGTTCTACCTATTTGCCAGCAAAACGTGTTTAGCGACAAGTGTGGCTATAAAATGTGGAATATTTACAGGAACATTATTCTGGTTGAGAGTAAGGAGCAAGCATGGCGGCCGGAAGCGGACAAACGGGACAAGAACGCGTTGTTCGCTAAATATAGACTGAATACTATGTAGCGAATGTAGTGATAGCTATCTTATTTTGAGGGTAGGATGAAAATCATAAAAATCATAAAATCATATTTATTTTGTAAATAGGTTATATATATAACACTTTTACACGTCAATATTTTGTTTTTTTATTTATTTTAAGCGAACGATGGGGCCGGTGTTTCGTAGCTGGACTGCTCTGAGAAGAAACATCCGAAACAAACTCAGAGGTCAAAGTCTCTTTTAAAGTCCATACAATCGTATTGGTCAAAAATGTGCGAGAACCATGGAGGTTTATGTCTGAGGCACTCTCTTGATGAGAGGAGGACACAGATTTGAGTGGACCTGTCCAGACAGTGCAAGCATTTGTCAGTAATCGTTTAGCTCAACTAAAAACTAAGGAGCCCAACGTCTTGACGAACAGTACCAAAGTAAGGACATTTGGGTAGGCCGCATTAAATACTCAAACCGTCAGACCGCATATTTAATAAAAAAAAAACCAACGACTTCCAGAGTCCTCACATTCACAAAAAAAAAATGTCACAAAAACATATACACAATACTTTAAAAAGTACATATCAATGTCAAATAGTTATACATAAAAAAAGATTATATACTTTAAAAAGTACACATCAATGTCAAATAGAAATACATAAAAAAGATTATATACTTTAAAAAGTACACATAAATGTCAAAATAATAATTGAAATGTCAAAGAGAAAAGAAATGTAAATAAAGTAAATAATGGCCAATGTATTAATCGAAACAGCTCAAGCATTTGAATCCTCAATGTAATCTTTGACAGAGTAAAAAGCTTTCTGACAAAGTTTACGTTTTATAAATAATTTAAATTTAGTAATGCTAAGTTCTTGAATTTGTCTGGGTAGTTTATTATAAAAGCGTATACATTGACATTTAAACGAGCCACCTATTTTCTTAAGCCTAGTTGAAGGAACTATGTATTTGTCCTTATTTCTTGTATTTATATTATGGATATCACTGTATTTTTTAAACAAATTAATATTTTTATGCGCGTACAACAAATTTTCATATATATATTGGCACGGCACAGTCATAATATTTACCTCTTTAAATTTGTCTCTGAGGGAGTGTCGAGGACTCAGTTTATAAATTGAACGAATAGCCCTTTTTGCAAAACAAATATAGTCTGAATATCGGCTGCATTTCCCCACAATAGAATGCCGTACGACATCAAACTGTGAAAATAGCTAAAGTAAACTAATCGGGCTGTTTCCAAATCAGTTAAACCACGAATTTTTCTGACGGCATATGCTGCAGAGCTAAGTTTCTTAGATAATTTATCTATATGAGGGCCCCACTGAAGTTTAGCATCCAAGGTTATCCCTAAGAATACTGTGGAATCTTCGGGCTTCAATTCCTGTCCCTTTATTAGTACACTGGTTTCTGATTGTCTAACATTTGGTAGCGTGAACTTAACAAGTTTAGTTTTTTTCTCGTTCAGCAGTAGATTATTTACGTTGAACCAGTTGACTATTGACGCGAGTGAACTATTTATGACGTCAACACATAGCTGTTGACGTCTTAGTTTAAATAAAAGTGACGTGTCGTCTGCGAACAACACTATATCATGCTTATCTTTAATAAGATAAGGCAAGTCATTTATATAAATGAGGAACAAGAAAGGGCCAAGAATTGAGCCCTGGGGGACCCCCATTCTCACAACAGATCCAGGTGACCTTTTACCTTTCACATCAACTCTTTGAATCCTATCACTCAGGTACGAAGAGAGAAGATTCAGAGAGGAGGCCCGGATTCCATAGTGGTGTAGCTTCCTGATTAAAGTTTCATGGAGAACGCAATCGAATGCCTTGGACAAGTCGCAAAAAACGCCCAATGCATCGCATTTGTCTTCCCATGCATTATAAATATGTCCTAAAAGTTCAACACCAGCATCAGTTGTTGAACGACCCCTGGTAAATCCAAACTGTTTTTTATGCAAAAGCTCGAGTTTATTAAAATGTATTTGCATTTGATTTAAAATTAGTTTTTCAAAAATTTTACTAAAAGTGGGTAGCACTGAAATTGGTCTATAATTACTGGGGTCAGATGAGCTACCTGATTTAAATAATGGTATTATTTTACTATATTTCATTAAGTGGGCTGCTGTACACTGATTTATTAATACTCTTTAATTTATTAACGTTACATTCAACTGCTCTCGAAAAATGTTGGCATGAAAAAATTGTTTTGGGCGGATCGGATTCTTATTGGAATCAATTAAGTCTAATTTTAAATTCTTGTCTACTGTATACATATTTACTACCGAGAACCCTTGCCTTTTAACTTTTGTCTGAATTGTTACAAAGTTTTTTAAACATTAAATCTCTAATAAAGTATTTTTATAATCATTAACACTTCTTTGAATAGTCAGGTTATCGGTCAATCAGTAAGTATCAAGAAATATACTCTCTTGTAAACCACAAAATATTATGATAAACTTAATTGACTATTTCTGACTCATCATGTTACAACAACCTAAAACGTAATAAATCTAGCAACAAGAGTATCTCAACGGAAGCTTCACATCTCTACATGGTCAGTTATGTTGCCCAGACCATTTGATACAAGCCTCGACCACAACGGAAATCGCTAAGCCATTGACTTTTTCTAGAGCCTAGTGAAAGGCATCTCGACGTTCAACCTCATCAAGGAACATACACTTTAAAAGGGTTAAAAAGTGGTTAAATGGTCAATTTAAGATATTGGATGTCGTTAAAAGGCAGCAATCTTCTGGAATGGATTAGTCTGCCTCTTATAAGTAAATATCTGAGAACTTTTACATGTGTAAGCGTATGTTGAAACCATCTTGTTTAAAGTGCTGCAAAGTTTTCTATAGTGAAGTCTCTACGGATTTTCAATTCTACAGCTTACTAAACATGCACTTGAACAAATTTAACCAACAATTCAAGTAAATTGGACAATACTCAACAAATAAACGGAACAACAAAATCATTAGGGAATCCAAAAGGCAAGCAGGCGTAAAAAATCTCGCATCAAATCCAATTCACCAACAGACACTGTAATCTAAAAGAAATCGAAACGTCGAACGAAAATTGTTCGTACAATGTGTATTGTAATGGCATCACGTACTATAATCGATGCTATTATGACATACACGAGAATTGCACCTAAGTATAATCCAATATTTATACCAAGCGTGATTGTAAGGCGTTGGGATTGGGAATCTTGTACAAATCATTCTCGCATCTCTCTTCCGCTTATTCTTTTTCGGATGGGACAGAAAGGGACGGCGCAACAAGTATTTCGTCTGTTCGTAGGTGTTCGGTCATGTTTGCACACCCTCGCCTCACCGCTCGACAGGTAAATTCGACAAAAGCAGTGGGAGTTTGTGTTTATAATAAGAAATACCTGAACTCAGGTAGAAGTCATTGTACGGGCCCCGTCTAGCGAATAATAGAGTTTTCGGAAATAATACAATGAATAAAGTAATTTATGTCGGCTCGGAATACAATATTTTATGATTTTCGGAAACATTCGGTACCTGTATGGGTTTATGAAGGCGCCTCAACAATTGATGTTTTGGATTTTGTTTCGTCTCGGTTCTCCACCTTGTTTTTGTTTGTTTTACGGGCAATTTGCGATTATAAAGACGTGTCTATCTGTACATCTTGAGTTTATCTCACATTATTCGTAGCAGCAGTAGGTACAGTTAATTGAGTAGTTGACTCATTACTACCACCGATGTTAATCTACGCATCGAATTGTACAATAATGAGTTCATTTACCGCCGTCAACTTATGAATATTTAAGAATCTCACATTTTCGTAGGTGTAAAAAGTCGTGCTTTACGATTCTATTTAATAGCGTGAAGCGAACCTTATCGTGAGTGATACGAACGTTTGTAAGGGAGAAGCGTGCTCTAGCTCTTAAATATTTAATAGTTCCATTAAAACATTAATAAATAAGAACATATTGCACAATACAGAGATCCCAGTATCAACAAACTAGGAAATATTAGAAGGTGTGAAATCGTGTAAAAGTACAAATAGAGCAGAATGCATCGTTACAATCGAATATAACTTTACAGTTTTCATTGAGCCATTATAGGCTTTGAATGTGCACAATAAGATCGACATTTCATTGTGAATCAATAGTGGAAGTAGTGGCAGTATGTTTGCGTGAATAGAATTCAGTGCAGTTGAATATATTGTGCTGCTATTTGAATTCATTGTGGTACTAATACGTGGAATATACTCAATAGAGATCTACCTGAGTTTGGCACCTGCTGTTAACGTGTAGCACAATGTTTGGGCCAATATATGGGACAGGTTGGCTGTTGGCTGTTGGTACAACCGAAGCGCCGCGTGAAGTCGGCATTTCAAGGCAAACAATTAAAGCAAAACGACATCTTTTTGGTCAATCATTATGTGCGTAAGACCACCTAATAGACACCCGTTTCTTTAACAAATATATTCCATGATACACGCCTTCTATAGAAGTCGTGTTTCGCATATTTTAATTCGAAATTAGTTTGAGAATTTTATTGTAGTTGATTATGAAGGTAATGGGCAGCATAAACTTGGACTAACATCAAAACTAAATGTGTCTTCATTTGAAGTAAAATCAGGTACGGAATTAAAATTGTTCGTAAACCGTAGTTAACTAACCTTTATCATACGAATAGACTTAATTATACGTCAGAATTTAACTGACGTGATTATTTATGTTATTATTTTAAATAAGTAAAATTGTTTTTTATTTGTTTAATCTGATAGGTTTTAGTGCATACTCGAGTTTCAGTCGCACTTAAACGCTGATAGTAACTAAAAAAAACAAATAAACCTAATTAAAATCATCCATGAATTAAGGTAAAGTGATGATACCAACATTCATTTCGTAGAATTCTGCCAGAAAAACAGCAAATTATGACTTAGCATCAGTAGGAAAAAAAAATTGCTCAAGTGTAAGGAGTTTTTTACAATACAGCAGGGCAGAGACTGACAGATCATCTGAAACACTACACCTAACTTTCAATGTAAAAGTAAATAGCAATGAAGTTGCTTATGTACTTGTCACTCAGTCACGGAACTACACACAGAATTTAAAAGATAAATATATTGAAGTAAATAGTACAATGGGCTTATCTCGATCACTATCTTTATATGAAGTAATACGAATATAAGATTTAATTACATTACTAAATTCTTGGTATTAGCTGACGTAATATCGTAAACCGGTTTCTTTTGTCACGTAAGGAGATATGAAAGAATCAATATTTAGATATTGTTGTCACGGTTCTAATTTAAATGGGTTAGTAAGATTTTTTTTTTATTAACACTGATATTTCGTTCAAACTTTGAAGTGTTTAAGCATAAACATTTGTAATGAAAAGAAAAATAATTTCGTAGATTGCACCAAAACCAAAGTTAAATTACCAGTAGGAAAAAGCCCATGTGACAGGATAAACAGGAAAATAAACTATCCCGAAAATAGATTAATACTTTCCTGCTTTATTGCCTACCTAATGAGTTTTGTAGGACACAATTTACATCTTTACAGAAAACGCAGCAAAAGTGTAATTTAACACTGTAATAGAATTCTCGTAATTGTACTACAGTATGACGGTTACAATGGTGATAACGTCGAATAAATGCCTCGTGTGCATCCGTAATGAAGTCCTAGGACCGAATTACGTGTCTACCGCATGTTACCCAATCATCGGTCTTATGAGGTAATTTTCCAATCAATCCGTTACTCGTCTGCATTCAAATGTGGAAGGTTTTGTTTCGAAACTCAAAACATCTCGTTTTAATTATCTGTCCTTATGTCTGTTTTAAAATTCGAATCACCTGTTTGAAATTGAACTCGGAACTCACCATCATCTTCTTAGCCTTTTCCCAACATTGTTGGGGTCGGCTTCTAGCCTAACCGGATTCAGCTGGATACCAGTATTTCACGTGAAGCGACTGAGTCTGTGTGAATTTATATTGCCGCCTCATGAAGATCAAATAAAAATATGATGTAATTTATTCTGAATACAGTTCAAAATCACTCACCTCACTTTCAGTCCAATCTATTAGACTGGACTTCTCTTCCAGTAAATTTTCCGAGCTCCGCTTCTCGTCTTCTCCGTCGCCTTCGTCTTTGAAGACCTTGACCTCATCAGTGGAGCCCAGGTCGTCGCCGCCCGAGCTCGCCGCCGAACTCGAATGAGCATGCGGCATCTTCACGAACCCAACGCCCCAACTTCCATTATCCCATCCTCTAATACAACCTATCCACTATCTGTCATCCATGACCACTCACTGAACCGCCATTTTGTCTGTTTCTAAATTCAAACTTCACGGTCCTTCGCGCCTGATTTTGACATTTGTTTGTTCAGTCTAGTGTTATTTTTTTTTATTTTTTACTGCACTTAAAACGTAACTAATTTAGGCGATTGTTTTTTTTACTAAACTAAAATGAGATCACAGATAACTTTTGTCAGGTTAAACTTAAAATGCCTAAGGTTGAGGTGTTCCGTTATATTTTGTGTTGGATTGTATCTGGAAAGAAGAAAAGGCATTATTAGTGTCATGAATTACTTGAACATTAGTTTATTCAAGGTCTAGGTCAAAAATTTTGAAACAAGAAACAGTAAGCTTTTAATTAGGGGTAGATCTTCCACCAACACGTATATTACAGTCAGTGTTATCTTATTTGTACATAGTTAAGGTTGATATCTCTGGTAGACTAAGCGATGGGTTGGCAAGAATCGTGGCTGTACCGTCGTGTGACACATCTTTTGGGTCAAGCTCCTTGTCAAGTGGTCGTCAACAAGCACTCCTGGCTGCGAGCCAAGTGACGCTAAGAAAACTCTCGGGAAATATTGAGTAAGGCACAATTCGCGTAAATATATTGTTTTATATAGGTACTTTACGTTCAAGTACTGCGTGGCAAATGGGCTTAAGATAGCTTTACGTTTCTGTTAAAACTTAAAAGTTTAAACTGAGACCATGCCTTTTGGCCGTTTGTATTGGCTAAAAGTCTCGCACCTTTGGAGGTGCCTGGCCTGATGAGGTCCTACTTCTAGCAAGACTAATAACTACGAAAGTCTATGCATTTATGATGAAGCTAGTAAATTTTATCATTGGCTGTTACTTGGTCCGCTTTTGTGGGCATGTGCAGATGCAGAAAACGTAAATCGATGGGTTCAGAGGGTTTTACTGATGACGTAACAAACAGGCAGTTACTTTCACATATTATAAATTATTGCAGTATAAATTAATAATAAACCTTAAACAAATACCTAACTGCTTCAAAATAAACCTTACTTGCACACTAACTACAGTGACAAGATTTTTGATCATAAATCCTTTTATCAGCTTTATATCTGGAGATACGAAATAAAATATTACTTATATTTATAGCACTATTAAGTATACAATGTATATTATGTACATTCACTATATAACCTCGGAAGTACCGACGTGGTTTTATCAGTGCGATCCGTCGATCACGTTCGTGATTATATTTTAAAACACCTGTGTTTATGTTTATTTCCACTTACATAAACATACGCGACAATGATTTTTAATATTTAAAAAAAAACACACAAAATAAGCTTCCTGAAGCTATTTTCACGTATCGTCCCAATAAATATTTTAACAACAGATTCATCAATATTGGGAATCTGTAAAAATATCATACACTCGTAAGAAGGATTCGTAAAAATGCCGCGCGGGTTTTCTAATCCAAACTTCGAACTTTAGCTCCATGGTTATTTATATATTATAATATAATGGTCATTTTCTACATTATGTAGACGCTAGAATAAGAGTCACTCTGTAAACGAAACGAAGTGTTAAAGATATAAAGTACAACCTTTTTGGGTTACCACTATTTTATTGCAGACAGCAACCTAAAATCATCCATTGCAGTATTTTTTCGCAATACATTTGTCTCAGACGAAAAGATAGTTTTAAGAAATGACGTGGGACTCCAATATTCCAGCTCATAATATTATGTATAATGATCTTTTGACCAGATAGGTTATCTCTAACGTGACTCACGTGTGTATCAGCTTTATCAAGCTGTATGGAAGAGAATTCTCCCAACTTTAGAAATGTTCCCGGTCTAATCTGTCAAGAACACCTTTTGGAGCCTTAACCTAGTAGGTTTTTTCATTATCATCAGCCTGTGTCAGTTCAGTGCTGTGTCATAGATCTCTCAGTCCCAAACCGCGCAATAAAGGCTGCCTATCCACAGAGAATCTTTCGAGCGGGGACTCTATGTGTGATTGTGTTTGCTCAAATGTATTTTTCTAACTACTTCTTCATCTCTGACGGAAACCTTTTTTTTTTTTGGTGAGTGGGAAATCATCCAATGACTGCTCCCGTTCTGGGTGCGACGGGAGGGCGTGTCAGACTCTTACTGACTAAAACCCACTCATGTTCCTTCGATTGCCCTTTATGTTCCAGGGTCACGGTAACTATTATAAACATTCCGCAACTCTGACGGAAACCTGTGGCCCTAGTCTGCTATTACAATCGTGTCTCAATAATCGATTTTTGACGTGCAACGTCAAACTTTTGACACATTTCTCATACAAAGTTGAGAAATATTCGGCCGATGACTGGTCATTGAGGCACGATTGTAATAGCAGACTAGGGTCCCTGAACTTATAATTCCTATAGCTGTTTGAGCATGCGTGGTGATCCAATGCCTTCTCTTTCAAAAAGAACGACTGTTGCGTTTCAGTAGGACAATATTAAACTGGTATTATTAATGCCAATGGGAAGGGACAATTTATTACATGGCCTTTAAGGATCCTAGAATAGTATTGGCTAAAGGTTTCTACCTAAATTATTCACCGACTGTATTAAATCATTATAGTAGCATAATCAATATATTCATAGAAAGAGTTAAGACCCTATTGTTCCTATCCAGCTTCGATTTCATCGAAAAGATTATCATATTATGTGGTTTATGTTCAGTAATTTGCATTTCTAATAATACATTCATGTAATTACTTAATACATGCATATTTATTAAAGACTAATTTAATTCTGATTGATGCATGAAGTCCTTTTGCTACTATATACTACATTTTTAAGATACCACCATAAAAATGAAAATTAATAAATAAACATTACTTAGCACAAACTTTGGCTAACCTGTATTCCAGTCGCCATCTTGCATTTTAATTTGACAGTCGAGTGACAGGTACGCTTAGATTACCTATAAAAAAATTATTAATCTCTTTAATCTCATCTCTCGCAAAAAACAAGACGAAGTTTTAATCAAAATCTTCACACCAGGATGCAATAATGACAATGCGTATGCGTTCCTATGCGGTCGCATTTGTCAGGTATGTAAGGTGTGAGGCGTTATGAATAATGGCGGCGGACACGCCTCGGCTGAGCTATGCATGACAATACACGGGCTTACAAACCAAATAGAAAGAATATATTAGCCTTAGGGTTACAAACCAAATAGAAAGAATATATTAGCCATGTATAATATGACACGCAAGAAAACGATGACAGCTCTTAAATACTTATATTTGTTTATAATTGAGTATGTAAAAAGAAATTGGAGCCCGCCATAGTTGGACTTTTCCAACGGTTTAGAATTTCAAATTCGGTTTTCGAATTCGAATAAATGGCTCTGGCTGGAGACTCGTTGGTTGGTTGATTGCCGCATTGCCGCCATCTTAATTATTAATTAATACAAGATGTATATCTCACCATATAATTTTCACGAAAATTCAAAACAAAATTTAATTAAATTGAATTGCTAAGATAACTAATTATATGGAAGATTAATTTTATACAAGAACGTTAGAATAAGATTTAAGTAAGTATTGAAAAGTTTAATGACCCCGAGGTCACTGGTTATCTATTTAGTGATCTAACTAATTACATTGTAAACTTATTTATGTCACTTAAGTCCTGTTTGTAGCAAATCGTTTCTTTAAATCATATCTTATAATAATAATTATGTTTTGTCATTATCTTTGGAGAAAATATTTTCTAGGAGACATTGTAGTTTTATCTCCAATAATCTCCATACAAATGTACACACTTACATACATTTAAATAAGAATACCTAAATCACTGTTATTGTGAATACTATTCAGTGCGAGTATATTGCATCAGTACAATATTATTTCATAAATATCGTATTGTTTATTTATATTTTATCAGTAAGTACCTACCTGAACCAATTTTTTTTATCGCTCCACATGACATTCGCACAGATAATGGCAGATTTTGTGTTATCATGATATTTCTGTATTTTTTCAAAGCAGGAACCAAAATGTTTGATCCATTTTGGTTGGTACTATAGATTGGCTTTTACGAAATTGGTAACCAAGGAAATAAATATATGCCCTGGAGGAAGAACCTTGTGGAATGTGACTGCCCATTTCTAGTTAGTTAGTACAGGACTTGATATACCATCAAAGTCTCAAAAACTTAAATAAAAGACTAAACTACTAGGTATCACCCCTTATGGTGGAGGTGAGAGACTCATCATCATCAGTTCATTTACTGCATGGTATACTGGTATAGGCCTCTCTCTTTGTACCAACCTTCATGCTCTTGCTCCGGTTTCATCCAGATTATAACCGTTTTGGTAACTCGGTCCTCCTTCGGTCCTTGTCACCGATCCACCATCCACTAATTTTCTGTCCTTGGTCTATAACCAGAATTCTCCCCTTTAGTCAACTGCCTTGCCACATGTCCACCCAATGAAGAACCAAGATGATAACTCAACTTTAGACATCCATTACTCGTTTGTTAAAGACCAGGTCTTAAGTCTGCTATTTCGATCGTGTCTCAAAGACAAGTCATTGACGGATATTTGACTATTTTGACAGTTATTGTATGGGAAATGTGTAAACGTTTGACTTTACTCGTCAAAAATCGATCATTGAATCTAATGCAATACTGACTTGATCCCCAGATCTTGGTAAAAGTTATGGCTCTTTGATTACAAAAGCAATTTTGATGAAAAGGACCACAAATACGAAAATATCGCCAACACAGATGTGTTACCACTGAACTAAATATTATATTAATGAACTAAATCATTTATTCTACAATTAGCCTCACATAAGAAGTAGCAGATAAAAATAAACACAAAAATATGATCTATGTCCGTGTAACTAAGATGTATTGCGATTTAAAAATACCAACGACCGACAGATTTCTGTTCGCAGAGTCTCCCGTAATTCGGTTTACATTTACTGTGTGTTTACTGGGTTTCCTGCTTTTCTGACTAGTTTTTACGTCGAAAGTTTATTCAAATCTATTCAGTTCATCTTAGGATTCTAGATCAAATACGCGAACTACTAACTATTCAATTTTATTCAAATATTCTGCGTTTATCGCGTTTAAGTATACGCTACACTTAAAGAGAAACTGCCTACGATATTATTTTTTATCTTAAAATTTTAATTGTACTACACATATTTTAGATGGTTAAGGTCGACTTGACAAAAATATTTTAGTTACAATTTTATCTTTGGAACGGCTTCAAAGACATTTTTAGACGCTTAAATGTTTTTTAACGCTAATTATGATAAGTTATCTTTGTTTCTTGGCAACCCGATTAATTAATTAGTGCAGATAAGCAAATAAACTAAAATATTTTTGTTTTTAATACTTCGTAATATCATCTCGGGGTTTCTTGGTGATGTTTTGTCTTTTGCTTATTATCTTGCTAGCTATAACCCCGTGGTTTTACCCGAGTTTCGTTACGTTTTTATTAATTACTGCTACGGTGCCGTGGGTTGTATTGTAGCGTGATGTTACATAGCTTAAGTGTGTATATGTCACCGAAAAATAACAAGATCCGTAAGTTTATCAATCTACTAGGAAGTTTATAAACTTCCGTAGGATTCTAAACGGGAGATAAATTGATAATAAATAATAATATAAAAAATTAATAATATTCAATATTTTACGTCCACATTTTCGTAAATTTATCAATTTCCGACGTCATACGGTAAATTTATAAACTAACGGATAACTATTCGTAAGATTTTATATGGTTCGACCAATCACAGAAACTCTTCTAAAATATAAAACATTGCAATTTATCTCCCGTTTAGAATCCTACGAAAGTTTATAAACTTCCTAGTAGATTGATAAACATACGGATCTTGTTATTTTGCGGTGACATATACATTTCCCATGAATCAGTCTAAAATCAGTCTACCTTAAGTTTCATTACCAGGACACTTCTCAAGTAAGGGTAGAAAAGAGATGACTATCTATTCTGCATAGCTCCATTTCATTCTTACACTGTAACAATAATGTATGGCCAATAAAGCCACAATTAATTTTCTTAGATAAATGATTAATTACTGTAAAAAAAAACACATTTAGACAAGTTAAAATGATTTCTTTCTTGTACCGTTTTTTTTTTTGGGGAGCGGGAAATCATCAAATTACTGCTGCCTCCTGGGTGCGGCGGGAGGGCGTGTCAGACTTTTACTGACTAACCCACTCATGTTCCTTAGGCTGTCCTTCATGTTCCGGAGTCACGGTAACTGTTATAAACATTCCGCAACCCCGGCAGGCGTTGGCCCTGTTGGGCCCCTTCCCGTGCTGACTTCTCTTTTTTCTAGTACCGTTCCACTCGATAAAATTGGCATTTTTGTGACACATTTTATCGTACTTAGTTATTTTCTATCAGTCAGTCAGTTGCCATGCTGTTTGTCAAGACAGACTGACAGACTCGTGGAGAATATGATTGATAAGCTATTTTACAATTTTTTTTTTTCAAAACCATTCAGTAGGTTTTGCTTGAAGAGTAACTAACATCTATACATACAAACATTCGCGTTTACAATATTAGTAAGGAAGTAAAATTAACGAATTATGTTTACACACGAAATTATTAGTTTTTCTAGACGTTCCGTCATTATTCAATTTGCTTTATCAATGCCGAACAAATCCTACCTCACACTCACGTCCTTATTACAATGGCATAGAGTTCAAAATTGGTGAATTTTGAAGTGTGCACAAAGTTTGCTTATCTGATGAAAGAAGATTAATTAAATCATGAAGAAGTGTTTTAGAAATTACCTTATTCTATAAAAAAGTTAATTCGCTGAGGAGCGGACTAATAACAGGTATATTAATTTAATACCTTATACCTATTTAAATACAGGTATCATTGGTTGGGAGCATTGCCTCTTAAGCAACTAAGCATTGAGCATTAAATTTTAACCATAGTTTAATTAGATATTTTACATCATTAACTAATAAAATTTATCAAAATTTTTGCCCTTAATTACGAAAAATAAGTGTTTCAAACGGGAATACTGTAACTACTATAACTAAAATGTTACAAACAAAAGATAAAAAAAATCGAAATACAAACAATAGAGATTGGAAAAAGTCTGTCAATAAAGATTAAAACATTTTTAAAATCAGAACATTACACATCTGGTCATTTGATGACGTCAGACGCCGACTTTTGCCAATGAAGGCGTTACAATAGCGGGCCATCCACTAACGTTCATTCCTGCCGGAATGTACAATCCTTACAGAATGAACGCCAGTGGATTTGCAACAACGAGAAAGAATGACGGTATTAAAATCCCACCATCCATCCCGTCGCGACAATCCTTACGGAATGAAAACCAGTGGATTTGCAAGAGCAAGAAAGAATGACGGTATTAAAATCCCGCCACCCGTACCGTCGCGACAATCCTTACGGAATGAACACCAGTGGATTTGCAAGAGCAAGAAAGAACGACGGTATAAAACCTCGCTACCAGTCCTGTCGCTACTGGCGCGACGCGCGCTGTGATCAAGTTAGTGTCTGTTTATAAATATAAATATGTTCTGCCTAAGTGTAGGGCCTGAGTGCCCGCTCAAATCGAGCGTCTAGCAGGGCGGGGCGTGCGGCGTCCATATCAAACAGATGCATTTACACGTAGGTGTCCTGAGTGGCGACCTAGTGGCGCGAGAACAACTTGCACGCAACGCTGCACGCTCCGCTCAACGCTCCGCTGAAAGCTCTTCACTCAGTTCGTACACTAAGGCATTTTGATGCAGGGTGATGCAGAGACAAATCATGGTAGATGCAAAAAATAATACCAAAATTAAATATATATATTTACATAATATAGTAGTATATATATAAATACATATAGGTACACTCACATAAACATAAAGATAAATATAAACATAATTGTTGCAAAATGAAAATAATCCATAAAGATTATTCAAAATGACGAGCATTCCTTTCAAATGACAACAATCTTCATAAAATCGGAGGATTGTCACCATCCACACACGCGCAATCCCTCGGTATGGCTGACAAGATGCAAAGTGACAGGAATGTACACAAACGTGTGGATGGTCACTGAAGGATTGTTTTTCCTGCCGGACTGGCGTGTCGTGATAAAGCGAGGGGAAAGAACGAAGGATTGTGGTTTAGTTAGTGGCTTCAACGGTTTTATTTTATCCCGTCGCATTTCTGTACGGATTGAACGACGGGACAAGCCTGAAGGAATGAACGTTAGTGGATGGCCCGCTAATGTCTTCCGTCTTCGCTTAGCAAAATGGATATTATTAAGTACTATAATAAAATTAAAAACCCAGTAACTTGGCGAAGCCAGAAAATTTGACCAGTCTAACCAAAGGGTACCCCTTTGGTTAGACTGGCCAAACTTTCTGGCTTCTGAAGACCCGTAACGAATGTCAAAGTTCTACGAATAACATCCGGGACCAACGGACTTGAAAAAAGTCATATTGGCACTTACCACCCACAACCTATTGATAAGAAGCGGCTTTAACCATAGGGCCATCATCACACCACTTTCGTCGGGTTGCGGAATGTTTATAATAGTTACCGTGACCCCGGAACATAAAGGGCAACCGAAAGAACATGAGTGGGTTTTAGTCAGTAAAAGTCTGACACGCCCTCCCGCCGCACCCAGGACGGGAGCAGTCATTTGGTGATTTCTCACTACTCCCCAAAAAAAAAATAGGAATTGATTGACGAAAACCCTACCGTGTTAACACCATACCATTTTCTAGCTTAGCAAAATGAATTTGAATTTGTATGACCAAGAAAATGTATTACATATTTCCTTATGCGCACTATGAGCTGGCCTGTGACATTGTACGCACAAAAGACTGTCAACAATCGAAACATATCTACATAAGCCATAATGTTTGCATTGTATCTCGTACTAATGAATGCGAGTCCGATATCGATTATAGTACCGCGGTATCAACCCGAGAATCGATTAGAATCGCTACGGAATATATGAATTTTTCATTAAGTATCAAGTAATTGGTTAAAACATGTTTGTGTTATGTATTAGGTACGGTAGATTGATTGGTTAGCAAAAAACGGTTTTATTTAACTTGCCGGCGAAGTTGTTCGGTTGAATAAATCTATGGTTTCCGATTGGAGGAGGTTGGCTTGGAAAATGATAACAATATAGTAAGTAATAATTGTATAGTAAGTCCTAGCTTTAAGTCTCGCAAGCTCTTATTCAAAATCGAATCCCCAATTTTAGTGAATTTGCAGCTATGTATGAGGTAACAAATTAGTGGACAAATGGACAAAATTGCTTCTGCAGTTCAATTTTATTATTATACTAGCTGATCTGAATCGTGATTTTGTTACGAGTCAGTACGATTATAATATTTTTTTTACCAACTGTCACGACCAGGACTTGCCTAGCTACTTTAGCTGCTGAGTCACTGTTCTGTTTGACTATGACCAGCGCCATTTTTTTCTTGAATAACGAATGTAGACATCGCATTACTCATCTGAATTAAAATCATACTTTGATCATTGTTGTTTGTAGACAGAATAGTTTACGTAAACGTACAAAAAATAGACAAAAATATGGCGTTTGATAAATTATTTATTTACTAGTTAAACGTTTCTTTGTGTCAGTGCTACTCCGCCTCCGTAGATCGGAGCTGTTTTGATAAACGTGCAATATTTAAACGCAAAAGAAATTCTTCAAATCGGACCAGTAGTGTTTGAGATTAAGGCGTCTGTACTTAACCGTACAAAATCCTCTGCCTTTCGACGACCAACCTACAGCCGGCTGTCGGGCTACTAGTGTCTTTTTATTGTGTCTTGAATCACGTGTGTACGAAGCTTTAAAAGACAGGTTTTGCGATTCTATTCACAGGGAGTGACTCTCTTTTAAACCTTCACAGCCCAGTTACAAAGTAAAACGATACCCTTATGGTAGTAATGGTAGTATGGGATCTGGAGGCAACAGTCCTTGCACACACGTACGAGTGGCGCGTGGAAGTGCAACGCCGGGGTGAAGTCCCGATGCCGCGGGTTATCGCGGCACGGCTCACGGAGCTCCGGCGAGATCTCATGGCGGAATGGAGACAACGACTGTCGCAACCTAGTGCTGGGCACGCCGTTATAGCGGCGGTAAGACCCTTCTTTGAGGAGTGGCTGGAGAGGCGTCATGGCACTCTCACGTTTCGCTTGACACAGGTCCTCACCGGACATGGTCAGTTCGGGAGGTTCCTGTGTCGGATTCGGGCGGAAGCGACGCCTGGGTGTCACCACTGCAGCAACGGTCGCCTGGAGGACACGGTCGAGCACACAGTTGAGGTGTGCCGCGCATGGGCGGAGCATCGACGTGTCCTCGTAGAGGCGATCGGCGGCGGTGACCTCTCGCGCCCGGCGCTGGTTCAGGCCATGCTTCGGGGCGAGACGGAATGGGATGCCGTCGCCTCCTTCTGCGAAGCAGTTATGCTAGTGAAGGAGGCGGCGGCGCGCGAGAGGCAACGACGAGCCTCTCGCCCCGGGCTAAGACCCAGGCGAAGACGTCGAGAGTCGCAAGACGACTACCGGCCACCGTAGGCGCGGTTCTGCGGATGGCGAGCGATGGGTAACTCGCCGCCCGGCTAGGACCAGGACCGCGTAGACGGCGCGTTTTGTTCCACGCGCGCCTCAAAGAGAAGGAGTCAGCACAGGAAGGGGCCCAACAGGGCCAACGCCTGCCGGGGTTGCGGAATGTTTATAATAGTTACCGTGACCCTGGAACATAAAGGGCAATCGAAGGAACATGAGTGGGTTTTAGTCAGTAAGAGTCTGACACGCCCTCCCGTCGCACCCAGGACGGGAGCAGTCATTGGATGATTTCCCACTCACCAAAAAAAAAAATGGTAGTAAATAAATAATAAAAATATCACATTTATTCGCGGGCTTTATTTATTCTGTGTCACTATGGACATCTCAGTTTAACAATTATGTGACGGGCGGCGACAATAATATTGCTTTTTCAATCCAATCAAAGAAATAAAAATCTCCACAACTTTATTACATTAGTCTACACCAGTCTTTCCCAAAGTGGGCGATAACGCCCCCTTGTGGGCGCTGCAGGTCTCAAGGGGGGCGGTAAGAGACCCAGAAAGAAAATAGGGGCGTTGTGTAGAGGCCGGCTAGGAGGCCTCTTAGACAACAAAAATTTAATTTGCAGTTATAGTGTTTTTTTTTTTAAATACTTACGTGAAAAAATGGGGGCGCTAAAAAAATGTTTATTCTCAAAGTGGGCAGTAGACAAAATAAGTTTGGGAACCACTGGTCTACACTCATTGGTGGTTTAACTTTCTCAAAACAAATTCAATAAAACCCTAAACTTTCCAATCCTAAACCGAAATCCAATTTTAAGAGCAAACACTAAAAATTAAACAACAGTGAGGAATATTAAGAATAGGTATAAACCGTGGCTATAAAACAACAACAAATGTAATTTCTACAAAGGCTTGTCAGTAAATAGGATATAACTTGCGTTGTAAACGGATGGTTAACAGTTTAAGTCAGAATGGCGACTCGGTTTTTGTAATGGGATCCTGTTTAGGTATCGTTTTTATGGCGTCTTTTACGATTTTGCTATGTGAAACCATCTTGCGAGGCGCGGTTGAATTTTGTGTTAGTGTTTTTTTTTTTGAAATTACGTATTATTATGTCATTTTGCTATTTTTTTACTTTCATTTTTGTTTAGGCTGATATGGCGAAGGTGTGCAGAAAATTGTTAACCGACTTCAAAAAAGGAGGAGGTTCTCAATTCGTCTGTATGTTTTTTTTTTTTTTTTTTTTTTTTGTATGTTTGTTACGCGATATCTCCGTCAATTGTAAACGGATTTTGATGGTTCTTTTTTTGTTTGATAAGTCATGATTCAGGGGTGGTCCCATATAAATTTTGTGGCGATCGGTTCAGTGGTTCTCGAAAAATTCACCAAGAACAAAAAAAAAATGACGAAATATTCATAGACGATGTGTGTTTTTTCTTCAAGTTTCTATATCTACATTGGGAGTCGACACTAAAAAGTAATAAATAAAACTTTTTTTCAAAAAAATAATAACCGCCTTCAAAAACTAAAAACCCAAAAATAACTAAAATTTCGGAAGTCGGTGGCTTCTGTTCTGCCAGTCAATTTGTGTTGCCACCGACTTCCGAAATTTTAGTTATTTTTGGGTTTTTAGTTTTTGAAGGCGGTTATTATTTTTTTGAAAAAAAGTTTTATGAAAAAAGTGAAGGATTTTTTTAAAAATGAAAGACTTTTTTATATTTCACTATGTGAAACCATCTTGCGATTTTTTTAGTTGTGCTAGTTTTAGTTGTGCTAGTTTTAGTTTTGATTAGATACTTCTAGTTTTGTTTAGACTACTATTTTCGAATTACTTACTTATCTTTTTATTTAGATAAGTTTCCTTAAAATGGAGTGCTAAAATCATTAAATTAAAAATAAATAACTAAGAACGTTGTACGATTTAAAGTGGCTAGTTTATTTATTGTAATCGTTATTTTAACTCATGATTTTGGTCATTCTTCCGCTCCCGTAGATCATGGCATCTGCATGATGTGATGTAGCCGTCCTTTATAAATAAAATAGGCTTCTAGAATTTTACATTTCGTACCAGTTTTTCCGAGATCAACAAACTTAGCTAAACAAATATTAAAACTAGCTAGCTACGTTATAGTATTTTAAATAATTTAAATTTTAAACGACTAGTTTTGTTACATATTCAAAAATGACAACAAGCAAAAACAAAACATAACATTTATTTCGATAACTTTGAACAGTTTGAACGTTAATTATAAAAGGCGCTAAACGATAAAATAATAGTAAAAGCAATTAGGAAAAAAAAACAAAAAAGTATGAAACGAAAACATGACGTTTTTAAAATATAATATAATATGCTATTAAGTCGTAAAAATCCCACAATTTAATTGACATCAAAGAAAACTGGTTTGGTTACAATTGGGCGGTTTTAGTAGCCATTAGACACACAACATGTACATTGTATTATGTACATTACTTACGTCGTACATAAGTAAGTATTATTTTAAATACTAGCCGTTGTCCGTGGTTTTATCCGCGTATTTGGTCCTCCAGTTAATGAATGAACCAGGTGTTTATCCAGAGAACTAGACTATTTCTAAAAAAATCGTTTGCAAAAGAATTATTTCAATTCAATTAGACCAGAGACATATAAAACAAAAATGACTTAACTGTAGATTCATAAAATAAATACTAGTTTTTTTGTGTGATTTGCGCTAAAAATGGTGTGTTACAGCTTTACAGCGAACCTTTGCTAACTAAATCTAGGTTCATATTACTCACGACTTGAGTACGTTTTATAAATCTTATAAGCATGAGTTTATTCCAGATATTCACAAGCATGTAGCTCATTCGAGATTCCATACGAACCATTAGCATATAAACACAATTACAATATCACAGTCCCTGAATGTGTTAAAAAAATCCTTTAACGAAAATTAACATACCAAACGGTTAATCAACCAATAAAGGCTTATCTTACAGGATCAAAGAACTCAAAACTACCCTACCTCACAACTTTTAATATGCGTTAGCTTCCACTGTTTTAAGTGTAAGAAAACCTTAAAACTAAGAGTGAATAAACTACAGAGTCAAAACTTTTAATCTTCATAAAATCATAGTATTCTTTAAAAAATCAGACTACTGTGTCGCATTTTAATGACAACTTAGCTAGTAGCATTTGACATAATAGTAAGTAGCATTATTTTGACATGATAAGTTAAAATATTTTACAATAAAAAACTATAACTATTCGCTGTTACGGTTGTTGTTTATTTTTTCATACATTCTCTTAGCTTTTACATAAGACAAAAATTACACAACCCTAAAAAAATACGTTTTAATTACAATTTACACGCGGTTGCCGATAGGTTCCGCTTGGAAACTTACCAACCCAAACCAACAACTGTTTTTTGGTCTAATTGTCATACAACATGATTGTGTATGACTTAAACGAATTAAACGACTTTATTTTTATAAATAGGTAAAAAATTACATTTTTACACGTCATTTTTTAATATTTTAATCTAACGATGGGGCCGGTGTTTCCTAGCTGGACTTCTCTGAGAAAAAAACATCCGAAACAAACTCAGAGTGTGAACTACAAAGATCGAAAAAAGTCTCTGGTCGATCTCTACTCTATGTCCTCCAGCCGCGTAAGTCCAAGACGTGTTTCAAAGTAGTTAATATGTAAATATTGCAACGCATACTAACAATGTGTTCGAGCATTGAAACTCAGATGTGTTTATGAATATTTCTTTTGAAATTATTATGATTACTTTCGTTGTAACTACGTAAATGCTTGAGTGTTGAATAGTTCTGTTTAGCTGTTGGAATCTTGCTGCTAAAAGGGTTTTTTCTCTTATTATCATAATTAGCTGTTCCTCGCGGTTTCACACATATTTAGTTACTACTCCGCTTGCGTAGTTCGTAGCGTGGTGTTATACAGCCTTCATCGATAAATGGGCTATCCAAAATAAAAGGAATTTATCAATTAGGACCAGTAGTTCCAGAGATGAGTGCGTTCAACCAAACAGCTCTGCAGCTTTATATTAAGTATAGATTTCTTATTGCTAAATGGTTAGTACAATATGTTTTTATAGTTCTGTAAGTAATCACGAACAAAAAAGCGTTAGGTACATCAATTTTTATTTAGGTTATTCCTTTACTATTTTATGCACATTTGTTAAAAAGATCTCTTTTATCTTTGTCATCATAATTTGAAGTCTGATTTTAAGTGTCGTCTAATATTAGTATAAAATATAGAATATTTCATCTCCAAAGTATTACTACTTAATACCAAGAAAATATGCAAGTTTATTATTAGTCTGTTTGTCACTAGTACGTCAGACAACAAATTAATGAGTTCGAGAGACGCGACGTCCCGCAGATGCGATCTTGCGATTTGTTGAGTAATTGTAAGACTAATCGCATTCATATGTCTTTCATACATTCAATTAGTCGGGACCTATTTTATGTAGATGACCGTGTTCTTCAATGGGAGCTGCGAAATGTCTACGCAATAATACATTGCATAAATAAAATAAAATAGACGTAAGTTTAAAAATACAGTACAACAGATAATATATTTATTCAAAATTCAAACGTCACGTATTATTACGAGTACATTATTGATGATTTATAATAATAAAAAAAACTACAAATGTGACCCATAATTCGTAAAACAAAAATAAATTACCAAGATAACAACACATGCTAATCAAAACTCCATTTTTAAAAGCCCGCGGACCGAGGAACATGTGTTTTTTTTTTAAGAAAGCATTGACACAGGCATGCGTTTAGTATCGCGTTACAAATTCGTCACATTCTTTGCTCCTTGTCTCTGACTCGCCGCCATTTTGTTGTGACCTCTACGCCATAGAGTCACGTGCGGTGACAGATGTCAGTTAAAAATGGTCGTATGCAGCCCTAATTTCATATGAATACGGTAGCATGTGTCAGTGTCGGGTTACAACGATGGGTCACGTACAAATGATTATTAAAAAAAATAGTGGGCACTGTTTAGCTGAGTTGAAGGATCATCGCTGGACGCTTATAGAATTTAGCTTGCACTGTTTCGGCTGCTGAGTTGCGCCCAGTACGGTCGAAACAGGAATTTCATTTTAATAATAATATTTTTGATGGATGTTTCAGCCAATCGGATGATCAGGTGTTCCGGTTTTTTTTTAAATAATGAGTTTTAAACATCGTATAGTCAGAATGAAACATATTTTAATTATTTTGCACTGCGAGACTGAACAGTTTTTCATTCTGACTATACAAAATTAGTTTAAAAAATAATCACTCGAAACACTTATCAAGAATATTAATAATAACAAAATTCCTGTTTCGACCGGACCGGGCGAATCTTAGTGGCCGAAACGCGCACTAAGCCAAGAAATTATCCATGCGTTGAGCGTCCATGCAAAGACTACTAACGCACACATTACCCAAGACGCGGTGGGAACAGAAATAATTTCTTTGAACTTTTCATTAAATAAAATCATAAAAACTACAGGAAATGTTATCTTTGATTCTGTCAGTGCGCAATAAAAAATCTGATATTTGATACGTAACGGGAGGTCGTAAAACTGTTACACAAGTTATTAGTGAAGTAAATCGAAGTAATCACTGTGTGTGACGGTGACGATTATAAAAACTTAAAAACATTGTAGGAACATTAATTGCAAATATTTTTTGTGCTTGGCTTGAGGCTTGAGTTTCGTCTATTTCGGTCGAAAAAAAGTTCCATATTTAAATAATTATATTTATGAGGTTTGTTTTGGACACCTTTTATACCCATTTGGTACATTTTTGAAGCATTGCAATATAGATTGTTTACGTAAAACTTATTTATTACTTTCAGGCATTTTAGGCTCCACAAACATAGCTGTATTAACATCCCGGATGACTAAGATTATAATAGAACCTACGCATCAAATTAAGAACCTCATCCTTTACATTTTGCCAGTTAAAACCTCCATTACAATAATACCCGTACAATTGCTTCAAAAAAACTCAAGTGATGTTTATTAAATAATTCCATAGTGCGAAGTAGAACCGGTCACACATTTTTATTTACATACCTAAGTGTGGGTTTACAATAGCGATTATTTAATTAGGCGTACACTCATCGTCACGGCTTTACACATCCACCATTTGCCTTAATCGTTTACTTGTGAGAAAAGCGTGTTACTTCAAATGTTGCGTTGAGAACTAATTTTTGTTGTGATAATTGGGTTATTAAAAATAACGATGCTGTAGTTATCGGTGCTGGACCATGGATAATGATAATTTGAAATCTGTGATAAGAGCGACAAGAAACTCAAAGCGTACTGAGCATGTACTGAGCTTGTACTTTGGTTTAGCTATACTGTCTCATTTTCGCTGTTGTAGTTTCAGAGGCTTAGTGAGTCTTTCGGCCGCTCCTTTTCGCCCGGTCCGGTCGAAACAGGAATTTCATTAGTATTATTAATTTTAAGTAGTATTTCGGATGACAAGTACTTTTTAAGGTAATTTTGCAGTCAGAAATTCAGAATGTTAAATCTTTTCATTCCATTAACTTTATTTTTAACCGACTTCAAAAAAAGGAGGAGGTTCAGTAATGTGCGAGTAATGTGTGATCTGCAGGTTTTTATAAACAAAAGGCCCTGCGCAGACGACAGACTATCCGTGGCGCACTTTTTAGTCTGTGAAAATAGAACCTATGCAATTATATGCAGTAACGCACACGACGCGCAAAAAGTCTTAGTTCTCTTAGTTCAAACTTTTTGTGCGCCGCAGACTCGATCGCACAAAAAGTGTGCCGTCTGCGCAGGGCCAAAAGTGTTAACAAAAAAAAAGTAAAACCTGCCTACCTGTAAGTATGAACCTGCTATTAATGTAACCAGACGCTTTATTTCTATTTACACCAACAGTTACCTACACTTTCCAATAATACCTAAAGTCCCACGACCGCCTACGCCGCTCACAGGCACCGCCTTTGACCATTGGTGGTCCAACCTCCTCCGAAACTATAAGGGCCATATCTCATTAGGACTAGTGGCCGAAAACTCCAACGTCACTTAATTTTAAGACTCTCTTAAATCTGTTGCTGTCTTTGTCAGCCAAAGGGATATAGGTTTCGCCACTCGTATGGGTAGTGTGTCTAGGTGTCATATGGTGATTTCACCAAGTGACATCCGCCATACATTATGTAGGTGGTAATTTTCGAGACTTGGTGTTTTAATGAAATATTGCCGAAGGTGCCTCCCTTATAGTTTTGCTACCTATGTCTATCTCTCTGTCTGTCCGCGGGTCAGCCTCCTTAGACAAGAGGCATTGTAAAGAATAAAATAGATGGTGAAATGTATGGGGATGTCAAATTACTTAGTGTAAGCTTATGTCAATACCATACATTCAACAATCTGTTACATTCTGCAATGCCACTTGTCTAGTTACCGCTCTACCCAGTTAAATGTGACAGCTGTCATTAATGTCAAATGTCACAATACTGCCACGTGAAAATGACCCTTGCTGCCGATTTTGTTGTTTAATCTGTGGTATGGTTTTCACTGAACTGGCCTGTGGTCGACAAACAAGATTTAAGGGCTATAATATGGGGCAAGTTTGGAAAAATAAATGAACGGTACTAAGCAGGAGTTACAGCTAGGCAATATGCCTGTCATTGCCGCACCAACGTCAAAAACGATAGTTGGATAGACAGAGAACAGCTAAGCCAGTTCGTGCTTAATAACGATTATTTAATACTGAGCTCAAGGCTTCATTTTGCTTGGAAAGTTAATTCAGAAACAATAAAATAAGCACTTACTTAAGTACTTGGAATTAATAAAGTAATTAAATATTATTTTTAATACTTAGGTAGGGTCTTTAAAGTTTTCAATTACAGTTTTATTGCTTTATTAAGTAACCAATACAAAAATTGTCATTTCCAGGTACTAAAATAACGTTATAAATGCAACCAGTAATATAGTCATTAAATATAAATGAAAACATTATTTTTAACTACAACTTGATAACTATAATTTTGACATTAAAACTATTGATAATGGGATTTTATGTAATAAATACGTTATAAAGCCTAATTACGCGAATAAATAATTAATTGTTCTATCTTTGGCAATTAAATTAATGAAAGCTATTAAAAAATAATTCGAATCGTTAAACTAAACTACTTAATTTGTTAAAATAAATGTGAAGTCCCAATTATGACATTATTTCATTTATATTAACTGGTCTCTTAGAAAAAAATTAGGAGAACATTTACTAAATATATATATATATATATATATATATATATTGGTGCCGATTTCCTATTCACAAACTAACGTAAATTTAAGTTAAGTGCATCTTTCTCTTTCCATTTTTTTAAAAAAAGGACAGAAGATAAAATATTGGTCAAATCTTACCTGTCAAATTTAGGCACTTCATAGATAATTTAGACGCGATTTAAAAACATGGCATCTAAATATACGTCAATGTTCTACAGGCGCTGTCGAATTTGACAGGATTAAACTAAAATGTATCTTCTGTAAGAACCGGAAAGAGAAAGATGCATTTAACTTAAATTAAGTTAAATTTGAGAACAAGAGCATCAGCAACATTAACTGTTGACAGTGTTGACCTAGTGAATTGCGTAAAACTGCATAATCTAATAAATTGGAAACCTTCAGTTTTATATTTCTTAGTAAGAATATTGTATCAAGGGATAAAATAACACCAATGTCATCAAAAGTCACTGTTGACGTTTTTAACCCTGCAATGCTAACAGCTATTTTTTCATGGCATTAAAAATAGAACTGCTAAAGTTTATTTTTAAACTGATTCATAGTAAAAAATGTTTTTTCTATAAAAACCAAATATTAGAACAAAGGGTAATAAATAATAACACATAAAAATTAATGGTGTCCCGTGAAACAATGGCAGCCATTTTCACTTTTTTGTTCCGTCCTTGTAGACCGTTAAGTCTTAGGCAGGTAGGACTCGCCTTGAATGAAGCCTTGTTTGGACTCTTTAGTGCCCTCACTACATAATTGTAAGTCGAATTATTGCAACATTTAATGACGATTGTGTCGACCAATTTTAGATCAAAGAACTTGTTCTAATTAAGAATGTATTGCATTTCAAGTTTTAAACCTGATTTTATTTTGTAGGAAAACACGTAACCCTCTTTCTAGAATTATTATTCTTAGATTCTTATAATAATTTATCATTTCGAATGAGTACCTACATCTAGTATCTATGCAAATAAAATCATAATAATATCTGTAATAGACATAGTCTCAGGACGGGAGAAGTCATTTGATGATTTTCAATTCCAACACACCAAAAAAAACCTTTTTTTATACTTTATTTTAAACTTTATTTGAAGGTTGTAAAATATATTTAAATATATATAATTGTATAAATATTTTCTCTATAAAAGCCTAAAAACACGAATTGGCGTAACTATTTTAGGGTTTAAACATCATGCAAATACTACCGACTAAATACCTAGGTACCAATTTTCAAGTCTTGTCAGTCTATACGCTGTACATTATCTTACCTTCTATTTGCATCATCATCATTCAAGTTCCCGAAACGGCATTCCCAGCTAGCAATAAAAGAAAGACCTAATTAAGTCCTCTCAATTCCCAAATCCAGAATTCGCCAGCCCCGCCAATTTACACCACATTTGTTCTTAAACCCAGTAGCAGCCAGCCAATTACCGTGCTTCTCAAGCCAGAACCTTCACAGACACCCAGAGGTAACCCGACCGAATGTAAAACATTTTTATTACATTCGTTAGGCCTCAAGAACACGTCTCTTAAAATTGGCTGTCGTAAAAACGCTAAACAGCATTTCGCCTTCGGCAACGCTTCGTTTCGTTTTTGTTTTGATGAATCGTTTTGTAATTAAATTATTTATCTGGTGTATTGTTGTAGAATTAATTATTGGTAAGCAGGTGTATATGTAGTTTTTTTTTTTGGAACATAAAAAGCTTATAAAGTTCTCTCAGCCTTTCTGTTTTAGGTCAATCCGGACGCACTTGTCCCTACGTTATTCCCGACCATAGCAACTCTCCGATAGTAAGAATCTCAATTCAACTGTCTTGAATCTAACAACGAAATTAATCAGAAAAGAACAGCAAACTTTCCAGAGGAATGACAAACAAATTACCACTTCCATGAAAAGAGTGTCACAAAATAGTTGACTAAAAAATCTTAAAAGGCGAAGATAATCCTTATTTACTTCTTAACAGACGCCGCTCACGCTATAATTA
The DNA here is from genome assembly GCA_033675125.1 of Athetis lepigone. NCBI lineage: Eukaryota > Metazoa > Arthropoda > Insecta > Lepidoptera > Noctuidae > Athetis > Athetis lepigone. The sequence goes on along the minus strand of CM066234.1, from coordinate 4,959,789 downwards.
CATGTAATTACACACTTTGATATGGTCTTATCTAAAACGGTACGCTCCTTGCATTTTGACACATACATTAATACCGTAAAAGATAACTCAAAATAACCCAAAAAAGTCAATGAACATACTGACCGAACCGTTTTTTTGGAGAAATGTATTAAGGAAAATGAGCCTTTTTAAAATATATGTAAGGTTTAGTTTTATGTGGCGGTTTTGTTGGTTTTACAACCGGTTTAAGGAGATGTGCGTGAGCTTGTTGGGAAAAACGATTATTATTGTACTTGTACGAGAATATAATGCGTCGGAATTCGGAGGGTTGACTGCGCCTAAATAATTGGTAAGTCAAAAGAAACTTTTTTCTTTGGCAGGACAAAACTTTGACATTACTTGTTGAAAAGTTAGCGTGTGGTTTGTGGGATTATTAATTTTATGGAATAGATAGCTGTGACTAATATTTTAAATAAACATGTAATGACTGGCCGGTTTACAACTCTAGGTTTTTTTCTCTTAAAATTTCGTTAAGATGTTTAAAAATCGAACCCGATCGACACACAAAGTGGATTAAAAAACAAAAAAAAAAACAAAATCTATTTTTAAACATTCCAATTAAATTCAAACGTGCATTCTAAGTTTGGATTCTCATGAAAAGTGTACTGCGGCCGGATTTGAACCTCCTACATCCGTTAAAGAATCGGCGCTTGACCTGTCATCATCATACATAATAATTTATTATACCTACTACCTACTTACAACTTACTTTTTATGCCTCGATACTTGTTTTAAAGTTACGAATGTTTTTTTTTTATTTCCATCTCTTTCATTCTGTATAAGAAAAAACAAGACCAAAAACTCATCAACCAAATAAATTCAATATTGACATTAAAAAGGTAGGTAGTTAAATGAACACGTGTAATTGGGACTAAAAATGTGTGAGTGAGAGATCCGATTCGAACCGAATGGAAGCGAGAGAAAAGCTGATTATTGGCTTTACGGAGGATGAAGCGGATAAGCAAATAAAATATCTACTTGAAAAGAAAAAATAATAAATATCTAAGTACATTTTACATTTATCTCAGTGGTATAAAAGAATTTTTGAATAGTTTTATTCATTGTATTTTTAAACGAATGAATAAGATTAAAAGCGATCTATGCATACACACTTATGGACAGTATCGATGTGTATTGTCTCTTTAAAAGTGCATTTTAACTAACTATTCGACTTCAAAAAAAGGAGATTCTCAATTTTACTTGTATGTTTCTATGTATTTTTGTTAGCAATTAGGTATATCTCGCGTTAGACTGAACCAATTTTGATGCTGCTTTCATTTTGTATAGTTTTTTTTATTTTAAAAACTAAACATAGAAAAATAACTTCAACTTCGGAAGTCGGTGGCAATGAATACAACAAAAATAAAACGGAAGTCACAGGCTTCCGGAATTTAAATTATTTTCTGTTAGTTTTTTTATCAAAGTACTTACCTAGTTGTTACAAATTATTCAGTGTTTTTTTTTTGTTTAATCAAAAGTCAAAAAAAATCTCTAGTTCTTACATATTAGAAACTGTCTAGGGAAATATACCTTAAAATATTTTAGATTTACATCTATTTCACCATGAACAAAATATTTTGGCTCTTAAATATTTTCTTTTCTATGCTAGACCGCTCATTATCCCAATATCCCCCTGCCCTATAGATTTTATATAATATTATAAAATCTTATTAAGTATATTATATTCACATAAACGAAATATAAGGCTGACGCACAAAAAGATTATAAAAAAAATTTTTTGATTAACTACTATTTTTAGATTACCGACGGATTAAAATGTAATTTCAGGCTTTGTGACGGATTTTACATTTAATACCTACTTATTTTGATAAATTAATTGTTTAATCAAAATCCAGTTTTCAGTATTTTGGTACCTAGATAACTTACCAATTTTATTTTCATAATAATTAGGTAGATGCAATGAAAGAAAATTAAAAGAAGCAATGGCAAAGGAAAGGACACCATTTCGCCCTTGACGAAAAAAAATGGCGGGAGTTCCGTTCGCTACATCTTTATAAATTTTTAAACTAATTTAAACGTTGCGCCCTTGAAATAAGAACTAGCGTCCCAATTTTAAATGCATTCGTTTTTGTTTTTGCGTCGCTTTTTTTGGCCGTATCGTAGAATCTGTTGGTTCTAGGAAATGCTCATTACTGGCGTCAGTAGGAGACGAAATTTATATCTTCACGGTGAATATCTTATGTATACTTTACTTTTATTTCCTTTTCTTTCTTAATTGCGGACATTAAAGAAAAAAATATATAAAAAAAAATATCTAAGATTCATCCTGCGATCGGCTAGCTTTACAGATGGGCGGGAAAAGTCGAGACGCCATATGACTCGTTATATCTACATGCAAATGAATTTTCACTAAGATTATACACTACAATCAGACTACAATTCACTAGGTATGTACTTAGACAGGCATTACACAGCATAACCTACGGGCAGAGTGACAACGAATACGTGGTCCGTATGGTAATCATAAACCGCGCGAGATTAACAGCCTACCATGAAATCTCACTCGATGACAGATCGAAATCAATTTGAATTCCAAGCAACGATTTGAATGGAAATATAAAAGACCCGCGCATGACCTGCGCTTGTAGCGAACGTTTTGTACTAGTTCGTGCGGTTGGTACAACTGGGATGTTGACATTTTTTGTAGGGTGAAGACACATGTTAGTCATAGAGCAAATTAAATTTAATTTCCGTGTTTGAGGTGGCTGGCATTGTAAAATGAATCATGAAGTTGGAGATTTAAAATAATAAAAATCTTAAATTTTAGGTTTACATGCTTTTTTAATTATATTCAATGCAATGTTGTGATGCGTCCATCGCGTATGGTTTTAATCCCAAGAAAAAATATGCCCTTAGCGTCTGAAAGCCTTCAGTACTGGCAACTACTAAGGTTCGTGTTGGTTCTTAAATTGAGGTCATTTATTAATGTTTCTTCTTGTATTCTTCTTTACTTCCCTTCATTACTTCTGCTTATTAAACTTAAAACTGCTTTAGAGTTGGGCATGCTGTGTCATGATTATTAAAATTGCTGCCACGTCATTGAATTTTTTATTATATTTTATAGTGGTTATATTAGTTGCACAGTATATTTGTAAACGCATTCAGTATTCCGCGTGTGCTCAACGAACAACACGAGCGCATTAACATTCTCAACTCTCGCGCAGGTTCTCATAGCAAGCCGCACGCGTTTAATAGCTGTCTCTGTAAATGCGACTGGCTTTTGTTATAAAATATAAAGTATTTTTATTCCATTGAGGAAAAGCAGGATTTTTATTTACTTACTACAAACAGCGATTGAAACAAAACGATAAATACCCATTAGATTTTTTTTCTAATTGACACTATGGTCATTAAAGCTGATTAAAACCATCAGGTAATCAAGATAAAGTGAGCAAATATGTTTATGTACTCACAAGTCACAACTAAATACTAACACTAAAATACTTAATGCAATATTTTATTATTATTATAACTACTGCCTATCTATTACCAATATAATTATTTATCAATAGTTTAGTCGTTAAATGAACTATTAACTACTAAATCAAAGATTTTATAGCGACAAAATGGACACTTTGAATATAACAACAAATAAAAATAATTAGATCCAATAATACTCGTCGAGCGTAGGAAATGCGATTATATGAATAATTCATTGGAGATAACGACCAAAATAAGACGATTGTTCGCTTCTGAGAATAAGTGTTTAGATTCTCTTTCCCGCGCACAACTTTAAGAACACCGACTTCTAAGCACTATGCTGTATAATGAATTAATGATATGATAACGTAATTTCTACAATATTAAAAACTTATCAAGTGTCATTACAGGATTAAATATTTTTATACTGACTATGTGGCGATGAAAATGCATTTGTAAAGCTCTCAAAACTGAAAAAAAAGTAACAAAATTCGGTTTTCGAAATGGCCGGTCGCTCGTAACCCAGAGTTGTCGCGTTTAACTGCGCGCCATAAAAGAGGAAAAAAATATTGAAATATATTTTTTCTTTAAAAAGAATAAAGGGGTTATAAATAATATTCTTTTTTGCTCACAACGCGCGGTCACCGCGCTGAGAAATGGCTGGTTGGAGCATCGAAGATTTCGTCTGAATGGAACAAGGATTTCGTGTAAATTATTTTTGGACCTACAAAACCTGTTTAAGATCGATTAACTATTTAGTTTATAGGATAGCGAAGTTTCTAAAACATTTTGATACATGTTTTTTGAGGATTATGCCTTTTAAAAGAAGTACGACATGCTTATCTACAGAGCAAAGTCCATTAAGCCTAATTTGTAAACTATAATAACATCATAATGTATAATATAATTTCGTTACAACAAACTACCTATATTTTTATTAAGGACATCCCAACTTTTTCATTAAGCAGGTGCGTTAACGCACATTTGTAGGAATTGTAGGGCTAAGTTGTTATTTATTAGGGTCCCGTTGATCATAAAAAATAAATGGCATTACAATTATTAACTTTGTTCCTCATGAGTTGTCATTTTAGTACTGCAATGGACATTTCAATAATTCCGCCGGACACAGTAACATTAATTAATCGTTTCTTTAGAGCAAGTTTATCGCAGGTAGATAGTTTGGTAGGCAAGTTGGTAGGTATATCATGCCATTTACGAAAGGGTGAAATTTACTGGACTTAACAAGCATTTATTAAACTGTCGCGAATAAAGAAATACTAGGTACTTAGGTATAGGCTAACGTTTTATAACTTCAATTAACGCGTTATTTATCTAGACATTACAGTAGAGCCTCGAAATAACGGCAAGACTTTAAAATAAACCATAATCTACTCGATCTACTTACAATTCTCTAATACTTTGAAAGTTTCCTTTAGGATAAGGACATTTTTTGCTTTCTGTTTTCAGATTGTGGCTACTAGGTATTTACCTATTCCCTTATCAATCACAAATACTTCTTGTTCAATAATAATGAAAATTATCTTAAGTAGATCTGTCAAAACCAATAGGTAAATAATACACTATCTACGCACTTGTCCTTATAATGAATCTCTCGTTGAGTGTAATAAAGAATAGATGACATAAATAGGCAATTATTGTATTATTTTAAGTTTAAAATAACATTTCCTGGCATTTGTCTAAGATTTATATTTTTTATTAACAGGCGCTTTATTGTTATTTTGACAGTCAGTATGAAGATAACTTTTGAAATTACGGATGCCCATTATTGGTACGTTTACCCTAATCACTTAGTTTTTTTAGGTTGGTACTTCTAGCGCGCTGTCTTGACTTGAAGAATGAATGAATGAACTTCTACTATAGTTTACCGTGTTAAAAGATAGCATACCTTTTTTTGGAATTTAGGATAAAACTAGTAAATTTTAGGTTTGCGTAGGTACCTATACACAATACATTTTATCTTTAACAACGAAACTGTTAGTGATTAGATGGCATCGTACTTTATCAACTGTGTTTTATTGCCTTTTTATGAGACACATTTGCATCAACCAATCGTTGTTGCGATGCAGTAAGTTATGTTTACGACCGTCAAACGTGAGTTTTGTAAAGTGTAAGCAGCATGGCATGTGTCCAGTGCGGCCGGTCTCAAATGGATGCAAAGTTCACATTTCACGCATCTACATCGGTACACCGTCACCGATAACGTATTAATTACGTTATAATTACTCGACACACTTCCCCACAACTGATAACACACCGACGGCGCCAAATGCACATAAAACACCACAAGAAACGACGGATATGACTAGAAAACGTTGACGCCAGTCCGTTCTGTATATGTAAACGAAAACAGAGACGTGTAAATAGCACAACACGCCACCCGCCGTGGCCGCACCGTACCGTCGCGAAATCTGTCACCGATTATAAAAATATACTAAACGATCTCAGTGGCGAAATTGCAGGCCAGCGACCCCTCACTGATGGGCCATAATTAATCGGTCGGCACATACCTAAACACGACGTGCATTGCGCTGTCCACGCGCCTCCAAACTCCAAAACACGTCGGAAAACGCACACCGTTTGACACAACACGCACGTTACAGACTTGTTATCACACACTGTTGTCGCTTGTTGCACTCGCGATGCACGTAATGTGGTACACTGGTCATTATTTTGTTTATCGCCGGCAGTTTTAGTAGTTGTCGGCGAGCGCGTGATACGGTCCGCGGCCGGCCGAGAGTCGCGAGTGTACTGCACACAATGGAGGCGCGCGCGAGAACGAGCCGCCACGCACACAGGCGCGCCCCCACTCACACAGTGGCCCAGGCGTGCACCAACGCGCGCTTATAAAAAACCAACGATCGGTATGCAGACGTTCGGTTTGAGCAGGTCCTCGGCTTGACGCTGTTTTCGTCTGCGGTCCAGGGTTCCCGAAATACTTACAACACTCTCCACACATTTTTATTTTACTGACATAAGTTTTGAGAAGTTTGTTGTTAAAATTATAGTTTTGTTTTGAAAGTTAGGTTGGCTGTTCACTGTTGTTAAACATAATTAGTAAGTAGGTACCCTGCTATTAATTTGTAATTTCTCTTTTTATGTAGGTACGCAATTAAAGTTAAATATTTGATGAATTATTGAAAACTTATTCGAAATTAAAATTTAAGTAGTTTATTAGATAAAATAAAACTAAAGTTTTAAGAAGTAGGTAGGTAGGTACTTACTTACAAAAAATATTAATGGTATAGGTACGTTGGAGTACCTCCGGCTCCTACGTTTCCGTATTTTTAAATGAATAAAGTGTCTTGTAGATTTATTAGTAGTTAAACTTTTTAATCTTTTAACAATACAAAATATTAAACGCTATGTGCACACGACATCCTCAACAAAACATATACAATACTAATTCAAAAGATACTTAATAATAAAACAGTCAAACATAAACAATCACTCAATCAACTTAAACGACGACAATTTTCTCAAAAAATAATACTTTACGAAACTACGCGAGTCCGGGGAGAAATTCCCACATGGCAACATTAAAAACAAAAGAACGGCAGTCAGCGAACCTTGAGTGGGCAGGCGATACGATTCGAGCCTGCGCCCGAGTCAGCGCGCCATGTTGCCGGCGGGGGGAACGAGACGCCACTTCACAGTACTATCTGCCTCTCGCTCGCACGCTTGTTAGCGTTATTGCGTGCCGTAACTATACTCGTCAGCGACTGTACCACACACCCACACGTACGCATTGTTATCTTACACAAAATTTATAACGAGCAAGTCGTATTCGGTCCCGGTCGCGGGCACTCCTAAATTCTTTGCGGAAGGGGTTCATTTTTTCTCATCTCGAATCCTTACGCCTCAGTTTCGCCAGAGGCTAAATAAAATTATAATGATCGCTAATGTTGATAGTTTGTTTTGTGTGATTCGGCTTGTTATTTTGGCAACACTGATAGTTTTGGCGGGCTCCGCTTTGTGAATGGTTTACTATGAATGGCGTGCGTTTAGTTTTAGCGTGTTTTAGTTTCGAGTTTTTTCATGTGTTGCAAAGTACTTGTAGTAGGTAGGTTAGGTATGTTTGTATAAGTATATTGTAGGTATGCGTGGGCCGGTTGATGCCTACTGTTTTCAATACCTATAGTTTTATCCTTTTGTGTAGGTAGGTTGATAAAATGGTAAACGGGTAGGTATGTAAGTAACCTACCGGTATTTTATACGATACTTTTAGAAGTGAGATTTCAGTCTTCTTTATTTATTTTTTCTTTATATTGGTGCCGATTCTCTTGTACACAAACTATCGTAAATTTAAGTTAAGTGCATCTTTCTCTTTCCATTTCTTAAAGAAAAGGACAGAAGATACATTTTAGTTTAATCCTGTCAAATTAGACAGCGCCTGATGACAATTGACGTATATTTAGACGCCATGTTTTTAAATTGCTTCTAAATTATCTATGGAGTGTCTAAATTTGACAGGACTTAACTAATATTTGATCTTCTGTCCTTTTCTTAATTAAATGGAAAGAGAAAGATGCATTTAACTTAAATTTACGATAGTTTGTGCACAAGAGAATCGGCACCATTGTGCCCGTTCTTTCAACCTAAATAAGAACAATATTTCAGATCAGAATGCGTGGTCTAAGATTGAATAGCTTAGTTTACGTGGATTATGTTAAAACCTTAAAACTTAATCCAGTTAGGTAGGTAAGTTATTAGCATGTTTTTTACTTTTTTTTTAGATTAAAAAACCGTAATAGTTACTAATGGGTAATGAATGAGATTGGTTTAACAATGTAGAACATCATCTGAATTGTCTATGATTTATTAAGTACTTACTGTATTATTGAGTAGAACGTTAGAAATTTGACAGTTAGCGTAGAGGGCTGACAGTTTGGCACCTCGCACCTCCTGTAAGAAAAGGCCTCTAAGTACCTAAGTGAGTTTAGGCTCGGACTCCATCAAAGCGAAGATTTGTGGAGATAATCTCGTTAATAACCAATAGGATAAGTACCTACTTAAGTACTGTATTGCGATAAAACTAAGCGGTGGGATGTGAAAATAATGCAAGCCGATTGGCTGCAGGACACATCGCCCTCTTAACCTCTTTGGTGGATTTCAGATAGATTTTGGAATAGACATGGCTATGTCCATGTAGAGAGTGGCTGCATTTTTAGCCCCGGTTTTTTGAAAACGTTAAATAAAATAAACCTGTTGGAATGTCCTGGTTTTGGGCTCAAAAATCTGGGTTTTGTCGCGTTTGCCAAATTTTTGAGATCGGCAACCCCTAAGTTCGACCCTTGTTGGGGCTCTCACTCCCGACACATGGTTGGTAGTACAAGGAACCGTAGAATTTTAGGCGGTGAGAATTCGCCATAATATTATACTCATTGTTTTTACAAGTCGGACTACGGAGAGTATCCAATGTCCTCACGATATAAAATGGTAAAGTGACTGTAATAAGTCTCGTTGACGTAAATATGGTAAAAAATTCACGTCCGTTCTTAATTAAGTTCATGTCCATGGGCGTGGCTGGGGGAGGATTTTTTGAAAACCAGGTTTTGGAAAATTACTTTAACAATTTTCAGGTTTCTACTATGAAAACTACTACGATTTGGACCAGGAAATCAAACCTTGTCATTCTAACTTTACTTCGAGCCGTTCTTTCGGTAATTCTAATTAATAAATTATGCTAATTAGTAAAATAAAAATTCTGATCAGCGGGATTTAATCTATTCTAATAAATTATAAAGAGGAAAGATTCGTATGAATTTAATTTGTTACTCTTTCACACAAAATCTACTACGGATTTTGATGAAACTTTACATATAAGACGTATAGGGTACATAACATCACGCTATGACCTACGGGACCAGAGCAGGGGGCGTACCACAAGCCCTTATAGCAGTATTACTTCGATATTACTTTCAGTGGGAAAGAGACGGCGCTGGACAACGTGTCTAACGCTGTCACTTGCACACTCCTGAACAGGAATAAAACAATCTTACTTTAAACGTCATGGTAAGGGGGCTGTACTTAATCAAAAACCTACCTAACACAACGCAGCGGGGGACAGCTAGTGCTTATAAAAGTAAAAAAAAAATATCAGATTGGTGATGGTGTACGAATTCTGATCCTCGGAGTCCACGACGACCAGCAAGAAGTATGTCAACAAACATTTTAAAATGGAGGTCTGCGAGATGTAAACAAGTGTCTAAGTTTTTTTATCAGGAGGTAAACTTAGTTCTGACTTTCTTCTCGGGTTCATGTGTTCTGGGGCAGAAGTCGGCTTTATGTCTTTTCTGGAGCATGGCCTGTAAAAATAATGTTCTTGTATAATAGTAATTTCTCTATAAGTAAGTACCTGTGATAACTTGATAAGTAAGTAGGTACACAATTATTTTAAAATAAAGTTTAAGTACTAAAGTATTTTTAATACTTACGTCCCACTTCCCATGATATTTATTTATTTATTAGTTACCTAGGAAGGCTACATAGCTACATAATATTAGGCCACGACCTTAAGGGGAACCGCAGTAAAATCGCGAGGAAATTGCAAGGGCAGCTAGAAAGATATTGTTTTTTTTTGTTAAAGGTCTCTGGACTTACTAATCCAATAAAAAAAAATACATTACAAAGCCCTTTTATCTTTTATCGAGGAAGGTCTGACGACTAGACATGACCTACCACAGCGGAACAATATCCAAAGCACGGGGCTCTATCAAAGAGTAGCGGAGTGGCGGAGATGTGTCATACAACTAATCAGCTCAATCGCGTCATTTTGAAAGCTCAGTTTACATTTAGCACATACAATATACTATTTCACTGGACGTCAAAACATTTTAAGTAATAAATAAGAGTATATGAACCACAAGATCCCATGTGTAACCATTACATGACACTGGCAGAATTTGCTGATAGTATCGGCTGATTGCCATTTTATAAAAATAAAATAAAAAATTCTATTGGTTAATTACATCTCTTCTCTGCTTTGGTAAAAGAAGGGCCTTCTTATACACAGGTAAAACCGCAGGGGACAGCTAGTCACGTAACTTACTCTACCAGGCTGTTATATATCGAATCCAGTGGTAATAAATGTCCAGCGTCATAAGTTTCAAGACAAACGTAGGTGTCACAATAGGTCCCTATAAGGCTTGCTTCAAACTCGGACACTTTTGCCGGGAATCTTTATTGAAATCCCTTTTTTTTGTGTTTCGTCCCAGAGGGCGATAACGGGTTTGAAAGAACATTTTATTAAGACGGTATGTCTATGGACTGTATCTAAGGTGTCATGTGGTGGAAGTACAAGCCTTTAAGGCAGGTCAGAGATGGGTCATGTAATATTACGACCTAACTGTGCACCTCGCACTGTGAGTGACGTATTGCTGGAAGGATGCTGTATCGCTACTTAACGAACGAGGCGAACAGGGGGCGCCGCGCGGGGAAGCGGAAGAGGGGTCGCATTCCAGCGAGGTGCACAGAAAAGTCGGGGTCTATGGGTTGTAGTCGCAGTCTTGCCAAATTCGGTCTCTCTATTTGAATTTGAAATTATGCTGAATCCGCCCTTGAGTAAATTTTTTGTGCTTTAGAAGAATTTTTAGCACCTTAAACGTAAATAATTTTGCACTTATGTTATGATTTTAATTTTATTCAGAAAATAATTATAAACGTTATAAGCAGTGAATCGCAGAGAAATATTGTTGTAAGTGTGTAACCACTTGTTGCATGTTATCAAAGTATCTAATATTTTAGAGTTACAATTTGCCTTATAAAATATATAATTCATTATAATATAATTATGTCCAATATCCTGTACGAGGTAGCTAATGGTCGCAAATAAATGAAGCCGAAAAAAAAGACTGTTTAAGAATATCAAGTTACTCAATTACATCAAATATTTACTCGTCAAACTAGTCTTCAATCTAAAGAAATCAATAGATCGATAGCATTAGATAAGACTTCCTACATAGAGTATATGATCTGACTTTATAAAAACATTAAAAAGAGCAAGTATAATTGTATAAGATTTCATTTTGTGTCTATAAATTCCTTTGAAACAAGTCTAGATAAAAAGAATCTCCCAGCCCCAAAGTTATTAAAATCGAACTTCGAAACGGCTCCACCTATTTTGATGAAACATATCTAAGTCGAGAACATTAGCTAGATAACCTACTTTCAAATAAAAACCGCATTCAATATGGATTACCCGTTTAAGAGCTATAGTGGTATGATAGACAAACAAACAGCCAGACAGATACACACATATAGCAGACAAACTGATTACATCCCTCTTTTTGTATCAGGGGTTAAAAGGGATTTGAATGATTGAAAGAATTGCGGTAAAATAAACAAAAGAAGTCTTCTTCTTTTGTTTTAGAACGATATGAATAAAAAGGCAATGAGTGATAGCATCAATAGCATCAAATAGCATGCCTGTTGTCTTAGAAGAACACAGAATCAGTGTAAGTAAGATCATAAGATTAAGATGAGCCTGAAGATCATTGGTGAAGGAAAACATCATGAGGAAACCTGGACGTATAAATATAAGCTTGGAACCACCAATCCACCTTGAGCAATTTTGGTGATCATTTCTTTGTAAGCTTTCTCTGTAGGCCTCTTGGCCTTTTTTTTTGGAGTGGGAAATCAGCAAATGACAGCTCCCGTCCTGAGTGCGGCGGGAGGGCGTGTCAGACTTTTACTGACTAAAACCCACTCATGTTCCTTCGGTTTCCCTTTATGTTCCGGGGCCGCGGTAACTATTATAACCTCTTGGCCTTACTCTGCAGTAGGACTGAAATAGACTGGTAATCAGAAAAAAAATATTGATTATCTTCTACCTGCTTACCGTAAAATTAAACATGAAAACAACTTTTGTCAGGTATTTTCTGTTTTCTATCAATTACTACTACGATAAAAAATTAAAAATACTTATATTATTACAAGATTACGAACTTACATAAAAGATTCATTTTATTCCCATTCACAAATACTTAACCGCTACACGCGACAAAAAGTCGCCGAGCATGCAGAAAGCCTTCGGGCGTAACTCGACAATGATTTCATTAGAACGTCGTCGTCGGCCGCGGGTCGCATTACCGCCGATTATGATCAGTCGCAAGTCGGTGCGACCACGTGACTCCTTATTATAACTAGTAACAATAGTATTGTGTTAACTGTTACTGAAGAATTTGTTAACGGTTGTGCTTATGTATATGGTTAGTTAAGTAATTTCCTTGTATGTATGGGTAACTATGGCTAGACACTTAGACAGTAACGTAGGTATGCCTATAGAAGTTTCAGCCAGGGCCAACTTATGTCTTTAGAACACCACTGTTTTGTATGAAAATGCGTAAGTACTGTATGCATTCTTTCAGCCTTCCGTTCTTTTCAGCTTTCGTACAAATTCGTTATAAGCTGAATAAATATGAGTAGTGTCTAAAACGTCCACCGTGTGACTTTTTCAATCCACTGAAATTTCGTGCCTCGGACAGCCCGTAAAGCAGATCCCAATTGTCATTTTTAGATCATTGATGGTAGTTACAGGTAGTCAGAACGCCTGACAATATTTCTGTATAATGTCTATACATTGGGTATCGTGTTATCTAGTCATTGGTTTGAGGAGGTCTGATAGGCAGTCACTCCACGTGAGGCACTAGTATTTAGTTAGATCCGGTTAGGCTGGAAGCTGGACTTACGGCTTGTACGATCTGAACGATACTGGGGTAGTATAGCGTAAAGGCTAGATGATGATTTTATTTAATGTGCCAAAGGTGCCCACTGGCCGAGAATCCATGGCATTATGGCCGTCTTGTCACACTACTGCCACATCCTGTGGATGAAGTTTAGGCTTTTCGAGAAATGCGAAGTAGTCCTAGTATGAGGGTAGTATCGGAGGAACCAGGGATTTTAGTTTTCAACAGTCATTTAGAAACCATGTCTCGAATCACTTGTGTTCGAACTTCGAAGGTTTAAGCATTTAATTTAAAACTTCGGATTTTAAAGCCCAAAACCGACATGTTAACAAGTTTTTTAGCGAGTTGGTTCGTTGTTTAATCGCGGCCTACTGGCACAGTGCCTGTATGACATGCAAGACTTACAAGTTTTCTGAAACCCTGAATAACCAGAAAAAATAAATCGTTTAATTCATACATTTTGGCCCATAGATACCTTCAGAGTATAATATATATAAGCAAATAAATTACAGACTAATACAGTTTTTAGTTAGTAAATAAGACTTATGACTATTTAGCTACACTTCCACTGAACTAAATCATTTTCTGCTGTTCCGTGGCACCTCTCCCGGGAGTGACAGGTCCACAGGAACACTACGCTTTGCGGTCATAAGTCATCCTTTAACCTGAGAGGTAGAACAAATTGACGTTACGGGCGGTGCGATCTTCGAACTTCGTCTTAACCTTTCAACGACCAACCGATAGCCGGCTGTCGAGCTTCTATTGTTTTTCTATTGTGTCTAAAATCACGTGTGTTCGAGACGGCGCACGTACTTCAAGATGTAAACCGCCTTTGTGGTGTGATCAAAAATAAATTCAGCCCGGGCCGGGCGCTCCCCGGATGCCCTCTAAACTTGTACAAATCCAGAAAAACCCGGACGGATGGCAATTCCAAGTCCAAAGAGGTGATTCAGCAATCCCGGTCCAGGTCAGCCCGAAATCACCCGCTTCTCGCCACTCCCAAATCGTCAGTCCATCATGCAATAGGGCCTTACAAACACATGAACACCCACATACATGGTTATGTTGTCTTAAAGAAATGGAAAAACACAACAGCTGCTTTTGCCCCTAGCAAGAGTAATAAAATTGTTTAACTTTAAACGAATGTTTTTTTCTTCAGTTTTATAGCTCGTAACTTCGTCCCCGTCAATGGTGTACGCCTATGTCCTTCATAAAGGTTCTCTTTCCTTTATGAAAAATCGTAAAAATTTGTTCATCAGCGTTAAAAAATGAAAATGTAAGTAATAAACAGGCTTTCTTATCTATACAAATAAATAAATTGAAGTGTTTATGAATGTTTCTTTTCTTATAGTATCAAAATTGCAGCTTTTTAATGACTGCATATGAATGCCCGATACAAATCATCTGTTTGTTTTGGGCAAAAAATCGGCTGGCCCGATTTTGACGGGACCTTCTCAGGCAGATATGCTCGTACAAGGAGTAAATAAGGCTGCTTATATCTTGGAAAAGCTTTAGGGTTGAGTAAAAACAGATATTTTAAAACACTTAACGCAGGTGGAACCGTTGGGAAAGTCCTATAAAAAACTGTTCACTTCAGACGAGACGTAAGAAATAAATAAACATACCTACTTTCTCATCTGGGTATATTTTATACTAGCTGTTCCTCGCGGTTTCACCCATGTTTCATTAGGTTTTTGGTTACTGCTTCGCTCCCGTTGGACAGAGCGTGATATTATATAGCCTATGTTACTTGTTGACAATCTAGCTTTCGAATGGTGAAAGAATTTTTAAAATCGGTCCAGTAGTTTTTGAGCCTATTCATTACAATCAAACAAACAAACATACAAAGTTTTCCTCTTTATAATATTAGTGTGAATTAGAACATATTTTGTAGTAGTAGTATTTAACACTATAACTCCGTGACCGTTACAACGTATTTAGTGCAGGAATATAAACTTAGTTTTACAAATGGACATACAATATATCACTCACTAAGTCACACAGGTGTTCACTTAACGATACATTGACAACATAAATATTTAATTGCACAATCGTTTAAATCAACTATGTGACAGACAGGCGCATTTAATTTAAAACACACATGCGTATTTAATTAATATTCTTTAAAGAATAACGTCTTTAGCAGCTCCATAACTGTCGACGCTCTCGATTCGCGCGAAATCGTCAGCCTCTATATTTATGGTAAGATATTCTCGTGAGGCAAAGACACGCAACCATTCTGCCACCGTCCCACCGATCAATGAGTGAATTTTGACTGAATAATTGCTGGCCACGCAAAACCAGTCTTGAGCCATCATTCGTTATTTAAAATTGGAATTATTCAATACCTCATGTGAATTTCTTCGTTTTATAGCTTATAGATGGCCAGTGTTGTCTTATTTTATGTTTTTGATTAGTTAAATAGCGCGTGCTGTGTAAAATTAATGATTGATTGATCGTAAATTGTTTGAAGTGTGCATTTGATATAATATTATTTTATAATTGTTAATTGGATACATTTATATGCAGAAATAACACCTTGTCTGACTTTTGTGAATAATGAGGGTAGTTTTCTAATGGTGCCGATTCTCTTATTCACAAACTAGCGTGAATTTAAGTTAAGTGCATCTTTCTCTTTCCATTTAATTAAGAAAAGGACAGAAGATAAAATAAAATATTAGTTAAGTCCTGTACTCCTGTCAAATTTAGACACTTCAGATAATTTTGACGCGATTTAAAAACATGGCGTCTAAATATAACGTCAACTTTCTTCAGGCGCTGTCCTACTTTGACAGGATTAAACTAAAATGTATCTTCTGTCCTTTTCTTTAAGAAATGGAAAGAGAAAGATGCATTTAACTTAATTTTAGTTAAGTTTGTGAACAAGAGAATCAGCACCATTTACAGTTTTAATTGACAACTTTAAAACTGTAAAGGTTACATAAGACTTTTTTTTGGATTAAGTATATAAATATTGCGAATGCATCTTTTCGTATTGAAGAGACAGTCCAATAAAAGTTCTGAACCTATAGATTATACCTAAATAGTCAGATTCCTACTTAGAACCTATTGATAAATACAAACTAGTTAACTTTCAGCAACAGAAAACATATTGATTTTACTTTTATTTTTACTTATTCATTACCTTTTCCAGAAAAAGAAAGCATCAAAGAACATCATTAGTTTAGCACCGTGTGAACGCAATCGACTCAGCTCACTAATTTCAACCGATTATCGTGATTGGTAGGTTTTCAAGATCTGAACGAGTTCGGAGTAATTTGCCATGACTGATCACATTTTACGCATCGAAGTATTGACGATACGCTTGTTTGGTGACAAGAAATGTCATAATAGATAAAAAAATAATACAAAATCTCTGTGATTTATTTTCTCCACATTTTTTCCAGCTTTCCGTTAATTGTTTGAAAGTTTATTATCCTATCAAATGATAGTCAGCGCCATCTGTTGTCAGATTATAAGAGCATCACATTTGGCAACAACGCCATCTATAACTTTTCGATAGGTTTAATGACATCATTGAAAGATGTCGGTTTACTAAGTTTTAGTATTTTATTATAGCGCCATCTAGTTTAAGAATTTAATAGTTTAAAACAAACGATTAAACAAAGTGCCATCTATATTACTACAGCTTTACTACATTGTTAAAAGGCTGCCCTAATTTTATTTGTCATTATCCTAGATGGCGTTGTAGACCGGGTAACTTTTATTGAAAAACTTTTAGTGATGCGCGGGTGTTCTCATTTAACTCAGACCAAAGCAACCATCTTCGTGACCATAATAATCATGACTTCAGTAGTTAAGATTACGCAAAAATTAGATAGTGAAGAGCTAATATGCGTATCTTGGTGTCCCACATTAAAACAGACGAGACGAGTAGGAAAAGTCACGAAGTAACTATTTAGTACTTAATCTGTGGAAAAGTGCTCAGTAGTCAGTATGTTAATTTTGTAAATAAACTGATGCTATTTTATTAACTCTTATTTGTAGGATACATAGGTACCCAGATTTGAAAATTTGCGTTTTAGTTCTCTGCACTTGCAAAATTTAATGACCCTATTTTAATAAAAAAAAGACGGGTTGCACTCCGGGAGTGCCGGCAGAAGTGAAAACTTGATTATTAACAGCGTGCCACGCGCATCCATGAATGGTGACAGCTGTCTACTATCCATCCGTCCTACGCTTTTTCGATCAGGTCACGTGTCCTGACGCGAGTTTAAGCGCCTTACTAATAAACCCTGCATAAAGTTATGACAGGTTTATACGTCAAAAAATGTATGGTTACACAGGCTTTATTCATTGCATAACTTTACACAGTGATTATTAGTAAGGGCATAAGATTTTATACCCATTACAGAAAAAGTGCTCAACGCCGCTAAAGAAGTTTTCACTTCAAAAACGCTCTTTGAATATGAAAGTCTCGGAAACGGATACCTAACAATCTCTTGTCAACCACTCAATGTTTTTAAATGATCGTTCTGTGGACATAAACTGAAAGTGAATAGAGCTTTATAAATGTACGTAGCCCCTTTAACCTTCGAATTCACGTGATTCGATTATGAAAGACAATAGCAGCCCGACAGCCGGCTGTCGCAGGTCGCTTGGTCATTGAAAGGTTAAAATTGGTGGCTTTTCTCATTCCCACGACGTTAAACGCGGTTGACATCCATCGCATCTGTCAAAATTTTGGAGGTTTTAAACATTTTAATTTAGTTTTTAAATATAACCTAGTTGTCATTAATAATAATTTTCTTAATTTTGACAACCAATCTGAAATCTATGTGACAGTTATTTAAATATATTCCGCTCAAATAATAGATAGGTACGATAAGATCACGTTGGTCCACTTCGGCTAATAGTGTAAAGTTTAGGTATTAATATGATTACTTTTTTATGTAAAAATTTCCATAATGTAGATAAGTGGGTAAAGGTGAAAATAGCAATAAATATAAATTTTGATTATGATAACGACTTTAAACATGTTATAAATTAGAGTGGATATTTCTTTTTATGCATGTATCTTCCTTTTTAATGTCTGCTATCACGGATGCATACGAAATCGCAGATTAAAAAGTAGCATAAATGTCAATTCATCGCTCCGTTTTGCCGTGAAAGAAAGACAAACATACAGACAGACAGACACACTTTCCCATTTATAATATTAGTATGGATTTATTTATTTACAAACATACGATTATAGCACTATTACAGAGGATTCCAATTCAATGCTATAAATAAGAATAAATTATACAAAAAAAAAAATACATAACATAGATAAACTCAGAATAATTAGTAAAGAAACATTAATAACATATTCTCATTATATACTTTGATTATAATAAACAGGAATTATACCTACATCTTTAATTACTATTTTCTACAGGGACACTTTTCAATCACCATCCAAATTTTAAAATCGAGGACTTTTAAATAAATTATTTTCATATGTGAAACAATATAATCAAATAATAACAAAAACAAATAAAAACATTCAAAAGAAAATATCCGAAAGCGGGGTGCAACGTGTGAGGGAGGGGTGGGCGTAGTGCGTGCTTTTGTGTGCGTTGCGTTTCCGAATTTTAAAGGTAAGCGCGTGTGCAGTCAAGTTCAACAACCTAGTTGAATTGTATTTATTCCACACGTTTGGATTTTAGTAGCGGACAATAGTGAAAATCATGTAATTTTTTTTATTTTTTTTATTTCATTAATTGATAAGGTTATCGATTCTGAACCATTTCTGAAAATTTGGATGGTGGTTGCAAAATGACCCTGTATACCTAAGTCCATACCTTGTTCTATTAGGTTCTGTGCTGCTTGTAAGAACTTAGAAAGATTTTGGCCAAACAAGTCTTCCGTAAGCGCAATTACATTAATCAGACGTACAAATAGTACTAGGCGTAATGTGGGATCAGATGTCCCTGTTTGAGCAGTCCCAATGTATTTATTTATAACTAGCTTTTGCCCGCGACTTTGTCCGCGTGGAATAATAGTTCCCGTTTCCGGGGGATTTCCGGGATGGAGACTATCCTATGTCCTTTCTCGGGTCCCAGACTATATCTGTACCAAATTTTATTCAAATCGGTTCAGTGGTTTAGGCGTGAAGAAGAGACAGACAGACAGACAGACATAAAGACAGACAGACAGTGTTACTTTCGCATTTATAATATTGGTATGGATTGGATAGCTTAGAAAACTCCTACCATAAGACCAAGGATAAAAAACAGGACTATTAAATTATCTTCCCAGTAACATTAATCTCAAGTTCTTATAGCTTATATAACTTAGTGATATAAGCTTAGTGATCAATCTTCAAGACATTTTCCGGTCACTTACCGACGCGACGAAGCTACATTCTAGTCCGGCACGGGAACCGAACCCGGAACACGGCCGGACGGAAATCGTGCAACAGAACACATACGTGCTACCTGATCTAGTAAGTTTTAACTCGTAGATAAATTATTTTATTACTTGTACAAGAACTGGCTACTATAATGGCAAGTCGAACAACGAAAATAAATTTGACTTTATTATTCACTAGCTTTTGCCCGCGGCTTCGCTCGCGTTAGAAAGAGCCAAAAAAGTAGCTTAAGTCACTCTCCATCCCTTCAACTATCTCCACTTAGAAAATCACGTCAATCCGTCGCTCCGTTTTGCCGTGAAAAACAGACAATCAGACAGACAGACCTTCACACGCGCTTTCACCTTTCAACGACCAAGCGACAGCCGGCTGTCGCGCTGCTATTGTGTCTCGAATCACGTGTGTTTGAAGGTTTACATGGTATGGATTTATAAACGTTCTCTATTTAAAACTCTAAGTACAATATTTATCCATAATTACATCCATATCCATGTATACCATAATGATTATCCGCTAAGCTATCTTTCAAACATATTGGTGTTCGCTTCTAGTCTAACTGAACGCAGCTGAAAACCAGTATTTTTACCATCATAATCATTATCATTTTAGGCCATAGACGTCCAATGAACAGCTTCCTTCAGCTGCAACAGAGGCCACCCTCGCTGCGTCTCCCGATGCGTGGCTGCCACTCGAGTATATTTTTCTCCTACCGGCCAGTTTTCACAAGGAGTGACTACCTCCATAATCCTGGCAATGGGTAACACGATACTCCATAAAGGACTACGCATATTTAATCAGCCCAATTCCCGTTTTCCTGAACTATTTATTTAGATCACATATAAACAACTCTAATTCTATCAGCCGCGTTCAGTTTCATAGGAATGAGATCAGCCGTCAGACTTGTGAGACTACACATCGTCGCCTTAGAAAAAAAGAAAAGTTTTTTATTGCGTTTTTAGAAAGAAAACCTGGTAACGCACATTTTGATCTGACTGATTTGTTCATTCAATATTGCTTAAGGCATTTATGACAGTAAATGAGATTCTCATAAATACTCGCATCGATTGGTTAGGCGTGTAAAACTCGTAAAGTTAAATAAGAGTTTTTTTTTAATTTTAATATCTTACAGTTCTGGATATAAAAGTGGATTAACATTCCATATTAATTACTAAAAATACATAAAAAACGCTATACAAAAAGTTTATAGTACGAATATTTTTCTTTCTTCTGAAAAGTTGTATCTTTTACACTTACGAGGTTTTCACTCTAAGGCGTCGACATGGTGTTTTCAATGGACATATAAGCTAAATAAAGCTGAACTAATCGTATACCCTTAACCCTGACGGTTTTTCTGATTCTTACTACCCTGAACGCGGCTAAATAAAGTAAACCTGCATCAGTGTGACCAAAATCGTTAATCGAATCGCGAATGAAGATAAGTAAGTGTGCGTAATCTCTTAACTTGTATCGTGTTACCCATCACCTGACCTGGATTGAGGAAGTAGTCTCTAAGACTGATCGACAGATTCTGGCTTTTTAGGCCGTATGCAAACGCCTTTTAAGAGATACGGAATTGTTACACCTCTAACTTGCAGTTGTTACTGAAAATTTGCATGATCACCCGTCAGCGTCGTCTTCGCGACTACGAGACTATCGGGGCAGTCAAATATATAATTAACATAATATGTACGACCATCAATCTTACGATTAAAAAGATACCTTGAAAGTTCGATTACTTTGCTATTTTTATTTAATTTTAACGCTAGGTTAACTGCTTCGAAGCCGTTGATGTTTTTAGTATCCGCAAAACCATATTTGTACATGTAAGATACTTACCAAAAATACTTGGATTTCATATGGATATATTTCGCGGTGAGCTCCCCTTCTTTTCGACTGGATTCATCTCTGTATCAAGAAAAAGAACTGTGAAAGAGATAAGCCATAACTTTCTCAATTTAAAATAATTACAAATCCAGCAGATATATAACAGAAATTTTAGGATATTAATATCACCTGTATATGTCATCGTTTGAATCTATCATTTCCACCACCTAATATGTGTGTATGTCTCATACATTATGGAACGCAATAAATAAGTGCTGAGAATTACGACCGCGACGTACGAGTATCTGTTGTCATTTCCTAACTACCTCTGAGACGAAATGCCGAAACAAACTTAGGGATCATCGTCTGTTTTCAAGTTGTTTAACGAACCATGCTGAGCATCCGGAGTAGCCATTTGAGAAAACAATTTGGGTCAGCGTATTTCGACCATAAAAAAAAAGCCAAAAAAAAAGGACAAAAGTCTCTATTTTCTTACATTTTGAAACGTTTTGAGACCACAGGAAGGGGCCCAACAGGGCCAACGCCTGCTGGGGTTGCGGAATGTTTATAATAGTTACCGTGACCCCGGAACATAAAAGGCAATCGAAGGAACATGAGTGGGTTTTAGTCAGTAAGAGTCTGACACGCCCTCCCGCCGCACCCAGGACGGGAGCAGTCATTTGATGATTTCCCACTCACCAAAAAAAAAAAACTTTTTGAGATTAAAACTGAGATTGAAATTACAATTGACCTAAAATTTATGAGAATTAATAATACAATTGGGATAATTCCGTTGTGGACAATATTGTGAGAAAAATTCTGGTTTAATAACATATTTTTAATTTTATTCTCATTTCTTTTTAGATCCATAAACTTAGATCTCTTATGTATGTATTTCGGGTTAAATAATATTGTATTTAGTTAATCATTTTTTTTCTGAATGTGTTTCTTTTTATGAACTTTAGTTGCCTGAATCAACCAAATAAATAAATAAAAGGCACGTCACTGACAAGTCGAATTTTCCCGGTCTCCGACATCAAGGTGACATACGCAAGTGCCCAGTAGGGAGTCGAACCCGGAACCTGTGGTGCGGAAAACTTGCACTGTGTCCATTTGGGTGATACTGACACGCCACGTCCGCGAGGCACGACCGAGTTTGAAAGTGAAGTGGGTTCGGCCCCAGGTGTTGACAACATTTTGGTCAAACGTGAAAATATTTTTAATGTCTAATATTACCATATATTATTAAGAGATTACTATCAAACTTACAAAATATATATGTTTTATTAAAAACCCAAAAAAAAAACATGGAACTACATTAAATGAACGATTTTTTAAAGGGTGTGTAAATTTTCGAAACCTAATTCGCTGTTAGATCTTAGTGTTCCTGAAAAATGGCGACGATAACAGAAAGGTTTACTTTACCTATATCTATTGGAATGTAAACTTAGAAATGACTTAGCTGTTGACGACAAGGCAAAATCTATAAAGCACAGAGAAAGCTTCTTATGCAAAGAAGAATTGGCGTTAAAAACTTTTGCCATACTGAAATTTTGAGGTAGTGGAGAATGTCTTTTAAACGTTGATATTTTATTGCCTTAATATTTTTTCGTGATTGCAAATCCCAGTGGTGATCTGGAAAAAAAGAAAGATTTACGTTAGTAAGGGACTGTTTTAAATTCTTCGAATAAGTTCTGGTACTGGTCTGGCTCTGGTGAACTGGCAGATCATTTCATTCGAATTCTGTTAAATTTTTCAATATATCTGGAAAACAGCGTCTTTTGTGAGGTTTTGAAAGAGGCCCTAAGACTATAGTCAAAAAATCTATTTGTTATCATACTTATAGCAGACAGATCAGTCGAAGATTTCATGTACATAGTTTTCTAGAAATCCGGATGGCCGGAAATGGGAAAACTGAAAGCTCACTTCAACCTTTCGACGACCAAGCGACAGGCGGCTATCGCGCTGCTATGGTCTTTCTATTGTGTCTCGAATCACGTGTGTTCGAAGGTTTAAATAAAAAAGGGTCCGAGTAAAATGTTGCGTACCCCTGCACCGCTCGAGGCAAGAAGTTAACAGAGAAGAAACCGTCGGTAGCGGTGCGTGTGCGCAGCCCCGTCAGTCTAGCGCCGCCAGCGCCGCCTAACGGACGTCCCGACAGCTCCACACTTTCACAACAACGGTACTGCGCCCGCGCATACTATGGCGTTCTGATTACGAAAAACAGTGACGAAAAAAGTGTAGTGAATTTTTGAACAAAGTTTTTTTTCGATGAATTTATAGTGCTGTGAAAATGCTACAGCCCAGGTTATATTGTGAAGGAAACTGCTTCAGGATGCCTTTCAGGAGTTTTGTCTTGCTCGTCGCGTTACTATTAAGCACGGCCCTAGTAACATGTCAAGGTAAGATTTTTTCATAAAGTTCATAATGTCAAAGTGTTTCTCGATCACGATTTCGTGACGTTTTTGCTATACAGGTTATAGTCCACTTAATTTTGTGTTGCGTAAATACCTAACAATAGATTATAGTTCAGAAAGAATCTATTATAATAGAATTCTTATTTAGAGAAATCGTAATAGGCGCCTCTGAAAATTCGGTCACAGTTTTTATGGCAAAACCAGAATTAGAACTATTTTAATTTTGTAGAAAATATAATAGAGAGTTTATTCTAACATTTTAAAGCGTTTAAATAAAGTTATTATAGTTACGGGCGTAAATAATGTAGCAAAAATTAAATCTCAAAGCTTTAGTACAAAAGACATCGACGCGCCGCACCTTTTTGGAGTGAACTTTTTTAAAGCGCTGAAGCCCTGACTTCCGCTTTTTTTTGCCCCGTTCTAGAACTGGTATCATATTTATTATAAACTTTATATATTAAAGGTTAATGCAGTTGCCTATTGTATTTAATAATGTTGAGCTAAGTCCGTGAATGTCAAGATTATTGAGAGAAAAAGTTGTATCGAACTTTTGAGGCAAAAAAAAAAACATAAATTATGAAACTTATTATTTACACATAAGAATATCGTGTTATATAAATATAATGTTGGAATACAATACTTTATAAAGCTCTGTAAATTGTGCCAACACGAGTCACACAGACACGCAAACGACAACGTTGCGATGACACAAATTTCTTTGATGGCATTGAGGGCACTCACTGGCATATTTCCATTTTCATATTGATATAAAGGCTTACTTTGAAATCATATTCACAGCACCGTTTCTATATTGATAGGTTTCTTTATCTAGCTTTATTTATTTGTCACTAGTAGAAAGAAAAAGAAATTAGCTAGGTTCTTACTGTTAGCGCTGTGTAGTGTTTGAGGTCAGAAGGTTGCTTGGAATGATGAGACTTGATACTCATTCTTCCAATTTAATAATGTATGTACGTTACAAAAATGGCAGTGCTGTGTAGTGTTCAAGCAACCTTCTGACCTCAAACACTACACAGCGCTAACACTTACTTAATATTTGTGTAACAACAAAATCGTCATTGCGACGTTTTGGACACAAATTGACAAAATTGTTTTATTTTCGACAAGTTTAAAACAAGACTAGTTTTTCCGTTGTATTCAACAGCCAAAGCTACTGCAGCTAAAAACATAAAAGTACAGTTTTTTAATAGATAAAGTGATTCAAGAGGTAGGTTTATGTGTATTATATATGCAAATTATAGTAGCGAAAGGCTGAGATTTTTAAACTTATAAGAAACGTGCGAAGTTGGGGCAATCCACTAGTATTTAATAAAACAGAAGAAGATTGTTTTCACATATTGTCACTGTTTAAATAGAGAGTCGGTTTAACAGGCCTTTTAGCTAACATGACCACATTTCCTAAAATTACCGTAGGTACGTTTAAATATGTTAATTAAATACAGTTTGCTGCCTAAAGAAACCGTGTCATGAAGATTGCCCAAAAGATTCATACGATGGAATTAAGTTATTAACTAATGTCGACTTACATAAGTATTACAGATAAGTTTAGTAATTAAGCCTTTTAATTAATGCCAAGGTTTTAACTTGAGACGTGATAATTTGCAAATCTAGGTGAAAGGCTTTTTAAGAGTTATTTTATTTAAATTGAATTCTGAGGAATCTTGGTTAGGAAAGGGCGAGAAATAATAATTGTGAAGAAAATGCAATGAAAAATAATTAAAAGGGCATTTGACTATGATTAGATCAATACAATAATTACTTACAAACGAAAAGTTTTGACCAACATATTCAAAAACTATCGCTCAGCAGCTGGCTCAGGAATCAGATACAAAAGGCAGTTGTCATGGATACGGCACGCATTGTGAGGAGGTTCCTCACTCTGGATCCCTAACCATCGTTAGCTTGGGTCTCAATACCTAGCGACGGTGGAGCACTATTTTTATACATATTTTTATAAAAATGTTATTATTATGAAATTACTTTTTTTAAAAATATGTAAAAAGATATGTACAATAAAGAATGCTGGGAAAAAACTTAGTAGAAATGGATTTTAATGGTGAACGAACACACGTGATTAGAAATAATGATTACACACAATAGAAAGACAACAGCAGTCCGACAACCGGCTGTCGCTCGGTCGTTGAAAGGTTAAGTACGTCTATGTAAAATGCACGGACCAAACTGCAGGATGCGTTCTTTGTGAAGAGTAGGTAACGACTAAGAAAGGATTTTTGAATATTTAATATTTTCATCCCTAAAGAGATAAAATAATGAATAAAAGTTTGAAATCTACGCGGGCGAAGCCGCGGGCAAAAGCTAGTGTTTCATTTCTTTCTGTAACAATAAACAATGTTGACATTTACTGACATTTGTGTCATTATACTCTTTAATTATTTATACTTTGAAATTCCATAATTATCGAGTTATTATAACATTTATTAACTTGCAGTAAAGGAATTTAAATGATGTAATGGATAGGCAGGTGGCTTACTGTCGTTGAATGTTGATTTCTTAAATAAATTCCTTGGATTTTCTCAGTTTAAAGGCTAAGTAATCTGTACATAGACTTAGACGTGATAACTGGTTATGATGAATAAATTCTATGAGAAACTAGCTTTTGCCCGCGGCTTCGCTCGCGTTAAAAACAGACAAAAAGTAGCCTATGTTACTCTCCATCCCTTCAACTATCTCTCCGTTTTGCCGTGAAAGAAAGACAAACATACAGACAGACACACTTTCCCATTTATAATATTAGTATGGATAATTCTTTTAACAATCAGTGGATAAATAAGTGGTAAAAAATCACATCTTTCTAGCCTTTTCCCAAATACAAATGTTAGGGTCGGCTTCCAGTCTAACCGGAGTCAGTTGAATACCAGTGACTTACGTAGAGCAACTGCCTATCAGACCTTCACAACCTAATTATTAGATAACATCAAACCTTTTGATTAGACTGATGATCAGATTTTTTTGCTATTTGGTAGTGGCTTCGTTCGCGTAAATGTTTATATTACCACCTCAAGGGGTGAACTTTCAAAAATTCTTTCTCATTGCTTATACTGCTTAATGCTCTACGTTATAAAACGAAAAATAATAATGTTTTGTTTTCCGAATTTTGCAAAATTTCGAGTTCCATGCCCTTATAGTTTAGTCCCTGCTTTTATGTCAGTCACTTATTTTCATATAATTTTTTATAGATTTATTTATATGCACCAACTGTCAAACGGCTTTCCGAGCTTTCTAAGACACGGATCAGTGATGTAGTCAATAAACTTAGAAACTACTTACAGATAAGTACTTGTGCTTTGACCACTAGGTCACACAGTTCAAATTACGCACGTACGTTTGTATATTTTATTCACAAACATATAGAAAATACATAAATACGTGTACGTACAGGCTCAATAAATCAGCAGTGTGGTAACGACTTGCATAACCCTGTAGGTGAATGCTCAGGTATCTAAATGTCATAGGGGACTTAAGACGCCATTTTTATAACCAACTTAATGTTCCCCGCGGTTTCAACCGCGTTACGTTAGGTTTTTGGCTACTGCTCCGCTCCCGGAGATCATAGCGTGGTGCTATCTAGCCTATGTCTTATTCTGTAGTCTAAGTTATATTACTGTCAAGTTTCATCAAATTACGGTTAGTAGTGTTTGCTTGAAAGAGTAACAAACATCCACACACACATACAAACTTACATATTTATAATATTTAGTAGGATAAGTTAGGTAAGTAACATATTGTAAGCTTTGAAAGGTTTTAAGGTAAAATTATAGCTTGAAAATTGTCAGAATGTAAGTGAATTATTGGTGACTAGCTTTTGCCCGCAGCTTCGCTCGCGTTAGAAAGAGACAAAAAGTTGCCTATGTTACTCTCCATCCCTTCAACTATCTCCACTTAAAAAATCACGTCAATTCGTCGCTCCGTTTTGCCGTGAAAGAAGGACAAACATACAGACAGACAGACAGACGGACACACTTTCCCATTTATAATAATAGTATGGATTTGTGTTCGTTTGTTATCAGGAAATAAATTGTGATGTTTTGAAATAAACCGGTACAATAAGCGTTTAAAGATTTTCATATTTACTGATTGAGAAAGAGTTTAATTATGTATAATCGCGATCTGAAATTATATCTAAGATGTCTAGGAAGAACCCTTAAAAACCTTTATTATTGTAAAATGTAATGTTTGAATAAGTCTTCTTTCAGTTTATATAAAAGAAAATAAATAAATACATTACTTTGGTAACAATTTTTGAGTTATAAACACTAATAAAACAGTAAGGAAATATAGAAAACTGTAATATTAAAGTTCAAAGGAAAAATGAAATTGCTTTAACGCATGAACATTGAAATATTTTACAAATAATCAAAGTGTGTGTCATAATAATAACAATTATGACTTGAAATAATAAATAACAATGGCTTTGTTTTAATACGGTTTTTATTAGTTTCCGTGACATTGATATTTATATTACTTTTACAACTTGCGTTTGTGTTTGTGAAAAAAAAAACATCAAAGTAAAAATCTTGCTGAATTAACCCGAAAATTGCGGTTACCGGTATATCACAAAAGCACAAATCATCATAGGTTACTAGACCATCACTTACCTACTAAACCAAATCTAAAATTAAACAGTTATATTAGTCAACACCGCCCAAAAAAATAAATATTGGCGACCATTTTTACAGCTTTAACGACTCATAAAAATAAAACTGACACACTTAAAGATTTTAGCATATATATGAATTAGTTTTAATTTTGTATTGACAGATCAAAATGTCAGACGATAAACTTGAATTTGCGACATTTAAGTGTTTAAACATGACGGAATTTTACCGTATTTTTTTGTTAAAAGTCATTATTTGGGAATGTTATAATTTACTCTGAAATAAGTGAATGTGACACATGTCACATGACATTGCTTCTTTTTTTTGCAATATCATTTGCTGTGCTGTGTTACAGTATTTGTAACACTATTTTTTGCAAATGTCCCGCATTGTCCTAATGTTTTGCAAATATTGTGTTCTGGTTAAAAAAAATCTTATTCTAGATTTACTTGCGTTAGAACATATTTTTTTCGAACTTACCCTTATTTTTGACCATCCCTGGGAAACAGCTTATTTTTTTTGGATAAAAAGTAGGTATGTCTACTAGACTTTTAATATGTCGTGAGCAAAAGTTAATGACAATAAATACAATAATATTAGCTTCTATTAGTTAACATCATTCATACTAATATTATAAATGGGAAAGTGTGTCTGTCTGTCTGTATGTTTGTCTTTCTTTCACGGCAAAACGGAGCGACGAATTGACGTGATTTTTTAAGTGGAGATAGTTGAAGGGATGGAGAGTAACATAGGCTACTTTTTGTCTCTTTCTAACGCGAGCGAAGCCGCGGGCAAAAGCTAGTTAACAATAATTAGCATTTAGTTTTATTTTAACTACGGTTTAACGACTAGGCACATAGTAAATGAAAGTTAGTTAAGATAAACTCACAACTTTAAAGGTCAAATCAGCTGTTAATCTAGGGCTAATTGAGGTCAAACTTAACCTGGTCAGAGAAATAACTACATGTCAATGAATAAACCTGTTAGTTAAGTTATAGTTAGGAGTACAATTCTTGACTATTAAAAGCGCCCAGTTTTTAACTATTATAATTAGAAGATTACCACTATGAACAAATATGTCAATATATTCCATTATTATAAGAAATTAGATTCTTTATTGCAAAAATCGGGGCAGTGTTTGAGCGGTTAGCTTTTCACGTAGGAGGAGTATTTCTATGATCTACTTCACGTACAATCTTACTGTGCACCTCGCGCAGTGACGTAATGCTGTCGGAATGCTATTGATACTAAACGAACGAGGCGAACACGGGGCGCCGCGCGGGGAAGCGGGAGAGAGGTCGCATTCCAGCGAGGTGCACAGATAAGTCATACGGATTGTACAAGTATTTGTTCCGAGTCAAATAGTTTGTGTATCTGAATTCATTTGTTTGTAAACGCACCCACCACGATGTAAGAGAAATTTCTAGCGAGGGACAACGGGTTTCTAAACAAAATGCTAATAAAACACTTCCAATTATGTTTTATTTCATTATACTTGTACAAATCGATAAATTTAACGCGAAACCTTGATATTCTACGAAACCCATGTTAACAATTATGAATCCCTTCACAAATAAAGATTTAACGACCTGTTATCAATTGATCAATTAATCATTATAAAGTAACTATCGATAGTATAAAGTAATTATCGCTACAAAACTTTCTTAAAGTAATTAAAAGACTTGTTTTTTTTTAAAGCGTGAGAATCCACACAGACCTTGGTTGGCTAATATTTTTATTGCAGAACGAGCTATTCTCGTGTTTCGTCTAACTCGTTAGAAAAGTCGTTTAAAACTGGAAATTACAACACCTTGTATAAAGGATATGACCTATTGTGAATATGTCACATCCTATTAATACTCACATAAGTATTACATAAATATAGGAAGCCAATTCGCGAGTTTGTTCGTTCAAAACTAGACGACTAATAATACCAGCCATTGTGGGGCAAAGGCCTCTTCTCACACAGAGAAGACACGAGCATTAATCACCATGTTTGGCGATTTTATACTTATATCAATCACTATTTTACCCGACCAAGGTTCGAGTTTCCATAAATCCTTTCTTAGTGGATACCTACTCTTCATAAAGAACACACTCTTGAAGTTTCATGTCTTTAGGACCAGCGGTTTGGGCTGGGATATCATCTGGACAACCTGTCAGTTCATTTTTTAATTTTACATAAAAACATAGTAAACCATTTATTATATACCTAACTAGCTTCTGTCCGCGACTTCGTCCGCGTGAATTTTTCCTGAATTTTCTTTGCTATAAACCTCACGGAGCCCGAGACCTCTCCAACGAATGCAAAACCGTGGAAATCGGTTCGTGCGTTCTGGAGTTATAACGTCAGGAAGGAAAACCCGACTTATTTTTATTAAGTAGATTGTACCTTTTTTAAAGAAATAAAACTTATTCTTATTCTATTCTATTCTATAGATAAGTTAAGATTTCCTCTCGATGTTGTCCTTTACAAATGTCTGTGATGTCCAAGATACATTTTAGAAAGTACATATAAATTGAAAAAGTCACATTGGTACTGGTATATTTTAAGTATTATGTATGTTTCTCAGATCGCAATTTACAGCCCAGCAGATTAATTCTATTACAATTTATTATACGTTCTATTTAAAATCATAATAACACTACTTATTAAGTAAAAAACCTTTCTTCACGTCTCCTATTAACGTTCATCACGTCAATCTTTTTCTTTTATCTTTCCTAACAAAAGATATCAATATCGTAAGGTTACGGTACATTTCTATTCTCATATCTTTGCAATGAAATGTGCTACTTTATCATCAATAGTAATAATTATTTTTCTCAGCATTCTTTATTATACATATTTTTTTACATATTTTTTTAAAAAAAGAAATTTCATAATAAAAAACATTTTTTTTATAAAAATATGTATAAAAATAGTGCTCCACCGTCGCTAGGTATTGAAACCCAAGCTAACGATGGTTAGGGTTCCAGAGTGAGGAACCTCCTCACAATGCGTGCCGTATCCAAAACAACTGCCTTTTGAATCTGATTCCTGAGCCAGCTGTTGAGCGATAGTTTTTGGATATGTTGGTCAAAACTTTTCGCTATTAGACCATTGACTGACACGACTATCGGTACAATAATTGCGGTGTCCATATTCCACATGCTGGTAACCTCATGAGCGAGGTCAAGATATTTTATCATTTTCTCTTTCTCAGCTTTAATGAGGTTCTCATCATGGGGAATAGTGACATCAACAATTATTGCACGACGCATCGATCGATCAATTATCACTATATCAGGTTTATTAGCAGGAATAAACCTGTCAGTAATAATTGATCTATCCCAGTAGAGCGTGATCTGACCATTGTCGAGAACTGGTTCCGGTTGGTATTGATAATACGGTACCTCGGTTTCCACAAGGGCATATTTAAGGGCAAGTTATAATTATTATTTATTATGCTTTACGGTATGTTCAATTATTTTTTATTACTAGCAGTGCCCCGCGGTTTTGCTTATTGCTCTGCTTTCGTAGGTCGTAGCGTGATGTTACATATAAGATAGAATATCAACAATCATATAAATACTTCAGCTATATAAAATTGACGGAACTGTATTTTTTTTTGTTGGTATGGTGGTCGCTAGTACTACTACTAAGCGCAAAGCTCTAGATTTTATTTCTGAATGTGTGTGCGCAATTTAGTGTAAATAAAAACATTATAATTTGAAAATTTTGTCAAGTGATATCTAATTACTCCAAGGATTTTGTCACTTGAACATAATAAAATATAAAAAATCAGTAATATGCTGAAACATATACGTTTATTGATTACCTACTTTAATTTTTACCATTATTTTATTATTAATATTTACCAGTTAGTAACAGTTACAATAAGCACCAGAAATATACACTCTTTGAATATTCCTTCTATATAATTTAGGCGTGTATATGCGCATAACTTCGCTATGTCCCACGGGGGGGATCAGTAACCGAAGACATAATATAACGCAAGTGAATCCACATGGGACAGCTAGTTTCTAAATATGCAACGATTAAGTAACAGTTAATGTAATCTATATATTTTTAATTGATTGACGGTTAGATCAATCGCGAAGGTTGCAAACAGTAGGCAGAATGATCGTGTTCCTCGGTCACGACAAAATTATTTTAAAAAGTGAAATTGGATGTTACGTCATCATAATGTTTTATCACTGTATTAGTGTATTTGGTTTGCGTGTACATTTCTTATATAAATGTTTAAACATAGGTATGTAACGGATGTAGTAAATTGTTTGCTGAAAGTCTGTAGCGCGAAGATAAATCATTGGTGAAGATGGATACAGTTGGAAAAAATCACTACAAATACAACTTGATTACTGCTGTTTATCATAGCCCTAAGTATTTTGTGAAAAAATACCCTTAAACTTTCTATATTCTTAACAAATCCCAATTTGTCCTAATCGGCCCGAGCGATTAGTTTAAGTTTGACCACGACAATTATTACTAAAATTTCAACTCACTTGCAAGGTCCTTTATAGATCAACAGTATTTTTCCACTAAATAACAAAGAACAGGTATATTTGACAAATTAAATGCAGAGATTAGAATACGTTAATATTAAAAATACCAGAACAATCTCTCAGATTTTTAACACAATTTTAAAAGGTTAGCGTGTCTGGGAACAGTACAATATAAGATTAATTATTATTTTTTAATGGTTTTATGTGCAGGGCCTTAAATCGATCGTTACTGTCCCTCGAAACTAAAATAATCACCGGAAAGCGATATCTGTGCGTGTTCTCTTACATATTTCGAGGTTTTTTTTTCCGGAAATATTTATGAAAAGACACGAAGACCAATTATATAAAATTCACGAAACCCAAGGTACCTTCGATATTTGCATAATAGCTGGATACTGGGCACGTTGGGTTTAGATTGAAATTTCTTAGTAATAGAGATCAGTCTTTTGAAAGTTATTTTCGAACTAAGACGAAAAACTTTCTTGTGACGATGCTTTCTCCAAAGTTTGATAATAATGTATAATTAAACTTTTCGTGTATGAGACAACAAGAACTCAGAGCCTGAGTGGGGCGTTGTGGAATGTTTATAATAGTTACCGTGACCCTGGAACATAAAGGGCAATCGAAGGAACATGAGTGGGTTTTAGTCAGTAAAAGTCTGACACGCCCTCCCGCCGCACCCAGGACGGGAGCAGTCATTTGATGATTTCCCACTCACCAAAAAAAAAAGCCTGTGTGCCGCTTTTTTCCAAACCAACCAAGAAAAACGAAAAGATTTTTTGCTTCTTCTTTTGACTGACAAAGAAACATTCGCGATATAATTGTATAACATACACCAAATCTATCAATGATATCAATCTACGTAGTTATTGACTTTTTTGCTTGTAAACAGTCAAATAGATGAATGTGTGATTAGTATAATTATATTAATTTAGGAACCAGTTAAAGTGCCTTGTACTAGATATTTGTTTTAAAGGTTTTGGACATTGACATTTAGTTATTTTAAGATAGACTTGGTCTTGAAGTTATTGGTAAAAGAAGTAATTAAAGCATTATTGAAGGTTTTACATGTTTTTATTAATAAGATAATTATTTATATTCTATGTTGTTAGCAGTAATACAATTAAGAGGTAAATTGTTTTTCTTTTTGTAAGGGATCATTTTCAGATACCTGACACAAATCAGATATTTTATTCCCGAGTGTTAGGGAATTTCGCCCAGATTGCGCTGGCAAAAACTGAGTAATAAATATGATGATGACAAAATTTACTAGAATTTTCCCGTAAATTCGATCGCCTGATATTTAACATTCTGCCCCCCTAGACAAGTGGCATTGTAGAATAGATAGCGAAAACGAATAGATTGTCAAATGTATGGAGATGTCAAATTGTTTAGCGAAAGCTTATGTCGATTCCATACATTTGACAATCTATTCGTTTTCGTTTTCTATCCTACAATGCCACTTGAGGCCCTCAGCTCTCTTAAGGTGCGATTAAACGACGCGGGCTAGCCCGATCCTACGCGAGCCGAGCCGTCCGTGGAGATGCGGCTCGGCTAAATACGGACGCAAGCCTGCTCGTTTAAACGACGCGGGGTAGCACGATCCTACGCCAGCCGAGCCGTCCGTGGCAACGCCGCTAAAATAGGTCTTTCTTCGTCGCGCGCTCTGTGTTATCTGTTTAGACGGCGCGTATCAGTGGTCTCGAACGTCATAGAGCGAGATCGGTAGAATTGCCAGCTAAAATCGGTATATTTGTACCCAAAATCGGTATTTGACAAAAGAAAAATACAATATTCAATAAAATTCGTTTATTTATTAAAAAAAAACTTACAGACTAATTTGCAACAATCATAATTATTTTTTATACCAATATTCTTTGGCCATAGCCGCGGTCATCTTCGAATTAATTTCAAAATCGTAACAATTAGCTGTATTAATGAGTCGTTTTGAATGTAATAGACCAGTGATTGATTCAGTAGACAACCTATTTCGCTGCTTTGTTTTTAAAAGATTAATATGTGAAAATATGCGTTCAACGTTAGCGGATGAATGGGGAAGTGATAAAATATTAAAGATGAAATTAGACAACAATGGAAACATTTGAGTTTCATCGCCACGCTTTAATAAACTTACTTCATCCCAAAATAGTTCTACATCATCAGGAAATGTTTTGATTTGTTCACAATTTCTTAAAATGCGCCACTCTGTATCAATTTCCTGGAAATCATTGCTGTGAACAATATTGGGAAAGAGCCTACTCACAGGAACTATCGAAGCAGTTTTGCCAATTTTAACATTTTTTGGATCAATTATGTCTAAACCTTTTATTGGGTTATTTTTCAATGGAAACCGCGTGGTTATTTGCTTACAAGCTTCGATATAAAAATCTAGGCATCTGCATTTAAACAAATTTACTTGATCTGAGTTTAGATTTTCTGAACTACTTAGTAGTGTATTAGACGCAGCAGCACCATAGTATACGTCATCAATATCCATAAAATTTCTGGGATTCTTAAAATCAACATTTTCGATTGGAGTGCTAGTTAAATATTCTCTTTTTAAAAAACAATCAAAAATAGTTTTTAATGTTCCAGTTATTTTTTCATATAAATTATGAATTTTCGGGTGTTCTGCTTGCATTTCTTTATTTAAATCGGTAAATAATGGTAATACAAAATCTAAAAATTCCAAAAATAATATCGTAGTAGGATCTTGGAGCTTCTGTAATATATGTTCTGCAGCTAAAAGATGATCATTGTTAGATATTTGGTCTATAAAAAATAGTATAAGAGCAGAGAGTTGTTCCAATATTCTCTTCACTGCTGCATGTACTGATAACCAGCGTGTTTGAGAGGGGTGAAGTATTTTATGTACTTTTAAGTCGCAAAACATTTGAAAGTTTTTAAACTCTGCCACTCTTTTTGGGCTAGAAGAAAAGTAGTTGTAAATGTCTCTTACAAGATCCTCTATAAAACGTGGCAATTTGGTACAAGCATATGACGCGCAAAGGTGAAACGAATGGCAGGCGCATTTAAGTATAAAAATGTTAGGAATTTCATTTTGCAGCAATGTTACAACAGAATTATTACGTCCCATCATTACGTTTGCCCCGTCAGATGCAAAACCTATTAGATTATCTTTATATGGAATATTATTGCTTCTAAAAAAATTTACAATGTGTTCAAATAAGGTTGCTGCATTAGCTTCTTCTAATGGAATAAGAGCTAAAAAACAATCTTTAATACGATTCATTTTCGCATATCTCACAACTAAGCACAAGTGTTTGGTCGTACTAAGATCAGTGGACTCGTCAATAATAAGCGAAAACTTAGTTTGCCCTAGATCTTCACATAAATTATTGAAACTTTCTTTACCTATAATATGATCAATTATGTCATGAGTTTTGGTTGAAGAGCATTTTATTTCTTTTGCTATTTTTGAATCAGGACAAATGGCTTGCATCAACTGCGGTAGGTGCTCCATAATAGTGAATGGTAGATTGTGTTCAGCAACAAACGAAGCTAATCTTATTTCACCTGAAATTAAAAATAAAGAATTAAAATTACGTAGGTATATCAGTATGTCTAGTAGCGATTAGGGTATAATTATATCCACTGCTTCTATAAACCGATAAGTAGAAAACCAAATAATATAACAATGTAAATAGTAAAATAAATAACTAAAAAAATTACCTTGCTTAACCAGTATATCAGATTTATGAGTTTTGGTCACAGTAAATGATGATATCTTCGGTTGTGATTTTATATTCTTTGATGATATTGAGTGTGCTTGTGAAGAACTATGTTTCTTTATAGCGTCTTTTCCTGATGTGATGTTGATATCTTTATTACAACTTTTACAATAGGCATAGCTTTCGCCTTTACGACTATCTTGCAGCCAACCTGGAAATTCTTCTTCCCATTCTTTTCTATAATATTGTAGATATTTTTTTCTTCTTACAGTCGCACTTGTGCTTGGCTCCTCGTCAGACGACATTTTAACTTAATTATCTGATTTTGTAGGGACTCTTTCGGTTAGGTACTCACTCTTCAAAGTTAAGAAAATTAATGAAAAAATAAAACTGAATTACTGTTTATATATACTAGACAGGTAAATTCCCGAGCGGGAAGCCCCTTATAACATCGAATTGCAGGACACAAGGGTGTCAAGGGTATTCCCCAAAATATATGAACTACATTCTGCACTAGGTCCATACTATTGAGGGCTTCCCCGTAACATTAAACATAAATGAAAAGGGTTGCCAACTTAAAAGTGTAAAATCGGTAGAAAAATCGGTAGAATTTCCATGTATACTGTGAAATCGTAGAAAAGTCGTTATATTTCGGTATATCGGTAGAACAGAGCCCATATCGGTAGAAATACCGAAAAATCGGTAGGTTCGAGACCACTGGCGCGTATTAACACAAGCCGAGCCGCAGATGGCGCGCGCGCCTTTGATCTGTGTCGAAAAACCGACAAGTGATGGATCGTGCGAACTTTGCCGAGCCGCGCCGAGCGCAGTTGTTTACACAGCGCGTGGCGCGGCGAACCACGAGCGGAGCCAGGCTCGGCTCGCGTGTTTGCGCGCCGTTTAAACGCGCCTTTATACAGCTCTATTCAGCTTACATTGTTTTAAAAAAATGTGCATAGTCCGTAGCTTGGCGGCTTTTCTAATCGCTACGACGTTGAACGCGTCTGATAGAAGTAAAACTGTATAAGTGTGACCAAAATCATTTAGCAAAACGCGAATATAGCTGTATAAGTGTGCTTAGTCCCATAATCGTTTGAATGTTTACTTAACTGACCATTGACCAATAAACCAGTATCTTGGTTTCGTCATTACAAATAGCTAAACACCGTTTTACTAAATTCCTTTTAAGGTTAAAGGTTCTTAATATAATCAGGTTTTTGCTTCAACCAAATTCTGATGTTAATTTGATACTCATCTTTGGTATTTAGGTTAGACCTCCAGCAGGATTGGCTTTACTTTCAGTCTTTGAAATATTATTAGAAACATTGTTTGGTATAGGTATC
This sequence comes from Athetis lepigone, assembly GCA_033675125.1. Classification (NCBI taxonomy): domain Eukaryota; kingdom Metazoa; phylum Arthropoda; class Insecta; order Lepidoptera; family Noctuidae; genus Athetis; species Athetis lepigone. The sequence continues at coordinate 4,921,813 of CM066234.1, read as the reverse complement.
TGTACTCTCGAAATAATAATCATCAATTAGTTGATAATCTTCTAACGATAAATTACTAGTTTTTTTGAAACTTCTACGTTTCCATATTGGGTGGCGTTCAGAAGAAAAAATCAAATGACTGATTGCCTGTGAAGACTATTAAAAACTTTAACCAACATTGTTTTCATGAGCAACTGTTTTTCTTTTTACTTTAAAGGTATCAGTCAAAATAATAAATAACGTAAAAACATTATTGTAAACAGCAGAAGAAAACGGGGGACCGGAATAACTGGCCAAAAATATGTCTTTTTACTTAAATATTTCACTTTAATCATCACTGATTGTGTTTGGAATTGAAACATTTTTCGTCCCAAGGCCTACAGGTCTGCTTACAGCCTCAAGACAGTAGACACATAGGAGGTGTCTCTGTTTTATGACCGCAAGGCAATACGTTAAATGTGGAACAGCGTGTTAGATATTTGATGCGTTATGTGTGGTCCCACTGAGGGCGGGGACAAAATCATTAGGGATAAGGTCGTCTTTTAATTGAACAAGTAACTACAGCTTTTTGACTAACATAACGACATTTCTCAAAAATGATAATTGAAATAAATGCGTTGACTTTGAATTTAACAGCTTCCCAAAGTAAAATCGTGTTTTGTAGTAAAAGTAATATATTAGGATATTAAATGGTTATTATAAAACTTTTTATGTAGCTTGTAATGTAACACATTAGCCATATCGAAATAATTTGACGCAATTCCATTAATAAGTACTTGTATTATTGAAGGATAGTAAATGGATCGTGTATATCAATAGGTAAATGATAATTACTGACCAATATTTAATCACTTAATTATACTCATGAAATCTGGGTTGACTGGTAAAGAATGCCTTAGGCATTAGGTCCACCTTGTAATTAGTAGAAATATTATATCAGGTATAGATTGATCTTATTTTTATCGTTCGTAGGTTAGTAGGATACTGAATTGAGGAATACCATAGGTTGATGATTTAAACAGCTGAGAGATGATTAGATAAAACAATAATCTAATCGAAAGCAGAAAGGCTAATTAAAACACACAGCTGCTTCAACGTCATAAATTAAGCCAGTCGAAAAATCGAAACATTAACATAATTCTCAAATTCGTAACAAAACCGTCGCATAAAAAAATAGTGTGGCAACAATTTCTTTTCGCTTACAGTGTTGCCCCACCTCAAGTTATCAAAACCTGTCCGTCACTAGGTCACCGGACTGGGCGAGTAGTGATGTGCGGACGTCGATATATCGATAAATGGACATGTTGTGTATGTGAGAGTTTTTTATCGAACTTGTTTAAAGCCGGTGATTTCTCTAAAATGGGAAAAGGGGATATAGGGTCGTTTGAGCGTGTTGTGGTCACTTTTTATAAAGATTGGAATAGTGCTGTATTTTTTATTAGAGACACTAGGATGTTGAGTGTGAATGTGAGACCAATTTCTTTGCTAATATGAGTGGACGAGTATCACAGTACTAGTTTGTTTGTTAGGTTGAACGCGCTAACCTCAGGAACACAAAAAGGTTTTTAGTGTTCCTCAGGGTCCGAATGTTCCTATTCGGACCTGTAGGGTTCGAATTGAAAAATGAATTTTGGGTTAGATAGTCCATATGTCCAGGAAGGTTAATATGCCTACGGCAAAGCCATACCCAAAATGAAACTTGTGTCTTAAAAGCCCGGTGGTTTAGGCCGCATTTTTGCATTATAATCTATTCTCAGTGGACCGACGATTTGAAGAAAGTGGACGTCAATGAGCTGATACAATGATGACGATGATTCTATAAGTATTGGCCTAGTCCCATCCCAACCCACCGTTCAGAACATAATGTTACCAAAAAACTTAGTAAACAACTAGCTTCGCTTCGCCGTTTTGTATGAACCTTTGTCGAACCTACCCTTTGCCCAAGTATGTAATGATGTGCTATTACAGTTATCTCTTGTTACGTACCTGCTTACTCCCTTAGTAATCTAGATTGAATTTAATTTGTTTCCGTAATACGTAATACAAACAATTAGACGAACCTTATCGGTATTACAAAATACCGTTCACTTTCAATATTCTGAATGGGAAAATAATCGTGTTTTACTGTATAATAACCGATATAATTGTATTGTATTCACTTCCTTATTATTTGGGTTTGAATCAATAATACCAACCAGCGTTCTATTGTCTCACTGCAGGGCAAAGGCCTCTTCTCAAACAGAGAAGGCACGCGCATTGATTACCACGCTTGATAAATTTGGATTGGCGATTTCGGACTTAAATTCATTACAATTTTATTTATTTTATTTTCTTTGGGGAGCTTACGGCTATATTTACACAATCGTTCAAAAACATAATACTAGCATATGCCAATTACAAGCTTCCACAGATGGTAAGAAGACATTATAGGACGTTGTGAAAATATACAGGTTACACGAGCGAGAAATTACTTACTTATAAAATTATATCAATTATATTAAAAAATATAATTATAATATTTTTTTTTACAATTATAATATTATAATTCTATGTTCCTTTACGATGTTTTCCTTTACCGATGTCCGTGATGTCTAAGATCTTTAACGTGATAACACGGGATGATCGACCCAATGGAATCATGACCCACCATAAGCTTATTTTCGTACAGACATTCAAATACAATTAGGTCGACAATCGCGTAAACATGTATTAAAAATGTCACAAGTCTAGTCTTATTATTTTGACAGCTTCAAACGATTTGTCGTCGAAATGGGTCATGATTCAATTTTGTCGATAGTACAAGAAAATACATATCAAAAACTCATCACAAACAAGATTTGTCATGAGTCGAAATCGAACTAACGACGTCCGGCTTAGCAGTCACGGTTACTATAATTACTAGACCAGTCAAGTCAGTTTAGTATTGTATGTTTCAAGATAATTTTCGATTTGAAGAAAGCCGAATTACATATGTATTGGGATTAAAGATTGTGTCAACATTTAAAAAGATGAAAGTTTTGAATCATTTCCATGTTAATTTGGTGTTAAATTATCTTCGATTTTACTAATTTTTAATTCATTTAGGTTATAAATGAATCTGTGTTTGATATTAAAGGCATGAGGATAAATCTGACATTTTCAAAATTTTTAACTGAAAAAGGATAAGGAGATTATTATAACGGTGTTAAGTAGGCATTGATAGGAAAAACAAGTGCTATATAAAGATAATAATCTCTCATAAAATCTTATCCATTAATGCAATTTTTGTGCTTACTAATATTTGTAAAAATAAATGTTTTGTTTTTACTAATTCATTAATTAATTTCTAATTTACATTTCTCTAGAATGTAAACATGTTTAGGTTGTTTACAAAAATATTGAGAAATTTCACAGTTTAGGTATTCTACATATATTAAAAAAAATATTTTTGTATTTTTTTTTTAGTTTTGTGATAGTTATTAGTGATAAACTGATAATATTTGGCATGTTTGTATTTTAATGCTTTACAAAGTAAATATCATATCATTAGAATATAATATTTATTTATCTAAGAAGGGTTTCGATATCCGCGATGTTTTCATAAAACCAAAATACAGATCTAAAAACTATAATTTTCACCTAGATAAACCCAAGGTCCGCCACTAGTATTAAAATAAATTGGAATAGCAGTAGCTTAACACGCATTTGAGTAGCGTGAACTCTGTCGAAAGGTCGTGGGTTCAAATCCACTCCCATACAACGTAGAACTTTCATGGCAAAATTTAATGGTAAATAGAATGATTTAGAAACTTGTAAGACTAATTGATTAAATACACACTGTATTAAATAGATGGAGTAGACGAATATTGATGAAACTGTACGACTTTTAGGTGTGAAAAATGATAATGGTCTCTAAGAAATATGACATACTGGCTGTGGGTCTTAGAGTGATGTTATGTGGTCTATTTATGTTATTTTGATGTATAAACTATGTTCCTGTAAAATATTTTATCCGTACTGAGATACTTTCCATTTATTTAGTAACGTATTCACTTTGTATAATATAATTTACAAATAAATATAGCTAACTTAGAATTAACTAAAAAAATAACTAATATCTAACACTAAAATAAAATAAAAATCCTGTAAAATTGTAATAAAATCCTTTCAGTACATTTTCCATGAAAGAGTAACAAACGTCCATACTAGAGATTTCTAAACAATTTCTACTGCTTTAAGTGTAGATCGCCTTTCAAGCACATTGAACATTGGAACAATCTCCTTAACCAATAAGAAGGCTGCTTTATTGTGTAAACTTCCACAAGATTCCATCTCACTTAACTTCTTCAATTAAGTAATAAATTCTAATAACAGTAAAACTTAATTATATGCCATAACAACCTTACGGTTCGAAATTAACAGAAACTCATGCACTAATACAATTATTTATTTATGATCCAATCGTGATAATAGTTTAATTAGACTAATACAGCTGTCCGGTTTCACTATGTTGGGTCCTTTTTTTTTTTTTTGGTGAGTGGGAAATCATCAAATTACTGCTCCCGTCCTGGGTGCGGCGGGAGGGCGTGTCAGACTTTTACTGACTAAAACCCACTCATGTTCCTTCGATTGCCCTTTATGTTCCAGGGTCACGGTAACTATTATAAACATTCAGCAACACTATGTTGGGTCCTTAATCACTACATTCGCGTTTCACTGAAAAAAATTAGTCACACTTATACAGTTCTTCTTCTATCAGCCGCGTTCAGCGTCGTAAGAATGAGAAAACTCGTCAAGCTTAAGGCGAAAGGATAGGCCAAACTATAAATAGAGCTCTCTTTGGAGGACTACTACTACTAGACGGATGGACCAAAATAGACAAAAAAAAAATACCTAATACGCATAACATATTTGACTTTAAATTTTAAGTTCATTTTTTTATTATTGTTCATACTTTTCTCAGAAAAAAATCGAATATATCCGCTTTATTTTTGTAATAAGTTGCTTATTGCTCTCATATAACTAAACAGATTTAAATGTTTCTTTCACACTATAATAGATAATTTATTGCTTTATTAAATTTATTTCATAATTTTACAACATTATTACTGATATGCAGCTAAATCAATAATACCAAATTATTACACTCGCGCCCGGAGCACGCGCTCCCCGGCCGCTTGTTGCACTTCAATGTTCAAGGACGTTGGCGTATCCTTTTGCCTTAAAGCACTACGCACATTTATTTAGCTTAATCCGTACCAATATTATAAATGCGAAAGTAACTCTGTCTGTCTGTCTGCCTATTCTTCACGCCTAAACCACTGAACAGATTTGAATGTTTGGTACAGATAAAGTCTGGAACCCGAGAAAGGACATAGGATAGTTTTCATCCCGGCAATCCCCCGGGAACGGGAACTTTTATTCCACGCGGATGAAGTCGCGGGCAAAAGCTAGTATGTCTATAGAAAATAGCGGTTTTATACAAAACCTGATCAGACGCGAAAAGCTAAACGGAGCGTACGCGTCTTCAGACAAAATCTTCTTGTTTTTTATTTCTTTGTTTCTATTCTATTGTTTTCTATAAATAATAAATAAATAAATTTCCATGGACATCTTACACACGGCCATCTGATCCCAAGCTAAGCAGAGCTTGTGTTATGGTAATCAAACAACTGATATACATACTTATATAACTTTTAAATACATACATATTATAGATAAATAACACCCCATCTATGGACATAAGCTAAGAGATCCATATATAAATATGGCTCTCTTATAATACTAACTGTATTATCCAAGGCATGTGAACGGTCAAAAATGTATGAGTGATAGTAGTTATTTAACGGAAGCGGAAATATTAATATTATAATAATTGACAGCGTTTAGACCTTCAAAAAGAATTGAGACTGCCATGTTGGTGTGATCAAGGTTGTTCCGGTTTTAAATAATCACTCTTGGTTAATTTGAGTGGAGTGAACTGTCAACTACGATGGGTTTGATCACTCGCCTCAAAGTTAGACCACTTTAATTCACTCGAGGAAAATTAGTTATTTAAGATAATCAGAAAATTAGACAATTTTCGCAAATCTCAATCAGTTTTTATCACTCAGTTGCAACCATGGCTGGCCTGGTGATTGGTGACCCTGATTGCTATGCCGAAGGTCGCGGGTTGGTTTGCCACCCAGGGCAATATTTTGTGTTATGAGCATGATGGTTGGTTCTGTGTTTGTGTGTAGTTTACTTATGACGTGTACTTAATTATACATTATTTTTAATCTTACATCAGTAAAGTATATGTATATCAGTTGTCTGGTCACCAAAGTACGGGCTCCGCTTAGTTTTTGTTCAGATGGCTGTGATGATGGCTGAACTCCCAAGGTATATATTTAACAAATCCATGTTAAGGTTATAACCCAGGTACTAAAAGCACTAAAAATAATACTCAAGGTACATCTATGACAAATAACTGCTGTCCCATTTGCTGATAATATCCAAATGTGTTTAAAAGCTACCAATAAATTGCTTACATCTTTGAGTATCTTCACATCACGTGACATTACATTCAAAGTAGACCAAGGCCTCAGATATAAATAAAATGGATGCCTCAAACGATGTGTGTGCCCTTTGAGTTGGCAATAATTCGAAGAGACCATATAATTATGTACGCACTTACGACATAGCAGTGCTGCCTTTATGTCTGGCCGCGGTCACAGATGGGTTTTTTGAGCTAGATTTCAAGGGTTATGTATAGGTGGGCTTTTTATATTAGGAGGGGGGAGAGGTAAATACCCCCAATACCGAGGAAGTTGCTCACACCCTTAAGAAGGTATCTTTTTCCAAAATCCCTAAGTCATAACGGTCCGGAAATACTGCTGGGAAAATTTTCAGGAACGAACTAGAGCTTAACAATTCGTGAATCGTTATTATCGTAAGCATTGTAAGATGTTGCTTCTGCGTCTGACCACTCCGCTCTTCTCCAAGTCACATCAAAGAGCAGTGTGCAGTGCAGAATCTCCTGTATTTGGTTGATCTCCTTAAGATTGCTCTCTGCAACAGTTCTTCAGTGGGAATTAAATTCAAAGAATACCTGATGTCACTAAATTAGCCTGTCTAATTTCATATAGTTTTTAATTCCTCATTTTAGCCCATTAGGGGTTGTATTTTCAAAAGTCGCTTCTTAGCCTACTATCATATAGCTTCAGTAGTTTTCCTTGTGTCTAAAGATGTCGAAAAATCTGCAAATTTTCTGATGATGTCCACAGATGATGACAACCACTTACCATCCAAAGACCAAAGGTCTACCAATCAATATAACAATAAAAAAACATATTTTAATTCTTCCGGCCCTAAACACAAAAACCGTTCACTAACCCACTTTGAATATATTTAATTACACCGTCGTTGATTGCTGTAATAATTGTTTTATCTAACACGCAAATTCTTACTTCCTGACTTGCTAACAATAGGCCCATCTCTAGACTGAGATAAATAAATGTAAAACACGTAATTGTGTGAATTATTTCTGTCTCTTTCTTGCACGTAGATTGGTAGATGTGCGATAGGGATAGGAATAATAGTTAGACATAGTAAGTTGTCTTTTGTCGCAATATGAGAGGTCGAAAGTGCTACCTTTTCATTCAAGATGGCTGATAAACGTTTAATTAATGCAATAAGGTGGCTGCAGGCCGATGGAACACTTGATAAGACTGCTACCCGTAACCAAAAAAACGACAGATCGTATCTGGGGAGCACTAAACTGACTATTTCAATTGTCACATATTTTTTAAGTTTATCTTAAACTAAAGCGGCTTTTTTTTTTTTTTGGTTAGTGGGAAATCATCCAATGACTGCTCCCGTCCTGGGTGCGACGGGAGGGCGTGTCAGACTCTTACTGACTAAAACCCACTCATGTTCCTTCGATTGCCCTTTATGTTTCGAGGTCACGTTAAACATTCCGCAACAACTAAAGCGGCTTCGCGAGTGTCGAACATTCGTCCCCTATTTTGGGTAAAATAGGGTAAAAAAGGGTTTTTAAAAATTCCAACCCTAATGGGGTCATTAGGGTTGGAATTTTTAAAAACCCTTTCTATGTGAATACTTACTCTTCATAAAGTAGCCTCCAAGATTCATGTCTTTAGGAACAGCGGTTTGGGCTGTGCGTTGATATATCAACAGTTTGTCATCAATCAGTTAGTTTACCATCCGTACTTTCGTACTAATGCGAAAGTAGCTCTGTCTGTCTGTCTGTCTATTTGTCTTGCTTGCACGCCTAAACCATTGAACCGATTCGAATGAAATTAGGTAAAGATATAATAGTCTGGGACCCGAGAAAGGACATAGGATAGTTTCATCCCGGAAATCCTCTGGGAACGGGAACTATTATACCACGCGGACGAAGTCGCGGACAAAAGCTAGTTTTATAAATATAGATATCAAAGATAGATGAATAAAGGAAAACATCAAACAGTTTGAAGTACTTGCTAAGCAACGTTTATTAAGAGGTTAAATAGAGATTTCTGATACTAATCTCAGTAATCTCGCATGTCTCTATCAACAGACAGAAGAAATGAATTGCGCAGGTCAGTTAACAGTTGCTAGCGAAAAAGAAAGTCGTATGTTTTTAAATATGGAATCCTTTGATAAGAAAGTGTTTTCATAGATTTCTCTATATTTTTCTTTCGTTGCAAACTTTTAGATCGCCTGCACCCTTCTAATTGATCTCCAGCAAAAAATTACTGAAGCCAGAAATATGCAAGCACAGTACATATTTAGCGATATTTGCGTGGTCCAACTGGTTTTAATATAACTGCAAAGTAAATGAATACATTAGCATAACATAAAGGCTGGTCTATAGGGCTGGTAATATAGGGCTGGTCCAATGGGAGCATAGTAAACTATAGACCTAATTTTCCCCATGCTTCATAGTACTGTAGAGACATCGGCTGATATTGCCTGGATAAAACCTTTTCAAAAACATTGTTAAACTCTTTGACTGCCGGAAGCGCAGATCTACGTGAGACACAATAGATTTTAATTGTTTTATTAATTTTGGCATACAAGAGGTTAAAACAGCCGGTTAAGTTAGCCGGTATGTCTGACAAGCGAGCTGCAAAAAAACTATTAGGCTTTCGGAATCCGGGATTGATTACTGAACACGAGACAACACGTAACATTCTGGGACAATCCTGGAATTTTCGGACATTATCCAAGCTTATAGGTGGGTACCTGGGACGTGTATACCTTAGTTATTCAATAGCAGTTCCTCACAGCCTCAACTCTAAACTCAGATAGCTTTCACAATCTCCAATGAAAGGTCAAGCGTGTATGTGTGTGTCTGTCGATGTGTGCGTAGATGCGTACGCGCAGCTAATAAACCAATGTTATCGACTTTCTAATTTTTCGGTCATGTATAGGCGTCTTATTTGAATATTTTAGACACACCTGTGTGCTGACAAGTGTATTCATATCTTTATGCGTGGGCGTTGTTAAATTTGACGGTTAATATTTGTTTTTTTATTTGTTTTTTCATAAAAGGATTCTCTGGAATGAGTCATCATTACGAATGTCGGTTAACTCGATAATAAGTATACTGATTTAGGAATTAGTGAAAGTCTCTATTACAAATGTCTATAGACGGTCACTATTTAACACCAGGTCAATAATGTCATAAATAAAGTCTTAATGTGTTCCCAATTACATATAGGTATGTCAACTTAATTATCTTTCGTTTGGGATTGAGACAGTTTTTTTAATGACTCCCTTAAATGCAGCTTCTTTGCTTGTTTGAAATGTGTTAATCTCAACAACTACTAATCCAATTTGAATGATATTTAGCCAGTTTATCGAAGAAGGTAGGTAGAAAGGTAGGATAGGCTATATCATCATCATAACTGCAAATGTGACGTTGTCACTCGCCCGGTTTCGTATCAGTAACCTCAAGCTTGAGAGGCAGGCACCCTAACCACTGGGATATGATGCTTGATTAGTATTCTGAATTATGACTGACTCTTTCTAACTCAACAAATACTACGTTATAACTTCATTTGTTTTGTGGTCGACCTCAATGTCGCTGTTTGCTTTTAACTTTCTTCACCAATAGATTCGAGTTAATTATGTTCGGTTGTTCTCTAAATTGATTGGTTGATATTGATGTTAGCCGCGGCTAGTTAAAATGAAGTCTGGTTCTATATTTTCAGTCTTGATTTTATTGTTTTGTGTATTTAGTGTTTTGTTAAAGTTGCTGGCTACTTTCGTATGATACGATTGTCTGGGCAAAATTTTTTATATGGCTTATGGTTTTTTTATTACTGCCTTGTGGTTTGTGTATGTTCATTATAGAATAAATGGTCATTATACAAAAGGACGTTATCTGCCTACAATTGTCCAAAAACTGGACTATGGCTTTTTCTGATACACACATGGCAGATTAGCAATTCTAGACTCTAATAGTCAAGCTTTAAGTTTTTGTGTTAGTATAGCTCAAGCTTTTCTCTCGATGTTTTCCTTCTTTAATGTTAGAAATGTCACACCAGTACATTACTTTTTAGTAACTGTGAAATTACGGAGATTAGTGCTTAGTAAAGCGTTATAATGTTATTTTTATAATGTAATAATGAAAGGTTTATAGATTCAAATGAGAAAAACCACGAGCATAATTAAAACACATAACGATAGCAATAACATTAACTAAATGATTATATCCTCAAAAAAAAAACGATTGCTTAAAGTTTCTATTACAGAGTCACAAGTACGTGTTAATTTCACAATTATATTTATCTTGGACTTCGTATAAAGGGTGCCAATTTAAGTCGGCTGTGATTGGTCGGTCCGTGCGGAGTGAAAGTGACCAACGTTTGTTCTTCGTTTAGACCGGTGAGAGTTAGAATACCTATGTATATATTTGTTGCTCGTATTGGGCCTTTCGGTCTCGTGACTCAGAATGCCAAAACTGCCAAGCCGGAGGTCGGTTAGATTTTCTCTAGGACAAACTTTATGTGATGAGCATGATTGTTTGTTCTATGTATGGGTATATATTTATTTATAACTTGTTTGCTGTCCCTTACGGTTTTAGCCGCATCATTGGATACTACTCCCGTATGTCACAGCTTGATGTCATAGCCTATCGCTCTTCTTTAATAAATAGACTGACTAACAGAAATTTATTTTTTAAATCAGGCTAGCGGTTTCTGAGAGTGCGCGTTCAAACAAACTATTTTGGTTTACATTATTATACCTAGTATGGATATGTATCATCATCTCCGTAGCTGTTTCGAAAATATGTTGGGCTCGGCTTCCAGTCGAATCGGATTCAGCTGAATACCAGTGTTTTACATGAAGCGACTGCCTATCAGACCTTTACAACCCAGTAACTGGGCGACACGATATCCCATGGTAAGACTACTCTTTCTGGCTTCTGACTCCTGTTTGGATATAACTTATTAGTGCAACAAGTAAACATATACCTATCATTAGTATCAAAACACCATGACGATTTAGGTAACAAAGTATAATAACACTGCCTCCTATCATATTTATTATATAAGTGCATAGTTCCGATAATTTGATCTCTTACTCTATTCATATACCTAATTTTGATTTTCCATCATCATAAAGAATACATATTTGTATATTTGTAAAGAGATAGAAGAGAGTTACAGAATATTTATTTATGTTTTACGACAAGGAAGTGGAAAAAGTGTTCTTTATCATTAATTCTACATATACTGGGATAAGCTCAGAATGCCTTAAACCCTGCTTATTTGAAATCTACGCCCCCCAGCCCGATTGACCGATGGTCTCATCAAGGTCTCGTTGAATGCGGGTGGCACAGGACCGATGCATGTGGAGATCTTTGGGGGAGGCCTTTGTCCAGCAGTAGACCTCTTTCGGCTGATGATGTTGAGGACAGAATGATGACGATGGTCAGGTCAGTTTATAGGTTACACTTTAAATCCGGGGATGAGAATTGTACTGACCTAAGCAAAGCCGCAGGTACAACTAGTTCAATGCATTATACAATACACAATATATTATGATCTAATACACATCTGTGACGTCACAATAGTACAGACAACGAAATACCAATGTACTCATTACAGATGACAATGTGATTGTCAAATAAATGCCAGAGGTGCGTGACAAAGCTTTTGTAAGCGAATTAGTGTCACTTGCGCTTGCGCACGGTGAGATGCGGCCATCTTGGTTTTTCAAGTGTAAAGTACAAATAACTTGTAGTAAAGCTTTTTCGTGGTTGGTCATAATCATCGTTTCATAAGTCAGTAAGCCGTTACTCATCATCTCCCTAGCCTTTTCCCAACTATGTTAGGGTCGTCTTCCAGCCTTACCGGTTTCGGCTGGATACCAGTGTTTTACAGACCTCCACAACCCAGTAGCTGGGCGACACGAAAGTGTCGTATATGGTTAGACTGGTCAGACTTTCGGGATTTTTTTGACTACCCGTAATAATAATATAATAATACCAGCCTGTAACTGTCCCAATGCAGGGCAAAGGCCTCTTCTCATACAGAGAAGGCAGGCGAGCGATGGGTAGCTCGCCGCCCGGCTAGGACCAGGACCGCGTCGACGGCGCGTTAGTGTTCCACGCGCGCCTCAAAGAGAAGGAGTCAGCACAGGAAGGGGCCTAACAAGGCCAACGCCTGCCGGGGTTGCGGAATGTTTATAATAGTTACCGTGACCCTGGAACATAAAGGGCAATCGAAGGAACATGAGTGGGTTTTAGTCAGTAAGAGTCTGACACGCCCTCCCGCCGCACCCAGAAAAAAAATATCAGCTGGTTGGTTGGCTGGCTGGCATTATGGTCCGAGGGCATTGAACGTTTCTTAGAAACAGCTGATATTTTATTCGCGATTTTAGAGTTGGATCCATAATAAAAGTTGTTTGTTTTTTGGAGTAGAATCATCTCCTAGCGGGTTGAGCAAGACCAAAAATACACCTAGTATTAGTGTACTTGTAGACGACACAACTTATCCACGAGATAAAATCTTACATTATACATTACATTAAAAGTTGTTTTTTTAATTGTAGGTACAAGAATGATTGGCTATTGGATTACATAAGTACCTAGTTAGGTAAATTCTTCGTGAGGAGAAAGCTTTCTCTTGAAGAATATTTCTAACATAATTATCCCTCCGTTACCTCAGTAAGGGGCCATTATAGGTTGGGCAAAAGCATTGAAGAAACTTGTTACATCTTGTAAACAGTTCTGCTTTTCTATTTTAGGTGTAGGAAATTTGAAAGAGATTATATTCTGGAAAAGGCTGTACTGAGGTTTTTTGAATTATAAAGAAATACACATAATCATACAAAGAAACAAACAAACTAAACAAAACAAACGTTAAGCCCAAAAAGCTGTTTTTGAGAATATAGCTAAAAGCAATAAGAAATTAATAAATATTATAAAGAGGAAATATTTGTACGTATTTATGTTTTTTACGAATACATTCATAAACTACTGGACGGATTTCGATAAGTCTTTCACCATTAGAATGCTACATTATCCTTAAGTAATATAGGCTATATAACATTACACTATGACCAAAAGGAGCGGAGAAGTTGACCAAAAACCTGTCATTACGCGGGTGAAACCGCGTGGAACAGCTAGTAAGAAATATATCCGAAAGAATATAGCGACAGCGCCCGTGAAGTTAATAAGTTGTTGCAACTTCACTTAAAATCTAATTAAAAGTGTTACCCAAATAACATTTTATAATCCAATAGACAGGATTAATTACTACATGTTAAATAAATCTAGCATGACACAACATCTAGATTTTTTCCCAGACTAATAATCATTTATCTAATCAAATGCAACGAGATTTAATTATGAAGGTCAAAAAAAGATAGTCGTATCCCCTTCTTAGATAAACGCGAGAATTTTTACTTCACCTTAAAAATAATACTGACCGAAATAACTCAATAAGTGACAGGGAACTAAAAGAAACTAGCCAAGTGTGAGTCGCAATGCAAAGAAAGGGTTCTGTACTTCAACATCACAGAATATCGAAAAAAATCATAACTATTTCTAGTTTGCGGACACGCTTTTATTTAAAATTATTTGTTACAAGCTGTTCCCCGCGGGTTCACCCGCTTAAACCTTCGAATACACGTGATTCAAGACACAATAGAAAGACAATAGCAGCACGACAGCTGGCTGTCGCTTGGTCGTCGAAAGGTTCATGTTATTGCTTCGCCTTGTCACCAGGACTTTTAGGGATTACCTTCTACAAAAAAGTTACTTAACTTTATAATATTAGCGTAGATTAAGGCAGCAAGAGAAATATATCAACCTGTGATTAGAATTTTTTAGACTTTAAAATAGGGCCATTAGTACCTTTCAAGTCTACCGTGGAATATTGCTCATGCAAGGCGAAAATGCTAGACATCGGTACTAATAAGAAACATAGGCATATAAATGTACAGACAAATACATCAATAATGTGAAAAGTGTTAAAAGCCAATAAAGGACGGGAATGTCTAAGAGAAAGGCTTGTTTTTCTTTTAATATATAAGAATGTGCCAGGTTTGTCCTACTTTGGGCACGGAACCCTAAAAGTATTTTTTTACATAAGTTTGACGTTTATCTCGGCTAGCAATGACGCCATAAAGTGACAAGATTATATTGTCAAAAATACGCGACATTTTCACAAGGATATCAGGAAGTGCTCTCTTATAAAAAAACTCAATTTGTCGAACGAATTTTTAATTGATGTGTACAATTTCATTCGTGAAGGTCTTTTTGAAAAGTTGCTATGTGGTTCAATTATTTGTGTAGGAAGTAATATTTAGTCACGGAATGCGTTAGTGTTTCAATTATTTCTATTAGATTATTGGTTGCACAAGGTTTGTTAAATTGGTTGTTTCTAGATTGAAAAGAATTGGATTATATTAAAAATGAAGTGATTGTTATTTACGGACAATTATTTTAAATTGTTTAAGTAAAAATACGGCACTGTTGGCTCTCAGGATTAATATTTGTATGACCTATAAGCATATGTTCCGTGTTGATGTTTGTGTTCATTAGTTCATAATATATGTGCTAATGTTTATAAACGCACTCACAATAGAGCAGAAAAGCTAAGTGTGGGGCAATATTTAAAAAAAAATATCTGTCTACTACAACATGAAAAGATAAACAATAGATACAGGGGTACATAACCCCTAACTATAAAGATTAGTTTCGTGTTATAAATCCCTCGTCTCGTGGAAGAATATTCATACACATAAACATACTTAGACACACATTTCTGCTTTATTTTTCAAATATTCAAGGTATTTTTATCACCTTGCTTTGAACACTTTTCCTCAGCTAACTTCGTGACGTGTTTACCATATTTATACATATAGAAAGTAACAGTATGTATGTATAAATAAATAAAAAACCTAGGTATTTGCTT
This sequence comes from Athetis lepigone, assembly GCA_033675125.1. NCBI lineage: Eukaryota > Metazoa > Arthropoda > Insecta > Lepidoptera > Noctuidae > Athetis > Athetis lepigone. Next base: position 4,906,439 of record CM066234.1, on the reverse strand, counting down.
CCATGTAATTCTTAACCTTGACAGTACTAGGAAATTTACGATTTTGGCAAAAAACCATGCATAAAGTATTCGAAACACCAATGTATACTTTCGATTTTAAATCGACTCAAGGATGGTTCTTAAGTTATTATCTTAAACAAATATGTATAACTAAGCTGTTTTTAAGTTTTGTTTAATGGAATTTAGAAGAATGTATAAGTATAGTAGTGAATACGGTACTATTGAATTTGAGATTATTCGTAAATAAAGTACTTTTAGTTGAAGGTAAAATAGAAGATGAATAGTATTTTGACTAACAAAATACTATTTTCACCGATTTATTATGTCGAATCCATACTATCTATACTAATATTATAAATGCAAAAGTAACTCTGTCTGTCTGTCTTTTCTGCACGCCTAAACTACTGAACCGATTTGAATGAAATTTGGTACAGATATAGTCTGGAACCCGAGAAAAGACATAGGATAGTTTTCATCCTGGAAATCCCGCGGGAACGGGAACTATTCCACGCGGACGAAGTCGCGGGCAGAAGCTAGTTTCCAATAATCCTTTCTTAATGGTTACCTACTCTTCACAAAAAACACCAACCTCTAAGTTTGATGTCTCTAGGACCAGCGGTTTAGGATGTGCGTTGATATATAAACAGTCACTCAGTCAGATTAACTTTTTTATAGATAGATAAAATAATACGTTTCACAATATGAGAAAATATTATTATATATAATAAATAGGAGATAAAAGCGTGACCAACAAAATTCTTTTAGTTACCTAACTGTCAAAATGTTTATTCAAAACTTACTTTAAAGAAAGTATAATTGTCTTTACAAGTTATGTTATTCAAACCTTATTAAAACATGTTTTATGTATGTTTAAAAAGTATTAAAAATGTAAAGTATAGTTATGTAAGTAATTATTCCCTTTCTTTTTGACTTATAATTAACTAGCTGTCCCCTGCGGTTTCACGCGCATTTTTCGTTTCTGCTCCACTCCCGTGGGTCGTAGCGTGATGGTATATAGCCTATAGCATTCCTCAATAAATGCGCTATCTAACACGGAAAGAATTTTTCAAATCGGACCAGTAGTTTCAGAGATTACCCCCTACATACAAACTTACAAATTTTACCTCTTTATAATTTTAGTATAGATTAGTATAGATTTGTCAACATGTTTTTTTTAGGCGATAAATCTACGACAACAATTGTGTTTATTTAAAAGAGAACACTCACAGATTTTGTTAAGGTCCTATCTGGGATCTTTGGAAATAGACAAAGAATTTTTTTTTAAAGTAATTTGTCGCGAACTATGGTTAAGTTAGCAGTAAAGCTGAATGGTTTTTTAAGTTTTTTGTTTCTCTCATCTCTGAAACTACCAGTCGGATCCGAAATATTCTATACTCAGAAAATATTATGTTATATAATGTATATCCGACTTATCAAAGGAGTTTACTTAAGAAAACCTTGAAAAGCCAATTCTATCTTGACAATATTTATCAAAGTTACGTCAATTATATCGGCATCAACCTTGTTCGATTATTATAGTTTTCAATTATAATTACAGTGCAACTAGTCATTATGTCGTTTGACTAGTGACATACATACATACAGCTTAGTACCGGCTTTGTTAAAACTTCGCTGATTATGGTTCCGTCGAAGTTATAGTGCTTGACCAAAACCATTGACTGATATTTCTATTGCGTTACAAGTAATTTTTTTCTACAAGTTTGTCTATTCTATTCTATTTTTCAATTTCTTTTGCAAATCATCATTACTGTATTTTTATTTAAGGATGAGAAATCATCAAATGACTTCTTCCAACCCGGGCGGGGCGAAAAAATTTTTGGAGTGCCAGACTTTTACTGACAAAAGGGCAACTGAAGGAACAAGCCCGAGGAATTCCTTCAGTTGCTCTTTATGTTCCGGGCCGTAGTAACGATTAGAACTATTCCGCAACCCATCGTTACTGTATTCATCAGGATTGGAAACCAACAACATCATCATCTCCACATTTATTTACATTCTACCTTTTAAATATTTCTTCATATTATAAGTAATGACTCCGAATCCCTAATCCAATCAATTACATTATCAGTATTGCAGTATTATCATTTGGTTAACCGACTACATTCGACCTTGTTGCCATTAAACCGTTTTTTGCAGTAACTGCTATATAATTAACTTGCCAATTTACTGGCTTAACTGTTACTAGACGCATAATTGCTTTATTATTTATTACTTAGCCTATTTGTAGTGGTTTATTGGAAGTTCATTCATGAGTTTTAAGTGTTTTAAGGGTAGTGTGTATCGTTTTTTGATAAGGGTAAAAATTTAGATAAGTTGTAAAATAAAGATAGGAAAAGTAGCCTATAGATATAGGATTTTAACCTCAACTTACAGTAAAGACATATTATGTCGTGTGACACATTTTAAATCGCACAAGCAAAGATCATTCCGATATTAGCATATATTATATGCAAAACCCCAAAAACAAAAAACCAACGAGCAGTAGTTTATCAGGTATAAAGCCCGGTTTCCACCGCGAGCGGAACGGACCTATTAATGACTTCGTTCGCAAGCGCGAACTGCAAATGACTAATAGTCAAACAAATAAACAACAAATAGTCGAATAATAATGAATAATAAATGCATTAATAATCAATTATGTATTAAGAATTATACTTTTGTTGGTGGAAATACAAGTACGCAGTTTGCGCTAGCAAAAGAAGTCATTAATGGGGCCGTTCCGCTCGCGGTGGAAACCGGGCTTAACACCCGTCCCGGCCAGCGGTCAGCGAGACCTCATTTTTTTTGTGGAGTATTTGACGCATTATACTAAAATCCTTTTACTTTTTCAAATCTTACAAAATTAATACCATAATCAAATCGATTACAGTTCATTGAACAACCACAAAATCAAACAAAACCTTACAACGAAAATAAATCATTAAAATCTAATCATAATTTGTCAGTTCAAATCGTGTCGTTGCATGTCATTGGTCGCTACGGTCTCTGGTTCGATTCCCACGCCGCAGACTAGTCTATACGCGTGGCTGCGCTCAACTAAGTGAACGGTATGCCATTCTGCAAGATGATATTTAATTACATATCATGTTGTTTCTTGTTTGACTTGCGACAGTTTTCGTATTTTGATGTAACCTATGTTTATTAGGTAAATCAAAAGTATTTGGTGTTGTCCTTCAGTTGTAACATTTATAATAATACTAACTTCATTAACTCCTGACTCTCTTCTCCCTCTCGTTTCCTCATCTCCTATTTTCCCTTTCTTTTCTTATCTAATTATGTTGATGTATTTATCTTCAGTTTTAGACTAAGCGTCATTTGTCTGCCTATTTATTACTCATAATTTTCAAAAAGTCACTTTTATCATTCGGTTTCTACCTTCAACTAAGTAAACAAATTGCCCTGATTTTTCATTCCAATTTAGAGTATTCGTGGACTCAATGAACTTAGGGCTAGATGATTAAGTGAGCGTGACTCCAAATTGCTCAATTGTTTTACATTTGCTTTTGGTCAACCCAGTTTAAGTTGAACCAGATAAAATATATAACCTTTTGTTCCATTCACCTGTTCTCAAATATCTATTTGTAAACCTAAATGGTAATTTTGAAGTAGTATCCGATTTCAATTTTCTTATACATACGACTGGTGATAAGATTTATTTCTTCATTGTGTGGAAATAATGTCAGACTCTTGAAAGCTTGTAGAACAATAAAAAAAAGACATTAAATCCCGTACATTTGACAAGTCAACAACAAGGATGGTGAGATAAGGACTGATGATATTAGCTAAGTAAGTAAGTATGTTAATAAAAAGCTCTAATTAAAAGATTGAGCAATCATGACATCAATCAATCAATCTTAAGCTCAACATCCAATCATAATCAATCATGAACTTGAATCTCCTCAAATTCTGATAAATTAAATCTCGATTCATCATATCCATAAATCAATAAACGGATGAATATAATCACAAACATAACATCTACCGAGAAATGCGTGAATAAGGAACTCGGTATTGGGAGCGCTAGTGAAAGTGAATTCCACTTGGCTGGTGAAACGGCCCTACGCGAATATCTTCTATAGTAACTTGTAGTAGTGATAATTATTGCTCTTCGCTTTCATTTGTTGTTATGTTACCGTTACTTCAATTCGTTTCTTACGTTTTTAGTTTATTATTACTTTCATGACTTACTGTTTCTTACGTTTTTTGTAGATTATTATCTGAATTGTTATTTTCTTGTACTGCTTTATTTTTGTTCCTAATGTTGTTCTTTACAGTATTGTCTGCAACATCGTTTTCAATTTCTACACTTTTCTTAGCACTATAGTTTTTTTTTATTTATTGCCTTTCTAGTAATTGACAGTGGAATTTAATAATTGTAGTTTTAAGTTAGGTCTTCTATCGTATATTTTTCCAGCAATGTTCGTTAACTTATTTTCTTTCCTGTTTCTTGGCTTGCAACAATAACATCAACGATTACGGTATAGTAAAAATAATAACCGTTAAGTGCGAAATCGTTGTTGTTGTGTTTATTATTTCCGCTCTACTGCAGATTTTAATTTGCACACATTTGTGAGTTGTTCGTGTTTTAGTGTTAATTTGACTTTGTATTTACTTTAATTTGATCTGTTTTTGTTTTCATGATGACTTTAACCTCTGAATATAGTAATACTAGCTTTTGCCCGTGGCTTCGCTCGCGTTAGAAAGAGACAAAAAGTAGCCTATGTTACTCTCCCTCCCTTCAACTATCTCCACTTAAAAAATCACGTCAATTCCTCGCTCCGTTTCGCCGTGAAAGAAAGACAAACATACAGACAGACAGGCACACTTTCCCATTTCTAATATTAGTAACCTAGGATGTTCAAGCTTTCATCACTTGTGTAGGTTTAGTTTGATATAATATAAAATAACAATATGATGTTAAATAACTTAGATAACAATCCCAGTAACTTTTAGTACTTTATCTCAAATTGAAACTTTCTAAAATACCTGTATCAATCCTTATTTTTTGTAATTTATTGTCTACTTGTCTGACAAGCTTTTAAAAAGCAATTATTTTTGTTAATTTGTTTCTATATTATGTCATAGATGTCTCATAACATAATGAAGCTTTAGCCAGCTTAAATACTGTTTTACAATTACCATTTTAATTACATTTTACCAACTCTTCTCGTGCAGTCATTCAACCAAAAAATCGCTCATGCAAAGGCCACGAGAAACTTTAAAGTTCTCTAGTTAAATGGAGTGCAATAAAAAGATGATTCACTACAAAATCATCCATGTGTATGCAATTATCGTTATGTAATATAGATATTAATTCATAAGTCGTAATGAGTGAAAGTCTGTTTGTTTGTACATCGTCTGTAAGCTAATGGTTTGTACGTGTAGGTTTGGTTATAATGTTGTATGTGTTAAGACAGTGTAGGTAGATGATGTTTCGTTGACAAATACTTTATTTTAATGGTGAAATGCTCCTTAATTTCTTGCAATTTTGCTTCACATGAACCGGAAACTTGAATGCATTTTTTGGAATTAAATAATTTCAGCCTATTTTTGTCCCTACTGTGGAGCGAAAGCTTTTTTTTCTCCTACACAGCAGAAGGCACGAGGATTGTGATCTTCGCTTGGTCAAGGCGGATTGGCAATTTTGCACTGATATTAATGGTATTAGCATAGATTTTTTCTTAATCCAACGACTGTAGCGAGGCCATTAAAAGCTTAGTTAGTTGTATAACAAAGCTTGCTTTTAAAGGCTTAAAAGATTAAAAGCTTAATTATAAATAACTAGCTGTCCACTGCGTAGTTGCCGTTTTCGTGGTTTTTTTGTGATAAAAACTATCTTATGTCCCTTCTCAGGCTATGGACTTTTTCTCTGTACCAAACATTCGAATCGGTTTAGAAGTTTTAGCGTGAAAGCGAGACAGGCAGACAGACGGACAGAGTTACTTTCGCATTCATAATATAAGTATGGATAATACAGCAAAGTTTTTTTAAGGCTACATCAGTTATTTAAGTAAGATAAGCATGTCTAGTTTGTAGTAACACGGAGATACTAGGAAGCAAATATGCAACAAATATTAGCCAGTTATGGTGAAACTTGAAGAAACTGTATAGCACCATAAAGTTTTATGTTGTATACTTTAACGACTATGTTTATGGTTTAACTAGAGGTGGCCCGCAACTTCTTGGTCGTAACTGTCTTCGGTATAGAGGGATTTAGGTCGAGTCAGTAGCTTTATTTACCTACTTTTTTTTTTGCTCGCGAATTTTGATTATGGATACATTCGCAGATTATAAAGCAGATTGTGTCCTTCCTTGGATTTTAAGCTTATTCTGTACGAAATTTTAATAAAATCGGTTTAGATTGACAGAATAACAGAAAGAGTTCATATTATATTAATTATAATTATAATATTAGATTGAGGTATGAGTCGTTTGAATGTAATCAAATACTGATCTTCTAGGTCTTAGTATTTATGGGTATATGTCACTTTTACATAGTAGTTTACTTGGAAGACGTAGAGAATAAGATAATTTTTATGCTTGCTTATAAAATATTAACAAAACCATATTTTTTCTTTTCAGGTAAGCACACTTACAACCAGGTATAAAACAATCAACCCAGTTTACGTTAACGACATATATTTCATATCGCGATTGCATTGCGGGCTTCTTTCTTAAGAAGGAGCGAGTCATCCGTTGTCATCGCGCAATGGACCTTGAGGTTTGGATTCACCAGATTGTATCACTTATTAATGTGTATTTTTATGTATGAAATCTTTGTTTTTAGTCATTCTTGTGTCGTAAATATTTTTGTTGTGGGTGTGGAAATTGTATGTCTGGTATTATCTGCATCCTATATTTAGTAATCAAATGGATTTGCAATAAAATTCTTGTCTGTGAATTTGTCTGTATTTACCTAGGTTTACGTAAAGTTTAAAATTAACTTGAGCTTAGATTATTACATTATGTGCAAAGAATGTTTTTCACGAGAGTCCGCAAAAAGGAGTGTCATGTTTTCTGGGTTCAAACTTCCATACTTACATTTATGTATGGAAGTATAGGAGTTTCTTTATTCCACTACAAACTTCTCAATTTTTGAACGGATTCAGCTATCAATATTTCATTGTTAGCTGCGTTAATAATACCAAAAAATAAAAAGTACACTTTTTTGTTGCTCAAAGCGGATTAGCGAAATCGGACTTAAACTTTAAACGACGAGCTTAAAGCTTCACCGTTCCGATGTTGCGAAGTTTTTAATTAAATTTAGAAATTATAATATATGAATAGATAAAATCACTTTGTTTATTTACCGGCGTCGACTACATGATATAATACTCGGTGGTGTCTTAACCTTTCGACGACCAAGCGACAGCCGGCTGTCGGGCTGCTATTGTCTTTCTGTTGTGTCTCGAATCACGTGTGTTCGAAGTTATAAAATTGTAATTGAAATCTTCAGATATTTTTTGCAAATTATTTTCTGACTCTGATCTCTGAAACCATCCAACCGTCACACACTGAACTTTCATGCGCCATATTACAGTAATTGAATATAAAGTGTAGCAACACATTGCGTACGCGCATCGCTGTGAAAGGTTATTAAACGATTAGTACATCACGAATGTGCCAGTATAATGATTTGTTTTAGTACTTATTAATTAGTTCACACTATAGTATCTAGGATTTTGAGTAATACTTTGTAATTTATTTGCTTCTGTGGATTTTAAGGCCGTTGTAAAAAGGCTTAAAATAATGAAATATGTGATTAGTATTTTCTGTGGATTTGCCTGTAGTGGTCTGACTTTGTTTTAAAAATACTGCCTGGACAAGTCAAAAATATTTAATAAAACCAGAGCGCCGAGAAAGACATAGGTGATGACAAGATTATAATAAATGTAACGAACGAAGATTCTTACTGTGACCAGAAATATTAAAAGTAAGATCTCAGAATGTTAAGTCTGAAATCGCCAATCCGCCTTGTAAAGGCGTAGCGTCGTGATCAAAATATGTATTACTGGTATTATTGTATACTATGGTGCAGAATATCAAAGATAGTGACGAGCCGACGTGGTGGGCGACGCAGAAAAAGTCCGTCTTTTTCATTTTCATAATGATTTTGTTTAGTTCATTTTTTACAACACCGACGGGAGATTTAACCGTCTTTAGAGTCGATTTTTGAAATTGTAGCCAGCTAAATAGACCCGAAAGATAAAATCATTTGAAACTCAGTAATAATTTATCTACTAAAAGGATTTCTAAGAATCTAGGCTAATAAAATGTCAGACATGCAAACAAGACTTAAAATATTCCAAAGTATATTAGCATAGTCGATATCCGTTGTGCCAACTTCTCGACAGCAAGTTTTTTGACTAAGTAATATCTGCCATTCTACCTGTGTTTTTGTCTGAAATTTGTAGGTTAAAGATTGTTTAAGTAAGCTGTATTTTAATAGAGTTTATTTGCATTTAACAGTGCTTGAATTATTTTAAATACCAATGTTTAAACGTCATTTAAACAACTATTTGGGTGCTGACTTTTCAATCACATACACTAGTGAAAAACACAAATTATGAGGAAACCTGGACTTAAAAAAAAAACAAATAGTGACCCGCCCCGTACGCCACCGCTCTGGTTTTGGCCTAGTTCTGTTTTGTCTCTTGCTTGTTATGAAGGGAAGTGGAAAACCTATTTTTCTAACTCATCCGCTGTTCTTTTCTGATTAATTCCGTTGCGGAATCCAAGACAATGGAATCGCTTCTTCGGGACTCGTCGAGCTTCATGCTCGACGCTTTTTTGGATTACTCTACTATTGATTCTGGCTTTCAGAAGTTGTAGTTGTTGGGAATAGTGTGGCGAGATTGTCCCAAATATTAAAAATCTCTTTACCGTGGTGATCAAAGCTAGTGCCTTTTTACTGTAGCCGTTTCGTGCTGTAGTGACGCCACATACTGTTTTTAGTTTTATGCCCTTACTAATCACTGTGTGAAGTTATGTCATGAATAAAGCCTGTGTAACCATACATTTTTGGACGTATAAACCTGTAATAACTTTATGCAGCGATTATTAGTAAGACGCTTAAGGTTTATAGTATACTAGCTTCTGCCCGCGGCTTCGCTCGCGTTAGAAAGAGACAAAAAGTAGCCTATGTTACGCTCCATCCCTTTAACTACCTCCACTTAAAAAATCACGTCAATTCGTCGCTCCGTTTTGCCGTGAAAGAAAGACAAACAGACAGACAGACAGACACACTTTCCCATTTATAATATTAGTATGGATAAGTTTTTTTGTATCTTTTTTTTTTTTTATTGGTGAGTGGGAAATCATCCAATGACAGCTCCCGTCCTGGGTGCGGCGGGAGGGCGTGTCAGACTCTTACTGACTAAAACCCACTCATGTTCCTTCGATTGCCCTTTATGTACCAAGGTCACGGTAACTATTATAAACATTCCGCAACCCTTTTGTATCTCATTTTGTACTCATTAAAGCTCTCTGTATGAGATAGGCCTTTGCCCTACACTAGGACAGTATTCACTTGACACTCGACCATACAATAGCTCCTAGACAAGTGAACGACCTCTTATAATGACAAGTGACGGTCTATCTGTTTGTGATGAAATACTTTCTCTGGTCTCTAGAGAAAGTTATTGAGTTCTTTATCTCTGATGTTTTTATTATAGGTATGTTTTCTTGTTGCGTGTTGTTGTGGATGTTTCTTTTATGGTGTGATGTTGGATTAAGTTTTTTTGTAAAGACTTCAAACTTCAAATATTTATTGCGATCATGAGTTATAAAAGGATGTTATAAAAGGTAAAAGTACATACATGATACCCTGTTAGGGCGCAGCAACACAATTTTAATATAAAATTACTTACACACTAGACTAAGACTTTAATGTTATGCTTAGTTCTTTTATTAAAATCATTTTAAATGTGTTTTGATTAAATACATACAAAAAAATGGGTTTGTTCTTTTAAGTTCTCTTGTAGTTTAATAAAGAACTATTTATTGTATTTTAACCTTTCAACGACCAAGCGACAGCCGGCTGTCACTTGTGTCTTTCTATTGTGTCTCGAATCACGTGTGTTGGAAGGTTTAAACAATGTTTCGGACGCAGTCATTTTGGATATAAAGGACATCAGATAGATAGACATACTTAAAATACTTCAAAGTAGGTGTAGGGTTCTAATATAAATACTAATACCCTTACTAATAATCACTGTGTAAAGTTATGCAATGAATAAAGCCTGTGTAACCATACATTTTTTGACGTATAATCCTGTCATAACTTTATGCAGCGATTATTAGTAAGACGCTATAGGGCTATATATTATTAGATAAATTTTCAGTAACGAATACTTTTGTTAAAAATAAATGATGCTCTATATCAAAGCTTTCATCGTATTCTTAAATGTTATTGAAAAAATTAATTACGTTTCAAAGTTAACTTATATAAGAACCGTGGGTTCAGTAGAAAACCATAAAAAATTAACAAAATGACCTAGTATGAAATGTGAGGCAATTTATTTTAAAAACCATGGGATATCGAGACCATGGCGAATCCACGGTGTAATAAAAAGCCTTTCTATTAAATAGCGAAAGCAGAACTTTTCAAAAACATAAATATGGGAACAAAAAATAATGTAGTTTTGTTTACAACCATCTCTAATTAAAAATGTAGAAAAACCGGTCAAGTGCGAGTCGGAGATGTAGACATAAGTGTTCCGTTCCCCCCTAAAATGTTAAAATCAATCGATCGAAAGTATTCTTAACCTTTCGACGACCAAGCGACAGCCGGCTGTCGCGCTGCTATTGTCTTTCTATTATGTCTCGAATTACGTGTGTTTGAAGGTTTATTTAAATTTTTATTACTTTTTATTTACTGTTAGTATTTGTTAATTCACACTCTTCGTAGGGAAGATGTTAATACCGCTGAAATCGCCTTTGAGTGACAGCCAGAGGGTAGGCGAAGACGCGGTCGGCCAGTACACACATGGAGGAGATCGGTGGACAAGGAGCTCGGGAAGGGAGGACTTAAATTGGAAGACGCTCGTAGAATCGCGCGGGACCGGCGGGCTTGGAAAAATCTTGTTGGGGCCCTCTGCACCAGCGGGGTGCCTTAGGACAACAACAACATTTGTTAATTTAGCGGCAATAGAAATGTGATGGCCAGATGTTGAAATTGATCATTTTTAATGTTCAGCAATTAGTGCTCGACCATTAAGTACATGAAATATTTATATTTATTTAGTGGTTAAGTCAGGTTAGTACATTTTATGAAATTATGAATTTTTGTTTTGGTCACACCCGAAATGCTTACTATAATATCAACTTTTTTAACGTAGAGACCGTTGACAGACAGACAGACAGCTCGGCTTAGTTTTAAGGGCCCGGTGGCACCTTTCGTTTACGGAACCCTAAACACCAACATTTTAGGTAAAGATGTAAATATTCCCACAATGGACAATACCTACTCATTGTAGGTGTACTTTTCTTTCGCGTTAGCAAACAATAAAGTTATTTACGAGAAATTAACGTAGGCGACTTGCGCCGGCGCCTAACTGTACTGTGATCTGTTTAGGATAGACGTTCATTTTTTGAATTTGGAGTATCTTAATAATACCTGCCTATTACTGCCTCACTGCAGGGCAAAGGCCTCTTCTCATACAGAGAAGGCACGAGCATTGATCACCACGCTTGCTCAAGCCGGATTGGCGATTTCGGACTAATATTATCTAAGTCCAGGTTTCCTCACGATGTTTTCCTTCACCGATATCTGTGATGTCTAAGATACATTTTAGAAAGTACATATGAATAGAAAAAGTCACATTGCTACTTGCCCGGATTTGAACCCACTACCTCTTGTATGAGTTGCGGGCACCTTAACCACTAGGCCATCACGGTATCTTAATATTCTTAATTATTCCACTATAGAAAAAATACTCTAAAGGCTTAATCAAGGTTCTAAAGTTTTGCATTACCTGCTTACGATTATTTACGACTAGTTGAACCGTGCCCACTTCGTTGGGCGGTAAACATTTTAACTTAATTTTTTCCGTCTGGCTAGACAAAAATTGAGATAGTTCGGCTAATATGCATGATATCTTTATCCATACTAATATTATAAATGCGAAAGTAACTCTGTCTGTCTGTCTGTCTTTCTGTCTGTCTGTCTGTCTGTCTCTTCTTCACGCCTAAACCACTGAACCGATTTAAATGAAATTTGGTACAGATATAGTCTGGGACCCGAGAAAGGACATAGGATAGTTTTCATCCCGGAAATCTCCCGGGAACGGGAACTATTATTCCACGCGGACGAAGTCGCGGGCAAAAGCTAGTTATTTATAATGTAGTATGAATAATGTAGCTTCCTACCAGTAAAACAATTTTTTAAATTGGTTCATTACTTCCTGAGATTACCCCCGACATACAAACTTTATAATATTAGTATAGATTGATTCAGTACTCTCAATTTTCCGGTTATTAAAACTTCGTTAAACTAACTCAATTGTAAATAAATAATAGAATAACTGTATAAAATAATGAACTTGACAATCTAATAAACCAACACAGATCAAGGTTAGAAAACAAATCTGTACTTAATCGATTCGTTTCTATCGAATCATCATTTCTCACTCCACTTCGACGACTCGATTTTAAATCGATTATATGCTTTTACCTTAACCTGTTTACTTACTTATGATTATGATGACCTTATTGCTTCTGTTATGGCTTTTTAATGCATCATAAAATATTTTTATACCAATATAATGAAGGTGAAGAGTTGACAGTTTGTTTAAACGAGCTTATCTTAGAAATCGCTGGTTCGTTTTGGAAAAACCTTAGTTCGTATGTTGAGGAGGTAGATAAATATAAAGTAAATAATAGTTTACACACATACAATTACAATATCACATTATATTTAAGATTTTGATGGTAATTATTGAAGATAGATTTTTTTTTTCAATGTCGAGTCGCAACAAAAATGCGATGTAAGTTTGTATAAAAGTGGGGGAGGGGGTGAACCCCCAGGAAATACGTTGTAAAATATACTGGAAAATTTGAAAAGTTAGGAAAAAATATATCTATTGTTTTGCATAATTTAAAAATCAGCTGTTATATTGCTGAGGTATAGATCCTAAATCATCATACATCATACTATTCTATATCCGTACTAATATTATAAATGCGAAAGTAACTCTGTCTGTCTGTCTCTTCTTCACGCCTAAACAACTGAACCGATTTGAATGAAATTTGGTACAGATATAGTCTGGGACCCGAGAAAGGACATAGGATAGTTTTCATCCCGAAAATCCCCCGGGAACGGGAACTATTATTCCACGCGGACGAAGTCGCGGGCAAAAGCTAGTTTTATATAAAGCTGTCAGCCATCTTAAGTACACGTACTTGTTTATACGTTTGTCACCCACTCTCTGCAATGTGCAAATGCATTATGGAGCGAAGTACTACAATCTAATCTCCCGGCTCTTGCCATGAAAGCACCAATGAGGTCACTTTCTATATGCTAACTTTCAAACCCTTTCTATGAAGATGGTACTCCTTGTAGAAATACTTAGGTTAGTTATGAATGTACCTTATTTGGTGGCAGTAAGGTCGCAAATTGGTAATGTGTTGTTTGATTTTTATTACTGTTAATAATAATATCAGTCTGCTACTGTTCTCGGTAGGGCAAAGGCCATTTCTCAAACAGAGAAGGCACGAGCATTGATCACCATGCTTGCTCAAGGCGAATAAGCGATTTTCAGAGTTAAGTATATTAATTAATATCCAAAGATAGACTGAATCTAAATCAGATTAGTAGTTTAGGTGTTAAAGCGATACAAATATACACTTTTACTTTCGCATTATAATGTACAACCTGTCCCTCGCGGTTTAACCCGCATAGTTCCCGTTTCCGTAGGATTTTTGGGATAAAAACTATCCTATGTCCTTTTATAGGTTAAGGTTCATCTCTGTACCAAATTTCATTTCAATCAGTCCAGTAGTTTTACCGAGAAAGGGAGACAGACAGACATAGTATATTTGCTTTTTTTATCTTACACTATTACCGAATCACAACCGTGATAAATGGATGGTTAAATAGGTAACTAAATAAATATTTTTTTAAGTAGCATCTCTTGTACCTTCTTATTTATTTTTCTAGAGGGAGAGTGAAAGAAAATGCATGTAAATATATTATGTACTAATGAGAGAAGGTACAGGAAATAGGTAGAAATTGCCCCCGGCGATGCTTGCGTACGCGCACCTTATAGGGCGTTTAATGTTCGTACATAATTATGCATGCACTATACAGAGTGTAATAATTATGCCCATAACAATGTAGGTAGTTCCTTTCTTGAAAGTAACAGGATGGGTTTTAATTTAATTTATTTATTTACAGTTTATGCAAAAAGGTACAAAAGCCGGACTTAATGCTAAAAGCATTCTCTACTATAGAAAGCCAACTAATTTAATCTACATGTTGTAACTTACTAAACTGATAAAACTGAAGAGGTTTCTTTAAAATTATTTAATATTGACTTTCACCCGCAAACTTCCATCCACTTTTTTACCCTTTAGGGCACCAATTTTTAAATATTCTTTCTTTTAGACACAAACGCACACTAGGATTCACATTTTTAGGAGCAGCAGTTTGGAAAGTGCTTTGATATATATCAGTCAATCTGTCAATCAGTTTACCATTTTATACATATAGAATCGCTGTCGTCATCGTCAGTAGAATCATCTCACTACGTTGCGGAATGTTTTTAGTAGTCACCGTGACCCTGGAACATAAAGGGCAATCGAAGGAACATGAGTGGGTTTTAGTCAGTAAGAGTCTGACACGCCCTCCCGCCGCACCCAGGACGGGAGCAGTCATTAGATGATTTCCCACTCATCAAAAAAAAAATCATCTCACTACGACCTTATGTAGAGGTGCAGTAATAAATCGTTGTTTTATTACTCAAGACATGAATTATTGAACACTAGTGTGAATAATGCGATGTTTCCTTACTTGTTCGTTAATGAATCAATTAGCAAGAATGAAACTGTATTAATTAGGAAGCTTTAGTGTCTTATAATTATTTATCAAACGTTAACAATGTAAACCAGAATTTTAAAGCTAAAGAGCTTGTTTGTTTGATTCAACAGGCTAATCTAAGGAACCGAAAAAAAAAATTCTGTATTCTATAGCCAATTTATTGACAAAGGTTATATGCTATGTAATATCACGCTGCGACCAACGAGAACGGAGCAGTGACCAAAAACATAACCATACTTTCGCCAGTCGGGTAAAAAACGTAAATGACTGCAAGATATATTAAAACCACTATACAAAGTACTAAAGATTGCATTTACTTCAGTCTTACTTGACCGGAAGAAAATGTATGCAAAGAATTTTCTTTCCAATACAAGTTTAGCCTTCCTGGTCCACTGGTTATCTTCCTGCATTACGAGATAGGCTTGATAAGGCTTCTTATACAAGAGCAAGCTGGCTTGCCTCTTCAGCACACGAGATGTTTATTCTATTCTATTTTTGCCTGATATTTTTTTCTATTCTGTTCTATTTTCTTAATTTATTCAATTCTATTCTATTTTCGCTCTAACGTCACTTAGTTTTAAGTCGCTTTCAAGTATCTTATTGTCCTTATATTATTTCTTTACAAAGATGTGGACGTTTAAGTATTCGGCCATTTATCTATAATACAATTTAAAATGGTAAACTGACTGACAAATTTATGAACGCACAGAACAAACCGCTAGTTCTAGAGACTTGGAGTGTGTGTTCTTTGAGAAGAGTAGATAAAAAAGGAGGGCTGTCTATATACTAACGGTTTTTTATGCCTATTTGCTTTTCCTTTTCACTTGTGACATCGAAAATAGTCAATATTGGTTTTGTTTGCCATAATAGCAAGCACAGTTAAAATTTAATGTAACTAGCTCTTGCCCGCAGGTTCGCCCGTGTGCATGTCGAAGTTTCATCCCCTCTTTCACCCCTTTGGGGGTTGAATTTCCGAAAATCCTTTCTTTTTGGACACTTACTGTTCACAAAGAACACACCCTCCAAGTTTCATGTCTCTATTCGACATGATTTGAATAGCAGTGAAAAAACTGACGTACAGGTCGTCAGTCCAGTTGCCTGATCGTGTGGAAACAGCCTAACAGAGAAACTCTGAACTCAAGTTAATGGCGCCTTAATGCCGTAGTTAAGATAGGTAACTACCTGTAGTTACTGTTATTTTAACCTAGTTTTTGCCGCGAATTTGGCTGCGATTTATGTTATGTGTGCTATGACCTTGTTTTGTTTGCTTGTTTACATTTTTTTGTTAGATAATCGTTTCGGCTGTTTTTTTGGTTAGATGGTACTGTCTTTTTTCGGGCAAGTTTTTCTGAGGCAGACTTATATAAATATTTTGGGACAGCTCGCATACGGCCACAGGCCACAAGCTCTTCCTAGCTTAGTATTAGATGATATCAATATCTCAAGCTAGCCTGTGCTCCTGTGTTACGGTAACCAGAGGGCTTAGCCAAGTGGCATTGTAGAATAGAAAACGAAAACGAATCGATTGTCAAATGTATGGAATTGACATAAGCTTTCGCTAAACAATTTGACATCTCCATACATTTGACAATCGATTCGTTTTCGTTTTCTATTCTACAATGCCACTTGTCTAGGCCCTCAGACCACTGATATACGTACTTATACATTTTATAATTACATATATACATATAAAAGATCAATTATAGAACAAACAATCATGCTTATCACACATAGTTTGTTCTGGGTGGAAATCGAACCCACGACCTCCGGCTTGGCAGTCAGGGTCACTAACCACCACACACAAAATTACGTTACTTTGGCTTACAAAAACTTACCTAAACTTACGTAGTAACTATTTTGTAGTCTGTGCTTAAACTCTATTTTATTTATCATCATAGCTAGACAGTAATGTTTCTTAGCTCAATATACGGCCCTAGCAGTATTGTATCCTTGGAAGGTCGTCGACTTAAAATGATCAGTAAAGGGGTGCCTACTCACAAATCACTGACACTTGTACAAGGTCGAAGTTAAGCTTGGACACTTTCAAGGCGACCCAATATGACAGGTGGGTATTAAATGTATTATTATTGCATACAAAATCAATTGATTGTGATAAACTGGGTTCTGGTTGCATTAATTTGATTTGATTGATTTAGTTGTTAAAATGGGAGCGGTATTTTAGAAACTTTTCGTAATAAATTTATCGAGTTTCGAACTCATAATAATTTTGTTATTGATTGGTGACGGAAAACATTCTGAGTATCTAAACCTTAGTTATAATGTAAAGTACTAGTTAGTTACCTTAGTTATAATCTAAATCGCTAATCCACCTTGAGCATGTGATTGTCAATAGTCGTGCCTTCTCCGTATAAGAAGAAGCCTTTGCCTAGCCGCTGATGATAAAAGGCCAAGGTCTTATGCCTTATCTCTCTTCGGTGGAGAGCAAACAATGAGATTGCTGCATACATTTCTGCACTGCTTATGCTTCAATACCTTCTACGTGCTTTATTGATTTTGTATGGAATTGGGCCTGTACATTACTATTATTATTTTTGCGAAAACCTCATGAAAATAATCAATATAAATAATCTAATGTTCCAGTTCAAAATCAGACAAAGGAACTACAATTTCTTGTTCCCTTTGCGAGGGGTTTTTTAAAGGCAGGTGAAGTCATTTGATGATTTCCCTTCCTCAAAAAAAAAGAACTACCTTTTGTTGCCAAGCACAAGGGTGTTTCACCATTAACTTTGAGACTTCAGGGCTACCACTAAAGAACCTTTAAATGGAACCCCAACCGTCCTCTAAGAACCCAAACTCAAGACAATAACGGTGCATTTAAAACATGGAAAAGAGTGCACAGCATATGACAGAGGCATTGAAGCATCATGATCGGTTGCCAAACGGAACTGAACACGCACCACTTGGTAGAAAGCAGCTCACTGACCTCATTGGACTAACTTTATTAACTACTCCTACTCACTGAACCGTAGGACAGCGGTTTCTGCTATTTTTTTCAAGAATTTCGGAAGATAGGGTAAAAAATCTAGCAAGTGCGGGTTGGGCTAGCGCTCATGGTTTGTTCCGTTAAAATAAGGTATTTTTAAGGTTTATTATGTAGCCTATTTGTCATTTTGATGCCGTACTCTAAAGTTTCATCAATTTACACTAACACAGGCAAGTTACTACTGAGGTATCTGACTGCGTTTGGGTCGGGTCTTCACTAAAACGCAATAATGGATAAAGGAGATAATTAAATGCGAATAGGCGTCATCTTAAATATTAAAGATAAACATGTTAAGGTCAGCTATTAACCCGACTTGGTAATTATATATCTGAATATGGTTTTACTATTGAACCTTGTCAAATTAATTATAGACTGTTACCTACATAAGTAGTGTTCTGAGGGCCTAGACAAGTGGCATTGTAGAATAGATAGCGAAAACGAATGGATTGTCAAATGTATAGAATTGACATAAGCTTTCGCTAAACAATTTGACGTCTCCATACATTTGACAATCTTATCTTTTTTGTTATCTATTCTACAATGCCACTTGTTTAGGGGGGCTGATACCTATAATAGGTAGGGTAGAGCAAGTGTAGAGGTTATCTCAAATGTTTTGTAATACTTCGGAAAAGGTTTTTAATTAAGGAACGAAAAAATAATTAACTGAAAATAAAACTTCTTTTTTTTCATTTAACTACTAGTCAATAGTATATGATGATTTGACATATTGAATTAGTCTGACTTAATTATAGACTTTAAATAAATAAATATTTTGGGGCATCTCACACACGGCATGTGCCAGCCAATGGATATATGTACTACATATACACTTATCTAATTTATAAATACATGATATTATAAATCAACCAGGACCACCGGCTTAGCAGTTAGGATTACTCACCACTTAACCACTGAACCAACAGGTAAGTCAATGGATTAGTTCTTTTAACAGAAATAATCTCAATAACAACAAACGTTTATGACTGAACTGTAACAAGAAGAAAGTACCATAATCTCCCGTATCATGCAACGTTACGCCTCTCAGTCTCAAGATGGTATCTAGAAGAAAAATGCAATTGAATCTGAAAACGAAAGTAACTTCAGTAGCAAATGTTTCATGAAACAAAGTAAACAGTGTTGTAATGCAGTTTTTATGAAGGAAATAGTGTAATGTGGATCGTAATGTAATCATGTGTTAAGACATTGTTTGTCTGTTTTTTCAGCACTGTGCAATGAATTTGTGGTTCTGACGAAAAGTTTTTTGTTGTATTTTGTTCTAGAATTAATAATATTGTTTTTGTTTAAGATTTTTTATCTGTTTCATTAATATACATAATGTACTAAGTCATAGGTTTCGATTATTCTTGCTTATATTTTTGACGAATAATTCCGTAACACATATTTATACAACTATATTATATATAACTATATTATTATATTATTGATATTTTTTATACAACTTTAATGGTTTGCGTGCGTAATCTCCTCTCGGTATGATTTTTTCCAGCATCATTTAACTGTAGCCGTCATAATTTCAGCGAATTTACAAAATACCAAATAGGAAAACCCGTATAAAAATCCGTCCAGTAACTTTAGATTTTATAGCGGTCACACAGTTAGACAGACCAATCAGCCTTTATTTCACAACAATGATTAAGCCATATCAGACTATCCACCAAGCACGTCTTTTACTTCAACTAAACACTAAAAACAACAATTTTAACAGTAAGTAAATACCATTAAAAGTGATTACAAAGCTCCATGAATAAGCATAAATGTATACATTGATGACGGCGTCCGTTATTGGCTCCGTTAGTGAGCCGCTATGAACAGATGCGCTTGCGTCTGTCGCCAATCGTCTTGTGATCTGGTTGAGATTGATATCACCGTTACGCTGATAAGGAAGTGTCCACTCAGTGGCGGCGTAGCATGGGTTGGCACCCCCCAAAGCATTGAGCACCCCCCAAAATAAAACGACAAATACTAAATGTACTTACGTGACGTTATTTTGCTAAAATGTTCCATCACGATTCTAGTCTCAGAATAGTCCCATTTTACAATGAATTTCAGAAGCCTCTGGGTAGTCCATTGGATCACAATAAAGTAATCCACGCGACTGAGTTGACATTTCCGTTGTCACACCTTGACACCCCTTGGTGCTTGGTACTCGGGGCGGATCGCCCCTGCCGCCCCCCCCTTACGCCGCCACTGTGTCCACTCTGGTCTTGGCTGGCTGGTTTTTGGTAGGCAGGAATGGGTTTTTGTGTATCAAGAAGATGTACTCAATAACCTCTCAACGATCAAGCGACAGCCGGGTGTTCGGCTTCTATTGTCTCGAATCACATGTGTAATGTATTATGTAATTTATCTATAATATGTATGTATTTATAAATTATATAAGTACTAGCTGCTGCCCGCGACTTCGTCCGCGTGGAATAGTTCCCGTTCCCGCGGGATCTCCGGGATAAAAACTATCCTATGTTCTTTCTCGGGTCCCAGACTATATCTGTACCAAATTCAAATCGGTTCAGTAGTTTAAGCGGGAAAGCGCAACAGACAGACATACAGAGAGACAGGCAGACAGACAGACAGAGTTACTTTCGCATTTATAATATTATATAGTATATATAGTATGGATGGATGTTTATCAGTTGTCTGGTTACCATAGTACAAGGGCTACTTAGTTTGGGATCAGATTGCCACGTGTGAGGTGGCCCAGAATATTTATTTAATTGCTGTTTTATTGATTAAGCTGTTCCCGGGTTTTGCCCGCATCTTTGGTAACTACTCTGCTACCTTAAATCGTAGCGTGATGTTATGTAGCTTATAGTCTTCCTCGATAAATAGGTCATCCAATATAAAAAGATTTTTCAAATTGGTTCCTAAGATTAGCGCGTTCAACCAAAGAAACACTCTTCAGCATTATTATGTTAGTTTGGATAAGTCATCATCTCCCTAGCTTTTTCCCAAATAAGTAGGGGTCGGCTGCCAGTCTGACCGCAAATGTATACCATGTTTTATATAGAGGGACTACCTGTCAGACTTCTACAGCTCAATTATTAGGTAAACACGTTACTCCTAGGATCAATTGATGACAGACGTTCTAGCTTCTGACTAATTTCAGACATGATTATCTGGGTTATTCCGATCTGTCACTCCGTTTTGTCCCCATGGGTTGGTAAAATACTGAGATACTTAGTATTTAAATCAACCAAAAGTACTAGGCGCGCAGTAGCGTGAAGAGGTTAATAGAAAATGTGTTCCACACATTGCTAACTGAAGGACAAATTGCTAATCGAACTTTTTTTTCCTATTTGTCACCCGTGGGGACAAAACGGGGTGACAGATCGGAAGAATTCGATTATCTATGTTTTAGAAGGTTAGACCGGTCTGGGAATTTAACACTACTTTTAGCTTCGGCACATCCATCGAGATCACCCACCAAATTTTGTAATACAACTTCGGAAAAATGCGACGCGTTGAATATAATTTTTTGAGCTAAATTATGTTAACAGCACTGTTTGAACAGTGGCTGAGTAATCGGCTGTTGTATTAATGAATGTTACGAATTTAAGTCCCGGACGAGACAAATATGTTTGTGTATGTGAATTAACTATTGAAAATGTAATAGGCGAGACGACGAAAAAAAAGTAATTAGTCCGTCAGTGGGATTTAAAAAATTTTGGACACGTATTTTTTCTTTTTTCTCGTAAACGAAAAATGACAACGATACAGTGCGTTGAAGTTGCGCGTGACGTCACGATCAGATACAGTTTTTGCAGCACGGTGACGTCAAATGCCCCCACTTCGGAACTTTGTTGCTCTTTATCTTTTTATTATTTTGATCAAGAAAAAAATACGTGTCCCGTATTTTTGGCCGATCTACAAGACGGACTAAACAGAATGCCATTTTTTTGTTATGCTGTCGTCATCCCTATTGGAAAGACGACCACGAATCAGAAGCAATTTCCAGTGTGCTAATATTTCCGCATAATTTTAGATTGACGTTTGGAATTTTAAAGGCCAGATTGAAGAATTAACAATAAGTAGTATTAAAAATGTTCTTTTGTAGAACATTTTCCTGTTCTCAAAATATAAAATTCTTGAACACAACATGATGTAAATTTCTACCCTGCGGCCTTGATTCACGAATCGAAAGTAGTCAAGAACCGGACGTACCACGTGCGTGACATATCATACTAAAACACACCATATCACATCCACATACGGTTCAATTTCCTGTGTCTAGTGAACCGGATAGGTGACATATTATCGCATGGTATAATACGTCATGTAGCTTAAAAGTTAAGGTTTATTTTTCCGTGGCAAAGGAACAGAGTGACACTGCAAACCATGGTTTTTCTTGGGTAGCAACAATGGGTTAGAATCAGCTGACTTACTTTTTTATGTTATTTGTTAATGACGTGTGATGGTTTTGGCAATTTTTCTTGAATAGGATGTAATCTCTGCACCACCATGGGTAGACTGGTAGAGAATGCCTAAGGCATTAAGTCCGCCATTGTACATATGTGCATAAAGTTTAAATAAATAAATAAATAGGAGTAGTTTTCCGTGTTTTTAGAGGCTATTTCCCTATAGACCGGTTGGAAAGTATTCTATAGGAGTATTTTTGTAAAGGGTAGTCTTTGTAATAGCGAATTTCTGAAAAATTTAATAAAACTGACATGTTTAGAAAACTGCTGAACGGATTTTTATAAACCTTTACAGTAATTTAGTTTATACATCTGAATAGCGCATAGGCTACATAATATCACGCTCTGACCTTCGGGAGCGGAGCAATAATCAAAATCATCATAACGGGGGTGAAACCGCGGGGGACAGCGAGAATTCTATACATTATATTAAAAGCCGTAACAAGAATAAGATTGTAACGATTAAATTTTCTATACTAATATTATAAAGAGGTAATATTTGTAAGTTTGTAGGTTTGTAAGTTTGTATGTAGGGGGTAATCTCTGGAACTAATGGTCCGATTTGAAAAATTCTTTCAGTGTTAGATAGCCTATTTATCGAGGAATGCTATGTACCATCACGCTACGACCCACGGGAGCGGAGCAGTAACGAAAAATGCGGGTGAAACCGCAGGGGACAGCTAGTTTAAAATATTTTGAATGAATATTTTCTTTTGACCTGATCTTGCTGTGAAGAAATAACAATGTTGTATTACCTAATACTTATTTCCGTCTACGAGAACTAAAAATAACTAAATACCATATCATTTTCAACAAAACCTAGTTAGCCAACATCACTAATTAGCGAACAAAATGTAATTAATTACACTACAAATTAATAATATAATAATATAATACAAATATACTGAAAATAAACACGTACCTAATTAAACTTCTTCATCTATACTTCTATACTAATACTATAAAGAGGAAAACTTTGTACGTTTGTTTGTTTGATTGTAATGAATAGGCTCAAAAGGGTTATTGTACAAAACTACTGGACCGATTTTAAAAATTCTTTCACTATTCGAAAGCTACATTGTCATTCAGACGAAAAATATGTAAATAACGCCCGGCAAAGAATGTACAAAAAGTATTTAAATTATTAATAATTGATTTCATTGATGTGATGGAAACAAATAATTAATAAATAAATAAAGAAATGACAGGTCAGACACTATAAATAATGGACATTGTATAAATTGACATTATTTCTGATATCTTTACAAAATGTCAGGGGTGTATCTTTAACCTGTATTTACAAAGTTCAAGAGTGGTAAAGATTACAATATATGTAGCAAGGTAAGTATTCAGATAGTATTTACGCAGAATCGAGTTTTTTATGCACATGAAATAGCACCACGCTACGAGCTATGCAGGCGGAGCTTTAGTCATATTACAATCCGTACTAATATTATAAATGCGAAAGTAACTCTGTCTGTCTGTCTCTTCTTCACGCCTAAACCACCGAACGATTTGAATGAAATTTGGTACAGATATAGTCTGGGACCCGAGAAAGGACATAGGATAGTTTTCATCCCGAAAATCCCCCGGAAACGGGAACTGTTATTCCACGCGGGCGAAGTCGCGGGCAAGAGCTAAAAGGTAGTCTCTAATTTTTCATTAATTAATATTTAAATAAAAAAATATTCTGTCGGTATCTTACTCAGGCTTCTATCAATATGTTATGTGTTACAAAGGTCAAAAATTTCACTAAATTGACCTTGGAGATTTTTTCTTAATTTGTTAAGCAAATTTACGTGGCCTCTGACATTTTATATAAAGAACCGGTATATGGGATTTAAATATATTAAGTGGCGATTAATAATGTGATATTTTTCTCAATGAGCGTGAAAATAACAAATGTATTCGAAGTATTTTTCGAACTACGAAAGGTCATGAGTAAAAAAAATAGAACTTCTATTTTAAAACTTTTTTAAAAGAGTGCAGACAAGATGTTTTGAATGTCAGAAGTATAATTTTCAACTTTTATTATAAAAAGTTGAAAATTATACTTCTTCCTTATGTATTATTTGGCCTAATTTGGTCAATTTATTAATACGACAGAGGCATTGAACAGGTCAGGTGAGTTACCATGACGTTTAAAGCAAGATTGTTTAATTCCTGTTCCAGAGTGTGCAAGTGACAACGTTAGACACATTGTCTAGCGCCGTCTCTTTCCAACTGAAAGTAATATCAAAGTAATACTGCTATAAGGACTTGTGGTAGGCCCCGGTCACATGTGTAAACCGGCAAACTTGGAATTGGGACACATAGCAAATACAAAAGGCACATAAAGAAGGCTATTTTGTTTACAAAGATATTGTATCAAAGTTCCTATATTTATTTTTTACTTCCTTTTGCCCGCGACTTCGTCCGCGTAGAATAATACTTCCCGTTCCCGGGGGATTTCCGGGATGAAAACTATCCATGTCCTTTCTCGGGTCCCCCTCCCTAAACAAAAGAAACGGTTCTTCCTGGATCCGCACCCCCTACTGAATCTTCTTCAAGGTTTAACATTCCAACCATAAAAATGTGGGTTACCCATAAAAATACGTATTCACGACTATATTTCTACATACACACACACCTACAAGCCCAGTTTTATTACTATCGTCCTTTGAATACTAATGAAACGAAACGGTAACCCATCAGAATTGGTCGCAAGAATGGTGTCCACGACCATTTCCGACCATAAATCGCGCTTAATAAACAATAGAAAGTTCGTATCTTCTATTAACATTAGTAATGTGCGTCCGTCTTCGCCTCGCCGTCTCGGAAACTAGTTTTGCAACTCACTAAAAAGGATTTAGAAAGTGCCATCAGTTTACATCCGTTTCCTATGGTTTTCTATTGAATTTTTTAAATAGTTTTGCTGCTTTTTCTCTTGATCGATTATAATAGATGTGGTTTTGACCCGTACTAATATTATAAATGCGAAAGTAACTCTGTCTGTCTGTCTCCTAAATCACTGAACCTATTTGAATGCAATTTGGTACAGGTATAGTCTGGGACCCGAGAAAGGACATAGGTAGGTTAGGTTTCATCCCAAAAATCCCCCGGGAACGGGAACTATTAACCCACGCGGACGAAGTCGTAGGCAAAAGCTAGTTAGAAACAAATATTGGTCTTTAATGCTATTTTTATTATAACTATGTGTCGCCCGTGGCTTTACCCGTGTGGATGTTGAACTTCCATCCCCTATTTTACCCTTTTAGAATTGGAATTTGCAAAAATCCTTTATCAGTTGTTACCTACTCTACTTCACAAAGTACACACCCTGCAAGTTTCATGTCTCTAGGAACAGCGGTTTAGGCTGTGTGTTGATATATCAACAGTCAGTCAATGAGTCAGTCAGTTAGTTTACCATTTTTTATACAATGTGTAACTGAATTAATGCACTTTGAGAAAATAGTTTGTTCAGAATCGTTTACTGAATCAATTTTTGTAATTATTAATGTAGGTAATATTTTATCCCAAAAATAATTAAAACTACGTAAACTGATGTCACACTTTCGCTGTACAGTCAAAACAAACTAAATTGGATGAAATACCTCCTACGCTAGACCATTATGCAAGTGCGACTGTGTGCATGCGTAGATTTGTAATGTGACTATAATTTTCTCCCACAATCTGTACAACTAATTTATAAAAAAACAGTGTTTTAAACATAATAATAAAAATTCAGTGTATGTATTATGATTATAACATAATATTCTAATTGGGGTGTCTAGTGGTGTGCGTTTATTCCGGGACATGTTGTATATATATATTGAAACATGCATTATTATAGTAGATTATATTTTTAATGATTTGTAACACCCGTGCATAACCATTCGATAATATGAACTGTGGTCGATCAATTGATATTCGATTATTTGCCATTCGATTTGGCATAATACACCCTTGCTAGGGCGTGTTGATAGTCCATTATAATTGAGTTAGTACACTTTCCGTCAGGCTACCGGACACAACAGTACCTATCCTAGATCTAGCTCCATCCAGCTCTCTATAAGGCTAGCCTGAGACCTATACTGGGAACTGGACGTCCTACTATTTATGATTCCTCGGCCGTACTGAATATCTGGGTTTCTAGATTAAATAGTTTTTGTTTTTATGCGACTAGTGATAAAATAGGTAGTAATCGTACCTGCAGTAGGTAATGTTTGAAGGGCTTATAGGCTACTGGTTGATTAGTGATTGCTAACTAAACATATGTTTCTACTCAATGTAATAAACTAGCTTCCGACCGTGGCTTCGCCCGCGAGAATGTCGGAACTTTCATCTTCTATTATACTGCTTTTGGGTTACAATTTCCAAAAAATCCTAACCATGTTATATGTTATGTAGATGACTTTACCAAATATTTTTTTTTAAATAAGCAAAACTAAGATTCCTACCGAACTCTCACGCGGTTCTCTTTATGTTATCTATCGATTGATAGGTTTCTGCCTTCAAATATAATCAACTCTACAGTTACAGGTGGTAAATGTAATAATATAACATAGTTACAATTATGGACCCTGTTGGGCACAGCAAGTTTTAAATAAGTAGAGGAGGAAGACCAAAATACCAAAATTGGTAAAGCTCGCATTTTGATAAGATGCCGCCCGCTACTTTCAGTTCGTAGTGTGGCATTGACCTCTTAAATAGCTGAGCAAGAAACCAAAGAAAAATGCAATATACACGAGAAATCATGTTTTATTTTTAAAGTATAAATAATGTGTTAGTATTAGTTACTAATTACCAGTTACCATATTATTCAGTTACTGCCTAGCTTTTTTTAGACAATTCGTTACAGGTAATCCATACTAATATAATAATATTATAAATGGGAAAGTGTATCTGTCTGTCTGTTTGTCTTTCGTTCACCGCAAAACGGAGCAACGGATTGACGTGATTTTTTAAGTGGAGATAGTTGAAGGGATGGAGAGTAACATAGGCTACTTTTTGTTTCTTTCTAACGCGAGTGAAGCCGCGGGCAGAAACTAGTATGTAATAAAATTTAATATTACAATACTAATCAAACACACGTGATTCGAGACACAATAGAAATACTGTCGCTTGGTCGTTAAATGGTTTTTCACTTAAAGAAAGCTATATTTTGCCTAGATTATGAGATTACGAAGGCCCAGACAAGCTTGTAACTAACATTATATCATAGTTATTGGTAATTTCAAAATGCCAGACCACTAATTTCCTGCTGCAGTGAATAAACCTACATAATACACTGCAAAATTACTAAGATCTGTGCCAATATTGGCCACAAAACACCAACCTATCACCAACATACTCAAAACCTTATTAAATAAAACCAGATGTTTTTAACCAATATTGGCTCAAACGTTGGCACTAAATCTAGGCCAAATGTCAATTTGACCACAATGACTGTCATATTTGTAGAGTCAAGTCATTTGAATTCAAAGTCTTTGAAAGAGAACCTTTTAGAAAAGATGGACGGCACAGATAATTATCTTTTATCTTATACTAGCTGATTCTGGCGGTTTTACTTGCGTTTTCATAGGTTTTTGGTGCTGCGCTCCCGTGGGTCATAGCGTGAAATTATATAGCCTATGTAGCTCGCTGATAATGTAGCTTTATATTGGTGAAAGAATTTTCGAAATCGGTTGAGTAGTTTTAGAGTTTATCCATTACAAACAAACATACGATCAATTATTTCGTTATAATACTAGTATGGTCGATTGTCGGGGTTATTATGTGTGTATCGATTTAAAGATCTTTCTTCGCTGCATTTTATTGTTTCACAATGAATGATTAAAGATTGCATAATGATATGAATGTCATGTAAGTTCAGGCTATGTATATGAGATGTTGTTTTTGTCTACAGACCTAGTCTTGCTTAATAATTTATTGTCTTGATTTCACACAAAAATCTCTAAAAATATGGGCATCCAGTTTTTGTCTGAATTTGAAAATTTTACGGTGGGTTTTCCAATTATTCTCTTATCTCATACATTAACGAATTTTGGAAAAAAAGTTTCATTGGTTCAGTCGTTCTTGAGTTTTACGCTTGGTGTACATTAAATTACTTACTTTACATTTAGTGATTTATTTTTGTTTAGACAGATATAAACCTAAGTTATTGTTTCTTTTATATGTTCAAGATTTTAGAAAGTGCATATTAAAAACTCGCAAACATTAGTTTGTTTTTAGAACGGTTCAGGTTATTGTAGGAAGATATTGTTCTTGTACCATATTACGAACCTGCCATGGGTCTATTAAGACATAATAATAAACCCTGTATTAATAATACTCTTATTTTTGTTACAGGTAAATAACAACAATTCATTTCGGCTTTTTTCTTCATTGTACAGTTGTACACACGTGGCATTAAGTAAGTACAACAATTATTTAGCATTTAATTTACATAACCCATTAACTTGTGCGGTGTGGTGTACAAATAAACGTAACGGTGGAACACTTTTGAGCATCTTATGGTTCTTTGTGAATATCGAAAAGGGATGGGATGGTGTGATATCGATAAACTTTATTCTATAGATTTTATAAATTTAAAAGGGCAGGTTGACCTACAATTAAACACATACTTACTAAATAATATATTTTCAAAGAAAAATAAAATATTTTTATCTTCTTCGGCTTCTTGGTGGGTTATTTCAGCAGAGGTCAACGCACCTTAGAACGTAATGCAGATAGCAAGCGCCATCTCGTGAATTAATATGTCAATATAAAATAAATTACCTACTTACTTTAATAAAAAAAGTTTTATCAATAAAGTTGTATGTTATTTTGAGAAAAAAAAAAATGTTTTTATGTATTGATGGTTTACTAACTATCACTAATTTATCATACTTATTTTTAATATAATGTGGCTTATTTTTCAGATTGAGTTTGTTATTTTAATCTAATCTATAAATGAGAGAAGCTTAATTTAAACCTATAAGGCATAAAAACGTAGTTTCATTCACTTTAGTTTACGTAAATCCAAGCAAAAAAGATCTTTAGTATTGTTAACGTTATCAGATTAGGTTTTTTACGTGAACCTATTTTTAATAACAATGACAGTAACAGACCAATGTCATATTGAATGTCCTTGTAACATTTTTTGACAATACACACTTTCGGTAATATTTTATTGTCCCCAAGAAAACATAAAAATCTATTATTGCTGGTCTTAGACTCACACATATAATATCAATAATAAATCTATTATATTTCATAATAGTGTTATAAGAAACTTAAAAATGTTAGTAAGGTTTCATTAGAGATACAATTTGACAAAGGACAAAGATACATAAATTCTATTATTAATTTCAAAAACAATAATTAGTTTTAAACTAACGAATACTTATCTTATAAATGAAGGTCAGTGACGACTTTCCATAAGTATAAGTACTAAAAATGTCAGTTCCAGTGACACATTTACAGATATTTTTCGGTTTTGAAACAAAACCAAAAGTATAATTTTCCACACTAGTGCGACAAATTACAGAAATATTTTGTCCTAGACACTAAATTAATTTTAGTACAAATTACGTTTTACTACCTTCATAGGTTCATTATCTTCATTTTGACGTCATTAACAATTTCACTATGAGTATATATGTAATAAAACATCGATAATAGCAAAAACAAAGACACATCACTAGCACCAAGAACAATAGACGATCGTAGGCGCCGTCATGTGTGCACGCGCATCCAAACTTGACACAAGTTAGCAACCATGATTAAGTTTACTTTAGGATAGTTATTGCCTAATAAAAATCCTTGATATTTACACAAAATTAATGGATGCATCGTTGCAACTTTTGTTTTATTCATGAGTGTATGTTTTGATAAAAAATGCAGTGTGCAAATGTGTTGAAATTTGTAAGTAATTTTGTTTAAAAAAAATATAGAATAAGATGTAACATTTTGTATGCATTCTTACTAAAATAGTAGAACAATTTAGTTTCATTTTGTCGTCACCTTTCACCGTCCAAGCGACAGCCGGCTTCAAAGGTTTAAGACAAACTACATTAAATCAATATTCTTAACTTTTTCTTTTATATTATTTGTGTACTACAAAGACTGCGTCAAATTAAACACAATTACTTTCTTTCCTACTTGTCACCGTTCCTCACAATTGTCCCGTCAACATTATCCCACATTCACTCACGATGGTGTCACCCTACTAAGTCTGTGTCACGCGGTCGCTCCCATGACCTAATGCGGTGGCCACAAAAACCATGATTCCACTATGGCCATTGATCTTGTACCTGTATGGAGTGATACGGTTATGTGTAGGTGAAATATCAAGTCAAATTCTTGACAGAACGGATGTACTGTCAAGAATTTGACAGACGAATTTGACTGATAGATAGCTAGTATAATTTTCTACTAGACTAGTATACAGATCTTAGCCTTTTTCCAAAAAGTTAGGGTCGTTTTCCAGTTTTGAAGTCATTTGATGATTTCCCATCCACTTACTTTCATACCCATACTAATATTATAAATGGGAAAGTGTGTCTGTCTGTCTGTCTGTTTGTCTTTCTTTCACGGCAAAAGGGAGCGATGAATTGACGTGATTTTTTGAGTGGAGATTTTATTTATTTATTTATTTATTTATTCAAAAAGCTTATAGTACAACACCTTACAGTTTTCTACCAAGACGATGTTATACACGCACATAAAACTAACTACACATGTCATAAATATATATATAAAAAAAAAAAACATAAAACTCCAAAATCAACATTCACTCAAATAAATCAAAATTAATTAAAAAAGTACAAAGAAAATAAAATCATTAATCCAATACAAAAATAACATTAAATAAAAATTTAAATAAAATCAAGGAACAAGATCACAAAAAACAAAAAACATTAAATAAAAAATAAAAAAGATAGTTAAAGGGATGGAGAGTAACATAGGCTACTTTTTGTCTCTTTCTAACGCGAGTGAAGCCGCGGGCAAAAGCTAGTACTTTATATGTGCATCTAAGTGACTTCCGAATTAGATAAATTAGAAAGAAAGAATATTCTTTATTGTACACCAATAGGACAAAAAACAGTAAAGGACAATACAAACAAATATGCAAGAGTACAATTATTCGCTTTTACTCTAAAACTAAAATCACGTATCATTGCGGTTTCTCGAAGCTTACAGTAGGTGCAAAACTAAAGTATTGCAATTTATTGCATAACACTATTTGCAAGGAGCCCTTACGTAATCGTATGACAGACGACCAGACACCAGACTGCAGTGTTGCCAGTAATTTTAACTTAACTTACGTATTATTATTCAAATTGCTGGGTTCTAGAATTTATGGGTACGGTTATTGATTAATCTAAATGTTGATGGAATAATCTGTAAAGATTAGATTAAGAAAATGGCTGAGCAACGAGATATACTATTATTATATTATCCAAGCTATCAATGTGAGGTATTTTTATGGCAATAAAAGAGACAACAAAAAAGACAGTATCATTGAATTGATTTTGAAATTCAATTTATAAACTTCCCAGCTAAAACTATGTTTTTAAGTTTTTTTTATGAATTTAAAGTCATTTAAAAGCTTTGCATCACCAAAAATAGCCTTTTTTTATCTGGTCCTTCGGTTCTAAAAAGGACCAAAGTTAATATCAAAGTACAGTTACACTTCAAACGACTTTGGGCCTGCGTAGGCGCACCACAAGGACGGACAAACCCACGACAAACTGTTAGTCGCTCCACATACCGATATTATGTTGTATTTATGGATTTTATTATAAAAGCTCGTTTTGGACATAGGTACCTAAGTTAATAATATGACTAAGGCTTTTATCTCGTGGTTAGCATTTGATTTGTTTAGTTAAAATAAATACATAGATGAGAGTAAATGTGATAAAATCAATTTGTTTTACTACAAAGATTCGGCACCGGCAAGATGAAATAGGCTTTTATTGCGCAAAAAGTAAAAGTCTACTGGGTAAATTGGTTAGATATGACTTGTGTATATGTTGTTAATAGCTTCACAAAGAAAAAAAAGTATAAAAGCTTTACCACATAGAAGTAATAACGTGGCGAAAATTAGAGCACAAAAGCGGCGTTAATGCGAAGCCTAAGGTCACAGAGGACAACGTTCATTTAGAAAATTATTATAGCCCTAATTACCTTAAGTACTAACAAAATGAACAATGATTATGAAGATATTGCAGCGTGTTTGGAGTTTATATCGGTTATCACGAAGGAAGTCATGAAATAAACAGTGGTTTTAACACTTTCTTGATCTTAAAGCTTGTCATGCTGTCTTGAGATCCATGTCCATTGAAATTAATATAGGGTTTAGCTTTAAAAGTGCGTCAATCTGACAAACTTAGTGATATAGTCGAGTTGGTAACTCTTCGAGTACAAAACTCTAAAAACTTGTCCTATAATTCAACAAATCACGAACACAAAAATCTCCTTGACGAATTTTTTCGAAGATTTTGTAATCGACATACCGAACAACGACCAAGGTTTTCAACCGTTATTATCACTCAATTGATAGCTGTACCTACTTATTTAGAAGGTATTATGACATACATGAGCTCACCATTTGAAGGTATGCGCTGTTTATGGCCAAAGGAATCAATAAAATAATTTATAGTTATTAGTTCGCGTTAATTTTATGTAATATCCGTAGAAATAAGTCATAAGTAATACGTGCAGTATTTGTGCAGTGTTTTTGTCGCGAGAAAAACGCACAATAACTAAAACAAAAACCGGCTGTCAAGTCATCCGCCCAACGGTGAAGGATTTGAAACTTCTGAGATCCCGGGGAGTATTTTGTTTTATTTATGTTGTTCTTACACACTACATAACATCACGAAATACTGCTCAGGCTGCTGAGCTACGTCCATCACACATTGGCCCGGTTTATGTCTCCTTTTGCTTGACAATTAGTGGAAGCATTATCGAAGACTAAAACATTCGCCCAGACAAAATACACTACAAAGCTTACTCATACAAATAGCTTTTACTGATTTTCCCTTTCTTAATTTATGTACTTGTTTTCAATAATACTTTAACTTGTAAACTTATACATTCTTAGTAGTTACCTACTTAAAATTAAAGTTTAAGTAAATTTGTATTTTCCCTTATTATCTCCACTAATTCGTTCTGTGACAATAACTATCCATATTCCATTCTACCTCACTGAGTTTTATTGGTTTTTCTTTTTAACACTTTCCTTTTACTTTTTATTTTTTTCTCCTTCTACCTCCTGCTAATTTAAATTAAACATCTTCTTTGCATTATTGTACAGCTGCACTATTACACATTCCAGGTTCTTTATTTGAAGAAAATGATGACCCGCAGTGCAACAATAAGGGAGATGGAAGCAAAACTTAGAGTGACTCTGAAGGAACTTGAGGCCTCTAAAGCATTATGCAAACAGCTGCTTCAGGAACGTGATGACAGCGAGGTGGAGGTGAAAAACATCGTGGACAAGAACACATTCCTCAAGAATGAGCTAGCCGAGCTACATATTCAGCACATGGACTTAGCAGATCAACACACACAATTACTTCATAAAATGTCAACATTTCTAGAGTGTAGTGACACCCATGAACGCGCATTAAATCGAATTTCAGAGCTCGAACAAGAATTGTCTGATGCCCATAAGGCCCTAGCTCATTCAGAGTCTATTAAAGTGAAAAACCAGATTACTAACACTAATACTTTATATAAGGAATTGATAGGTAGTAGGTCAGAGATAGTGTGTGAGCCAGCCATAACAATTGATTTGACTGGTGATGATACCATGCCATTGTGTCCTGTGGTCATGAGCCATAATAAATTGAAAAAATATATAAAAATTAGGAAATTAATGAAACGATCACAAAAAGCCATAAAAAAACAAAATTTATTAAAATTAAATATTTCCCTTAGAAAGGAACGTGTCATCCTTTCAAGAAATTTAAATACTTGTATTTTAGAGTTAGACAAATGTAGGGAAAAGTATGATACTGATACTCAGCAACTCCAAAATGACCTTATATACAAGGAGCACTTGCTGAAAGATATTTATGAAAAATATGAGCTTTCACAAGAACAGCTGAGTGAACGTTTGTTTGAGGCCGGGGAACTGTTGGACTTGGTTAAGTACAATGCTGAGAGGTATGAGTCACTGACTAATAATCTCTCATGCAACTGTGTAAATGAAGCACCACCACCAGCATCACCACCACCACCACCCCCATCACCACCCTCACCCCCTCCACTTCAACTTCCTCAGCCATCACAGAGTGACATGCATTCACCGGCATTGGCTCTTCCAGCAGAGACCGGAATTAAAGCACAAATTAATAAAACCATCTTGTTTACAGATGAATTAGGTTCAGGCTTTGGAAAAATATTACTTAATTACCTTAGCCATAGTTTTACAAACCATAGTTATCACAATATTAATTTCAAACAAATGGTTTTAAGAATTAAGAATTCAAACCTAGACCATTACTCAACAATGGTTTTGCTGTTAGGTAATAGTAATGGTATTATTAAGAAGGACATAGTGGATGGTGTTCACGCCTTATTAAAATTAAATATAGGGAAAATCATGTTGTGTGCTTTCCCTTATTCTGATACTCTATCAGATTATGAAAATAATATTATTTATAAATTAAATAATACTTTATATAGATTGACATGTTGTCATAGTGACAAATTATTATATTTTGACACTAACAAGTTTGTTAGTGGTTTTAAATTGACTAAGAGAACTTTATCTCTTTCTGGGGAATGTAGACATTTAATTGCTATGTTGATAGCATATAATATTAACCATGTTATAGAAAATATAACACATTGTAGTATAAGTGACGAATCTATGTTGTCTAGTTACACTAACACCATAGTGATGAATTCTTCAGTTGAATTTATAGATAATAATTTAAACTAGTTTATAAGACAACAGAGGGTACCCCTTTAAATAGTAATATAGTATCTGCAAAAAATACAATGGTATCCTCTGGCAAGCTAGATTACAAGGAAAAGCAACATACTTTAACATTATTTAATCAAAATATTCAAGGTTGCTCTTCCAAATTGTTGGAAATTGAAATGTTTCTAGAAAAAACCAGGTTTGATATTATTTGTCTTACAGAGCACTGGTTAAATGATCAACAAGTTATGTCTTTTAATTATGACAATTATTGTGTAGTTAGTCATTTCTGCCGGAAAAATATGATACATGGCGGGTCATTAATATTAATGAAAAAATCTGTTAAATCAAAAGAACGTAAAGATATTGTAAGACTATCGGTAGAACACACTATTGAGTTGTCCTGTGTTGAGCTTGATAAGCATGTTATTATTTGTGTATACAGACCCCCAAATAACCAGAATTTGCCTATGTTTGATTCTGTAATGGAAAATGTATTAAAAAGAGTAAGTACTAGTAGTAAATCTATAATCGTATGTGGTGATTTTAATATTAATTTGTTAGAAAGTAACTCAAATAGTATTAGATTATTGGGTCTTTTTAGTTCATTTAACTTAACAAATGTTTTTATTGAACCTACTCGAGTGACAGCTTCTTCTGCCACTTGTATTGATAATATATTCTGTAATATCGAGTACTTACATAAAGATATTATTAACAAACTTCCATCGGATCACAGTGGTCAAACAATAACTTTTATAGCCTACATACCTAAACCAATAATTCAAATAAGATTTAGGCCGATTACAGTAAACAATTTAGAAAAATTTAATAATACTTTAGTCAGTAAATTAGGTGTTCAGAACTTTAATAATATATATGACTCCAGTGAGTTTTATGCCGAGTTTTTTTCAATTTTAGACACTGAATTTAATAACACTTT
Source organism: Athetis lepigone (assembly GCA_033675125.1). Lineage (NCBI taxonomy): Eukaryota > Metazoa > Arthropoda > Insecta > Lepidoptera > Noctuidae > Athetis > Athetis lepigone. The sequence goes on along the minus strand of CM066234.1, from coordinate 4,870,100 downwards.
TCCACTTAAGACTAAAAATATCTACACTAAGTTCGTATTCAGCGACTGGGCGACTCCTGGCATTCGTAAGAGCAGAGAAAAACTATTTGAACTTTATGGCCAAAAACAGCATGTAATAAATACAACTTTTCATCAGTATGTTGCGAAATATTCAAAACTTTTCAAAAGTGTGTGCCAAATAGCTAAAGCTATGTATATTAGTAATAAAATAAAATCAGCTGATGATAAAATAAAAACTACTTGGCAAATAATAAATAATGAAACAGGTAGAAAAAAATGCGTAATAATGATTTTAATTTAGAGACGGCTCGTGGATCCGTTCACTGTGATGAAGAAGTAGCTCAAGAGTTTGAAAATTTTTTTGCCAGTATACCCTTAAAAACTACAGAGGCCTTAAATTCCTCTCCTGCGCTCTCTGCTGCCTTACTTAAAAGAAATGTAACGGCTTGCCCTCTGGAGTTCAGGTTTCAACATACAAACCCCCAGACTGTTATTAGGGCTTTTAAAGATCTTAAAATTAAATCAACAGAAGATCTTTGGGGAATGTCTGTTAAAGTTTGTAGGTCTATTATCAATACTATTGCTCCCTATTTAGCTTTTATATTTAATATCAGTATAGACCAAGGAATCTTTCCGGATTTAATGAAGCACAGTAAAGTCATACCATTATTTAAATCCGGCGACAACAAAGAAACCAACAATTATAGGCCTGTGTCGATTCTGCCAGTTCTCAGCAAGGTGTTTGAAAAGTTAATGCTCAACCAAATGTTATACCACTTTAATAAAAACTCCATCTTTCATGAACAACAGTACGGTTTCACCAAAGGGCGTTGTACAACTGACGCCGGTGTCACCCTCATAAAGAACATTTTTAACGCGTGGGAGGAAGCACAAGACGCCATTGGAATTTTTTGCGACCTCTCGAAGGCGTTCGATTGCGTTGATCATGAAACACTCTTGTTGAAGCTGGAACACTACGGGATTAAGGAAACATCTCTCGAGCTAATAAGGTCTTACCTTAAAGGAAGGCAAGTTAAAGTTCAAATAAACGGCGTAAACTCACTGGGATCTGAAATATCTATGGGCGTACCTCAAGGTTCAATATTGGGTCCATTTCTATTTCTAGTTTATATTAATGATTTACCCCAACTATTTCAAAATCAACCAAAAATGGTGTTATTTGCAGACGACACATCATTGATTTTTAGGATACATCGACGATCACAAAATCTTGACGATGTAAATAACTCCATTGTTCAGGTTCAAAACTGGTTTACGGTAAATAATTTGGCATTAAATGAAAAAAAAACCAAATGCATTAGATTCACTTTACCGAACGTTAGAAGTAGCATATGTGACGTAGTATTGAATGGTGAAAAACTAGAATTTGTTAGTCAAACGGTCTTTTTAGGAATCACGCTAGACGAAAAACTGCAATGGGGGCCTCACATAACATCTCTTGCGGGACGGCTAAGCTCAGCAGCTTATGCTGTTAGAAAGATACGACAATTAACAAATGTAGAAACTGCGCGTTTGGTCTATTTTAGCTATTTTCATAGCATTATGTCGTATGGCATTTTATTGTGGGGTAGGGCTGCTGACATTGAATCTATTTTTATTTTACAAAAGAGAGCTGTCAGAGCCATTTATAATTTACATTGCCGCGAGTCTCTTAGGGATCTGTTTAAAAAGATTAATATTATGACGGTACCTTGCCAATTTATTTATGAGAATATTATGTACGTTAGAAAAAATCGAGAAATGTTTTGTAAAGTCGGTGATAGACACAATTTAAACACTAGGAATAAAGATAAAATAGCTCAACCTTATTATAGACTGTCTAAAGTAAAAACATCTTTTATGGGGTACTGTGTTAAATGTTATAACAAAATTCCTTTTGAAATATTAAATCTAAACGAAAGGAAATTCAAAACACATATTAAGAATACACTCTGTCAACAAGCATATTATAAATTAGATGATTATATAGAAGATAAAAATGCTTGGAAACATGCTGGACCTGCTCCATAGGAAAATTCACAGTGTAGACAAAACCCAACAGGTTGCTAATTCAAACAGACAATGATTAACTGCTCTTTACATTAGAAATTATACACACATATATATATATATTAGTTATACATTGCGCTGGCTCACACATTATTTTCATTGTTTGAGGAATGTAGTTTAATTGTGAACATGTGAACACTTTGCTCGCGAACATTATAAAGCTTCCATTTCCTAATTTATATAAAAAGTAAGTTTTTTTTATTATATACATGTAATTTTTGACGGAAATGGTTTTTGGATTATATTCATTTTAAATCACGCCTAACCATGTAAAAAAAAAAACTTTGTAATACAACTATTTTTTAAAAGAGTAAGTATGGAGTTTCTTGCCCATTCTTCTCCATACGTAACAACATTTCCGAATGGGCGGTAGATTCACTTTTGTTTTATAAGTATGACGTTTCAAAGTACCTTTTTTTGGTCTAATGAAAATAAATGATTTGACTTTGACTTTGACTTTGAAAAGGAATTGGAAGGGCTTGTCTTGGGAAAAATAACATGAACTCTTGGGAAGATTGGAACCGGCCAGGACTTCGTGTAGGTGCGTTGAACTCTGACTGAATATCGTGACCTTGGGCTGGATTCCTTTCCTCCGAAGAAAGGTTAATATGCCAAGGAAGTGGTCCTGTGGGGGGCGGGTTATTTGAAAGAGATACCGCGACCCCGGACATAAAGGGGAAGGAACATGGGTGGGTTTTAGTCAGTAGAAGTATGACTAACCCTTCCGCTCCTCCCAGAGCGAGAGGAATCATTTTATAATCTCCCAATCCCAACTAAGGGGAATTGATTCCCTTTTCATTTGCTTATAGTATTTTCTATAGACCCCAATTTAATTGCGATACCGTAATTCTATACTAATATATAAAGCTGAAGAGTTTGTTTGGTTGAATGAATGTTCTAATCTCAGGAATTACTGGATCAATTTGAAAAAATACTTTAGTGAATTCATTTATTGAGGAAGGTTTTAGGAGACTATGTTAAAAGAAGTGGTACTGAAACCTACGGAGAAGAAATGATGGACTGTTCAGTAAATGGCAATTCCAATTGGAAATACGACTATCCATTTGGATTATTTTTTTTACGATACGTGTAATAATTTGCAACAGGTTTACAGCACCGCCTGCTGCGCTGCCACGGATTTAATTCCTGAACAAATATTTAAGCCTTAAGTGGATTGAAATACAGCAGTAGTAAAGAGTTAATTTATTTGAGAACATAATCGTGATACAAGAGAAATTCCGATTATAAGGCAAAATGAAACGCATAGAACTCGAGATCAAATATTGTGCAATTTACTACAATAATTCTGCACGCTTGTGGTTGACCCTATATCTCTTTTATGTATCTCTTTTAAAGATACCACATCAGCTGATGACTTACTTAGATTAGTATGTCCGCTTGACTAGATATTTAACCACAAGAATCTTTAAATGTTTATACACTACCTCCAGTGATGTGCCATTCAAGTAAGCCGAAAAGGCAGGTTCTAAACCTTGTTGCGGAATGTTTATAATAGTTACCGTGACCCTGGAACATAAAGGGCAATCGAAGGAACATGAGTGGGTTTTAGTCAGTAAGAGTCTGACACGCCCTCCCGCCGCACCCCGGACGGGAGCAGTCATTGGATGATTTCCCACTCACCAAAAAAAAAAAGGTTCTAAACCTTCGAACACACGTGATTCGAGACACAATGGAAAGACAATAGCAGCCCGACAGCCGGCTGTCGCTTGGTCATTGAAAGGTTAAAATAAAATTATTAAACCAACTTCAAAATACAAAGTAATAGGTAAATATAGTGATTTATGAGTCCCTCGTTTTTGGTCCTCAATATGTGTAGTTCCTTGCATTAGTTGCATTTGGTCTTTAGATCCTAAAGGTCAGCATAGTAATTTATTACACGTGGCGATTATAGGCCATCTTTCAAACAATATATTTATGCTTTATGAAATAATAAAAAAAAACTGTGCATAATGTGTAAATAACACATTTGATGGAAAAATCTTAACCTTTACGACATATATTTACAAAAGTCGCTTCAGAATATCAGGTTATTTATATATTTAAAAAACAAGTAGGCGAATAGCCATGCCATTTGACATTTTAAAGTTCATTCAATTCTATAAATATTTTAATCTGAATAAAAAAATATTATGTAAGATCAGCCTCATTAGGCACTTCATTTAAATCCTAATATAATACAATAATACTCTTCATGCCGAATTCCAGTCACGGAGAACAAAAAAGGTTTCCCATACTCTCTCGCACCTTGGACGGCCATCCGATATCGACCATTAAGTGAAATCAAACACGTTTTTGTAAGCTTTGTGTTATGAATTACGACTTTAAATGTGAAAATATTTGTAGTAGCAATATTCTTACATATTTTCTTGTCCGTCTGTTGATGATAAAGTTAAAACACACGTAGAGTAATAGGGATGACGACAGCATTAAAAAAATGACATTCTGTTTAGTCCGTCTGATAGATCGGCCGAAAATATGGGACACGTATTTTTTGCTTGATCAAATTAATAAAAAAATACAAAGATAAAGAGCAACGAAGTTCCGGAGTGGGGGCTTTTGACGTCACCGTAATGCAAAAATTGTTTCTTATTGTGACGTCACGCGTAATTTCAACGCACTGTATCATCGTCATTCTTCGTCTAATCACTTTTTTTTGTCGTCCCTATTGGGTGTAACTTTACGAAAAACTAGCTATCCCCGCGGTTTCACCTGCATTGATTACTACTCCGTTCCCGTAGGTCAAAGCGTGATGATATAATGAATAATCTATACCCTTCCTTGATAAATGGGCTGCCCAACATATTTTTTTAAATTCAAATAATGCTTCGTGAGATTGGTGAGTTCAACAAAAATAAACTCTTCAGCTTTATAATATTAGTTATAATGTTGCCCACAACCCTGCCGGGATTGCGGAATGCTTATAGTAGTTACCGTGACCCCGGAACATGAAGGGCAACCGAAGGAACATGAGTGGGTTTTAGTCGGTAAAAGTCTGACACGCCCTCCCGCCCCGCCCGGGACGAGAGAAGTCATTTGATGATTTTCCACTCCCAAAAAAAAAACGACATCATACCCAGGACCAAGTTTTGTGTGTGCTCGAGGTGAAATCCACCACTGATTTGCCAAATCCTGAGACTGATAAATTCTTAGTAAAACTCGGGTTTCATCGAACGCTAAGGAATCGTTCTTGCTACGACCAACAACGATCATTGAGATATTCGTTTAATTACAGTCTGATGGTAAATTACCTTCAATGAATTTTGTTCACTTATAAATTTTTTAATCGTCATGGTGAACCTGTCATGGTGATCTTTAAATATGAACAAGTATCAAAACCCGGTCAAGTGCAACGAGTCAATTCCTAAAGGTTCCGTACTTCAACCATCTCATAGTATTAAGATCGAACAAAAACGCCAAAAATTCTTCTCTAATACAAAAATAATATTGTATCCTTTGATCTTAAACTCTGTGTCTTTAAGTGTTTGTTTTGGGAATAATAGAAATAAACGCTCTGTGAAAATTTGTACTGTCTAAGTAAGCCCCGTATTAAAATACGTCACCCAATTCTGAGCCGCTCTCAAATTTATTGCTGTCCTTATTTTTTCCCTTTAGAATGACAAGGACAGCAAGAGATTTGAGAGCGTCTCAGAATTAGGTGACGTCTATTAATATGAGCCTAAGTGTCTATTACAGTTCATGAGATAAAGTTCGAAACAACAAAAACAACAACAGAAAGATGGACAGACGGACAGCTGATGGATAAGATAGATATAAGGTCCCGTTCACACACTCCTGTTCAAGGTTAAGTAAATTCGACATGAGTATTTGAGTATAGTAATTGCACTACATTTCATTATCATACACGATCGAGTATAATTAAAGTTGTCTAAAGAAAAATACGCTAATCTCACGTGATGTAGATTAATTGGTTCATGCATATATGCATACTGACGCGTCAATAATTACGAAATAGTTAATAAACGTAAAAAATATATCAAGACTTGGCTTGTCTAGTAACTAAGCATTGATTGATTGAAAACAGTTAAGCAGATCATATAAATGACTTGACGGGCCAGTTGGTCTAGTGGTTATAAGTGACCCTGACTGCTAAGCCGAAGGTCGTGGGTTCGATTCCCACCCAGGACAAACTTTGTGTGATAAGCATGATTGTTTGTTCTGTGTTTGGGTGTAGTTTATCTATAATATGTATGTATTTATAAAGTAATAAGTATGTATATCAGTTGTCTGGTTACCATAACACAAGCACTGCTTAACTGTGGATCAGATGACCGTGAGTGAGTTGTCCTAAGATATTTCTATTTATTATATTTATTTATTATTATACAACCAAATTGTTTTCGTACTTTTAGTATTGATAAATAAGTTAAAATAACAATTTATGCACTAAGCCCAATCAACTATTACTATACCTTGAACCTGTTTTAAATAGTTGTAGCTATTATAATAATACATTATTAATTTCACTTAATATAAAATGAATTGATTTGCATTCTGTGTACAGGTACGAATGAAGGTCATATGCATATAAATTTTATGTGCATTTTAGAAAATACATATTTTTTAAACGTGTTACCTACTTGATAAAATTTATGGAGCCTGATTTCGATTTTATATGTATAAACTGGTTTACATTTTTACGAGCAAAGAAATAAATTTGATATAAAATAAGTATTAATAAAGAGGGAAAAAATGATAAAAAATTGAGCTACTGTGACAGGTTAGTTTTTAACCGACTTCTAAAAAAAGGAGGAGGTTCTCAATTCGGATGTTTGTATGTTTTTTTATTTATTTTTTTATGTTTGTTCGCGCATATCTCCGTCGTTTGCCAACCGATTTGAACAATTCTTTTTTTGTTTGAAAGGGTAGACTTCCCAAATGGTCCCATTGTCATCAAGTCCAGGATCTGATGATGGTATCATGCCGAAATCGAGGGAACTCCTAACTTTTTATAGATAAACGTACGTTTTTTTTAAGTTACTCTAAAACGTAGTTGGGACTCTAACTAAAAAGTAAAAAATAAAAAACTTTTTCCAAAAAAAAGATAACCGACTTCAAAAACTAAAAGCTCAAAAATAACTATTTCGGAAGTCGGTGGCAAGGCAACACAATTCGACCGGCAGAAGAGAAGCCACCGACTTCCGAAATAGTTATTTTTGAGCTTTTAGTTTTTGAAGTCGGTTATCTTTTTTTTGAAAAAAGTTTTGATATAATTATTAAATTACTTTTTTTTCCACGTTTCACACATAATAAATACTCTAATAACATTTTAATTTCGAATCGGACGACCTATAAAAATATTCAGTTGACCCAAGTTTTAATGTAAATTAATTAAATTTAACATAACTTACACTACCTAAATTAATTGAATACAAAATTGATATTATAAAAGCAGTTAGTAACACTTCTAAAACCAACTACGGAATTCATAATAACAATTATATTGAGTGATGAGTTCTTAGTTTTTGGTCCTCAATGCGTGTGGTCTTGGCATTTAGTCTTTAAGTCCTAAGAATGTGTGTTGCAATTTATTACGAGTGACGATTCAAGGAATTTTCATTTTAGTCAAATAACATAACAATTCTAAGTATATACCATGTCAAACTGATTGACTGTTGAATATGTACACTTTGAGAGTGCAGCTGCTGGAGTCGCGCCGCAACGTTTATTTTAGACCCTGTCCAGGAAGGGCGAATTCGCCGCGAATCTCTCGCGCGTATAACGCGCGAATGTTGCGTCCAGAGCCAATGCGTATAGAGCGTACCTACGCGCGAGTCGTATTTCCTTCTCTTTCCATTTTATACGTGCACTCGCTCTGGAATTCGCGCGAAATCTGGACGCAACAAGGCGGCCCTAGTATCTCGACTCGCGCGCATTACGCGCGTATCACGCGCGAGTCGAGAGTCCGGCGAATTGCACGCGTATTACGCGCGAGTTTATTATTCGCGCGATGCTTGTGGACGCGATGTATTGGTGCCTAGCAACGCGCGAGTGAATTCGCGCGAATCGAATCGCGGCGAATTCGCCCTTTCTGGACAGGGTCTTAAGGCGTTTGTGGTGCGCGTACCTACATTTTTACTGCCATCAGTGTTAGATGAAAGCTTTTGGCCACAGAACGTGGTGTTCCGTCGCTTTCGCGGACAAGTGCCACCGGAGTGCACAAAGGCTAGTGCAACGTAGGGAAGTGTTACTAACATAGATTTAAGTTTTATTTTTACTAACAAATTAATATACTTGTATGTATGTTAGATTAAGGTATTTATATATGGGCCTATGCAGCCTGAAATAAATTTAATTTGATTTTTTTTTATATCAACGCACAGCCCAAACCGCTGGTCCTAGAGACATGGGATTTGCAGGGTGTGTTCTTTGCTAAAGTAGGTATCCATTAAGAAAGGATTATTGGATATTTCGTCCAAAAATGAGCTGAGATCGAAAGCTAGTATAATATAAAAAGAAAAGTTTGTTTGTTTATTGATTCTGATTTCACGCCTTAACTATTGAATCGATTGCCATGAAATGTTGCATATGGATTGTATAAATTATTTCTGTATATTATATTCAGTATTATAAGAATTAACAAGGCATGTAACGTTTTACGAACCACGTAAGTAAAAAAAAGTAACTAAATACGCGGATGAAATTTACTCTAGTAATTAATAAACTGTTTCAAATATCAATCCTCTGTATTACCACAAAAGTAAATAGTGTACAAATAGATATTTGAAACAAATAATAAAACAATGTTCTAGTAATTAAATTACCCGTGTAACCATTAACCGGTGAGGTTGCAAGTTTAACGTAAGGCATGGTCACAGTGCGAGCGAGCTATAAAAAATATTACTATTATTTATTCAATAAAATACTCTCAGCAGATATTACATACAACCTGATTTAATAGCTTACACCTAAGTAGTATAGCCATGACTCAATTAAGTTAGTGTAATGTGGTAAATTATCGTCACAAAACGCAAAATATAAAGTGTAATTTTTAATCATTTTTATCGTTGGTGCCTACTGCTTTTCGTCGATTCAGATATCACACATGATATTTACAAGCTCACAAATTAAATATTTTTCAGATTATTAGGGAAAGTGATGACCTCAAAAAGTTTGTAGAGTGAACTAAGTTTTTTATTAATTTAGAGATTTCTTATAGCGGATATAAATAAAGAAGTGACCTCATTGACAGCCTTAAAGGTCATTGCACTTTAGCCTACATTGATGATAATCATGACAGTTATACAAAACTATTCGAAAACATATCTAAAGAAGAAGAGTTTTGATAAAAACAGTATCCTCTTATTACACAATTTTTATTACAGAACTGCAATAAAGGTCACATCATGTTTTGCAATACATTATATAAAAACGAAAGATATATCTAACATTTTATGATAACATGCAACAGTATACGATATTCGAACATTTGACATTACTTTTACTTATATTGTGAATCTGCATTCTGCAATAGTTAAGTGTTTGTTAGTTTATCGCGGCATATCTCTTTGGGAAGTTTTTTACTGCACTTTAGAGTACTGCCCAATCTGGTCAAGGTACTGGTCAATGACCTTTCTGTCAATACAAGGTAGGAATTAAAAGGGTGTAACCTTAACTAGTGAGAGTGTAATATCATAAAAACTTTTAAATCTGAGAATGGTGATAATTAGCAATGTAATATTGAACTTAAATAGTTACTACATTTTACAAATATATTGTATATCAGTAGCAATTTATTAGAAGACCAAAAGGACCACTTTACAATTATTTTAAAACGTTTATAAGTAGCTTGTTATTTGTTGTTTTACAGTTTTGGATCAACAATTTTGTTTAAAAGGTATTTCATAAGAGAAATACGAAAATAAACTTATACGCATTGGTCTTTAAGCCAAGTTATTGCTTCATATAAACTAAAGAGGTATTGAATAAACTCTATATTACTTAAACAGCATAATAGCCAATTGCTAAAGATATAATATTTTAATACGAAGGACCAAAGTGACCTCACTTAACCTTTGACCTCCGAAATTATTAAAGGGTAAATAATACATCAAGTAGTCACCTGTTAGAAAAAAGAAAACCATCTGCAGTGTGATATGAGTACAATTAACTTTATAGTTTATATTCATGTACTTGTTTATAAGCAATATTATTATCGCGCAAACAAAGTTTTCTGCTACATTATCATTTTTTTTGGGCGTGGAAAATCATCAAATGACTTCTCCTGTCCTGGGCGCGGCGGTAGGACGTGTCAGACTTTTACTGACTAAACCACTTATGTTCCTTTGGTTGCCCTTTATGTTCCGGGGTCACGGTAACTATTATAAACATTCCGCAATCTCTGCTACATTTATCATTAGCAGTACTATCTGTTTTCATAACAATATTCATTATTGTGTCGAAAAGACGAAAAGATATACATACATATATGTATATGTGACATTCTGATAACAATCTCTTAGCATTACATCACTAGACATAAGCCACTAGACATAACATCCAGGTACTATCTTAGTGGCAGATTTTTCTTTAATATAATTTTTCTCTTAACCTTGGTGTCTGGTATAGCAATGTCGAGGCCACTATACGGCGATATCTATAGTCAACGATGACAATTTTTATCAGGTGGATCGTAAACTTGTGTAGCAAAATACGGAGAAAAAATCGCTCCGCTATCAGCGTGGCCACAGCCTTTAAAACAAAAAAATCTTCAAGATCTGAGTATTATATAATAAGTGCTAATATAACGCGGTGTCGCAAAAGTATGGGTTAATAGGTCACTGTTAGATCATTGTACGCATTATGTTCTCATTATGTACTCTAGTTGTTTTTATTATGTGCGTATTGCGATATTGTTATTTAAATATTTAGGCGGTTAAATTCTTTTGGATTTTAATACGGAAGAAGGACCTCGAATATTGATACTTGTTTTTGAGCACTTGTGTGTTTAAGTTTAGTAAGGAAATTTAAGCTTTTAATTTGCATAAAATTAACTTAATAAATAACCACACTTCATGTTAAGTCATCACATTTTTGGTTTTTGTCGACTTTGGAAAAATAAAATAAAAAAAATAGTAGAAAAAATGAATAGAAAATAGTACTTATACTATTTATATTAACTTAAATATGCATTTATAATTACAAAAAAAGGCTTTTTATGTTAAAGATTGGTCGTGTATAGTTTAATGCATAAGTTTTACCGTTCCATGCAAAATAAAAATTCGCCAAAAACAGCAGAGAGTTAATTAGAAAAGTGAAATTAGAGATTATAATCATTGAATAATTCTGTTAAACTAACATGTTTAACTATATAGAGGTTATTGACCTGCTGTAGTTTTGCAACAACTCTATATATGGAAATGATAAAATATATTTCAGACAAAAACAGTATTTTTTGAGTAAAAGTAAGGTTGTCTGGTTTTCACATAATTTAAAGGTATTTGACCTCTACTGAAGTTGTAAGGGACTTGCATATACCTGAGTATAAATACTCAGTTATTTTGGGTATTATTTTCAAAAGGGGTCTTTGCCCTGCCGTGAGGCATTAAAAAGTTGGTATGTTTTTTTATTCTAAAACCTTACACTCAAATATTTTTTAAGTGTAAGGTTTTTTACAGGTGTGCTCACCGTAATTTCTGAAGTTTTCTTTTGTTTATTACAATAAATTAAATTATGATTTGTCAACTTTGAAAACTTTGCAAAAGTTTTTTCTGCTCTAGGAAAGATTTCAAAGGGAGGATGTACACTCATAATGATGTAAGGAGTAGAATAAGCCGAATTAAACAGGGTTGTACAGAATCATAAGGTATTTTGCATATACAGAGTAACTTTAATGCTCTAATATCTAATAAGAAAAAACTTACACTACCACATCTCGACATACCTTTAATCAACTTTTAAACTTTCGCGTTTCATGTTAACACATATTATTACACATATTATGTTGTCTGCTTGCGACCACGACCTGTGCAACCAGGTCGAAACGTCAAGCCTTCCAAGGTATTTAATAATCACTTTTCGCGTTAATACCCGTTGTGATAATATGTGTTACCTTTAATCAAGACACCGAAATTACATAAACCAAATCGGTTTTAAAAACATCTTCCGTAAACTTCAAAACACATGCACACGCGTGCATATCTAAGCACGCACGCAGATCTAAGTACGCACGTATACAAAGCGCACGCATCACACTAACATGTAATATAGTGTTGACCTTGAAAATGGTCACAAAACGAATGTAAAAGCACTTGGCTCATTTTTCTTGTCACGGGTAGTTAGTCTGTTGTTATGTTTAATTCTTATGTAAATTATGTACAGTTTTCGTTTGCTGTAACTGGGTTGATTTTTGTAGGTGTTGTTTTTGATGGTTACTGTTGGTTTTTGTTTTCTTGTACACTAATTTAATAAAGAAGTATTGTCGCAAAAGCCGAGTGGTTAAGGCTCTTATCTCTCGTCTGATAGGTTGTGCGTCCAAATCCTTGCCTCATTATAAATTAATTTAAAATTATCCGAGACTAAAATAAGCACTATTACAAGAAAAGATTAGCTATTAAAATAGTGCAACATGACAAAACAATAATAAAAAAGAAATATTACACGTTTTGGTCTATTATCAAGACACCCACGCGCGAAACAGACACACATCCTTTTTGTTTTTTTTTTATGAAATAAAACAAATAGAATTAATATTAGTTGCGTCTTCAATTTATTATTCTACTCTTTTTAATCAAGGACTTTGAATAAAACTAAACAAAACATATTGAGTAAGACTTTAGAATTTATTGTAAAACGTGACTTGTGTAGAAAAAATATACGCGAAGAGAAGACCCAACCTTAAAATTTATTTTAAAGAATGATGCCATTCGGTGAATCTTTGTGAGTTTGCGTTTGTTTTTTATGCGGTTTCGTCTGGTATTTTTGGCAAAAAACACTGTGTTAGAATACTGTGAAAAATACTGTGTTTAGAGGTATAGATCTCAACATGGTACCTGAATATCAAGGTGTTTAATATTTGGGTCTAAGTTATCTAAAGTAGTAAAAAAGTATGGCACTTATAAGTATTTTTAGAATTATATTTGTTTCAGTGCATCTGAGTGAAGTAAGTTAACTCAATAATAGGATTTTTTTGTGGGTGGGAAATCATCAAATGACTTCTCCCGCCCTTCGTGTCAGATTTTTACTGACTAAAACCCACATATTTTCCTTCGGTTTCCCTTTTATATTCCGGGGCCATGGTGTTACCATGGCCCCGGATTATAAATAAATAAATATATAAATAAATAGTGGCTCTAAAAACTCTTTCAAAAACTGGTCCTTCGTCCTCCAGGATTTAGGAAAATAACAAACTATAAAAGTAAGAACGAGAGAAAATTTCCTATGAACAAGAATATACACCAATGACAACTTGATTGTGAAATCCATTTCACAATCAAGTTGTCATTGGTGTATATTCTTGTTCATAGGAAATTTTGTGCATAAAAAGAACATTATAATCTAATAGGTGATATATTATTCTTTTTTTTCCATTTACACTAAGTTCCCATTAATATCTAGTCACGTTTTTAAATCCTGGCATATAATTAAAAGAGGTGTAATAAAACACGATGTCTTATTCAATATTATCTATACTCCATTTGTTAAGGTATTATAATAAATTTAAACAATCTTAACTTAGGTCAAAATCACTGTAATTTTTAGATAAATATTCAATCTAAAAACAGGCAAAAAATGTTTACAATCAGTTCATAACCTAAAAAGTGTAATTACCGAACATGAAGTTCGGAAACTGAACATAATTTGAATAATCTTAGTATGTCTTTTACACGAGGAATATTTAAAAGAAACAGGGTTTAAAGTTTGTTCTTAATACCATACTAAGTAAAGCTTCAAGTGATAAATTAAGAAATGTTGTCAAACGTTTTTACGTAAATCTTCGCTCGTGATCGTTCCGAATAGAAGTTTTTGTCCGTTCATTGAGCAATTTATTTATGTATCAAATATTTTTAACTCTGCCTTATCTTTTTACTTACAGTTTCAAAATCTTCCGGTCTTTTGTTATATTTGTTGCGACATTTATATCTTTAAGTTAACTCGATTCTCTGTTGCGCGACTGCTTAATGTCCGTTTAATTCCTGGACTGGAGTACAAATTTCTCATCAGTAGCTTACAGTGTGGAAGTCAGGCAGTGTGCCACAAAGCTTTAGGTCCGTATAACCTAATAACAAACTAATTTGTTAATTATATTTTTACAACATTTGAAAGACATTTATACAAAAAAAAATATCAGCTGTTCAGTACATTAGGCAAACATAAATGTACTGAACAAATGATTTTTTTTTCGCGATTTCAGGTTTGTTCCCGTAGTAAAAGTTGTTGGTTATCATGAGCACAATCAAGTGTTTAAGTATCGTACACTAATTACCAGTCGCCATATTATTATATAGGTATTGGCTGCGAAAACCCATGCCCGTGATGCCAGCAATTCTTCAATCTTTGCGTTGCTTTGACAAAACGTGTTTACAGGATCTAATATTTGCGAATGTTACTACGAGAAAACTACGTTAACTAAACATTACATAATTTATTATCACTATGAAGTTGGAAGTCTTTCTAACTGCATTCTTACTTGAGGCAAACAGTCGTGCAAACAATAACTTTACATATAGAGTTGTATAGTCAAGTGAAAGTACTAATAGTTGCCCTATAGCTTTAGAAGAAAGCACGAGTGTTGCATTAGATTGTTTTCTAAGTGAATATAATATGTAGAAGTGAGAAAGATCTTACAAACTGGCTTCGTGCAAGTCGATTTGACACGCGTAGGATATTACTGTCCTATAATAAGATAGAAAGTAAAAGCAAGAAAAAGATGTTTTTCGTAGAGACTAGTATAAGGGATAAACTCAAAAAAATACTGTATTGATTTAATTTTTTTCTTATGAATATTACCAACAGGTTGGGTCAACACATAAGGCTATATATTATCATTATCACATTACCTTTATGGGATGAACAAAACAGATAGAAACAGAGACTTGTAGATGCAGGCGAAGTATTTTTGCTGCTTTAAGGTCATAGCTCATTACGGCCACCCGGCAGCCACTCCGCACCGACTCGCCTTATAACCGAGGCGATCCGGTGCCGCTACGGAGTTGATATAGTGAGCGCATGCACATACAAGTCCATATAAAGAATACTAGCCGCAGGAGGCGAGTCGGTGCGGAGTGGCTGCCGGGTGGCCGTAATGAGCTACGACCTTTATAGTGTCTATGCGGACGACCCGCGGGCAGCAGTTAGTTATTAAATAAACCAAATAAAGAAAAAAAATATTACATAGATATGAAAGTTTTCTTTATTTCTATAATAACAACAGCGTAAACCGTCTGCGTCAGCAAAAAGGTGATAATATCGTTTTCACAGTTGGCGATGCGCGAGAGTGATGCCAATGGACTATCTTGCGCATGCGTCGATACTACTCTATGATTAGCGTTGGTTGTGGTTTAAGTTAAGAGAGAAGGGTCTTTAAAGAATAAATCGAGATTTATTCAGTTTTCTTCTAGTTCAAGTACTTTATTTATTAGTAAAAGTTTAATCACAAGTAACTTCTGTACAATACATACCGACTGTGACCCGTGTGATTTATTGAAAAAAATACGTAAGGGATTTTTTGTATCATTATCACTACACTATACTAGTATACAAGTGATAATTAAAAATTAAGAACATGCCTATGTAAGAGACAATTCCTTGTTGTCTTTACTGTTGACAACGTATAAGGGTTTTCCCTAACAATGCATGCAGTTAGGTCCGTTTCGAAATGAAACATTTACTGGGTATCTGTACATTGTTATATTGGTATGCAGTTGACCAGTTTCTTATCTATTATAAACGAGTTCTTGCTATGTAGGGCAAGTACCGAATGACTTCCGTAAATGTACAAGGATATTGTTGTAACTACAATAAGTTGATTTGTTATTGTTTTATGTATAACTCCCTTTTCTTTGAGAATTCTGGCTTTTTATACTATACTAAGTGTATTTTTCATACATTATATGGTCGAGAGGGCATAGAACTTTTGTTAGAAACAGCTGATATTTTTTTCGCAATTTCAGAGTTGGTACCATAATAAAAGTTGTTTGTTTTTATGGGTAGAATCATCTCCTAGGGGGGTTTTCAACACCAAAAATACATCTTGTATTTTGTATGTAAACATATTATTATAAACCTTACACTTTAATCACTATATCTATTAAAAAATAACTGCATCAATCATCAGTAGTTTTAAAGATAGGGACACACATAGGGACGTACAGATGGTGCGGAAAGCGATTTTGTTTTATACTGTATGTATTAGCTTTTGCCCCCGTTCATCCGCGTGATTAATAGTTCCCGTTCCCGGGGGATTTCCGGGATGAAAACTATCTTATGTCCTTTCTCGGGTCCCAGACTATATCTGTACCAAATTTCATTTAAATCGGTTCAGTGGTTTAGGCGTGAAGAAGAGACAGACAGACAGAGTTACTTTCGCATTAATATTAGTACGGATTATGTATAGTGATAAAATATTTCGAAGGTTTTCCGTAGCTCATAGCTTGAAATTACGTAGCCTATGTGTTATTTTGATTTACTCTAAGATGAGCTTTATTACTACTATACTCTACTCTGATAAGAGATATTTAAAGTTTTATCAAACGGCATAGTTTTATACGAAAGAATAATAACCGTCCATCTCCTAACTTAGACCAAACACAACGCGTAGATCGATGCACACGCGATTACAATCAACACTATGTGAGTTACAACATCACAAATAAACTCATTATTTTATCCGTGTGTTAATAAAAGTGTCAGTCACTTATCTTGGTGTTGAGAGAGTGTAATTAGTAGTTAATAGATCATACTGACAAATAATACGTAATAATTATACCAGCTTTGTTCATCACGCTTGCTCAAGGCGGATTGGCGGTTTCGTATAAATCTATACTAATAAATTATTATAAAGCTAAAGAGTTTGTTTGTTAGGTTGGTTGAACGCGTTCATCGCAGGAACTACTGGTCGAATTGTAACAATATTTTGAATAGGATAGTCCATTTATTGAGGAAGGCTGTATAAACTGACGATGCAACCTACGAGAGCGGAGTAGTAACTAAAAATGCGGGTGAAACCGCGAGCGATTGCTAGTTCATTCTATATCAAGTATCATCACGAAGTTTCTTCATCATCGATGTCTGTGATGATTAAGATAAACTGTAGAAAGAACATATTAATTGAAAAAGTCCGGTGCCCGGATTCGAACTCACAACGTCTTCGTGAGAGACGAGCACCTTAATCACAGGGCTTTCCAGAAAACTAATAACAAGTTAAAAATAGTTGTGATTAAAATGTTTTGTGACTTGACCATAATGGTTGGCGCATTTGTATTTTTTTTGGTGAGTGAGGAAATCATCAAATGACTTATCCCGCCCTGGGCGGGGCGGGAGGGCATGTCAGATTTTACTGACTAAAACCCACTCATGTTCCTTCGATTGCCCTTTATGTTCCGGGGCCACGGTAACATTTTCGCATTCATGCATGCATGGTTCGCATTTTTGGTTTATTGGTGCAAAACAAAACGAAAAATGTACAATACCTGAACTTAAAATAAATAAATAAATAATAATAATAATTAATAACTATTCCGCAACCCCGGCAGGCGTTGGCCCAAGAGGGCCCCGCATCCATTTGTATGACAAACTTATTTATAACACCCCGCTATCTGCTTTGGGTGTTAGAAAAAGAAATCTTTAGTACTTACAAAGTGCACAGAACATAGTCAGGTTGTTGAATTAAGTATGAACTTGCCTTTACAATTATGTAAATATTCGTAATTTGTTGTAAAACTAATATTTTTACATAGTGTTTACGGAAACAAGTAATTTGTTAACTAAGCGTTTATTTTTTATATTAATTAATATTTGCAAGCCGTTATTAATATGAGTTTAATTATAATGTTCGTTAAATTTTAATTGTCTTAAATTATTCTCTGACTGTATTATGTTAAAAGCTAGATTCGAATGGCATAAGTTTGCTAAAAAGCCAAATGTTTCTGGTAACGATTATTTAGTTTAATTATTACTTTACTGAATGTTATTTAATATCTTTCTTCGTGTTTTAAAAACTATCGGAAGTAAATTGTAATTAAGTAGTAAATAAAAAATATTAGATAGACAGTTTTCCTTATACTTTTGTTGTGTGTATCAGAATTTTTTTGGTGTAAGGGGGAGACACATGGTTCTCGTGACTCCTTCTGAATCCCATTTCCATTAGAAAAACAGTTTATTTTACTAATAGAGAGCCAGTTTATTACAGAGTATCATAGCACATAACCTATAACATTTATGACATCTCGAATGAAGTCAGGGACAAAGGCTCTGACAGGTCAAAATTCTTTTCACACAAATTCCTCAAGCTCAACAACTTTCCATGTCAACTCAAAGGATTCTTTGGTCATTATTATTCAGAAGACGATAGTATAAACATTCAGGTTATTGCCTTGGCCACATTCGCTGAATATTTATAGACTTTTACTATCGCCGGAAAAGAAAACTTTGTGTCACTTCTATTGAATTTTGGGACAATGTTATTCACTTCTGTGGAATATATGGGACGATGTGTTACGGGTTTACTTATTGATGCAGCTGGTAACATCTCCTACTTTCGGCTCTTTGAAACATAAATTAATCCATACTAATATTATAAATGGGTCTGTCTGTCTGTCTGTTTGGCTTTCTTTCACGGCAAAACGGAGCGATGAATTGACGTGATTTTTTGAGTGGAGATAGTTGAAGGGATGGAGAGTAACATAGGCTACTTTTTGTCTCTTTCTAACGCGAGCGAAGCCGCGGGCAAAAGCTAGTTTGTACATATGGGCGAAAGCTCATCTAAGCTAACTGCGCTACTGGCTAACATAGCTATTAGGACTAAAAAACTAGCTTTCATCCCTTATTTTACTCCCTTTGGGATTGAGAATTCTTACTTATTGCTTGTCTACAGTATAAAAAGAAGCTGTATGAAATTTACCAAAACCCCAGTAGTGGTTGTGCTTTGAGTCAGCTATACAATGTGTTAATGAAATAACCCAAAACCTGAAACTAGTTTGTTTAGAATCGGCAGCAAAATCGAATACAATAATTTTTATTAAGGGTTATATTTTTCCAAAAAAATATAATTTGTCATGCCGCCTCTAATATTTTTAAACGACGCTGTACACTACTGTCCAGCGCGATGTAAACGATAGTGCTCCCGTGTTCGTTGACAGCGGCGCGGCGATAGAGCTACGAGTCTGTAAGAAGTAGCGCGACAACAACATTTTCAAATATCTATTACTATAATTTATGAAAATAAATAATTATACGTCATATCAATTTATTAGTATAAAAGTCGGTTGCGGTGTCCGAGGTTTTGGGTTATTTCATTAACACATTGTATTGTTATGAATATAAATGGTTATATATATATGATGTCATCTCCCTCAATGATTTATGTTAATGCAAAAATCTTCAAAGTTTTATGCACATACATGTATTTGCCTTTGAATGTTCTAACATTTAAAAATAAACAAAATGAGTGCATTTGAATAATCGTGATGTTTATCTTTTGTTGCAGGTAATAATGACCTCTCTGAAGATACAAGTTGAGGAATGTCATCTCAACCTTCATAATCAGGAAATACTTACATTAGTTATCAGAATGATTTTCAAAGTAGTGTATTTATAAGTTTTTAAGTACCAATTCGGTATCAAAGACGACTCGCATCGACACGTGGACGTCGACGTTCGATTACTGGTTCGGGCAAAGTGATGCCGTTGCCGGGTTTTCTATTAGAAAATTTAGATAGGAGGCTATTTTAGAACTCTATTTTTCTCACTCTATATGTATCCTGTTTAAAAAAAGGTATAGGGTTCGATAGTATGATTTGACATTTATGTAATTATTAAATTAGTAAGAATTGACTATTCTATGACCAGACTACACCTACCTAATACATGTGTTTTTCTAATCGTTATAAATTCAATGTCTAAATCAATGACTTTTTCAATAACAATAACCCAATAATAATACAAGTAATATACCAAGATAGGCTACAAAAGATACGATCTTCAAAAATGGCATACCGACGCACTAAACTACAAAAAAAAAATAACAATGTGACACTATCGGGAAATGTCATAGAGCTAAGAGCCGCAACAAGACACGTGCTAAACTTTCCACGTGCTTTGTCAACACATGCTAAACTTTTCACGTGTTATCTCGACACATGCTAAAATTTTCACGTGCGCTCTGATAACGTGTTAGTGCCCTTTTTTACTTTATATCATTAGAATAACTGGATTCAAGCTTGGTGCTTTATTTATTTATTATTATTTATTGGCTAGAAACATGTTTTCTATGGCTACCTACAAAAAAAGGTAAAAATTGTATTTCTGAGTACCAATTTTGTTAACTGTATGATGATTAAACAATACCAGTATATGACTGTCTTACAGCTGAGTTACCTTTTCTCATACATTGAAAGCACGAGCATTAATCACCACGCTTCCTCAAGTTGGGTTGGGGATTTCAGACTTCCCTTTTATTCCTTATCTAATCTCATAAAGGTTTGAATAAAAAAAAAACATTAATTAAACCTGACGTTAAGGTTTAAATTAAAAAAAAAAGGTTGATTAATAAACATCTAAGTGCGCTTCTACTTTTCAAAAAGAAATCACTATGTTTAAGCTTTCGTAATATCAGCTGTGCTTTTATTAGAACTTAAAGGCCTATTTTATATAAAGATGTAGATTTAGGTGTTTTCACGATGTTTTTCTTTACCGATGTCCAAAATAAACTTAGAGAGTATATGTGAACATATTTACTTAACCCTGCCTAGTTTGAAATTAGAATAGGCTGTTCCAGGAAATTCAATTTCTTAAATTATTAATGATACATCAATTATGTACTAATACTCAATTCAGATAAGTTATTATTGACTTAAGTTAAGTGCATTGTGCAAAATATTCCGCATAGCAGCCTTGTGGTGCGTTGAGGTCGCCTGGCCTTGGTATTTGTAGCGTCTAGAACATTCGTGTGAGGACTTATACGAAGGGAAAGGCATTGTAGTTGAAGATCTGTTTATCATCACGACTGTTATTTGGTGGGGTCGGTAGGGATAGCAATCAAATATGGCGTCTAACACGTCAAGTTGTGACCCTTTGTTAGTGTTATTATTGTGAGAGTTTGCAAGAATGGGTGGATATGTTGGCTACTCTTTCACGCAAAAACTTCTTTGCAGATTTTGTTGAAACTGTATAGTAATATACATAGACTATAATAATATGTATAACATTACGATATGACTTATAGGAGAAGAGCAATAACCTAAGACCGAAAATAGTGACTTTTCCAATTCATTTGTATGTTTTACTTTCTAAAGTTTAAGGACATCACGACGACAGTGAAGGAAAACATAGTGATGAAACCCTGGACTTGAAATAATAAATATAAGTCCAAAATAGCCAATTCTCCTTAAATAAGCACGGTGTTCAATGCTTGTGCCTTCTCTGTATGTTACGAGGCCTTTGCCCAAACAGTGGGACTACCATTCCACTACGGCTTATTACTATAGGCTGATACGAGTTTTCAATTCTCCCATACATTATTTTAGATTTAGTTTCATTTTTCACCTCAAAAGATTGCTTGCTTCAAATGTTGAAACTCTTAAATTCCTACAAAATTGCCGTCATTACGATAGGTATATCGCTTCCAATAGCTCCGCATAGCTTCACATACTGATATTCTTGGCCAAAGGAAACGCTTTAATACTAAATGTTTCACATTTCTGCGGTATCCATTACCATTACTCTTAAATTTCCTTCTATGACACCGTTACGTATAAAATAGATTAATATTTCTATACACTGGTGTGAAATTTTATACAAACAGTATACATTTACTTCTTGCTGTCCCTTGCAGTTTTAAAACTTTTCAACTTTATAGTTGTAGTTGGATTACCTTACTACAAACTAGTAGCTTTTAGCGAGCTTTAATGGACGTTTATGATGATAGTATATTTTAATAATAGCGACTGTTTCTCGTGGTTTCACTTACATAGAGTTAGGTCTTTGGTCACTTCCGTGAGTCATAGCAAGATGTTATGTAGCTTATGTCTTATCCTATGCCCTTACTAAAAATCACTGTATTAAGTTATGTCATGAATAAAGCCTGTGTAACCATACATTTACATTTGACGTATAAACCTGTCATAACTTTATGCAGCGTTTATTAGTAAGGCGCTAAGCTTAAAAATGTATGGTTACACAGGCTTTATTTATTGCATAACTTTACACAGTGATTATTAGTAAGGGCATTAATGTATAAACAGTTAAAGTTACATCACAATCGGTACTGAAGTTTTTGCGTGAAAGAGTATCAAAATTTTATTGATCTTCAAAAACTTTTACATTTATAGTACTTGTAATAGTTGAATTAGTATTACTAGTAGGATGTGTATGACTAGTTCCCAATAATTCTAGTAAAAGTCAATAACCATCGAAAGTAAAAAAAAAACAACACAATCGATACAGACATGACATGAGATTAGAAAACACAACAGTTAGGCAGTATTCGCAACCGCGCTTTTTAATATCAAGCTTATTGTACGCTGAATCAATTCCGAATGCTTTCGATACGGTACGGTGTGACAGGCGGCCCCTAATGTCCACGTTAGCGCTGCGCGAGCGCCGATCAACGGGACAGTTGACGATCATCATTACTGTATATAGATAGGTGTATATAGGTAAAGTTGTGTGGAAAGTTGAGCTAGAAATGCTCAGAGACGGAAATTAAACACGGAAAGCTTAAGTAAATAGCCCATGGCTTATAGGTGCCTACCTATTTTTTTTTTTTTGGTAAATGGGAAATCATCTAATGACTGCTCCCGTCCTGGGTGCGGCGGGATGGCGTGTCAGACTCTTACTGACTAAAACCCACTCATGTTCCTTCGATTGCCCTTTATGTTCCAGGGTCACGGTAACTATTATAAACATTCCGCAAACTATTACGCCCACCTATTACGTGCCGTTTTCATCATCTGCATTTGCCAATTATGTTGGGGTCGGCTTCCAGCCTTACCGGATTCAGCTGGGTGTCAATGTTTTATCAGACCTCCACAACTCAGTTAACTTACAAGGCGACAAGATGTGAACTCGGTTGTAGCTGGATTGGTCAGACTTTCGGATCGCACATATAAATGATCCCAATAATGACACCGAAACGGGAAATAAGCGGGTAAACCCGCGGGAGACCACTATTGCCCTCGTTGGTGTCAATTGTGATTGGCGTTGGGCTGTGCGTTCATATCACCCTGGCAGTCAGTTTTTGTTTATTGAAACGCTAAAATCTCTTAAGAAATCAGCGGTAAAGTTTCTTGTTCAGTTTTGTAAAGTTTTCTTCACTTATAGAAAGCTTTTTCCCAGCTTGCAAACATATTCGCTTGGATAAAGTCACGGGTAAAAGTAAGTAGTATAATAATATAAAGAATGTCTCCATTCCCCAAGGCTGTCATCCGTGATGGAACAAATACTTTAGAAAACATACTGATCGCGTTTTAATGGTTTCAGATAATAATATATTGTGGTATGTGGAATGCGAGGTATTATATTATGATTGGATATCGAATGTAACCAATGCCAGGTTTTATTGTATGTGGGTGTAATAGGAAAAATATTTCATCAATTTTTTTTTAAACCTTTGAACACTCGTGATTCGAGACACAATAGGAATATAATAGCAGCGCGACAGCCGGCTGTCGCTTGGTCGTCGAAAGGAAGCTTTTGCAAACAACTTTGGCTGTATGAATGACGGCTTTTTTAGGTTCTTTCTTACCTAATTGCAACACAATCGACCTAATGATTTTGTTGGTAAAGCGAGACAGATAGACAGATAAACCAAGTAATTCTAGGATGTCGGTAATTGTGGATACGAAGTCAAAGTCAAGATTTCGTAAGTTATCTTTGGCAGTAAAATGGTAGGTAGTTACAAAACTCAGTTTGAGAGAGTGTGAGTGAAAAAGGAGCTGATTTTCTATCCGATGTCCTCCGAGAGTACGGATTTTTTTTTAACATTTATTGGATCTCTACTTTAAGATTAGATACAAAAAGAAGATAGTTAATTCGAAATTCATTGTGAATTGTTTGTCACACTAATATCCTGTTTTAAAAATTCTCAATTAAGGCATTTGTCTGTTTAAGTGATCCTACAAAAACCCTTTAAAGTACCTTTAAGTCGACAAATAACAGTGTACAAGATAAGACCAGTCGGGTGACCTCGCAGTGGCCTTACTTTCATCTGTGTAGGCACAACTGGGTTTCCTGTACGGAGTGTACACTTATGTAGTATGGACTGTTTGTTAGACCCACATTGTAGACTTAGAAAAGTTTGTATATAGACCGACAGTTTGGACTTGCCAGAATATATTATTATCTGCTCCCAGCAACAAGTCAATAGGGGCTGGAATATTAAAGTCTGGGTCTGCTAGCTGTATGCCTTTAGGTATCTGAATGGTGTTTCTGTGTATGTATGTATGAGGCACTGAGTTAGAAATCTGATTGATCACAAGACACAATGTGTGTGTGTTGTAGTTGTTGTGTGTCCAAACATAATATGTACGTATACATAGTATAAAACAAAGCTTAGCTTTCCGCTGTCTATACATACGTTTGTTTAGATCTTTAAAACTGTGCAACGGTTTTAGATAAGTTTTTTTTGAATTGATAGAATGATTCAAGAGGTAGGTTTATATGTAAAGTCGCGGTCTGAAAAGGTTAACCAATTTTGAAAGTACATTCTATATCACACTTTTTCCATTAAAATCTAAAATGCCATATCATGTTACTTGTTACCTTTTAGAAGTTATTATGCAAAATGAGACAACGAGAATAACAAAGACGTTACTAAGCAACGGCGGCGTCGGCTTAGCCATGTTTCGTCTCTATCGTGCACTTGACGTTTGGCAGTTGTGTAACAGTGACAGGTATAGTGCCAAAGTAAGTGCTTTGAAACTCTTTTCTTAATTTGTTGAATTGACATTTGTCAAAAAATATTGTTTGAACGTCGTTTAGACAAGAGTAAAATTTTACAAAATATTTTTTTCATATCGAAATAAAATGGCAAGTTTAACCCTGGAGCAAAGGACAATCTTTGTGATTTACTGTGAGGTTTGAATAAGATGTCACGGCGAAGAAGACCAAATAATAGATCATGGAAATGATTCAGGAAGAAGTGATGATGCCTACTACGAGATAGATCACGCTGTGCTCGAGTGATACCAGAAAATGATACCAGAAATACTGATCTATGCGCGTGTCTTGTTGCATCTATGCACTGGTCGTAACTGCGAAGTAATGTTATGCTTGATATTGAATAAAGATTTTTTAAGATTAGATTTATTATTTCCTTATATTCTTATTTAAAAAAACTAAATTGGTCGTAGCTGTGGATCCGTACTAGTTCATACTACTATTATAATTGCGAAAGTAACAGCTGTCTGTCTGTCTCGCTTTCGCGCCAAAACTACCGAAACGATTTAAATGAAATTTGGTACAGAGTTAGTCTATAGCCTGAGCAAGGGCATAGGAAAGTTTTTTATTTAATTCCAAGGGAACGGGAACTACGCGGGTAAAACCGCAGGGGTCAGATAGTATTTACCAAAGATTTTATTCAGTGCTTTTTTTCTTCATATTCTTATTCAAAAAACTAAATTAGTCATAGCTGCGGAGTGATGTTATACCAGATATTGAATAAAGATTTTTTAAAACTTTTATTTATTATTTCTTCATATTCTTATTTAAAAAAAAATGTTTTTCAAAGTAGGTTTTCTGTATATCAAACCTTTTTAGTAGTCAGTCCATCACCTAAAGCATTGATTGTCATATTATTAGAAAAAAATAATTTATGATCAATCAAATTATCATGAAACAGACGTTTAGAACTTGTGGCCTTAATGTGTGCATGCAATTGTGATCCTTATGGTGGTAACCACTTTCAGACCGCGACTGTATAATACGTGCATATAAAATAAGGGGAAAGCCGGGATTTTCAAACTTGAATCACTCAGCTGTTAAAAAATAAAAACCGTATCAAAATCCTTTGCGTAATTTTAAAGATCAACAAAAACCGACTTTGTTTTATACTAACACTAGAAATAATTATAACACCTGTTAGGCAAACATTTTACAAGAATGAATAATTTAATATTGAGGGAAAAGTCAAAATAAGTATTTACAAGTTATTTAAAATCCGTAAAGACAAGTGTTGCAATAAAAATAAACACGTAATTGTTAGCCTGAGATAATTGAGTATACCTTGACTTTTAGGGTGATTATTTAGGGTTCTTTACATCTTCGTGGAACAACAAAATTGTACTGTTTTAGTTTCTTTAATATAATTTGTTTGTAAGCATAACATCGTGATGGCCTAGAGGTTAAGGCGCCCGTCTCTCAGGCAAGTGGGTTTAAATCCGGGCAAGTACCAACACCAATGTGACGTTAAAGAAAAACGTTGTAAATCTCACAGAGAAGGCACGAGGCTTTGTTCAAGGCCTCGTGCCTTCTCTCGGGCCTTCTCTGTGTGAGAAGAGGTCTTTGCCCTGTAGTGGGACTGTAATAGGCTTCAATTATTATTAACTAGCTTCTGCCCGCGGCTTCGCTCGCGTTAGAAAGAGACAAAAAGTAGCGTATGTTACTCTCCATCCCTTCAACTATCTCCACTTAAAAAATCACGTCAATTCGTCGCTCCGTTTTACCGTGAAAGAAAGACAAACAGACAGACAGACAGACACACTTTCCCATTTATAATATTAGTATGGATTAAGACCCTTTGGAGATGATTTGCAGAAGATTTCTTTACAGTTTCACTTATTTTCAACAATAATAATTCAACTATAAGTAATGTATACGAAAAATTCCAACCAACAATTTCAAATAAATTACAGTCACCCAGTGAAAACAATAAAATAAATTAACTCTGCGCGCTTTGCCAAACTCGTGCTTGGCATTTTGAGCAACCAGTTGCCCGCGCCACCTGGGGGCAAGAGAAAACAACCTGTCACGAACCCAAATTCGAACCGAAACCTGTTTAGCGCTTTTCGCTTTTACTATGACCCCGATTGACAGGGTTGCCAGTTGGGTAGCTTTTTTTCCTTGGGAGAGGAGAAAATCTGTATACGTACTAATATTATAAATGCGAAAGTAACTCTGTCTGTCTGTCTCTCCTTCACGCCTAAACCACTGAACCGATTTGAATGAAATTTGGTACAGATATAGTCTGGGACCCGAAAAAGGACATAGGATAGTTTTTATCGAAGAATGGTTTATTAACCTTTCTACGACCAATCGACAGCCAGCTGTCGCGCTGCTATTGTCTTTCCGTTGTGTCTTGATCTTATTCAACTTTTTCTGAATATTTGAAATATGCTGTAAGATGGCTCTGATTTGTGATGTAGGCTCATCGTTTTAAATTCATTGTAGGAAGACAAAACTCCCATAACTGCGATTTTCCCATGTAAAAGATCAACCTTTTTACTGCAACGAAACTACTGCAACTTGAAACATGAAAGATCTATATTTGATGTATGTGTTGTGCGTGTTCTATGGTCCGGTACGACGAATAAAGAAAAGGATAATTGAATAAAATAAATGTCTTTTAATTCCAATTCCACAATAGTTCGTTAACACTAACTATAGTTAATACATGTGTCGAGGCAGGGCGGTGTGCTGTAGGCGACTGGCGAGTCGTCCGCTCGCGTTCCATACCTTACTAAAATTACGACTCAGCAATTCGCAGTTACCGAGCCGCCACATATGCAACTTTGTACAAACTGGGTAGGCGAAACCGTAGAAAACAGCTAGTAAATAAATATAAATCTCTATATTATTTGATACAGTTGCATCAGATGCGGTCGTTAGATCAAAATTAAGCAATTTACAATAGATAATGGCCGCGCGGGCGATCATTTGTGTAATTATTATACCTATTATGTTCAATATGGCGATATTATTTTGAAGGTTATTAATAATGGAACCGGATTATAGATAAAATGTAGGCATACCAGGCTAGCTTATTAGTATTACAATAATAATTATTAAAGTCTAGTTTATTTGACCTGGTATGAAAAATAGATAGGTAGTGTTTAGTATTTTTAGAACTGAAGCTAGCTTAGACAAAAAATAGTTTATTGTTAATATTAATTACTTATAAAATATGTCAGCATATTCTAGACATACTTTATAATTAAAGCGAATTATATAAGTGACTTACATGCCCAAATATTCACCAGTTATAAATTACCCACATTACAGGGAAAAATAACACTAAAAAAACTGGCAACCCTGCTCGTAGGTCAACAATTGCCAGCGCGGGCGCAAACTTTTTTCCCAATTTACACTTTTCAAACACTTTCGATTTTGTTGAGTTGTGAAAGAATGTTTGTTTTTTTTTATTTACAAATGAAATGTATAATACAACGTGAAGACGCCATTTTAGTAGTTTTCTATAGATAACCACTGTCGTATTATTACAACACTTTGACGGACCTGTTGGCCTAGTGGTCAGTGACCCTGTCTGCTAATCCAGATGTTTGATTCCCATCCAGGACAAACGTTGTGTGATGAGTAGGATTGTTTGTTCTGTGTTTGGGTGTAATTTATCTATAAAATATATGTATGTATTTTTAATTAAACCTTCAAACTTACGTGATTTGAGACACAATAGAAAGACAATAGCAGCCGACAGCCAGCTGTCACTTGGTCGTTGAAAGGTACCTAAATTATATAAGGTACTTTCCCTCCATGTGGCATAGCCGTGGGACGCCCTGTATAGTAACTCCAGTACATTTTGTCGAAAGTAAATTTTGCGTTGGTTATCTCAAGTTTTTTAAACCTGCTTGTTCAGTCCTAATTATACAGAAATTGAATTATGACTTCGTGAATAAGCTTTCTTTTTTGGTACACTATACCAGTTAATAATCAAACTTTGGAAGAGGTTAAGTAGGTTAATTTCCACGTTGTAATCTGGGCTGGTTTTCTGGTAATCGGTGACTTCCAGAATCGCCTCTTATGTCCCAGTTTGAAAACCTAACCAACGTAACTTTTCTTCAAAAAGTGTCTTAGTTTTCTAGCTTATCCTCACTTTACAAAATATTTGCACAAAAACCCAAGAAACACCAAGTCTCCTACCTCAAATAAACAAAGCAAAAGCAGCCCAACTTTTAATCAAGATCAAGGATTACAAAGCACCAATTCTGCAATCAGGACAGGCTTGACTACCAACCAATCAGGCTTGAGTACTTATCTACTGACTCAAAATGTACTCGACCGAGCATCGACATCTGATCAGCCACATTGACCCAGAATGCTGGCTTCATCTATAATTTTATGGTCAGTTCTCTGTAATTAACTTGACTATGTAACTGGTAGCGCACAGTGGGCGGTTTGCTCTATTTTGCTGGATAAAATTGTTGTTATTTTGGCATGATATTTATTATGAATGCTTTTTTGGTGTAAAAAAAATATTTTTGTTAATTAGTTAACTTTTACTTGGTTTTTTTACAAACGGGGTAGCCAGCGATTTGAACTGGTTACTTTGAAAAGAAACATCCGAAACAAACTCAAAGGTGAAAATTTCTTTATTTATTGTAGTGTCACCGTTTTTTTGAGACTGTGTATTATAATAAAAAACTATATAAAAGTTAAGTCGAATTAAGTTATTGAAGTGTCACAGCTTTTTAGTGACTTTGTACACTATGATTATACTAAAAATCTCTACAAAAATTAAGTTGAATTTAAGCATGATACACATAAAAAACACATTGCCCAAATGAACTTGAAAATACTGACCCGATTTCACAGTTAAACCAAGGTGAAGTTTAAACAACGTGGAAACATTAAAAAACTAATTGTGAGCATAAAGACTATAATTACATTACAAAAATTCGCAATAACTCAAGAAAGCAGTAAAAAAAGTGTGTTAAGTGTAAAAAAGAGCAGTTTAAACATTTTGTCCAAGTGCAAAGTTTAAAGCACTGTGCGCCAGACGGTTGGTATCAGTGGGTGTACACAAAAAAATGCAGTTTCACTCTTAACACGGCTCTATGACCCGAATACATTGAATAACTACTTTTTTAAACGTATTGCCAAATATTTTTTTTTTGTTTTATAAATATTCTACTATTCTGATTAGTAATATTTAAAAAAAATGGTGGAAATGTGACAGTAAACTCATTAATCAAATGCTAATGATCTTTCACCAGTGCCATTGGCCTATACTCGAAAGTGACCGAAAATTAGCGAACATTCGATTTCTTGTACTTGACATTCACGACGCCTTCTATAAGTAGAAGGAAAAAACAAACGAAACCATCCTTTATAATCATACCAATATAGTTCAAAATAACTGTAAGAAAATTAAAGTTGTTAGAATTTACTATGCGACACCAATCGCTGGTGCATGGGTTAAGTTCGAACTGTTTTTACTTCATTTTGAATTTAGAAGGCGTGGAAGGAATGTGATTCGATTTATAAAATTTAAACGAACTTTCTTCTTTCTCTGATGGACTTTCCATAGAAGGAATTAATCATTCTTTAAACGCTGTCCGATTGATTAATATTCTCAATCTATATTTAACTACTATAAACTATGAATGATGACCTAATTTTGTTAGAGAAGACTTGTAAAACGAGCAATATTTGTTAAAAACCATTCATACATTTAAAGGTAGATGACCTCTATCCGCTAAACCTCAAAGTTACACAATAAAACTCAATGGCTTACCATCAAAATTTTATTTGAAGATATACTAACAATCATTGTAATTGTGCAAGTGTAGTAAAAATGATTTTTTTCTTGAAACCGTCCGTCTTCGCGCTAAAGTTCAAAATGGCGGCCACAAAGTGCGCCAAATTGAAGTTGTGTATTTCAATTTACTATGACAACATGTTTAGTAACAAGATTTCGCGGTTGTTAGACCATGAACACAAGATTATAACATTAGGCGTGTGAACGAAGTTTAAAAGGAATGTGAAATTTAACAAAATAAAAATACTTCTTCTTTTTTCTACTTTCACTTGAATGACGCTTTCTGACCAGTGTGGTCTGCCGCGAATAGAATGAAATGTTGATTTAAATTTGAAATGCTGATGATTTCGTTTTTTTTACGAATTTAGGGTAATCGCTTTTTGAAATTGGCAATACCGACGTTGAAATTTGCGCTAGCGCAGACGTATTTTGTTTTCGCGATTGTAACTTGATATCTTGACATCGTTTTTAGTAGATATATGCAAATTATTTATTTATTTCTCTTTTGACTAGATTATAAGATTTCTACTTCAGTGTAAATCATCTAAAGTGGACAGTTACTAAAATAAGCACTTTCGTTTTTATACCTATTGCCTATTAGTCTAGTTTGCAGTGAAGTAAGTAAGTAATTGTATCGTTATAAATAATGTTTAATAGGAACATATTTCAACATTTATTGTTGCATTACTTGCTAATTAAACTCTCAATTTAACATATAGTAGTATCTTCAAGCAATTTCATCAGTGTGATTTTGAATATAATAGAGGAATATTATATTTCGGAAATTACACCTTCAAAAAGATTTTTGTTTCAAATCGCGACAAATGACTATTCTTTTTTTTCCAAAGCACAGCGGCGCTATAAATTCCCAAACTCAGTGTTGCTAATTAAAAAATCTTTATGCTAAAACAGCATAACACAGTTCTATTCGGGAATCAAATACAGACCAACGATTCCGATACTTACAAGACTCGGAATACCGTACAATATTTTCATGTTCAAACAATATTTCCCTCCAATATCGACCAGATGTATGTTCAGACAAGGTCATATAGAGACAATTGTTTCTGGGTCACTGTTCCTCTGTACACAATGGCCCACAATGGCCCAGCATGGGAAGCGCTCTGTTCCATTTGCATATAATGCCATTGATTATTTAATAGGGTTCATTATTTATCCCTCGGAGCGGTACGTGTGGGTTTCTTGGATATACTTACCTTACAGCACACATTTCATGATAACTACAGATATTTTTAGACATCTATACTAATATTATAAATGCGAAAGTAACTATGTCTGTCTGTCTGTTACGCTTTCCCGCTTAAACTACTGAACCGATTTGAATGAAATTTGGTGCAGATATAGTCTGGGACCCGAGAAAGGACATAGGATAGTTTTCATCCCGAAAATCTCGCGGGAACGAGAACTATTCCACGCGGACGAAGTCGCGGGCAGAAGCTAGTGGAATATAAATTCGAAACGAATAGGGCTAGAGGCAAGTAACCACTGGGTTTAATTTTGTTTGCAAGGTAATATATATACAGTTTTTTTATCATATATTATTTATATCCAGGTATGGACAATGGTGTCATACAAACAACGTATAAAAGATAACTTTACTCGACTTAGAATTTGATCCTAGAATTAGCTTAACAGTAAAATTTTCCACCAAGCAGTAACAAGACCCGTATTTAGACCAAAAGCCAATCAAAAGAGTATTTTTACTATCCGTATAACGTCCTGAGTAACATAAGCGTATTATTTAATCAATAAATTCACATTATTGTTTTTTTTTCATGTTTTAATTACTTGTTTTCTAAGATTCTTTAACACTTACAAACCTTACACCGCAAAAAACCCACAACATTGGGCCATCATCACACCATATCCCAACTACTTATCTTAATAACAAAATTTTGAAACCCCCAAACAATAGTTACATCTCTCATGGAATCAACGTAAGACCTTATGTCAGACCGTTGCGTAACTCGTAATATTTTCCAAGAGATTCGCGAGTGTAGGAAGCGTTTACTTCCGAGCATTCAATGGAGCTTGTCGGCACTGGTCATAATTTTGTAATGGCATGCGTGAATGAACTTATTGCTTCGGTGTGAGTGAGGTCATTCCTTTGTTTGAACAACATAGCAATCCCGTAGATTGTTAGTAAATATTAGATGTTATGTGAAATTATATAAAGTGTTACTACACCATATTGTATTTAGGTTAAGATGTTATCTCCGAAAATACGGCAGCACTTTGATTGTTTCTATTATTTGATATAAATCTTGAGGTATATAATATTATTCACTATGAGAAAGTGTTGAAATGGCTCAATGAATTACTGCGGCTGTGTGGGTTTAGAACCGATCAAGTACCAAGTGCTTTCGAAGAATATTATATCTAAGACATCACTGACATTACGTGCTTCAGAAACACACAAAGCCGTTGCTCCCTGTTGTCATTCGTAGATCTTTGTCACTTGTTACAAGTAGCCAGAATCCAGACAATCTGCAACTCAGGGGACACCGTTTTACCCAAAAAGAGATGTGTAGATCTGATAGGCAATCACAATGGAAAATCACGAAAACGTTTTGCTCTTCGCGGAAATCGATCACAGACCCCCACAACACGCGATCAACGCAGCTCTATCAACAACAAACCAACTCACTAAACAGCAATGTTGCAAATCTAATCAGCTTTACCAGTCATCTTATAATGTCCTAAACTTTAAGTAGCCATTTAAATTCAGGCTCTTGCTAAACTATAATTAACATTACCAAACCTGTAACGACAGTAGTGCGTGTTAGAGTACCCAATTTATCTTGACCCGTGAAAACATCGAGAAGATTCTATAAGATACCTTTGACCTTTAGGTTGAATGGTTTGACTTTTGACCTTACGTAGCCTAATACTATTCTACTTAGATGTTGGCTAGGTTAACTATTTTATAAACAATGGTTTTGAAATAGATAAATTCGCAGGCAGAAAAACGAGTAAAAAGACAAAAAGATGCATTCATATGATTTTGAACTCAAATGTACGGCATGGCATGGCATACCAAAATACTTTCAATATGGATAAGTGATTTTTAATCTTATTTAAAGCAAGCACTGTCCTGCTTCAATTCCTTTGTGTATACACGAATAAATGAATAGGGACGCGTCATACCGCGTCATGCCACATTATTCACTGCTGCGATACGCCGCTGAAGCACGCGGTACGCAGGTTTCTTCAAGTTGTTAAAGGAATGTCATGTTTAAACAACCTGCCGGGGCTGCGGTTTGTTCGAAAGAGATACCGCGGCACCGGACACAAAAGACGGAACATGGGTGGGTATTAGACAGTAGAAGTTTGACACTTCCTTCTGCTTCGCCCAGAACGGAAAGAGTCATTTAATGATTACCCATTCCAAAAAAAATTCGTTGAATCCTTGGGTATACTGTGGTTCACGACAGGGTCCTTCTTCACCGTCACCACAATATCCTCGGTATACCGCGAGACCCAAGATCCACAGAGAGATGCCACAAGATCCTTTGTCATGCTGAACCATGCCGTATCACGCCGTGCCACGCAGTACTGTATTTCACAGCTTTATAAGCATGACCACGAAAGAGGTCCAAGCAAAACTGGTCCTGCTTAAAGCCAGTCATAATCTGATGTCGACAGACCCAAGTGACCTCATAGTTAGTCATCAAATCAAATTCAGTCAAGGGCGTAACAGATTGGATATTTATCTTATTAAGTGAAATATTAATATGCTAAAAAGTTTATCTTAGTTCCGTGTTGGTTTTGTGTAGTCATCTCTGTTTTTTATGTTTGTATGCTAGTCTTATAATTGGTTGGGAGTCTTAAAATGGACTAATTATATGGCGATGATATGGTATGGTGGTTTGGTAGCATTGTAAAATAAGTAGGAAATTTGATGAAACCAAAAGAGTATGGTGATGAAGGCCGACCAAAAGTCTATACTAATAAATATTATTATGTTAGCAGAGTCGAAAGCATTCTTCTTGCCTAGTTTGATGATAATAGCGCCTCATTTTTTTATTTATTTATAATAACATACAATATCCTTACAGGTTAAACCCAATGCGATATTGTAGCACACTTAACATTTACTACTTATATTAATTGTATAAATCGCTGTTTTTGTAAATTCACCCAAAGTGCAACAGAATATGTCAATGTCCTCAGCAATGAGGTTAAGCGTGCCAAGACCATACCAAGACGTAGGGAAGACCAGCGAACAGACGTAGAGAAAAATACATTTTCCATTTTGTTCTGAATAAACCTGAAGAGTTTTGTGTTCTTCGAATTTGTTTAACAGTTCTAATCACTGAAACTACACACACTGGAACACAGTTTTTTTTGGAAAGAAGAAAAGGATCTAGAATAAAGCTAAATGCTCTTCAAGGCATGGGGTTTATTCACCCTTACTTATTTTCTATTAATAAAAACCCAAAAACATTATGCCTGACATGGAAATCCAGCTCCAAATCTTAATATCACCAGATTCATTCATCATGTATAATTGAAAAAAATATGTTAAAAACAAATTATAAGCTAGTTATTTTCTATTATTAACTTTTCGACGACCAACCGACAGTCGGCTGTCGGGCTGCTTATTGTGTTCCTATTGTGTCTCAAAATACGTATGTTCGAATGATTAATTATTAATTTATTATAATTAAATCATCGTTTTACGCTTTTGTTTAATTAGGCATATAAAACCAGTCCAAAAAAGATATTTTCTTTTGGCAATAAATCAAAGAAGTAACATGATGAAAAAAACTTGATATTGTAATATTTCCAACAGAATTACTTCCTGATTAGACCGGTCATCTTTTTTGTTGTTTTTAAAATACTAAAATGGACATAATTAGTTAAATTATGTAATATAGGTGTGGTATATGAATTTGATATACTTCAAATTAATATTCTACGCAAATATGTCAATTATAAAGATTTTGAAGATGTTTAAAATTGTTTTGCCTCTTAAAACAATTTCAATATTTAAATTCTATAAAATATACATCTATTATGGTTACCGTTAAGGAATTATTTCGTGTGGAGTCATATATTAATAAAATTGCAATGTCATCGGTATTAAACACACATGCAAAATTTCAGCTCAATTGGAAACCAGGAAGGGGATCCAATTTCGCTTGAAAGAATATATCCAAACTAAAAAACAGATACCATATTTGTCACTCCGCTAAAGAGCGCCAGCCATTATGGTCTGGGGCCATCTCGCATCTCCAATATGAAGTTTCTCGCCTATTCTTCTCCATACGAAACAATATTTTTAAATGGGCAACTAGATTCATTTTGTTATGTAAACGACGTTTCAAAGTGCATTTTTTGGTCTTATGGAAATAAATGATAAACTTTAACTTTGCCCGCCGCCTTTTATTAACTTAAATCATCGGTCCATCGTGCCCTAGGATGATAATCATTAAAATTGGTTTAGTAGTTTATGTGCTACGATGAATGCATATACATACAAACAAACGCTTTATTTTGGTTTTTCTATAGACGGTGAAAAATATCCTGTTATTTGTTATATTCTTTTTTTAGTATGTTACATTTATTAACAGTTATTAAATGTCAAACATAAAAATCAAAGCAGCTTATTTAAGGACAAGAAAAACTTACATTTTAACAGTATGTATGTCCTTGTTAGAGCATCCTTAGTGGCATTACATACATATAAATTAAGTTAAACATACTAAAAACATGTTTTTTGTAGATTAAACAGAACAGCCACGAATATTTGCCGTTCACTTGATTTACCGTAACTAATGATGTTGAATTATTTAATTCGTTTTAATTTAGATTTAGAAAAAACTGGCTTAATCCTTCGAACACACGTGATTTGAGACACAATAGAAAGACCATAGAAGTCCGACAGCCGGCTGTCGGTTGATCGTCAAAAGGTTAAGATTGGTATCTAGTTGAAATGTCTCATGTGCTTCTAATTTTAACGATATCTTTAGGAGGACCTTTGTAGGGTTCTGTACCCGAATGGTGTCAGCAGGACCACCTCGGCGTTCGTTTGTCAGCGGGCTGCATTTCAAAAACTGTAATAGACAGAGAAGTGAAATTCCATCTGAGTTTCTATTGCAGCTTTGTCAATAAATAAGATAGGTTTCTTATACTTTTATAGTCCATGAGACAAATAAATACAGATTTTAATCTCTTCCTAATACATACATTATTATACAACATGGATATTATTATGTAGTAGTTACAGAAGCCTTACTGTTTCAAGAAACTAGCTCGTCCCCCGCGGTTTCACCCGGGTTATATCAGATTTGTGGTTACTAAAAAAAGAAGATAAAAAGTATTCTATGTCCGTCCCCTGGTCCTAAGCTACCTTCCCACCAATTTTCAGCCAAATCGGTTCTGCTGTTCTTGAGTTATAAAATGTGTAACTAACACGACTTTCTTTCATATATATAGAATAAGAAATTTACGTTTTTTTATACATTGATCTCCCTTTTCGATACATTTCTTATATTATTTCGAAATTGGTGATCATAATTTCACGCTTTCTACTTTTAGTGGGTGAGCAGAACCATAAGTTCTAATGATATCACTAACAACGATCGAAATCTATTTTTTTGTCTCTTTTGGTGTCATCAGCCATAATATTTTGTTTTGATTGTTTTTACAGTTAGCTCAGATTGTTGGGTGA
Source organism: Athetis lepigone (assembly GCA_033675125.1). Taxonomy (NCBI): domain Eukaryota; kingdom Metazoa; phylum Arthropoda; class Insecta; order Lepidoptera; family Noctuidae; genus Athetis; species Athetis lepigone. Next base: position 4,832,427 of record CM066234.1, on the reverse strand, counting down.
TTTTTCAAGATAAGTATAAATGTGAAAATAACTATGAACGATACTGAAATATAAATAAATATTATTTTGAGGTTCACGATGAGCAATTATGAATTTAAGCCAGGAATTATCTTTTCTTAGTGGTGACTAAATTGAGACAAATATGTTAAAAATGCGTTCAACAATTTTTTATCTTGAAAAACTACAAAAAAAAAAACAGTTGAAGAGTTAATCCCGTATTAAAAAAGTTTACGGTATGACGAGACCTAGGCCCGTATTAATAGACGTCACTCAATTCTGAGATGCTCTCAAGTCTCTTGCTGTCCTCGTCATTCTAAAAGGAAAAAATAAGGACAGCAATAGACTTGAGAGCGTCTCAGAATTGAGTGACGTCTACGGGCCCTAGTGATTGTAAATAATTCTAGATCTGTTAAAACTAGCTTGATTTTTATTAGAGCTGGCAATGGTGCTGATTCTCTTGTTCATAAACATAACTAAATTTAAGTTAAATGCATCTTTCTCTTTCCATTTCTTAAAGATAAGGACACAAAATACATTTATTTTAATCCTGTCAAATTAGACAAGAAAATTGGCATTAGAAGAAAATTGGCTTATATTTAGTCGCAATGTTTTTAATCGCGTTTAAATTATCTATGGAGTGTCTGAATTTGACAGGACTTAACTAATATTATATCTTCTGTCCTTTTCTTAATAAAATGAAAAGAGAAAGATGCACTTAACTTAAATTTACGCAAGTTTGTGAAAAAGAGAATCGTCGCCATTGTATGAAAATTGCCTAATTTCCTTTGCTTTAAAGTTATGCTAAGTGTATCCTGATAACTACATATTAAGCATAGACATAGCTAGTCAAGACATAAATACAAAATTCTCACTTCATACAAAACTTTTTGACAATTGACAGTCACCATCAACTTTAAACCTACTTACATCAAATATTAAGATCATTATCTTTTGACAAGACTAATGCACGAACAAGGTCGTGTTTTCTCAATACAGAGTAAATTATTACAGCACTAGTGACGTGAAAGCCTATCTATCAAAAACCGGTACTGATACCGGTTCTTTCAACAACCTAGGGCTTAGTAGGTGTTTCGGCCGCTGGCATTCGCCCGGTCCGGACGAAAAAGGAATTTCACTAACCTTTCAACGACCAAGCGACAGCCGGCTGTCGCCCTGCTATTGTCTACTATTGTGTCTCGAATCACGTGTGTTCGAAGGTTTAATATTGATATTTTTTAGAAGTGTTTCGGACGATACTTATTTTAAGCGAATTCTGTATTAATAATTGTGTTATATTTAATTTAATTATATTTTCTCAATGTACAAAATAAAATAAAATTAATTAATTTTGTGCGGTGAGCATCAAGATATTTTTTATTCTGACAAAATTAGCTTTAACAAGTATCGTAGTAAGTATAGCTCTCAAAAATATTAATAATAATGAAATTCCTGGTTCGACTGGAGTGGCCGAAACACATTCTAAGCCCAATCTAGTACCGATTTTGCAACAGTAAGTCTAGATGAATTAGGTCATAATATTATTTAGTTACTGTTTGTTCAAGAGATAACAATATAGTGTTTTTAATTGATTTTAAAAGACTAATCGTGCAAATAAAATGTGGAGCTGTTGTGTGTTAATGTTAATGTTTCGAGATATATTTAAACGATATTTATTTGTTTGTGTTAGTTCGTGAACTGTCAGTCTCTTGGGTAAAATTAAACCACATAGGTATGTCTGGTTTGTTTTGTAACTAACTATTCTTGATAATTTTTTCACTGGCATGGAAAGGTATATCAATAATATGGATAGGTTGAATTGAATAAAAAACTTCTCATATTAATTGAAATCCCTTTGTATCGAAAATCTTTCTTTTTATAAGACACATTATGTTTAAACTTATCAAGCGCCAATATTTTTAGACCAATCAAAGCATATTAGACTATGTCTAATATGCAAGCACATTAGCATAGCTTATTACATAATGCTAGCGATTCACATTAGATAAATAAATAAATATCCTGGGACAACTCACACACGGCCATCTGATCCCAAACTAAGCAGAGCTTGTATTATGGTAACCGGACAACTGATAAACATACTTAGGTATATAACTTTTAAATACATACATATTATAGATAAATCACACCCAGACACAGAACAAACATTCATGCTCATCACACAAAGTTTGTCCTGGGAGGGAATCGAACCCACGACTTTCGGCTTAGCAGTCAGGTTCACTAACCACTAGACCAATAGGCCCGTCAACACACTAAGATGCTTACAAAGCTAATATGCTTGCAAAGATACACTCTAATATGCTTTGAATTCTGCTCGTCACTAAAATGCTGTTATTTCGGCAATATGATATTGTAACTACCGTTAATTTTTCTATTTCAAAGATGGAAAATAAGTCCTAATATGGTAAAACTTCAATTCTTTTTAACGCTCAACAAAGATTTAAACAAGTACAGATTTAAACAATTACATTGTAAAACAAAAACTATTTACAAAACCTACAATTAAAAATTGCCACAGCTCAAACATCTCAAAAGCATGTCTGGCTTTTAAACAATCAAAATTTTCGTTATTAACATGTGAACGGGGCAGTGTGTCACAACAAGTGTCATCAACGGTCTGTGTAAATAATATTGTAGACAGACCATTATAATATGGGTAAACGTGAGAAACGGATTTGCGAAACGATATCTACGCAAATAGAATGAGCATGATGATGATTTGAGAAGATATTTATGCCTTTTCAAATGATGATGTATTTAGGTGTTTGGTTTGGATGGCTCCTTCTAGTATTAAGACTGTACTGCAAGGCTCAAAAGGGATTGGGCAGGTCATGTGAGCCGCATGCTTAGCTACCGTTGGGAGCAGGCATCTACGCAGTGGGTGCCAAAAGATGGACGTCGTCGCCGAGGCCGACCAAGGAAAAGGTGGCGTGATGATCTTGATGCATACCACGAGGGTTGGTTCGAGGCATCGAGGGATAAGGAAATCTGGAAGGACTTGGGTGAAGCCTTTGCCCAGCTGTGGGACAGCACAGGCTAGGAAAAAAAATATTTGGGACCCTTCGAAATGTCATTACCAGTTCTTGTTGGACTTTCATGTGCTATTTTTTGCATTTTAATCTATGTTTATACTGACCCCGACAGATGTTGTCCTGTCAAACGTTGTTGTTTTGTATTTAAACCATACTGGCGTATTGAAACTTGAAAATTCATTATTTTATCTTACTATATTAGATCATTCTACAACATACGGCAGACCAGTAACCGAAGAGGCGGCTCAATGTGGGCATAACCTTGGATTACCGCCAGTGTCCTGTACCTTGTAGATGTAGGGGCACTTAGGGTACTAGAAAATTGACCATCTTATCCATTTTGCTAGATATGTTGGCCGTACCCTACCTGGTGGCAGTCTATTAAGCGTTTACTATATGTACAAGCCTTTTGGTAGACATTCTAGGAGACTCAGTATCTGTTTCGAGAATCAGTCTAGTATTTGCCAAACCTTTTTTAAACTACCAAACGAGAAAGGATATCTGATTAACATTTAAAGCCATTCCCAAACATTTTTTACGAAATAATACATTCAAACTGGCTTAATAGTTGCAATAATACCTTTCATTAATGTCATGATAGCATACGATTAAATTTTTGATAGTTTATCTGTACCTTTAGGCTATTGGCTTACATTTTTTGATCAATAGCCTATGTAAAACATACATAGACTATTTCTTAACTCAAGTAATATTAAACGAGCCATTTATCGCCTGTAGCTATGTGCTAATATCTGGTTATCTTGCACTGGTTCTAAGAGTAATTACTTATAAGGCGATAAGCTATCACTTCTTGACTATACATACCTATTTATTACGTAAGATCCGTTAGATAAATCAGGTTGTAGGTAATTGTCGTAGTGCAGGGAAAAAGCTGTTCTTTTAACTTAATAATACTAGCCTTTTATTTTCTATTATTTTCCCATGACAGGGAAAGACCTCTTCTTTTACAGAGAAGGTACGACTATTGATCAAAATTCTGCTCTAAGATAAATAAAAACCGGCCAAGAGCGTGTCGGGCCACGCTCAATGTAGGGTTCCGTAGTTTCCCGTCCGTCACAATAAGTGTACCGACTTATAAGTTTTAAAAAAGGCTATTTGTTACGTTGACATACTAAGTACGCAGAAATTATTTTGTACAACCTTTTTGTCTTTTTATCAAGTTCAAAATAATTTTCCTAAAAAGTCCTTATAAAGTTCTACTTTCCAGATTTTTTTCATATTTTTTAAACCTACGGGTCAAAAGTTAGAGGGGGGGGACGCTTTAATTTTTCCTTTTGGAGCGATTATTTCCGAAATTATTGACATAATCAAAAAATGATTTTAGTAAACCCCTATTCATTTTTAAATACCTATCCAACAATATATCACACGTCAGGGTTGAAATAAAAAAAAAACCACTTCCCTATTTACATATAGGGGGGCTACCCTAATAAAACGTTTTTTTCCAATTTTTATTTTACCACTTTGTCGGCGTGATTGATATACATATTGGTACCAAATTTCAGCTTTCTAGTGCTAACAGTCACAGAGATTAAGCGAGGACGGACGGACAGACAGACAGACATGGCGAAACTATAAGGGTTCCTAGTTGACTTCGGAACCCTAAAAAAAAGTACATAAGAAATACTTCCTGAATTCAAAAAATCACTGATGGCCATCTATGACTACGCTGTCGCTGTAATCATTGGACCATCTTGATTTTATTTTAACTACGTCTCCCACATTTTGTGTTTCACACAGTTATGGTTTAAAAGATACTGCCTGTGATAGACAGACAGACAACGAAGTCTTAGGTCGAGATAAATAAAATTATATTGTACGTTACTAAGCATGTACCTTGGCTTTGCTATTTTCCGGACCACGTAGTTTGTCAATCGGAGACAGAAATACTGCTAAGTGATGCATTTACAAAATATTGTGTATTTAGCTAGGTCTTAGTAATATAATAGTATAGGTACATTGTTATCATAATTTAGAACCCACACTATTAATATAACCGGGATTTTGGCCAACCTACGTTTTGGAAATAGCAACTAGTTTCACCTTTCTGACTAACCAACCAACGTTGCCAATTCATAAGTACCTACAAATGGTCTAAATGAAATAATAAGGTAAGTAACTAATAAATCAATCATATTGAATTTTGAGTGTCCCTTTATATGGACCGAAATCGCGAAGAGTACATTTTTCAAGGCAAAAGATGGCACAGAACCGATTGAAAAATCGTGACCAAATTATACTCTTCGTTTATTAAGCCTCAAGAACTTAGTTTTGCACAGTAATTGCTGATCTAAAGTCATTCGTTCGGTATTCAGGTCAATTGAAGGATTGAGACGGGGACTCATTATTCAAATGGTTGGAAACCATTAAAACCGTTTTTTCTTTTACTGGTTGATTTTATGTGTTGCTGATTGCTGTTCTACGTTCGAGCTTTTTCTGTTCATCATCTCCCTAGCCTCTTCCCAACTATGTCGGTGTCGGCTTTCAGCCTAATCGGATTCAGATGAATACCAGTGTTTTACGTGAAGCCACTGCCTATCAGACCTTCACAACCCAGTAACTGGGCGACATGATTCTGTTACATCGAGTAAATAAACTATTTTGAAAAGTTGGAAATTTACGTCAATATTACGTGGGTTACTTTTGCTTTTCAATTTAAGTATAATCAACCAAGTGAAATTATGAGTAAAATTTTTTTCCATGTCAATACCGTGAAAGGTATCACTGCCTTCAATTGGAGTAATATTATCGTTATATCATTATTTCACGTTTTTTACATAATTAGTATATATGTTAATCATTCAGAAAGTCACCACAGTATAATTACGAGTTCATATCCCACAACTTTTTGCACCACAGCACCGCAACTGCAAGTGCATTGACTCAGGGCTTGCTTGCTCACCCACTGACACACATTCCTTCTCTCTCACACCCACACGAACTACTATCACCGTCTCGCTCCCCCGTGCAAGTTTTTACACGACACTTTTCCCGCCATTAACCATAAAAGTTGAGGACTCATTTCGAAACGCTAAGCTACTTAGGAAGCGGTAATGCACTACAAAATGGCGGATTTTCTTCTATTTTGTTTTGTATTTTAGTTAAGTTTCCATTCGTTCATTTTTCAAACGATTCGGTTTGTCAATCGTATTTCGTATATCGTTCGTTCCATTTTTGAAAACTTTTTGACAGTTTGAAATTTGGATACTGTCTCAGGCTGTTAACGACCTTTTTGGTCAGTACGTTAATCTTTGTGAATTGTTCATTAAATTACATAGTTTTCTTTGCTATTTGGCTTACCATTAAATGAAAGCTTTAATGAATGTGCTACATAAGTATGGCGGACTAATACGCTATATTTATGTAGCATATTACAATTTATTAAGAAATATAATATTATCACAATAAATTATTAATACAATATAACCCAGTGATGACCCAGTAGTTAAAGCACTTTCCTCCGATACAACATACGTGTGGTTTTCATTCCAAATGTACTTTCTAAGTTTTGTGCCTTCTTTGTTTGAGAAGAGACCTTTGCCCTGAGGTGGGACAGTAATAGACTGGTTTTATACAGGTACAATTAAGTTTTTATTCGTAGAAAGATGTTGTTAAAAATTAAAACCTTTCCCTACCATCATTTACGTTGAATGGTAAGGTCAAAAACCGTCGTTTCGAAAGCTGATAAAAACAAGAAACCGCGTACTTTCTTTGGGACGAGAAAAAGTGAAATTTAATAAAAAGTAAAAATAGCAGACGTTAAATCGACAGGCTAACTGTTTTCTCGATACCATCTGTGATGTACCTGCATTTTGTCGACTTGTTTGCGTCACCATATCTATGAAATTCGTCATACTTATGTTTATACTTTCACTGGTTAAAATTGGCTTTTTATGGGTTAATCGGTCAAGGTAAAAGCAATAAAAAAAGTTGTCTATAATTTCGCAGAAAAAATGTTTGTAAACCAGTCATCACTAATGAATGAGTGAGTGAACTACTACAATCCCAAGTTTACAAAATTCCCATCAATCTACATCACTACTCCAATTTGAATTTAGAACCTCAGATTCACCGTTTGCCAATCATTTGTCGTTCAACTTTCAACTTTATCTCTCAGAATTAAGGTTTATAGACATCAATCAGTTATGAAGAGCATAACTTTTTAGAAAGGAGAGCGTGCGAAATAATTAATGTTTTGACAGTTCTACGCGTAATTAGTTCTTTTGTGGTGTACACCTGTTCACACAAGTTTGTAGTACTACGTGAGTTTTTGTGATAGGACTTCAATCTTTATGTCATTGATGTTGAGAGCCAAATTGGCGTGTCACAATTTTTTAGTGTAGAGTGGTGCATTGTAAGAAATGATTGCCAACTATGAATTGATGTTGTCCGGAAGTAATTTTGAAATGGGAACCGCCATTTTGTCTGTGTAAAGAAGATTTTTTGACGTTCTTATTTCACGAAGTTATGCAAGTGACAAATAAAGTTTTGTCGTAAATTTTAGTTACTGTACACTTTATTGACTTGTTATGTAAAATTGTTTAGATATTTAAAGGAATTCCGATGACTAATATTTTGTCAGTAGGTCATTTTTTATATTAATTGACATTAAAAAAGTAGCTCATTGGTTTTGAAATAGTTATGGTTCTTCAATGTAATATTTACGCTGTTACGTTTCAAATTAATTGATTTGAAAAATTATTTGATTTAAATATTATGTTACAAATTAATTTGGGCTGTCAACATAGCTTTTATTTTGACTTAATAGTGTTTATTATTCTAGTATTTTTATATTTTGCTCTGAAATGAATGAATGATATTATAATTTTTGTTTTAAAACATTACACTATGAATTTATTTTGTATCGTGATTGCATTTACATACATATAGACCCAGACACACAACAAAATACTTCATCGATTATGGAAACTGGCCTAATTTCCTCAAAACATTGCAAGAGATAAGCACCCAATAGGCCGTTTTTCTTCAATTTCTTGATCACCGTGGTAACCAATACACAATCAATATGTAACATTGAAAAAAAACTGAATTATGTGGAGAGTACTTATAAACTTGACCTATTTTTGGTATCACAATTGTTCCATTATTTAGCAAGAAATAATAACTCGCAACAAAAAAAAAAACGGTTATTCTGTTGCTCTATTGTTAATTAGCAATAATTTTTAATAGTGACTAATCAAAAAACAAGTATAATTTTTAACTCAAAATAACAAAACATTGTAATTAGAATTTAGAAACAAGAATTTATTAATTTGCCAACGTAACCAAAAACCTCTAAAGAGAATGAAATCAACAAAACCCTGTCTGTATCAATGAGAAAATCAATCCCTAAAAAAGAAAACTCAATTCCTACGCAATTTAAACTCACTAATTTACAGTCTAAAGTAACTGTTAACATATTAATTAACAAACATCAACCCGTCATACCTAACACCATTCTTTCCACTCAAGGACAAAAATCGTGACAAAATTTACACTCCAGCCTATTTAACCAAATCCCGAGACCTCATTCACTAATACAATACATCACGTACTAGGTCATCAAACTAGTGACCCAGAGACGCAGCTCTGATCGTTATGCGTGAGACGTGCTTCCGTGTTGACATCCTGATTGAGTGTGCCAGTGAAAACGACTGGAGTGAGGAATGTGGGTAGTTGAAAATAGTCGGGTCGGTGCGTGCAGGTGCTATCGTGACATGGTTTTGGAGAATGGGTTTATTGATCTGGTCAATGTGTGATAATGATCAAGTTTTGATTATGATTAGAAGATTAATTTGGTTTGATATATAGGTGTTTGATTGTTGATTTCCGCTCGCGACTTTCGAATGGAATTTTCAATCGGCAGTCGTGGGACTCTCTATCAGCGAATTAACATTTAAAATCGGATCAGTTTTTCAAGAGAATTTTTTAATTTTACCTCTTCATTATACAAGTTCATTCATTCTCTTCATTATTTTTCTATTCATACAAGTTTCAAAGATGTTGTTCAGAATAGGACACGAAAGGCAACTAACACGAAGTAAACTTTAGTAAATACAAACAATAAACCTTCGAACACACGTGATTCTAGACACAATAGGAAGACAATAGCCCGACAGCCGGCTGTCGCTTGGTCGTTGAAAGGTATTAAGGGAAGATGCACATCAGATGATAGAGCTGTCCTAAACTAACAGTACTGTTACAGCAATTACCACAAGATAAACTAAAAGACACTTTATTACAAAATCACCCAGAAAAATCTTATTTCAAAAGAATTGGATAAAACTATCCATGTCTAATCTACAAGACATACCGGAGATAACATAAACGTTCAGACGCACAATAATTGTGTGAAAAAAACATTTGTAACCGTTTTTTTCTGTGATGGTGAATCCCACGACGATTGTCTGTGGTTTTGCGCAATGGTATTTTTTCCCAAAGGGCGTCGGTGGCGGTTGCGATGTACACTTTCGCAAGTGAAATTCTTAGCCAAACTGTCATTGTTAGATAATTTAATTAACGTCATATATTTCAACATCCTTACTTGGGAAAAGTTGGGTTTTCAATGCTCATATTTCAAGGGGAAAGTATTCATAAATTCAAGTTGAACTATGGGATCAACTTTGCATTTTCTAAAGAAAATATAGCGCAATGTTTGAGACGGGCTTTTGTAAATAAGATTCCGTACAACGACCATCATACAATATTAACATCGAGCGTAAACCCATACGTTATTTAAATGTGAAATTTATTCTATGAGGACACTATTTTATATTTAGAAATTTCGAACTGTGCCAATAAAACTTATGAGCCGAAGTGCTATCTATACTTCTATACTAATATTATAAAGAGGATCCCACTAAAAACATTTCATATAAATATAGCCAAGACAACCACATAAGGTATATACCCTGTGAAAAATATATCAGATCTCATGTAGAGCCAAGCTTCTGAATCTACACGGCCTAAATCTACAGACCCTAACTTCACAAACTCTACATATCAGTAAAAATGTATGGCTTCGCCGTTTCGCTACCGTCGTGGAGGTGATGCGAAAATTAAGTTTTTGAAGTAAGTACCGAAACAGCCAAGCCATACATTTTTACTGATATGTAGAGTTTGTGAAGTTAGGGTCTGTAGAGTTAGGCCGTGTAGATTCAGAAGCTTGGCTCTACATGAGATCTGATATATTTTTCACAGGGTATATACCTTATGTGGTTGTCTTGGCTATATTTATATGAAATGTTTTTAGTGGGATTTCAGTTCTTTTTGTAAGTTGCTAGGCAGTATTTTCAGTGTTTTTTTTCTTTTCGTTCACAGATTTTTTTAATTAAATTGACCTGAAAGTCCCACACTTTTTATTCTTAAAATACTTGATCGTACAACGGTGATCTTTCGATCTAGGAGAAATTATTAAAGGCTGTATTGCGCTCCCGAATAACTGTAGTATAAGACTCCACAATATAAACGAGTTTTCGTGCAATCGTGCAAACAATATTATTCTCAGATACATACAAATTCAAATAGTACTTATACTTTCCGATGTAACGAAACCATAGCGCGATCTATTTCGATCCCAACGCCATCTAGGGAAGTAAGACTTAAACTTTTTGTCATCGAGGATCGCGCTACGATTCCGTTCAACACCGTAATAATTTAGGTATGTATGTATATTAACCAATTACCAATACATAAAATTATGCCCACTGAAATAAGCCGCAAAACTTATTTATACGAATACGAAAAATATTGCAATCGCAACACGACCGTCAACGACACAAGTTTATAATTTTCTTAGGTGGTTGATACCAAACTTACCAAACTTCTTATACCAAATGTCAGCTTTCTAGCACTACAGGAAGTAGCCACATCAGCAGTGTCGGCTTTCATAGCCCATAGCCCAATAGCCCAATCTTTCTCTTTGCATTTTTACTTGATTTGTTCAAACAAACTTCCACACCCCCATTTTAGGGGATGGAGGTCGAAATCTATAAGTTTATGAATTTTTCTGTTGGTTGTATACTAAACTTAGGCTACATACCAAATTTCAGCATTCTAGCACTTCAGGAAGTAGCCAAACATTTTGATGATCATCAGTGTGTCAGTGTGTCAGTGTGTCAGTGAATCAGTGACGAAATCGGTGTATTTTAGATATCAATAAAATCTAAAGTATAAAAGCTATTCAATTGAAACTTTGTATGTTTATTGAGTCTGTTATTGACATTATTTCTTGTGAATATGAAGTGTCTGGTACAGTCAGCGTCAGAGAAAAGGAACCCCCCAAGACTTAAAGAATTATCGCCCGAGCGGCGGCGCGCGCGCCGCCACTCGGGCGGTCGCTTCACGTGACTCAGACCCCGAGCGGCTCCCTCCCCCGCCACGCCGCCTCACCCATCTCTGCCTGCCACCGATCCCACTCAAATAGTATTTGCACCTTTTTAATATTTTTTTGGTATTTTTTCGGCTTACAATGAATAACTTACAAAAAGCTGTTGAGGATACGAACCCGCATCACTAGGTGCCAGCCCATTATCTGGACCGTGCCTTATACCACTAGGCTATTGGCACAGTTAGCAAATATAACGAAATTTCTAATATAATTATTTCATTTACCGAACAAGGTTGATAACGCTCTAATCGTCTAGATAATAAGGTTTAAATTTCAACTTCCGTCCGGTTATATCTACCTTACCGTTTTGTTTTACGATTAAATAAAATCAATTCAATCACCTAAAAGATAATTCAAATATCTAAAAGATAAGGTTCAAATTAGCATACATTTTTTGTTTGGTTGAATAGAATGTGCTCGATTCTGATTGTTGCACTACCGTAATTTGACTTCAGAAACTTAACTGCCGTATGAACTGCAAGATATGGTTGAAATTAGAATACTTTTTTGCCATACACAAAACTGTTATTGAGGGTATATACTTTTTAAATCGTTTCGTTTTCGAGCCGATCTGCTTGTGTGTTGTTATATCTTCGCCCAACTTAATAATTATTTTTCAATTTATTAAGTTTTTGCAAAGTTGATTCTTTTAACTGGTAGAATGGATCGATTAACAACTATTTTAAAGGCTAAAAGTGGGAACAGGAACAAAGCATAAGAAAATAGCACGAGATATGGGCATAACGGTAAGATTTACATTTTACACATTATATTTATTGCTGCAATCATGATGCATAATTACTTACAAGTTGTTTTTTTAATGTTTTTCTAATATTATCATTTTCATTACAGAGAAAAACAGTTCGTCGATGGATACAAAGGTATCAAGCGACTGGTGATGTAAAATGTGATCGCCAAGACCCTCGCCCAATTGCTTACACTAATGAATCGGAGGGACACCGTAATATTGTGAAAGTTTACTAGTGATTAGTGATCGATGGTGGCACCCTTTAAAACTACGCGTTCAAGTGCTTCAATATGGTTTTGGGCATGAAAAGTCGACTTCAGGAAGTGATAGACAATGACGGCCATTCTCTTTGTTATTAATAAACAATTTACTCGGAAGTGTTATTGTGTTACTCAACTGGTAAAATTACATTGGAACGTATGAGCAAGTGTTAATCATTTCGAATATTTGTGGGATCATTATCTAGTAGTTAATCAAAAATAAACAACCGTTATTATTATCGATCCAGATACTCTTGTTTACGAATCTAGTTAGTCTTGTAATGTGTTAACGATGCACCACCTGACCTCACATATTTTTCTAATGTTGTGTTAAAAGGGTTATCAAAAATTTGATAAAAGAGAAAGATGTATATTGCTATACTGTCATAGTTTAGCATGTTAGTTCTTTCTCTGTAAATCATAGGAAAAATGACTACATTTGTTTTTTAATCAGGCTTTTATTTATAATTTAAACAAAAATAACAAAACACACTATTTAAAAATGTCAACTTAACCTACACGTCATCATAATACTGTTTTAGAAATATCTATAAACGAACAGTTTTCTAATGTTAAACGTTCTAAACCTCACCCAGAGTATCTATTTTGTGTTTAGTTAAGTAATATTCTAAGTAAATAACCCCAATTTAGCACAGATAAAAAACTGTATATTCAACCAAGAAGTGGATTCCATGAAGTCCTACATATGTATGTGTAGAAGTATTGTGAGGTGAGAGTGATTGATGTAAATGTCGTTGACAATTTTAATTTTATTATAATTTTGTTATTTATTGTGTTATTTTGTTTAGTTACTGTAATCAGTTGTATAACCGTTTGTAATTAAAATAAATAAATAAATAAATTGTTTATGCAACATGACTAGCTTTTCTTATAAACCCCCTACATACTTTAAAATTTGATTTCATAAATAATAGTTAACGAAAACAACCTTATCACAAAGTCAAAGTCAAAGTCAAATCATTTATTTCCATTAGGCCAAAAAAGGCACTTTGAAACGTCATACTTATAAACAAAAGTGAATCTACCGCCCATTCGGAAATGTTGTTACGTATGGAGAAGAATGGGCAAGAAACTCCATACTTACTCTTTTCAAATAATGTTGTTACAATATTATTAATTGTACATTGTTGAATGTGAAGAGAAGAATGTATATAATGTCAAAACCATTTCCGTCAAAAGAGTATATAAACATAATAAAAATTAAAATTAATTAGGAAATGGAAGCTAATCGAGTTCACGAACATTTAGTGTAACACATTTACAAATAAATTACCTTCCTCAAAAAATGAAAAATAATGTGTGAGCCAGCGCTTCCAACTATTAGAAAAAGAATTGTGTCTAATTTATAATTGTAAAAGTAAAAGTAGTTAATCATTATCAGTTATAATTAGCCACCAGTTTGGTTTTGTCTACACTGTAGATGAAATATCCTATGGAGCTGGACCAGCATGCTTCCAAGCATTTTTATCTTGAATGTAATCTTCCAATTTATAATATGCTTGTTGACATAATTTATTCTTAATATATGTTTTAAATTTCCTTTCGTTTAGTTGTAATATATCACAAGGAATTTTGTTGTAACATTTAACACAGTACCCAGTACCTGTACCTCACGTAAATGATATCCTAAAAAAAAAGAAAAACAAACCAAACTAGACTTCCGCGGATTTGAACTCGCAACCATCGCATTGCTCAGCCGCAGTCTTAACCCCTAGACCAACATGACATTTACGTTCTACTGCAAAAAACTTAAATGGTTTGATGTCATTACCAAGGGGGGGACCTTTTCTCTGATGCTGGCTGTACATCGGATACCAACTCTATGAGGGTTCGAAAAAACGACGAAACACTTCGAGAAAAGGTAGGTAGTGCCCCTGCGCTTCGCTTGCTTGTCTTGGCCGGGGGCACGACCGTGCCCCCCGAAAACGTTGTGTTTGTTTGTTTGATTGTAATGAATAGGCTCAAAAACTACTGGACCGATTTTAAAAATTCTTTCACCATTCGAAAGCTACGTTATCCCGGAGTAACATAGGCTATATAATATCACGCTATGTTCCACGGGAACGATGCAGTAACCAAAAACCTAACGTGACGCGGTTGAAACCGCGAGGAACAGCTAGTTAAATTATAAAATAAATCAAAGTAGAACTAAAGACATAAAACAGCTGATTTATATTTTTATACTCGAGTAACGTTTCATAATAATTGTTTTCCATATTTATTTTCATACCCCCTTTTACCTGCCTTCATAAATACGCTACCATTCTTGCTTTACAGCATAGATATTAGTAAACACGCATTTTACTGCTTAATAATGAGCTTTATCGACACCATCAGTGCGATAATAAAGCCATTAATTATCGCCCTATTGTCTCAGTTTTAATTTACTATCGTTAAGACGCGTCTAGCTTCCTCAATGCGTGGGAGTTGATCGCGGAATATAGGTTATAACTTCGTTTAGTTTTGAATTAAGAATTAATGGCCTAATTTGAATTTGTCAAGATTTTTCAGATATTTAAGGTTTGCTTGTTGTATCTTAATATATTTGATTCTTCTGTTTGTTTGTATGTCAACTCCTAGACGGGTGCAAATGATTTACCCGTATGTTTTGGGTGTTTTAATGAGTTTTTTTGATTGGTTTGAAAATACAATTAGACACGGGAGGTAGAGCTCAGTCTGCCCATTAGATTATAAAGATAAATAATATTAGATATAAAGATCTCGAATGGGATCGGACAGGACAAAAATGTTAGGTAGGTATTTTATTTGAGAGCACGAATCTATCCTGAGTCGACCGTTTTGTAAACGTCAACCATATTGTCCACACCCAGGACGGGAGCAGTCATTATTTTAATGACTTCCCACTCCCCAAATAAAAAAAACCATATTGTCCAGAATATTTTGTTGAAATCGACACGCTGTTAATCCGTTCTTGTGGCTCAGGAAGTCAGTATCGTGATTTTGTCTGTTCTTAATACGTTCATAGCACGGTCATACTACGGTACGATGTGACTGTATTTTTACCGTATCATCAGATTCTCAAAATACAGTGATATAACATATTTACAACATTTGTGAACAAATAATTTATGAGTCCAATCGACCTTGCTTACTTGTTACTTTCTACAATGCATCTAGGTTATCGTAACAAATCGTTATGAAACCGAGCCAAGTCGGATTATGGAACTAGTGCATTTAGTGCTTATTATCTGCGGTTGCTTAAGGCGTTAAGTGGTTACAATTATTTGGTTAAGGAGACGGGTATGTAATGATTGTTATGATTATAATGATAAAAGTATATTACTGCCCCATAGCAGGCTGTTCAAAGGGCTTAGAAGACATTTCTGTCAAAAAAGTCAAATTATTTATTTCAATTATACCATGGAGGCACAATGGAACGTCAGTTACATTTAAAAATAGTTAATTCTTGTTGAATTTCGTCCGCTCCGGTGGAAACAGGAATTTCATTATTATTATTATTTACTGCCAGTGTTTCGGACGATAGCTAATTTTATACGGTAAAAAGGAAAAGCCTTTTTAGTCTCACAGTAAAAAATTATGTTTAATCCTTCCAACACACGTTATTTGAGACAATAGAAAGACAATAGCAGCCCGACAGCCGGCTGCCGGTTGGTCGTCAAGAGGTTACATAAAACCTAAATCCGTACTAATATTATAAATGCGAAAGTAACTCTGTCTGTCTGTCTGTCTGTCTTTCTGTCTGTCTGTCTCTTCTTCACGCCTAAACCGCTAAACCGATTTGAATGAAATTTAGTACAGATATAGTCTGGGACCCAAGAAAGGACATAAGATAGTTTTCATCCCGGAAATCCCCAGGGAACGGGAACTATATTCCACGCGGACGAAGTCGCGGGCAAAAGCTAGTAATTTATATATTGGAGTTAGAAGTTTTTTCATTAAATTAAATTAAAAGTAATATAGAAGCAAAATCTTGCTTAAAATGCTCTAAGATGACTAAATTATTTAACATGCCAATGATTGAAGATTGACTTTCTTTTGACACCGAACATTTGACGTTGACAAATGTCTTCACTCAATATTATATCTCTACGCTGACGCTTTCAAATCTATTGTTGTCTTTGTCACTCTGAAGGGATAAAATAAGAACAGCAACAGATTTGAGAGCGTCATAAAATTAAGTGACGTTAGAAATACTCAAACGTCACTTAATAACGGGGCATAGAGACTCAGCGTATTATTTATATCTAGAAAAAAAACTGTCTTACTTTCGTTTATTGCGTCATAAAAAACCAGTTTAAAACATCGATATATTTTATGAGGTTGAACGTTTAATATTGGTCAATGCTTAAATGATATCCAAGTGTTAATTGTGTGTTAAGTACAGAATATTTAATAAGTTCTCATTGGTTGATGTTTTATTAAATACAATGGGCGAAACCTGACCAAAGTTTTATCCAAACACTCAAACGAATTCTCGAACAGGATTTTAAACATCAAGCCATCGTCCAAATATGCATTAATAATAGAAAAAGTCAATTCGTGTATTAGCAAATAGGGATGTTGACTACATCAAAAGAATGACATTCTGTTTAGTCCGTCTGTTAGACAGTCCAAAAATACTGGACACATATTTTTTGCTTGATCAAATTAATAACAAAATACAAAGATAAAGAGCATCAAAGTTCCGGAGAGGGGGCTTGTGACGTCACTTCTCAGTAAAAATTATACAAAGGTGTGACGTTTCACGAAACTTTAACGCACTGTATTGTCGTCATTTTCTGTTTACGAGAAAAAAGAAAAAATACGTGTCCCAAATTTTTTGATTATCTATCTGACGGACTAATTACTTTTTTTTGTCGTCTCGCCTATTGTAGTTTGTTTATAATTATATTAGAATGTTCCAGAACTTTTGCTGTAATTATTTTCCAGTATCGGCTTATTAGTCCACTAACCGTTATCAATATTTTATCGCCCTCTATGACTTTGTTCGATACAGTTTCCAATCGAGCCATATAAGACTAAACTAGTTTAGCTTTGAAAGTAACTATCTCGTTTAATATAGTAACATTATTCTAATAGTTATGTTTTCTTGTTACAGAAACGAATCTCGATGAACAAATAGAATCCTCAAGAATAAAGAGGGAAGGAGTTCCCGAAAACAGGGGTGAGTTCTCGTCCGTAACCAAATACTTCTGTAAAATATGCTCTCTGCTTGAATGATTTCCTTGTATGCTAAAGTAAATAATATCTTCTCTTAAAAAGTATTTGAATGACTATATTTTTGCAATTCTGTTCTCTTTTTTATCTTATCTACTTTTAACCTTTTTCGAATTATAATTTAACTTAATAGAATATTTATGTACATTATAAAGAGGTCTCTGATGTTTACAATATTTTGTTGATTTTTTTCCTAATTTATTAGACATCAATTTTACCGTTATTAATAACCGTTTAAAATACAAACAAATCATTATCTTGATGAATAAACGCATTAATATTTTAAAACATCGTAAACCTCGATTTGAAGTTTTATAAAGCTGTACAAAGTTAGTGCTAACTGTATGCAAATTATCTCTATTAGCATCTTTACTCTATTCTATTTAAATTGCATTATTAATTGTATGTTTTTCTTTCTCTTTCAAATCTAATCCTGTGGGTCGTGGAACAACTCAAATGGACTTTGTAAAATATAACGCACCTCCATCGACATCCCTACATGACGCTGACTTTGACCTTTGACCGCAGACTTGACCGTCCTCCTCGTTAACCAGAAGAGGAATGACTATAACACGAAGATCGGAAGGTACCACAGTGTCAAACCACTCATCGGCCTACTGACATCGACAGCGAGGACGTTCATCCAAGATGGTGTCACCACGGAGTACGCCACTCAAATCCTGGGCACCACCTTAGATAACGGTCGCATATACGCACAACTCCTAACCAAGTCTTCACTCGTACTTTACAATAAGCCGTCAAATGTAGAAGACCCAGTAATTGTTAAACCGACTCGTATCCATTCCGCTTTCGATGGAGAATGGAACGTCAAGCAAGATTTAGGCTTCATTGATCCAGAAAAGTTCGTTCTTAAAAATACAGATTATTTGGCACCTAGCAGTAAAATGGAAATAGTATACGCGAGCAAGCCCTCTCAGGAGAGTTTCAGGTTCTGGAGTCCATCTGCTCCTGAGACCCAGGCGGATAATCAAATACTTGAGGAGCCTGTAGGCCGTCGAGTGCAACCTTTCAAAGAGATTCCGCGATATGTTCACAATGAAGCTTTAAATTACCTTGACGGTCCAACCATTGACAGCGATAAGAAATTCGAATTTGTTATAGAGCCATCCGTTGTTGAGAATGTAAATACGTACCATAGACAAAGTAAGGCATTCGAACCTGTTTCCGAACCAGTAGTAGAAGAACCACGTCCAAAACCAGACGTGTTAGACGAAGCCAATGTAGTTAAGGTTAAACCTAATTACGATTTACCGACGTTCACTATAAAGAACGAATTCTCTCCGATATTTTATTATATTGATAATGTTGAGTCTCGTCGACCTCAGCAGCAGGCGGCGCAGCAAACGAAAACCCCCAAGAAGTTGTTTGGGCAAAAAAGCGAACCCAGACCAAAGAAAACTTTCACTTATGGTGGCTTTGCTGACTTCACGACCGTTGTTGGTGACACTGTTATAATATTTACCCCTAACACAGAAACAAGTCGACCCCAAAATCCCGCAGAGGTTAATGTTTTTCCGTCCGCTAATCGCGTTGACAAATTATCTACTAAAATTACTTTCCTTGCCGCTGATATTCCTGTTGGCTCATCCACTTTCAAGGCCCATGAAGCCCGAGAACCTACTAGAATTGCTGGACCAGCCTATATCAATGAGAACAGGTCTGAAAAAGCTCTTTTCAATGATGAAGAAAGCCTAAAAAAGGTTCTGTACGAAGTTGATGATAAGCTCCCTGATTCTGTTAGAGTTCAATACAACAATGGTTTTAATTTCAATCTTGATGTTATTCAACCTTCAGAGTCTCCAGTGATAACAACAGAGAGCACTCGTATTACAGACGATTTGGGTGTTTTACCCATTAACGATTTCAATTCACAAGCCACTGAGCCACTGGTAACATTATCACCATCTTCAACTATCTTTGACGTTTCAAAAGAGTCGGCTGTTACCGAAAACGATATGATTAATCTATATACGAATTCAGAAGAAGAGTCTGAAAATACAGCTGCTGAAATAACAGAAAAACCAGAAGAAGAAGAAGAAGAGGAAGAAGGAGATGACTTTACCACAGAAGTTCCAGAAGATTTTATGGCTACAACAGAAAGTGGACATAGTGACGAGTCTTCCGAGGAAATTGAAACGACCACTGAATCTAAATACACCCCACCGGATAGTATAGAAAATATGAGTGAAGAAACACATGATGATGCTAATGATGATACGCAAGAAGTGGTCTGTACTGAAGGTCTCGAAACACAGTCTACAATGACTACAGCTTATAAAACATTGACTTATCTGACGACGTATTTCATTCCTCTTGAGAGCACAGAAACAACTACTTCTATCAAATCAGATGTTGTGGTAGAAAGTAACATTGGATATTTAACTAATGTTGTTTGTCGAACAAATCTAAATATTGAACCTACGGCCGTAGTAAATGTTGACGTTAATTATTCAGTTGAAACAAGATTAAAGGTTCCAGAGCCCACTACAGAAAAACCTCCTGTTGAACCAGAGATTATTACTGAAACAGCTAAAACTACACAACAACAAGAAGAGGTACAAACTACAGTTCAACAAGAACAATATACAGAGACTGTTGAAGATAACAACCAAGGTACTGAAAAAACTGTTGAAGATAAAGAGCCTACAACCACGACAATTACAACGACTACTGAAAAACCAACAACCACTTCAGAAAAAACAACAACAACGCAAAGTCACGTGGAAGTGTCTGTAAGTACCGAACAAACGACTACGACAACAGAAAAAGCAACTACCCCTCAATCAGAGGAAGATGATCAAGAAAATGAAATCGATGTTATTTACAAAACACTTTACACAACATACACTTACTTTACAACATTCTTCGGCGACCAAACCTCAAGTGTTGCTAGTCATAAATCTGTTGTCACTAATATCATTACATCGACCATAGATCTTTCCAAATTAGATTCATCTCTATTAGGAGCGTTCAATGAAGATGAGATTGCGCCAACTAGTGTGGGTATAGGCCGACCAACTGAAACATTTGCGATAAACAGTATCATCGATCTTGTTAAGAATAAAGATGTCATCGAATCCGTTGAAGTAGATGACATTTACAGCTCTCAGACACCCACTCCATCATTAGGTGACGATATTGTCGCAAGTATCAAGCCCGATGCAGTTAAGACTTATTACACAACTTATACATTCTTTACAACAATCTACGTTGGTACTGATGCTAATGTTTGCAGCAGGAATGAAGTGTACACAAATTACGTTGGACCAGATGAACTGATTCCCACAAAGGCTAATCCATTAGCAGTTGAAAATACTAGAGCCCAATTTGACTTTAGAAACTGTAAACAAGTGAAAATGGCACAACCTGCGAGTCAAGACGAGAGTTCTTCAATGGAAACTAGCGTTACAATGGAAGAGGAGAAAAAACCATCTACTGAACAACCAATAGCTCCGGTTACGCCAAACCCGAGTCCAATTGAAGTAGACATGTTATTCAGTGTAGAATCAAATCCTCTAGAATCTGATGGCTCTCTTTTTGTAACTGATATAAAGTCATCATCCTCCAAAGGTGAAAGAAAATATCTTGATAGCAACAACATAATATTAGACGACCAGATTAGTTCCGAAAGTAACATAGAGGAAATCTTACCATCACCTACTTTATTACTGCAAACAAGTTATACTACATTCACATATTTTACCACAATGTATATTGGAAGAGATTCCAGTAAAGTGAAAAGTCATTTAGAGACGATTACAAACGTGGTCACGGAAACAATAGTACCTAACAAGGAACCGGAAGAAGAGAGTAATCTACCAATTACATACTACACAACATTTACTTATTGGACTACCCTTTATAAAGACAAATCTACGACAATCACAAGCCGCGAAGAAATCGTTTCAAATGTAATTACACCTGTAGCTCAATCTGTCGCTACTATAAGCCCGATTGATACTACGCCCATTGATGTTGACACTCCAATACCTCCTAGAGTTCTGGAAGTAGAATTAAAACCATCTTTAGTCTCAGATGGACTTGAACCAGATGATGGCAAAGCTACTTTTTACACGACTTACACATATTTCACTACTTTCTACGCAGGCAATACCTCTCAGATCAGAAGTAGTTTAGAGACAGTTACTAACATTGTTGATAACACTAAACTTGTTGAAGATAATCAAGTTGGTAGAAAAGTGGGAGGAGGAGCTGCTGATCAGAATTTAATTCAAGATAATGGTGAAAAACCACACATAACTCCAACTGTAGTGAAACAAGAAATTATCCCTACAAAACTACCTGATGCTTCATCAGTACCACCAACAGTCCTCTTAGGTACTTACATCGATAACTTGTTTGCTGAAGTTAAACCTGAAGACAAACCATCTACACCAGCCCCTGAAGGAAAAAAACGCATTTTGTTTTCTCAGGTTGCTGTCATATCTGGAGATTCAACTATTGTAACTAGTGATAACAAATCATTAAATATTGACACATTAAATAATACTGGCCTGACTACCACAACTGAGCGCGTCACTATTAGTCCTACTCCTGATGTAATTGAGAGCTCAGAAGCGGATCTTACGACTGAAAATGTAAATGAATCAGAAGAAGGAGAAGAGGAAGAAGAAGAAGATGATAGCACTAATACCAGGAAGAAATCTCGCCTAACGTTCACTCCTAAAAAGCCATCCACAACGCCAGTAATCATACCATTTGCTTCTCGTAACCGACCTACATTTGTACCAAAACGTGTGCCACTATCTAATGGAGCCACAACTATCACTCGTGCCGACTTTACACCCCAGGTTATAACTGCTACTCCAAGTCTAAAATCTGTGAAACCATCAGGAGGTTATAATGGAGGAAGAAAACAAAATGCTTATCCTGGGGCAGCAAACACTGGTAAAAGATTCCCTACACGTGGTAATAGTTCAAATAATCCATCCGCTAATGTGCCATCAGCTTCGAGACCTGGAGGTTTTGCAGTACGTGGAAGCATTCAACCTAGTTCCAGAAGAACTGGTTTTAGGTCAGGAAGTTCAGGCAGGCCGGCTTCTTTAGATTATATTAGCCGATTGGCGAGCACAGCAAGAATAAGACCAACTTCATCAAGACTCGGACCAGGCAGAAATATTAAACCGACGGCCTCAATTACATTCCCTCCAGACCAAAACGACGAAACGTTCGCAACTCAACTAGACGAAACCGTAACTGAAGCATTAGATGAAGTTACTGAAGCTCCGGCCAGAACTACAAATAATCCCTTACTCAGGTTTAGAAGGCCACCTATTCCTAGGCAACCTGGTACCGCTATTACTCCAAGGTCAACAACAGATTCTTCCAGACGAGCAGTCACCCCTCGTGGTAGATTGACTACCACGGTTAAGAGATCTACAACTAGAACTACATCCAGCCCCCTTCTGTCTTTACGTAGACAGAGACCAAACAATTCCTTGTTCCCGAGAAGAAACTTGTTTAGGCAACCCGAGCCGGAACCTGAAGAAGAAATTAAAGAGGATGAACAAAAGGTAGAAGATAGTGACGAAATTCTAGAAGAAGAGGAATACGAGCCAGACAATGATTACGATTCATCCGACAGGAAAGAACGCCAAGTTGTACAACCTCCTTCCACTTCAAAACCCAAAAGAAATGTAGTACAAATAAGACCATTCGCTTTTAAAAGGCGTACAAAACGTCAAACTGACTTTGGCAGCAGAAAATATACAAACTTTCGACCAAGACCAGGTACGAAAGCTACAACTACTCGGCGCCCAGAACCAGAGCACGTAGAAGAACCGACAACCCATAAAGCGAGGCCTGGTAGTCGCTTCAATGCACGCAGTTCAAAGCCCGCCACCAGAACGACTACAGTTGCAGCTCCCAAATCAGGAAGGCAACCCTTTATTGTTCGCGGGGAAACTAGAACCACGACAACAACTGCATCCACTCCAGCATATAGGAGAGGAAAATCTACACGTACCTCATCAAGAGCTACTACTTCTGCAACTAGGGCAAGCAAACCAAAAGTACCAAAGGCACCCAGGCTGGTTAAGAACACGTCAAATGCTAGGACAACCACGCGTAGTTCAGGCCGGTCACGTGCACGAACCACAACCAGCAGAGCATCAAGCAGGCAAAGGAGTTCTTTCGAAAGTCACAGCGGCGAACGCTTCATATCCAAACATAGCTTAAACGATGGCAAGATCACCGTCACATATCAAATACCCACAGAAGTAACAGTGCCAATTGTGAATGGAAAAATAACTGAGTACAAACATTTACTTTCGGCTACACCTAGTCTAGAAACATTACTATTAAACCAAGTATCAACAACTATCGGACCTCTGGGCAATCAGCAACTTGTTCTAGCTGCTGAGTCTACTGAAATTGCTGACAATGGAGCCACGAAAGTCATCCAATTTTTCCTTCACGAAACTCCTACTACTACAGTTATATTCACACCTACTACCATCCGGGGTCGCAAAACTTCTTTCTCCCATATCCTTCCCAGTACGGTTTATAATGTAGAACCTGTCACACAGACAGTTGCACCTGAAATCAACTCGAATGTTCCCCTAGCGAATTTATTGCTATCACAACTATTACTGGGTAACCAGCAACCCGCTATTAACCCGTTCCTTGCTCTACAAGGACAGGCTTTCCCAGGTCTTCCACAGCAGCCAGTAGTACAAACTCCGGTTACTGAGTACAAAACTCGAGCAACTACCTATGTGACAACAATTACCGATGCTAGGGAAACAGTTTTGCCTATTACGTTTAGGGGACAGGCTATTTTGACTACAATTGTTGACCCAACCACTAATGTAATTACTGCTACTGAATATGTTACCGAAACAGTAGTCACTACTCCAACCGCTGTGAATCAAGGCTCTCAGTTTAACTCTTTATTACTTCCCCTTCTTCTACAACAACAACAGCAGCAGCAACAGCAACCTAATCTTCAAACAGCAAATCCCTTGTTAGGTTTAAGTCAAGCAGATCTTTCAGCATTAGGCGGTTTTAACCTATCACCGAATCTAAACCAACAAAACAATTTGAACAATGATATCTACAGCAACAGTCCCAAACCGAATATTCTGTCTGACTTGAATAGTAATGAAGATTTTTCGGAAGATGCCGAAGATGATGAGGAGGATATTCCTCCACCAGCTGCACCATCTCGTAGGAAAACTCGGCCAAGGCCTCCCGCGGCCGCAGCTCCCGTTGGTCCACCAAAACACACCAGTGTAGTGACTCTGTACGTATCTGGTAGATATCCCGGTGAATTTAGCACAGTTTTGTCAACAGTTGTGTCTGAAGACACACAGACAGTTAGAAAACGTGAAGCCATATATTACGATAACGTTCAAGTATTGCCATCTTTACTGCCAACTATTAGCGAACTGACTGGGTCATATTCAGATAGTGGCATAGTTTCAGATGCTGATAAGTACTATGTAAATGATACAGTTGAGAATCAAGTTGAAACGCAAAGTCTGGAGAGTATAGTAGGGGAAGTTAGCAAGCATATCAGATATGACTCATCACCAACATATGTCGTGCAAGCGGCAAGCCCATCCGCGACTAGGGACCTAAGGCAAAGTTCAATCGATGACGTCTCGTGAAAGATACAAACGGTTAGGTGTATAGTAATGGTTTAGTTATTTATTTCGATTGTATCATAGTAAGTTAACTATGGAATAGTGCCTTATAGATTTAGTTTAGTTTTAAGGACGAAATACTCTTTTGTACTTGACTAGATATTAACATGTTATTCTAAGTTCACCAAAAATGTTATTTCCTATGTTACCATAATCGATGTGTTGGGGTAAAATTGTTGGGTAACGATAAATCACTGCCTAAGAATAAGCCTAGATTATGATTGTCATAATTACCTTTTAATACTCGTTCTTCCTTCGCTTACGACTGTACATTGCAAATACGACTTAAAATTAAAACAATAAATATTTCGAAAATTAAATTGGTTTTCTATTTCTTCATTCCTTATTCAATCGATTATAAAAAAAACATTAGCGTCTGACAAATTCACACAGAATTCAGAAATGCGAAAATCTATAGACACTATTCAAGGTAAAATACCTTATAACATTACAAATACCTTACAAGGCATCCACACCTCACACAAACCCTATCTTCACTTCCATAAGACTTAAAGACGAGATTCTGTTACAACCTGACTAGAACTTGACCAAAGACCTGATGACGAAGACTGGACCACCAGAAACTCGAAGATCCCGAAGGTTCCATACCCACATCCTGCGACTTCCAATTTGGAGGTGAGTGTAATTAGTGTTTTATTGATAATAATTAAATATACTCTAGATGTTCTTGAATAATTTGTTTAACTTGATTTAATAAGAAAAAATACAAAATCCCATAATAAGAGGAGAAAAATCATGAACCTACAAGGCTAAATATTCAAGATCATCTAATTTAATAACAAACTAACGATTTAGATGTAAATAAAGTAAAAATTTAGATAACAGTAACTACTAACACAGTGCATACAGAAATAGAGGTAAGTTAAAAAGACGATAGAAATATAACTGTAGATTAGTCTAATAAATTGTATCCACGATAGAAATTACATAAGGTATTACAGTAAAAAGTATAAACATTATGCTGCATCGGTTTGAAACGACACCGGCGCACGCGCTGACCAACACGCGATTCCGCATAATTGCAATAATATCATGCTAAGAAATGTAGTACAGTAAGCGAATGATAGATAGCATGGCACGTGGAGTTTTAGAAAAAGACTGTCGTAAATGGATGAAGTTACTGTGACAATGGTAAATAAAGGGTATTTATTCTTTCTAAGGTTAGTTAGAGAATGACGTGAAAAATCTGTGTTTTGTGATACTTTGATATAGAAATTAAAAGTGCCCAGAGTAAGTTACACGCCACGATTTACAAAATGACATTGTAAACTAAAGGGATTGGAATAATAGATTACAAACATTCAAAATTCTTATAATGATCCTCTAGTTATTTTTGAACAACGACAAAATTTTAAAGCACAATGAAGAATGTTGGTTACTTAGTTTATTAAATAATAGTTTTCTTAATCATCTAAATTATATTGTACGATCACTCTCGGACAGTAAGAAATTACAGGCTAACCAGCCACGCATTATTTATCATAGCAATTTTATATTCGGATAAGCGCAATGCCATTTTATGTAATTTTTGTTCTGGTGCTGTAGAATTAGTTATATTACTATCAGATAACACTTAACACTTTGCACCATATTGTTGCTTGTTTTTCAGATATTTTATGCTGTAGAAAGGGCTTTTTGTGTATTACCTGAATGCACCAACATTGTGGTTTAATAGTTTTATTTTAAATAGATTAATCTCAAAGTTTTTAAAATCACCATTTTAAATTATTCATTCAAACTTGGCCTTCAATATATTTGGCTATTTCATAATTCATTAGTATAAAAACAGTTATAAAGGTTCGTTGTAAAATGATAATTATATACCGAACAATTTTAGATGTGTAGTACAAACCCTAACTATTATTATTAACATTTCAGCATTTAACACAAATGGTATAGTATATGATAACACGCCATGGAGACCTGGAAGAGACATGGATTTAGCCGAAAAAGAGTCAGAAGAAGATGAAAGGAGACTTAAAAATCTAGCTACAAGAATAATGTCCAATGGTGTGGAAGTATTAGTTAAAGACAAAAATCCTGATGGAAAGCAGGAACAAGTATGTTAATTTTAGTTTTTATTAAAGACATCACTGAGTTGATCAAACATTATGTCGTTATTTAAACATAAAGTGAAAATATTTTCAGCAATGCATTTAGGTTCATTCACCACTGTTTCTAAAGTAGATAACTTTATTCACTTTCATAAGATATCTTATTATACTTAGAACATTCATTTCATCTTCATCTTCGCTTTTTTTCTCAGCGCAAATTTAAGCTCATTCACGCAACCACATTGCAACCGCACCACAGCACATCTTCAGCGTCAAAACAATTGCTATCATCTGCAGTCGCCACTGTCGTCAGTCGCCAGCAAATAAGCGCACTCTTCCCTTTACATCAACTCATGCAACATAACTATATCATCAAAACTTGTATGACCACTTACACGTACTTAACAACCGTGGTTCAAAACAAAAGAAGTGCTATTTCGACGTTTGAGACTATTGTTTCAGTGGTCACAACTGAATCTCTAACCAATCTTTATGATACTGATGTCTTACCAGACCTAAAGCCGACAAAAGTAAGATTTGGGACCCCGGTTGATCAATTCCTTTCGATTTCGAGCTATGGGATTCTATGATTTAGTAGATAGTTGCTTTTCTATATTCATTGGTTTTATCTAACTCTACTTCTTTATTAAAATACCTTTTGAATAAAAAATAACCTTAATAGTAGTGAATACTTTTATTAGTCACATACACAATTTAACATTCACATTATTATAAATACTGACAGTAGACTGAATAAGATCCTAAGGGCCCACATAAATATGTTCCTTATTTTAACCAATTGTGATAGTCTTAGAAATTGCCAAATGCTAAAGTATATTTTAACACATTTTCAGACCAAATACATGGAGGTGAAGACAATACAACCTTCTGCTGCTACCAACATGTTTATGAGTAGCTACCCAAAGATTGACAAACGGATCGATAGTGAAGAAGATGACAGCAGCAGCTTTGATCTTATTCAACCATCAGAAGTCAGTAATCCTCCATGCACAAGTTCCTGCTCTTGTAGCAACACAAAAACTGAAGGTCTGCAGACAAAATACAGCGATTTCTCTGGGTCTTCAACTAAATATGGAGAAAAAACAAGTAACGGTGCCACTAAGCTAGACTTAAGACCCACGAACAAAGAGTCTATCGATAAAAAAACACAGTATGGTCCTTACGAATACGAAAGTAATTCTCAATTAGCTCCAACCGATAAAGTCGTAGAAAAATATACTGAATTTATCAATGACTACTCAGATGAAAAGGATTCAAATTCAGTTGAAGAAAGTGAATTGTTGACTAATGAGCAAGCGCCTGCGCCGCCGAAAACAAACAAAGTTAATACGAAAGTTCCAGAAAAAACTAAACCAGACAAACCACACAAACCGAATAAAAACAAGTTTGTTGTTGCCGATCTTTTGAAATTGGGAACTCTAGGAATAAAAGGCCTGACGCAATTGGCGCCTGTTATTGAAAAAATGACTGGTGGTTTTATTAAACGACAAGACACCGTTAATAAAACCACTACTACGACTATTAAGCCAGCTGTAAAATTGACAGCATATACTGCAAATAAGAGAGTTGATAATGATTTGGAAGCAAAACACAGTAATTTTCCTATATACATTCCGGTAGATGAACTAGAAACGTCTGAATCTCAACTTGTCTTTACTAACGCTACTTTACATCAGAATTTAGCGTGGGCAGCAGAACATAAACAACCTAAAGCCCACATTGTCCCACCTAAAATGGTGCATGAAAGTCCACTTGTGAATGGCGGTATACCCATTAGTCCTGGTGAAATAATTACGGCCAACTCCGATGTCATTGTTGGCAAACCGGCCGTGGGTGGACCTCTAACCTTGGCCGCAAGTGGAATCAAATTACAAAACTCGGTCAATCCGCCGCCTATTGATAGTTTCATAGCAGCAAATGAACAATATTTTGTAAACGAGAAACCTCTTGGCGATCAACCTCACAGTGATGATTCTTATGATTTAAGGCCACCGGAACCACCTCAACAAAAGCCTAAACCAAATAGGCCTATGCCAAGACCAATGCAATCATTTAATCTTCAAAACTCCGCGCCAAATGATAAATACCCGTATCGGATGCCAGCAAGTATTCATGACCATTTAATGAAAACTGAGCATATTAAAAATAGTGGATCTGTATTAAGCAATCACGGTCGACCAGCCTTTTTAGATTATATTCCTTCGTTAACCAAACCTACAAGCTCTCCTACGCAACAACATATTGACTATAAACCTGTCAACGAGCCTAATGCAGAAATACCAGACAATAGTCCAAGTTCTTCTGAAATGAATACTCAGATAAGAACAGAGAATGGTTACACTGTTGCAAGCAACTCTGAATCAAATAAGCCTTTCTTAGTTGACATTCAACCTTCAAGGGTCGCGAATGTTTTAATTCCTCATGGTAGTTCTACAGCTTTAGTTTTTGCTGGATCATCAGAACCTCATAAAACCGGAGACTACATCGATGATCCTCTTCCATACCCTGAACCAGGTTACTTTGGCAGTTTTAGTATTGATGCACCACAGATGACTAATGTACATAATGTAGCACCTAATAGTAACAAACAGTTTGCTGGGAAACCAAACATTCACGCTCCGCAAGTCAATTACAAGCCAAATCTACCTCCCTACAAAGATCAACCCCATAGGGGTGACCTCAAAATAAAATGGAAAGATAATAAACGTCCCATTGACTACAACAAGATACCTCCGCCTACCAGTAACCAAGAAACTCACGTCCAAGTTGGTCCACAAATAACAGTTTATGATCCAGAGGTATATAATCCGTCTGGTGCAAATGGTGACTTTGATAAATACAATAAAGTTAGAAATAAAGATAAACAGAAAAATGGAAAAGATGTTATTGACAAAGAGTATGAAAACTATTTAGCTGTACCTCCACCACCACAGCAAACGCAAACGTCGCAGAAACCAGTTTTCAATCAAGATATTTATGACAAAAGTAAACCTTACAGTTCCCGCCCTATTGTTCATACCAAGCCAGTACAAGATATGAAGGTATTTTTAAATATTCAACATCCTGTACCCGAACAACAGCCGCCTAAAGTAACTTCCGAAATCTATTTTGCTGCTCAAATGCCAAACAGCAATCCAACTCCCACATATACTATTCACATTCCACCGGTATCACCTAGTCACAATAATTTCAACCAGCCTCAGAATAATATGCAGACGCCTCAAGCAAATAACATTGGCCATACCCAGAATTCATTCTCTGTTATAGCTTCTCCAAATATGGCAAACAAATCTTTTGTGCCACAAATAAATGATGATAAAGGTAACACGTATACAGTAACTTTAAATACAGCTACTAATGTAGCAAGTGATAATGAAGCAGGACAAGTGATTGGATCAAGCGTTGCTGTACCTGTCGGCACTTCTACTCATGTTAGCCAACTTAACACAGACATACCTATTGGAACAAACTTTGCCATCAAAGTTGAAGGTAATACTACCCCATTAGAAACGTTTAATTTAAAACAGAATATAAATTCTCCTGTTGTATCTTATGACAATGGTCGAGTAACACCAGTTTCTATTGGAGACAATAGATGGAACAAGAGTTCAACAGACATAACAGAAACAACAATAGTTGGAAATAACTATTATAACCAGGAGATCAACTATGGTGAAAGAAAACCATACCATGAAGATAATAATCAGAAATATGGCAACCAGTACCAAAATCATGGAAGCAAACATCAGAATAACAGAAATAACCATAATTTTGAGAATACACAGCATAACTATGGAAACAAACCGCTGATTTTCGGTAACCAAAACCAAAACTATGCAAATAATTATCAAAACCAAGAAATATTAAATCAAAACTACGAAACTAAAAATAAAAACCAAGGCATATTGAATCAGAACCAAGGCATATTAAATCAAAACCATGGCATATTAAATCAGAACCAAGGCATATTGAACCAGAATCAAGGTATTTTAAATCAGAACTATGCGAACAAAAATCAGAGTCAAGGAAAAATAACCAACAATTACGGCAATAAAGACCAGAACCAAGGAAACATAAACCAGAATTACGAACACGAAAACGGTAATCAAAACTATAAAAACAAAAACCAAAACCAAGGGATCCTTAATCAAAATCAAAATCACGAAAATAAAAATCAAAACTTAGGAACCTTGAACCAAAACTACCAAACCGAAAAGAAGAACTTTGAAAATCTTAATCAGAATAATGAAAACATTCAGAACCAAGGGAACACAAATCTAAATCTTGCAAATAAAAATAATCAAGGAATCATAAATTCAAATTACGAAAACAAACATCCAAACTATGATCACAAATATCAAAACTACGGAGATAAAAATGTTCCGAACTCTGTAAGTCCATCTATGGCTCCATCTCTTAATAGTCACGCAAACTTTCCTATAATCAACGATTTTTCAACACCATCAACTGATACTGAACACGTGAATCCAGTAACTGAATATCCTGATAACATCAAATCGGGAGATGTGAAAAGGCCTGCAAAATTAATACCAAATATCCCAACAAATTCTCATGGCTGGTACTCAAGTGTAATAAAAGAAAATAATTTCAACAATATTAAAGTTGAAGGTACAACACGTAAGGTTATTCCCTTAATACATGATAATAATGAAAAAAATAGCGCTCCCTCATTTGGACAGAAAATAACGGGCGCTGGCAAACCACCCACTGACTTTTGGTCTCAGAAAACACGGCCTTCAGGATTTAGTATTGGAAAGCCTTTTACAAATCCACAAACTACAGAAAAGCCATATTCTACTAACCCACCGTTTACAACGAAGCCTTTTAATATTAATTATATTCCTTCTAATATTGGTGGCATGGGACAACCAGCCTATGACATCCCTATCAGGGATAACAGCGATGAAACCACGACTACTGTTTCAAAACACACAACTGAGAAAATTAAACCAGTGTATGAGAATTCTGAAGAAATATATGATGGTGAAGAAGAACCAGAAAATGCTGGAGAAATAAATGGGGAAGTTAGTTCAGAATCCATGAAAGTTCCTGTAGTAAGTTCTTCGAGTGAGATTGACAATAATTCTAAAACGTCAACTGAATTAACTCTTCTACAAGATGAAGTATTAAATCCTCCGAAGGATGTCCAGAAAGATGAAAACAGCAATAAAGTTCTCGTCAACTTTAATCCTGGCACGCAAACGGAGAAGCCGTTTACTTCTTATAACAAAACAACGTTCCAATCTAATACTATTAAACCAATTTATGAAAACAATCCGCACAGTAAACCTAGACCATTTACTATAAACACTGCCGTAGTAATTGATCATCAATTGCAGCAACCTCATTGGCAAATCAATCATATGATGGAGAACGACACCAACGTGTCATACGAAGATAATATAGAATTGAATATTGGAGAAGAAATGGACAAACCGTCAACGTACAGACCCAGTTCTTCTTCTAGGCCTGTGTATATGTCTGAATCAGATATAAGATATAACAAGCCACCTAGACCAGTGTTTGCCAATCAGTTCAATAACACGCACGTGCATAACGAATCAATAATAACATCAACAGTTCACATTCAAGACAAAAAACCATTGATCGTTGAAAAAGCTACGGAAAAAACAACTCTACCAACGTTCACATTATCTAACTTGGAGTTGAACCGTTCGTCAAGTGAGATCATTGACCTTTCGCCACCACCTCCAACAATGGATTATAATTTCAAGCCTTCCACGAATGATGAGATGATTATGGGAATGAGTCCTCCTCCGCCAAGAACTCCACCAGGTATCAGACTCCCAACGAGAGTACCTCTGACTCCTCGCCCAGCTATTCCAATTAGAACTCCACCTCCATATAGAACGAAGCCGCCAAGACCTATTCCACCTAGAGTGACGTCTCAAAGGCCTATAAGAAAACCAGTCAACAGAGATGAGATATCCACTTATAGGCCTGCTTTTGATATCTTGAATAATATGAGAAGACCAACTTACAACCATGACCAACCTTCGTCACAGTTGCTGCCACCTCCAAGAGATATTCCCTCAAGGGTTATTACTCCTGAATTGCCTGCTCCTACCGTCAGTCAAACTGTACCAAACGTTGTTTTCCCAACACCTATATCTTCCGGCTGGTTGACATCATCTGGCATAGATTTTTCATCGAGCTTTAGTTTTAATCCGACATCAATACAGTTCCCTGATACACCAGAACCGTCCAAAATACCTGATTCTGTAGAGGTATCTTCATCTGAAAACTCCTATTCATATGAGACCGAGTCATCCTCTGAACGCGTTGATGAGGTAAGTTACGATAGACCAGAGACCGAAGACAAAGAGGTGGTTTCTAAAGAAACAAGCGCAGAATCGACTACAACAACTAAAGCAACAACCAAAACCGAAATAAACGATTCCGAACCTGAATCAAGTCAAGAAGAAACTGCAACGGACAAAGTCAAGGTTGTTCCGCTTGGCAACAAGAATAGAACTCGTAAACCTTACCCAGTTCGAATCGATGAAAGGAAGACTATTACTAGCAAATTTAAGCAACCTCCTAAGCCTACGTCTATTATCAAACCAACAAGAACGATTTCTCGCCCTGAAATATTATATCATACACGGCAAACAACAACAAGAAAGATTGTTCGACCAATAACAAGGGTTCCTCCTATATTACCATCGAGTGTCATAGAAAGTTCAGAATCA
This sequence comes from Athetis lepigone, assembly GCA_033675125.1. Taxonomy (NCBI): domain Eukaryota; kingdom Metazoa; phylum Arthropoda; class Insecta; order Lepidoptera; family Noctuidae; genus Athetis; species Athetis lepigone. The sequence goes on along the minus strand of CM066234.1, from coordinate 4,798,221 downwards.
TCAATCGATGAAGAATTTATTAGACCAACAGAAGTTCTGAAAGAAAATATTGTTCCAACAGTATCTGAATTGGAGATCATTAAGCCGGTAGAACCAGAAACTTCTAATATTCCAGTTATAATACCTTCAAGAATGCCAACTCCTAGTATTGAGGAGGTTCCAGCAATACAACCCACTCACCACGCTGGTAATGAAGTGAAAATATCAGACGAAGTAGTACCAACCAAGACTGAGTTCAGAACTACGGTGGTTACACTTACAAAGACGTTATCTGAGCCACCGAAAACCGTATCAAGTATTGGATTCGTCAATATTACACACACATTAACGGTGACACATACCAAGACAAGCTTGGTTAGCCAATCAGAAGGAGCGGTTACACAAACTCTGGTATTAACAAACACGCAAACATCTACGATAGTTGATGTCGTGACGGAAGTACATACGCAAGTACAACCGACTACAATTATAGAAACTGTGACGAAACATATACCTGTACAAGTGCAACCCACACCAGTCCAAGAGATTGTACCAAAAACTAAAGTGTCTCTTGACGATGTAACCATGTCATCAGAAGAAAATGATAACCTAATAATTAAAGATGAGACAACAGATAATATCATTCAAAAGATTGAGAACGAGAATGAACCCGAGCATGACAACGATACATTCTTCGTGGTGATGAACAAGTCTCAAAACGGTGGACCAGCACCACCTTTGAACAATGATGTAGACACTGGAGATTATGACGTCACCAGAAACGAGCAAGTGAATAACAATGGAGTTTCTCAAGTTCTGTTTGGAGAAATATTATTGGCGGGAACACCTTATTTGGAAACTACGAATGTTAATCCTAATGGTAAGTGCCTTGAATGTAAAAGGATATGTGCGGTACTAAATTAAGACATTGATAAAATATTGTTATTTTAAACTTTTTAGGAGTAGCTTATGGTAAGGAATGTCAGCCAGACTGCAAGGCCTCTAGAAACGAACGCTGCCAGAGGATCGATGGAATCATGAAGTGTGTTTGCAGACCTGGTTTCGCACGGATGTTCCCTGATAGACCTTGTAAACGTAAGTTATAATGTGACCGGTGTCGATAAAGGAAATGAGTAGGAGTTTGTCGATTACTTGTATTTATTAAGGGTGCAGGCATTTTCTTAAACAAAATAGAACATTTAGGTGTAACGTCTGTCCAACAGGGATTTAAACTCCGATTCTTACAATATTTTTTTGTTTCTTGATTAAATGGAAAACCGACCGAGAATACTTGAAGTGAATAATGGATGCGAAAGAATATGGATTAGCTATAGATTAGCGATTAGGACAACGACAAACTACTTCTTTACTATAGTCTTAATAATAACTTTCTTTAACAATTTCCAGCAACATACACCTACTCTGTAAAATTAGCCCTGGGCTCACAAGGAAACGAACGGCTGGAATTCCACAACAATCTATCAGATAACTCATCTAAGGAATATCATGCGTTAGCAGTAGCTACTCATGAGGGCATCAACAGGATGATCATGCAGTCAGATCTGAGGGATGTGTACCATGGAGTCCATATCACTGGTTTCCATCCAGTTGACCTGAAGAGCACAGAAGGAGACTTGTATCAGGGTGTCATGAATGACTTCTATGTCCAGGTAACGGTATCGATAGATGAGTACAGTGACTGTTTTTTTTGCCCCTTCGTTGATGGGGTACAGTAAAAACGAATTGCTTTTAAGATGAGCACGCTTTTGCCTGTTCGTGTATTTGCTTATGTATTTGTTTTGGTTAGCTTTTATAAAATTATTGTCTAATGGATCACAAGCCTCTTCTGGTTTTGGTTTAGACGAACTAGAAATGATGAACGATATTTGTTTTGTAAATTGGTTAAAAATTATAAATCAAGATAAACACTAAATGACAATATGATGAGTAAAAGTATTTAATGAGTTACAAGAAACGAAAGGTTTTTGTGTCTCCAAGTAGAGTATTTAGTAAGTTTATAATATACTACACTTACCCTCAGTTTTTCTTTACTGCAGTAAACTTTGCGGTTAAACACACTATTTTAGTATTTCACTTAACTGAGAACAGATTAAGTTTTTAAGTAAAACGCTTACAACAAGATACACTTGGTAACAAGTCTAAAATCATAAGTCTAAAAAGATACTAATAAAGCAGGTGAAACAATTAACAAAATCTACTTAGTGGTAAAAAATGTAGTGATACCAGATTTACTTAATTAATTGAGGGTACCTTTATAAATTAAAATTCATAAACCCAGAGACAAAGATGTGTCGGAAGTTCTAGTATACACCAAAAACATCACTGCTCTCAAAATCTCTTCTGAACATTTCAGCTGTCGGACAATGCGCATGAGAGCCGCCTGAAGGAGGTCATCGAGAAGTACTTGAGGAACAACAACTACAGCCTCGGAGGGACGGAGGTGCATGCGGCTAGCGAGCTTATGGAGAAACTGGATGTTAGCGGTAAGAAGCCTCTTTAAACCGAACACACGTGATTCGAGACACAATTACAAAGACAATTGTAGCCCGACAGCCGGCTGTCGCTTGGTCGTTGAAAGGGCAGTCTGTCCACATGAGGGAGCGACCGAGCGAGGCAGCATCCACATCACGTGATTCTGCTTATTAGTGGATTTTTGACCCGCTTACTGCTCCGTACCTATGAACCAGCAGCCTTACGGAGTGACCTTTAAAATACTGGGCATTTTCTGGGGATAAAAGCTTTTACTATAGGCCAAATAGTGACCCTATTGAAACATAAACGATTCGTCGGAATAATATTTTTAAAGAAAGTATGGAATATATTCACGTGTAATGTAATTTTTTTGTCCGAAAAAAAAAAAATAACGGTACTGAAAAAAATATAGAATGAAGTTTTGAGCTTAGCAACTCATTGATAATATTTATTTTAATGTATAATAAACACATAGATTAGAGAGATTCTTGTAATATGTTTCAGATTTCGACGAGTGCGTAAGTGGCTCGTTCCACGATTGCTCTGAGCATGCGCAGTGCTTCAACCTGCGAGGAACATACACCTGCAGTTGTCTCGAAGGCTTTGCAGACCTCAGCGTCAATGCGCTGTACCCTGGCAGGATATGCTCTGGTAAATAATAAAAATTATATAAGCTTATTGTCCTTTCAACCTTCGAAGACACGTGATTCGAGACACAATAGAAAGCCGGCTGTCGCTTGGTCGTTGAAAGGTTAATGGTATTGGGAGAAGGGTGTTGTGTCTACTGGGCTACAACCCTGTGATTGTTTTAGGGATCATGTTACTGACGCATCAAACTCGGATTGCGTGATGCAGGATGCTAGTTGTAGTTAATATGTTGCTTCACTGCAAGGCATTTGTCTCTTATTATGTAGAAAATGCTGTAACCACCACTTACTCAAAGCAGATTGGCCATATCAGATCAACATCAATAAAATTCTAGGTTTCCTCATGATCATAACTTCACAATGTTAGTGATATTCACGAAACGAGTACGATGAGTTTACTAATTCAAAATCGCCATGCAAAACTAGTGTAAGTTCTCTATAGAATAAAGCAGAATTCAGCTGAATAAACGCTCCTAATTCTTTTCTCCTAAGCCCTAGTTCTCTCCATGATCACACACTTCTGCCTGTACTGCTAATAATCCTAGCATTATTATATTGCAGCTGAGCCGGTGGGATGCGAGCGCTGCAACTACCACGGAGCTTGTTACTCGCGAGATGATCGCCGCGTGCTCTGCGAGTGCTTCCAGTGGTACTCCGGTAGCTCCTGCCAGATCAATCTGAAGGGTGAGTTTAAAAGTCATTAATTTATTAACTTTGGCGGCTTTGATCAAAGTGTAATCCACGGAAATGCTTCCAATGACTTTTATGTTTTTTTTTCTTGGGGCCAGGGTTGTGGAATTCTTTCGAAAGAGTTACCGCAGGTACTTCCTTATTATTTTTAAACAGTATTGCAATACATGTACGCATGTAGGTGCGTCGACCCCTAAACGTGCCTACTCCGCTATTGTTGCCGCAAACAAGCCTGCTGTGTCGCAAACATCGCGACAAGCTGGTAATAAAAACGGGGTTAAACAAGGCGATAAGGATGGCTTTATCAAGGTTGAGAAGAAGAAGAAGAAGCCTCCTTGTCAGAACCAGTGTGGCACCGCGCTGGCAGGACCCAACATGCTGCTGCGTCCAGCAATACCCACGACGCAGCTGTATGTTTCGAGACTACATCATTCCACAAAGGTTGAGGAGATTGTGGAATATGTACGAGTGAAGACCAGCTGGACTTTGAGAGTTGTGCAGTTGGAGTCGCGCCACAACACAAATTTTAAGTCGTTCGTGGTGCGGGTGCCGACTAATCATTTGGAGACCTTCCTCAAAGGAGAGTTTTGGCCGAAGGGTGTCGTGTATCGACGTTTTCGTGGAAGCATACCGACATCGCAGCGAAACACGACGCCGTCACTTCGTGTGCAATAATTTAAAATTTTTACTTATAGTTTCTTTTATTATGTATTAGTTTATTATTTTAAGCAACATTATTTGTGTATTTTTTCTATGGGCCTCAGTTGCCTGAAAATAAAGGTTTTATTTATTTATTTTATTAATACTTGGCTGTCTAACTGATTAGCTCACGTTCCAGGATTTAGCTAAAAAGTAAACCACTGTTGAATAGATCTTCTTAGTTGCCAATGGATCTTCTTAGTTGCCCTATAAGCCATATCTCCTTTGGACACCAGTTTGTGCGCAGCTTGGTCGCGCCAGCAACAAAATTTATGGTGGGTGTCTCACTCAGGGGCGTCAGCAGTTGCGACATCCAGTGATACCCAAACATTTTTTGGTAGCGCGACCCGATTTGCGAAACTTGTGCCTTAACGAGTTATGGCCCTAACAGTTCTAATATCGGTCAAAAGTCGTCCCAATTCCTGCATCTTCTCTCAATATTCTTCTCGAAAATTCTTGTAGAGGCTATCCAACACCCCCATCTTCTAGGTTTGCCTGTATTAATGTACTAAACACGTATAACTTTATTTACAGTGGTCCTAATCTCCCTGGTGGTATGCGGCGCCCTCCTCACAGTGGTGTTAGCTGTGTGCGCAGTGTTGGCTTGTTCGCGGCGCGCGCGCAAGACGCCGAGCCCGCAGCGGTCTATTGTCGCGTGTATACAGAGCATGCCGAGTTTGCACCAGGTTTGGCCTATATATATTAATTCTATTAAAAGAAAAGTTGATTATTATTTCCATAAGATTTAAGCGTCTTATATTTTTTTTTTTTTTTTTTTTTGGTGAGTGGGAAATCATCCAATGACTGCTCCCGTCCTGGGTGCGGCGGGAGGGTGTGTCAGACTCTTACTGACTAAAACCCACTCATGTTCCTTCGATTGCCTTTTATGTTCCAGGGTCACGGTAACAGTTATAAACATAACATTCCGCAACCCCGGCAGGCGTTGGCCCTGTTGGGCCCCTTCCTGTGCTGACTCCTTCTCTTTGAGGCGCGCGTGGAACAAAACGCGCCGTCTACGCGGTCCTGGTCCTAGCCGGACGGCGAGCTACCCATCGCTCGCCATCCGCAGAACCGCGCCTACGGTGGCCGGTAGTCGTCTTGCGACTCTCGACGTCTTCGCCTGGGTCTTTGTCCGGGGCGAGAGGCTCGTCGTTGCCTCTCGCGCGCCGCCGCTTCCTTCACTAACATAACTGCTTCGCAGAAGGAGGCGACGGCATCCCATTCCGTCTCGCCCCGCAGCATGGCCTGAACCAGCGCTGGGCGCGAGAGGTCACCGCCGCCGATCGCCTCTACGAGGACACGTCTATGGTCCGCCCATGCGCGGCACACCTCCACCGTGTGCTCGACCGTGTCCTCCAGGCGACCGTTGCTGCAGTGGTGACACCCAGGCGTCGCTTCCGCCTGAATCCGACACAGGAACCTCCCGAACTGACCATGTCCGGTGAGGACCTGTGTCAGGCGAAACGTGAGAGCGCCGTGGCGCCTCTCCAGCCACTCCTCAAAGAGGGGTCTTACCGCCGCTATCACGGCGTGCCCAGCACTAGGTTGCGACAGTCGCTGTCTCCACTCCGCCCTGAGATCTCGCCGGAGCTCCGTGAGCCGTGCCGCGATAACCTGCGGCAGCAGGACTTCGCCCCGGCGTTGCACTTCCACGCGCCACTCGTACGTGTGTGCAAGGACTGTTGCCTCCAGATCCCACGGCGGAGTGCCGGCAAGGAGGCATGCCGCCTCGCAGGAGATCGTGCGGTATCCCCGCACCATGCGAATCGCCATGACCCTCTGGGACGCCCTCAGAAGCCGGGCCGGAGCCTTGGCTAGGTTGGGCGCCCACACCGGAGCCCCGTAGAGGGCCATGGACCGCACGATCCCCGCGTAGAGCCTCCGGCAGGAGGCGTTTGGGCCACCGAGATTGGGCAGGAGCCGTTTGAGGGCAGCTCCAGCCCTCGCCAGTTTGGGGCCCAAACGTCGGAAATGCTCCGTGAAGTTCCATCGGTTGTCGAGGACAAGTCCCAGGTACTTTATCGTCGACTCGACACCGATGTGAACCCCTCCTACCGTTATCTGAGACCCCGGAGGTGGCCGGTGCCGAGGGCCATGAAAACACATGGCCTCGGACTTGTGCAGGGCCACCTCAAGTCCCAGTTGCCGGATCCTGTCCACGACTGTCGCAACACCACTCGACATTAAGTCGGCCGCCGCCTGGAACGACCCTCCCTGCGCTAGGACTAGCGTGTCGTCAGCGTAGCACACTACGCTGACGCCTTCGGGAAGGTCGGCGCGCAGCACCCAGTCGTACCCGATGTCCCACAGGAGCGGCCCCAAGACCGATCCCTGTGGAACACCGCACGACATCCCTCGTCGACTCCAAACTCCCTCGTGACCGGGGTAGATGACGGCTCTGTCCGTCAGGTAGGCCTCGACCACACGACAGAGGTAGGCCGGCATTCGGTGATACCGTAATGCGGCCGCTATGCACCCCCAAGGCAGGGTATTGAAGGCGTTGGCGATGTCAAGAGACACCGCCAAGACGACCCTGCCCCGTGCCACCGCATCCCCTGTCGTGAGGGCCCGCACGCGCATGATGGCGTCCACCGTGGAGCGTCCTCTGCGAAAGCCGAACTGGCCGTCCGCTAGATCCGGCCCCACCCGCATCAGCCGCTCGACGAGACGGCTCGCAATCACTCTCTCCAAGAGCTTGCCCGCCTCGTCGAGCAAAACGATGGGCCGGTATGCGGACGGAGAGTCCGCAGGACGCCCCGGCTTCGGAATAAGGACCAGCTTCCCGGTCTTCCAACGAAGTGGGAACTGGCCCTCCTCCATGCATGCGCTAAAGAGCCCCCTTAGTCGAGGCCCGAGAGCCCCTAAGGCCAAGACCCAGGCCTTTCCTGGTAGGCCGTCGGGTCCTGGGGCGGTGTTCTTGGCCCTAAGCCTTAGCACCGCCGCTCCCAGCTCTACCTCGGTCACTTCTGGAACGTCGTCGTCGTCGCCGTCGCGGTCCGCATCGGACACCGCCGGTGGCGGAGCCATGAGCGGGGGAGTGAACTCCCCCCGCGAAGGGAACAGAGCGCTCACCACGCCCTCCACGATCTGGGGCCGGAGACTCTGCGTCAGGGGGGGGCCCGCGGTGCGGAGCTTGCCCCGCACCGCCAAGTAGGGGCGCCCCCACGGATCTCTGTCCAGAGCCCCCAGCATCTCCTGGCGGGCCGAAGATTTGGCCCGCACTACCTCCAGTCGGAGGGCTTTCTTCGCAGCTCTGTACCCCTCGTATAGCTCCGCCTCGATGGCATCCGCATCCACAGGGCGGATACGGAGCCTGCGGTGTCTGGTGTACCGGCGTCGCGCAGCCACGCACGCCTCGCGTAGGGACGCGATTTGCGACGACCACCAGTACACCTGGCGCTGACCCCTTCCAGGCTGAACCCGGGGCATTGCCATGTCACAGATCTCGGACATGGCCTCCTGGAACCACCCAGCCTCGGCGTTGATGTCGGCAGGCCTGTCCGGTGATGACACCCAGGCCTGCACTATCGAGGCTTCCAGGAGAAGCTCCCGGTCCAGCTGCTTCAGCGCCCAACGAGGACCGCTTGGGGTCCGTCGGACCGGCGCAGCGGAGGTCTGGGCGGAGACGTCAAACCGGATGTACCGGTGGTCGGAGAACGTCTCCACCTCCTCCATTACGCGCCAGTCAACGACACGCGGTGACAGAGCGGGGCTGGCGAACGAGATGTCCACCACCGACTCACCCCGCATCCGCACACACGTGGGGACGGTACCCTGGTTCAACACGACTAGGCCTACCTCTAGGGCCCAGTCTTCCACCATTCTGCCCCGTGCGTCAGTGTAACGGGAGCCCCAAGCCAAGTTTTTGGCATTGAAGTCCCCGAGAACGAGCACGGGGAGGGTTCGGAACCCGGCGACGACGACGCTCAGCTCCATAAGGGAGTTGTGGAGTTCGACGAGGGATCGGTTCGGGGAGAGATAGACGCCTACCACGGCGATCTCCCCGAACCGTGCCGCAACGCACCCCTGTGCCCTCTTGACACCCTCGAGGGTCGGGGTACCGGCGGCGGCCGACGAGATGATGGTCACCGAGCCGCTCAGGTCCTCCACCCAAGAATCCCTGGGCGGGACAAAGTACGGCTCGGAGACCACGGCGATGTTGATCGCCCACTGCGCCATGCTCTGGAGCAACAGATCCTGAGCGGTGGCGCAGTGGTTGATGTTCGCCTGTAGGAGGCGCAATGGAGCCATTATTGGCACTCCATTGCGGCCTCGGTAGTCGCGGCGGCAGCGGTAGACGCAGCAGCGGCGGGAACGGCGGGGGCGACGGCAGCAGCGGGAGCAGCGGCGGCGGCGGTAGCGGCGGCAGCAGCAGCGGCGGCAGCGGGAGCGGCGGCAGCGGCGGCAGAGGGTGTTCTGCCCTTGCCTCTGGCCTTGGCGGGTGGGGCGCAAGCCTTGCCCCCAGCCCGGTGATCAGCCGGCTTGCCAGCTGCCGCACATACATAACAGTGCGTCGCGGCAGTGCACGAGCCGGCCTTGTGACCGGGCTGGCCGCAGCGGAAGCAGTCACCGCTACGGTCTACCTCCGCGGTGCAACGAACACCGACATGGTGCCCCACTTGGCACCTGTAGCACCGCAGAGGCCTGGGCTCCAGCAACTTGACTTGCGCCGAAGTCCAGCCCACCTTCAGTCGACCGTGGCCCTCTATGGTTTTTGCCGCCGGTACGGGGCAGCTCACAGTAACCGCTCCCAGCCCGGAGCGGTCAAGGCGGATGGCTCCCACGCGCACATCGCCAGCAGGACAGCCCCCCGCCTCGGCGACGGCGGCCGCCATGTCCTCACTTGTGATAGAGTCGTCCAGGCCCATGACGCGCATGTCTACGCGTATGGTAGGCCTGGACACTCTGGCCTCGTCCGCCTGGAGCGTCGTCCGCAACCTTTCGGCCAAGGCGTCTGCGACGGGGCCGCTAGTTGCCCCCGGGACCTCCAGCATCCGGGCTCCGGTCGCCGTGACTCGGAGCCGCAAGCCATCGGTCACTCCGATCTCGGCGAGGTTTATCGCCGCCTTGGCCTTCGCGAGTACCGCCCCGTACGTTACGCCCCTTTTTTCAGCCTCTGGCTGCAGCGTAATGACCACTGCAGCCGACTTCGAGGCGCGGAGCTTGGCCGCGAGGCTCTTGGCCTTGCGGCGCTCCCGCTGCCGCTGCCGCTTTTTGGCGGTCCTGGCCGCTTTGGCCGCCTTTTTCTCCCCGGCGACTTGCCAGCCGGGCTCAGCCGGAGTTTCGGCAGTCGGGGGAGAAGGGGGAGGCGGCGGGGGACGTTGTGCAGCCGCACTGGCCGCGGGTGCCCCAGCCGCTCTCCGCTGCTGCGCCGCTTTGCCCTTTTTGGGCGGCGCAGTCTTGGATTTTGCCGGCGTTTCCGGCACAGCGGCGGCGCGCTTCACCGCAGGAGCCGCGGCCACAGCGGCAAAGGTTGCCGCTGGTCCTGCCGAAGACGTCGCCGGGACCGCTCGGCTGGACGCGAGCGGGGGCCGGAGGACCCTGCCTTCCAGCACCGAGAAACGGCGCTGGAGGTCGGTCATGCCCTGCACTATGGTTTGCAATAGGGAGTCCCGCTCCCTGGGCTCCTCCGTGCGGGGCGCCTCCTCCCTAGGCTCTTCCCCTCGGGGTGCATTCCCCCGGAGCTTGGCCAGCTCCGCGCGCAGCTCGGCGTTCTCCTTTTGGAGGGCCTCCATGGCCGCAGTTAGGCGGGCTAGGTTCGCCCGCATTGCGGCCATGTCGGCCTCCTCCGCCGCCGCCATTATCGAGGCGGTGGCCTCCGCGATGGCCGCGTCCTTGGACCCCTTCTTGCGCTTGAGGGCCACCATCGCCAACGCCTCCCCCACCACCTTTGCCAGCCCGGCCGCTCGCTCCTCCTTGGAGCTCCTCGCGGCGGCTGGCTCATCCCTCGGAGCCTGCACTGCAGCCGCTCCGGGGTGACGCCCCTCCAAGGCGAGCCTTTCGGCTCGCCGCGCAGCTTCCTGCGCGGGGAGCTTGCGCCCCCCTCCTCCTGCTCGACCCGCACCCCGCCTACTGGTGGGGATTTTAGGGGCCGGAGCCGTAACCTCGCTGTCGGAGGACGACGAGGCGCCCTCCGACATCGTCCGCTTGCGGTTGCGGCTCACCCTTCCGTGTTTTGGGCTCCTTGAGCCCGAGCCCTCCGAGTTCGAGCTCCCCGAGCTCGAGACCGTTCCGGTGTCGGTCTCCGACCGCGCCTCGTCCTCCTTCTCAACTTGTGTGTTTTTTAAATTGATCTTATCCATGTTTGATCCCACGAGTATGGGGGATTTAGAACGTACACCCAGGGTAACCCCCTGTCCCTGGGCAAGTGTACATTTGTAACCCAACCAGAGGGTCCACCGGTTCCCTGGCTGGGGGTGCGCTAGAGACTGATGCGCCGTCCACAAATAGACGACACTACTCCTCAGCCATTCGTACCTTCGCCACGCACCAGAACTTGGTATTAGAGGTAATTTTTTATAGAGGTTGTCTTCCTCGCGGCCCGGGCGGTTAAGCCAAGGCCCTCGACCCCCGTCGAAAGTCAGAGACATGACCGTAACAGACTACGGGGCTACGAGATCAACGGGGGCAGCTAGGGGTGACGACCCCCAACTGCCTGCTCTGCGGCAGGGTGAGTGCACGCAGAGCCCGTTCCCCGACTCCAACACACACTGCCCTCTGCTACTCAGAGGGACAGGTGGTGGAGTCCTCCGCGACAGAATATTGGCAAGTGGGCAACGAGACCCCACAGGCACAACGTACCCAATGACGAGTCGTTGCCCACCTCCCAGGGTGCACCGTCCCTCGGACTGGTCTTCGCCCCGGAAGAATCCATAAGCGAACTCCAGCCCTCGGGCACACGTGGAGGTTTTCTGTCCAAGCACCCCGAAGCGTCCGAAGCGTCTTATATATACAGGGTGTCCCACGGCTATGCCACATGGAGGGAAAGTACCTTAAATATTGTAGATAGAACATTTTACTGAAACAAGACTTTATTTGAATTTTAAAAACAATTTAAATGGCATTCATAGATTTTTAAATAATTAAATGGTTGGGCCGGGAATCGAACTTGTTCCTCGAGAAAAAATAATCATCCTGTAGTTTTATCATAGCGATCGAAAGGTTTCATCATAAGGATTATTTTTTGCTAAGTAACATAGTGTCACAAATAAACGGGAAGACCGTGAATTTTAACATTTGATGTAAAATTTTGTTCTGAAAAGTTAAAAGCTTACATTGACGTAAGGACATACAATTGACAATCATAACTACTTATTACTAATTAATCTACTCACTTGAGTAGTACGCATCATTTAAATAAATAAATATCCACCACAACAAGACCAAAAAATCGTCAGGGATCGAAATAATTAAAGTTATCACTTTGTATTCAAGAAGAAGGAACTAGTTTTGAGCATTTGAAAAATTGACTAATTTTGTATTAAAAATGTTAAAATACATGGTCTTTCTTCTATTTTTGACACTATGTTATTTAGCAAAAAATAATCCTTGTGATGAAGCCTTTCGATCTGTAGGATAAAACTACAGGAGGATAAAACAACACAACTATGATTAATTTTCTCGAGTAACAGGTTCGATTCCCGGTTCAACTATGTAATTATTTAAATATCTATGAATGCAGTTTAAAATGTTTTCAAAATTCAAATAATGTCTTCTTTCAGTAAAATGCTCTATCTACAATATTTAAGGTACTTTCCCTCCATGTGGCATTGCCGTGGGACACCCTGTATATGTGTCACATAAGACGCTTAAATCTTATGAAAATAATCGTCTACATTATTTTTAGTTTACATTATTACATAATTGTGTAGAATATTGTTGTATACCACACTTTAAAAACTTCTCAGAGCTAAACATATACACATAGCATATCTTAAGAGATAAGAAATAGACGATCAAAACTGGAGGAAGAAAGAAGTAGTTAAAGATTTTATCTGTTTAGGATTTTTAGAAAACCCAACGGTGTATGATCCTGAGGATGTATTTATATGGGATGAAAGTTATTTTGTGATCAATTTTAGCTAGTTATAAGTAAAATGGTTATAAATATGTAAAATAGAAGATAATAAAAATTTAAAGAGTTCCATTTTCCGTTTGATTTTTGATCCTAGAAACGATTTGATGATGATATTTGATTTCAGGGTGCAATGCCTAAGCAGAGACAAGATAGAAGAGCACTGATCAGCGAGCGAGGCGAGTCAGGGGACAACTCTAGTATACAAAATGTATCACTTCCTTACATTCCAGCTAAGGTAACACCCTTAGCTAACAGTTTAAGATATTTTACTTCACTCAAGAAGACTTTTGTACTTTTCACTACTTAGTATAAAACAAAGTCAAAAACAAATTAAGCGACTGAACGGTAGGACGAAATAGGCTTGTAAATTAAATAAAAGTTGCAGCAACAATTATCGCAACTTATTAAAAAACCTTATTAAAAACACTTTTTTTGGGAATATCAGTGAGGTCAGCTACAAAATTGATTTGCGATTTATACTTTAGATTTAGAAAATACACGTTTTTTATGATTATTTAAAATCTAACAGTAAGTTTATTTTTTCAAATTCCAAATTGAATGACTTAATCTATTCTTATCTTAACTTCCAGAGAGCCTCCAATAGCAAGAAGTGCGTGATGTCAGATCCGCCATCACATGACCCTCCCCCGCCCCCCGCACCCGCTGTCATGATCCCCAGAGCCAGGCTACATCCTCATCATGGAGACAGGTATGTTCAAAGACTTTTATTAAGAATCAGGGAATGACTTAAGTCAGTTATGGTTAAACTGAGTGACATAGCTCCATTTGATCAAAATTAAATTGGCAAAATTAAATTTAATTGAGTCCTGCCTCTTGGCAGGACTCATTCTCTTGGCTGGACTCTTGCCCAGCAACTGGAAACTAGACTGTAGAGGTCTGACAAGGAAACTTTCCCTGTAAAACATTAGTATCCATTTGAATCCGGTAAGATGGTACCTATACCAATACTTGAAAAAGATGACGAGAGATATATTGATTTTGTTTTCGATACATTATAGTTAGTAAAGTTGTTCTTTCTCATTAATATTCTACATTAGAACGCACAGAAGGACGCACGCAAGGAAGGACCATTCGCGTTTCACTGAACGCTTTTAGTCACACTTATACAGTTCTATTTCAGCTGCGTTCAGCGTCGTAAGTCGAGAAATGCCGTCAAGTTCCTTTCTTCGCACCTTTATTTAGCTCTATTTAGCTTACGTCCATAGAAAACCGTAATTTGGTATGACGCGTACGCATCTTTTCAGCTTTCCGCGTCTATCCAGCTTTTGTATAAAATCGTTTTCTATGGACATAAGCTAGTTTCTTTTTGTGCTATTCTTCTTCTTTCTCTAGTTATTTATCTCTCATGCTCCGCTCTTATTCAATGAATGTTTTATGTAGGTTGCTATTTTTGGTAGTAAGTAAAGTTTTCCCTTTTCTTTCCAGTCGTGAAAACATAGCCAGGAAAAGGAGTTTAGAAATGAGTAGTGAAGCAAAACTGATTAGCTACTTGGAATCAGGAGCAGCGAACACCAATGACGAGGTAAGTTCTAACGTCACGCCCTGTAAAGCTTCAGGCAATGATAACAGAGACGTTAAGCATTCTATGCTAACCACGTTTTTTATTACTTTTCAGATGAGAAGGAAACATAGCTTGGAATCTTCGTATAGTGCCAATAAAGATAGACATAACAAACAAGGTACGTGCAGTTTATAACAATATAATCCATACTAATTTTATAAATGGGAAAGTGTGTCTGTCTGTCTGTTTGTCTTTCTTTCACGGCAAAACGGAGCGACGGATTGACGTGATTTTTTAAGTGGAGATAGTTGAAGGGATGGAGAGTAACATAGGCTACTTTTTGTCTCTTTCTAACGCGAGCGAAGCCGCGGACAGAAGCTAGTGTAATATAAAAACTGGTCTATTGGCTTAAGGTTACTCGAGCTATCACGTCTTAAATGTGGTGATTCAGTACTGAACAAAAGAAGACTATGAAGCCAATGACTGATGAGATAGACTAGTTCTGGAGTGTTCATTACCAATCGAAAAACGTAAGGTATTGCTGTAATGATGGCTGGCAGTAGCTAGCCGAAATCGAGAAGAAAGCAAAAAGCATGGTTGCCGAATAGTTCTAATAGTTACCGCGGCCCCGGAACATAAAGGGCAACCGAAGGAACAAGGATGGGGTTTAGTCAGTAAAAGTCTGACACTCCTTCCCGCCCCGCCCAAGACGGGAGAGATCATTTGATGATTTCTCATTCATAAAAAAGTCAAAAAGCGTTGATGCGTAAGGCCTGTGTCTAGTTGTGGACCATTAATGGCTGATCATGATGGTGGAAACAAAGACGTCTCCTTAATCTTCCTCCCAGCTTGTATGAAGATGTGACTTACATAGACATTTACGTATTTCAGGAGCTTTAGTATCAGCAGGCTTTAAGGTGTCAACCACGATCAGACCAGATGAGTCAGCAATGAAGGACGATCGAGATGACATGTCTTCAGTCACCAAAGGAGATTTGGATGGTGACCTTTCACGATTTGAGACGCTAAGAAAGTCTTACAGGTATTGAATGATTGCTATATTTACTAGAATTTGTGATAATACATAATTTCGGATTGATTGTTCATATTTCTCTTTTTTTCATATCATGCAAGTCAATAAACAGAGGTTTTAAAAACTAATGATAAATTTTCAATTTTACAGTCAAGAAGATTTATCTGAATGGACAGACGCTGAAAGAAGACTTGGTGAATTGTAAGTAGTGGGAATAATAGTATAGCATGCAGGTAGAAATCTATCAAACATAAATCTTATTCAGGTATAATTACCATTAGCGCAGTGGCCAAGGCTCTCTCTCACATTCGCTTCCTGCATGGAACAACCTTACAACCTATTCATGTTCAAGGAGCAATGTGTTGTGTGAACGACGTATAATCTATTTGGTTAATTTGACATAATGCGTATTTAAAAATGTTGAGTAACTAAATTATTATTTAATAATGTTCTTGTTTTACAATTTCTATCTTTCCTTGTTTTCCATCTCACTGAGAATAAAACCAGTGACAATTAAGCTGATTCTGGCAATCATTATCTTTCACCATTACCATTGTTACCTCATCCTCCATCTTGCAGGACATTATCAGAGGCCAGATCTGTTGGTGGAACCTTACCAGCCAGTACGGGACGAGCAGCTTCATCAACACGTCTTACTCATCAGGTACATTAGTAGTTAGTTATAATATCTCTATCACCTGTCCTAGTAGTTACATTTTCAACCTTAAAAAAGAGTAGATTATCCATTTATCCATATGTTTTAGAGTAAGCTCATTGCGCGATTTCTTAACCAATTGTGCATCAATTTGAATGATTCTCTTCTTCAGTTTGTTGATCTATATTAATAGAAGGGAAACAACAAATCACGTGGCAGTAGTTTGGTCCATTTGACCACTTTAGTCACAATATGTAAACTTACCGTACGCTTTGTTCCTAGAATGTAAATCAATAGAGACGTAAGAAATGATTTCGCAGAATTTGCTTCAGCTTGAACATTATGAACATAGTCCTTTGCATTGTGCACACGTAGTCTTCCATTATAAACATATTCCTTTGCCACTATAGTGCACATGTTCTTCCTCGGCACTGTATAACCTCTGCACGTATCCTCAGGAGCACACGATGGCTGAGCGGGACCTGGGTTCCACCTTCCTCCTGCCGCACGTTCACCTCTACAAACCAGACCTAGTGGGTATCCAGCACTTCTGTCTTCTGCTTTTTAGTTTTTATACCCTTGCACTTAAGGTCCATATCTAATAGCTGCGCAACACGGGCGTGCCAACAACCAACATATGGGTGTCTCTAGCTGTCGCAAATGGTTGCGCCCCAAAGTGAGATTCCTCTGCCATATATTTTGTTGGTGGAATGACCAAGTGCGTAACCTGGTGTCCTAGTGAAATATGGCCGTAATATGTCTAAGTGACTAGAGAAATAAAATTGTCAGAGTGTGTAGTGTTTATTGATGTGGAACGTGGATTATGTTGCAATGTATCTTTTTTTTTCAGACCAGTGACGTGTCGGAATTCGACTCCCTGTGAACACCAAGATCCAGAGCACTTAACATAAGTGTGCTAATAAAGGTTACATAAATTCGATCGATATTTAATTTAAATTATGAAAATATACTCCGGAAGAAAAATCAAACAGTTATTGCATAAGATAGAAAATTGGAACAGAAATGAGTATTATAATTCCGATCTGATATCAAAAAATTATAGTAATTCACACAAAAAAAGCCAAATTAACATCAAGTCAAAAAGTATCATCAATTTTGTAAATGTTCAAAGAATTTTTAATATCAATTCGTTTAAAAATGTATTTAGTTTCAAAGCTCCTTTTCAAGAGATGATTATTAACTGTGTAGAATAAAATAATTCAATGATAGTCGTAACTCAAAATTAAATATCGACTCGAATACATTAGGTACTTTTACTATAGCATTCTCAGTCGACAGTCATATTATTTCAAGTATTACTCTTGCTAATTGCATTATTTAGTCTACCTGCATTACTTAAACCTTATTACTTATAAATGAAAAATATCGTAAAGAAAATTGAACGTTGAAAAGACTGAAATTTGCGGAAAATCAGCAATTTTTCAAATTCAGTTGAAAATACCTAGATGTAAATTTTGAGAAAAAAAAGTATTTTCATGACACGTTAATTTTTTTTACCACCAAAGTAAAGACTTAATCTAATTTATTAACTTATTTATTTCTATTTAAATGTTAAAAGCTTATGTTTCAGTTTCTAGGTTTGTTATATTTCATCTGTATCCAACGAAAAGATTAAAATGAAATTATTTTAAAAAATGCCATAGTAAATATAAGCATTTTTAGTCTTTAAGTTTACGAGAAAAGTGAAAATAATTTGAATGAGAAATCATGTAATATTTGTAGTTAGGGTATTTTGTTTTTATATAAAAAAACGATTTCTTATTTGAAGAATTTTCATTTGTTACAAAAAATTGTGCAACCAAAAGTGCCAATTTATGAGTTGTATTCATTTCTTTGTAGAAATCTGAGCCATGCCTTTTATTTTTTGTTAAGTATGTAGAGTATCCTTAAAATGTTCAGATAGGAAGCTGTCAAGATTTTTTAAAGCGACATCTATCGGCTGACACATGAATTACAACTGAAATGCTGCATCGCGCATTCAGAGTTTGACGCCACATTAGCATATCTTTAAGAAGCGTCTAGCTCTGCCAGACACAACATTCCTCCCTTTTCAGTGAATGATATGGAACTGAATATTAGTGTTGTAATAAAATAAATACAAATAAGGCATGGTGATATTTCAAAATGGGTTATTGTTTTAAAATAATGTGGATTACGCATATCACACAATTAGTTAATGATTTGTATCTTTTGTTAAGGTTTTTTATATTTTTGTTAATAAACTGTAGTTATTACAACAATGTTTGTTTTTCTTTATTAATGTAATACCTTCCTATTATTAAGAGAGCCTGTTATCATTCAGAGAAGATAAGAGCATAGACTATCACAACAGACTGTGTGTCGATCACGACACATAAATTGAAATTGCTGTAATGCTAATTTTGCGACGATCGGAAAGCTACTGGGAGCTTTTTGTTTCATAAATGGTTAAAAAAGATTTTCATTATTTGGTGATTACACTTAAAATAAAACACAGTACATAAATATGAGACATAGCGTTTTTATTTAATATTCAATAATTATTTAATCGATAGAATATTCAGCAATATTACAAATACAACGTGAAATAATTGAACATTGCAACTTAATTTCTTTTTTTTTTAAACTTAATATCATAGCATAGCAACTGTAGAGACACTAGCTTAAAATCCTTAACATTGACATCTTAAGCACACAGACTTAAAAAAATTAACTATTATTTATAAATAGTTACAATAAGCAAACCCTTACGGATCATAGGGGATCCACCTTCCAAAGCTGACATGGAAACCAATTGCTATGATCAGAATCGCGGTTTATGCAGCTAAGCAAGTCGTTTCTAACACTTTTCTTCTCAGTCTCATCCTATAACATGTCTATCAACGATAGATCTAGTTTAATTATTCTATCAATTAGGACTTCATTGTTTACCTTTCAACCATACGACAGTTAGTTAACTCCACGACAATCGGTTAACTTTACGACATTTGATTAACTTTTCGACTCTTGGTTAATTTTATACGACACAACATATTTTTTCAATTGTAAGATTACGCTACTCTGTCGCTAACTTCATACAAAACGTGTTACTTTAGTTCCAAACCTAACATTACCATCACAATAATAAATCATAATTCTTACGTAGCCGATAATAATAAACTTTTGGAAGTGAGCAAGCCCCGTTTCATTTCCCTAACTTTGAAGTAATATCATCTACGACCAACTGAAATATCAAACATTCTTAATATGAAAACACATTTGAAAAGTATGACGGCCTTTTTACATATACGACAGACGATTATGACTTTATACTACATTGAATTAACAATAATGTTTTCATATTAATCGATTTACAAATCTTAACTACATACAATACAAATCTTACTCTAATAAATAATATAGAAATAACAACAACGGAAGATATTATTAAAATATTGTCTACAATTAAATAAAGATTAAAACAATATAATAATGTGACTAGAATAAACGTAAAGCAACGAATTAATTAAATATAGTATTAAAAATCTAGCTCATGTTATTACACTAGAAGAATTTAATACAGCTACTCAAGATTATTGAGAAACTAAATTGTTAACGAGTTGTAGTACTCACTATTACAAGGTAAATATGAAAATACAAAACTGGCTAAACCTTCCTCTATTCCGATTCTTTTCCTTAGCATTTCAGCAGTTTATGCTAACAAAATCCAGTTGGTCGCAGAAATAGCAAAACTTAGCCTACATTGTATCTCTATCTATCTACTTACGTAAGAAATTGTGCAAGAATCAAATACGGAGATCCTATAGATTGCCTATTTTCATGTGAACGGAATCCAATATCCAAATATTACCAATGCGTTATCAAAATCCCTTTCAGATACCTACTTAATTTACTTATAAAATAGTTAATAGTTCTACAGTTTTAACACCTTGAGTAAGCATATATGGATGTCTAAGCTAAGCTAGAGATTACAGGTCAAGTATGATGGACTGTGTCGTTTCCGACGTTACAGTACAAAATTTGAGTACCAAAATATCATCCAAAAATTTTCGGTATATATGGCCAATGGTCAACTCATTCCATATATACCGATGCTCTTTCGTTATTCAGAAGTCGACTATTAAGATTGGACTTAATTGCGAGTGCTATAAGTGTCAGTTTAGTAGTAGATATCACATTAGACGCTTTCTAAAGAGTCATAGATTTGTCTACTTTGAGAGAGTACGCAAATGTTTAATTAATTTATGTCAAATTGTTATGTTTATGCCGAGTATTCTGTGAAATATTTTCGTAAATTCTTGATTTGCCTTATTTTTTAATTTAAATCGTTCATTATTCTTTTAGGGGGTCATTTGAGCTTTAAGCTCTTCAAAGGTTTCATAATGATTAATCATTATATTGTCTCAATTAAAATTCTCAAGTTCAGTCAGTATATTTTCAAATTCATTGTAGAATTAAAAGTCTATCAGACATTTTTTTATCATAATTTGGTCTTTAGGTATCATTGTTATCAGTTTAAGATAAAGTTGTAAAGATAATTAGTCTCAAAAGAAACTGCAATTAGAAATCTAAATTCTGGTAAATTATGAGCGATCAGTGCATTATTGCCTAAGCAAGAATTAGGAATAAGAGCTTACAAAATGCTAGGAACTTCAAAGAAAATGTGTGAGTCGCGTGATGTTCTAAACACAGATATGTGTGAGCCTAATCAAGATTATGTTTACTTCTTAGTTTCTTCGAGACTGGAGGGAGGAGATTTTGCAAGCATTGATAATGATCTGAAAAGAATAAATAAAAACATTTCATTTGTCAACATTTTGATTGCTTATGAAATGGAGAAGATGGTAGTAGATACTGTGTTTTTCTACGTCAATTCAAATTTCAACCAATCGGAGTACTATCTACACCCGATTTCGACAGTGTTGTTTATAATAAATATACTAATATACATAATATCGAGGTATGGCTGGTGATAGGAGTGACGGCCATACGACGATTTGACGATACAATTTTGGTGATCATCTATCTGTAGGAACATTCGTTATATGTATTAAACTAAAATCTTCAACATTTCATATAAAAATACACCCTTCACTACATGCCATGAAACACTTAATAAAACATACCATTAAATGAATTACATAATAAAGCAAAATAAACCATGACCCGTTGGTGATGATTATAACGATGAAAAAGCAAATAAAAATAAGAAGCCGTACAATAGTAAAGAATAAAGTAGTGTACCTATTTGTCGAGACTCTCTTGAGAGTGACTTAAACAATAGCAGCTGCAATGATAATATTTTTATATTTAGTAGGTACAATTTTGGTAATAACTTTCATAAATTTTCAAGCATAAATTGATAAAATAATCGTAAAAAGCTCAAAATAATGTATTATGAGAACAAAAAAGATGTATGTTAAGAAATTATTAGCATGTATGTAGAAAATAAAGTAGACGTAGATAGAATAAAATGATAATGGAGGGCAACAAATATGTATTTTGCTATTTACAAAGTTAATTATTTGATATTAGAAATTGTAGAAACTTACACTCTGTAACTAAGGAATATTACCTTCGTTGAGCAGGTACTGGTGGTGATGGCTGAGTGGTTGGAGGCAGTGATGCTGGAGCGCTTCCTGATAGCGCTGGCTGTCCGTCTTCATCTTCACGTCGGTCTCCTATAAATAGCTTATTTACTAAAAAAGCTGTTCAGTTGAAGAAGTAACTTCGGTACTTAAAATCTTGGTTCATTACCCATAGTTAATCGTATAATAATGCAATAACACGTATGCGTCACATTGTGTATTCATTTGGTTTTGGTGAAAACGAGCATAAGCATCTATAAGAAATCACAGGCTTGCTGACTTTTTCAAGACTAGATTCCTGTTTACTGGCAATATTGAGTTGCTTTTAGAAGTGCTGAAGAACAGGATGGAAAGGTCCTTAAACTTTATTGAAAAGTCAGGATTCGACCAGAGGTGTGCTGTCTATAAATTTTACTTGTCCGATGATAATTTTCGATGTACATATTTGCAATAAACGCGGAGAAATTTGATCGTACAATGTAGGATGCAGAACTGATGAGCTCGATGTCACTTTAGCACTATTGATAGTTAGATCTCTTTACCTCTTGTAATAGGAGTGTCTCCAATATAGAAGGTAGGTGCTGCTGTTTCAACAGCGGCTTCCTTGACAGATCCGTCACCGCTGACAGCGCTCAAAGTGTCGGTGCTATCGAACATGATAGTACGCTCCTTAGCTCTAGGAGTTCGGCTATCTAGCTCCTGTAAAAAGATGTGAGGATAAGGTGTAAACAAAAAGAAAAAATATTCGAATTGATAAAGAATTTGTGGTGAAGTTGTGAGAAGAAATTGATGTTCCTGAAGACGATTTGAGGATGATTTCAAGAAGTATGTTTTGGATTATGCTGTGTACTATTGACAGTGCGGTCATTAAGTCGTTTGTCGTATTTCCATTCACCATGCAGTTCTGTGATTGTTCAATAACACCTCATGTGCCACAAAATTTTCACACGATAGGCTCCACTTCAAGTGCATGAACAAACCTTGGCATGTCTTCAAAGCGTGTTCAACGTGCGTTTGTATGAATCATTGTTTGACCGATAGAGAGATCTGTGCCTTTCAAAATTGAGCCTTAAATTATAATCAATAAGGTATTTACGGATATGCATTTTGTGGTTGACATCAACTGGTGACATGGTTTAAATGAAAATCTTACATTTCTTTGTCCACCCTTCTTGTTGGACTTCTGAATGATAGAAACACAACAATATTTTACATTAGAACAAAATCTGCCAATTCTTCGTGTTCTGTTTCCTCGTGTGTTAAAGGATTAATTTGTTTTGAACTTACCAATCGTTCGGTGTCAGAATCTGGTTCCTGTACTTCGTAATCATGTGAATAATGTTCACTAGTTGACTGATGTTCTAGGCTCTCCATCTGGACAGCGGTGAGGGGATCCAGGGTGTCCAGAGATGATACCATAGTATTAGATCCTGGAGGGGGCACCGCTGTTATCTTTCTGATTAGTATCAAGCTTGGCGGGGTAGCAATAAGTAGGTACAAATGAAAATATTGCAAAAAACTAAATTTTCTCAAAAATGTTTAAGTCTGAACTAAAAATCAGACGTAAAATTATCTGTTTTGCTTTTAAGCATTTTGGTAAACAGATAATTTTGACAACGAATTTTTAATTTATGATTCTAGAAAATTATTTTGAGGAAATTAACGTAATGTTCTAAAAAACTAAGTCCAATTATAAGCGGGGATGGCAAAGCTTTTCTGTAAAATACAAAGAGATGATTATATGATAGCCCATGCTGTTAATAAAATAAATTAGTATGGTAAATATAGTTCAAACATAAATAATAATACAGGTAAAATAGGTAAGCTATAGACGATAAATAAGTTTTCAATACTCTTCTCATGGTAAATAATTATAAAATTTGGCACTGATTAGTAGATAATAAGTTAGCAAGCCATAAGAAAGCTTAGTAGGAGATTACAGAAGTTTTCATTTCATAAATTTAAATTTTACTAGGAATCTAGTCTGAGTTTTGACAGTGTACCAAATTCTTTCGAAGACTAGATACTACTAAAAAGCATTAAAACAGAGTTCTGTTTCCATTGAGTGTAGATTGTTTTTCAAATATCTACAATATTAAGTAAAAATCATATTTTTTAGAACCGGTAAATTTCTATGGGTAAACTCCCAATATTTTGTTATTTTTTTCGTTTTAAAGTTGCCAAATCCAAGACTAGTCCCAAAATGTCAAAAGTTATCATCATTTCCTTTACTGACCTCCAGAAGTGAGACTGCCCGTCATAGGGGTGTCGACTTCGTAATTGTAAGTAGCACGGGTTGCGTTGGAACTGGTCGCCTCCAAACTGTCCGTGCTACCCAGCATCAGGTCAGCGCGGGCACCCCTAGAGGAACACACTTAGTTTTTGAACAACTTGATCTGGAGAGACACTATAATATTAGTTTTAAACAGAATTGACTAATAATAACACATTAAGTAACAGTAACAAATTAAGTACTGAAAAGTAGATGGAAACGTTTTGATACATTTACATATCTTCATTATATTTATTTCTACTATAATCCGTACTAATATTATAAATGCGAAAGTAACTCTGTCTGTCTGTCTGTCTCTTCTTCAAGCCTAAACCACTGAACCGATTTGAATGAAATTTGGTACAGATATAGTCTGGGACCCGAGAAAAGACATAGGATAGTTTTCATCCCGGAATTACTCCGGGAATGGGAACTATTATTCTACGCGGACGAAGTCGCGGGCAAAAGCTAGTATTAAATACATTTCTACTCACACTCGTAAAATATTAGGTTGATGCTAACCAAAATAAACTAGCCGATCAAACCATTTCATTTAAGTTCAATATAAAAAATACGAACCTGCTAAAACTCCCAGATGAGCTCAACTCCTCATCCTGGCCGCTCCACGAGCCACTAGCTGGATCTGTAAATTGTTTACCGGAGAACGAGATTACACTGTGAGCCACCGATCTCCCCGAGGAGGGCGACAGCTCACGCACTAGACTTCCCTCCCTTGAGAACTCTAAGTCCTCGGGCTTCTCAGTCATCGTAATCGTTTGACGTGTAACAGTTATTACTTCCCCATCTGTATGCCTGTCTAGCACTGTCATTAAACTATCCATCTCTGAAGGCTGAGATGTTATAGATGAAGACATTTCTGAGCCATAGGACATAGCACTTTCTTCAAGCTGTCTTGGTCTTGCTGGTATATCAACTGCTCCTTCGCCATCAGTACTTGTCACAGTTTCTGACACTTTCTTTCCATCTACGAACCGCTGCTGTATGACTGTTGTTGTTTTAACGACTTCTATAACACCACCATCCGTGAATGTTCTAGTTACTGCCTGGCTTTGCTTTGTTTTCTCTTCTTGATCTAGTAACTTCATCATTTCTTCACAATCTCCCGGTATGGATTCTGCTGATCCATCACTAGGTGCTGCTGCACATACAAAGGATGATGATTTTTTGCATTCTTCTGTTACTTCTGTTGTTGGTTCATCTTCTTTTTCTGATGGTCCTGGTTCGGGTTCAGGAACAAAGAAAGCCCCTCTGTCATCATATTTCTTTACAGTGATCACTTTCGGCGTAACTTGTTGCTGTTGTATTTTCTGCTCTATCGCCATTTGTTGGTCAATCAATTTTCTTATACTAGCAGATTCTGTAAGAATCTTTTGTGTAGGACTGCCATAACTACCGACGGCTTTTTGTGACGGACTTCCACTCTTTTGGGAGGGACTACCACTCTTTTGGCTTGGACTCCCTCCTTTTTGTGGAGGGCTGCTTTCTGAACTACCACTATATGAACGTTTTTCTCGTTCTAAGAAACTACCGCTTACTTCTTTAGGATCGGCCATAAGAAGTGCTTCTTTTTGCTTTGCAAGTATTTCTGCTTTCAATGCTTCTAAACACGCGGATTCAAGACCTTCAAATTCTTTTAAACTTGATACAGAAATATCATCGCCTTGACTTCTACTAAGAATGTAGCGTCTTGGTAAAGAACCATTAAGAGATTCCGCAGAAGATGAAGAATGCTGCTGATACTGCTCCATTAGCGCTCTTTCCAGATTTTCAAACTCTTGCAATGAACTAATAGAAATATCATCATTGTCGCCCCGGACTCTAAACCTTATTCGTGAGGCCATTTCAGATTCAGAAAGGCTTCCATAAGAATTCCTAAAACTACCGTAACTTCCAATCGATTCTTTTTGAGATGTTAAACTGCCAATTCTGCTGGCATCAAAATCTGTCATTTCTT
This sequence comes from Athetis lepigone, assembly GCA_033675125.1. Classification (NCBI taxonomy): domain Eukaryota; kingdom Metazoa; phylum Arthropoda; class Insecta; order Lepidoptera; family Noctuidae; genus Athetis; species Athetis lepigone. The sequence continues at coordinate 4,772,591 of CM066234.1, read as the reverse complement.
CCTCCTTAATGTCTTCTAATGGAACCCTTTCGTAGTCATATCGTGGATCTCCTTCAAACTGCATTTGTATCCAGCGCCTTCCAGCTTCTATTTCTGCCAATTCTTGAGCTTGCAGTTTCTTTTGTTCTAACTCATATGCTAATAACTCTTCATCAGATAAAGAACCCGACGCACTACTAGTACTATCTTGTTTCTTAGAAGTTTTAGACAAATATTCCTCGATCTCAGTGTCATGACGTTTCTCAAATTTTTGTGTTTTTATTTGTACACTTTTACCTTCGGTATCAGTTTCTTGTGCTTCTTTAGCAACTTCTTCGATGACTACAAAGTCATCCATCTCACTTGGTTTATCAACCATTTCAAACTCATCACTAGTAGGCGACTCTTGTTCTTTTTCATAAGTGTGCATTGTTTTTTCTTCCGTCGTTATCATAAGTTCTGACTTGCTAGTTTCAGCAAGATCCGACCTTAGCTCGGGGGTTTCTGATATGTCATACATGTCGTCTAAGACATACTCTCTACCATTGTCAGTAGAAAGTGAACTTTGACTCGGGGCTGACAAAGGTGTCTGTGGCGTGGACTGATGATCATGTGTTTGTAGACTAGATGTCGAAGTTTGTTTACTGTCTAATTGAGAATCAGGCGTTTTGACTACAGATTTTTCAACTTTAGTTTTAGGGACAGACGAGTCACTTTTTGATTTCAAAATTTCTTCATACTGTTTTGATCCTACTGGTATAATATCTGCTTCGATATCAACAAATTCTCTTTGACTAGGTGGTACATCAGTCTTAGGGAAAGGAATAACCGCGACTTCCTTAACAATTTTTTTACAACATTCTTCAACGACTTCACATACTTCCTCACCAGGTCCACTTGGTGCACTTTCAGCATCATGAATAGTTGTTTTTGTAATAATATTGTCGTCTTTGGGAGATTTTTTAGGTTCTGGGGTAATACTTCCATGTCTTAATATATCCTCATATTCTGAAGACCCAACAGGAATAATTTCATCTTCGACATCAACAAATTCTCTTTGGGGTCTTTCTATTTTTGTTACAGAAAATGGTAAAGCTTCTTGCGAATGAACGGTGGTTTTTGTTATTGCTTCTTTGATTTCTATTATATCTAAGTCTGACTGCGAAGATGGCATATCTAATTTTGAAATTGATGACGATAAAACTTCATCAGTTTTCAATTGACTGGAAATCGTAGTATCTGAACCATCTTTTTCTTTACCAGAATCGTCGTCAGCATCAGCGCTTTCTGAAGCACTTTCAGTTGGGAAATGTTCTGGTATCAAATCTTTAGGTTGGAATCTCATTTCATGTGATCTCTTCATCTTACCCAGAGGTTCAATATCGTCCACTTTACCCTCATCTTCGTCAGCCGACACTTCCTCGTCACTTACATCTTTTACTTTCAATTGTCCTTTTTCTGGTTCATGAAGGAATTGTTCTACATAAGTGCTGCTTTCCATTAATTCTTCTTTTAACTCGTTTGCAGAAGGTACAAGAGTTTCTGAAGCGTCAGAAATATCGATACTGGCTACGTGACTAGATCCATCAGAATCTAAGCTCTTCATGCTATCTCGGGAAGCAAGTGAACTACCTGCTGTGAAATAATCTTTAGACGTTCTCATTGATTGCGATGAAATGTCATGACTTGTTAATGCAGTCTCAAATTCAGTACCGCTCTGTGCGGTCATCATTACTTCAACATCTGAAGACAATGGTCTGCTCTTTGAATGTTCAAAACTATGGTAATGACTTTCTCCTGAACTAGACCAACCTTCTACTTCAGAGGCTGACCGCCTATCTCCAACACCCAGCTTTGATTTGATATGTTTCTGCTCCCTAAGTTTTACTTCAAGGCTGCTAATAGACTTATCTCTGTCGTACAATACAATTTCACTATCAGTCTCAATTATAGAATGGGGCCCACTGTCTGATCTTATTGAAATGTCAGCACTATCTAAGGGGGGACTAGATTCCTTAATATGAATTGTGTCCTTTTCTTCATCAGACGTTGTGGTATCATCTTGCGAACTTATTTTTGGCGAGCTTGAACTGTCAAGTTTTTGACTGTCGAGTACCTTTTTATCTTTTTCAATAGGTGCAACTGTTTTATCGTGATCGTCATGTAGTTCTTCAGTTATAACTTCCGGTCGATCAGGACTAATTAACAGTTTAAACTGAAACTCAGATGGAGACTGCTTATATTTGCTGCTTCCATCACTTTTTTCACTAATAATTTCACCTTGCGCTGCTTCAAGTGACTGTTTGACTTCATCTATAGTTTTTTCCAAAACTGACAAGTCAGTGAGTGGTTGAGCAGACATCAGTGAATCGAAATCCACCCTTTCCGACTCGAGTTTCGGGCCATGAAACTCGGCAGAGGAGAGATCAGTGTCATATCCACTACTGCAAATGTCTTCTAGGCTTTTTTCTTTTATTAGTTTAATTTCTTCTCTTCTGTGATCAGTCCCTGTTAAGTAAGCTGAATCAGCTTCTGTGGAGAATTCAGAGGCATGTAGGGTTTCTGCACTTACAGTAGAATCCATAGATTTCTGTAACACCTCTCCTTCATGTGACTCTAACGATTTAATCATACATTCTGTATCAAGACTTTCTCCCGATTTTATCATAATGTCTTTCGATGTCGTACTTGTTTCATCTGACAGTTCAAATGTTATCGGGGACATGTCAGTTTTGGATGTTTTCGTTACCTCAGTCCTTGTTTCTATAACAGTTCGAATTTCTAAAATAGTGTCACTATCTGAGCTCTTAGTGGTACTCGACGTCTCTACACTAGTTGTTACTTTGGGTTTTGGTATATCATCAGCGACTTCAAACGAATCAGCTTTCTGAAGGGAAACCTCCCAAACTTGGTCCTGAATTTGTTGTTGTGGTAACTTTATAGGTGATTTTGAGAGTTTCTCTTTTTTCGGTGTGTCTCCAGTCCTGTCATCATGAGGTAGCTCAGGTGCAGCTTCTGACTCTGAATGTGTGTCTTGACTTCCAGTTCGACTAAATGAACTCTTCACCGGGGATGTAGTTACTTTTATTTCCTTTATAAAATTGACTTCATATGTTTCATCGTCTTTCTTAAAAGACTTTGATTTACTCTTTGGACTTCCATCTGAAGAATCTCGTTTTTCAGTCGGTTCACTTTTAAAGCTAGGTGCATGAGAAGCATCAGAGCTCAGATCATCGTGTTCTTTGCTTTCTATGACCGACTCTTCTTTGTGGTGTTCTATTGTTGAACTTACCACCTTGCCTTTTTCGGAAAGTTCTATACTGGATACGACTTCATCTTTTTCAACAATCTTCAGAGTGGAATCTACAAATGCCACTCTAGCTTTACTGTCGTTATCCTCAACAATATTTTCTAACTCACCTGGTTCGGTAAAATATTCTTTACCCCATTGTTCGTGATACAAATCACGTTCAGAAATTTTAACTTCATGTTTTTTCTTGATTGTTTCGTCTTTAATAGCAGTCATCTTTTCTTCAGACTTAGTCTGTCGACCAGTGTAGAGTCCTTGTTCAGAAAACTCTCGTTCTACTTTTACTATTTCATTATCATCCGTACTTCTAACAGTCTTAGTTTCAGTATCAGATCTTTTTGCTGTTGCTTCATGAGCTTTTTCTAATTTCTTTTGTGATGTTTCTGTTTGATCACCCTCCTTACGAACTACTGTTTTTTCTTTCGTTTCATGTTCTTGGCCTCGTAATTCATGCTTAGTTTCCGTTTTTATAACCAGTGAGTCATCATCTGAAGATGACACTTGTTTGGTTTCAGAAAAGAATTCTTGTCCAGATATTTTTCTCGTTTCAGTTTCTTTGTGTGTTAATATAGTACTAAAGTCATCTTTTGTGCCAAACTTGGCTACCATATCCGACATAACAGCTTCAGGGTTTATGGACTGAAACTTCAATTCGCCTCCTTCAAATGTTTTGTGGACCGACGAAGACGAAGTTTCAACCCTAGACTCGCTATAGAACGTGTCGGTTGAGGTAGATTTCTGAAGGTCTTCCAATTGAACAGCTAGTTGTTCTTTTTTTATTTGATCAATTACGTCAATGCTTTTTTCTATAGTTCTGTCAACAAGTTCTATAGCGCCGCTGGTAATGGTCGGCTGATCGACATTGACAAATGTCAAGTTATCGGCCACATGTTTAGTTGGAGATTTGGGCCTGGCGGCTTCAGTGAGTGCCTTAGACGCTTCCATCAGTACTTCTGTAAAGAAAAATGACAAAATGTATTAAAGAGTTATAGTTTTTCTAATATATTCTCTGTGTATTTACTGTGCTAAACATTTAAAAAGTGTTGCAATAATTTAATCCAATTGTTCATTTAGTAAAATTATGAAGTTATTGTGCATATACAAAATTTGGAATAACATTGACAGTTATATGCTCCTAAAGCACCTAAAGCGTGTTTATGTAACAAGGTTAATGTCGGTGTGATGAAGATATTTAAAAATTAGCGATGGAAGCACATGATAGTAAAATGGTAAAAATAAATAAAGATTTAGAATCAAAGCGAAACGTTACCCAAATGTGAATGATAGTAGATGAAAAAATTGCGAATTAAATACGAAAAATCAAGTCGTCCGTCAGAAGAAGCGATAATAATAAAATAAAGTGATGTTTCGTTTGCTCATGGGTCCACTTACCTATAGCAACGTAAGGGCTCCGCAAGAAAGAAAGTAAAATTTACTGTGCTGACGAATATTTGCATACATTATGTGATTGTTGCAACTGAACAAATTTTCTTTTATCTTTTATTTTGCAGGGGTCACAATGGCATCTATTTTATCTTGTTTATTCTTTGTGCATTCTATTACTTTAGTGCTGTCCGTTCAATGGCTTTGTTCCCAAGTCTTTGAAAACCAAGTCAAGTTTTTTAGTGTAAAAATTAACCACGACACATGCGATAATTGGCGTATAAATAAAGAGTGTGGCAAACAAGGCTGTCTATAATGGTTGTTTACTACAAAATCAAGAGTAAAGTTTCGCTGTGACTCTACTTTGCCACTACATTACTGCAATAAGCTTGCAATAATTTTGTCACAATCATTTTTAAGGGATAAATATATACTTAACAATAATATTATAAAAATCTCAATTATCAAATTCATAAGGGTATTGTTAGATACAGTTAAAGAAAAAAATTTTGTAAATAAACTTATTGATTCAAATACAATGTACTGACCACTCTGGTGAGCTTCTGTTTCGCTGATGACACTGTCTCCGGCTGATGAAGCTCTTGGTGACTGACGGCTAGCGTCCAGGAACGAAGAGTCGGAGCCTAAATTGAAGATTGCTGTTAGCCTACTTCTAGCACAATATCTAGCTATATGTTCAAGTCTTGTTGAATAGAAGTGACAAAGTCTTTGCATTTTTGATGGAACTCTTTAGTGTAAATGGTATGTTATGAAGTGTCTGGTGTAACTTCTATAGTTAACGTGATTTAGTGATTGCTGCGGTCACTAATGAATTGAATATAGCAAATAAAGGGTGTCCAGCGGAAATTTTTCAACTTTAAACTGCAATTATCGAAATAATAGCGGGGTGAGGTGAGCGGGAAGGGTGTCATTGAAAGCGCGGTACTTGCGGATTTGTTAGTAGCCATGAGTCACTGGACAGGAGCGCACCGCTCGTTCGCGGTTGAGCAATATCTAAAGAATGGTGAATCGTTGGTTTTGTTTTGTACTCATTTTAATATTCGGCGTTTAAGTGATGGGCCAAGCACGCAACTTATTTGATCGTGGGTACAAAGGTTTAGGCAAGAAGGGACAACGCTCAACAGAACTCCTCCAGGGCCATCAACATCAGCAGCAACGCCCGAACGTGTGTCTGAAGTTCGAAATGAAATCATTAGGAATCCACGCAAGTCGATTAGGAAAATTGCACCCTCCACAGGAATCAAAAAGTCAACAGTGCATGTTATTTTGCAGAAGAAATTAAGGCTCCATCCATACAAAATGTAAATTGTTCAGGGTCTAAGGGAAAGCGACTATCTTTTGCGAGAAACCTTCGCAAGAACAATGCTGGAACGCTTTCGAACACCTACCACGTTGGGAAACATTTTGTTTAGTGATGAAGCACATTTCCACATTGATGGATATGTAAATAAACAGAATATGAGATACTGGTGCCCAAACAACCCAAGAGAACGCCACCAGAAACGTTTACATTGCTTGAAAACCACAGTTTAGTGTGCCATTTCGGCTAGCGGTGTAATTGGGCCCTATTTTTTTAACCAAGGAGAAACAGTCACTGCTCCGGTGTATTGCCGTATGATAGACGAATTTCTGCTACTGCAATTGCAGCTGTATTCAGGTTACAACAATAGGACACAATTTCAGCAAGACGGTGCCACTCCGCATACAGCTAGAGTGTCGATGGAAAAGTTATGAACAATTTTTCCAAATAAACTGATCAGCAAGTACGGAGACATCTCATGGCCACCCAGGTCGCCCGACCTCACGCCCTGCGACTTTTTTCTATGGGGTTACCTTAAATTGAAAGTTTATGAGAACAATCCTTGGACAATTCAAGCCCTGCAGGCCAATATTTGCCGTGAAATTCAAAGCATTACTCCAGAGCTTTGCCGTCGCGTAATTGCAAATGTAAGGGTTCGACTACAGGAGTGCGTACAAAAAAACGGTCATCATTTAGATGATATAGTGTTTAAAAAATGAAATCCGCATTAATGTAGTACATTTAGTTTAAATAAAAATAAATAAAATCCATGTAGTTTTTTTAATGAGAAATTTCAAAGTTGAAAATTTTCCACTGGACACCCTTTACTAACTACAACATCACTGTTACTGAAAAGTTGTCAATAATCATCACATCATTACATAGTGGACAGTATTTGATATAACATGACGATTAATAAAAAAAATCGCGTTTATTTTATTTCGTAATGTTGTTTGTTTTATGACATATTTAATTACGATGTGTGATCTTTGACAACTTATTTACCTATTTTAATTTACTTTTTACTTGCTGTTTCATAAGTTAGAGATATTAACTACCTTTGGGTTGTAGCCCGGTGGATTTCTCGCCAGTGCCATCGTCCATCTTGGATTTTTCTCTTTGAGTTAAATCGACTGGGGATGGTGGTGGAGTCTTGGAGAATTTCGATACAAGATCTATAAGAATATTAAAATTGTGATTATACACCCAAACGTGAAATTAAATAGTGAAAATCAGCCATTAAATATTACATTACGAGACAAAACTTACCGTGAGTGACATGTGATGAATCAATTCTAATGAGAGCTCCCTGTGAAATATCTTCCAAAAGGTTTGAACATCTTCTGTTTAATTCTTTCATGTCTGGAACTTCATCTTCAGCCTCTTTCAGTATGTCAGCATCGTCAGACTGGTCACTTGTGACTTCTTTTTTGACTCCGTCTTCTATAATTTCTCTCACATCTTTCACAATATGTTGTACTGTTTCAGTTATTACGTGCGTTTCATGAATTATCTGCTTTTGCCCGTCCTCACCGATAATTTCTCGAGTTGTAACATGCTTTTCTACCTTAACCTCAGGCTCTTTATCAGTCATATCTTTGATACTTTCTTCTTCTTTTCTAAATTCTGACTGTAATTGTGCTATCTTCTCTTCCATTTCTCCGATAAAATCTTGTTCAGTTTTATCGGAGGGTTTCGTTTTTTCATATGATTTTTCATCTTGTTCACTGAATAATTTGCTTTCTGTTAAAATAGACGTCTCCTGAGAAGAGCTGGTTGAAACTCTGACGACTCTAGACACTGATCTCTCCTCATCAATAAATTCTTTGCTTACGGTAATACCTTCAGAAGCGTCTGATGCTAATGTCTTGGAGACGTCTAACGACGAATGATCTTCTGAAAACGTCTTTTCGTCAATGGATCTTGAAGTTTCCTTAACACTTTCTACGGAAGCCTTTGAAAAATCTTTTGTTAAGTCAACAGTTGAGTCTTTAGATAACTCATTAGTTGCAAAATCTCTAGAAGTATCTTTACTATCTATTGATGACTTTGAGTAATCTTTTGTTAGATCTATAGATTTCTTGGACAAGTCAGGAGTACCGCGATCTTCCAATTGCTCCTCCATTCTTAAATCTTCTTTTGCTTCCATTGAAGTTTTAGATGGGTCTTTTACTAAGTCTGCCCCGCTAATTTTAGAGAAATCAGCAGATGTTCCATCTTCAAGAACGGACTTCTGATCTTCATCTGAGGATTTTGTTAGCGTTGATATAACCGTGGTAACTGAAGACTCAGTAGTAGATTTTGATACTAAATCTGAGCGCATTAAACTATCAACAAAGTGAGTTTTCTTAGCAAACTTTTCACTGAACTTGTCATCTTCTTCTCCATCATGGAGGGCACTTGTGCTGGGCCCAGCAATTCCATCACGAGCGGCGTCACCAAATTTGACTGCTTGGAACGATTCAGGTGCATCTTCCATATATTTTTCCTCATCACCAAAGAATTCAGCCTAAAAGACAAAAATATACGTTGTATATGTTATAAATTTAATTATAATATAAATTTTTGTTTTACTCTTCATAATTTACCTCCTTTTCCGGGAAATCATCAGCGTCATCGAGTGAGTCAGTACGAATTTTTCTAGTATCAAAACTAGATGCGGGAGTTTTACCATCTAAATCTGAACTGGGTTCTATAATTTCTAGAACTTTAGCTTTGTCCATATCTGTAAAGAATTTATTTTGTGCTTAAATGGTGCTATATACATTTATCAAAGTGAAACTCATAAGATTAATTTAAATCAGACCAATAATGTATGATTAAAATTTAAACTATGTTAAATTTAACATGTTACTTACCAGATTCAGAGTCTGTGTAAATCTGTTCCTCAACTTCTTCAGGAGAACTTTGAACTGAGAATGTTCTCGGGTGTTTCTTTTTGGGCATAATTACAATTTCTCCGCTGTCTCTCGATAACGATTTAATCAATCCTGGTCTATCTTTCACAAATTTCTTAGTTTCTTCAAAAATGATTTCCTTTTTGGCTTCAATTTCCTGTTCTTTCGCGTCTTTTGCATCTTTCTCATCTAAATACCCTTCAACGGTAGTTACGGCTTCTTCAATAATAGAATCTACGGAGACACGACCCGCAATATCTTGCGTTTCTTCTTCAACTGGATGCTCTTCCGAAGAAAGGTCAATTTCTTCAGATGCTTGTTTAATGATTATTTCAATGTTATCGGCCATTTGCTTCATAGCTGAATCAGATTTTTTCATTTCAGGCGCCATTTCTGTTACTCTATGTATCTCAGTAACTAGAGGAGTGATTTTCTTTGGTGGTTCTTCTTCAGTCTCTACTTCAGATTCAGCAATTCTTTCGAGAGAGATGGCTGGACTAATGCAAGAATGTCTTCGTTCTTCTTTATGGGGAACCTTAGCATCGTAAGACCTCTTTTCAGTTTCTACGATGTCTTTTGTTATGGTTTTGATATCTTTATCTAGTGTTGGACTCCTGGCAGCCGCAGCAATTGTGCCTTTATGTAAAATATCATCAATTACAGGTTTTACTTGTTCTTTTGTAATCTCCGTAGCTTCTACAAGATCTAGGTCTTTCGGGATGAACTTTTTGATTTCATCGATAGTCCCGACATCAAAGTGACCCAGTGTGTCAGTTCTTATTTTAGAAACATCGAATTTACTTCCGGAACTAACGGTCACATGTCTTGTCGTCTCAATTATTTCTTCTGTAGTTGAAGAAGTGCCATCTTTAATAATGGTAGTAGTTTCTGATATTACTGTTGGGTCATCTTTAGAGGTAATCGTATATGATGTCTCTGTCTGCCTTGTTGTAAAAACAATTTCTCTGGGTTGATGGTCTTGGTCTGACTGGACAGTTTCAATAATTCTCACTTCTTTTACTGGTTGTACAGTTTCAGTAACTACGGTTGTTACGGTTCGTTCTGGTTGACCAGGGTCAGATGTAACACGAGTGATTATTGTTTCTGGTTGCATTGTTTCAGTTACAACACTAGTAATGACTTTTCCTGACTCCACTGTTTCTGTAACAGTTCTTGTAACTTTTTCTTGTTGCGTAGTTATAACGCTAGTGGCTTCTTCTCCTGGTCTCTCAGATTTTGTAACGACAGTGGTGATGGCATCTTCTGGTTGCGCGATTTCCGATACCACAGCAGTAATAAGTTTCGGTTCAACTGATTCGATAACAGCAGTAGCAACTTGTTTTATTGGTTGCACAGTTTCAGTAACAACAGTAGTAATATTTTCTGCTTGTTTGGGCTCGGTTATAGCTTTTGTGACAACCTTAACAGTTTCTCGTTTTATTTGAGCCTCCCTTTCTTTTCTTAAGAAATCATGTGTTAGATCTTTGTCTGCCAAAGAACTGTAATAGAAAACATATTTAATACTTATCATAACTATGTACAACAATGTTTTAATTATTTAATGTCCATAATCTTACCCCATTTCAGCAATATGTGGTAGTCTATGAACATAATCAGTAACATGGTCTTCAGGAAAACCTTCAACGTCATCTAATGAGTCACCATGAGTTAGTCGGGCCAGTTTTGATAGATCAGTTTTACCTGTAAAAAATAATTAAGTTATTTTTACCGTGATGATAAATCATGTTCAAATTATTTCACGTATGAAATACACTAACCTGACACAGTTTTAGTTTTGGAATCGCTTTCTGGTTTAACTTCAACAACCTTTTCTTTGGACATATCGACATGAGTACCTTGTGTTCCAATATCGTCTTCTGATTCTTCAAACGTGTAGTCCCTGGACTCAGTCAGACTGTGAGCATCTGATAAACGTTTTTCTTCTAAACGCAGCTCGCTGACTGATCCAGAGCCAGCAGATGTTACTGATTGACGTTTGACGGCATCAACTGAAATAGTCGATATTTTAAATAGAGGTATTACATCTCCATTTGAATTGCATCGATAACGCAGAATAACAATTTTAAAAACTTATTATTATTTCTTACTTACCATTTTCTGAAGCGTCATCTTTCACAACTGGAGCCTTTGTTTCAACTGGCGAGGTACCTCTAACAGTCTCAATTATAGCAGTCACTATTTCTTTCCCGTGTTCTAATACTGGTTCTCGTTCTCTCGTTGGATCCTCTTCGGAAGAAGTCTTTTTTTCTGTAACAGCGTCTTCTGAGCTAATTCTGTCTGAAATCCCTTCTGAAGATTTCCTATCAGACATTTCGATTTCCCTACTACTTTCAGAAGATATTTTATCTGACAGTTCATCTTTGTCAGATTTTTCGACTTCTTCAGCCTCAGTAACAATCATTTGGAATTCATGCTTTGTTTTTGGGATATCTAAGTCAAGTTGCAAATCACTTAGCTTAGTTATTGAAATTGATTCGGTTCGTGAATGAGACCGTTTTGGAGTCATTTTCTTGAAAACCGGTTCTGCTTCTTTATCAGATCCAGAGTCTTGTTTCTCCAGATCTACAGATTTAGGATCAATTCTCATTGACGTGAAACCGACGCTTTCTTCAAACTTCTCATCACCAAATCCACTTCCTGAATCAATAGTTTCTTCATATTCTGCGCGTTCATCGAAATCAGACGATGAAACTTTAGCTTTTATATCAGATTGGTCTGATTTCAAAGACTCGGCTTCTGAATGCCGCCGTGAGTCAGTATGTTCCGAGTCTTCTAAGGAGTCTGAGTAAATGCGTTTGGAGAAGAAGCATTCTTGTACAGAATCATCCTCAGGTACTGTCTCAATAAATTGACGTGCTTTTGCACTTATAACTGGTGACTCTTTTGGAGATACCTAAAAATAATAATAAATAAGACCAGTGCTATATTAAGCTAGTTAAATATTTAAAAGCTATAAATACTGCTGCAATTGTTTAGCAAGTAACCTCTAGAATCTACTAAGCTCAAGTTACCTTTTCTGCCTCTTTAGCCCCCAAGGCAGATTCAAGTACTTGCGAACTGTGTTCGCTTTCATATTTAAGAAACTCTAAAGTTTGATCTCTAGTTATGTTTCTCTCTGTCACTTTTGTAGTAACAGTCTCAATTTCAGTTTTAGTTATAGTTTGTTCTAAATCTTTGTCTACGTGTGACTTATGTGCTGGACTTGTGCCAATCTGGTCATCCAAGTCCGAAAACTGTGAAGCCTCATCTAAAGAGTCACTGCGGTGTTTTGAGTCCTTTGAGTACACCTGGCGATGACAAATGTGATTTTATAAAGAAAATTGAAAGAGAGAATTCTAAAAATAACAAAGCTTTTCATTTTTGACTTTGAAATGTTTGTAAAACTTTTATCCATCAAAGGGATAACATTTACGAACAATACAGTATATATATTTCATAATTTTCAATAAAAAAGAAACCCAACTAAGTGTAGAGTGCTAACTAAATGTGTTCTAACAGAATCTATTCAATGTTAAACGTAGTTAGTTACCTTTGATTCAGTTTGAGATACAAAACTGAAGTCTTTCTCTGTGCTCTGCTGTATGTCAGCTAAAGAGTCGGCTTTGTCGATAGCAGACTGCACTGGTGATTCTTGAGATGTCATCTTACTTATCATGTCAGTAGCTTCAGAACCCATGGAATCTGTCTTTGTATGTCTGCTTAGATCGGATTTTATACTTGTTACTGATATTTGTGCTTCCATCTGAAAATATGAATGCATGTAATGAAAGTTTGGCAGAAATGTCTATTATTCTACGAGATCAAAATTAAAATTTATATGAATATTTTTTTGATATGATTAAGAACATGAGCAATTTGAAATGTGTAAGCAAGTTTTAAGTTGGTAGTGTGGTTTGTTATTATAAAAATAATGATGTGCATTTTTGTAGAACCTGTAACAAAATATCAACAAATGTATTTACCTTATCTTTAGGTATTTTATCACTAACGGAAAGGTCTTTTTCTTCAAATGTTTCTGTTAATTCTTCTTCACTAACTTTAGCACGTAATTCTTCAGTTAATTGTTTTTCTAGTTTCTGTTCCTTTTTGATCGCAGGTTGATCATCCTTTTTGTCGTCATCACCTGGTTTTTTGTCTTGATCGGGTTTTTTGTCTTTAGGCAAATCTTTGCTTTCGGGTTTCTTTTCAAATACATCTCTTTCCATTTTAAACTTACTCTTTTGATCTAGTTTGTCTACTTTGACGGTTGTCTGAGATTCAGTTTCAGTCTCGGAGTCAGTAGACTTCTTTAAAAACTCACTATCTTCCTCCGAAGATACTTGCACTAAAGTGGAGTCAGTTCTCATTGTTTTATGATATGGTTTGGATTTTTCATCTAGCTTAATTTTAGAATCAAAATGTTGTATTGTTTCTTTCACAGATTTTACTGTGTCAACATGTTTTTCCGTTTCGACAGTAACTTTGTGGGTTACATGAGTCTCCATACTTGATATTTGTTTAGACTGTTCTCTGACGAACTCTTGTGTGTACTCAATACCTTGGTCCTGTTCAAGCGTATGTTTTTTCAACGCTTCTTTCGTTAATTTAACAGTAGTCTTAGGCAACTCAATAGAGGATTCTTTAGACATTTTTGATTCAAACGAGCTTATCTTTGCTCTCAATGGAGCTTCAGCAATATCTTTTTCTTCCTCAACAACTAAATCGGGTGACCTAGCACCGTCGTCTAATTTCTCTTCTACTCTTGAGGTGACAATCTCTTTTTGAGAAATGGCTTCCTTGGTAAAGGTATCTTTAGTTTCAGTTTTAATTTCGCTAGTTTCAGCTGTTACTGACTTTCTTGGAGTAATAGTGACGTTGGAGAAGTCTCCAGATGGGAACCTCATTGATTCGTTCCTCATATGTCTTTGTAGATGTTTGGGAGTAGGTTTAGCCGGTGATGAAGGATCGAACTTTCTGAACTGCTGTTGTGGTTCTACTGGTTTTGGTTCTTCTTTCTTTGGCTGTACGACTTCTTGAACCTCAGGTTCTTTCTCTTCCTCTACTGTGTCGGGGGAAGTTTTCGAACGCGTCCTTTCTAATTTAGGGTCTTTCTCCAATGACTGTGCAATATAAAAGAAGCGGGTTAATATGGGCACAGGTTAGGTTGGGCAGTCAACTGTATTAGAAAATAAATTGATTACCTGTTGTTCAATATCTTGGAACTTTTTAATGTCAGGTTTTATTTGAGTCTTAATTTCAATGATTTCTTCTCTTATTTCTTTCTTTTGTTTTGAAGCCGGTATTTTGCTTGAACTTAACTTTCTCGTAATTTGTTCTTTTCTTTCTGCTACGCTGCGTTTAACGTCTGTACACAAAGGATGACATTAATATATTTTTATTATTTTGTATTACATTTAAAATAGCTACTTTTATACTATCATACCCTCATCTTCCTCGCTTTCTTCATGAGAACTAGGAGTAGGAGTTCTCTCTACTTCACTCTTTTCAACTATAGACTTTTCTTCAGGCGAATATTTAGCTTCGTCTTGATCTTGTTCCGATTCTCTGTGTTCAGGAATTTGGTCTTCATCATACATTCTATCTTTGAGTTTATTGTCTTCTTCTGCTGTAGGAATAAAAAAAACATAAAAGTTTCAAAAACATAAAATACGTACAACAATTATTATTAATTTCAGACAAAATCTTTTATTTGCAATATATTTTTATTATTATTATTTTAAATTATCTCTCATTCAACTCAACTAATACCTAACCAATACCTTTGTAAGCTTCAATTTCTTCGGAAGCCTGTCTCTCTTGGTAGATGTTTCGTTGAATTCTTCGTTCATTGGTCAACTCTGACTGAGGAGCTATTATATCGTCTCTTCCAATACGACATAATGCCAGCTCCAGAGAGTTATCTGAGAATGATATCTTGTTAGTATTTCCATGTACATGAACGAGATAATTCTAGCTGTCACATTATATAAGGCATATCTATGATACAGTATTAAAGTTAAGTTAGCCCATTTTGCATTACTAATTTAAAAAGAAGAGTACCTAGTAGTTTTTCTAAGCCAAATCATTGATTTTATTGTAATTTGGTAAAGACTAAGCTGAATACCTAAGAAAAGAGGTTACATTTTATCTGATTTCACATTCGACTTCGTATTATGTATCCACGTTAATACTCACGCTGACGATATCGCGAGCAATAGTTACTAATATTATAAATGTCAACGGTGGTTTAGTGATGAAGCGTAACAGGGCTGTTGTGTGCTTCTTAACTAAACCATCAACCAATTTCGATGACTGTAAAGATACAATAGACCTTGGAAGAGACCTTAGCTATGCCCTTTATAACCTTGGAGGTCATCGTAAACAAACTCAGTACTAACCTAAAGCCTTTGTTCCCGACTGTGTCTTCCAGAGCTTCAGCATAAGCTGCGCTTGCTCAGCCGTAGTGATCCTCTTTGCCTGTATCTGGTTAACAGTGGCCACGCTGACGCCAAGCTCGTAGGCCAATGCCACCCAGTCTTTGCCGAGAAGGTTGCAGATATCTTCCAATCTGTGGGGAATGAAATGAGGATATTGATAAGGTGACAAATGATATTGCTTTTATTTTATAACTAGCTTACTACCGCCGCTTTACTCAATGAATGTCAAAACTTCCATCTCCTATTTTACTTCTTATAGGTTGGAATTTCTTTAAATCCTTTCTTAATGGTTACTTACTCTTCACAAACAAACATACCCTCAAGTTATATGTGTCTAGGACCAATGGTTTGGACTGTGCGTTTATATGTCAACAGTCAGTTAATCAGCAAGTCAGTCAGTTTACCTTTTTTATATACATTACTTGTCTTTGTTATGTGAAATCTAACTGCTATTGCTGACGGCAAAGTAAGACGTTTGATAATAAAATTGTTTGACGAAGACATTAAATACAGCGCTTTAATTCAGGAGTTATTACCTTACTTTGCTGTGGCCTACAGGGTCCATAATTAATCTCATTTATACTGTTACCATTTAAGCTACTTATGGAAAAGCAATAAATATTGAGTATTGAGTACTGAGTATTGAAGTCAGCTATAACTAAAGGTACATTTCATAACAATACCTTGGGTCACTGAGTCTCTGTCGCCAGATCAGCTCCTGTTCCTCAGTGCGCATGGGCACCGTTTCCGTAGGTATTGGAGACGTCCTCTCTTCATCTGGTACCATGATGTTCAGGACGGCAATCTACAAGTAAATCCTTTGGTTACTATACAAACGTAGCTTTGAAAATTTTAATTCTGTAGCTTTTAAATTCCGTTCAAAAGGAAAGTACTGTTTGTGAATTATAAAAAACTAGCTTTTGCCTGCGGCTTCTCTCGCGTTAGAAAGAGACAAAAAGTAGCCTGTGTTACTCTCCATCTTCAACTATCTCCACTTAAAAAATCACGTCAATTCGTCGCTCCGTTTTGCCGTGAAAGAAAGACAAACATACAGACAGACAGACACACTTTCCCATTTATAATTATAGTATGGATTGCTAACGTCAAAATATATTGTGATAATATTGAGGATGGGACACTAAGTAAAAATAACATAATATATTGACTTAAGCTTAATTAAAAATAAAATCTTAGTAAAAATAATTATAAAGTTTAAAAAATTTATTCCTTAATCTTAGTAGCAGCTACAGATTAAAATCCGAAGACGAGGGTTTATACATAAAAATAAACACCTTTTTTTACAAAAACGAAAACTTACAGGTGTAGGAGAAGGTTCTCCCTTCGGGACCTTGGGGTCCCTCATGAACTGGCACCGGCAGATCGGCTCCAGGTCTTGGGTCTTGATCATGACAGGGAACGCCACTCGGTTCTCGCGGAAGGCGCGGAATGGTATCGACAGCTGTTCTCCAGATTTTGCCACTGGCACCAGGTTGCCGCCAAATTCTAGGTATACTGGTTTACCTTCGTGAACCTGTAGTAAATAGCAATATTTCTTTTGTTAATTTTTATTTCATAACTGGCTAAATCAGGCTCATAATCTCTAAAAAAATTCGAATATCTGACCGTCAATTTTTTTTATTTAATTCATAACTTTGTCATTATCATTAACCTTATCATTTTTCAAGCCTTTTCCCAATTATGTAAAAATCAACTGCCAGTGTAATCGTAGCCACTGTCATCAATCAATTACTGGGTAATTCGATATCCCTTTTTATCCAAGACAAAATTCAACACACCTCAACATCTCTGCTCTTGGCGACTTGAATGAACCGTTCAATGCGCTCCAAAGTCTTGTCTTCCTTATCATCAGTGACACAGAACATCCGCAGCTGTGCCTGGCACTCGTCAGTGCGCTTGGCATAGACTACAAAACGAGCCATGAACGGTACGTGGATGGCTTCCCTGGAATTGCAGTTAAAGGTTAGTATGATATCTTCGATAAAATGAATATAAGGTGTCTTATTATAAAGGTTGAAGATTATTAAGAACTAAGGTGACAAAGTTTTGAGGTAGCGCGATGTTATGCAGCTTTTCTACATAAATGTGCTATTTTAGTTTAATCGATAATGCATACGCGCTGCTTTTGACAAGATGGCGCATTCTACATATAGTTCGTACTAAGTGGTGTTGACATTTGCTCAAAAATATGAGCAAGAAACTTCTTCTTCGTTAAGTATGTGTAAATTACCGGCCACCTTATAGATCCCGCTACGAATGTCAATTTTATATAGACCGTACCTGTACAATTCAGTCGCCATTTTCGTAGCATCTTCCACATGTCGACAATCAATTAACCAGTATCTAGCCGACACAGTAGTTGTAAACGAAACACAATCGTTCACAAACGTAAGAGGAGTATTATCCGTGACGTCTTCCCAGTGAGCTCGATTCGTTCCACCTGCCACCATAAAAGCTTCACTTTACACCCTATAAGCCTTATTTCAACTAAATACATGCTCTGCAATTATATACTTAATACTGCTACATTTAAAATGCTCTTTTGTTTGTTTGTTCAGATGAAAGCTATGAGGCAGTATTTTGCGGCTAAAACGCTATTTTCCAACTGCCATGATGATGGGTCTACCCTATAATGCATGCCAAAGCAGGCTTTAAATAGTTATCTACACAGTAAATTATGTATTGTTCCATCATAATATACAGTCTATAAAATTTACTACAGAATTTACTACAAGTTTATTTGTGTAATAAAATTTAGTGTAGTTATAAATACAGATTTCAGAGAGCTCAAGTTAAGGTAATTTTGTTATATTAACCTAAACAATAAGAACACAGAAGTTTAATAAGTAATGTAAGTAACCGATGTAGAAGAAAGATCAGAAATAAGAAAGACAGGTCAATAACAAATCAATAAAAAACTAAACATAAAATGTTTCCAAAACGGCCTATAGCAAACACACAACAAGCAAAGACAACACATCACACAAATTAAATAATAAAGTAACGTACCATTTTAATACTTTTGAAAATAAAAAAGTGACTATAATGTGGCACACTGTGAACCTGTTTCTTACAAATAGTGCTGTTGCCTTTCAAAATAAAAATGAACTCTACTGTATCAAAAACGAATCATCAAAATTGCTGTTCAGGTTTTCGGAAAACAGATCTCTCGAAGGACATTCACTGAAATAAAATCCAACCGAATTAAACCAAAACATGGAAATAAAAACGTGTCCAGTGAAACAATGACAAGAAAAAGGAACGAGACAAAATAAGAGAAGATGATGTGAACAGAACTGATAGGCCGTTTTGGAAATAAATCTCTGATTCTTACAAGCAAAGTAACAAAAAGGGAACATTGACGTCGAATGATCATGAGGATGAAGATGGCACCGATTCGATAAATGTTATCTGTACGCTTATACTAAATAAAACAGATATTGAACGTGTCTCAATCATACACAATGTGCCAATACAGTTGCAGTTCCTTTAGTTCTAGTTTTGTTTGTACATTTTGTTCTAAACCGACATGTTTCTGTGAACGTATTGCTGTGCAAAGTCTTGATGTCCCAAGATTCATTGAATGGTTATGATACAGAGTGAACGTGACTTAACAAAGCGTAAAAATTTCAGCCCGTGCATAGAGGAAGAATGTATGAGAAGCAAGATATGGAAAAGCATTCAAAAAGTGACAGAGGGAAAAAATAATGTAACTGATATTTATACTCGGACAGCCACGAGGCTGGTGAGTATAAGTATCGTAAAAAAAATGATTTATGAGAAATAAAACAACGATAAGTTTAAGAGTTTCAGACAAATTAACGTTTGAAAATAAAATTAACGAAACTGAAACCGACATTTTGATTTTGTTTTTGTATAATATTTCTAATGTTTTTACCTTCGAGAGATCTTTTGCGAAATACCCCTGTTGGAGCGCGCCGATAGGTGGCAGCACATTATTTAGCGCCACACACGGTGAGCGTGCAACACACACAAACACACGAGAACAAAGACAATGTAGACACGCACATAACGGACACACAGGGACGAGGTCCCTCAGCTGCTTGTGTATTTGCTATTTGCTTAAGCGGTTTGCTTGTTTGCACTGTCTTAAATACTTTCTTTTCCCTTCCACTATCATCATGTATGTTTGTTTCGAATGAAATGATTTCAAACTACGCTATTATCTCATTAACATGCTCATCCTGCTGTCTATAAAATGGGAAGTCAGACTAACCCGTATTCTCTGCTCTACAGTAACCAATATGATTTAGTATAAAAAGACTATAAAATTCCGATTAACTATCAATACTCTATTTAAAAATTTAAAATTTCAAAATCTATAGTCTACCGATCTCATGTAGAACTATATTCGTTACCTACAAATCGATTCGTAATGATCTCTGTTTAACTATATCCTACGTTACCAATGTGTTGTAATGGAATATTGGTATTAGAATTGTATTTCCTTTTGGTTTATTTGTTAAGCGAACTTAAAAGCAAAGTCCACAATACCCATAAAAAGACTGTTATTTGTATTTGGTATTTATTGCAACTTACGGCTTCCCATCGTTTGAAATCTCACTAAACCAATTTATTGTTTTCGATTTATTTTATATTAGGTAACTACCAAAATTGCAATAAACATACAAACGTAAATTCCAGCCTGTGTTAGGGTACTGTTTGTAAGCTGAATACCTAACTGAAGGCACACTTACCTTTCCATGGCAAAGCATATCGTCAAGATAGCAAACATAAGCCATACTCCATTGCAACACATGGCGTTAATCTATTTGTTACTGAAACACATTGTTGGTTCTAGTACCCATAAAATATGTAATCTTTACAAGAAGGCAAATTGGTTTACAATAATGTTTAACAAATTTTTTATCATCGTTACTAAAACAAAAGAACTTGATAGTATCCAAGATCCAAATCCAAACGGCGCAAGAGTTTTTCAGTAACAAATCAGATTTGCTTTTTAAAATACAAGCGAACTATTTTAATTGTACCTGATATGGAACATAGTAGCCTCAATGTTGGAGCTGATGATGTGCTGTACTGGTTCGTCATACCCTGGGTATGAGGACGAGGAGCTGGCATACTCAGAGTTATTGCTTTGTGGAATTTTCTTCTTCTTGGTTCTACAGTAACCACTGGTGATACGGCTACTCCACGACCAAGTAATTTAGCAGTAAGCTCTGAATCAATAATTTGGGCCTGGAAAGATTAATGTTTGAAATGTACTCTTCCTTGTTACTTTAACAGCTTTTTGGATTTCTACAATCCGGTAATAATTGGTTTTTTTTTTCATAATTTGAATCCTAAATTGTTTATATTCTAAAGACCAAACGTAATCGTCGCCAAAGCTTCATGCTGGTGTTGGTATAAAAATTATAAGGCAGTGTGAAGAAATAATAGATTAAATTCAGTACTTACCCGTTCACGGGAAAATTAAAGCGGAAAAGTTTATGCAAGTTTTATAAACTGTTTTGTAATAACTTTGATTTGTTCTCTTTTGTGAGGTAGATTTAATTTTTCTACGGTATTTATATTTACCAAATAAGTGTATATCTTACAAACGAAATGGTAGGAAGGTGGTGAAGAGCGGTCGGTGCAAAATTAAGCAAATATGAACATTATGAAATCACAGGAAAAGCATATAAAAATGAAATTATACACATTTATTATAATGTCAACTCAGACTTTCATCTATTTCTCACACATGCGCTTTAAAAACAAGATGCAACACACTCCGAGAATAATCAAGCTCAAAATAATATAGCAAAAGAAAATATATGTACATCATGCAAGTCTCACGTTTGGTCTTTAGGAAATAAAGTACAAAGTCGCATAACAGTCCAAGTAACAATTCATTATAAAGCATAGAAAGACATTACCCAATAAATTTAGCAATCCTTAAAATACTACTTAACTAATTAAATTACATACGTCACTCCAATTTTTATTTTAAATACATAATAATATCTTCAAACACACGCAAAATGTAGTACTAAATAATTATATTTCACAGTCAATCAAAACATTTTTTCGTAGTTTTTCAATCATGCTTAAAATGTCGCCTAAAGACCAACTAGAGAAATTCCAACCAGTATTAAATACCGCAGTGTGAGAAAATCCGATTTGGAATCTATTGTGATTTCATAGAATTCAATTTTGCTTAAATTGAAAACAAAGTTTGTTGTTAATGGTTTATTGAAACTCCCTTCTACAATAAGTTAAATGATTTTCTAAATTTATTGGGTATGACATAAATCCCTAAAGGAGTAACGTAGAAACTTATTTTAATGGTAAAAGACTGCGTGTCTCATCAAATCTATTTAAATCCTCGAATCTTCTCAAACTCAAAACCATTTTGAATCATTAATGTTTTATTTAAAGTAGACATCAATATTTGCAAAATTTCCAAGTTTTACAGAATTTGATGACACAAGCCATAGCTAATTATTGTTAATACCACGTACATTGTTATTAAAATATAAATGAACTGTATGTATGTCTAAGATATGTGATGATTACACCCTTATATAAATTGCTAAATAAAAATACTTCCCCAATACACGGATACAAAATAATTATCGTAAAAAAAATTTGGCATTCACATTTGTACTTTTGTTTTAATATGGCAATGACTAGACTTCGTTTGGCAAAATATATTCAGATTCCTTTACTTTTCTTATTTAAAGAAACCCTGTGTTAGCAATGGATTCACTCTTTTCTTCCATTGTAGTATACAAAATCACAACGTTTTATGTTTTTAAAGACTGTTTGAGCGTTTGCATATACTACTTTTTTATCTGATTCGAACTTATTTTTTTTATCAACCAGACGGTTCTATTCATTCGTTGGTTAAATGGAAATCATTGCTTTCGATACAATCTTGCTAAAATTATTCTACATCACATAGGTTTGTAAATTAAAAATATGACGTAACATCAAATCCTACAGGCGATGAGCTATCACAAGCTAGACTGTCTAACACACCAAAACTAGATTATTTAGGTACTTGAACATACTCACAATATCTCTCAGAAAATATTTTGCCGAATCTATCACTAATGACTAACATTACAATGAGAACACAGTAAATCTTAAAAATAATAATAAATTAATGAACACAGTATCTAAATCTAACAGTAAAGAAAGTTAAATGTAATTCATATCGAAAATATTCGTTATATTTCATAAGCTTGTCTGACTATGTCAGCTTATAAGATTAAATTCATTCGAGTACATTTTAAATATATAATGCTACCAAATAAGAGAGAAACGTTTTTTCTTAGAGACATTATTGACAGTGATCTTTTTCAGGTTTATGTCCTTTACACCTTTTCTTGGTTTGAATAGGTTTACCTGGAGCCCGACTTTGATCTTCTTGGTGAGAGCACCTTGCGGGAAGACGGCCTGGACTTGTGGGACCACGGAGCTGGATACCATGCCACCTAGAGATAATGATAGATTTGATTTATTCGATGTTTAAATCATCAAAAAAGTGTTTTGAAACTTTGTCATGTAGTTGGACATAATTGATAATATACTAATAAGTGAAAAAGTAGTGCAAGATAAAAGTTTCTCTTTCGAGAAGAAACAAACATTGAAAACCAAGGATTTTAACGAAAAACCTAAAAAATGTCTTTATAATTATCATAATTATATTAAGTTTTAGGCATTCTAGTATCAATTTCAATTTGCCAAAAAAACCTTTTACGCCCATGAAATTTTAAATTAAACCTATAAAGTATTTACTTGTAAAAGTAAATCAAAGTGAATAACTTTGGAAAAACTGTCAAACATTCTAAATTAATTCAACAGATTTAGACTAACATAAAAATTTCACACAGTAATTGTCACAATTGTCACAATAATTAGACGTCGTTAAATTAGTAGAACTGTCCTTTTAAAGACTAATTTACAGTGATAAACCAACCTTCAGGTCCAATAGCATGAACCTCCTGCCGAATACGCGATATAACAGCGAAGTACTGCGGGAAGTCGTGAGTCAGGATCCTGGTGACACGAGGAGCATCCCAACCTTTCTCGTCTGTCTCATTCGTCTCTGTGTAAAAACATATTTCAGGTGTTAGTCAAAACTGTCTACTTTGAGTTCTTCTCGAAATATTATTGCTAATCGCCAAACTGTATAGCAAATCATAGTTTGTTCTTAAACATTAATATATAAAGAATAAAGTCTTAGTTTCGACTAGTTTTGTGTCATGTTGCCAATCCCGGGAACTAAACACAAGATCGAGCAAACTAGTCCCGTTGTTGCGGCTAGGAGACCTACGTGACAGCAGCCAGGAAGCATAATGTAAAAACGAGATTTTTATATATCAGTCAATACATATCCATCAATCTTATTTCTATTAATATTCTGTTATGTTTTTGCAGAATAGTACTATAATTTAAAATAAATTACGTGATTAAGCTGGCCTTTCAATTGTAATTGGCCTTTGTGGCTACTTGTGCCACAGTAGTTCTGTTCTTTATTTTAGAAACATCCTTTACTTTATTTAAACTAGACTAAGACTAACTAAGAAAGAGTACTGATTTTGAACCAACCTTCAATTTCAAGAGTCTCATGCAGTATATCCTGCACAACATCATCGGTAGCGTCAGCATTATGCTCTCTCCAACTGGTTCCGTTGTCAGAGCGGAGGATCACTATCTCTCGCTCTTTCCCTCGAAGAGAAGCGTAGTGCGGAACTTCGAGGATTACAGGCCTGGACAAATAGGAATTGAAGGGTTAGAATCAACCACAAAAGGAATTAAAATCAAAACTAAAGTTATTTTTTTTTTTTTTTGGTGAGTGGGAAATCAAAACCCACTCATGTTCCTTCGATTGCCCAAAGTTAAGACTGTGTGTAGAATTTATTTATTTTTTTAATATGGAGGAAATTGACAGCTATAAGCTTATTGACAAAATACGCCTAAGCTCCTAGACGAATCATTTTTGAATCATGAAGAGTCGTCATCAAAATAAAATTCAATATTTATGGTTTACCAACCCTTAGCTTGGCAAAATGAGTAGAACATGTCTACCCATATGACCCCATCTCTATTCCGAAATTCAACGAAATTGGTTCATTAGTTTAGTAAGAGCACTTACCCCAAGAACTTAGCTGCGACAGGGCCCATCTCCAATACTCTAGCCGCAAGAGCTTCACCCTCCATCAGGGGAGGCATGTGGTTGATGCGAGACGGCTTCAAGTACCTGGAAATAGGCAATGTAATATCGATTATTTCTTTTGTGGTGACTTCTATCGCCCTACGTACTAACTACAACTGAGTTTCCTACATCGCGATATCAAAGTTCACCACGGATACGATATTATATTTTAAATGCATTTTCGAAGCACGGGGGTGCCACATAACCCACTTCCGAACTTCGGATTACAACAGAGAAACTCCTAAATAAATAACATCCCACCAAAAACATTTTATGTTAAATGTTGCCAAGACAACCACATAAGGTTTGCCCTGTGAAAATTATATCAGATCTCATGTAGAGCCAAGCTTCTGAATCTACACGGCCTAAATCTACCGACCTTAACTTCACAAATTCTACATATTAGTAAAAATCTATTGCTTCGCAGTTTCGCTACCGTCGTCGTCGTGGAGGTGATGCGAATATTTAGTTTCTGAAGTAAGTAAGAAACAGCCAAGCCAATATGAACTATCTCGTACTTCGGAAACAAACTCTATGAGGGTTCAAAAAAACGACGAAACACTTCGAGAAAAGGTAGGTAGTGCCCTTGCGCTTCGTTTGCTTGTCTTGGCGGGGGCACGACCGTAGCCCCCGATTTTGACCGATCTAGGAATATATCCAAGGATCCCAAGCTCTGCACGCTTACAGCTTCAACGCTAACGGGTCAGATAAGTTTTAATATATTATTCGAAATTTTGGAACTAACCTGCAAGTAATTCTGGTAGGCTGCTGAGCGGACAGTGGTGGTACGATGACCCGCACACCACCACCGCGACAACCTCGCATCGCACCGCCTCGAGCATCCACGAGAAATGATACCAGGAAACTGGAATATACAATACAATATTAGCATTTAGAGCTGTGAGATATCTATTATTTCTTCCAGTGATATTTTTATGATAAATGTAGTTGAAATTAAAAAAGCATTTGACTGTTATGGAAACAAAATAGGTACAGTAGAGTCTCCGCTCAGTACTGAGTAACATTATATACCTTTAGCTAAATGAAGACACAAAAGAATACTAATAATATTTTAACACAAAATGACTAATATTATTTACAGGTTTGAAATCCTGGTCCAAAAATGACAATGTCTTATCCAGATAATTTATCTCAGTTAATTATCATTCAGAAGGAAAAAATATATTAGGTAGGTGGAGAAAAATAACACTCACTTCTTCCATTGCAGCTTTTTCCTGTAGATCCCAGTAAGCGTGCGCAACAAAGTTGTAATAAATGTTTACATTCTGAAATAGACGTAACAATTATAAACTGTTTCAATGCAAACGATTATAACTTTTATAAAACATCATTATATTTCGTTAGCTATATTGGAGTTGTTTACACAATTTTGTTTACGTAAACGTTTCCGCGTTTTGAATCATTGTATCTTGATATTGTTATTTCTACAGTTTACTGTTCGCGTCAGTTTGTAAAATGTCTGGTCGATTGCCTTTGAATTCAATGAAGTAACCTGTGTGGAATTTGTACAAATAAATTATCCATATTAGCTGTCTTGCTCAGTATCAATGCCAATATTAAATGATGAAAATATGAACATAACATCAACGTTTCCAGTCCAAAGAACTTATAGAATGAAATTATCTTTAGTTTTAAGTGGTGTTTCACAAGGTACAATTATTGGACCTCAAGTAATTATGAAATATTAAAATAGACACCATACTTCTGAATAAATGTGAATCTTACTAGCATAATAATTTATAAGACACATTACATTACCACTGAGTTGTAGCCCAAGAGCTGGTGAACCCTCCTACTAACGGTCGTCCTGTAAGGCTAGAAATTTGTGGAGTGATGAGTCATAGTACACCAAGGCCAACAACAATGACCTGGCAGGCAACAACCCTGCACGTCATCAGCTCTTTTAATTTTTAAAATGTAAAATAAATAATATAAAAAAACGTTCTTCTGTAAGCTTCAAAATTTAATATAATTTAGTTTATTGATTAATAATTAAGGAAAAAAATTGCCAGGCGATTTGAGTAAGCAGAAGTATCTGCCAGGTGAATCGAAAGGTGCATAGTTTAGGGGGAAAAATAAATTTTCTCCTGTAAGGTTGAAATTTAAGTATGTGTTTGAGCAAATCATTAAAAAGAAATGTGTACAATGACAGGCGGTTCTGAGCAGCATAAGACCTTGACAGGCGAGGGGAAAGATGCTAAGAGCGTGCGAGTAAGAGGCGTAACGTAAATGCGTATAGTGTGAATGACATTAAATAAAATAAAAAATTATAGATGCAATATTTTTTTATTAATTGTAGTGTAATCTGCATTATTTTTTACATTAATATTATCATCATCATCCGACACTTATTCACTACTACTTCTTTCGTCATATTCCGACTCTTGTTGCGGAATGTTTATAATAGTTACCGTGACCCTGGAACATACAGGGCAATCAAAGGAACATGAGTGGGTTTTAGTCAGTAAAAGTCTGACACGCCCTCCCGCCGCACCCAGGACGGGAGTAGTCATTTGATGATTTCCCACGACCCAAAAAAAAATAAAAAAAAATAACCCAACTCTTTGATAACGTTTTCCTCCTCTGAAAAGAAAAAAATATTTTAATTAATTAATAATGTCATTAAGAATTGAATATCGCGCTCAATTACGTAGGACTCGGAATGTATATTGAATCTTATTAAATCGAATAATTAAGTGTCACCTGAAATGTAATCAAACCAATTGAAATCGTAGTGATTATCGCAGCTTTATTTATTTATTTTATGGCTCTCCAACGACTTACTCACTAATACAGTTACAATAATAGGTTTTATGACATTTTTTTTTATGATAGTGGACTTGTCATGTATAAGAGTGCACATCACTTGTACCTATTAACCTAAAGTTAAAACATTACAAACAATAAAAAGTCGGCAAAAGCTGTTATAGGAATTAAATAATAATAATAGCCAGGATTATTCATCAGCAACTTGCTCTGAAATACAATATTGTGGAATCGGGAGTACCGTATTACAGGTATGTGCTCGACCCAGTTCTTGAGAATAGCCATATCACATTATACTGGGATCGATCTATTATCACAGACAAAACAATTGTTGCCAATAAGCCTGACATTGTGTTAATAGATCGATTAGAGCGTCGGGCAATGATTGTTAACATAGCCGTTCCACATGATGAGAACCTCGTGAAAGCCGATAGGATAAGCAGTCTAAATACCCAAAATAAAAAATAAAAATAGATAAAAAAGCTGTTTCGAACAATTCTTAACTTAATCTTAAACATAGAAAAGATTTTACAGTTAAGGAGTTGCTATTTTATTACAACTCAATAAATGTCGCTTGAATATGTTATAGATCTGCCTTTTATTTTTGTTTTCCAGTTTACAAACTATGTGTTTTGGCAACTTGTTTAGTATTCGGGCAAGACTGACATTACATACTCTCTCACCATAATTGTTATGACATTTCGGTACCTCGGAATATGCTATGGTATTTCGGACCTTGACTTGGCTCGCGGGGTTGTCGACATGTGGGACGTAGATTCAGCAGTCATTGTACCGATAGTGGTGACGGCCAATGGCATAATAGCTAAGAGCCTCGACCAACACCTAAGGAGGCTCTCGCTAGGCAGCTGGATCAAGGGCCTGATGCAGAAGGCGGTACTCCTGGGCACGGCGCGCATTGTCCGGAGGTTCCTCTCTCTGGTGCCCTGACCATCGGTAGCTTGGACCCTGTTCTAGATGCCGGTGGGCTACTATTTTTTATATTTTTAAATGTTATTTTTAATATACTTATTTAACCCCTCAACTGTCGTTACGAACACTCGTGTGCTCGTAAGGAAAAATGCCACAACTGACGCGCGATCGCACGGGTGCTCGTAACAGATCGCTCACCATTGGTCCCAGTATAACTGATGTTTACTTGCATGTAGCAACACGTTCTGCGTATATTTAAACGATATAGTTCATTCTTTCACTATTTTAATAATAACAACACTGTTGTGAGAAGCGTTGCTATTATTGATAGACTTCAATTCACTTCTGAACATGAAGCAGTGTTGTTATTATTGAAAAAAACGCTCTTAGCATCTTTTCCCTCGCCTGTCAAGGTCTTATGCTGCTCAGAACCGCCTGTCATTGTACACATTTCTTTTTAATGATTTGCTCAAACACATACTTAAATTTCAACCTTACAGGAGAAAGTTTATTTTTCCCCCTAAACTATGCACCTTTCGATTCACCTGGCAGATACTTCTGCTTACTCAAATCGCCTGTCAATTTTTTTCCATAATTATTAATCAATAAACTAAATTATATTAAATTTTGAAGTTTACAGAAGAACTTTTTTTTTATTATTTATTTTACATTTTAAAAAATAAAAGGGCTGATGACGTGCAGGGTTGTTGCCTGCCAGGTCATTGTTGTTGGCCTTGGGGTACTATGACTCATCACTCCACAAATTTCTAGCCTTACAGGACGACCGTTAGTAGGAGGGTTCACCAGCTCTCCGGCTATTGTAATGTATAGAACTGTATAAGACAAGACACATCGCTTGCGTAACGTAGACGTTGATGAAGTTTACGCTTACGTCTACGCATACGCATTTGGTCTGCTCCTGCCTTTAAAGTACGTAAGTATTACTGACTTGGGTTGCGTAGGGTCCACGTTGTAGCAGTATCCTTCAGGCGCCTGCGCGGTGCTGTAGCGGCTTATACTCTTCACCACCACCTCCTGCTGGGGCTGGTATGGCATG
Organism: Athetis lepigone; assembly: GCA_033675125.1. Taxonomy (NCBI): domain Eukaryota; kingdom Metazoa; phylum Arthropoda; class Insecta; order Lepidoptera; family Noctuidae; genus Athetis; species Athetis lepigone. The sequence goes on along the minus strand of CM066234.1, from coordinate 4,743,285 downwards.
CCATTCACTGAGCCTAAGGGGATATGATTTTACTCATTATTGTTTTTTTATGGTTCTATTCCAAATTTTGCTGTATGAGTACAATGTTAAAATAATTCCTGTCATTTTCTGAATCACGACCATTCCTAGAATCGTAAAAATATGCTTCTCTATTTTTGTCGACTCATATGAACAGAAGTGTTTAAATATTATGAACTGTTTGTAGTTAATTGTTTCTCACGGTAATACGAGTTGGTGCTATAATAAAAGTCATTAAAACGGTAAGTATAATTACCCTTTTCTGCATTTTTTAGAAAGTATTACTTTTTTCTAAACTGATACGTGAAATCTTACATGATAGAATTTATACGTCGCTCATTACTTATAAAAATTTGACCAAAATGTTAAGTAGAGCTCTAAGTCGGATACATTCTTCTTGCCGTTTGAATGACAAGCTTTTAATACGAAGCTTACCTTGAGATAACTCCATAATATTCTTATGGCTCATCGCAGACTCTGTCCTCTCATCCTTGGTCACGTCTATAGGCAGAGAGTCATCTCCCAAAGACTTCATGTCATCTGCCGTTAAGTACCGATAGGGCTGGTCATTCAGGATTGTGTCTTCACCTAAGGTAAAAAAGGATATAGTTAATTAAAATACTGAAAACCACGCTACGATAACATGAAGTTTCTTTTAACCTTTCGACGACCAACCGACAGCCGGCTGTCGGGCTGCATTTGCTATCGTCTTTATGTTGTGTCTCGAATCACGTGTGTTCGAAGATTTATTACAATACGTCGCTGTTAATCTTATTGAATATTTGACACTATTTGACGTTATGACTTATTTTTTATGAGATACTAGCTTTTGCCCGCGGCTTCGCTCGCGTTAGAAAGAGACAAAAAGTAGCCTATGTTACTCTCCATCCCTTCAACTATCTCCACTCAAAAAATCACGTCAATTCATCGCTCCGTTTTGCCGTAAAAGAAAGACAAACAGACAGACAGACAGACAGACACACTTTCCCATTTATAATATTAGTATGGATGAGAATGTTTATGATAGGTTTGCACATCGTCTTGTTCGTTAATCAGTTCGCTAAAGATTTTTTTCAGTATACAGTTTATTTGAAACTCCGGTCATAAAAAAAACGAATTGGGTTTTCAGGGCTGTAAGTGGTATAGTTTGGAAAGATTGTCTTGGAATTAGTTTTTAAATACCCAATAAACAATTGAATTTTTTGTTTATTCAATTTTATTAAACAGAAGTCCTGCTTGAAACCTACGTCCAGTGGGGTTTGGCCATTTCATTGGCTGCCAGATACCCTAGCTCTATTTTAGGGTACCCTAGCTCTATTTGAGGATACCCAAACCATATTTGAGAATACTCTATCTACATTTATGTAACAATACCTTAATTCCATTTAAAGATACCTTGACTCCATTTAAGGTTACCTAGACTCCATTTGAGGATTATCTTGTCCGTTTCAGAATACCTCCCCAATTGAAGGTCTTAAATGGCAAAACACAAAGAACAAACCTCCTTCTTCCTCCGAGTCCGACATAAAGGTCTCGAGCATGGTCTCCGGCGCCACCACCTTGTACTTCTCCTGGGAGACTGGCGCGATGGACGGCTCCGACACTTCCTTGAGCGTCTCCATCACCGTCACGTAACCCAGTTTGGACGCTATGTCCAGTGGGGTTTGGCCGTTCTGGTGGGTGGAGAAGAATTTTGGGTTACAATCATTCATTCTGGTTAAGCATTTGTCAGTAATCGTTGAGCTCAACTAAAACGTAAGGAGCCCAATGTCTTGGCCAACAATACTGAAGCAAGGAAATGTGCTTGCTAGCCAGAAAAAAAAGACAGGCTTTTTGGTCCTACTCAATACACTGCCGAAACTACTGAAATGGGCGCATAAAATACAATTTTTAGCAAGAAATCCCAAAGAGGACTAAATAAGGAATAACAATTTTTATGAAATTTGGCGGCCAAGAAACAGCTAGTATTAAATGAAGACAGTCTGTCAAAAAATGGCTTTAATCACAAAGTGGGAATAATATAAAATCTATTGTCCTTACCGTGGTAGTGGCGTTGGCATCGGACTTGTGTTCCAGTAGAATGTTCACGATATTGATGTGTCCCTGCTGAGCAGCGTGATGTAGTGCTGTGTATCTGTAGATATAGTTATCATGAAGATAGATAGTAAGTAATTATAAGATTCTTATAGTTGTTACTGCAAACGCAGCGTAGGAAAGGTTAGGACCAGGCCCGCGTCCACGGCGCGTTAGTGCATTTTTTCGAGCATTTTTTTTTAATAAAAAATGTTAAAAACTTAAAATTAATAATCCGTGGATCCACCTAAGACTCTCCTGACACATTTCAGCGGTTCTGCGTACTCAAAACAAGGGTGTCAATATCTTGCTGTGGAATACTGTCCCAAGTCCTGCTAAGATGCAAGAAAAGCTGGTTTTCATGCACAATATCTTCAGGGAAATTCCTAAGAGCTCTTCTCTGAAGCATATCCCAGGCATGCTCAATAGTATTTTAGTCAGGGGATTGTGCAGGCCAATCTTAAGCTTGGATATCATGCTGTTGTAACCAACTTGTAACGATACGCGCCGTATGTGGACGGGCATTGTCGTGCATTAGCTGGAAATTATGTCCCATTTGCTGTCTGTGGGGCAAGATTACAGGCTCTAGCACCTCATCTCGGTATTTCAGAGCAGTCATATTGTCTTGTATCCAAACGAGGTCCGTTCTACCACCGAAACGAGTTCCTGCCCAAACCATAATCATGCCACCTTGATATGCATGAACTTGTGGTGGGTGCTGCAGTCGATTCCAACGTCCAGGTTCTCTCCAAACGCGTACTCTTCGCAAATCAGGATGTAATCCAAACCTGGATTCATCAGTGAAAAGCACAAGTGGCCATTGAAAATGGTTCCAGTTTTCGTGTGCAATAGCCCATTGTAATCTTCTTCCTCGATTGCCTCTCCTTAGCGCTGGTACCCAAAGTGGCCTACGAGCACGTAGGTTGACTTTATGCAGTCGTCTTCTCAAAGTTTGACCGCTTACCAGCAAACCATACTCTCTCTGTAGCCTTTGAACCAATTGCATCGCCGTTACATTTGGTTGACTTCGTGCAGCATTTACTATGAATCGGTCCTGTACATATGTTGTAATGCGTTGAGGTCCTCGGTGCCGTTCCACCACTTCCCCCGTGACACGATAACGTGACCAAAGCCTGGATATGTGTGCATGAAAACCAGCTTTTCTTGCATCTTAGCAGGACTTGGGACAGTATTCCACAACAGGATATTGACACCCTTGTTTTGAGTATGCTGAACCGCTGCAGATGTGTCAGGAGAGTCTTAGGTGGATCCACGGATTATTAATTTTAAGTTTTTAACATTTTTTATAAAAAAAAAATATTGTTTTGTTTAGGATTTGATGTGTCAAAAATAAAGTTAAGATTGAAATTTTGTCTGAGTTTTTCCTCTTCTTCTAAGTTTTTTTTAATTTAACTTTATCTAAAAGTTTATTATCAGATTAGATAGGCTATTAAACAAGGTTTTTTTAATGTGTAGTTGTCTTAACAAAAAATTATATAATTTTAGTTATTTAGGTTTAATTGAAATATCCCTAGACACTTTTGATGTGTGTAGTTACCGTGACCCCGGAACATAAAGGGTAACCGAAGGAACTTGAGTGGGTTTTAGTCAGTAAAAGTCTGACACGCCCTCCCGCCCCGCCCAGGACGGGAGAAGTCATTTGATGATTTTCCAGTCACCAAAAAAAAAAAGCGTAGGCAAGGCTTTAAGGCAAGACCGGCCGGCGGTCTTGTGAAGGTTTCCAGGTCCCGCTGGATGTAGGTGGCGCAGGATCGGTATTTGTTGAATTCTTTGAAGGAGGACTTTGGCCAAAAGTGTATGTCATCCAGTTTACATGAAAATGATGACTGTCAGGAGTTGCTGTGGATTGAAAATTCCGAATTGATGTTTATGTCTTACCCATGTGTAGTCTGAGCTTTAACAGACGCGCCACTTTCAAGCAGGAACCGCACCATGTTGGCCTGGCCGTAGTGGCTGGCGATGTGCAGCGGTGTGTACCCGCCCTTGGTGCAGATGTCCACCTGGGAAACAAGAATTGTTTGAGAATGGTTCTATTTGACGGTATACAACACTTATTGTTTAATCTACTGGTCAATATAGAATCTGGTGCTCAGTTCGTGGAACATTTGTAGTAAAAAATGCAATATCAGAAGTTGGTTGCTTTGGTTTCTGATTCGTGTAATGGCCGCCAACTTCCGAAATTGCAGAAGGGTTTTGGATTATTGTTTTTTTATTTCAGTTTTTTTTTTCTTATATACCCTGTACACTAACCCACTCCTATAACTGAGAAGAATTCAATGACATCTCATATGTCGAAAGCCGTTAAACAGTTTAGGCTGTAGACCGTGCCGTAGAATGAAGCATACATTCATACAAACGCTTGTAATACATATGCCCCTTACAGCAGTCGGATAGAAAAAGGGTTAACCTAGGAATCAAACCTAAAACCTCTTATTTAGCAGTCAGGTGAAAAAGTGCTAACAATATGCAACAATGAACGCTGGAAGATTCTAGAATCTCACCTCTGCACCATTCTTAACCAGAAGTTGGGCGACAGGCACCCTGTCTTCCTGGGCTGCCAGGTGCAGAGCAGCGAGTCCATTCTTCGACTGCTGGTCCACTTCAGCTCCGTGCTCCAGGAGCAGTGAGCACATTTCGGTGTGGCCCTGAAAACAAACATCTTGTTAATACAACTGACTCCTAAAAGTGCACTACTATGGAGGCGGAGTTTTAATTTGAAGATTATGAATTATTTCAAAGATACTGTTTTTGTGGATGATAGTGATAAAATAATTACGAAGTTAAAGTCAAATTAGATAACAAAAACATCAAACAATAACTACTGCCACTGAAAAATACAGAAAAAAAATCAAATTCAAGACCTAATTCCCATTTTGAAACGTTTCACATAAAGCAACAGAACCTTTGTAAAAACTTATGTGGTTCGTGCTGTTTTGCAAAAGTTGATATTTTTACATCTTGAACATTCGAACTAAATATGTATATGCTTTGACTACTTTAACCATATCCATAACCATATTCACCTAATGTTAGTAGTCTATTCGTAAAATGGCTTTATTGGCGAGATAAATAGACGTTACTTAGCACTGAATTTGGCTTAGCTGCGTTCCGTCTCTATCGTACACTTGACGTTTGGCTGTTGTGTAATAGTGACAGAGCTAGGCCAAGGTCAGTGCTTAGTAACGTTTATTAATTTTGCCATAAGATTCCACGCATCACAACAGTCTTCGAGAAATAACCAGTAATGTAATGTCATCAATAGATCTTACCTGCTGAGCTGCAAGATGCAGTGGCGTGAAGCCAGCCTTGGACTCGGCGTTGGTGAGAGCGCCGTACTCCAGCAGAGTGGCTGCCGTCTCCATCTGATTTTTACGAGCTGCTATGTGGAGAGGAGTGTGGCCGTTCTTGGCCACAGCCTGGAATAGACGATGTTTTATTAGTACCTATCAAGAAATGGTCAAGGCCTTTTCTCATACACAGAAGGCACGAACTTTACCATGTCTATTTTTTAAAGATGATTCCAGATTTATATGATACCTTAAAATCCCCCGAGGTTTTGCCTACATACATTGGTGGTTACTACGCTCCCTTAGAACATACCTTGGTGCTATATGCCCGAAATAATAATAGAGCATTTAACAAATCAAACATAGAAGCTTTAGCTGTAAAATACCAATACAGATACATTTGAGTCTGGTCTTCCTCACGATGGTTTCCTTCACTGAAGTTATTGGTGTATAAGGACTAAGAAATCTTGAAACTGTCCTGCAGGAACTGTTTTCAAATAAACAGTAATTTTAACCTCCCCTTTACTCACAGCCTTTTCGAACGTATAATGAACATCAGTCTTCAAGTTATTTCTTTATAAACATGTTACGTCATCACCCAATCTCGTCACTTGTGTGGCGACATCTATCGCCGAACACGTAAGAGTTATCGGCGACATTAGCACATGTACAGAAATCCCGACTAGAACCGTCGGGCAGTAGCCCACCAGACACAACACCCGTGTTGGCAAGGGAATCCTCCCTTTTCAATGGAGGATGAGGGACTTTACACTCTGTCCTTCATACCCCCAAACTGCTGATCCTATGTACTGCCCCTGGTATGCTTATCACAGCCTTTCAGTAATACCAAACGATACACAAACACAAATTCAGCAGAATTTCCAAACTGACCTTGGCATCAGCTCCTTTCTCCAAGAGTGTGGTGGCCACTGCCTGCTGATCGTATTGGGCAGCAATGTGCAGTGGAGTCATGCCGTTCTTGCCGGCCTGGTCCGGCGAAGCTCCGTGGGCTAACAAGAGGTTTGCCACCTGAAGGAAAGATTCTCATTAAGAACTAAGTATTGTTCAGCTCAATTCAGCTTTTATTTATAGTTTTCGCGTAACATACATGTGAACTAGAAACAGCTGACATTCTACATTTATATCGCTATTTAGGAAATCTTGATTATAACTGGTGGGCCGTTACCCACCAGACACAACACCCATCGGGTCGGAGGTTTATCCCTTTTCAATAAAGGATGAGTGACATTTCATTCGGTTCCTCATACCTTTAAAGTATAGATGAATACTGATCTGAGCTGATATGTGCAACTAGTCTTTAAGCAATGAGTAACTCATAGTATACTTTATTGTTGGTCATCAAACCTAGAACAGTTAGCATTAATTGAGAGCTCAATTTATACCTTTAAGTTTCCATATTTGGCAGCGAGGTGTAGAGCCGTGAATCCTTTCTTAGTAGTTGCCGTCAGAGGCGCGTTGTGTTCGATAAGGGCCGCGGCAACCTGTCATTTGGATGATAAATATAACATGGGTGATATAAAGTACCATAACCAAAGTCGTCACTTTCCGACGGGGACGCATGATCCGACAAGTTAATACAAGGGAATTGAGAAAAAGTATGAATTGTAGTTATACGATCACAATGATATGAATATTAAAATAGACTTTTAGAATGCAATATTACACACAAGTATCGCCGAAAGAAGGGTCCTTTCGGCAGTCAATAATTGGTTTCATCACTTAAGCTTCCTGAGAAAATGAAATTTCACCAGACCTCGGTATAACAATCCACAAACCTACAACTACATTAACAAACTATTACAATATAACTTACATCATGATTATGCTGTTTAGCAGCGATATGCAGCGGGTTATAATGGTCAGCAGTCATAGCCCTGACGTCAGCGCCATGTTGCAGCAACAACACTGCGATGTCGACGTTGCCGAGTCGAGACGCGATGTGCAAAGGTGTCTGACGCTCCCGTGCCTTTGCTTCTACTGCCGCGCCGTTGCGAAGAAGGATGCGGATTATGTCGGTCTGGAAAGAGCAGGTTAGTTAACTTGGGACTCACACACGGCCATCAGATCCAAACTTGGCCCAGACAAGTGGTCTACATACTTAAATAATTTTCAACCTAAATTACACCCAGACACAGAATAAACAATCATGTTTACCCCACAAATATTGCTCAGGGTAAACATTCAGCTTTGGCTTAGCATGTCAGGGCCTTCAAACATTGGACCAACAGCTAATCAAAGTTTTGATTGAACTCTTTTCATCCTTGATCATCTGTCTGTGTCAGATTGTCAGTTCTGTGATAAATGTGTCCAGCCTACTGTCACTTAAGTTAGCTGATGAGAGTGACGATGTCGGTAACCTTGTTTCTCTGAAGGATTACTTCGTTCCGAATTTTACCTTTCAGAGACATCTCATCACCCCCCTAGCCTTTTCCCAACTATGTTGGGGTCGGTTTCAAGCCTAACTGGATTCAGCCGGATACCAGTGTTTTACGTGAAGCGACTGCCTCTCAGACCTTCACAACCCAGTAACTGGGCGACACGACACCTCTTGGTTAGACTGGTCAGATTTTCTGGCTTACCCGTAACGGCTGCCAAAATGACTTTTAGAAACATTTAATGGCTGTAAACACTGGAATTATTAACAAAGGAATGATATATTGAGCACAAATAATGACGCTCTAACGAATAGAAGGCCTGAACAAAACATTGATCACCTTGTTCAAAGAAAATGGTCTAAATTTAGCAGTACATCATTTACCTGGTTAGCTCTAGCAGCGAGATGCAGCGGCGTCTCTCCTCTGACAGTGGGCACGTCAGGGTTGGCCTCATGCTGCAGAAGGTATATCACGATGTTCATGCAGCCCATGAAAGCTGCCACGTGGAGGGGAGTCAGACCGGATTCTGTTGTGGCTTGTATGCCTGGTGGAATGGAATGAGATTTAGATTTGATCATTTTAGGCATTATGAATGTTGAATTATTAGTTGTATAATACATAAGTAATTGTTGTCGTGGCATTGCATATTTTAGGGACAGTTCTGATTTAATTCAGAAAGTGGCAGAATGGCAGCTATGTAGTTAGTAACTAAACCGTTCTAAAATGTAGGTAGATTTCAATCGAGAAGAAAATTTAGCGTTTGAAGCCTGATTTGTAAAAGTTTAAAATAATAACAAGTTTAAGTAGAAAAACACGTAAATTAAGATACAACATAACTTACTTGCACCGTACTTTAGGAGCAGTTCCACCACCTTGATCCTATTCTTCTTGCAAGCGATGTGCAAGGGAGTAAAACCGTTCAGTGCACGTGCATTTGCGTCCGCATTTCTGTAAGAAAGAGATAATTCAATCATGGGATACTTTATTAAAACAAAGCTAGCATTTGAATTTTCTAGTTTCCTTAGATTCGGCTTACCATCAAAAAGTCTGTCTTTTTATTTAAAATTAGCTGTTTCCATTATATGCTATTTTATCCTGTCTAATTTTCACAGCCGTTTCTTTAATGACGTGAAGGCGTAATATCGAGATCTTGGATGTCAGTTTGTATAAAAAATCGTCCTTTTAAAGCATAACTTTTTGGAGCTGCTATAAGCAACTACTGAAAAGCTAGTTAATACTACACACATAAAATATAGAACTCCTCTAAAATCATACCTGTCCAACAAAAGCTTAGCAACTTTAGCATGTCCGCAATGTGCGGCGACGTGCAACGCGGTGAGATAGTCGACTGTGACGTCATCGACCGGCGCGCGGCGCGACAGCAGCACGCGCGCGGCTTCCGCGTGGTCGCCTTGCGCCGCCATGTGGAGGGGGGCTAGACCGTTCTGGGTAGAAGAAGTTGGTATTGGAGATAAAGATTACTTTACCACCACTGTTTAACCACATTTCTAGTAAATAAAAGGTTATGATTAAAGGGTAGAAGTTTCATGTCCTGTCGTATAGTGAATCGTAATTGAATGAATAAACGTTATCCTTCTCAATTTGTTATACAATAACTTGTTGCCAAAAGCAGCTTCAGTTTTTCAAGAAGTGTAAAATTTTGCAGGGTTTTCAAATATTCCAAATACCTGAATATTATTAGTTCTATTTCAATTTTAATGAACAGTTTCTTCAACATGGGCGTATTTCTAAATATAAGAGGCAGCCTATAATATGAAAACCTGCATATATTATCATAATAGCAAAACGGCTGCCTGATCAACCACTCTGACAGAAATTATACACCTGGGGGCGTACCACCAGCCCTTATTAGCAGTATTACTTTGATATTACTTTCAGTGGGAAAAAGACGGCGCTAGACAACTTGTCTATCGCTGTCACTTGCACACTCCTGAACAAGAGTAAAACAATCTTACTTTAAACGTCAGGGTACGGGGGCTGTAATTTCAATTATATAATACCAACCCCTACATTTCCTGAAAGCTAAAAACAACGGTGTAGCCCACCAAAAAAGCGCCGAGCAGCGAAGCTCGACGAATTTTGTAGAAATGCCTCCAACTATCTTCGATACCGCAAAGATATTAATCAAAAAGAGAACCTCAGAGGAGAAAGAAAAAATATAATTTCCACTCTTATATGGTTTAAAATCTCTCCTTACCTTACTCTTGCTGGTAATAGGCGCTCCTCTGTCCAGCAAGGCCTCCACGACCCTCTCGTGGCCTGACCGAGCCGCGCAGTGAAGAGGCGTCAGTCCATCTCTTGTGCGGGCCTCAACGTTCGCGCCGTTGTCACATAGTAGAGACACCATGTTGTCTTTGCCTATTGATTGCTTCATTAGAATTTGTTCAACAAAGATTGAAAAAAGGTGGGTGCGAGCTACCTAAGACCAAACGGCGGTTTTCGGGGGGAGGTCTACGTTCAGCAGATGGGAGTTTGTTGAATTAACAATTGTCTACCAAAGTTATTTTCTAGACAAAAGTGCGTTACATAAAAATAAAACACAAGATCCAGATTGTTAACCCTTAAGCACGGCAATCCTTTTCACACCAAAGTTCCGATCATTTTCGAATCCCTATTAACTTCGTTATGGATAAAACTAGCCAAGCCAATTAACCTACTTGATATTACATGTATCTAACAACTTTTTACGGTAGAAAGCAATAGAAGAAGTTGCCAGACTGGCGTTTTTTTTGCATGTTATTTTTTTGTGGCATATTTTACATATTTTAGGTTTAATATTTAATATAATAATTATGTTCTTACCCCATTTAGCAGCGACATGTAGTGGACAAATATTATGTTTAGCAGCACAGTTGACGTCAGCTCCTTTAGCCAACAACAGTCGAGCTACTGACTCGTTGCCATAGTGTGCAGCTATGTGCAGTGGAGTGAAGCCGGACTTCGACGTCACGTCAGGGTTATGTTCATTCTGGTGGAGGAAAAAAAATCCATAAGCAACACAGACAGTACAGTGTGGTGAATCTATCGCATCACATTCTTCAACTTCAATTGACATAATAGGCGAGACGACAAAAAAAAAGAAATTAGTCCGTCAGTTAGATAATCAAAAAATTTGGGACACGTATTTTTTCTTTTTTATTGTAATCAGAAAATGACGACAATACAGTGCGTTGAAGTTTCGTGAAACGTCACGCCTTTGTATAATTTTTACTGAGAAGTGACGTCACAAGCCCCCTCTCCGGAACTTTGATGCTCTTTATCTTTGTATTTTGTTATTAATTTGATCAAGCAAAAAATATGTGTCCAGTATTTTTGGACTGTCTAACAGACGGACTAAACAGAATGTCAATCTTTTGATGTAGTCAACATCCCTATTATAATATCCTTCATTTAAAAATTAAAGTTCAGGGTGGCAATAGCATATAATATAATATACAAATCCTGACAGTATTTATCACGCTCAGCTCACTAGACACAATCAAGTTTTTGACTATACTCGGAGGATATTCCTTTTTTATCTGAGGCTGAGATACCCTTTATAATTACAAGGTAATGGACGATGTTTTAAAGAATTATTCTTCTGTACGGATATGTCCCCTCTACAGATGATGCTGCTGTCAGTATGGCCCCCAATCAAGGTAGATACCGTTTGCCGGGTACGCTTGCATAATCTTTATTTATTACAGGTTTTTCATGTATTGCATTGCTGGATTATGGTCATTTTTTATTGCGATAATAGGTCGTCAACTTCACAAAGTTCCATCCAGAAAGTTCCACAAACCTCTAGTAACAAATTAGCAGCCTTGACGTCATCCTTCTTGGCAGCGATGTGCAGTGCTGGCAGTCGCACCCTGCCGCGAGTGTCAGCTTCTAGCAGCACTGCCACCACCTTCTCATGACCTTGCTGCATCGCCACTGCTAGGGGGGTGAAGCCATCCTGCAAGATTAAGGGGGTTTTTAGTCGCTAAAGATAAGTTAATGTTCGTCGTAAAGAATTTAATATTCAAGTGTATAAAATAATCACGAAATATGTTTTTTTTAATGTAATTGAGTCTATTAACTGTATGTCTATTAAAATTCTTTTTTACTCAAGGTTTCATGTCCTAATTGAATCTATTGCTTTCCCTCATCTGTCTGTCTGTCAGTCTCTGTCTTTTAAACCACAATATGTAAAAGAGTAAATATATAACGATTTCATCCAATGTTTTTACACTATCTTAAAATTTTGCAAAAGTGTAGTGTATTGTAATTATGCTGCCGGGGTTGCGGAATAGTTCTAATAGTTACCGTGGCCCCGGAACATTAAGGACAACCGAAGGAACATGGGTGGGTTTTAGTCAGTAAAAGTCTGACAGGAAGTGCGGGAGAAGTCATTTGATGATTTCCCATCCACAAAAAAAAAGAAATTATGCTTAGTGCCCAAGTCTGTCTCAAACTTGATGGGTTTTTATTTAAAACATTTACCTCAGTAGCAAGGCTCTGATTGGCTCCATTAGCAAGTAAAAACTTTACGACACCGTCGTGGTTTTCCTGAGCAGCCATGTATAATGGAGTGAAGCCATTCTGAGATTGGATGTTGACCTGAGAACAAAAATATTATTAAATATCTTGTTGATATGTAAAATATAGTACAGCATTTGGGGAAAATAACAAATCGTTTTCGATTGCATTCGTTTTACTATATGCATAGGAGTAGATTTTTACACTGTTCAGTTAATAAAACTTCGAGAGAACAAGTTTCGGTTTAGTTGACAGACAGCATTCTGATAGACCTGTGTTTAATGTAATTCACCTAAGAATTAATAAATAGAATGTGGAAGTCTAATAAACTATAATTTATAGTAAAACATGATATCCCTCTTATATGAAGGCCAAGGCTCCTCTTCTTTCATTTTTATGAATATTTTGACTAGTCAAACAATAATAATAAGCATAACATGCATAGTATTAAAATATACCACCATGAATAAACAATTATGTTGCCTAGTAGCGAAAGATTCTAGGTCATCCTAACACCACGTTCACTTCTAAGAAATGTTTATGTGTTAATATTATTCTTCCAAAAATACAGAAAATATCATAAAACTCTCACAAAGACAGCAAAAGTGCAAACATTCACAAATTCAAAATCCAAAATTATAACAAATGAATTATGGCTACTATGAAATCGTTGCACTTAAGCTCAAACATATGGATATAATCAAGTTTTCATCAATATTTGTGCAACACACATCGTTCAAAATATTTTTAATATCGATGATCGGCAAAGTGCTTTTGCAACAATTGTTATTGTATCTGTCAGTTGTTCCTTTTAGGACTTCACTCTATCAGACATACAAAATGCATTGTTACTTTCCATCTGACCAGATTAATTTGTAGCAACATTTTTACTGTTCCAAATGTATTTTCAATTTAGAGTCGTATGTTGAATTAATTATAAAGATTTTTAAAGAAATCTAATAATAGTTTTTTTCATAAATAAATGATGCATTTACAAATATTTTTATTTACGTTGAAAAACAAACCGTGAATTAAAATATAGTAGTAGTTCCATGCAAAAATAAAATGCGACACATCTGCGTTGCTGCGTTGCGATCGCTTAGCGACTATGCGCTATCATTTAACATGTCCTCATTTAATTCATTCGCCTATCATTACGGGAATTGATATACATCTATCAAATTGACCTAACAATAGCGTTAAGCAGTGAAGTAAAAATCAATCAACAGGACAATCAATGTAGACTATCTTGTCGTGGCAATTAACACTAAAGAGGGTGTGTATGTTCAGAGTCCAGACGCCCTTCGAGACAAAGCAACTCATCACCCTTGACAAAGATTAATTCATTGCCAAAGCGTTACTCATTCACCCTGAGTGGATGAATCCATGTGTGGAAAACCCCGCTCAAATCGAAGGAGGAGAACCGCATTTTATGGATGAGTCAACATTTAGGTGGTTAGTGAGATACTATTGCAGAGTCTTTTGTAAACGATAAGGACCGGTCCCACAAATTCTGTGGTCGGGTAAATTGAAGTGAAAGGAAAATACATCAAAACAAAGAAGTAAAGACAGAGTTTACTGTACTAGAAAAGGTAATCCAGGTTATTATACATTGCGAATGAAGTTAGTAAGTGAAAAAAATCGCGAAAAGGGGCCATTGCCAAACATTGAGACCTAAGAACTTATATACACCAGTCCATAAAGGAAAATTTTGTAAAACAGGATAAAGTTATGAATCTCAAGACAAGGACAGCTTACATAAGTTCAATCATAAATAATGATTTAGAAGAAATAAATTTTACATATATTAAAAGAAGACTACTAATACGAGATAAAATGGGCTACAAATAATGTAATAGCCAGACTATATAACCAATATTTCCACATTTTCTACATCTCCATGTCTATAATAGGGTAATCAAACAGTGCAACATAAGAAACTGTACTCGTAAACAAATTAAAAATAAACTAAAACCATGGCTATTAAATCTAACATATGACGAAGCAGAAGAAGTCATCAAAGTAATAAAATAAGCTATATATGCATAAACCTGCCGCTCTCATGTCTCTTTCTTGCACACGTCACTCTCAGCCACTTCACATTCGCACACACCTCACACTCAAATACACCTCACACACTCACTCACATCACAAACACACCGCACACACACCTTACACAAACACCATCAAACCCGGCGTTTATTTTCAAAATGTTCTCATGTTTATTATCCCTCTTTTTTATTATTATTTTTATATTTTATTTTTGTTGCTTTATGTAATTAAATTGTTTAAGGACAAATCTTCCGTACTGGTACCCAAGATACAGTTGCCTAGTTTGGGGCCAGTGTTAAAAACTGTATGTTTCTCTACTGCAATAAAATTTTTATTATTATTTTATTATTATTATTATAATAAACCTTCAACTAAACAAGATGATTCATTACCAAACTATCCTTAATACAAAATATTATAACTCTAAACTATTACAATAAATTACTTTGAACTAAAATACTTCCAAAAGCAATTTATTCTTCTGTAAATGATAGGTCATTAGTTTCTGTTATTCAAGTGATTCATCATCCTTTCTCCAAGTTTGTTTGGGTCGGCTTAGTCTGACCAGATGTTACCGACTTCCAATATTTCTTTTCTTTGTCTGATATATTCGTTTTACTTCCATTCGTTCCAGTTTCTTTAATGATATGTTTGTTTATCTTTTCCTTTATGTTTTACCCTTGAACTTATGCTTCGTTTTCAGTTATTTTGGCAGTATTCATAATGTTTGCCTGCATTGAAGTTGTTTGGCCGTTTTGGTGTAATAAAATTGTTTCATCTTTCTGTTGGCCTGTCTGTTCTTTTATGTGTTTTGATGACATGATTATTTAAATCTGCAATGTGGTTTTGTAGACATCTTTGTCTATGCCACTATCCTTTAAGGCTCTCTCCTTTAAGACTTTACGTGCTTTTAACCTGATAATTTAGATGATACTTATAATATGCAGAGTTCAGATGAGATTTAGATAAAGCATGCTTGGCAAACATGAATTTCCCCCCGCCACAGAAAGGACATAAAACCTGTATCATTCGTTATGTGACCATTATGCAACAGTCGTTAGGGATGGTCAAAAACACTAAGGACGAGACTCCACCAAAGCGGAGACGAGATATGTGTTATAATAAACCAAAAGAATATTGTATTGTGCGCTAAGCAAAGCGCTGTTCTGTCAAAATGATTAGTTGTCCTCTCCATCTCCTCTACTCTCCGCTTTGGTGGTGTCTAGCCCTAAAGGCCAATCTTACTAATAACGTAATGTAGCGAAGTTACAAGTATTCATCTACCTGTCATAGTGAGTTTAATCTAACCTTAGCTTATTTAACACCTCTCCTGAAGGACACTAATTCCCCGTTCAAGATTTCCACGGAATAATCCGATCGAAAGCGTCATTCTCTTACCTGTGCCGCAGTTTGCACAAGCAGTTTGACAACTGCCTCCTGCCCCGCCAGAGATGCGATATGCAGTGCAGTGTTGCCCTTCTTGGTGGCAGCGTCGATGGCAGCACCACGGTCCAGCAACTCCCTGACGACCTCCACATGGCCATCTTTGGAGGCTAGGTGAATGGCGTTTAGACCGTTCTGAGGACAAAAAGTTGGTGGTTATTTTGGCTAAAATTATTAGATGATACAATTTACTTCGAATTACGCAAGCTTGTTTTGAACTCAAATGGATCTTTTTGGAGTTCTTTTTTGTCATTGAATAGCAATCAAGTTTAATGCCAATTGCCTAATGGTCGTCTGTAATATCAGAGGTTTTGCCGATGTACTGCCATCTTAGAGCCAAATCTGAAATGTTTCATATGACTGTAATTACACTGAAACTCACACCGTTAAAGTTAGTTTTCAAACAAAGGTTAATCCGTAAAGATCCCATGTTATTACATTCCTATATGACCATGTCAGTCATGAGAAATTAGAAAATGAAGATATTACGGGTATCTATAGACATACAAGGAAACCGAAAGTTATTAATCTTTCCATCATGTGATGTTTTTTTGTTCAAATCCATAGCTGGGAATCTTCTTATAACGAAAATATTGTACGATAAAGTTTCGTCTTCTTTTATTTAATTTTAAGATGCTCTAAGTAAAGTTTAAATGCAACTACATTTTTTCAGCAGGTATCTTTGTATAAGCACAATTTTCTTCGTTCGTTTCACTGCACGCAGTTTCTTGATTGTTCTTCTTTACAGAAACTTGTCGAAGTTTTGAATTAAGCTACTATCGTCACATTTCTGCTAAACCAAGTGATGTTTTGTCAATATTCATAAATACTATATTATGGTTTTTAAAATAATTAATATTTATATTATCTACATTTCACTTATTCCCATACTTGTCACGTTACTGTTGCCTTGCAAAATTATTTACAATATTATGATAATGTACCTTTTATCATTAGCGTCACGTACAAACCTAATCAGATTATGTAAATGTGAATGGCGAAAATACGACGCCTGAAGCGCGTTGGCTATATGTAATAATATATTGCAGTAAAATTTGAAATATACCCGGCGCACCGCCATCTTAGAGACCTTGACCTCCTCAAAGAAGGGAATATGTGGAATGTGTTATTTCCAACATATGTATTTTATTTAAATTAAATTTTCAGTCTGTTGTTTCCTTTTATTCAAATCAACTCGGTCACGATGCGATGCATAACTTAGTTTTGATTGTTCTGTACCCCTAAGGTATAAACGCCAATATGTCCCAGTGGATAAGGCGCCCGCCTCTCGTGTAATAGGATGTGGGTTCGAATCTGGGCAAGGACCAATGTGACTTATTCAATTCATATGTACTTTCTAAAGTTTATCTCGGACATCACTGACATCCCGTGCATAGGAAAGTACGTAAAGCCGTTGGTCCCGTTTGTCATTCGTAGAACTTTGTAAGCCAGAAAGTCTGACCAGTCTAATCAAGAGGTATCGTGTTGCCCAGTTACTGGGTTGTGGAGGTCTATAGGTAGCCGCTCCACGCATACCATCTGAATCCGGTTAGGCTGGAAGCCGACTCCTACATAGTTGGGAAAAGGCTTGGGAGATGATGACCCCTAAGGTATAATCGCTATTACTAAGACTTCGCTGACTGTCCGTCCGCTTGTCTGTCACCAGGCTCTATCTCAAGAACCACGGAAGCTAAACAGTTGAAACTTTCACAAGTGATGTATTTCTGTTACGGCTATAAACCAATACAAAAACAAAATAATATATTTTATTGAGGGTGCTCCCTTACGACAAACGTATTTTTTTGCAGTTTTGTGCCCATAATGGCACGAAATCCTTCGTGCGCGAGTCGGACTTGCGCTTGTATTTTTTTTTTGTCCAGCTCCTAATTATATGAGAAAAGAGAACGCTTTCAGAACTTGGTGGAATATGTAAGTTTGATAAATCTGTGAAAAATAAGATCGCTCGCCAAAAAGCAAGTACGAAATCCAAATTCAAATGAATATGCATGTAACTTATCGAAGTCTGTAAATTGATATTTTGATAAGTCTTAAGATTGAATTTCAGGTAATTCCCAAGGATGGAACAACACTTTAAAAAAAGATACTGAAAACTACCCTCAAATAATTTATCCCAACATAATTATGCAGAAACAATAAAGCCCCAGGCCCCACCTATGCGTGACCCATACTGAATATAGTCCCCGATACAAGGCCAAATATTAAAATCCTTGAAGCCTATTAAAACGCACTCGTATTTAGGTCAGTAGGGTACTCGGTTCCCGATATAGGGTCAAGGGTACTACAATTGGGTCAAGATCTGAGGCTGTAGGCACTTCTAAGGATAATGCTCAGGATTCATTTAATTTGAAAGGGTTTGTGAGTGAAATTGGAGATTAAGAAGCTTATTCCAGGATCTTAGCCACTTCAAGCCAGAAAGCAGCCCTTTCTGGCTTGAAGTGGCTAAGATCCTTTTTAATATTAAAAATCTGGAAGTTTATGAAGATGAAAGGACGTGATGTGATGTAGCCTGTAATCTCCTGTATTATAGTTGCATTCCTTTTTGCGTCGTTCATTTCTTTTCTTTCACCTTCACAAACTTTTAAGTTTATTTTGCTAAGCAGGAGGTCGTGGGTCCAATTCCAACCCAGGACAAACTTTGTGAGATGAGCATGATTGTTTGTTCTGTGTCTGGACGAAAGTTTTCTATAATATGTATGGATTTTTTAATCATGTAAGTATATATCTGTTGTCTTCTTTCCATATAACAAGTTCTACTTAGTTTGGGATTAGATGGCCATGTGTGAGTTGTCCCAAGATATTTATTATTATTGGTAGAATTTGAAAAAGTTGCTTACACACGCTGCTTGGTATAAAATAAAAGCTAAAAACATTTTCCTATTATCGAGGGTTGATTGACTTCTAAAGTAATAGACGTCACTCAACTCCGAGACGCTCTCAAGTCTCTTGCTGTCCTTGTCATTCTAAAGGGAAAAAATAAGGACAGCAATAAACTTGAGAGCGTCTCAGAATTGAGTGACGTCTATTAATACGGGCCTAAGTGTCCTTCAAGATCGATTTCTTTTATGTAGAATTACTTTAGTATTCTACACGTGTGACGTGTTGTGTTGCAACATTGTATCCTACTAGTCCCCCTAGTAGTACCCGCGATTTCACCTGCCTTATATTATGTTTTTCATTATAAATCCGCTTCCGTAAGTCATAGCGTAGTGTTATGTAGCTTGTATGTTATTCTGATGTATTAGCTAGATAAGTTAAGTTCAAAATCCGTTTGGTAGTTTTTGCGTGAAAGAGTAACAAACATCCGCGCTCACACACACACTTACACACACACACATATGTACACTAACCTTCACATTTATAGAAGCCTTCCTCGATAACACGAAAACATAATTATTCTTATCGGACCAATAGTTTCAGAAACTACTTTCAAACGAAAAATAAACTACCTATTTATAATATTACTAAAGGCCCTTTTGAATTATCAATAAACAAGTCAGTCAGAAAGTTCAAATGCTTGTTTACAAACAACTTCGGTGCTCGCATATAATATTTTTTAAACAAAATACTGGAAAAAGAAGTGTTCCAAGTCGGCTTAATATACTTAAAGCGATAAAAGGCTAAACCTAACCTGAAAACTGTAAACCCAAGTATTTAATTAATAAACAGCATTGCCTAATCACACTAATATAAAAAAAAATATCCAGTCGGTCTGTCGCATGGTCGCATACAAATGTCACGCAATCACCGCTGCGTTGGCACGCCACTTCTAATCACGCTAACTCTGTTAGTAGTGATACGATTTTTATAGTATTATTTTAGGTAATAATTGAGTAAATATTAAAACTAATAATGTCACGAGCTGGGGTTTGACAACCCGAGGCCCACAGGTACATTCGAGAACATCGTTAGCTTAAAATAAATAAAAAAATAACAAATTTTGACGTGTAAAAGTGTTGTGTTACCTATTTACAAAATATTTTTTTAAATAAATTATTTTAATATATTTTTTTTTGCTTTTTACCGATAAGGCCGCCTATTGTACTCTTGCATATTTGTTTGTGTTGTCCTTTACTGTTTTTGTCCTATTTTGGTGTACAATAAAGAATATTCTATTCTATTCTAAATATGATTTTATGATTTATGATTTTTCATTCCAGTAGCCTTAAAAATGATCGAGGATGATCCAAAATGATCTTGAATGACCTCTCAGAGCTCCACCGAACTTTCTGGAACATTTTGGAGCTTCTCGAATTTTCTAGTACGGTTCTTTTCGGAACAATCAGCACTTGCGTCACCTTTTCCTCTCTACGTAATAATCTACACTTATAATGTATTAATGAAAAAGTAACTGTTTCTTAATCTGGAGGTAAGGTCTATAACTTTAGGCCCACTGACAAACAATTTAGTTGTTCTAACTGACAATTTAGTACTTTCCAAAAGAATAATCCTCCGACAAAAATTTCGCACACATTTTTATTTAGTACATTCAATTCTTTTAAACAGTATGTTATCTGTATTCGTGACAGAATCGCGTGTCATGCTCAAATGTACGGGAAACGACCATAAACTACCAAACAACCACGTTTTGTTAAATAAAACCTTATGTGTACCTAGTAGAGTTGTAATCCGTTTGCAAGGAAATGCGTTGACTAGGCGGTTTTTTTTCGCAATTTTTTATATGATTATTATTTATGTCTTTATAGGCGGTCATATGAAAAAGTATATTTTTTCTTTGTGTTTTTATATTTTTGTCTTCATTAAAATTTACTTGCTGAATTATAAATTGCTGAAACAGTTATGGGAGTAAATAAAAGTTGACGGGTCCTGTGTTTTTCTAATAAGTCAAATTAGGCGTAAGCCGTTTTCTTCTTTCAGAAACGCGTTTAGTTAAAGGAAGTGTCAAAACAAAGAATTAATGAAATCCGAACTATAGGAAGGGCAAAGTAAGAGAAGATTGTTGAAAGAGCACAGATTTTTAACGTGCGAAGAATTTAAATATAGAAACTATCTGAAGTAAGAAGAAGGGGTTTTTTTATGGAAATCATCAAATGACTTCTCCCGTTCTGGGCGAGGCGGAAAGGCGTGTCAGACTGTTACTGACTAAAACCCACTCATATTGTCTGGGTATTCTGTTTTGGCTTTTTAGTCTAGTGATCAATAACACTACGGAGGTCACATATTACAGGCTCAGTTTACTGATTGGTCAGATGGCCATGTGTAAGTTGTTGTCAAGATATTTTTTACGTATTTGTTATTTATTTAAGTTGGTTAGCCAACAATTGTTAACACAA
This sequence comes from Athetis lepigone, assembly GCA_033675125.1. Taxonomy (NCBI): domain Eukaryota; kingdom Metazoa; phylum Arthropoda; class Insecta; order Lepidoptera; family Noctuidae; genus Athetis; species Athetis lepigone. The sequence continues at coordinate 4,722,162 of CM066234.1, read as the reverse complement.
CAACACATACACATTACAAATAATTTCTTAATAGTACATTTTACAGTGCAACTACATGCGCTACTTGTGGTTTTAAATTATTTTTTTCTGGTTAAAATTTTAAATAAACCATGCTTTTATCATTATATCAGCCGATAGACACCCACTAATGGTCAGAGGTCATCCTCCTGTACTTTCTATAACAAGTCTAAAACCACCAACCTGATTTAGGCGAGTATAGTGATCAATATTTATGCCCACTCTGTATGAGAAAGGACCTTGCAGTGCGACAATAATAGGCTGGCTTATAATTCTTTTTATTTTCGCTTTGATGGACTCTGATATATTATATACATATATTTTATAGATAAATAGTCAACGTTATTAATGCACTCAGTGAGCAATAGTTATTCAGTATTATAAGTTTCTATTTATATGTTTTACTAACTATCCCCCGCGGTTTCAGCCGCTTTATATTAGGTTTTTAGTTACTGCTCTGCACCCGTGGGTCATAGCGTGATGTTATGTAGCCTATGTTTTATTCAGATGTATCCATCCATACTTCCATATCCATACTAATATTATAAATGCGAAAGTAACTCTGCCTGGCTCTCTGTCTATCTGTCTGTTACGCTTTCCCGCATAAACTACTGACCCGATTTGAACGAAATTTGGTACAGATATAGTTTCTGGAACCCGAGAAAGGGCATAGGATAGTTTTTATCCCGGAAATCCCGCGGGAACGGGAACTATTCCACGCGGACGAAGTCACGGGCAGAAGCTAGTAAACTGTATTACTGTAAAGTTTCATCAAAACCCGTTCTTTAGTTTTTGCGTGAAAAAGTCTGTAACTATCCACACACACTACTTTCACAATTATACTATTAGGTAGGAAGTGGGAAGTAAGATAGAATTTGATATACATTTACTGCGGCTATATATATACGGCTGAACACCATTGGACACTCTTAGAGCGACTGACAGACCTCTATAACCAGATGTTAGATATCACGGTACCCCTAGATTGGATTGATTGTCAGCGTCTGGCTTCTGAAGTTGGATAGAATTTGATATACATTTACTGGTTGCAAAATCACCGGTAACAATGATTAAAGTTATTGCTTTCATACTACTGTATACTTTGTTTTGTTCGTGTCCTAATGAGATAATGCCTTTAGGATCGACTTTCAGTTTAATTCCCTTACTAATAATCACTGTGTAAAGTTATGCAATGAATAAAGCCTGTATAACCATACATTTTTTGACGTATAAACCTGTCACAACTTTATGCAGCGATTATTAGTAAGACGCTTAGCGCCTTACTAATAAACGCTGCATAAAGTTATATATATACACAGGCTTTATTCATGACATAACTTTACACAGTGATTATTAGTAAGGGCATAACTGTATACGGCTGAACACCATTGGACACACTTAGAGCGACTGACAGACCTCTACAACTGATGTTAGATATCACGGTACCCCTAGATTGGACTGATTGTCAGCGTCTGGCTTCTGACTACCCTAACGGCTAATAAAAATCCGTACTTAGTATTATAAATGCGAAAGTAACTCTGTCTGTCTGTCTGTCTCTTCTTCACGCCTAAACCACTGAACCGATTTGAATATGGTACAGATAAAGTCTGGGACCCGAGAAAGGACATAGGATAGTTTTCATCCCGGAATTCCCCCAGGAACGGGGACTATTAAATAAATAAATAAATATAACTATTATTTGACGCGGACGAAGTAGCGGACAAAAACAAGTAAACTATAAATGACTTATTAAGTTTTTTTTTTCAATCCCTCTGTTGAAATTACTACGTCTAATCTAAGCAAACCAAAAGTCTTTCTCTCTCTCTCTCTCATCTGTGTTATAATGTAGGTAAGTATCAATATTTTGTGTTGGAACTTGTTGCCTAAAATAAATAAATAAAGGCCGCGGGGCACTCAAACTGTCTCCCGCAAAAGCGACGCAATATAAAAAGGGCATTATCACAAGATCCACAAACAACCCCAAATAACTATCTAATAAAGTAACGGTCAAATATTTGTGTCAGTATTTTTCCTGGAATTGTGTGAAAAGTAGGCACTTTTCATGTTGATAACAGAAGGGAGGAAAATTGTCTGGGGAAATAATATGAAACTTTTCTCTGTTTTTTGCCTTTGATAAGCAAAAGTGTTAGTTTTGTCTATCAAAGGAAATTTAAGGCTCCTAATATTTGTTTTAATCTTTCGTACGACACGTGATTCGAGACACAATGGAAAGACGAGACGCTTTGTCGTTGAAAGGTGCATATCATTTAAATACGAGGCTTGGGAAAGTGTGTCTGTCTGTCTTTATGTTTGTCTTTCTTTCACGGCAAAACGGAGCGACGAATTTACGTGATTTTTTAAGTGGAGATAGTTGAAGGGATGGAGAGTAACATAAGGCTACTTTTTGTCTCTTTTTAACGCGAGCGAAGCCGCGGGCAAAAGCTAGTATAACTTTAAAGTAACAATGATGGCAAAGCTTTCAACTTTTTTTGTTACCATAGTTTCATATTGCGTTTAGCATTCCTTTTTTTTTAAATAGTTACCTCAAATTGTGAGTGTGATGTCAAATTGTTATTTTTTTGTTTAGGGTTCCATACCAATTTAGTGCAAAAGGAAGCCTTTTAATTTCTGTCTGTTCGTCCTCGGCTTACCGTTCAAGCGGATAAAATAATGAAAAATATTTATTTTTGGGATACCTGAAATGTGTAATTCTTTTTCCCGCGTCTACTTCCACTGCCATTAGGTAGGTCTATTAAAAATATAAGAGATTGCTAAGCTGATTTTTAGAGGATCAGTGCGTAGTTACCTAAAATAATTTATAATAATCAGGAGGACCCACCCACCTCCTGATTATTATGAATTAAACCCTATTCTATGCATAACCTGACACGCAGTTCGGCCATTTATTTGCAAGGTAACATAGGGAGATTCAGTTAAAAACCATATCAGATTAATTACAGGGCAGATTTTTGTAGGCATACGATAGTTTCGCAGCTAGTCTGCTCTTTATAGTGCAGACTAGCTAGAGATATATTACTAGGACTAAGTAGAGATATTATTATATCTAGTTCGTACGTGCGCATTGTCCTTTACATGACAGTTAAATATACGACAGCCCACCTAATGACGTCGCCGCCCCTGTCTCAAGAGCTGCTTAAGTCTAATGACGTCACAACGTTGTGTCATCACAGTACATACCTTTATTTTACAGGGTGGAAAGTTTCAAAGGGGCAGTAAGGAGAACTACCGTTCCGACCATTTTTGTGCCGTTGTAGCGGCACAAAAATGGTCTTTGTAGATTATCCATAATTTAGTGTGAAATCGGTGCCGATTCTATTATTCATCAACTTAACTAAATTTAGGTTAAATGCATCTTTCTCTTTCCATTTCTTAAAGAAAAGGGCAAAAGATACATTTTAGTTTAATCCTGTCAAATTGTTGCGGAATGTTTATTATAGTTACCGTGACCCTGGAACATAATGGGCAATCGAAAGAACATGAGTGGGTTTTAGTCAGTAAGAGTCTGACACGCCCTCCCGCCGCACCCAGGACGGGAGCAGTCATTGGATGATTTCCCACTCACCAAAAAAAAAAACCTGTCAAATTAGACAGCGCCTGAAGAAAATTGACGAATATTTAGACGCCATGTTTTTTGCGTCTAAATTATCTATGGAGTGTCTAAATTTGACAGGACTTAACTAATACTTCATCTTCTGTCCTTTTCTTTAAATTTAGTGAAGTTTGTGTACAAGAGAATTAGCGCCATTGTAATCTCCAATCACAGATAAAAAAAAATGTGAGAAAATGAGCGTTCTATACACAAACATTTTTTATGTCAACCAATCCTGATTTTTTTTATGAGATGAAGTAAATCCAGGTTGGATAACCAAACAGGTACAAAAATGTAAAAAAAAAATTTTCTCACGTCAAAAATATTGAATTCCTTTTAATTTTTTTTGTTTCCATCCTGTATACTTGTATAGTTTTGTTAAGCAAGCCTTAATATGCGTAGACATAAGCCAGGTCAGAACCTTTACAGTTTTCTTTATATATGCAAGGGAAGAGCTATGTTGAACATGTTTTTAGGGTCCTGTGCCAATAAAGGGAGAATGGAACTATCTATCTTTCTGTCTGCCGGGTCTAGGTATAGAGTAAAAATTTATATGAAAATTCAGTAATTTTATTCTGAACGTTCATTTCGCAAATCACGTCTAAATCGTAGCGAGGTAGATAGACGGCACGTATTTTGGCTTAGTTGGGTTCCGTCTCTATCGTACACCTGACGTTTGGCAGTTGTGTAACAGCGACAGGTATAGTGCTTAGCCAAAGTACGTGCTTAGTAACGTCTATTTATGTCGCCATAAGTGGCTCTAACACCACTGAATGATAACGCGGCGGGGTTATTACCTATGAAACAGCAATCAACAATATTTGCGCAGTGATCGCGAGATCACCGCGCGATCGTCAAAAAAAATCGTATTATGTATGAACCGATTGCTAATCGCTCGCTGATTGTTCTAATGCACTTATTGCTACGATGACGATAAAGTAGCAATCGCTGGAACTAATTAAATATCACCTTTAACAAAAAAAACTTAACTTGGCTCTTAAAATAATCATACATAATACGAAACCACCAAACGGAAAATTCATGTTTTAGTTAACTGATTGCTCCACAGAGGCAGCACTATCGCTAGATTGCTATCGCATTGCTATTGCTGATACGTAATACGAATTGACGTTTGAGATTTTTGCGCGATTATTGCGCAATTATCGCGATCGCTCGGCTTCTGCAAGATACGTAATCCCGGTGCCGAAGTAAGATTTTTTGACGTTTCTGTCACTAGTACTTTTGAAACTGCATTCACTTTGCTCGGCTATTATCTTAAGAATACCAAAACAATCACAAGCGTGATGAGAAACGAAGTAAAAATGACTTGCGAAGTGATTTGCGAGATGTCATGTAGTTGCAGACGAAGAAGTTGGTATCTGTTTAGAATAGGACAGAATAGAACTGAAGGTCTTTTTTTTATGTAAAAATTACTTCAAGCGGCATAAAGGAATCAAAGGGCTTCTCTAGACTAGAATAATAAAATTTAGATGTTTTGTTATTCTGATCAGTTTGGCGCTTTTTATTTATTTACTAGCTGACCCCGCGAAATTTGTTCCGCCCTGTAGGCAACAAATGATCACATTATTTACTTTTTAAATTAGGATAAAAAATAAAAAATAGACTAATAATTCAGTGATACTTTATTTGCTATTTATTTTTTTGCATGGATTGCACTTTTCAGTGTAGCACTCTTTTTTCTATCAAATGACCGTCCTGGGTGCGGCGGGAGGGCGTGTCAGACTTTTACTGACTAAAACCCACTCATGGTGCTTCGGTTGGTGGGAAAGAATGCATTTTGTCATTATTTCTGAACGCATGTCAACCATTACTTATAGTATTTGACAGGATGGACAACAAATGTTTGACAGGTATGAAACAAAGTAACATTAAGGGAAAATGATTTATCTTTTATAATTATTGTTCTCGTCGAGTTTTCATTATTTTTAAGATGTATTCTGCTATTCGGGGCGGGGACAAATTCAACGAACCAAAAACCATGAAAATTGGTCTAGCCGATCTCGAGTTATAAGTGTTGTAACAAACCCGTCTTTGTTTTATATATATAGATTTTCTTATATTCCTTATCTGTAAGATTATATTGAAACAACTAGATTTGAATGATTGATGACTTGGTTTTCCCAAGATAAGGTGATAACGGCTGCCTATATACAGTAATACCAGAGACCACACAGATACATTGTCTATAAACAAAACTGAAATGTCTCATATGTCTGTGATTACACAGGTGCCTATATCCGTCAAGTCACAACACAGCAACACTGCTTTCCGGCAGGATTAGGCATATGGAAGTACTTCCCGGACGCGTATTGCCAAACTGTATGCTGACCCAGACCGGGGTTGCTCTGAGTTCGATCGCAGTTTGCCTTTTTAGTTGAAGAGCAAACTGTATACCTATTCAGAGAGTGTCTGAATGAAATTACATTTTGTTTTAAAATACTATACCCCCCATACCACTCCCAACCTTAGGAGCCCCATGGTTACGAAGATATCGATGATCAAAGTTTGAGGTTATGTTACGTCAATTTTCAGGTTAAGTTAGGATTTTTTCGTGTAAAATTAATTATTTTTCACTCTAATGTCTAAAAAAGATAACTCGACGGAGCCCCGCTTCGCGGGGCTCCTACTTCTGGGTAGTTAAGAAAAAAATAACCACAAAGGAGGTGGCGGTGTCTGTTCGCTCGCTTCGCTCGCTCACTACGACCCCGCCACCTCCTTCTAACCTAACCTGTCCGAGTCGGGGCGCCCTAAAATTTTGATCGATCGCTCTCGGATTGACGATCCTTATTAGTTTCTCAGAATGCTCTGAGCTCGTATGTACTTACATTGCTCCAATTAGTTTGTGATTTCAATGAGCACGACGTAGTTCAGTACAGGCTATGGGTGTCTGGGTCAGCATACAGTTTGGCAATACGCTTCCCGAACGAACAGGAGTTCTATTACCATAGTTAGAGGCATTTCCTCCTTAAATTAATTTTGAAAAGTTTAAGACCCTAATTCAGAATGTTTCAGCTTTCAGTTGTCCACCGTAAAAAAAACTTCTTATTTTTAATACAAAGTAGATATTATATATTATTCTTTATTGCACAAGAAAACACACATAAAAACAGCAAACATAATTGAGCTATGTACAAAGGCGAGCTTAACCCAAAGTTGAGTTATCTTCCAGCAAACCCTTAAAAGTAGTTTGTAGTACTTATTTGTGTTTTTTATTTTTACATTAGTCTATCTATTATCTACCGTAAAAAAACTGCCTTCAAAAGTTGCAGAGTGAAAACTAACTTTTAATTTGTTATGTTTGTTGTTTGCGCTGAACTGTTTGACTTTCGAAAGTAAAGTTCTTCCTTCTTTTTAACGGTTTTTTTTTTAGGATCTGCATTCTGTCAATCAATTTGATAAAGTAACGGTATTACTAAATAAACTAATCAGGATCATGTATTTCATCTACTGTTTGTTGATGAGAAGTATCATAAGATTACCTCGAAGTCGGACATAAACAAAATCAAAGTATTTATTACACTTAGGGCTGATTTTTCAATCATCAGTTAACTTCTATCTTAAGAATAAATATGTCGGTTTGACATATTTTCTATACAAAAGCTGTCAAAACGTCAAACTTACACTTCAGATAAAAGTTATCTGGCGATTGAAAAATCGGCCCTTAGATCATTTACAGGCACTTATGAATTATCAAAGTCGGTCAATTTGTCGAGAAGAAAGTAGAAGTTAGCTCTTCCAAACGTAGATTGGTCTCTAAAGAGAAGAACAAGTAAGAAACTTCATGGACACTGGTTATCAATGGACCACGGATAGGTAACTAGCCACCAATTATTTTTTATCTTTAATTAAGTTAGTTTTTGAGGAGCTTCATTGTCCATCTTTGGATCTATGCCAGATTATATATTACAGTTTTCTTCATATTAATTTCAAATCGATTCACGATTGGCGAAAACATCGTGTATCACAGATACACGCCTATTACAGATCCATACTAATATTATAAATAGGAAAGTGTGTCTGTCTGTCTGTTTGTCTTTCTTTCACGGCAAAACGGAGCGACGAATTGACGTGATTTTTTAAGTGGAGATAGTTGAAGGGATGGAGAGTAACATAGGCTACTTTTTGTCTCTTTCTAACGCGAGCGAAGCCGCGGGCAAAAGCTAGTATAAAATAAATGTAGGCGCATTCGAATTCTCCTCGTTTTTGAAGTCATTTGAAAATAAAAAATATTTATTACACTTAAATAAATATTACACAATCTTGCCTATTGTGTAATCTTCTTGGAAAATCCAAGAGCGGATAACTTTTTAATACCTCAAACAATCTCAGTGTTTGTTCAGAAACTTGAATCATTGTTGGCTTAGATTTTATAACGCATGCTGAAATATCTAAGGCACTTAATACGAAATAATATTGGTTCGGTATCGTCAATCATGCAACCTATATTAGGCTGTCAGTCACAATCCTTGTTTCTTGCTTTTATATGTCAGCAAAACGTACCGTGTCATTAGCGCAGCAGGAATGTTACGGATACTAAATTTCGAATCTGTATACGAAATAGGAAGAATATGCGCGTGGCTAGTCTATAAAAACAAACATTTCTTTATCCGAAATTTTCATATCGGATACTGTCATCCGAAAGTTTCGGCTACGTTTCTGGAGCTCCATAACATCCCTGCTTCTAAGCTTCAAGTAAAGACATCATATACTTACAGCATTGCTGACGTTGATATCGACGCCTTGCTCCAGAAGGCTTATGATCTTCTCAATCTGGCCAGCGCGCGCAGCCCGCAGAAATGCGGTGCTCGCGTCCGCCTGGTGACAAAGAAATAACAACTATAAACACAAAAGGAAAAGGTTTAATTTAGCATACATAAAGGTTGAAGTCTCCTTAGCGAATAACGACCTTAAGATTATGGTGATAACTTACACTTTTGCTTCTCTTAAGATAAGCTTTGTCTGACTGTTAATGCTAAAATAACAGCCCTTTGTTCGATGAAGTAAGATAAATACAAAGTTTTTTGAATATATTATGTAGAACTCATTTCTTGGTTAAGCTCGCCATTGTACATAAGTTTTTATTTTAGTTTTGCTGATGTTTGTACTTTATTTTTTTATGTGCAATAAAGAATATGAATATGAACTTAGTTCAAGAAGGTGGTGGAAGTTTTTTTCATTGGTTTCAAGGCAAATAAAAAAGAGCTTAGTAGGAAAAAGATAAGGTTCAGTTTTTAAGGAAGTTGGCGTGCCAGACGGCACAGATTGAAGGTTTTTCGGCTATAAAACTTTACACATATGTAACAAACTTTGCGAATTACAATTTATATCCCCCTATTCTTTAAAGCAGTCGATAGAATTGGTCCAAACATCAATAAACATACGCTAAAGCGTAGGCAAGAGAAAACTCAAAACTCAATACAACTTTGAAATGCCAAAAAAAAACTCGATTCAAATTCCAAATTCGATACTTCCAATCCAATTTATTTTGAGCATAATACATAAAAAGTTACAGTCCACGCTTCTTAAGTTGGAACCGTCGAAGGCACAAAACATACCTCTAGGGACTCTAGGGTCTGTGGTTTATGTCCATGACTGTTGGGGTACCTTTTGGTATATGAGGGACAATATCGATTGGAAGTAAGGAAAGCTTAAGTAGAAAAGTTTATAGTGATGAAAGGGATAAGTCGGAAATAAAAACAGATAAGAAAAGATGAATAATAGGAAAAGATAAGAAATAGAAACTAATGGAGCAAACGAATAAATCACCTGCTTTAAAACTGAGTGACTGATAGCTTTTACAACCAGCGATGATTATCTAAGAAATTGAAACTTAATACAGCCAGTTAATTCCAATAATGATGATGTAGATCGCTGAACATAATGATGGTTCGGAGAGAATACTAAAACGTTTATTGACGATGAAAAAGTAATATTAGATTTATAAACCATCCCTATTTTTGGTCGTCCGTTTTAAAATAAATTCTAGTTTTACAGAATTTTCTAACAAGCTATCTCAAGGGATAAAACATAAGAAGACTAGGCTTAACCTTGGCTTTAGTGTGGCTCTAGAGTTATCTTTCAACTTCAAGTTAGTTGCTCACGCGTGCCGTCCTTTATGTTTGACATTTTGTTACTTCTCTGAAGCTGGGCATTGACGGTCATTTTTCCACGTCAGTTGAAGTGACGTCCATCCAAAATTTGAGCGTGAGTGTCGAATCGTTACTCCAGAGTTGGTTGGCCGCCTAAACGGTTTGGAGTAACGCCACAGTTTTACGAGTAGACTAACGCGAAAAATGCCCAGCTTTAGCAACTATTTTCAACACCAGTGTGCCTTAAAGTTTTATTGATTTGGTCTGAACACCGCAGCGTACGGACTGCGGTCGTTAAAGAATTCTTCTTGACTTTTTTCGTGTGACGCATTATGATGTAGACGGGATATTTTAAAGAATTATTTGGAGCAGTGATGTTCAAAATCTAAGTGTGAAACTTCAAGTCAATTTGTTAAGATTTTTGTCAGCACTATTAATTCGGTTTTGGTGAATGTTAAAGGAAGATTGAATAAAACCAAAATACATGAATGTATAATTTTCCTAGCAGAGAATGTCAGATCATTAACTACTGATAGTTAAAGTGAAGACAGTAGGGTTTAGGAGCAGAAGGCCTAATTCTCAAAATGAGTGCGGAGTTGCAAAAGGCAAAGGTTTATGAATTGGACCTTTTACGCCTAAACCGACAGCAGCATTAGACACGACTGTTTTACTGCCAGTAATCAAGATATAAACTAACCTAACAGAAGACGGTATATCAAATTTAAATGCAGTTGTAAATTATACCAAAGGTCAGATTATACAGCAATGGCCTTGTCTAGGAACGTCTGATAAAAGATCTGGATCGATCCGAGGCTGGAGGTCAAAAGTATAAAGCCAAAGTGTACAGACAAAATTCTAGCGACCCCTACGCAAAGAGGTTTTGAGCCAATCTTTTCATAGGTTATAAATGTTAGTCGATAACAGTTTTTATAATGTTGTTACCTTTTTTATGAGCCATTTGGTAAAAACAATTTCTACAATAATCTCATAAAAGAATCAATACTTATTTTTGTTTCTTGTATGTGTATACTCCTATTTAAGATGGGTTCCACTTGAACAATGTCGATTTTAGACATTTTCTACGTCTTAATCAGCCAAAGATGTTTTTTTTTCTCTTTTCTATTTTTGCGGCTAATTGAAAGAAGTGGCAGGATATCAACAGCAAGATATTCATACTAATGGCAATTGACAAGTATTACTCGTATACAAATCTCAACCAAATAAAAGTAGTTACCATAAAGCAACCAATATCCCGGACCAACAAACGCGAGACAGGCAGGGTATGCTCAAAATTGAATCAAATTGAGCGTCAGAATGAAATATCCTGGCTTTAAAAATAAATCTGCAGGAATTCTGCAGGATTGAATTGAACAGCGGCGCCGGTGTCTAAATTCGTCTGGTATAAATCTAGAATGGTATCGATCTGTGTCTAGGTTAGAACCAGGCTGGAAGCTGGAGGTTTTGAATTGTTGATAACCTTCCTTTTCAGGCTTTAGCTTTAGTTTGGATGAAATGTTGAGGATTTAAACGAGGGACAGTCCGTTATAGAAGTTTTTATCTATTAACCTTTGGTCACAGTGTTTTTTAAATACCAATAATGCCCTGAAATAAATTCATATAGGCGTTTGGTGATGGTGAAGAAGATTGAAAGGACTTGGAGCTAAATGAAACGCAAAGCTAAAGGCCAATCAGAAAGGAGAGTTAATAGAAGACATATACATCTATCATTAGGCGATTCGCACACTGCCCCGCATGATGCAGCGTAGCGCGTGGATGCGTGTTCTTCCGTTGCTTGTAAGTATCTCCGTTTGTATGGAAAACACGCACAGTCTAACACACCGAAAATGCATCCACGCGCGTTCATTTCGGTGTGTTAGACTGTGCGTGTTTTCCATACAAACGGAGATACTTACAAGCAACGGAAGAACACGCATCCACGCGCTACGCTGCATCATGCGGGGCAGTGTGCGAATCGCCTTAGATCAAGTCAAGATCTTCTTTTGTATTCTTATAATTAATAATGATAATATTTTCATTACTAAGTTTATCAATACCATGGTTTAAATAACTAACTCTATTATATAATCTATTTGTGGAACCTTAAATTCGTAGTATGAACAGTTTTATAATATAGGTAACTTAAAATGTCATTCTATTGCAGGTTATTCAATGGGATTCCCCGAAGCTATTGCCATTACAAATCGATTAATGTTTCCGAGAAATATATGTGTGACAGTGTTATGACTTGGATTACTTTGGTTTTGTAGTATTCCTGGCTAAAATAAATGTAGTATATTATGTTTAATTTAAAGATTGTAGCAACCTTTAGCAGGTCAACCATTGGAACAGTTTTTCTAAGGTTTTACTGGTATCTATTCTCTTGTGCCTATTTTAGTTTTGCCCTGCACAATCTGCCTGTAAAATAAACGAATTATTATCTGTTATTATCTAGATTTATAATCTCAGCAATTTTGGCGCCCAACCTGGGACCATGAAAAAATTATGAAAAGCTCTACAAAGGATAGCCTTAATAAACCAACCTACCAAAAATTCGTTTGCTATGTAATAGACTAGCAACTTTTCAAGGTTTTTAGGGTTCCGTGGTCAACTAGAAACCCTTATAGTTTCGCCATGTCTGTCTGTCCGTCTGTCTGTCTGTCTATCCGTCCTCGCTTAATCTCTGTGACCGTTAGCACTAGAAAACTGAAATTTGGAACCAATATGTATATCAATCACGCCGACAAAGTGTTAAAATAATAATTGGAAAAAAATTATTTATTAGGGTAAAGTGAGAAGTGTTTTTTTTTTAATTTCAACCCTTATGTGTGATATATTGTTGGATAGGTATTTAAAAATGAATAGGGGTTTACTAAAATATTTTTTTTTATAATGTCATTAATTTCGGAAATAATTGCTCCAAAAGTAAAAAACAATGTGCCCAAACAAAAAGACAAAAAGGTTGTACGAAATAATTACTGGACTAAGTTTGTAGTATAATCCCCCCGCACTACTCAACACATGAACCACAAAAAGAAGAATAAGGTCAAACACCGGCGGCACTTCCTCCCGATGAAAGTGCACCTATCCAATATACGAGGGTTGCACTCAAATCTCGACGCAGTCCACCACCACCTCGAGACTGAAAAGCCGCACCTGTTCTTCTTGACGGAGACGCAAATTAAAACCCCAGCGGACGTGGCGTACTTCAACTACCCAGGCTACTCGCTAGAACATAAGTTCAAAGAGAAAGCTGGGGTCTGTGTGTACGTCCGCGACGACATCTGCTGCAAGCGTCTTCGCTGCTTTGAGACGTCCGGGTTTTCTACTCTGTGGGTCATCGTAGACACAGGATCCCAGAAGACCTTATATGCCTATGTTTACCGATCGCACGTCGGAGACCAGGAGACAACCAGGCTATTTGACTATCTTGCCGAGACTGCAGATAGTGCCCAACAACGGTACCCTGCTGCGGAGCTAGTATTTCTCGGGGACTTCAACGCCCACCACAAGGAGTGGCTGTTCCCGTTTGAGAAAACCTGCCACGCTGGCAAGGAAGCACGCAAATTTGCGCTGTCATTAAACCTCACCCAGCTGGTAAACGTTGCGACGCGGGTACCTGATGTTGCTGACCACACACCCAATTGCTTGGACCTTCTACTGACAATGGATCCGGATCGGCACTCTGTCTCGGTCTCAGCTCCGTGAAATCCGTATCGGTCTGCTCCCCTCCGGATCTCAGCCCAAAAGGCACGAGGAGAGTGTGGCGATACGATTCAGCAGATTGGGATGAGATGCGGCAATTCTTTGCGTCTTTCCCTTGGCGGTCGGTCTGTTTTTCTTCTTGCGACCCCTCATGTTCTGCTGAGGCTATCGTGGATGTGATTCGGCAGGGAATGGAATATTTTATTCCGTTCTCCGACCTCTCGCTTGATCACAGAACTCAAGCATGGTTCAATGCGGATTGTGCTCGGGCTGAGGCCCTTAAACAGTCTGCATACCTGGCTTGGGTGCAAGCCCGCGACACCAAAGCAAGGGCCCAGAGGGTTCGTAGGAAGAAAAAAGCCTATAATGCTGCCGCCAAGTCCTGCAAAAAGGTGATTCGGAAGGCTCGATTTGACCATATCAGTCGAATAGGGGCCAGACTTGCGTCCTACCCTCCTGGTAGCAAGCAATTTTGGTCCCTATCCAAAGCGGTCGAATCCAACTTCTGCCGTCCCACATTTTCACCGTTGCAGAAACCCGACGGTACGCTGGCCCACTCCGCAATAGAGAAAGCGAACCTGTTTGCTTACCTATTTGCGAGCAACTCGCGTCTTGATGCAGGCCTCCATCAACCACCTACTATACCTCATTGCGATTCCTCAATGAAGGTAATTGCTATTCACCAAAAAGAGGTACGGAGGGTTCTGCTGAATTTAGACGTAAATAAAGCCAGCGGACCAGATGGTATATCTGCGCGAGTACTTAAGCAGTGTGCGCCTGAGTTGTCGCCTGTATTGACACGTCTATACCGCCTCTCTCTCCAAACTAGAACGGTGCCAAAATCCTGGAAGCTTGCTAATGTGCAGCCAGTGCCCAAAAAGGGCAGCCGCGCCGATCCCTGTAACTATCGACCAATCGCCATCACCTCCATGCTCTGTAAAGTCATGGAAAGGGTTCTAAATAACAAACTGTTGGCATACCTAGAAGACAACAATCTACTCAGTGACCAGCAATATGGCTTTCGCCGTGGTCGGTCTACTGGAGATCTTCTAGTGTATGTTACACATTGCTGTGGCGAAGCCATTGAGAAAAACGGCGAAGCCCTTGCCGTTTCGCTCGACATCTCAAAGGCTTTTGACAGGGTTTGGCACGCTAGTCTCCTTAGCAAGCTTCCTGCTTATGGCATCCCGGCTGACTTTTGTAGCTGGGTATCAGACTTCTTGACGGGACGGTCGATCAGAGTGGTCATTGACGGCTGCTCTTCGGACCTTATGGCCATTGATGCCGGTGTTCCTCAAGGGTCTGTCCTTTCTGCAACACTATTCCTGCTCCATATAAACGATATGCTAAATCCTAGCATAGTCGGTTACGCAGATGACAGTACCGTTGTAGAGAGATATCTGGCCAGCGCAAAAGACAGTAGGGACGATATACGTTCACAGAGAGAGGCCATGGTAGAGCGAGTGAACTTTGCCTTGAGTCGTGTGTCCCAATGGGGCCATCACAATCTAGTGCAGTTCAATGCCGCCAAAACGCAAGCGTGTCTGTTCTCCGCTAAACGGAGCCCATTCGACCTGGCTCCTACTTTCCGAGGTGCACCTGTAAATGTAACGGCTCCCTAGAACTCCTTGGCATGGAGTTGAGTTCTGACCTCAACTTCGGCACTTTCATCGAGTCCAAAGCACTGACTGCGGCGAAAAAGCTGGGCATCCTTAACAAGGTTAAGCGATATTTCACGCCGGGACAGCTTCTAACGCTTTATAAAGCTCAAGTCCGATCGTGTATGGAGTATTGCTGTCACCTATGGGATGGCTCAGCCAAATACCAACTGGCCGCATTGGACTCGGTAGAACGCAGAGCCAGGAGGTTGATTGGCGACAAGAAGCTGGTGGCCCAACTACAACCTCTAGCACATCGGCGTAAAGTTGCCTGTCTGGCGGTGTTTTACAGATTGCACTTCGGTGAGTGTGCTCATGAGCTACACGAGCTCATTCCCCCGTCTCCGTTTTTCCACCGGACATCTAGACGTACGGCGGGATACCACCCTTTCTTGGTCGATATTCCTCGTATCCGCACGCAACGTTTCTCGAATTCCTTTATTATGCGCACCGCAAAAGAATGGAATTCCCTGCCGGCGTCTGTGTTCCCAAATGCATATAACCCGGATGTATTCAAGAGACGAGTGCATAGGCATCTTTTGGGTGAGCTCGCTCCATCGTAGGCCCCGTCTATGCCCTCGGGCTAGTCTGGGACCAAGAGCAAGCCCATATGTAATAATAAAAAAAATAAAAAAAAACGTAAATGCAATCATTTATTTAAACGAATTGTTCGGTTGGTCTCTCCTTGGCGGTATTATCTTATAACTACATAAAACTTCTATCAGGAACATGCTAAGGCAATTTAGAACAAAACTAAATTTTTAAACTCATAAGTGGGAAAGCTTATTGTGACGGACGGAAAACTACGGAACCCTACACTGAGTTGCGGAATGTTTATAATAGTTACCGTGACCCTGGAACATAAAGGGCAATCGAAGGAACATGAGTGGGTTTTAGTCAGTAAGAGTCTGACACGCCCTCCCGCCGCACCCAGGACGGGAGCAGTCATTGGATGATTTCCCACTCACCAAAAAAAAAAAAAACCCTACACTGAGCGTGGCCCGACACGCTCTTGGCCGGTTTTTTATTTTATCTTCAAGGTATTGGCGCCCAACGTGGGCCTGCAAAAAACTAACAGAAAAACTATAATGTAAAAAAATGCGTATATGATTAACGAGTATTTATATCTAAATTGTTTCTTTAAGTACTCATTACCTAAACATATTCCGCCATATTTATGTAACCATATAACAAAGACAAGGTCGTGCAAATAAAATTCATATCCACGCACCGTAGGGAAGTTTTGTGACGTCATAAACGTCTAGAAACTGTTTTTTTATGATTATCGCTCCTAGTAACAGTGCCTCATTATATTTAATGCCACACGAATTATGCGACACGAGAAAATGAAGAAAGATTTGTCAGTAAACCAACTAAGTTTTTACACATTTGAGTGTTTGATGCGTTGTTATTATTACTACATTCACCTAGTAAGTTTTCTCTGTCCTGCTCTATTCAAAGTAAGTGAAAAAGAAAGAAGAAAGAAGGTTCACAAACGGAAGAAAAAGCAAAAGAGGAGATATAGAACTTATTTATTACTTATTTTAAATTTAATTGTTTATTGGGGCATAGAAGAATGCTGCCTACCTCCTTAACTAAATCGCCGCAATATTCGACGCCCATGCAAAGACCAATCTCCGCGAAAACCAATATCAGACCGAAGCATTGATTCAGAAACCAATTTGGAAGTAACGAACAATTTTGCCGACATCTCCCGACGGATCGAATTACAAAGGAGAATGAGCAGTGTTGCTCCATCCCCCAAAAGTAGGTACCTACTTGGAAATGTAGCCTTGATTGGTGCAGTGACTTAAGGTAGCGGAAGCATTGTGTGCTCTCCGGTAGAACCCAGACGACAGCGTCGGAAGGCAGCTGCAGTTGTCCTAGGGCGTCAATTGTCGCACTACGACGGCCGTAAAGAGCTGATGTACTGCATTGTCTGACTTCGCTTGCTATCCAGCTACCATGCTGAGCAGAAGTATGAATATGGGTTATGGGCAGCAATGGACATCAATCAAATCGTACACATAAAGTTGAAGTGGCGGCCAGAATGAAAAAGCCTAGCTTTTTACGGCAAAAATGTCTTTTTTTGTACAACTATAATAATACATACGTATAATTACCTACCCTACTTCGAGTTTGAAGATACTTTTGCCCCAAAAATATTTGGTACAAATAGCAGCCTAGGGGTCATTCGATGAAAATGTTATTCTGCGTAACATTTTGGTTGGCACTTAAAATTTTAAGTACAATATGTACGACGCCTGAATGATCGTGTTTGGAAAAAGAGCAATGATCATCATCTTGCTTATCTTCCAATGGTGAACTTTAGATTTTTAATGATATTAATTTATTTTTATAACGGGTACATTAGGACAGACCCATCTCCAAGCCCCGAGTTCCGTATTTTAAGCGATTAAAATTGTTACGGACCTTACTAGGTAACCCGACTCTTTTTCAATTTTTGTAGTTTTACATGTAAACTTTCAAAGAAACAAGACAAATGGTTTTTGTGCCAAATTCAATAAATGGTTTCAGCTTGGTGATGAGTCGTTTATCCATTGTTTAATACCCAGCAATTAGTACAAAATTCAGGAATTTCCGCTATGTTCTCATAATACTACAATATCGTAATCAAAGAAATTAGATAGATATGTAGTTTTGATATTGTTTGTGTCACGCGATAATACTAAACAAGTTGCGTCTTACTAAATACATGATGTGCCGTCGTCGGTAGCCCGTAATTGCTGGCAAAATGATAATAATAATTGCTTGATGATTTAGGCTATACTACGTTTTATAACATCGACATATTTTGTTTCATTGTACCGTTATTAAACATGATCCGTTTTTTAAGCATGTTAAAAAATCCTTCCCGATTTTTATACATGAATTAACAAACATTAAAATCCTGTCCCTTTAAATCTTAACCGCAGTAATTGCTCCCCTCTTCAATCAGATTTCGAACTGCATGACACTCAATACTCCGAGAATTTCGACTTAAAATACAGCCTACCCCACAAAATTAACAGGCGAGTGGTTTCTCATACCAATCTCAACGAGGTGTAAAAAGGGGGACCTATAATTACTACAAATTGTAAACCACTAAAATGCATGGCGTGAATATTTTAATTTACTATTGTAAAACATGAAAGCGCCCAATGTCCTTTGAGTGGTGAAATAATGATGTATTAAAATGCTGTAGAGATCTCTACTCGTAGATTCTAGTGAAAAGTGTAATAAAATAAGAATTTTAACAAAGATGCATTCAAAGTCATAATGCATGTGACTAGGTGATTTACATCGGAAATAAAAAAGTAAAGTAAAAAAAATGTACAGGCTACAAAATGACTACTATAAATTTTCCTATAGTTGTAGGTTGTAGTAAATATTTCTTGTCAAATTAGTATTGATTTCATTTGTAGATTTTAATTCCCTTGCAAGATTTTAATAAAGGGGTTTCGTACCTATAGATACAGATTGAAAACATTTAATGCATGGCAACATGTACTGAATTTAAAGGACACCCATGTTAAAATCATGTTGTTATCGCACTGTTTAGTTATGTATGTGCATGTCAAACATCCATTAAAAACGTGCATTTTAAATTAGTGTTAGAAAAAGCTTAAAACAGTTTAAATGTACAATAAAGTAAAACCTATCTAATACTAGCATTCAGCCGCGGATGTCGAATTTTCAACCACTATTTACCCTTATATGGGTTGCACTTAAAGCCGTTGGTCCCAGTTGTCATTCGTATAACTTTGACAGTCGTTACGGGTAAGCCAGAAAGTCTGACCAGTCTAACCAAAACCAAGACCAGTGGAAGCCGACCCCAACATAGTTGGGAAAAGGCTAGTAAGATGATGATGACCGACCTAATTGTTAGCAAAGTTATAAAATCGTTAAGAAAATGCATTTTACATAAACTTTATAACCATAATTCATCAATTTGTCAACTAATTTAAAAATTGACGCGGGTGCAACTTTACCCCTATTTAGAGGGGTGAGCATAAACTTTATGTTTTCATTCATATTAATATCTATTGTATATCCATAATGAGCATAAAAGGTCTTAACTGTGCGTATAGTTAGGGGTCACAAAAAAATAAAGAACTTTTCGTTATGAGTCTTTATCACCGGGGTTGCGGAATGTTTATAGTGGTGACCCTGGAACATAAAGGGCAATCGAAGGAACATGAGTGGGTTTTAGTCAGTAAGAGTCTGACACACCCTCCCGCCGCACCCAGGACGGGAGCAGTCATTGGATGATTTCCCACTCACCAAAAAAAAAAAATGAGTCTTTATCACAACTTCTTATTTATGACAAAATAAATTAAAAAACTTTTTAAAATATATTGATTTTGGTTGTGATATAATTTATGTTACAAATTATTTACATTATGAAAACATGAAACATTTTAATCTTATTAACAATATCTACTTAAGTGTATAGCAGTTACCTATTTAATAATTCCTTATAAATACAAATATTAAAAATGCGAAAGTTACTCTGTCTGTCTGTTACGCTGTCACACCTAAACACCGATTTCAATGAAATTTGGTACTCCATAGACTGAGCAAGGATATGGATATTTTTCGACTGACACGACCGATTTAGCTTTTATTCATAGTAGCATAAAAACATTTTTAATAAAAAATGTTCCAAACAACACCCACAATACAATAAATGGAAGAAGAAAGCTAATAAATAATAATAATAATAATACCAGCCTATAACTGTCCCACTGCAGGGCAAAGGCCTCTTCTCACACAGAGAAGGCACGAGCATTGATCACCACGCTTGCTCAAGGCGGATTCGCGATTTCAGACTTATATTCACTACAAGTCCAGGTTTCCTCACGATGTTTTCTTTCACCGATGTCTGTGATGTCTAAGATAATCTTTAGAAAGTACATATGAATTGAAAAAGTCATATTGGTACTCGCCCGGATTCGAACCCACAACCTCTTGCATGAGAGGTGGGCGCCTTAACCACTAGGCCATCACGACTTACACATTTTTTTATAAGTTTTATAATAAAAATGTGAAGTTTACTTTTCCTCTTTTTTTCTCTCGGCCTTAATTATTAATTTAGTATATTATTACAAAGCATTTTTAATAGCTTTAGCTGTGAACATAATCAAACTAAGTTTATTTTCAAAGTCCTAACTATTGCAAGGGATACCTACTTTTTAGTAAGTAATTAAGTTTTAGATGAAAAGCAATTTGCAGCATAGACTTCAATATTACTTTGATCAGACTTGTGGAAAATTATATGAATAAACATTTGAATCCTCTTTTAATTAATTTAGGCACCCGTCCGAATCCGAATTTATTACTTTTTTCGGCTATTACTGTAGTGATCAAATATATTTTATTTATTTTTTGTTTGTAATAGATTAATAGGTACCTATTTAATCGCGATGATTGGATTTTTTATAATTTTTGTTTACTTTTGTTATGTGTGTATTTATTAGGTGGTGTTTTATTTTTCTTTTTTAACGGTGGTTTTGTTTTTTTTTTTTATTTACACTGTTTGTTTTCTTAATAGAAAAAATGTGTATCTGATGATTCAAAATATCCACAATAACATGTTAGATTTTTCATTACTGATTAGCTTCTTTGAGTTATAGCGTAACATTATGTAGCCCGCTAATCGATGGACAAGTAAAGTATATAACTGCAAAAAATCAACAAAATCTGCTTGGCAGTTCTTGCATGAAAGCGCAACAAACATCCACACACAATCATCCATCTTATGTAAAATGATTTGCTGTTAATGAGCACATGCAGTTTCAATCTTCACATAGACACAACGTGCCAACACAATTGTCAATAAGTCTCACAAAAAATGTATTCTGATTAATTCTAAGAACAAAAAGTCAAGGACCCTATTTGCCCCTAGAGGCCCAGAATGCACGCGAGCAATTATAACACACCCTATTTAGGGGTGCCACCCTCAACCCCAAACGAGAGGGTCCCCTTAGTGATTTGTGAATCAATACACGTGTTTGCTTAGATTATATTTATTTTGGTTACGTCGATATTTTTGCCGGATTTGTGTGTATTTGGGCTTTTTTCTGATTTGATAGATTTTAGTTTGTATGTCTTTAAGTTTTCTATTAAAAAACTAAATGTCATTGTGAAAAAGCACTGAGAATCTTGAAGGAGGAAAGTGACAAACTGCAAGTCTAAAAAGTCGTCTTTTTTAAATTTAGACCAAAATATGATTAATAGGTTTTTTTTTTTGGTGAGTGGGAAATCATCCAATGACTGCTCCCGTCCTGGGTGCGGCGGGAGGGCGTGTCAGACTCTTACTGACTAAAACCCACTCATGTTCCTTCGATTGCCCTTTATGTTCCAGGGTCACGGTAACTGTTATAAACATTCCGCAACCCCGGCAGGCGTTGGCCCTGTTGGGCCCCTTCCTGTGCTGACTCCTTCTCTTTGAGGCGCGCGTGGAACAAAACGCGCCGTCTACGCGGTCCTGGTCCTAGCCGGGCGGCGAGCTACCCATCGCTCGCCATCATGATTAATAGGTTTGACCGCGCTCGTACAAACTCATCATCCTCTCGGTTTCACAACTATATTATAGGGGTCGGTTGGTTCCCAGCGGAACCGGATGCGGAAGCTAGAGCACAATACCGCTAGGTAAGAATGACGGAAGGCTTTTGACTACCCCTAACGACTGCCAAAGAGATCGCGATCAACGGCTTTCACGATGAGGCGTTACTTACGTTTATTAGAGTTCCGTACCAAAATAGTACAAAAGGAGTCCTCGGCTTACCGCCCAAATTGGTATAGAAAGGAGGCTTTTCTTTAAGATTTATGTATTTACTTCATCGACAAATTTCTGAAATAAAATCACGAAAAATATTTGCTACACCTAAATTGAAGGTTATGTTTTTTTCTTGCGTCTACCTGATTGTTAGATGTTTTATGAGATAGATCTCTTAAAACATTGCGTGGTTTTAAAATGATTTTTTGATTTAGGTATTAGTTTCCTTAATATTTGACGGAAAGCGTTTCTTCTAAAGGAGGCGTTTTTTTGCATAAAATAACGCCCCCTCTAAAAGTTAAACGGCTAGCTCGAAAAATCTAATTGTGATGGCAGTCCATGTACTGGACTTTAAAGGAAAACTGTCATAATGCAAAAATGTTGTTAAATTATTAATGTAAAGGTATCCAATACGGAACCCTATTCAATGCGTGGTCTGACATGCGTTTTGCTATTTATTTATATATCTTTGGTTGTCAGCCTGATGTATCACTGTCGCCAGAGAAGCCACAAATACTAAACCATCTGATAAACAAAGAAGTTTCCTCTAGTCACCTAAATAATACAAACTTACAAACATATTTAAGTATGTATAAGGCCATAGTATCATCTAAGGAACCCTACTATCAGCCCGAAAGAACGCTAAACATAAAAACGACCCTACACGAATCGATAGTGACAGAGGGATCATAAACGTCAATTTAAGTGTTCGCAATGAATGTTTTATATAACACTGTTTCTTTGCTTATTTCTTATTAAACGGCTGGTCTATTTTGTAGGAATCTTGGACTTCTTAGCTTTTATCAATTACTAGCTTTTGCCCGCGACTTCGTCCGCGGGTGTACTACTCCCCGTTCCCGGGGGATTTTCGGGATGAAAACTATCCTATGTCCTTTCTCGGGTCCCAGACTATATTTGTACCAAATTTCATTCAAATCGGTTCAGCGGTTTAGGCGTGAAGAAGAGATAGACAGACAGACAGAGTTACTTTCGCATTTATAATATTAAGTACGGATGTTGGTATTGGCTTCTAATGAAACAGGGCAAGTATCAAAGTGATTTTTTCGTTCAAAGATTATCTTAAACATCACTGACATCAAGTGCCTCGGAAAGTCGTTATTCCCGGTTGATATACGTAGATCTTTGTCTGTGGTTACTAGTAGTCAGAAGTCATAGTACCTTAGATTTAACAATGAATGATGGAACCAAATTTTTGTAATCTATTGATTTTAAAAGAGTGTTCATTGAGTTTCTTGCTCGTTATTCTCCATGGAACTTACTGTTTGGAACGAGCAACTAGCCTCAATTTTCTGACAGACTGACACTTTGACGATTCTAAAGTACCTTTATTCTAAAGTAAATGGTTTATTTGAATAAAATAGTTTCGAGTTTGAGTATGCAAGCAGAAAGTCTGTCGACCTGTCTAATCAAGGCGTATTGTTTATCTAGTAACTGTAGGTATTAGAGGTCTAACAGGCAGTTGCTTCTTGTGGAACCCTTGTAGCTAAAAAACCAACTTTAACATCGTTGGAGTTAAAAAACTAAAACCTAGCTACAAAAAAATGATCTAAAAATTGTACCGATGTTTATATTTAGAATGTAAGTCTTAGTCTATTATTTGTGTTTGTGATTGATAGATTTAAGATTTGAGTCACATCACTAGAATAAACCAGTATGTCGCTAACTCCCGCCTTTTATTGA
Source organism: Athetis lepigone (assembly GCA_033675125.1). Taxonomy (NCBI): domain Eukaryota; kingdom Metazoa; phylum Arthropoda; class Insecta; order Lepidoptera; family Noctuidae; genus Athetis; species Athetis lepigone. The sequence continues at coordinate 4,698,582 of CM066234.1, read as the reverse complement.
CACTACATTGGCGACGAGTACGGAATAAATAATATTTTTCCAGTTTTAAACCAAAATACGCGTGCATTTAAAAATATATTGTTGTAAAAATGCCGATTGGCAAGTTAGAACACTTCAATATCAGTTCAAAACAGTGGCCTGCTTACATACGCCGGGTTAACCAATACATTTTGCTGAACGATATTAAAGATGACCTAAAAGTGCCGATGTTAATAACAATAGTAGGCGAAGCTACATATTCGTTAATGTGTGATCTGTGTTCGCCTGACTTTCCCGAAAACAAATCCTACGAGGCATTAGTTAAATTAGTTGCCGATCATTTGGAACCTCAGCGATCCGAGATCGCCGAACGCCATGTTTTTCGATTACGGCGGCAACGTGCCGGCGAATCTTTAATGGAATATCTACAGGCTCTCAAACACCTAGCAACTACGTGCAATTTTGGTAAATGTAAACAGTGTTCTACTCTCGAGGAAAACTTAAGAGATCAGTTTGTATCGGGTTTGACAAACGACGCAATGCGTTCGAGAATATTTGCCGAAAGAAAAATAGAATACAAAGAGGCTGTGGAGTTAGCACTAGCTCTGGAGGCCGCAGAGAAGCACGCGGAGGTGAGCGGCAGCACGGTGCCGACTACGACCTCAGGTGCCGGCGGCGAGGCGGGCGAAGACCTGCACTACACACGCGGAGGACGAGGCCGCACGCGGGGCCCGCGCGCCTCGGATGGCGGCGGCGCACGCGGCCAGGCCGGGCCGGCGGGCGCGCCGGGCGCAGCGGACGCGGAGCGAGGGGAGCGCGCGGCAGGCGCGGCGGCCGCGCAAGCATGCTGGCGCTGCGGCAAGGCGCATCGCGCGACCAAGTGCCGTTATGTGAATTATCATTGTGACGAGTGTAAACAAAAAGGGCATTTAAAAGTGATGTGCAAGTTAGTGAATCGGGCGGACAATAGATATAATTATATCAGTGATGAGGAAGATTCAGATGATATGTTTAAGTTTATTGTTGGAGGTAAGGGTAATAAACCGTATTTTATAAACATTACAATAGATAAGTCGGAGATCAAGTGTGAAATCGACACCGGTAGTCGTATCTCTGCTATTAATGAAGACATGTATAATCGCAAATTTTCCCATAAAATTATTAAACAAGATAATTTGTTGTTACGTAGTTACGCCGGTTCACGCATCGAATCGCTTGGTTATATAGAAGTCCAAGTTAGATTACGAAACGTAGAAGTAAAATCCTTACCTCTTTACATAATTAGAAACGGAGCGTGTCCCTTAATAGGAAGAGACTGGTTACGCGCTCTTAAAGTAAATCAAATAAATTTGAACAAGATAACTGACGATGGATTCGTGAACCGTTTATGCGCCGAGTTCCCAGAGGTGTTTACGGATAAGTTAGGGACTTGTAAGCGAGCTATCAGACTACAGTTGACTGATGATGAGCCGGTGTACGTGCGCGCGCGGCCCGTGCCGCTGGCCTTGCGCGCGCGCGTTGAGCACGAGCTGGCACGGCTGGAGGCGGATGGCTCGATATACCGTGTGGACTATTCTGACTACGGAACTCCGATTGTGCCGGTTGTAAAAAAAAACGGAGATATACGCATATGTGGGGATTATAAAATTACGATTAACCCAAAACTCAAGCGCGATTATTATCCATTGCCCCGTATCGATGAGTTGTTTGCGAACTTAAGCGGAGGAGATAAGTACACGAAAATTGATCTCACACATGCGTACGAACAGTGTTTTTTAACAAAAGAATCGCAACCATACACAGCGATAACAACTCACCTCGGAACTTATGCGTACCGTCGTACGCCGTACGGTTTAACGTGCGTACCTGAAAAGTTTCAAAAAATAATGGAAGAAACCCTACGCGGCATACCGAGTTGTGTTGTTTTTCTGGACGATATTTGTGTAACGGGAGCTAATGATAAGGAACACATTAGTAATTTACGAGCTGTGCTTGAAAAGTTGCGTGAAACAGGTTTAACAGTTAAACTAAGTAAGTGTAGTTTCCTCCGAGACAGTGTTAATTATTTAGGTTATGTAATCGATAAAAAAGGTTTACGACCAGATAGTACTAAATTGGATGCCATTTCCAGCGCACCTAGACCAGACAATATAACCCAATTAAAAAGTTTTTTAGGAATGCTAAATTATTATGGTAAATTTATAAAGAATTTGAGTACATTATTGTATCCTTTACACAATTTACTAAAAAAGGATGCTCGATGGAAATGGGATGCCAGCTGCGAACATTCTTTTAAAGAAGCTAAGCGAGTTCTCTTGGGCGAGCGAGTGTTAGCTCATTACGAGGAAGGGCTGCCGCTCGTGCTCGCGGTTGATAGTAGCGCGTACGGGTTAGGCGCAGTGCTGGCGCATCGCTATTCCGATGGCAGCGAACGCCCAGTCAGTTGTGTGTCCCGCACACTTAACGCGGCCGAACGTAATTACAGTCAACTCGATAAGGAAGCACTCGCTATATTATTTGGTATTACTAAGCACCATCAGTACTTGTTTGGTAGAAGTTTTATATTACGCACAGACCATCAGCCATTAACGCACATATTTGGTGCTAAGGGTGGCATCCCACAGACCGCAGCTAGCCGGCTACAGCGGTGGGCGGCGCGCTTGGCCGCATATGATTTCACTGTGGAATTCGTGCGATCAGCTGATAATGGGCCAGCCGATGCTTTATCGAGACTGCCGCTACCCCAAGAGGGTCGCTTAGTAAACGCAGTCTCCTACATTAATTTAATAGAAGAAACTTTTCCTGTTAGCTTTAAGGACATTGCAAGGGAAACTGAAAAAGATTCATTGTTGTGTAAGGTGAAAGGTTATGTCACTTTTGGTTGGCCGTTGACAGTGGGCGATTCGGAGAAACCGTATTTTGCAAGGAAACAGGATCTAGTCATAGAATTAGGTTGCCTGATCTATAAATACAGGGTTGTAATACCGACAGTATTGCAAAAACAAATTTTAGATGAAATTCATGAAGGACATTTAGGCATCAATAAAATGAAGAATTTATCTAGAAATTATGTGTACTGGCCTAACCTTGATAGGGATATAGAGGAGGAGTGCCGCGCGTGCTCGGCGTGTCGCGCCGTGCGAGACGCGCCGGCGCACGCGCCACTACATCCTTGGGAGTTTCCACTACATCCGTGGCAGCGAGTACATGCCGATTTCGCGGATTGTGGAGGGAAACGATACTTAATCATCGTAGACGCAAACTCGAAATGGATAGAAGCTATTAGCATGAGTAATACGGACGCGCATGCTACTATCACAGCTATGCGAGCAATTTTTGCTCGGTTTGGTTTACCTTCGTTACTCGTCACTAACAACGGCCCTCCATTTTTCTCACAGGAGTTTAAGACATTCTGTAAAAAAAATTGTATTAAACACGTGACCACAGCCCCTTATAGACCGCAAGGAAACGGGGCTGCAGAAAATGCCGTTAAGACAGTTAAGAAAGCAATAAAACGTGCTTTATACGAGGGCGAGGACGTCGCCACGGCATTAAGTAAGTTTTTATTTCAATATCGAAACTGTGAACATGCGACCACTGGTGTGTCCCCTGCTATGGCGTTACAAGGGCGCAGGCTGCGCGGGCGCCTGGACGCGCTGCGGCCCGACGTGTCGGCGGTAGTGCGCGCTGCGCAGGAGCGGCAAGTGGCCGCTGCGGGCGGCACGCCGCGCGCGTTGCAGCCGGGCGATGCGGTTCTCGCCCGCGACTACAGCGCGAGGGGGGACAAGTGGTTGGCAGGTACAGTAGTTGATCAGACAGGACCAGTCTCGTACAAAGTAGACGTTGGGCGTGGCATTAGTTGGCGAAGACACGTCGATCAGATCACGCCTGTACAGGACAAGAGTCGCCACTCGTTGTCCCGTACTAGTATAGTCTCTCGGAAATCTCCAGAGCGACTGTCTCCTTCGGTCTGTGAGGAAACTGAGGATACGTTTGAGGACGCGTCTGACGGTAATGGTGAGAAGTCGCAGATAACGGGACCTGAAGTGGCGTCAGCATCAGAGACACCACCACCACCGCCAGGTGCGTCTGCTCGTGCCCTGCGAGCTTATAATCGAGCTCGAACTGGAGCTACATAACTACATTGTTTTTGTTTAGATTAGTCATAGCTTAAGGGGGAGAAATGTACCGATGTTTATATTTAGAATGTAAGTCTTAGTCTATTATTTGTGTTTGTGATTGATAGATTTAAGATTTGAGTCACATCACTAGAATAAACCAGTATGTCGCTAACTCCCGCCTTTTATTGACACTACAGAGATAGTTACAGGTTATATACAGTTGCAGGCAGAGATCAAGAAATCGGTCCAAAATGGTCGAGATAAAGTCTTGTTGCATGACATAATAATATTCTTGTTCATTTCACCTACATATGGTATACAATATAATGGATACAGGCATACATAGCCAGTCAAAATCATAACCCTCAATTGGCTGGACTATACTGGCTCCATTTCCTCACTGGACTACTCTGAGAAGAAAAATCCAAAACAAACTCAGAGCTCAAAGTCTCTTTTAAAATCCATACAATATTGTATTGGTCAAATTATGCGAGGACCATGAAGGTTAATAAATAAAGTGATCTCTTGATGAGAGACGCACACAGATTTTAGTGGTCCTGTCCAAACAGTGCAACCATTTGTCTAAAGTCGTTAGCTCAACTAAAAAACGAAAGGAGCCCAACGTCTTGACGAACAATACCGTTAGAAAGATGATAAATATTCGCATACCTACAAAAATTCTATACAAGACCACCCCAAGCGGCTATTAGGTCCCCATCAGCACCACAAGAGCTCTATATAAGCAATCGATATCGCTACTAGGGGTCGTAAATGTCACTGTAAGTGCCTCCTAGACGATATCGGCTACGTCATATCGAGTGACGTCAAGATAAGGGGTGGCTCGTGATTGATGGGGAAGTCTGAAGGAACTTTTATTTAAAATTAGAAGCCATGTCATGGGACAGTCGTTGATCAAAGTATTGGGTATTTTTTGGGTTGACATGTTGTGTTGTTCAGTGTGTTATGGGATGTTGTTGCAGGTTATTAATGAGATGCCTTCGACCGTTTCTGTCGAATTTACATAAAAAAATAGTGTTTTAACATCATTAGTAGTTTAGGTTTACGTACAATATTTGTGTCCTCATGAAAAGTTCTGATCAAAACCGAACGAAATCAAATAAAACTGCTATATTAGTAACCGGTTCCTATCCTTGATTTGACGTATGAAACCCAATTTCTGAGGATTTTGTGGCCTAAGCCGGCTTGGACTGGATGTCTAACCGACAAGGGTAATAATGATTTTTCCAGAACAAAAAACAGATTTTGAAGGGCGTAAAAGGCAAGTAGTCACATAATTTTTCAACAAGGAACCCTTTGATTTGGCAGTAATTAAGGTCAAAGTTTCAGCTATGGTATGCGCGTATGTACAAATAAATATCCTAGAACAACTCACACACTACACACTAAACTAAGCATAGCTTGTACTATGGCAATCAGACAACGGATATACATACTCATATAATTAAAACACCTATAATTTTAAACCTTGATCACAAATATTGTATCTTTATCCTAAGAAGATAATTTCAATGGAGTTAAAATATGGACCGTGAATATCTGTAGTGGCACGTCGAGAGTCGCAAGACGACCACCGGCCACCGTAGGCACGGTTCTGCGGATGGCGAGCGATGGGTACGTTCCACGCGCGCCTCAAAGAGCACAGGAAGGGGCCCAACAGGGCCAACGCCTGCCGGGTTTGCGGAATGTTAATAATAGTTACCGTGACCCTGGAACATAAAGGACAATCGAAGGAACACGAGTGGGTTTTAGTCAGTAAAAATCTGACACGCCCTCCCGCCGCACCCAGGACGGGAGCAGTCATTTGACGATTTCCCACTCACCAAAAAAAAAACTGTAGTGGCAAAGGTTTATTTGGATAGTATAGTCAAAATAAAAGAATCGGAAAAAAACTCAATGGCTTTAATAACTCATAATTGAAAACGTGGGTGCTATCTGACGTATGTTTTTTACAATGCGTATTGTCATTGCTCCCCCTTATAATCTCTCCCTGCCCACATAACTTCGACAGGTGAAAAACTGTAATGGCTTTGATAAAAAATACAGTATTGAAGAACCGAGCTACCCAATCCGATAATTTCCCCAAATTAGGGGTAAACTATGCTGTCTTGAGGGGCGATTGTGTTTCGTCAAGGGTTCGAGGTTCAATTTTCTGTCGAAGGGACAAATGTCTCTGGGTTTTATCACTTCATACGGACACACAATAACAGAGGTTCCCAAAGTGTTCTCGTAGTGAGTAAAACGGAACGTCGTAAAGCATTTCATTTACTCTTTTCACATTCTTGTTTGTCCGTTCAGTGTTTTACATAGTGACTGCCCTTCACAATCCTGCATATTACTGGGTACCTCAATATCTCTTTTGGTTAAACTGATTGTGAGACTTTCTAGCTTCTTACTACCAGTACCGAAGGGAATGTGCCGAATGACAGCTAGACCAACGGCTTTGCACGGTTTCCGAGGCCCGAAATGCCATTGATGACTTAAGAATTGATGTTTTAGAGCAGAGTTAAAGTAGTGCATCTTAACCAAAGAGCAGACATGGCCCGGTCCTTTTGAGCCTCTTGCTCTGCTATAAAGATATATTGGGTATGATTTAATGTCTGTGCTTACCTACCTGTACCTATTATAGGGTGTATCCTGGCACCCTTTGTCGACTAGCTAAGGCGTCGCAACAAAATAATAAACTTGTAAATGTGCCGGGAACGAAAAAAGTTTGGAAACCCTACACTGTTCAGTTCTCGAGTCTAAGTAATAAAATTATATTAGCCAGATAAGTACAACTTAGATTAGATTGATAAAATGGATTATTCAATTGCGCGTAAGTGGAAGTTGTGATTAAAAAAGTTTTGTCGTGTGTGTGTTTTATCTACATACATCGGAACATATATCTCGGATTTATTTAATGTGAGCGCTTCTTAGTAAACTAGGTGAGCAAGCACTGAACGATATAACGAATAGAAATTAGGTGGGCACTGCTTAGCTGCCTACACACCACACCACAGAAATACTTACATAGAGAAGTATAGATGATGACAAGTACAATCCATAATTTCTGAATCGATTTAAATAAAATTTGGTACCCTAAGAAACCTAACCTAAGAAACCTAAGAAATAACCTAAGAAAGAATATTATAAGTAGATATAAAAATCATACTAGATAACTACGCGGGTAAAACCTCGGGGGCAGCTTTTCTCTTTAAGGCAGCAAAGAAGAAAGAAGAGAAAATTTTCCTTCCCCATACAACAGACCAATTTTTATTAAAACAATTTCGATTACAACCCGGACCGGATTTTAGATCGAATCCATCCTCAATGTTTACTTCACAAGCAAAAACCCAAAGCCCTGAATAATAATGTCAATCCGGCAAAATTGAAGACAAACAAAGGGACTTCAGGAAATCAATCAAAAGAGCATCCCTTTATGTATCCTCGTTTTTGCTATGTTGACGATATTCTCTGACATCTAATCTGTACTGTCTTGTTTTTATGGTCTTGTATGAAAGGAATAAAATAGGAACTCTTAGGCCACGTCCGCACAGGCAGGCGGCTTGCTTAGCGCCTAGTGTCTAGCGCGTCACCTAGCTAGTAGCTTAGTAAAACAAACGTTCTAAAATGAACGCGACCGGCTGCACTGCGCGCTTAGCGCCTAGCTAGTCGCTTGGCGTGCATCCATGTAAACAAACGTGTTGGTTTTTTGTTGCGAGGCACCAGGTTGAAAAGTAGCCACTGTTAACTCGGATTTTTGTAATACTGTAGGAGGTTAGAAGAAAACAATGGATGAAATATTGATTGTTTCAGTTTTCAAAAGAAAACCTTTTTCTAAGATGAGTATCCAAATGAGTTAGTTTTCCTTTAACTTTACTGAGAAGTAGATCAAATGTTTCCCTGGTCATACGCAAATATTAATAAAATTTATCGTCAAAATTACGCAATTGTTTATATAGAACATTAAACTCCCCATAACTTGACCGTGATTTATTTATATCATGAACCCAACATGACGGATAAGCGCCAGGTAACACGGTGCGGTGCGGCTCCGGCGCGGCGCCTGAGCGGTGCCGCAATGGTTTGCTACATATAAAATTGGATGGTATGCCACACGGTACGTCCGGCACCGCTCCGGCGCCGCACCGCAGGCTCACCGGACTACGGCGCGAGGCAGACGAGGCGGGGTGGGGTGCAAGCAGTGCGGTGCCGCAGCGGCGCCGCTCAGTTCATGATTGTCGCCAACTGACTAGTAGGCAAGCCGCCAAGCTTGTTGCGGTGCCTTACGGCGCCGCAGCGGCGCCGTAAGAACATTGCGGTGCCGCAGCGGCGGGCGCCGGACGTACCGTGTGGCCGCCAGTGCGGTGCGGAGTAATGCGGTGCGGCGCGTTGCCGCATCGTGTGGCCTGGCACTAAGGCCGTGAACTAATATATTTAAAAGATGAATTTTCTGTGAGTAGTAGTTTTAGAGCTATTTTTGAAAGCGACATCTCGTCAACGTGGCGACAAGCAAATGCCCAAGGCACGTAGCGACCTACCACGCAAACCACCTCATGTGCGGCCACCCGTGTATCCAAGCAAATAGCCAGGATGCAAGCCGCTAGGCTCTAGGCGCTAAGCAAGCCACCTGCCTGTGCGGACGTGGCCTTATAGTTTCGTCTGTCTGTCTATCTGTCCATGGGCTGCCAGATACCGTTAGTACTAGAAAGCTGAAATTTTGCAGGAATGTTTATTATTATCTTCATTTTGATAGTTTAAGCAAATTGAAAGCTACTTTTCTTAAGTATCTCCCCGAACACTGAGTCTCTCAGCTCTGCATTCTCTCGCTGGGTGTGTGAATTAAGGTTACATAACCTATATTCAATAATAAGTAAATTTTCTTTGATATATTTGATTTAATTTAGTTTGTGCAACTTTGTTAAATATTATGTAGGTAGTTAGTTACAACAATGTTTTTGTGCATGCAGAGTTTACCTTTAAGTGATTGTTACACTCTATTCTGATTTTATGCTTATTTCATTTGGTTAAATACTAGTGTATACAATTGTGGGTGAACCTAATAAATAAATAAATAATAAATAAATTATGTCATTCAGGCCAACAGACTTGTTGTAGGATATAATTTCTTTAGAAATGTGTTTTTATTTTGCTTTTTTGCATACACGTAAAATGGGCATAATTTTTGTTTCGCTTATTGCATCGAGTTCAGCTTGAGACAACGTCGGAAAGGTCTTTCAAAAACATTTGAAGAGCACTTTTAAGCCAGTGGCCAGTGCAAGTTTTCCTTACGGTGGAGTGTCTGTCCCCCTCCCCTCCCCCCCTATAATTGGGCAACTGGGCTAAAAATCTAAAACAAAAACTATCACGGTTAAATTAGCTGTATTACTTTAATGGAATCCTACTAGATTACTGAGCGTGGTTCGACACACTTGACGGGTTTTTATTTATTAAAAGATGAGTAAAGGATAAGAATGTCTTAAAAGAATCCCAAAGATTGAACTTTGACCCGAAGCTAATGCAGATAGCGTGTCGAGATTGTTAAGAAATCCGAGAAAAGGTTGTTTGAATATATTCATAAGTTAAGAAGTAGCTCTTTGTTAAGAAGTTCGTCTAAGTTCTACCGTCATATATTTTTACCACAAAGTAGCAGCTGTTTGTTTTAAGGGTATTTATCTGCCTGTGTATTTAAAGAGATAGTATTTAGCAAATACTATCTCTTTAAATACACTTGATGGATAGAAAAATCTGCGTCAAAATAGGATCGCACATAAGTGACGATGAAAAAATCTCATACGGAGTCCCACAGGGCAGCGTCATCGGCCCAACGCTCTTCCTTGTTTACATTAATGACTTGTGCACCCTCACTCTGCCAACTGCTGATATTTTCACCTACGCTGATGACACAGCCATTATAGTACATGGGAAGAGCTGGGAAGAGGTCAAAAACAACGCCGAAGAATCTTTGCAAATCGTGATGGAATGGTTGCACACGAATTTACTTACTTTGAACCTGCAGAAAACAAACTATATACCGTTCTATATGCATGCAAGTACGAAACCTCCAAACACATACTCAATTAGAGCCCATACTTGTCTGGACACCACAACCTGCCCATGCATAGCTATTCCCGCAGTGACATCTGTCAAATACCTAGGCGTGACAATTGATAGTGAACTGAAATGGAGCAAGCACATAGATTCTACCGCTGGCAAAGTCAGGAAAACCATTCACCTCTTCAAATCACTGCGGCATTCTGCTGACATAGAAACACTAAAAATGGTTTACACTGCACTTTGCCAGTCCATCACCGGTTACTGCATCCTAGCCTGGGGTGGATCAGCCAAAACTAAATTCCTTGTTTTGGAGCGTGCACAAAGGGCAGTGCTTAAAGTAATGTCACATAAGCCCTTCCGGTACCCCACTCATCAGCTCTACACTGAACTGAAACTTCTAACAGTGAGACAGCTATTTGTTCTCAGAGCCACCCTCTGGAAACACCAGCAAATTCCACCACCAGACACAAACAAAAGAGGTCATAAAATATCTTGCCCAACCCCTATTCACAAAACTGCTTTCGCCAGAAGGCAATTCTACGTTTTGAGCTCGCTTGTGTACAAAAATGTTCACAAAATCTCTCAAATAGCAGGATTGAACAAAAACGAAGCAAAGTCTAAGGTGATAAACATGCTAAACGACCTCGACTACGCTCAAACGGAGGAATTGCTGACGACACTGAAATAAATTTCATTCAAATTCTATTAATCTTCACACATTAGACTGAGCTCACACTAACACAAACAAGTTCCACTCTCGACACCATCACACTCACTCAAACACATATGCACAAGCATACACATACGCACACAAACACACACACACACACACACACACGCACGCACACACACACACCACATACAGTGCATCTTACCTAAAGTCATTTTACTCTTTAGTTTAATTTTTAAAATAATTATAATACTTTTGTTGTATAATAACTATCAGCTTGCCAGCACCTAATAGTCATAAGGTTTATATAGTGTCCTAGCGGCAGTAGAACACTGCCTCCTAAGACACAGGGATTCCTAGTTTAGGAGGCAGGGTTACAATTTTTGTACGCCTTTAGTTTATCAAGAACTACACTTAGATATTAAGTAAGCTGTAAGGAATTGTATCAATAAAGTTTTTATTTATTTATTTATTTATTATTTATTAATAGTTCTAGATAGACTTTTTAAATTAAGTTAAAAAAGTTCGGACTTTGATATGAACCCTTTTTGAAAGGACTCGTCCAAATCTTTTACTTACCAGAATCTACCCTCAATGAAATATTTATAAGATATCTACCAGTTTAAATAGATTCAGCAGGAAATCATTGTTTTACGTGAAGCAACTGCCCAACGGATTTTCACAACCTGATAACGTGGTAAAAAGATACGCCTTAGTTAGATTGTCAGACTTTCTGGCTTTTAAGTAGCCCCCAAGTAACACAGAAAGCATTTTAACAAACGAAAATTAAACTTATGTAAAACTTAAGGCCCGTATAAACTTTTATATAAGTTCACAGAGCATCTTGACGCTTTATATTGGCATTTCAAAACCGTTTAGATGCTTTATACTGTATAACGGTTGGATAATGGTATATCAAAATGCTTTTGTGAAGCCTTTAGTTTCAGTGCAGCAAACCACAATGCTGTTGTACAGCTTTCAGCTGTTTTTAGTGCATTTGCATTTACAGTAGCATTTTTAAGTAGTAAATAAATGCTCAATGTTTTTTAATAGCATAAATATGAACCATTATAATGCCACGAAAATCCTCTATACAACTTTTAGCTGTTTTTAATGCCTTAGGGTCTACAATAGCATTTTAAAGTAGTAAGATTATCTTAATGCTGGTTAATGGCATAAACTTGTATCATTATAATGCACCAAAATTCGTTAAACGGCTTTGAGCTGTATTTTGTGCCCTTTGTTGTGTAATAGCACATCTAAGTGCTAAGTAAAAGCCTACTGCTGCTGAACAGCATGAACGTTAACCTATGTGATGCTTGTATTTTTAAAGATCAACTGGGTGCTGTTGTACTGCTAACAGCTTTTTGAACAAATACAAGTGAGTTATTGAAATGTTTAAAGCTGTATATACATTCAATTTACTGCATTCGTAAAACCATTTGTCTGTGTGTAGTGCGTAACCGTGTGTTTAGCTTATGTTTATAATGAAGCTGGTCAAATGCGAGTCGGACTCACGTAACAAGGGTTCCGTAAAATGGACACCTACATACATCAACAATAATTGAAAAAAAAAAGAGTTTTTCCTTTACTTGTGCTACATGACATTGCCGATCAACTGATGAGGCCTAAGTTATTGAGATTTGTCACAAATCTACAGGGTGAATAATTATATCTGTATTCTGTTATGTTTGTGTTTTTATACCTAACTTTGGATATTGAAAAATATATTATCTTCAATATCCATCCATACGGATTTAAGTTGTACAAAAATTCTGATATGGGTTTTATTGTTTTGCTCAAAGATCCCCAAAATTCCGTTCAAGTAATGGCACCAATTCAGTCTACATCAAGTCTACTGGTATATCGGTGAACTCATATAGAACTACTTTATAGTCAATGGCACTACAGTGGTTCATCAAAAGTCTTCTCTCTGGCCTCTGACCTTAATAATTGTACATGTGTGAGTATTATACTGCTGGCGGCATTAAGTAGCCTTTTTAAACGCTCACCGGGCTGCAATGGGCTGCCACCATTTTGTAAATATTTTATAACCTAAAAATATTATCCTTCTAACCTATTTATAAAAGTAATAGACCTATATAATAATGATTAACTTAATACCACACTTCCCAACCAATACTGTTATGTTAATTATGCGAAATTCTCGAATTTCTCGAATACACAATTGTTTTGGTTATTTCACAGAATAACATTTTATATCACAATCACAAAATATCAAAGGCGCGTGAAAATTTTCAATGAAACTTATATAGATATTTACAGTAAACTACATTGCGCAGTAATATTTGATGGTATGAAATAAAAAAAAGAGTCAAAAGCTAACCCAGTATAATACATTTTGTTTGAAAATGGTGTCAAGCACTGAGTTCTGACGTCTTCGTTCATATTATATTGCGAGTCAAAGTAGATAAATTGCAACGACGTAACGTTCAGTGTATTGTAACAATTAGTACCGTGGCATTAGATACCTTTTTACAATGATGTAGGGTTCTAACTGTGAACCCTTATATAGCTCCAATCATTCTTTTACTACATTCTAATGCTGGTATAATGCTTTTGTAATGTAATTAGCATTTTCATTATCAATGTTAGTGCTGGTGTAATGCTTCTGTAATGCGATTGGCAACTTCGTTGACCGTAATAATGCTTCTTTAATGCGACTGGTACTTACTTTGACCACGATAATGCTTCTTTAATGCGACTGGTACTTTCTTTGACCACAATAATGCTAATATAATGCGCCTGTAATGCGATTAAATAACTATTGTGAACCTATTAAGGATCTAAAGCCGTATAATTTGTGCCCAAATAAGCATTACAGTAGCCATATAAACGTTTGTAATGCTACTATAGAACTGAATCAAAATGCGAAAACGATTCAGAAATGCTGTAAGCCGGCCGTTATAATGCTTTGATGTGTTACTGCCGTAACGACTGTCAAAGGTCTACGAAATAAAAACGAGCTTTAAGCATATGAATTGAAAATCACATCGGTACGTGCCCAGTTTCGAACTCGTATTTAAACCTATTTTTTGGGGGGGAGTGGGAAATCATCAAATGACTGCTCCCGTCCTGGGTGCGGCGGGAGGGTGTGTCCGACTTTTACTGACTAAAACCCACTCATGTTCCTTCGATTGCCCTTTGTGTTTCAGGGTCACGGTAACTATTATAAACATTCCGCAACCCCGGCAGGCGTTGTCCCTGTTGAGCCCCTTCCCGTGCTGACTTCTCTTTGAGGCGCGCGTGGAACACTAACGCGCCGTCGACGCGGGTCTGGTCCTAGCCGGGTGGCGAGCTACCCATCGCTCGCCATCCGCAGAACCGCGCCTACGGTGGCCGGTAATCGTCTTGCGACTCTCGACATCTTCGCCTGGGTCTTAGTCCGGGGCGAGAGGCTCGTCGTTGCCTCTCGCGCGCCGCGCTTCCTTCACTAGCATAACTGCTTCGCAGAAGGAGGCGACGGCATCCCATTCCGTCTCGCCCCGAAGCATGGCCTGGACCAGCGATATTTAAACCTTCGAAAACACGTGATTCGAGACACAATAGAAAGACAACAGTTGACATCCGCCTGTCGCTTGGTCGTCGAACGGTTAAGATAAGTTAATTTGATCATTAACCAAAACATTACTCTAGAAAATTCCATCAAAACCAGCATAAATATTCATAAACGCCAAACAGCCAACAAGAAAACGCGAAGTACATAGGTACATCAAGACAAACGAGTAGTACAAACAAAACGCCCTGTTCCACGAGCGACTGACTTACGGACTTTACAAACAGTTGACGCTCGAAAAATAGCACTGTCTATGGTACAGTAATGGCGGCAGGCGCGGTTTTGCTAAGCATTCCTTTTTTAAATGTTTTTTTTTAAACGGCGAAAGTATTGTGTGGTTGTGGTTTCTGTACTTTGGGGGTTTGTTTAGGTGGTTTTGTTTTTTGATTAGTTGTTTCTTTTTCATTTAAATGTTTGTGGAGGTAAAAGCGGATTTTTTTTACTGGTAGTAGCAGTATAGTCCAGAAAACATGAGTTTATATTCGGAATGGTGATTTGTACCAATAAGTAAAATTATATTTTTTGCAGACAATAATTGATTGTTTAACATTGTGCCAAAAATGTTTAAGATCTTATTCCTTCTACGTCAAAAATGACGAAAACGGATTTGTTACACTTTTATTAAATTGAAATGTTTTTTGCGAAGTTGATTTTCAGGCCTATTTACAGGTCATTTCCTACCTCCAAAGAAAGATAATCCTAGAGAAAAAAACTTTACACAGAGCAGCTGTTTTTTTTATTTTCCTGACAATATACTTAATATTATAGCCGGTCCACTCACTAATTTCAAGTGTAGTGTCATAAAATTAAAAGTATTTTTGAAACCATAACCTAAAATCCGACTAGCCCTTAACGCCAATTCTAAAACAGCACTTAGGAATACAAAGCAAACCACGTAACAAAGTTACCACAAACTGGCTTGTGTATTGTGGCGTTTCACCGGACGCATTCCGGATATCGATCTTCAGCTCACAGGCATCCTTCAACGAGATTTTACCGTCGGGCATCCTTTAACCTTTTACTGTGGGAGTCATGTATAGATGACATCCCAAAATGTGCCCAGCACGCCACGGTCACGATCCCGTGACAAGAAAATTTACATTTTTTAAAAAACCTTGCGCTGAGGCTACGTCTTTGCTGTTTTAACGTGGCGGTCAAAAGGTTAATTAAACTTTGAGACAAAATGGCGCCCGTAAAGGATGCTAAGATGTATTTTGCACTAATTAGTTACGTGGTTTATCTTGGCGATCTTTTTTCGTTAAAAAGAATCTTTTAAAGTGAATGGATGTTGTTTTGGCATGATATGTGTGAAATCTATTTTGCAATAACATAATATCTTAATTTAAGATACGTTATCGTTTAAAGGACCAAGCGACTGCTAGCTGTCGCGCTGCTATTGTCTTTTTTTATAAGGTTTAAACAGCACTTAGGAATACAAAGCAAACCACAAAACAAACTCGTCGCGTATTGTGGTGTTTCACCGGACGCTCTCCGGATATCGATCTTGAGTCCAAAGGCATCCTTCAACGAGATTTCAACCGTCGGGCATCCTTTAAAGAGACTTTGAGACAAAATGGCGCCCGTAAAGGATGCTAAGATGTAATTTGCACTAATTAGTGACGTGGTTTATCCTGGCGATCTATTTTCGCTAAAAAGAAGCTTTCAAAGGAATGGATGTTGTTTTGGCATGATTTGTGGGAAATCTATTTTGCAATAACATAATATCCTAATTTAAGATATGTTATCAACGAGATTTCAACCGTCGGGCATCCTTTAAAGAGGCTTTGAGACAAAATGGCGCCCGTAAAGGATGCTAAGATGTATTTTGCACTAATTAGTGACGTGGTTTATCTTGGCGATCTATTTTCGTTAAAAAGAAGCTTTCAAAGGAATGGATGTTGTTTTGGCATGATTTGTGTGAAATCTATTTTGCAATAACATAATATCTTAATTAAGATATGTAATCAACGAGATTTCAACCGTCGGGCATCCTTTAAAGAGACTGAGACAAAATGGCGCCCGTAAAGGATGCTAAGATGTATTTTGCACTAATTAGTGACGTGGTTTATCTTGGCGATCTATTTTCGTTTAAAAGTTCCTTTCAATCCTTCAAACACACGTGGTTCAAGACACAATAGATAGACAATAGCAACGCGACAGCCGGCTGTCGCTTGGTCGTCGAATGGTTTGTGAATGGATGTTGTTTTGGAAAGTGTTGTGTGAAATCTATATTGTAAAAAAGGGTTCTAACGCGTTAACATTTGGTTAATTACCTAATATCGATGCTAGTTAATTAACTAAATATTACAGTCATGGTACGATTTGAAAATATGCTTGTTTGTGATTTCCTCCAAGACTTTTCAATCTCTTACTCTTCATCTTGCACGAAAAAGTTTACAAGTGGTTCCCAAACTTATTTTGTCTACTGCCCACTTTGAGAATAAACATTTTTTAGCGCCCCCATTATTTCACCTATTTAAGAACCAAAATTAAATTATATGTATATTAATGGAGAATTGTAAACGAAACTTTTACTATAACCCGCAACTTGAAACCTGAGCGCAGTAGGTAACATACAACGGCGCTTAGGTCTCAAGTTAACTCTTACGGGTTCCATCTGCCAATAAGAATGATATCATTTAGATTTTTCTATATTCAGCCTCCTAGCAAAATGAAATTACAAATCACCCCACCCCCCCCCCCCCCCCCCCCCCGCCTCTACAGAAAGCCCCCATTTTCTTTCTGGGTCTCTTACCGCCCCCCTTGAGACCTGCAGCGCCCACAAGGGGGCGTTATCGCCCACTTTGGGAAAGACTACATTTTTAGAGATATTTTAATAATGTATAAATGCATCAGTCTTATCATTACATGCTCATTATGCACCCTAACAAGGAATGTCGCTGAATTTGAATAGGGTAAATTAATATAATTAGGTTCAGAAAAAGTAGTGATTTTTCAACAGGGGTAACGTTTTAAGCAATGTTGTGTTATTTAGTCAAAATCTTGAACGTATCTCTGGAATTTTATTGGAGTGGCTATTTATGTCTTGTGCTACTTATTCATGTGTCTTAAAACATCCTTAAATAGATATAAACTGGTAATTGACTGACTGACAGATTGTTTTTTTTTTTATTACATATGGGCTTGCTCTTGGTCCCGGACTAGCCCGAGGGCATAGACGGGGCCTACGATGAAGCGAGCTCTGTTCAACGAACAGCCCAAACTGCAGGTCCTAGAGAAATAAGCTTGGAAGGTGTGCTATTTGTGAAGAGTAGGTAACCGCTATGAAAGAATTTTTAAAAAAGGTATACATAGAGACAAGACAAGTAATGAAAGTAAAATAGATATGAATACTTTTTTTTTTTGGTGAGTGGGAAATCATCAAATGACTGCTCCCGTCCTGGGTGCGGCGGGAGGGCGTGTCAGACTTTTACTGACTAAAACCCACTCATGTTCCTTCGATTGCCCTTTATGTTCCAGGGTCACGGTAACTTTTATACATTTTGGCAACCCCGGCATAGATATGAATACTGAGATAGCGACTTTGAGAAAATTTTAGAATGCAGTTTTGATATTTTTTTAAATAAAAGAATGTTTCTTTCAAGTAAAATTATCTATCTTAACGATTTAACGTAGTTTTCTTCCAGAGCTCATTGAAACTTTCCACCCCGTGTATATCAAAGGACATAAGAACTCAATAGGTTTATCGGTTGCCCGATTAATATTTTCGAGGGGTGGAAATAATTATTAATTCCTATTTTGACCGGAGCTGGCAAATCTCGGCGGCAGAAAGACAAACTAAGCCCACATAAGCTACTTTTTATCTGAATTTGACTAAGATTTTGTATACATCTGCGATAACCGACACGAACGGAGGCACGGGAAAAACTAGTACACAGTAACTCAGAAAACATCATTAATCCATCCATACTGTCGTCTGTCTGTCTGTCTGTATGTTTGTCTTTCTTTCACGGCAAAACGGAGCGACGAATTGACGTGATTTTTAAGTGGAGATAGTTGAAGGGATGGAGAGTAACATAGGCTACTTTTTGTCTCTTTCTAACGCGAGCGAAGCCGCGGGCAGAAGCTAGTAATACATATTTAGGAATACAGCCTCAATCTGAACTTTGACTATTACATAAGCTATGTGTTGTCTGTATTCTGTTTTGTGTTCCATAAATAAATAAGCCGATTATTTGACCCTCATATTCAACAACAATAATATTATCGGATGTATCACAAAGAAAACTTCTTCTATTGTGTCCCTATCGGGAACAATGCGACACATATCATCCCTTGATGACGTCACAGGCTGAGCAATGAAGTAGAAGTAGAGCACACGCCATTATGGCGCTTATTTGTATAGGTAATAGAAACTATAGGGTCAAAGGTATGGTGGGGTGACAATAGACATGAATTGAACTTGATCAGCTCAGATTTAACCTGGTCTACCAAGGACCATACATTGATGGAGGATAGTGGGAATATTTATTTTTCTTACTCCTCCGCAGTTCTTTCTGATTAATTTCGTTGCTCTCCAAGACAGTTGAATCGTTTCTCCGGGACTCGTCGAGCTTCATTGCTTCGGCGCTTTTCTGGCGGACTCCACTGTTGATTCTGGCTTTCAGGAGTTGCAGTGGTTGGGAATAGTGTGGTGGGATTGTCCCATTAAAAAAAAAATGTTGCAAATTACAAAAAAGATGTTTTTAAGGTCAGAACTATTTCAATTCAAATAGTATTGAACTCTTGCTACAGAAACTTCCAACAGTGACACAATGGTGCCGATTCAATTCTTTACAAAATTAACTAAATTTTAGTTCAGTGCATATTTTTCTTTCTATTTCATTAAGAAAATGACGAAAGACAAAATATTAGTTTGGAACTATCAAATTAAGTCACTCCATAGATAATTTAGACGCGATTAAAAACATGGGCACTAAAATTACGTCGATTTACTTCAGGCGCAATCCAATTTGGCAGGTCTAAACTAATATATATCTTCTGTCTTTTTCTAAAGACATAGAAAGAGAAAGATGCACTTTAATTAAATTTAATTAACTTTGTGAACAAGAGAATCAGCACCAAAGTCGTTTTTTTTTCTAAAATCCCAGAATCCAAGACGTTAAGGCCCATATTTTAGATAAAGCAAAATTGACTCTACCTATTCCGACCAATGTTAATAATACTCATGGATAAAATCGTGGACAGAAACTAATATTCAATACATTAGGCCAGTGCAATATGACCCACAATCGATATAGTCCGAGATTGAAATCGCGTCAAATCAATAGCCTAATCCTCCCTCTCTCATGGGACGTTGATACGCCATTACAGAATAATACATTATGATCGCTTACAATGGTATCGACACATACTTTCGTATTAACGTGGAGTAATAGCTATTGAAATTATTTATTATAGTTAGTCTGTATGTAAAATAAATAATTTTTAACACATTTGCTCGTAAAGTTTTCTGTAAAAATGACTGCTATAGAAAGTAAATTTTGGTGAAGCTAACTTGAAATTAAAGTGTATCGTTTTTTATTAGAAAAGTGTACATTCCAATTTTAATGTCAATCTACCAAAAATTAAGATCCAAAGCTTTGTATTTTCTAATCTAGGCTCTTAATTTGTCGGAATGTTTTATTTTATGAGCTTTGTATTCCAAACCTTTACTTTATCCAAGAAATAAAATTGACGTCCCGTTGCTTTTGGTATGAAGGCATTAAAAACTTAAACAGATTTAAACACAAAAAAGTTTTTGACAGTGATCGTGGTTAAGGCTCGTGACTTGCATTTTAACGTCATTTAGTTAGTGGAATTAGCTTTCTGCAATAGTACAAAAACTG
Source organism: Athetis lepigone (assembly GCA_033675125.1). NCBI lineage: Eukaryota > Metazoa > Arthropoda > Insecta > Lepidoptera > Noctuidae > Athetis > Athetis lepigone. The sequence continues at coordinate 4,678,329 of CM066234.1, read as the reverse complement.
CCTCGCTGGATTTAGGTCTAATTATGTTGACTAGACATCCTACCGGTGCTAAGGCAGTTCAGCGTAAGACCGTAAGTTGACTTCACCCAAATTTAACGATGGAGGTTTAATAGTTTTTTACCGTTTTCTGCACATTCTCATACAAAATGTCATCCTTTTTTTAACCCTGTGTGTTTTTTTTTTTCCAAAAAGCCGGTGTCTTGATACCTATAAAAAGATTAATATTAACTTGTTTTCGGATAAAAAGTCACGTTTGTTGTAGGGGAGCTTGTATGCACAATGTAGTAGACTATTTATAATAATAATTATTATTATTATTTATTATTAACTAGCCCGTACTGTCCCACTGCTGGGCAAAGGCCTCCCTCCATTCCTTCCATCTGTCGCGACTTTGCGCTACGTCTTGCCATTCTTCAAGGAAGTCGACCAAGTCGTCCCGCCATCTCTTTCTTGGTCTGCCGCGTCTCCATCTCGGCATTTCGGGGCACCAGTCTTGGGCTCTGCGGGCCCATTTATCGTTAGGCATGCGGCAGACGTGTCCAGCCCAGTCCCATTTTAGTTAAGCAGCCTTTTGGCCCACGTCAATGATTCGTGTTTTGGAGCGCAGGGTAGTGTTTCGGACGCGGTCGCTTAGTTTAACACCAAGTATGCTGCGCTCCATCGCACGTTGGCAAACCTTGAGTTTGGACTTTTGGATGTTAGTCAAAGACCATGTCTGTGCACCGTAGGTCAAGATGGGAATAATACACGTGCCCAATAGCTTACGCTTAAGTGTCATAGTAAGGTACCAGTAGCTCCTCCAGGCATTTTCTATTCGGCTTGTGATTTCTTTATCTTTCCTTGTCTGAAAAGAGACTATTGGCCCAAGTATATGTACTCCTGGACATATTGTATTATTCTCCCCGTGCACGTGTATGTTTCGTGCAAAGCTGTTGGTCATTAGCTTAGTCTTTGGCATATTCATTTTTAGTCCAATCTCAAGGCTCGCACTGCCATTTATAATTTAAAAAAATATTTCGTTCACATTCATACACCCCATTGTGAACATATATAAAAATGGAGCGCGAATTTTTTACTCACTTCTGCCTATAATGCGTGCTGGTTATTTTTGCTACAATGCACCTTAAATTAAAGTAATAAGAGTCCTTTTACAAGCAAGCATGTTAAAATATACAAATATTAAGTATGATTGTAATACTGATAGCCTCCCCTTAGTTATTACCAAGATTGCATTTCTAAATAACAGTGTAGAACGTCTAGTCGAAGGGAAACTCCGTGGTTTATGCATGAAAAGTGCGGTATTTTAGAAAGTATTTTATTAAATTAATTTTTTATTGTTATTTTTTGTAGTTGAATTTTTTTTGCTTTGCTTTGCAGTTGAAAGAGCGTTTGTAGGCGGTGTTTCATATTTTTCACAACTTTTATTTTTTATTTTAATATGCAATATGTTTATTATTTTAGTGTTTTTTTATATATTTTTTTTTTATTTTACTGTGGTCATTTGAACCTTTGACGACTAACCGACAGCCGGCTGTCGGGCTGCTATTGTCTTTCTATTGTGTCTCAAAACACGTGTGTTCGAAGGATTAATATCTTTTTTCTATTTTTTTTTTATTTATCTGTTAATATCAAATACGCAACATAAACATAAATGAAGAATTTGTGTTTGTGGCTTATGTAGAGTAGGTAAAATTAAAATTTTCTGTAGGAAACCTATCAACTTTTCTAGGAATGTTTGATATAGCAATCAATATCAACCTTAAATATCCTATTCGAATTCGCATTTCTATATAAAATTGACTGACTGAGTGGGTGGAGCGAGGCCCCATTAGTGCGTTGCGCTGCGTTGCGTCGCGTCGTACGTATTGTATGCCACATAATTAATAACCAGAACCAACCAATCAACCAGACGCAACGCAGCGCAACGCACTAATGGGGCCTCGCTCTATATCAACGCACAACCCAAAGCGGTCCTAGAGACATGAAACTTATAGGGCATTTTCTTTGTGAAGAGTGAGTATCGGCTAAGAAAGGATTTTTAATAAATTCCAACACCAAATGGATAAACTAGGGGATGGAAGCGACATTCCAATGGACGAAGCCGCGGGCGAAAGCTACTATAGCAATAAATAACAACATCTCCCCTAAAAAATGCCTAAATGCCCTATTCGCATATATTTTACCAAACAAAGTAGTTAACCTAAAAGTACTTTTGACAAACAAAGTAGCTTTTAGGTCAATTCCAATATTTGGCTAGTTAATTGCCTAGATCGCACCTAGCCCTTTGTCGATTGCCTATTTATTACTCGAGGGAAATTAGCTACTAGGTAAAACATAATAAAACGCAGACATTCAGGGAACTAGTCGTGTTTTAGACTGAAGAACACCTTTAGACAGAATAAATAAATAAATATCTTGGGACAAGTCACACACGGTCATCTGATCCAAAGCTAGAGCTTGTGTTATGGCAACCAGACAACTGGTATACATACTTATTATAAGTACTTTATAAATACATACATATTATAGATAAATTACACCTAGACACATAATAAACAATCATGCTCATCACACAAAGTTTGTCCTGGGTGAAAATCGTACCCACGACTCCACCTTGCACACAGGCCCGATACCTGTTGGTCTTGTGGTTAGTGACCCTGACTGCTAAGCCGGAGGTCCTGGCTTTAATTTCCACCCAGGACAAACTTTTTTTTTTTTTTTTGTGAGTGGGAAATCATCAAATGACTGCTCCCGTCCTGGGTGCGGCGGGAGGGCGTGTCAGACTTTTACTGACTAAAACCCACTCATGTTCCTTCGATTGCCTTTTATGTTCCAGGATCACGGTAACTACTATAAACATTCCGCAACCCCGGCAGGCGTTGGCCCTGTTGGGCCCCTTCTTGTGCTGACTTCTTCTCTTTGAGGCGCGCGTGGGACAAAACGGGCCGTCGACGAACAAAACGCGCCGTCGACGCACAAAACGCGCCGTCGACGCACCCAGGACAAACTTTGAGTGATGAGCATGATTGTTTGTTCTATATTTATAAGTATGTTTATGAGTTGTCAGGTTACCATGGAACAAGCTCTGCTTAGCTTGGGATCAGATAAACGTGTGTGAGTTATCCCAGGATATTTATTTTACTTTTTCATAAACATTGTGTTGACATTTGTATGCAAATACTTCAAAATCGATTATAAATTCAGCCAAAACAATCTAATTACTGATTACTGTCATGTCTACCAATCGTTAACCCCTGAACCTTGACACCACGCCCTGATGACGGCTGCTTATGACTCCATACTTAACACTAATTAATTAATTAAATTTAAAAGCCCATTACGTATGACGGTTGGTTAATAAAGGAGTAAACGGGTCAAATTTCTGTTTGCGCGAATGTTTTCAAGGTCGGTTTGCATTGGGTTAGGTTTTAGCTTGTTCCATTTTTCTGGAAGAGTTTTAGGGACGCTATACCGTTGCTCTTTTAATTTATTGTTGCTTCAGAATAGGCGAGACGACGAAAAAAAAGTAATTAGTCCGTCATTGAGATTATTAAAAAAATTTGGACACGTATTTTTCCTTTTTTCTCGTAAACGAAAAATGACGACGATACAGTGCGTTGAAGTTGTGCGTGACGTCACGATCAGATACAATTTTTGCATTACGGTGGCGTCAAAAGCCCCCACTATGCCCCCACTCCAGAACTTTGTTGCTCTTTATATTTGTATTTTTTTATTATTTTGATGAAGCAAAAAATACGTGTCCCGTATTTTTGGCCGATCTACAAGACGGACTTTAGAATGCCATTTTTTTTATGTTGTCGCCATCCCTATTATGAGTGTAACCATTTTTTATTATTATTTTCAAAACAGAGATACTACGTCTAATTAGCTACTGCATTTTCAGAAAGCCAGAATCGTCAGAGACGAGCACTAGTATATTTTGATAAGAGTCCCAAAATATCTAGAATGGTTTTAGGTCCGGTATACAACCTGTATTTCTAAGACCACCTTGCAGTATTTATAGATGTAAAAAAACTATGTTTAAAAAAAACACCACACTGTATTAAGCTACAACCACTAGCCAAATCTATTACTTATATCCAGATTTATATCATTCTAAAAATCTAGCAAAAATCACAACACCTCAGGTAAAAACCCATACAACCGACCATAACTCTTTCCTCTACTATCCAATCCATGCAGTTTTATATCCAATCGAATCCGGACAAGCCGTAAAGCACATAAGTACCTTAACGAAGCCATATTACATAAGGCTACTGAAGAGTCAAGGCTGGGCGTAATGGCACGACAAATTGTTTTAACGCACACAACACACCCCTAATCAGGTTACTCTACCTTCGGCCAGATTCATTAGGGCGTCATTTTTATTTATCGGAAAATTATAATGATTTTCGTTGGACGGAAATTTGAGGGCTTTTTGTTATTTATAGGAATTTAATGGTCGTGTTCTGGGGTTTGTTTTATTTGAAAGGTTTGTTACCTATAAAAAGTGGCATTTGAGACCACGGTCTGGTTCCGAAAGCCCTATCAAAAATTATGATTAATTCGGGTGGCATTAAAATTTTGTTTATTCCATTTGATAGTAAAAGGAGAAATAGAGTGGAATAGTAGAAGATTTGGTAAACCCTACACGTGATGACACTTTGATGCACCCATATCTATCCGGCTACTATCAATTTGAATCCAATTAAGTCCTAATATAAAAAAAGGTCATTTATATATTTAGCTAAGTTAAAAATATTATATTTAATTCGATCTCTGTTGTTGTTCGTTGGGTATGAGCGAGAGAGCCTTTGGTTATGTGAAGTCATATTTGAATTCTAAGCATCCAATCATAAATACAATTTCAAAGTCATGCAAAGTTTTATTTGGTGTTCAATTGGAATTTATCAAGCAGGCTTTGAAAGTTGGTGGTACAAAGCCCCCGTTTCGCCATAGATCTAAGGGCCGGCCGTTTCGGTCATGACAGATTGCTGTCTCATCTCATTAGATTACAAAAGTGAGGGTTTTGGGCACATATGTTTGGGATTTTGGGCACACATCTGTGAGCTGTAATATATTTTCTACACAGAAGATGATATCAAAGGTTTACAAAACGAAACGTTTCTGCAGACGAATTCTCTGTATCGCGAAAGATAGAGCAGACTAGCCACGGTAAAAAAGATAAAAATAAGTTAAAAGTTGACAGTAAAATATCAAAAATCATTTTTAATGACTACCATAGGCGCCATAAAGGGGTCACCAATGGCGTAATGAAACAAGAATATTATTGTCTAAATAAAATAAAATATATAAAATGGTAAACTGACTGACTGATTGTCTAACTGTTGATATATCAACGCACAGCCAAAACCGCTGGTCATGGAGACATTAAACTTGCAGGGTGTGTTCTTTGTAAAGAGTAAGTAACCAATAAGAACGATTTTTCTCTCCCAAAAAGGGTAAAATTCCAGCCCTAAAAGGGTAGAACAGGGAATGGAAGTATCGACATTCACGCGGGCAAAGCCGCGGGAGAAAGCTAGGTTATATTAAAATTCTCGTTCAGAAAGTCACAACAGTTTAAAAGTTAACCGTTGATTAACACAATTTGAACTCTAACCCTAAGCTTTTGTGGTTTTTATTGCAGCGAAGCAAGAAATAACTTAGAAAGTAAGTTTAGAAAATTAGTAGATAGAGTTAACTTCTTACGTAATTTGTGTAAATGAAAAAGATTTTTCATAAAAGCCGATTCTTGAGGGAAAATGTTTTTGAAATTGCTCTGTAATTAATTAGATCTACGCTTTTACTTGAGAAGAGAGATGTTTCTGAATAAATCTAATTACTAAACCGTTTCATGATAAGATGTGATCGTTTAAGAATTAGGTACATTGTTCTTATTTTTGTACTAAAGTGCATTTATCCCTTTTTGTATTTGTTGTTATAGCGGCAACGGAAATACATCATTTTGTGAAAATTTCAGCTTTCTAGCTATCACGGTTTATGAGATACAGCCTGGAGACAGACCGACAGACAGCGGAGGCTTAGTAATATATAGTCCCTTTTACCCTTTGGGTACGGAACCCTAAAAAGCGGTAAAGTTTGTATTTTTACCCGACTGCCGAAAGGAGAATTATGTTTTTGTTATTTTAATTTTACACAGTTATCCAAAAACATCTGTATGTTTTTGGATAATTGTTTGAGAAACAGTTTGATATTTAGTATGTTCATTTAATGTTATTGGTGCAAGTTCTGTACAAGAGTAATACTCTACCTCTTAAGCTAGGGTATACCTGTATTTTAAGAGATATAATTTGGTGGTACAAATTAGGTTGGCTCTTTTCTAGCCGGGGATTGCAAAATTTGCATCAGTTCCCGCGATCCTCGTCGTAAGTGAGAGAAGGAACACCAGGGTAGTTTTTACTCAGTTAGATTATGAAAGACCTCTTCGCCGTTTTCAATAAATCGGCGGACATAAATATAATGGCTAAAAAAGGTTTTAATAAATTAATTTTCCATCGTACACTACAGGTCCTGATATCCTAACCGATTTTATTGGTTGTTCGTTTTTGTGATAGCAAACGTGTCAGCGGACCGTCGCGCGTCGTCGGATTTTTTCATTAGTTTAGTTACGGGGAGTCTGAAACCAGAAACTGACAATCTACCTTGTCATATCGTATAAATAAATGTATTCTCTTTCTTTCTTTCTTTCTCATCGGTATCGTGATATACGGCAACTGAGATGTCGAAGATTGATTTACAGCAGTTTCAAGTAAAACGCTGATTTTCAATTGGGTCCGGTTAGATTTCAAGCTGACCCTAATATGGTTAAGAAAAGACTAGAGATTAACAGCTGGTTTGTGGCTGTTTTATGGCACCGGATAACGTATTTCAATAGCACCATTCACATGAGGGCGATCCGATAAAACTATCAGAGACAACACTTTTACTGGACGTTCAACCACGATTTGGGTCGACCTTTACATAGTATTAGTATACTTGCACGTATATGAAATGAAATGCTGAAAGTTAAATATATATTAAGTTGATTGTGCACTTATTTCTCAGACAAAAAGTGTGATTATAAGTATTTCCTTGCTTAATAATAACCTACTAACTGAGTGAATTATAAGCTGCCACTATAAAGTAACTTGTTAGTTTCAAGTTGACATTATGCATACTGGCAATTAGGAAGTCTAATGCCAAGTTACTGCTTGTTATAGTAATTATCACGAACTTATTTTAAATATAGGTTTAGTTCTGAAGTGTATGTAACACAGTCATACATATAACTTAGTCGAATTTTAATGTAATTGTATGGCAACTATGCTGAAAGTAACAGCTCATTTGATGTTTAGTGGTGATGGATGCTTTTAGACATCTGCAATGTAAGAGGTCTCTCAGATTCATTGCCGTTATAATTCAAGAAACTAATTACAAAATGTGATTTAGAAACTCAAGGCATTTATTTCACTTAGGCCATTTACAGGCACTTATGAATAAGGGTTTTTGCGTATGAGAAATCCACTAGATGGCAATACGTAGGCGTCAGGTCCAACTGCCGCATGATTGGTGAATTTTGACATATCTGTCGATAAAACGACATACATGACACTGACAGATATGTCAAAAATTGACCAATCATGCTGCAGTTGGACCTCACGCCTACGTGCTGCCAAAAAACCCTCATTGTCAAAGAGTAGATTGGTTAGTCAGAAAGTTGACGCTAGTTGTTTGTTTCAAAATCTAGATAAATCTCTATGGAGACAAACAAGCAAGAAAGTCTACAGATACCCATTTCAAAACTTCATGTTTCACAAAAAATTGGTTGGATTCTTTTGGGTGCTTCGATGTGAAAACAAAAGGCTATCGTCATCTGCAAATACCAGGGCACAGATGCGTGGTCATACTGGAGACAGAAATTATATGTCTCTAGATTACTAGACTAATTTTTCTTTGTTTTTGTTAATGACGTAATAAAGTGCCATTTTAATGTTCTATTAAAAATAAATTATTTGACTTTGACTTCTCGTGGTCCTGTAACCGGCACCTATACCAAACCAAACGTCAAATTGCGTCATGGAAGTCGTCCTCGGTGGATGGGAAGGCATAATTATTGGCACGATTCTCTCGTCGTTGTCATTCGTAGAACTTTGACAATCGTTACGGGTAGTCAGAAGCCAGAAAGTCCGACCAGCCTAACCGATATCGTGTCGCCTAGTTACTGGGTTGTGGAAGTCTGAATGCAGTTGCTTTAAGTTAAACACTGGTATCCAGCTGAATCCGGTTAGGCTGGAAGCCGACCCCAACATGGTTGGGGAAAGACTAGGCAGATGATGAGCTACAGGCACTACACACTTCATTGCCTTTGCGGCAGAAATACGAAAGTACCTAGTAGTATTTCCCAGGTGAGCTCTATCGAGCTTTACTAGTCTAAATAATAGTTATCTACAATACCACGCTTTAATTATTCTGAATATAATAACTTATAACCGACATGGACTATAACTACTTCGATCAATAATTAATTTGGAAATAAGTAAACTAATTTTAATCCAATTGCCAAATTTTTGGAAAAGGGTTTTAAAACGCTGTAGCATATTTCTACAAAATTGTATTCTTTTCAAAGTCATTCAACATTACACCACTTTAACGTTAAAGCGTTATTTAGTAAGTTAGAAATTCGAAATGCCATGCCGGCCGGTCCGACAAAGGACGCTAAACCAAGGGTTTGCCAATAAAGAGACGGATCAATGTAAGAATAACATTTAAATAGTATGTATAGAGTACCTAAACACCCAAATATATAAGTACAAAAAATATGTTTGATGTTTAACAGTAAGCATAAGTCAAGTTTCTTTGTAATAAGATCAATAAGATCGTAATAATAATAAAACGAAATAGTTTAAAGCCAATTATTTTCAAAAGCCGATTATGTAGTTTATATATCCACGTGAAATATTCTTTAAATTAAGAAAACCACTTTTAAAATATATTCTTATCTTCGTGAATACCTTAGTAATGTAATAAAAATGTACAAGTGTAATAAAACTATAAAGAACTACATAAAATAGTGAAACTATTACATAACCCCAGGTGGGCAAATTCTGGAGGCCAATGTCCTTGACACAAGCTAGTGGCAAGCGCCTGCCGCGACATTGCGGCAAAATCACACGAAGGCAACTCACCTGGTTCGGCGTCGCTGTTTCCGTCGTCATGTCGACTTCCACCGACGCCAATCTACTCCTCTTCTTTCTTTTGTGACATGTACAACAGTCTACGAACGAGGACAGCGTAAAACTACCCTTGAATCAAACCGACATCGCCGAATATCGATTTTTTTGAGCCCCACCACTCGCGTTCAAAATAGTCAATTCAAAGTCCTCACTAGCATTCTCGCTTCAAAAAAATTATTCGAAAAAGGAATTCTAACTAGGATATTGATTGAGTTCTATATTCGAAATGAAATGCGCGGCTCGCGCTCCGCCATTTTCCTTCCGCGTTCGAATTTCGTGATTGGACGTGTCACTGTTGATTATTAATTTGGAAGATGGGCGCTAATACTACGAAACACTAAGCGACAATTAAAGCTGAAATTATACACTGCTTTATAAGTAAAAATACGTTTTAAACGGTTAAAGACAATTGTTTTTCGTACAAGTTGTTGCGTTTGGTTGTTCACCACAGGGGTGTAGAAGAATTTTGCCGGTTCGGACAAGTGTGTTGGGTGGGGTGGTACAGTGTTACTGCGACTGCGCGGGGGAGTGTCTATGTGTGCGTGATTTGCGTGTATCATTACCATGTTGTGTTGACCCTTGCCTCCCCCTTAGTTCCTGTACAAAAGGGTGGTGTTAGGGGTACAGATTCTCGGTACTGGGGGTCTAAGTGAAGTGGTTTAGTTGTATGTATTAATACAATCGATAATTTAGACTCAGATGGTAGAGTAGGAAATATCAGACAGAGAGGGGCCTACAAAGCGTGGTACAGAATCGCACAGCAGACAAAGCCGTTTGTAGGCGGACTGGCTTTACTGGGAAAGGTGGAAAGTATTTTAGATTGGACTTAATTCACTATGCTTCGACTTGTCGGTGCCTAGCATCCCTTTTCAAAGAACGATTTGCATTATCATTAATATTGTTAGTCGCGCCAAAGCGTCTGTGATTTAATGGCACTGTCTGCATCGACATTGTGATTACTAACATAAAGTCTTCATTAGATAATTGTATAAAATGTGGAATAATTAAAAGAAGGGGTGGATTAATCTAATGTTGTGTTATTAAATGGTCTCTCTGTCTAAACAGCTAGGACTACAAACTTGAAATTAAGTAAAAGTTGTAAGCGTCCAAAAGGAAAGATTTTTGGAAATTTTATACTGCAGGGGTTGAAAAAAGGGATGGCAGATTGTAGGAAAATACATTCATGCGACCAAAACCGCCCATCATACGGATGAAACACCGGTAAAGTGGGAGTCAAATGACACATGAAGGGTTCTTTATTAATGGTGAATTTGTTGAACATGATTAAATTAATTTAAGAATTTATGGATTAACACACCTATACAAACCTATATAAAGCTGAAGAGTTTATTGTTTTGTTGAACGCACTAATCTCACGAAACACTGTTTGAATTAAAAAAATCTTTTTATGTCGGACAGCCCATTAATCGAGGAAGGCTATAGATTGTTTTACATCACGCTTTGATCCACGGGAGCGTAGTAGTCATCAAAGATGCAGATTTTACACCCAATTACTTTTAAAGACTTAAGACAAAGCTTACAAAAATAAGTCTGCCTCTTGAAACAAAACACGCTGCTCCCACTTATATTTCATTTCAGACAATCTAAAGAGCGTCTTGAGGTCAAGTGACGTTTGAATTTTCGGCTCCAAGACCTCTAAGAAGCCTACTCATTTTTAAGGGTGCCTTAGCATTTGGCGACCTGCCCCCCTAGACAAGTTGCATTGTAAAATAGATAATGGAAGCGAATAGATTGTCAAATGTATGGAATTGACATAAGCTTTCGTTAAACAATTTCACATCACCATACTTTTGACAATCTATTAGTTTTCGCTGTCTATTCTACAATGCCACTTGTCTAGGAGGGCTGTTCGCCAAATGCGTTCGGACCTGAATCTTCACCATAATAATGAATAATATCAGCCTTAGACTTCCTACTGCAGGGAAAATGCCTTTTCCTGTCACAAAAATAACGAGCATCGAACACCACGCTAGTTTAAGGTAAGTTGGCTATCCTAGGCTTCTAACTATGCATCTACATATATAAAACTAGCTTTTGCCCGCGGCTTCGCTCGCGTTAGAAAGAGACAAAAAGTAGCCTATGTTACTCTCCATTTCTTCAACTATCTCCACTTAAAAAATCACGCCAATTCGTCGCTCCGTTTTGCCGTGAAAGAAAGACAAACATACAGACAGACACACTTTCCCATTTATAATATTAGTATGGATAGTAAACTGACTGACTGTTGATATATCAACGCACAGCCCAAAGCGCTGGCCCTAGAGACATGAACCTGGAGCGTGTGTTCTTTGTGAAGAGTAAGTGAATCCACTAAGAAATGATTTTTGGAAAATCCAACTTCAAAGGAGTACCTAATAAGATAAAATGTGTCCTGTGTAAAATGCTATAATAAAATACCACTCGAAATTCTCCATCTAAATGAGAAAAAATTTAAAACATGCATTAAGCGCACGCTATGTAAACAAGCTTATTATAAGTTAGAAGATTATATCAATGACAAACATGCTTGGCTAAATGCTGGTCCTGCTCCACATAAGCTCACAAATTAGAAATTTTAATCATTGGAAGATAGAAAATGTTTCTTGTCCCCTTAATTTTTGACATTAATATTCAAGATCTTTATTATTATAAATTTTATAAGCAATTAAATTTCACTTATTTATATTTATTTACAGTACAAAACTTTGGTTTGTGTAATTTAGATGCATATTTGAGTTTTTGTAAATGTGAGTACGATGCAGTGATTTATTACGATAGTTTTCTACTGACACAAATAGACATGGCGGTTAGGAGCATTGTCATGCTCGCTCAAAAAGTCTCGCTGTTGGTGGCGAGTGCGTTGGATCATTCGGTTCCCTTCAAAATGGTTGAGCTAAATGGTGCTGATGTCACGCGTCATGCTCGTGAACGGGCGCTATCAGTTGAGATGGGTCATCTTTTAACTGCCATGACTTTTTATTTTTGACTTTTTATTTTAATTTTGTATTTGTTTATTTTGTTATATACTTACATTGTTTTCACATGTAGAAGCACCAAAAAGAAAATGTAACCAAGACTTTGTAAAACATGATATTTTTAAAAAGAGTGTCCGTGGAGTTTCTTGCCTGTTCTTCTCCATAGAGATCTACGTTTTGGAACAGGCAATTAGCGTCACTTTTCTTTTCTGACTAACCGACCGACTCTTTGACAATTCATAAGTACCTGTAAATGGTCTAGGTGAAATAAATGCTTTGAATTTTTAATTTTGAATAAAGGAAGCTTCGACATCCACGCAGACGAAGCCCCGGGCGGAAGCTAATTAAATATATAGACAATGTGAGAATTTATATTTTAATATGTATATAAATGTCCGTGGTTTGGTCAATGGATGTTGCAAGTACCTCTTCTACTCAAAAATTATTCAACAGATTTTGGGGAAACTATACAACATTAAGCTTGCTGCCTTAACCTTTCGACAACCAAGCGACAACCGTCTGTCGCGCTGCTATAATCTTTCTACTGTGCCTCGAATCACGTGTGTTCGAAGTACCCACTATTTTGACACGGGTGAAAACTCAAGACATGACGGGCCTGTTGGTCTAGTGGTCAGTGACCCTGACTGCTAAGCCAGAGGTCGTGGGTTAGATTCCCACCCAGGACAAACTTTGTGTGATGAACATAATTGTTTGTTCTGTGTCTGGGTGTTATTTATCTATAATATATATGTATTTAAAAATTATATAAGTATGTATATCAGTTGTCTGATTACCATAACACAAGCTCTGCTTAGCTTGGGATCCATGGGATCCGATGGCCGTGTGTAAGTTCTCCCAGGATATTTATTTATTTATTTATTTTACATACGTCACCTAACTACTTGCCCTACGAACATCCGTGACATGACTACCTGCCCTACAACCTTGGACAATTTAAATTAAATATAACAATACAGGCAAGAGACATCGCATATAAAGCGAGCCATGACAGCCACTGGCGCAAGTACGCAAGTTATGACTGTCTCTCGTTTCCTCACTGAATATTCAATAGGAACGGACTGTGCGGACATACGGTTGTGTTACCTCTGCCTAGAATGCAGTAAACACTAAACACATTATAGAAAATATCGCATAAGTATAAAAGAATAGTCTGTCTGTCTATCTGTCCTTGTGTCAATCTATCTGTCCTTGTGTCTATCTATCTGTCCTTGTGTATGTCTATCTATCTTTGTGTCTGTTTTCTATCCTTGTGTCTGTCTATCTGTTCTTGTGTCTGTCTATCTGTCCGTTTGCCTATCTGTATCTTTTTCTGCCTGGGTATTTCATTGTTATATTAACTATAATTTTAGGTTTCCTCACGAACTCGAAGCACTCGAAGAACTCGAAGGTTTAGCTTTTTCCAGTTTCCTTACTAAATATTCAAATGGAACGGACTGTGCGGACATGGCAGTGAAAACAATGTTACAATGTTGCTATATTTTGATCCATACTGATAGTTGAAATTCAAAAATTTCTTTGTGTTTTTGTATGCCTGTCTATCTATCTGTCTCTCATTCAGTCTATCTACACCGTGTTAGGCAAGACGAGGGACATATTGAAGAAGGCTATTCAGTAAGTATTCAATTCTCATTCCAAATATGTAAACAAAACCATACCCAAATTTTTTACCAAATGCCTCATAAAATTCATAAATGGTTGACACAAAGAAGAAGTTGAAAGAAGAACGGATCATACGAGTACCTACTTCACTCTCTTATCATAGGTTAGTGACCCGATGCAACCGCGAGCGCTAAGGTTTCCTTTTTAAATTAACTTTGAGAGCCTTATATTGCGATAAGTCAACTACGGTTTTCTTTACGATTTATATTGTTTTTCCATTTATTCAATAAACATATATATCAATTACATTTTCAAATATTAATATATGTATTGTTTAATTATTTATTTACATTTTTATTAGTCCTATGTGGTCATTGATTATCGCGTCCTTAAATATATCCTGCGACTTACATAATACGGTGTATTTATCATGCATTTCTGTACATCTGTCTGTTTGGAGATCTGTATCGTATAAAACAAAGTCGCTTTTCTGATTATGCTTCCACTTTTGACACCATAGGGTGACAAAACAACTCTTGCTTTGTATCCTAAAACCAATTAAATTCAAACCAGTATTTAAACAGACACCTATCTAGTGTGTACTAAAAGACCCCACGCCATTGAAGTGTGAGGGTTAAGAGGGTACTTAGGGCCCTCTATTAAAGATTGAAGCTATTCATGAACTATAAACAGGCATTGTTACTGTTTGAGAGACCCTTTTGATTTTATTTTATTTGATATTGGTAGCTTTATTTTACAGGCTCTGAAAGAATATCAGTTTGTAGCATACAGAATAAAAATACCTCAAAAGCTTTGAAGTTAGACGGTTTCACGTCTGTACGATCAGTGTCTATCCGCACTAATTCGTACTAATATTATAAATGCGAATGTAACTCTGTCTGTCTGTCTCTTCTTCACGCCTAAGCCACTGAACCGATTTGAATGGGTACAGATTGAGATATAGCCTGGGACCCGAGATAGGACATAGGATAGTTTCATCCCGGAAATCCCCCGGGAATGGGAACTATTTATCCACGCGGACGAAGACGCAGGCAAAAGCTAGTTTTATAAGTGAAAATTGAAAATTCTTATAAGTGAAAATTGAAAATTTCAATATCCCTGACCGCGTACTTGTTGAGGTTGCGACTGCAATTTACAAAAGAGAGATCGATTTCATCGATCGAATTATATAATGTGTATAAATATCAGTGTAACTGTAACCATGTAAAGTTTCTGCCTAGTTTAAGATCAGAGGACAGTGTGTGAGTTGCAATTTTTTTTATGCACAACCCATAATTTAAAAAATGGTTTAAATTAGTGTTTTAACTTGGATCAAAAACCGCTCTACTGAATATGCAAACAATTTGTATGACTGAGTACTTATGTATCAATGTTTCGTATTTGAAATCTCGAAACGTAAAACGAAATGATTACGTTCTTAATTTGAAAACAAACAGCAAAACAAATCCTAGCCGTTATTCGCAAAAAAAAGTTGGTATGCGCAAAGAGAAATAATATTTATACATTTTGGCAATACTCCATAATCACTAGGCTCACTTATTTTCATGAATGAAGCAAAAATAGTACGTACTTATGGCTGTAGATTATTAATATACACAGAAATTTTAATCCTCGCAAATTTTCATGCTATAAGTAGGTATCTATGGTACGCGTTCTTTGAATTAAGAACAATGGAATGTAACAGCTGATAGTATTCCCGCGCAAATAAATGTCAACTTAGGGTTGGCTGTGGAATTTTGTAAGAAGATCCCTTACAAAATACCATAGACAACCCCAAGTTAGAAGGGTATCGGTGACAGATAGAAATACGATATTTTGTCCAGTGGAATAGGGACGGAATGTTGTATTGTTTGTTTTTCGGGGATATTTTGAATTGTAGTTGTAAATAGAAAATAGAGAATAATTTGATGAAAATTTAAACGTAGAAGTATTTAATTATACATCCCACTATCATTCTATTTAAAGGTTTTTGGGGATACGTATACGTACCTCAAGTCTGTCTGTCTGTCAAGACTTGTTTTATCAGTAGCGCGTTCGTTTTTACCGGACATTAAAATTACTATTCAGAGTTTTACATATTTTTTTCACAAATTATATCAACTTCATACTCAAGTATGAAATTTCCTAATTTTGTAACATAATTTTGTAGCTTCGGCCTAAGGTAGTTTAGCTCAACTAAAACGGTAAAGAGCTCTACATGTTGACGAAGAATACCAAAGAAAGGACATTTTGGTAACAAATATCAACTACATATACTCAAGTATGCAATTTATTATTTTTTTTAAAAGAAATCAAATTTTCTAAACCAACGTAATACAACCCCTAAAGACGAAAAAGCAGTGGATGGAAGTTCAACAACGCTGCGAGCAGAAGCTAAAAGTATATCATGATTTAGCAATGATCCTAACTGGAAACGTCACAGTTCGGGGCCTACCACAAGCTCTTATAGCAGTTTTACTTCGATATTACTTTCAGTGGAAAAGAGACGGCGCTAGACAACGTGTCTAACGCTGTCACTTGCACACTCTGGAACAGGAATAAAACAATCTTACTTTAAACGTCATGGTAACCCACAGTCCGTGACGTTGTTGGCCAATGTAACATTTCAGTGAACAAATCGAGCACTCGAAATGTTTATCTACGTAGTTTTCCAAGTAATATAATAGCATGGGTTACTCCAAATAACAACAACGTTTAGTTAGAATCAATAAATCAGAAATAATAAAGTCAAAATGAATAACTCTATCTGAGACAGAAGCAACGATCTAAAACAGTAAGTACCCACAGACTCAACTTTAAACATGTTAAAAAAGTGGTGCTGACTGAATCGGTCGGTGATCTACCTGTCTAATATATTACTAGCTTGCGCCCACGGCTTCGCCCGCAAGAATGTCAATACTTCTATTCCCTATTTTACCGGCCAATAGGCGAGATGACAAAAAAAAAGTAATTAGTCCGTCAGTTAGATAATCAAAAAATTTGGGACACGTATTTTTTCTTTTTTCTCGTAAACAGAAAATGACGACAATGCGTTGAAGTTTCGTGAAACGTCACGCCTTTGTATAATTTTTACTCAGAAGTGACGTCACAAGCCCCCTCTCCGGAACTTTGATGCTCTTTATCTTTGTATTTTGTTATTAATTTGATCAAGCAAAAAATATGTGTCCAGTATTTTTGGACTGTCTAACAGACGGACTAAACAGAATGTCATTCTTTTGATGTAGTCATCATCCCTATTGTCGTCACCATCACCATCCTGTGCGTTCAAACAGTAGCAGTACTGTACTGCCCACTGTTCTGCCTCACTGTTCTGCCCTCGTGTGAAATGGGCATTAGCGCCTGTATCAAATTCTTCTTAAAAGTTCTGATTAAAATTTCTGGCTGATGAATTCAGACGAAATCTGTTCCATTTTTAATTTATCTTGTAGTTAAGGACCATTTCGAGGTTGTAAAACAGACCTTTAAAGTTGTAGAAAAACCTTATAAAGTATCCTAAAGTCTTAACAGAGGCAGACATCACAAATTGCTAATAGACCTTACGTACTGTTTGTACAAAATATTCTATTCCACTCGTACCTATTCTACGGCAAACGAAAACAGAATACTAAATTCCTACGTAAATACTGAACTTAATATTGATTTACATACATTTACACTGAACGCCTACAACCTTCGGAAAAAGCTACCATTACGCTTTTCGTCTACATGTTCATTACTGTCATACAGGGCCGGATTTACATATCTGGGGCCCTGAGTGAAGCGTTAATTAGACGATCTTTAATATTAACATTGAAAAATAAAGTGCGAATGGTGCTTAGCGTCCTCAATTATTGAGAAAAAGGGATAAAGAATATATCAAAAGATGTGTTTTTATCAAGAATTGTATAAAAACCCAATAAACCAACTATCTATCGCATCTGCGGCAACCAATTTTCACGCGGACGATTTAAGGACTACGCAAACCTATTTAGCTTATGTTCATAGATAACAACGATTTCTATTCAGCTTTCGTACAAAATTGATGTTTTGAATATTTTGCCTCCATTGCCCCTGCCGGCCGGCCCTGCCCCACTCACATAGGTACCGAATCTGTAGAGTTCAATGACCGATGAATATTTGTCTGACAAACACGTTAGCATGATAGCGAATAAACTTCGTCAAATGACAATCTGTCTGCTGTCGTCGGGAGAACTTTCATAATGTCATTTTGTCACATAAATTGTGATTATATTCCGGCGCTAACACAGTCGAACGAATTTAGATACGTTCCTATTATCTTAAACATTTTGATTGTTTATTTGATTGTCTGGTCTGGGGGTAAAGGTGTTATTTATTTCTCTAATGAGGGGAAATACTGGTGTTTAAAACAGTAGCAATGTAAGAGCATGAGCCTGACACCTAATGTTAAATTTTCACACAAATAATAAAGCTAATACGTTAATGATAATACGAAATTACATATACCTATAATAAATAGTAATAAATTTTTAATGTAAAAAAGTACGTAGTACAATTGTGATTTATAGTACATTATGATACAAGAGCGCTGTGTTGGTCATTACATACGAGGCGATATTTGTGCGCGAGCCGCAGGCGAGCGCAACAAGAAAGCCGAGTACGTAATGACAATAGCGCGCGAGTATCATACGACGTTTTTCAACTCACTTGTAAGTAAAATAAACACATTTTCTGAAAATGACTGTGCTTTTTCACTGCATGAAACTATCGTACGCATCCTTTGACTTTGGCGGCAACAAATTACTACTCGCGTTTTACGCCTCTATCATTATTTCCGGCGGAGTTAAAAATACAGTGTCTTCTTTACTCGACATATTTAAGTACTTATATCTTCTAATCTAATCAATTCTAGAATATCATCAATTAGATTAACAATAAAAATGTAGAATGCCGCGAAATTTAACTTTTTTTTTCGCGCTCTGCCAATACCCGGGCATGACCACAGATAATATACTAAACTCTCAATACCGACAAAATTCAAATCTAAATGTATTTTAGGTTAAAAAAATCGGGTTTGGGTAAATTTTTAATAATTTGTTTTAGTTATAGTTATTTATTATTGTTTTATTTAAATTCTTTGTTATTTTAATATTTAAGTAAGCAGTAAGTAATAAGCTGTATGGCAGCGTCAAAGAGTCGTGTTAAAAAAAAAGGCGTTGCGTAGCGAAACTTATTTTAAAAAAATGTGTATTAAGCGACAAATTTAAGAATGCGTACTGGACATACTTTTAAGATTACCGCACGCGTGCGATAATGTAAAGTGAAACGCACGCGTGCGTAATATGCTCAATAACGGGTCTAAATGCAAGGTAATAAGACCCACTTTACGAGCAAGTGTGTTGAAAAATGAATTACTTACACTTTGATAGAAAAATGATTTGAAATATGGTAAAGAAAATGCGCGAGCAAGATATTATTTAAACCAAATAATGACGTACTTGTGTACGTGCTGATATCACATTTTATAAATTACTAAAATTTGCAGTATTTTATCTAGGTCAGTACAATGTTCGGTTGCTGACTGTGCAAGTAATAATGTATAATAAAAATTGAACAGCTTGATTATGTTGATTCTCCGTTTGAGCTGACCCATAGTTACAATGAGCCGCATCGTTAAAGAATATACAAATATAGTCTGGGACCCGAGAAAGGACATAGGATAGTTTTCATCTCGGAAATCCCCCGGGAACGGGAACTATTATTCCACGCGGACGAAGTCGCGTGCAAAAGCTAGTTATTAAATAAAATTGTAATGTCAAAATATCAGCTTGCAATCAGATCCTGCCCATTTTTCTTTATACGGAACAACATTTTGGAATACGAAACAAATTTTTTATTAATTTGTTCAAATGACTTCCCAAAATACTTGGCGTGCCTAATGGAAATCAATCGAACTTGAGTTTTCCATAAGAACAAGCAAACAAACAATGAATCACTCGCCTACAATGAAATAATAAAACACTGACCGAATCTCAATACTATTTGCATACAATCAGCTATCAAAATGGCAGATAGATGATTATATTTATCATATGTAATTTATTATATTTCATTCGTCATTCACGTAACGAAATGGTGCAACACGTGCTCTGATTGGACGAATTAATGGAGATCCGCATTCCGGAGCTAAATTTAAAAACCTTTATCGTTCTTTCAGCTGTCAAACTGCAAACGCTCATTATATGACATCCATACTTACTATTATAAATGGGAAAGTGTGTCTGTCTGTCTGTCTGTTTGTCTTTCTTTCACGGCAAAACGAAGAGACGAATTGACGTGATTTTTAAGTGAAGATAGTTGAAGGGATGGAGAGTAACATAGGCTACTTTTTGTCTCATTCTAACGCGAGCGAAGCCGCGGGCAAAAGTTAGTTCACACATAAAAATGTGGTTTTTCTGATACGGTAAAGGAAATATCGTAAGAATCACATAGTATAAAACAAAGTAGCTTTTCGTTTTCTGTCTGTCCATATGTATGCTTAGATCTAAAACTACGGAACGGATTTTGGTGCGGTTTTTTAAATAGATAGAATGATTCAAGAGAAATGCAGGTATACCTGCCAATTATAGTAAAGAAAGGCTTAATTTTTCAAAGATTTGTAACACCCGTGCGAGGCTAAGACGGGTCGCTTGTTATAAATAAAAAAAAAGGTTTATTTTATTTTTTTATTTACTTTTTAGTTACAGTCCAACATACAATCGTCTTTGAAAATCTACAACCCAAGAAAGCAAAACAGGATCTATGCAGGCAACGTCACAGGATATCCAATAGTGTTATATACTAAAACCTTCCCCAGAATGTAACGAACACTTTTCTGAAAACCGCATCAAAATCGGTTCAGCCAAACGCAAGATATTCGTGGACAAACATACATACATACATACAGGTCAAACTGAGAACCTACTTTTTTTTTTAAGTCGGTTAAAAAAAATACACACCTTTGTAAAATAACGGATCAAAGTTTCTATAAAAGCAAGCGGGTGAAACCGCGCAGCACATAACACACACAACAGCTAGTAATTACATTATATAAATCTTAAATCGTTTATCGATTTTGAGCAAGCGCGTTAATTAATGCTCGATGAAGAAATGTATTATCGTATTTACAAATGAATTTTAAACAGTCAGAACCGCAAACAAACACACATGTGCTTGCCGGAAAAATAAGACGGAATTATCATGACACGTGTTTTTAAATCCGTTTTACAAATTACCTCATTCGTAAACAAAACGTCAAAAAATATAAATCTATCTGTCAATATCACGTCAAAATTGCGCGATCATTTGTCTATGTAGAAAAGGAGCGTTTGTCATAGTCTGTGATCGCCGTGGCTATCAATAACAATGACAGCTCTCGAATCTGTCATTTGTCTTCATTTGCGTGTAACACCACATTATGCTACCACAATATCTCACAGAAGATTCACACTGAAAAAACATCCGAAATATTAAACCACAGACCTATAAATAAACGGTAAACTATCTCATCAAAAATATTTACACCAGCTGATCCACACACAACCTAAATTCTCCAGCTCAAAGTTATGCTAAACACAATAAACGTCACCAAAACTTATTACATACGGAACCCTAAGAAAACATCTGCACAATATCGATCTCTCGATCCATCGATCGATCGCCGGCGCATCGCCGACCAACACCGGCAACGGCCGAACACGATGCACCACACGCGTTAAATTTAGCCAGTCGTACACGCGATGTCAAAGATATCGTACGATAAACGCGTACAAAAATCTAAACTAGGCTGAATGAAAAAAAAACCTTGAAAAAAAAAAGTGACAGTGATTTGCGCGCGCATTTGTCATGGCGATGACAAATTTAAAAGAAAATGGGCGCGCGTGAAAATACGTAAATAAAACTTATAATTAATCTGTGCTGTGGTAAACATTGCTCCTAATTTACGTTTAAATAGCTATAATTTAATTAAACACACGCGGAAAAAAATGGCTCGTAAATGGGGAATGATCGGAAAGTGTCGAGTGATCGTTTTTACACCCGTTGATTAGGTTAACACGGAAAACCGATGTTTTTCATCAACGTTTAGGTACTCGGAGTTATTTTTATGAGTGAAAATCCAGCGTATTCTGTTGTACATGTTTCGAGTTGTTCAGTAACAGTGCGGTCGTGGTTTCGAAAGTTTTCTATCGGTTACGATTCGGTCTTTAAAACGATGTCTCCGACTTCCATTCGACATTTTATGTCGTCTGTTTAGTGGGTTATCTGTGGTGGATTTTATTGTTGTTTTTAAAAGTGTTCCTTTTTTTGTTTTGTTGGATTTTCTTCGGTGGCGTTCTTCGCCGAGTTTTTTAAGATTCAGGTATGGTTTTACGTTTTTTTTTATTATTATTATTTGTGTTTTATGTACAGCTGTTTCAGTTATATTTTTGTGCATTTTTTACGCACAATGTTTATAAATTGGACGTTAAAATTACTACGATGCGTAAGTAACTTGTTTAGATAACGTAAACAAGATTTTATGTGTGGATTTTTCATCCCGGATATCGTGGATGATATAATATCAGTGGTCTCATTTTCTGATATTTTTTCCTCCAAGAATGATACAATACTTTAATTAACTTGTTTAGTAATTCAAATGTGTATAAGTTTATATGTACTGCATTTATTAAACTTTTACAATCAACGTAAGTATTTAAAACAACACCAGTAAGTGTCGGATGAATTTGTTTGTACAGATGTGCGAATTTTCTTTTTCACATTAAAAAGAATCCCTTGGTATACATAAAACATCAAAATTTTAACAATATCACTTTGATGAAGAGATATCTAATTCCCAAATGCCCAGGAAATGAAATATCAATCAATATTCTATAACAACATGCAATCGGTGTAATTATCTAAAGGGAGTTGCTTTAATAATGATAAAAATCGTCAGTTCACTGAAATTTACTGACATCTTTTACTTAATTAACCTTAAAAGTTTTTTTTTTACTTTCATAGTTTTTAAACCCCTTTTTAGGTGCTTTTATTAAAGTTCCGAGTACTTTTCTTTACTTTTTTAAGTTACAATAATGAGGAACAATCTAAACATCGATCTATCTAAATAAATCCATACTATCCATACTTATATTATAAATGCGAAAGTAACTCTGTTTGTCTGTCTTTCTGTCTGTCTCTTCTTCACACCTAAACCACTGAAGCGATAAGAATGAAATTTGGTACAGATAGAGGCTGGGACCCGAGGAAGGACATAGGATAGTTTTCATCCCGAAAATCCCCCGGGAACGGGAGCTATTAATCCACGCGGACGAAGTCACGGGCAAAAGCTAGTCTTAAATAAAATATGATCGTTGAAGACTAAGCCCATTTAACTATGTCACTGTCAAAATTTACCTTATTTTAACTTATTTTTTTTGTTTTATTTTATCTTTTTTGTAAGATCAGATATATTTGTCAAAAAAACGTGTAGGTGAACAATCGGACATAGCTTCCTAATTGTAACCTCCTAGTTCACGGTTCAACAACGTATCAATATGATTGCTTTCCCGTAATATTACTGCGAAATGGGGCTGGTAATTAAACTCCGTATTACGGGCACTTACAGCTTTAGGTGCTCCATAAAGAGAACATAACGATTCCTACTTTCATTAATTAATTTTCTTCCATTAAATACAGTTTTAAGACCTAGGTTGCATAGTCACTGGATAGGCCACGATTGTCATGCAAAGCAGTTTTTGTGGCTCATTTACTAAGAATATAATACCTAACCAACGTCTTCTTGACGGTGGCAAGAGTTAAGCATTTACTTGACTCAAAAAAAAGGTTGGAAGGAAATCCGTACCTATTATACTTATAATATTATAAATGCGAAAGTAACTCTGTCTGTCTGTCTGTCTGTTACCTTTTCACGCCAAAACCACTGAACCGATTTGAATGAAATGTGGTACAGGCATCTGGGACCCGAGAAAGAACATAGGATAGTTTTCATCCCGGAAATCCCCCGGGAACGGGAACTATTAACCACGCGGACGAAGTCGCGGGCAAAAGCTAGTACCTACTCAATAAAACTGCCCAAGCCAGGTCTTCACACTCTACGTCTACATGCCTCCGATCACGTGTCAACAGCAATGCTATACTGTAAATATCTCCGTCCAGAAAGATTCACCTAGGTTTATTTATTATTTTAGTTTGATGACAGCTTATGACAGCTGCTGATATGACAGGTTGTCATCTCTTTCTGACTCAGACTAAAACTTACTTCGTATAATATAGGTACTGTTTTTGCGCCATTTTTTTTTAAATATGAATATTTTTGATACCAAACAACTGTCAAATAAAGCAATTGTGTGAATAGATTAATTAATATTTACTTTCGTCAGATTAAAAATGTTTCATTTAATTTTACAAGACGTCGATATCTTACAGAATAAGCTACACTAACTAAATTATTTAGTTAAGAATACCTACGTACAATATGTAAAAATATGAATTAAGTAAATATACTTTCATTAAAAAACACAAATAGTTAATATACTAAAATTGTATTAAGATCACGGTTCTCTTTGATGAAAAATGAACCAGAACCTACGTTAACTGTTATAAAATATAGATACTAGTACATATCTAGTAGCAATTCTACGTAAACTTTCCAAGTATTTTGGACTACCGGCTACCAACTCCCGACCCCCGCCTAATATTTTTACAAACTCAAAACATTCTCAAAATATGCGCACCAACATGTAAAAACACCTTCCAGAGATACTTCATTTTATCTATCCAAGACAGTCAACTGATTTCCCATAAAACGTTTTTTTTTGTACAGACAACGAAATAAATAAGTAACCATGGCCGTCAGATTTTCCCTGCAAAACAAAGCGCATCTATCAATTTTACTCTAATTTTCAATCCCTCTAAATAGAGACAGTTTGTTTTTTAAATTAAAATTATCTGGATGACTTTTTTCTTCTTCATAAAAACCTCTCTCAGACTTCAAATTGAAAATAAAAAGCAGCCGTATTAGTCCATCCGTTTTTGAATTCTGCGCTTAGCAACACTTTTAACGATTAATTTGTGTCACTATAGATTCTGATACTATCCGTACGGTTTTTAAGAAAAATTCAAATTGTATTTTTCGTCACTTGGTCTCAATACTTGGCTATAGGGCTTGATACATTTTCCATACAAAAGCTGTCAAAGCTGTCAAATATCTGATCAATTACTGGTCATTGAGCCACGGTTGCAATAGCAGACTTAGGCCTCAGGTTACTTATCCATTTCGTTCACAGTACCTAGTGTATGTTAGTGTGTGTTCGTTAAAAGTGTGCGAACTGAATAGTTTGTGGCGTTTAAATTACATTTGTAAACATTACTGAAACGTGTCGGGCGAATGTTTCTGCGTGTGCGTCACTAGAGATGTGTATCATTGTATCATTACTTGTATCTTCCTGTTTCTTCTCTTTTTATAGTAAGAAATTGATGTTACGAAAGGTTTAAGAAGATAACGAAAAGTTGCATTTTCATACCATCGTTCTTAATTACCGATAAAAATATATCGATACCTTTGGGTAGAAAGGTCGTATAAACCAAAACCCGACTTTTCAGGAGAACAGAAAAACAAAATTTTTTTTACATAAAAATTCATAACTTTTTTGTTTTTGAAGTTATAAAAAAATGATCTATGAGAAAGGTTCTTAGAATTTGCAGATGAAAAAGATTAAATCATCAAAACCTACCTATCTTCTTTAGTTTTAAAGTTAGCTTGGATTTACGACTCAGAAAATATCAATTCTTGGTTTATACACCCCATGAAAATGAACTTTAAAAAAGCTGTATAGGTTGTATATCCATATTGGTTAAGCTTATGGTCACATTTACGGTCGTATAAATCCATATACGTAGTTTTTTTTATTAAAAAAATTTTTATAGTCATAGATTAATTGAATTCTGACTAATAACTAATCCTGTTACTCTCAGAATTAGTAGGAACTCAGTAAATTATTATTCTAATACCCATTAATGGTTGATTCAAATAAAATAAAACTACCTTAAATACGTTATCAACATTTATTAAGTATTATAATACCTTTTAATCAACATTTACTATTATTTCAATAATAATTATAACAACTAAAACTGAAAAGTGAAAAAAAAATCTACTTAGTCATATCAAAAACTAAAAAAATTGTTGAACTAATCATGAATACAACTTAATATAATAAATAAATTACTTATAGTACATAAGTTAGATACGTACGTTTATCATGTCCAAGTCAGGGTGCTCTGAGCCGGGGTGCTCTGAGCCGGGGTGCTCTGAGTCGAGGTGCTCTGAGTCGGGGTGTTAACCATATTGATGGTATCAATATTTATTTTAAACGTTACACCTAATTATTTTCTATTTAAACCTTATAACATACGTGCTTCTAGACACAATAGAAAGACAAAA
This sequence comes from Athetis lepigone, assembly GCA_033675125.1. Taxonomy (NCBI): domain Eukaryota; kingdom Metazoa; phylum Arthropoda; class Insecta; order Lepidoptera; family Noctuidae; genus Athetis; species Athetis lepigone. The sequence continues at coordinate 4,652,041 of CM066234.1, read as the reverse complement.
GCAACCCGAAAGCCGGCTGTCCCTAGGTCGTTGAAAGGTTAATGGTTGATTCAAATAAAATAAAACTACCTGTAATATGAAATCAACATTATAATGTATTATAATACCTTCTAATTAACATTTACTATTATTTCAATAATGGTACAACTTATCTAACAGGTTTAAATTTTTTTAATTGAATAAAAATGATAACAACTTAGGAATAAAAAAACACAACTTCTTCTAAAATGAAGCAATCATATATAAATAAATTATTGAATTTAGCCTTTATACTAAGGCTTAATTACTAAGTGATTTATTGAATCACAACTAAATAAAATAAATAACGATCAAGCACTTAACTTATTTAACTTATGCACTATACGTAAGTTATTTGTGATATAAAATTGTATTCATAATTAGTTTAACATTTTTTTTAGTTTTTTGGTAGGACTAAAAAACGTGTAGATTTAGTTTTTCACTTTCAAGTTTAAGTTGTTTTAATTATTATTGAAATAATAGTAAATGTTGATTAAAAGGTATTGTAATACTAAATTAAAATGTTGATTACGTATTTCAAGTAGTTTTATTTTATTTGAATCAACTCTTAATGGGTATTAGAATAATAATTACTGAGTTCCTGCTAAATCTGAGAGTAACAGGATTGTTTATTAGTCAAAATTCAATTAATCTATGACTATAAAACTAAATATATGGGTTTTTACGACCGTAAATGTGACCATAAGCTTAACAAATATGGATATACGACCTACACAGTTTTTTTAAAGTTCATTTTCATGGGGTGTATAAACCAAGAATTGATATTTTCTGAGTCGTAAATCCAAGCTAACTTTAAAACTAAAGAAGATAGGTAGGTTTTGATGATTTATCCTTTTTTATTAGCAAATTCTAAGAACATTTCTCATACATCATTTTTTTATAACTTCAAAAACTAAAAAGTTATGAGTCCTGAAAAGTCGGGTTTTGGTTTATACGACCTTTCTACCCAAAGGTATCGATATTTTACATTTTGATATTTACAATAAGTTATTATAAAGTGCAGTTAGGGACATAATCATCACAATTTCATGTGTATCTCTCTGCTTTTTGGTCTTTATTACCTCAATCTTTTTTAAACATGGTTTATACACCAACCTCACGCATCCAAAGGCAATTCCTTTGGATTTACGACGTCGAATTTAACCTGTGTTTAAGTAATGCAGTTAACACCTAAGGGCGTATAAACCATTTACAAGTAACGACTGTTTTTACGCCCTTAGTTAATATAAATCATGGTCATTACATCATAACAAAACTAAAAAATAAAAACATTTGGCTTTTACGTTGAAAAAATACTTTTTTTAAGAGTGTATGACCTAAAATTTCTGGGTCGTATTAACCCTTTTTGTGCGAATTTCGACATTTCAAATATACAGATCGATAGAGAAAAAAATTCTGAGCAAAATGGTATATATAACTCAATTTGGCCAAAATGGTTTATAGGACCTTTCTACCCAAAGGTATCGATATTATCTGCATAGCCATCTACTCCTAAACACAAAATATTTTTACTCTTCTATGCCTTTGAAAAATATCTTTTTGTCTTAAAGTTTTTTTTTTTTCACTTTTGAAGTAAAGAATATACCCGAAATTGTAATATAGGCTTTATTTAACAAAATTAATTCAACATATTGGTACGTTGACAGAATGAATCCGTCTTAGTTTTTCCTTTACTTATAGGCATTACGTACTGAACCAAGGAGTTTATAAATATTACGACATTCTCCTGGGCCTATTTATTGTGTCACATAGTCAGTTAGATGAGCAGGCGGACGTCGTAATCTTTGTGAACGACGCAGAGTCTCATTTTGGGAATCTCGCTGGTCATCTGCTAAACCGTCTTCGTTATCGACTGCGTCGCTGAACACGTCGTCATCAGCTTCATCACTCGAAGATTCCCCAGCAGGAGCTAGGTGTCGATTGGATACGACAACTTCTCTTCCACTGCTCAAACGTACGCGAGAATGTTGAGGATTACATTCTAGAGTCTCTACTTCTTCAACTAGAGGATCATATTTGCTGGTTCGATTATGATTTCGCATTAACGCTTTTCCTGGAGCATTTAGCCATGTAGGCATCGACTGACCGGTGGAGGATCTCCTGGCGTGAGAGAACATCCGCTCATGGGGCGTACTATTTGTAGCCGTGCAAAGAAGAGATCTTATAGAATGTAGAGCCTGAGTTAAAACTGACTCCCATTTAGTTATAGGCAGATCATGGTTTTTCAGAGCCAATTGTACTGTTCGCCAAATAATTCCGTTGTATCTCTCCGTTTGTCCATTACCCTGAGGGTTGTATGGTGTAGTGTAGCTCGTAGCAATGCCCTTCTCGTGAAGAAAGTCTTTCATCTCTTTTGAAAGAAAAGTAGTACCACGATCAGAGTGTACGTAAGTTGGCATTCCAAAAATTGAAAATAAGTCGGTCAGCTTAGCAATTACCGTGGTTGTAGTCAGGTCTGGGCAGGGATATGCAAATGGGAATCGAGAATATTCGTCCACAATCGTAAGGATATATCGGTTGTTTCTAGTGCCATCTGTGGGAAGTGGACCTTTAAAATCTATCGATATTCTTTCGAATGGGGCCATCGCTTTTATTAATTTTCCCATGTTTTGTTGAAAACGAGGCTTTACTTCTGCACATATTGAACAATTTCCAGTAATACGTTTTATCTCTTCGGTGGAGTAGGCTAAATTTTTGCTTCGAACCCAATGAAGCATTCTTGTTACTCCAGGATGACACAAAGTTTTATGGAGTTCTTTGAGTGAATTTTCTGAATTTTGTACAGAGGCTACTGTTGGCGCATTCGCTCTTGATAAAGCATCAGCTGCTATATTTTCCTTTCCAGGACGATAAACGATATCAAAATTGTATTCGGAAAGTTCTAATCGCCAACGTTGTATTTTGTCATTTTTAATTCTTGATGAATGCTGCTGATTGAACATAAATGCGACCGATTTTTGGTCAGTAATCAATTTAAACTCTCGTCCGATGAGGAATTGTCTCCATTTCCGAAGACATTCGACTATAGCCGCGGCCTCCTTCTCTATAGCAGGATGATTCCGCTCGCTACTGTGAAGGCTTCTCGAGAAAAAAGCAACAGGTCTACCTTCTTGTGAGAGGGTTCCTGCGATAGCAAAGTCTGAAGCATCTGTTTCAACAACAAATTGTATGTTGTCATCAATCGCGTTAACTGCTGATCTGGCTATCTCTTGCTTTAGAGCGTTAAAGGCGTTTACTGCCTCAGAATTGAGAGGGAAAGTGCCTTGAGAAACGAGGGACTGAATTTTATTAGAGAATCTTGGCACATATTTAGAATAGTGAGCAAATAATCCCAACGCTCGCCGTAGCGATGCCGAATCTGAAGGCAGAGGCAGCTCTAATAGTGGACGTAGACGATCCTGGTCGGGTTTTATTACTCCATTGTTTATAGTATATCCTAGAATACTTATCTCTTTCAATGAAAATTTACTCTTTTCAAGATTTAGTGTAAGGTTATACCGTTTGGCAATATCAAGAAATCGCTGCAGTTTTTGATCATGGTCTGCTTGGCTTGTTCCGCAGATTGTTATGTCATCCAAATATGCGTATACTCCTTTAAGTTCCTCTTTTGTAATTATGTTGTTGACAGTTCTTTGAAAAGCCGCTACTCCGTTGGTTACACCGAAAGGTATTCTTCGAAATTGGTATAAATTACCATCTGCTTCGAATGCTGTATAGGGTTTTTCTGTTTCAAGAATTGGAATCTGATGATACGCACTTTTTAAGTCAATTTTGCTGTAGACACTATGTTTGGCTATCTTATAGACCATTTGTTCAATACTTGGTAAAGGGTAAGCGTCCAGTTGCGTGTATCTGTTTACTGTCTGAGAGTAGTCTATACACATCCTTTTTTTATGATTTTCATTTGTAGTTACAAGTACTTGTGCTCTCCATGGTGACGAACTAGGTTCTATAATCCCTTCAGCCAGTAATTTCCTTATTTCAGTACTAATAAACTGCATGTCACTATCTGAGTATCTTCGTGACTTAACAGCTATTGGCTTGCAGCCTGGTGTGAGATTCGGGAACAAACAGATTGGATCGACATTAGCTTGAGATAATGCACATAATTTTAATGGAGCTCCAGATCCGCCGAAATGCATTTCTAATGTATTATGTCTCTTAAGAATATCATGGCCAATAATGACATCCATACATAACTTCTCCATTATCAATAAGTTCACTTGAAAAATATGACCTTGCAGATCGATATTGACGGAGCACATTTCATCTACCTTTGTTTTTAGATTTGAAGTTGCCATGCTGACATGTTGGTAACATGGGCTCTTTTGTATATTATATTGACAAACTAGCCGACTGTCAATAAAACTAGCAGTACTTCCTGTATCAATCAATGCTCTGGCTTCAAATAATCCGTTTATTTTAATCGGTATTAAAGCTTTATCGAGACCAGTTGTAGCAGCCACGATACATGATAAAAATTTCTGCAACTCTCCATTTTCTATATGTTTGTTTGGTTCATCTATAGCGCTAGTAGAAGCATTCCGTTGTGGTGGCGCAGTCACTGCACTTTTGCACACTTTTGCGAAATGCCCCTTTTTCCCACATTTGAGGCAGGTTGTACCAGCAGCCGGACAGTTTTGCCGGGCGTGTCTCTTGTTTCCACAGAAATAGCATAATTCTTGGATGTGTGTTCTTTGATTGTTAATGGGGACTGCATTGACAACGGTACTAGCACCGGATGAATTTTGGTGGTAATTATCACTATGTATTCGCGCTATCTCTAGAGCACGGGCCTGCTTGAATGCGTGGTCTAACGTGAGAGTAGTATTTTCCAACAGTCTTTGACGTATAATGGACGATGAAAGTCCAGATATGAAAGCGTCTCTAATAAAATCACTTTCGTTTTGCTCAGCTGTCACTTGTTTAAAATTGCATTCTTTTGAGAGCAGTTTCAAGGCTTGAAGATACTGGTCGATGGACTCACCTGGTTGTTGGGCTCGTTTTGCTAATCTGTGCCTGGAATATATTTCGTTAGGCGGCTTTAGAAATAATGCATCAAGTCTTTTTATAGCAATATCGTAGTCAGTGCAATCCTGTATATGCAAAAAAGTTGTAGAGGACAGATGATTAGTTAGTATTTGTAGTTTAGCTTCTTTTGCAATAGTTTTCTCGTTCGTAGCTATAGCTGTCAGAAAATTTTCAAAAGTGCTCTTCCAGTGTGTCCACTGAGGGGACAGATCTTGGCTTGAGGACGGGTCTCCATCGAAACGTTCTGGTCGAAGATATCTTTCCATTTTGTTAAATAAATTGAAGTAAAGAATATACCCGAAATTGTAATATAGGCTTTATTTAACAAAATTAATTCAACATATTGGTACGTTGACAGAATGAATCCGTCTTAGTTTTTCCTTTACTTATAGGCATTACGTACTGAACCAAGGAGTTTATAAATATTACGACAACTTTTTTGTTTCCTGAAGAGTTTTTTTGGTTATCTTTAACGGTATATATGCCAGATCTAAACAAAAATAGGAGAACTTAGGGCTGATTTTTCAATCATCAGTTAAGTTCTATCTGAGGAATAAATATGTCGCTTTGACATATTTTCTATACAAAAGCTGTCAAAACGTCAAACTTACTCTTCAGATATAAGTTATCTGGCGATTGAAAAATCGGCCCTTAGTGTCCTAATTATTTTATTTGAAAGATCAAATAAAAGAATAATCATTTAATCAATGCACTTTTGACAAACAAAATAATATGTAAAGGTGCGACTTCACTTGGCGTATTTGCCAAATACAATAATATTTGTTTGTTTGCTCCAGCTAATCTGCGATTGATGCTCTGATTTTAAAGAGCTGCACAAAAAATATAAAATTCATGTTACACCTAGAAACTTAACTTCCTCGTGTACTATAACTATCCATACTAATATTATAAATGCGAAAGTAACTCTGTCTGTCTGTCTTTCTGTCTATCTGTCTGTCTGTCTGTCTGTCTCTTCTTCACGCCTAAACCACTGAACCGATTTGAATGAAATTTGGTATAGATATAGTCTGCGACCCGAGAAAGGACATAGGATAGTTTTCATCCCTGAAATCCCACGGTAACGGGAACTATTATTCCATGCGGACGAAGTCGCGGGCAATAGCTAGTTAGTAAATAATTATAACAAACCAACAACAACATTCATGCTTCTCCATTTGACCTTCGATACTGTATAAGATCCGATTGTCCAACTCTAAATGGATATAATTAAGTGAAGCATTATGTAATATTTATTCTATGTCCGTATAGACCGGGATCCAGGGTCATTAGACATACGTCATCTTAGCATTAACGAAGTTATACGTACTTACTAAAGAGGTAAAGAGCAAAGAAAGAAGAAGGTGAAGAGGTCTGAGACCAGTGGTATGCATTCGCATACAGGCAAAAGCAGCGTTTACCTCAATTAACCTGTCAACGAACAACTGACAGACGGCTGTGGCGCCGCTATTGTCTTTCTATTGTGTCTCGAATCACGTGAGTTCGAAGGTTTAAACTCAAAATTTATCTTATTTGATGCAAAATTTGTATAATATTATTATTATAGTCAACTGACTGACTGGGTGATATATTAACGCAAGTCCCAAGCAGCTGCGCACAGTTGGTTATTCTTGTTATAAGCCCTAAATGCTTTAAATTCATTACATAGGTGGTGCATATCGTTGCGGAATGTTTATAATAGTTACCGTGACCCCGGAACATAAAGGGCAACCGAAGGAACATGAGTGGGTTTTAGTCAGTAAAAGTCTGACACGCCTTCCCGCCGCACCCAGGACGGGAGCAGGTATTTGATGATTTCCCACACCCCAAAAAAAGGTATCGAATACCAAGGTACGGTTATCAAAAGGTGGCCAGTAAATAAAATGGGGGCCGTGAAATGTAGATGGGAGTCAAATATGTATTTAAAGCAAAATGTTGCTCTAATTTTGGCCTTACTAATGTGAAGTACGTCTAACGGGTCTGGGATCTTGGAGTAATATAATCGTGTGGTAAATAGGTCCCACCCACAAAAGTATTGTAATTACATCATCGTGCATTAGTTAACTGTCTACTTTTTTACCCGACTGTACGACGTAAAAGAGGATAATGTGTTTATTAGCCCATGCGTGATTGTTCCTTTGTGAAGCATAAAGGCGTGGGACGATTTTAAAGAAACATTAACCGATTTGCTTTAATCTTATGGCATGCGTTGAAATGCAATATGGCGATAATAGACACCATAGTTTTAGTTTCGCTGGGCTTGTCCGCACTTAGCCTTATAATTGGGCCATTGTGCGTGTGTGGCCTGTCGCCTATTCCAACCATCCCACACTTTCCCAGAATCGTAGAAGACTTTTCAGTCTGCCAAAGATTTCTGGAAGTGACCCGGGGTGTTGGAGTAGTTTTGCCCGTTGTTCGGCAACACTGTTACATTCCATGAGGACGTGTTGTGGCGTTTCTTCTGCCTCTAAGATATAGAATAGACACCATATTGTGAAAATTGCTAAAACTCGACTGTGTAAAATAAATAGTGGTCAATTTCGATTTAAACAAGGTGATCGATAGAGTTTGTCTCGTTTTTCCAACTCAAAAAATCAACCACTGCTATAACAAAATCTATTGCTCCTATTCTATGATTTACTATTAAGACGATTTTAGCGTGATGTTTATAGATTGTGCAATGGGTCATTATGCTAAAATAATCGTTTCAATCCGATCGATATTTCTAGAAAAAAGTCTATTTAAACCGACAAACCAGAAACAGGAAAAAAAACTTATTTGAACTTTCCTATATTAGTACAAATTGGAACAACGTAAGTTGGCTCATTTTTACAGAACAAAGATTATTAACCATAACTAGCAAAATACTGATGTTCTATAGGTATAAAACTGTTTACCCCTTGGGAAATAAGTTCCTCCGTAATGTTATGTACTAAACTAGGTTCATGATATACCAAAAACCTATATTTTCAGTCGTAAACCGTTCTATGGGGTTGCTAACCTAATGAAACTGTTTCATAGACACGAACGTAACTTTTTATTTCGGTTTGTAACGATAAATGCGGTTTTTGTTATTCGGTTTATGGTGATAGGGAATTTAAGAAGGAAACTATAATTATTTATTTTAAAAAGACAAATTCATAATTATTTATTTTCATAGACTATTAAAAATAGTTTCATTTTTGTGTAGGTATTTTCGTCGAAATTTTATTCAATCTAATTTACTTTATTATGACACATAAAAATAACTTCAATCAGAAACATGTAAGACAGTATGTTGTTTTTTTTTATCAATTTATTTTTTGTGATGTGTAATATTTCAAATACACTTATTTTTACGATACACTAACAAAGTTACACAAGTTTTTGTTGTTGTTCAACATAATCTACACTCACACAAATACACAAGATCCGACAATCCGCCTATTATCTGTATGTAGTACCTAGTATCAGTTACTCACGCACACCAAGCATTTGGATGCTTCTATGATTAGAAGAGGTTGCGTCCAAGTGTTTTTAGTTCTATACATGGCCTTTCAAAATTCAGCCAAAAGTACACGTAATAAGTCTTTCGCAAAATTAGTCCTAATAAGGAAAGTTATGGTAGACCATTGTCCTACTTTCATATTCCACAGTTGTATGAGCAGTGTTAATTGGCCTGACTCGGTCAGAATTCTAATGAGTTTGGTTCGAACATAAATCACTGTTTCTTCATGTTTGTCTGCTATTTAATTTATATTAGTATTGTTCTGTACTTTTACTACAATTTCAATTTACAACGGTGCTCCCGTTGTTACAAATAAAAATATATATTTCACAGACAACAATGATAAATAACAAAATACTTAATTACCTACAATATGTATTTACCTACAACTCTAAATGTTACTAACAACATTGTGCCTGATAATATTCCTTCGAACACTCGTGATTCGAGACACAATAGAAAGACAATAGCAGCCCGACAGCCGGCTGTCAGTTGGTCGTTGAAAGAATATTCGATTTAAAAAAATGGTACAATTGTAGTATGACACTAAGGGGAAACAGCACAGCCCACGGCTCTTATTTAATAAGCTATAGTACGATTTTTAATTCGAGTCAGAAAAATGACATTTACAGTGTTGCAGGTTTTTAGTCCCAAATAAATAGTGATGTGGTACAATCGAGTTTTTACAATTAAATCTTAGTCGAGAATACTTTTTTTATTCAATATCAAATTGCCTTTAATTATAAAAAAAATATTAAATGTAATTTACGGTACTTAATTAAATAGAAGACGTACACGGTAGGTAATTTAATATTACATAAAACACTGTTATATTATTTGTTTTTGGTAAGGTCCATATTTCTAAAATTGTTTTATGTAAGACGGCATGTATTCAATATTTATAATAAAAACGCTTTGGTATCTAATAAAACAAAGCATGACTAAATGTCTAAGTCTATCGATTGTGGAACATCACTATTGTAGCGGGTCACCCTTTTTGGTATCAGTGACAGTTGCACTTGTCATTTTTCTGACTCGAATTAAAAATCGTACTATAGTGACCGAAGGTGACACTCTTTCTTTCTCACTCGTCTTTTTCACTCATGTATCAATAATATGGTTGTAATGGTGTCATAATGTTTGAATATCATGGCGTTAAATATTTATCTGTCATAATGTTACCTGTGATTCTGTGCAAGTTTAACAGTTTTTTCGCCATTGAAAAACCTTACCGTATAAACTATACGAATAGGTTGGTCTATATTAATTTTTTTCCCCAAAATATTAAACTAATGAAAACGTTTATGAATAGAGATCACGTCTCTTATTTACAGACTAAACATTAAATCTTAACAATAACAAACTAAGCCGGTTCGGGGTTGCGGAATGTTTATAATAGTTACCGTGACCCTGGAACATAAAGGGCAATCGAAGGAACATGAGTGGGTTTTAGTCAGTAAGAGTCTGACACGCCCTTCCACCGCACCCAGGACGAGAGCAGTCATTTGATGATTTCCCACTCACCAAAAAAAAAATGAGCTGGGTAGATTATTTAGGGGGACCTTTACCTTCCACGCAGTCGAGACCACTCTCAAAAGCTAGTATGTTTATTAATTGTAAAAAACAAAACACGTTTAACATCGCACGAATAACCTTTAATGAGTTAAACAGACTTTGCCAAACACTAATTAAAAGCAGTTACGATCACGAAGAGTTAAAAATAACTAATCGTTCTAAGAGATGTTGCCAGCTCATCGTGGGTCATTAATATCAGGGTAATCCTGCATTATTGAAAATAGTCATTTTACTGCTTAATGCCATACAAATATTTGCCTGGCAGTAAAAGTATAGTGAAACATCACGCGCCATCCTCCGTGGAGTTTCAATGTGAGTGTTGTTAAGCGCGTATCCATACTAATATTATAAATGGGAAAGTGTGTCTGTCTGTCTGTCTGTTTGTCTTTCTTTCACGGCAAAACGGAGCGATGAATTGACGTGATTTTTGAGTGGAGATAGTTGAAGGGTTGGAAAGTAACATAGGCTACTTTTTGTCTCTTTCTAACGCGAGCGAAGCCGCGGGCAGAAGCTAGTTTTCTATACAAACAATTCGCGTTAAAAAACCGTCGGGTATGGTATCGAGAAGCTGTGTTTCTGCGACCGTCCAATCTGTTCAATCAATCAATTATAACTTAAAACTGAGCTATATTTGAGCTTTTGATCATAACTCAAATCTAAAGTAGGAGGCCCATTTGGCTGCTTTGATGCCCACTCCAAAATATCATTAATCTATCAGAAACTCTTTTACCTTAGTTAGTCAAGATGAAAAACAGATGCAACTAGGGTTGCCAAATCAAAAAGTTTTAAGTCTTTGTCTTATAATGGTAACATTATTTAACCTACCTTAGTTGTTTCTGTTATTTTCGGATTCTAGAACATATAATATTAAAAAAAACGAACATTTCTGATCAGATTCAGGTTGCAAAATTCCAGAAGTATCTTTTAAAATCTATAATTTCTTACAAAATCAGGAAAGATTGGACACGAACGGACGAGAAGGAAAAATAATTTTATTCGACTGCACTGCCAAAAAGCTTTAATCCTTTATCCAGCTGATAACCCTAAAAACAAAACACTATAGTTTACACAAAAACCAGTATAGATACAAACCGACTAATAGCGTAAACAAATAAGTTATATAGGTCACTCAGGTGAACCAACTCAGCTTTACAGATAGGACAAAGGTTAACGAACTTTACCTTTAAAGATAATTGCAATTGAAGACGCTTTTAACTCCTCTCATGCTTTTGATGTAATTCTTTCTGAATATAGCCGGCTAAATATAGGTGAAGCTGGCATGTTTTGGATGCTTGAGAATTAATCTTTGGAACATGGGCTTTTAATCTTTCGACGACCAAGCGACAACCGGCTGACGGGCTGCTATTGTTTTTCTATTGTGCCCGAAATCACGTGTGTTCGAAGGATGGAAAGACAGGCTCAAATAATTTTCGTTTTATTTCTAGTAATAGCAATTCGAAAAGCACTTGAAAGGTCTTTTGAACTTGAAACCTGGATGTCAATTCAGCTTTGAAGCAAGCAGCGCGTAATACTTCTTATTGCACATTCCTCCTTATAAATTTATTTATTTATTTATTATTAATGTCAGCCAACAATTGTTTACACATAACATTCTTACAAACTAGAGATATACATATAAAGCACGTGTAACAATTTCTTAAAGGCTAACACCACATGCAAAGAAAACGTTAACAAATTTAAAAAAGATATTTCTAGGAATAATACAAAAACTTTGAATACTTATTATTATAAAAATCAAAAGTGATAGGTGTACGATATAAAACTATGAAGAGTCTTCGTTACATACAACAATGTTTACATTACTCAGACTGTTTTAGACTCTTAGCTGATAGTCTGCAATATTATTTTTTTTCGCTCGAAATTTTTTCAGCTGTCAAAACGAACAGGAGTCAGACAATACAATCTAGTTTTTTCTTCATGTTAAAATTTAAAGAATTTCGAATGGCGTGTATTAGTGTTTGTTTTCTTTACAATTTCGTGAGTAATTTTTATTGTCTATACGTGTTTTTATTTCACATTGGTAGCGTGCTTTATAATTGATAATTGCCTTAACAAATGTTAGCATTTTTTTATTTATAACATCATCGAACGTGTGATGCTATCACAGACAGAAAAGATTGACATGGATTTATAAGCACTAAGTCTAGAAAGCCAGTATTTTTTATATCATTGAATGGCCAAACAAGCTGATAGCCTCACCTGATGTTAAGCGGCCATCTCTACCTATAGACATCTGCAATACCAAAACACTTAGGCTGAGGCTACATTAGGCCGCGACGCGACCTGCGACACATGAGCGATTAAAACAAGTAAATGAATGCTCACGTATATGGCTACACCGTACATCAAATATTACTACCGATCTTTGATTTCTTTATGCGATAGGAACAACATTACTTTGTTAGGACTCACTATTGATACGAACCTAAATTGGAAATCTCATATAGCGCACCTAAGTAACAAAATTTCTAGGTTCTCTTATGCCTTGTCGGAATTGAAAAGATCTACGGATTTCAAATCTGCTAAAACAGCCTATAACGCATACGCACACTCTTGACTCCGTTACGGTATAATGCTTTGGGGTAATAGTACGAACGTCTATAAGCTGTTTAAGCTACAAAAAAGATGCATACGCATTTTAACGAATATAAGAGGAATGGATAGTTGTAGACCACATTTTATAGAACATAATATCCTTACACTTACGTCTCTGTATATCTTTGAAATATGTTTGTTTGTAAGAAAAAATATGTCACTCTTTCCCCTAAATAAAGATCATTACACCCAACCACGAAACTTACGACACCAAAACGATCTAGCATTACCGGTTTCAAAATTATCCATTTTCCACTCGGGTCCGTATGTAATGTGTATCAAGATATATAATAAAATCCCTAAGTCTATAAAAGAAATTAAAACAAACAGTTTATTCAAAACAAAATTATTCACTTATTTAAACAAGAAGTGCTACTACACATTGCAAGAGTTTTTTGAAGAAACAAACAAACAAACGAATATATTGAACAAATAAATAAATAGTACAATAAATAGCTAACCTTTATTAAAAAAAAAATTGAAATACTCATAATTTATTTGAATTAATTAATCTTATCTCTTTCGATTATAATTCACCTCGACTTTATTTTGATTGTATTTTATTTTGACATTATTTTAATTGTATTTTATTTTGACATTATTCTGATTGTATTTTATTTTGACATTATTTTGATTCTACTTTGTTTTATTTATTTTGTGATCGAGTTTTTAATACCTATATTTTTGTATTGAATTATAATTTACCTGTTTTGCAGTGCCCTTACAGGGTGCATGTTTGAAACTTTTATTATGTTATTCCAACCCCTGTACAACATGTTTGCAATAAACTGATTTGATTGATTGATTGATTACTGAAATCACGGCATCGGCTACATCAACATATGAGCGAAATTGAAGCGAATTTATTAGAAAATTTCTCACTTGCACGACTAGTTCAATAGTGCTGCTAAATATGCTTGTGGCTACATTATGCGTATAGTAAATCGCGATGGATAGTAAGCCGCATGAATCGCTCTTGCTAATTCGTTGTTGAGCATGTGTACTGTTGCCATGTCATCGCCGAATATACGCCGGAATTTCGCTTGTAATGTAGCCATACCATGTTTTTCTCGTTTCGCTCTTCCAGTCGCATCGCAAATCGCTCCCTACTGTAGCCTCAGCCTTAGCCTTACAGATGCGAAAAGATATGTGTCTTGACTAGACAGGCATGGCATCCAAAAACATCTAACCAGAACACAACATCGCTGTTTAGTGGCCGAAACCGGTTTGGTTGTAGTAATTTTCCAGACAAGCTCCTTCACTGAAAAAACCACTACAACTCCTAAAAAAGATCAAATTTAAATGACCTCTAGACAAGCGCTAAGGAAAAGAAGCTTGACTAGTACCGAAGAAGGTTCTTTTTCTTAGCGCTTATTAATTTAACGATCCTGGATCCCGCTACAAAGTTTATAAACAAAAAAAAATATGAAAGTAAGGCGTTGGAGTAAGCGCTTGTGTACACTGCGTTTTTTAAACGCACAATCTACGTGCGTATACCACGCGCGCGCTTTTATCCTTCAGAGCAGTACATCGATACATAAGCGCGTTTATATCGATTCAAACGCGCGACACTGGCTCTTCTCTACATAACTTCTCTTTTCTCTCGATACACACTCGTGTTAGTATATTATAGCGTTTGTTAGTCTCTACCGACGCCATCTTGCTACTGTTGACAAGGTACACACACGAAATTGCGTCTCGATTGTATAGCCACACACACGCGCCTGTATTGATTCAAACACGTGTTTGAATTTATACTGGTGTGCAAAGGACTATAATAGGCTGTGTCTGACTTGCGTGCATATCACGTCTGTATCGCACGCAACAACCGCACGTCAACGGTGCGTTTTAAAAACGTGACTTAAAGAATTAGGATTTAGAGTAAATATTGAGAAAACAACACAGCTTTATTCAATATTTAATACATCGCGCGTCGCCTTAAACGAAATATCCTCTAATCCAATCAAGTCCGATTAATGTAAGATCTTAATTTGGATGTTTCAATAAAACGAAACGCCTTTTGTTTCGTGTCGCACAACGCGTGTCAAGGTTGTCGCCACAAATAGCCTGCCAGCCCTAGGCAACGGGCGTATGAAAGAAATGGGCAGAAGTGCCAAAATCAATAAAGGAATAGACAACGTGACAGAGATTTAAAAAAAAATTCAAGTGAGAGCTTACGTCAATGGTTAGTTAAGATGACAAGAGAATTATGAAGAGTTAATTAAAATTAAGGTAATGGTTCTGTCAGGTTTTGATTGTCAAGGAACAATTATTTTCATAGTTTGATGTCGTACGGAATTCTATTGTGGGGAAATGCCGCCGATATTCAAACAATTTTTGTTTTACAAAAAAGGGCTATTCGTTCTATTTATAAATTAAGTCCCCGACACTCCCTCAGAGACAAATTTAAAGAGATTAATATTTATGACTGTGCCCTGTCAATATGTATATGAAAATCTGTTGTATGCACATAAAAATATTAATCACTTTAAAAAATACAGTGATATCCACAATATTAACACAAGAAACAAGGACAAATATATTGTTCCTTCAACTAGGCTTCAAAAAATAGGTGGTTCGTTTAAATGTCAATGTATACGCTTTTATAATAAACTTCCTAGCCAGATTCAGGAACTTAGCATCACCAAATTTAAATTATTTATAAAACGTAAATTATGCCGGAATGCCTGCTATTCTGTTAAAGAGTATATTGAGGACTCAAATGCTTGGAATTGAGCTGCTTCAATCATTAACATAGGCCAATATTGACATGTTAAAATTATCATTTTATATTTATTGACATTAAGATTTTAATATTTAACATTTATGAGTACTTTTTTTAAAGTATTATTATTTTGTACACCAATTTTTATTCTGTTTGACATTGTAAGTAATTATTGAACTTGACATTTATGTACTTTCTGAGTACCTATATATTTTTTTTTACATCATATTTATTGTTGCTTGATTGCTATATAGTATGTTTTATAATGACTGACGGTTTGAGTACTTAATGCGGCTTACCCGAATGTCCTCACTTTGGTATTGTTCGTCGAGACGTTGAGCTCCTTACGTGTCTTTTAGTTGAGCTTAACGACTTATGACAAATGCTTGCACTGTTTGGACAGGTCCACTCAAATCTGTGTGCTTCTCTCATCAAGAGACCCCTTCAGTTTACCTTCATGGTCCTCGCATATTTTGACCAATACAATATTGTATGGACTTTAAAAGAGACTTTGACCTCTGAGTTTGTTTCGGATGTTTCTTCTCAGAGTAGTCCAGCTAGAAAACACCGGCCCCATCGTTCGATTAAAAAAAAAAGGAAAAAAAATGACGTGTAAAAGTGTAATTTATTACCTATTTACAAAAATAAATCATATTTTATTCAATCAAGATGTCAGTGCATGATTGAACTTTTTTCAGATTATTCTTATCAATGGAGGTACGAACAAATACACACATCAAAAGTGTCTAGGGATATTTTAATTAAACCTAAATAACTAAAATTCTATTAACTTTTTGTTAAGACACCTACACTTTAAAATAAACCTTGTTTAATTGCCTATCTAATCTGATAATAAACTTTTAGATAAAGTTCAATTAAAAAAAAACTTAGAAGAAGAGGAAAAACTCAACAAAATTTCAATTTAACTTTATTTTTGAAATTTCAAAACCTAAACAACAAAACAATTTTTTTTTATAAAAATTGTTGAAAACTTAAAATTAATAATTCGTGGATCCACCTAAGACTCTCCTGACACATCTGGAGCGGTTCTGCATACTCAAAACAAGGGTGTCAATATAATGTTGTAGAGTACTGTCCCAAATCCTGCTAAGATGCAAGAAAAGCTGGTTTTGATGCACAATATCAACAAGGAAATTCCTACGAGCTCTTCTCTGAAGCATATTCCAGGCATGCTCAATAGGATTTAAGTCAGGGGATTGTGCAGGCCGGTCTAAAGCTTGGATAACATGCTGTTGTAACCAACTTGTAACGATACGCGCCGTATGTGGACGGGCATTGTCGTGCATTAGCTGGAAATTTTGTCCCATTTGCTGTTTGTGGGGCAAGATTACAGGCTCTAGCACCTCATCTCGGTATTTTCGAGCAGTCATATTGCCTTGTATCCAAACGAGGTCCGTTCTACCGCCGAGGCGAATTCCTGCCCAAACCATAATCGTGCCACCTTAATATGCATTAACTTATTCAGGCGGAAGCGACGCCTGGGTGTCACCACTGCAGCAACGGTCGCCTGGAGGACACGGTCGAGCACACGGTGGAGGTGTGCCCCGCATGGGCGGACCATAGACGTGTCCTCATAGAGGCGATCGGCGGCGGTGACCTCTCGCGCCCAGCGCTGGTTCAGGCTATGCTGCGGGGCGAGACGGAATGGGATGCCGTCGCCTCCTTCTGCGAAGCAGTTATGCTAGTGAAGGAAGCGGCGGCGCGCGAGAGGCAACGACGAGCCTCTCGCCCCGGACAAAGACCCAGGCGAAGACGTCGAGAGTCGCAAGACGACTACCGGCCACCGTAGGCGCGGTTCTGCGGATGGCGAGCGATGGGACCAGGACCGCGTCGACGGCGCGTTAGTGTTCCACGCGCGCCTCAAAGAGAAGTAGTCAGCACAGGAAGGGGCCTAACAGGGCCAACGCCTGCCGGGGTTGCGGAATGTGTATAGTAGTCACCGTGACCCTGGAACATAAAGGGCAATCGAAGGAACATGAGTGGGTTTTAGTCAGTAAGAGTCTGACACGCCCTCCCGTCGCACCCAGGACGGGAGCAGTCATTGGATGATTTCCCACTCTCCAAAAAAAAAAAAAAAAAAATATGCATTAACTTGTTGTGGGTGCTGCAGTCGATTGCAACGTCCAGGTTTTCTCCAAACGCGTACTCTTCGCGAATCAGGATGAAATCCAAACCTAGATTCATCAGTGAAAAGCACAAGTGACCATTGAGAATGGTTCCAGTTTTCGTGTGCAATAGCCCATTGTAATCTTCTTCCTCGATTACCTCTCCTTAGTGCTGATACCCAAAATGGCCTACGAGCACGTAGATTGACTTCATGCAGTCGCCTTCTCAAAGTTTGACCGCTTACCAGCAAACCATACTCTCTCTGTAGCCTTTGAACCAATTGCATCGCCGCTACATTTAGTTGACTTCGTGCAGCATTTACTATGAATCGGTCCTGTACATGTGTTGTAATGCGTTGAGGTCCTCGGTGCCGTTCCACCACTTCCTCCGTGACACGATAACATGACCAAAGCCTGGATATAACGCTCTGACTGGTCTTCATGGCTTCAGAAACGGCAATTATGGGACAGTATTCCACAACAGGATATTGACACCCTTGTTTTGAGTATGCAGAACCGCTGCAGATGTGTCAGGAGAGTCTTAGATGGATCCACGGAATATTAATTTTAAGTTACAAGAATTTTTATAAAAAAAATGTTGTTTTGTTTAAGTTTTGATGTTTCAAAAATTAAGTTAAGATTGAAATTTTGTTTGAGTTTTTCCTCTTCTTCTAAGTTTTTTTTAAATTTAACTTTATCTAAAAGTTTATTATCAGATTAAATAGTCTATTAAACAAGGTTTATTTTAATGTGTACATGTTTTAACAAAAAGTTAATAGAATTTTAGTAATTTAGGTTTAATTGAAATATCCCTAGACACTTTTGATGTGTGTAGTAGCAATTATGGCGAGTTACTCGTAATTTCCGAACGTTTGACCTGCCCTTTATTGCTTACTTACCTACAAGGCTTTGGCTACAAGAACCTATTTAAACAGGTGATTTTTATAGAAATCTTGCAATATCAGTTAGCTTTACAGTTTTTTTATGTGACAAATTAAAACAATTCAATACTTTGTTCAAAGTAGCCCTACTGACGTTTATTTTTTCTTGGTTCTCTCTCACCTGTTACATCGATATATGTGTTGCTGTCTGTCTGTATCGATCTAGTTATGTAAGTTGCTTCATTTTTTTAGTTTAGTACTGGATCCTAGAAACTACATTAAAAGTTTAAACGTAAAAATATCAATAACATGTTAGCTTAGATTATTGACGTCTATAAATGTATATACATATTTACAATAAATATATTGAACGTTTCCAACTTTCTAAACTGAACTCATTTGACCCTTGAAACTTATCTAAAGCTTCAACTTTTTGACAGACTGGAGAGTTTAAAAGTGACTGTGAATGATTTAGTTGAATAGACGATTTTCAGATTGAGTTTAAGTTCACTTAAATATTTTCTGATGGTGGCGTGGGTTGGAGCATTTGGTTCACTTCAAAATGGGTGAGCTAAATGGTGCTGATGCCCACGTCAATCGTCATGCTTGTGAACGGGTGCTGTCATTTGAGATAGGTCATCTTTTAAGTGCTTAGTTTCTTTATTTATTGGAAACTGTACTAATATTATAAAGCTTAATAGTGTGTTTATTTGGTTTATCTCAGGTACGAATTGAAATAATATTTTTATCGACGGAGGCTATAGGCCATACGCCGTAAAGAGTGTATAACATCACGCTACTACCCACGGGAGCAGGGTAGTGACCGCGAAGTACCTATAGCTTGTCTTTAAATATAAAGAGACCGACTAGTGTCTCGGTGGCAGCATACGCATTTCCAATTAGTGGAATCTTAACCGACCTTTTAAAAAGTAGTTTATTTTAAGGT
The DNA here is from genome assembly GCA_033675125.1 of Athetis lepigone. Classification (NCBI taxonomy): domain Eukaryota; kingdom Metazoa; phylum Arthropoda; class Insecta; order Lepidoptera; family Noctuidae; genus Athetis; species Athetis lepigone. Next base: position 4,632,618 of record CM066234.1, on the reverse strand, counting down.
AGACGCGCACTAAGAACCAATTCTTGCAAAAATAAAAAGATTTAGCAATATACCTGTTAAATTAGCGCATTTAACCAAACAAACAAACAAACACTTCGCTTTATAATACTTTGGTTTGACATACATATCGAATTAGTTTGAAGTAATAAAGCTCAAACAACCTGAACAAGCTGACACTATGACACCAATATGTTCTAAATACCAATGCAGCCTATATATTATTTATTATATTTAGATGACACAATAATCTGGCACTTGGCCGCAACCGATGGAATGTATAACGCTTGGAACTGCGGCCATGATTCCAATCGCTTTGAAGCTGAGGCTACAGTAGGCAGCGATATGCGATGCGACTAGAAAAACGTAACGAGAAGAACTTAGTATGGCTACATTATAAGCGAAAACCGACGTAAATTTGCATCAATTTCGTTAAAACGTTGATGTAGATGCCGTGAATAAAGCGCGAACCCACTGCGGCGCACGAAGAGGCTACGCACGTATATCAAGCTTCCCTTTTTAAGAAAATGTATGTGGTTGTGTCCAATGTAGCCCAAAGAGGCTACGCATGAATTGACGTCATTGAAACATGCGTTGCTTGCTCGAATAGGCGGTTACATTTCTCAACGTGGTTGACGTAGGTTTACCCTTCCATTGGTGAATACGACATATGACAAACGACTAGGTACAGGCTGTACCGTACAGCTCACTTATCGCAGTACAATGAAAGCCGTGTCCGTGGATTGCAATGGCGCATAGCCTCTTCGTCTCGTCTCGTCGTTGGTATTCGTCTACGCCAGTGGAAGCGTAGACCCACGTTGTCAAAAAAATTGATACATGCAGTTAAAATGCGCCGCGTGCACGTGCACAGCTCGCGCCGCGGTGGGGCCGCGCCTTAACAGATTTTGGTTCCTTTCGCAGAAAGAACTCAAAGTTCGCTAGTAATGCATTAAAGAAGTTATGCATTATATTTTAGGATACGCATTTCATTATCTACCTATTTGTTTTAATCACATCTCATGTGTCGCAGGTCGCATCGCAGTCTAATATAGCCTCGGCCTAATATTTATTGCAACATCGTTTAGATATTGTTACCACGAATTATTATTACTGTCCTAATGACTACGGCTAATGATGCTGAAAATTTTAGACGCAAAATAAAGGTTGGATTCGACTTCTTTGGTAAATTAAGTGAATTAATAGGCGAGACGACAAAAAAAAGTAATTAGTCCGTCAGTTAGATAATCAAAAAATTTGGGACACGTATTTTTTCTTTTTTTATCATAAACAGAAAATGACGACAATACAGTGCGTTGAAGTTTCGTGAAACGTCACGCCTTTGTATAATTTTTACTGAGAAGTGACGTCATAAGCCCCCTCTTCGGAACATTGATGCTCTTTATCTTTGTATTTTGTTATTAATTTGACCAAGCAAAAAATATGTGTCCAGTATTTTTGGACTGTCTAACAGACGGACTAAACAGAATGTCATTCTTTTGATGTAGTCAACATCCCTATTGTCTAAGAGAAGGTGTTCGTGGAGTTTCTAGCTAGTTGCCCTACTAACCCTTTCAAATTGCTTTAAAAAGGGACGTTCAATTCATCGTTTGTTTTTTCCAGTAAGCGACATAGGTTTAATTTCTCTAATTATTTGACGGACTTTTAATGCTTTAAAAGTCCGTCAAATAATTAATTAATTCTAATTCTTATATTGATAATGTTAATTTTAATAATTGTACCTAATAATTGTTTAAATTCCAAATGAAAATATTATAATTTTGCATGCCCGCAATGACGGCGAAACATGTCTTGTGCTATAATAATAATGTAACATCTTATGTAACCACCATGTTTCAAGCAAATAAATGATTTATGATTTATGATTTACCTACAGGTTAGATTAGAGATAATCTTTTTGAAAATGATAGCCCGATCATTTAGCAATACTTTACATTCTATAACATTACCCTACAACTTACAGGGGCAGTAGAGTAATTTAAAACGCAGACAAAACCGCGGGCCATTCCTATTTAAGTCCAAAGTAGATTAGATCAATGGAAAATAACTCTCTGTAAGTCCGAAAGAAGTGACGAAAGGTCAGAATCTCTTAGTGATTCCTTAATTAATTTTGCTAAGGTTTTATTTAGTTTGAATTTCAAAGGTACAGGCTCTACCTAGAATAGAATTTTGTAATTAAACATGGTTATTACAGCACCAAACCGATGTAATACTGGGAAACTCGAGCAAACATCCCGTTCGCGTTGTGCAGAATCCAAATCTTTGATCGTAATGATCCAATAACGGCTAAATGTGTTTCTTCCGGTATTAAACTTCTAATACACGGTACTTAGGAATTATCGAACTTTAATATTATTATTATTAAAAATTATCGAATTACTAATTTAATGTCGAATTTTGTTGTACGTTAGTTTTGGGGTATTTTCTTCACTTGTGCGATGAAACGTTGATTCTTGCAAAAAGGGATTGGGTATCTTTGTATGGATTAGCGACTACCAGTTTTTTTTATTATTATTTTGCCTTGTTTTGTCGAGGCAAAAAAATAATATGGCAAATTGTTGTTGTCCTAAGTATTATCGGAGCTGAGATATTTGCAAGACGTTTTATAAAAGTCATCGATATGATAACTTCAATAATACAAAAAAAATATATAAACAGCAATATGCTTTGATTGTTTTGTCGTAGATTTTTGATTTTTTCACATTTTCAAGCGATTTGTAAGCTTGAGTAACGTAAAAGCTCCTATTAACGACCCCCTAAAATGTGTACTCTATTACCGATCTAATTTTAAATCACTCATATTATACATAATATAGGGTTCCAGAAAAGTCAAACCTTAAAAATTAGTTACATAATTTTGTTTTATAACAAAAAGAGCAAAGTTTGTGTGTTTAAATAGCCAGTGAAAGAAATAATTTGTCAATAATTGGGAAGCGCCCGAAACGGACGCAAGTTTCATAGTGTCGCGCCTCCAGCCACGTAAGTACACGTGAATATTGCTTAAGGAAATTAACGCACTAAAAATTGATTAGTCTTCTTGCTATCACATTACAACTGTAACGCATATATTCGTTTTCTAAACTAATTCTTAAAATAATACTTTTAATTGGTTTTTGTGTTATAAAATCATGTTTTAATAAAAGGCGGTAATAGAATCCAAATTTTAAAACTTGATTCTAATAACGACCCATGGCGTTGTTAAAATTTTGAGAACGTTTAGTATTTTAAAATAATATCTATTATAAATAACTTATTTGCTTATACTTTTTTCTTGTTCAATTCTTAAAATTATTTTAGTTCGTTAGGTCTATTAACGACATAGCTATTTCTTAAGTTTTTGTGTCAAACTCGATCTATTTATTATTATTTTTGTTGGTCGCTAATAGAATATTGTAACCTTCTTACTTGATTCTATTACCGACTTACAGCTGTGAGGATATTTTTGGTAATATTGATGTACTAACACAAAAATAAAATGTCTATTTTTGATCAAATTGGCTTATTTCTTGCATACCTACGAGACGTTTTGAGAGATTTTGTCACAGGCCATATCATTAATGTAAAATAAAATTTACTTTCCTGTTTAATTCATGGCATTATCTATGTATATTTCATACATTTATTAAATTCTATAATTTCTTTAAAGTTTGTAGCAGAAAGCAGAAGCGCAAGCAGTAGGGACGCCTCTGGTCAACTAGAAGCTGGGCTTATAGCTATAAATGAAGAGACCAGCATAAACGAAACTTATAAACCTATTATGCATACCAAGGATAAAACTGCGTTACAAGGGAAATCATAACGATTGTTATATTATGATTTTATATTATTTATTCGTTTCACCATCGAATATTTACACCAATAATTACTTACTTATAGATTATTGGTGTAAATATTAATAACTATTTTATAACAAAACAATAATGTAACACTTACTTCATAGTAAACAACACCATAAAATACCTTAAAAACGATTTTATTTTATTTTTACCGACTTCACAAAAAGAAGGAGGTAGGTACTATGTTCGGCTGTTTGTATGTTTTTTTTTTTGTATGTTTGTTCATCGATTACTCCGTCAATTGTCAACGGATTTTCAAAATTCTTTTTTTGTTCGAAAGCAGATAGTTCTGAGGTGGTCCCATTGTCACCAAGTTAGGATCTGATGATGGGATCTTAGAGAAATCGAAGGCAACCCTCAAATTTTATAGGCTCACTTATTGTTTTTCGCATATTTTATGAAGTATCTTGTGTATTTGCGTATGGTTGTCACCATCTCAGTTAGCTGAGCTGATGATGGAAGGTACAACTCCTTAACAGTAAGAAGTTACTCGAACAGGCAAGGACTGTTTTAGTAAATTGTTTTGATGTTTGATAGGGCATTTGCCACATTTGGGCTCATGATCATCAAGTCATGACCTGATGCTGCAGTCAGGATAGTCTGCAGAGTACCTAACTCCTCGACAAATAACAGCAGATATATCGTGTTTAGGCTCATTGAAAAGGGCTCGATGTGTGGATAAACGTACTGTTAATGAGGAACACCGAAGTACATAGAGACCTGATGCTGAAGCCAGGAGCATCAGAAAAAGTACAAACCTTGAAATTACAGCACAGTAGTCGTGTTTGGGCTCATTTTAAACAGGACTAACATTAACTCGACACTAAAAAGTAAAAAATAAAAACTTTTTACAAAAAAAAAAATAACCGACTTCAAAAAGTAAAAACTTAAAAATAACTTAAATTTCGGAAGTCGGTGGCAACACAAATTGACTGGCAGAAGAAAAGACACCGACTTCCGAAATTTAAGTTATTTTTAAGTTTTTACTTTTTGAAGTCGGTTATTTTTTTTTTGTAAAAAGTTTTATACTATAGTAGAAGTGACAACTTCGTATGGGTCGGTAAAAGAAGCAGAAAAATCGCTAATAGAATCTTGCCGCATTCTATGGGTCGGTAATAGAATCAACTTCTCTTTTGGATAAAATAATTATTTTGTAACTATTGTGTTGTTGAATATTGAATTTAAGAACTGAATAGCAAAGAATACTTCGTAAAGGTTAATTATAAATTATAACATCTTCCCTAACATAACAGCTTATATCTATTTTTTTAAAGTGAATCCTGAGACAGCTAAAACTGGCGGTAATAGGAGCATTTACGTTATTTGATATTAATTGCAGCGACCTCCACGCGTATTTTAAAAAAATGAGTTCTATATAACAGACTAAGTTGGAAAAATATCGGAGTAATTTGAGAATTACATTGTTTATCTTTTAAGGTAGGTTTAGGTTTAACAATGAAAACGACTTACTAACATTCAAGAAAAAAACACTTTAAAAGGTTGCTGCGGGTGTTTGGGGCAGTGGTGTTCATCTCGATGACCCTTTTATTTGCCCCCTCTCATCTAAATAAAATAAAAATAATTCAATCACAACACAAACACATATCTTGTATAATAATACATCCTCACAGCCAAGTCGTAAAAAAATCAAATCCAAAAACAATACGATTGAATGACGTCAGTGCTAATCATTGAAAGTAAATCCTTCATAATCAGCGCCAATTGAACTCTGAAACATCATAGTAACGTTGTTTTATAGTATTTTCATTGCACATACGTTTTATGTTTAGTCATACTACGCTTGACTTTGCTCATGGTTTTGCTTGTAGATGAAATGGTGCATGTCACGTCAAAGTCAATTTATTTCTATTTGACCGTTACAAAGCAACTTTTTTTTAACAAACGAGTACCAAAAATTTTTGCTGCGTTTCTGTTTGTCCACATAATCAGCACAAGTGTTAGTATTGGTGTTAAAAGCGTTGGCTCCGCCTCGTCTAATTTCCCATCTCTCTCTGTCAATACCGGAAATGTGAAAGAGATATACTCAGTACTCGTTTGTTAAAAAAAATAGACCATAGTGGCGAGATAAATAGATGTTACTAAGCACGTACTTTGACTTAGCCATCTTCCGTCTCTATCGTGCACTTGACATTTGACAGTTGTGTCGTTATGTGTTTGAGTCGGCTTCCAGCCTAACCGGATTCTGCTGGATACCATTGTTTTACGTGAAGCGACTGCCGATCAGCCCCCCTAGACAAGTGGCATTGTAGAATAGATAGCGAAAACGAATAGATTGTCAAATGTATGGAGATGTCAAATGGTTTAGCGAAACTTTATGTCAATTCCATACATTTGACAATCTATTCGTTTTCGTTTTCTATTCTACAATGCCACTTGTCTAGGCCCTCAGACCTCGATATGACCATCTGATAATTTTCCGTCGTCTCTGTTCCGACGAGCGTATTATCTTCCTCTCTCTTGGCAACATTTTACATGAAAATGTTTTTGGTGTGATGTATATACGAGTAGATTATTTATTGTATTTTATTGTGAATTTACAATGCATTTTATACATGAAATATATGTGTGAATCTTTAAAATATATTTGTTTACCTGATAGCTTGGTCGTTAAAGTGACTGAGCGATCGGCTCCTGCACAGCGTGTCGATTTTAATGTCGGTTCGATTCCCGTACGGGACAGGCATTTGTACGATCTTTACGGGTTTTTTTCAGTCTGGTTGCGTGTCTATGTGAATACATATGTTTGTTAACGTTTTCACAATACAGAAGAAATTAGCTGTAAAGCCTGTTTTTTTTTATTTTTAACCAAAGTCATTTCAAACATCCTTAATACAAGTTATTCTGTTAAAGTAAATACTTTGTCGTTAACCATCTAGACAAAGGCGTTACAACAAAAGGACTTGAACCAACACTAAATTTAACTAAAGCAGTTAACAGTTAAACTAAACTTAATATCCTCGTCTAAAGGAAAACTAAACTGCCTTTTGTCAAGGATATTACGGTAACAATTTGCAATGTTTCCAACGTTTATGTTGACAATAGAATTAGTAGGCTTAGCAACTTGTGGTGCTAGAGGTGAATAGACCCGGTTTAAAGTATTAAGGTTTCACCTTGGTAAAGATTATATGTTTAAAGTGCTTTCAGGCTAATTAACTTTATGTACTTATTAGCTTCTGCCCGCGGCTTCGCTCGCGTTAGAAAGAGACAAAAAGTAGCCTATGTTACTCTCCATCCCTTCAACTATCTCCACTTAAAAAATCACGTCAATCCGTCGCTCCGTTTTGCCGTGAAAGAAAGACAAACAGACAGACAGACAGACAGACAGACAGACACACTTTCCCATTTATAATATAAGTATGGATTTAAAAACACATTTTAATGTTCTGTCCAACTACGGCAATAGATTTGGGTAAAGTTTATGTTTGGACCTATGTTTGTTTCAGTTTTAATTAAAGATTGTTTGTAAACTTTGTATCAATAAATTAATAATATCCTTTTGCACTAGCTTTTGCCCGCGACTTCGTCCGCGTAGATTAATAGTTTCCGTTCCCGGGGGATTTCCGGAATGAAAACTAACCTATGTCCTTTTTCGGGTCCCAGACTATATCTGCACTAAATTTCAAATCGGTTCAGTGGTTTAGGCGTGAAGAAGAGACAGACAGACAGAGTTGCTTTCGCATTTATAATATTACTGGTACGAATTGAAACTCGTTTTTGACAGCGTTTTGCCCATTTATCGAGGAAGGCTATAAGACTGGTTCCCTATCCATTTGCATAAAATTTTAAGACCTAATATAACTTCGCATAATGTTTTTTGGCATAATTATATTTTCGCATAACATAATTACGCATAACTGCTCATGCATAACTTTTTTAAGCATAATGTCTCTAACCATAATAATGATTAGGCATAATATTCTAAAGCATAAACTTATTAAGCATAAAGTTCTAAAGCATAACTTTTTTAAGCATAAAGTTCTAAAGCATAACATTTGTAAACATAATGTCCTAAAGCATAAAATTTAAAGCATAAATTTCGCATAAAAATATTAAAACATATTTTTATAGGTATAACAATGGAAAATTTATTAACACCTAGAATATTTAGACACTATACCCGCATGCAAGCAAGCATGCAGTATGCAGCATGCAAGCAAGCATGCAAGCAAGCATGCAGTATGCAGCATGCAAGCAAGCATGCAGTATGCAGCATGCAAGCAAGCATGCAGCATGCAAGCAAGCATGCAGCATGCAAGCAAGCATGCAGCATGCAGGCAAGCATGCAGCATGCAAGCAAACATGCAGCATGCAAGCAAGTATGCAGCATTCAAGCAAGCATGCAACATGCAGCAGGCAGGGTTTCTGTGACGGCTCCGGCGCTGCGGGCCTCCGGCGGCTCCACGCGTGCTAATCGTCGCAGACGGCTTTCGCTCACCACCGCAGCTTCGGCTTGTTGGCCGGCTTCGCCGGCCAGCCTCAGCCGCGGCGGCTCGCTCCCAGCCGCCTGCTCCTCAGCCCGCGGGCCGCCTCGCCCCTACGCGCCTACGCGATTTTAAATAACACTCTAGGGGTAGGGCAAACAAGACTACGTGGAGTCGGTTTTGCAGCAATTCGGTTCTGTCACTAATTTTTGTTGCACAGCATATTAACTTTTTAACCAACAATTTATTTGATTGTTACAGAAACTACAGCAAATTGGTTTGCTTTACATAATGTCATGTATATTTATATTTATATATCATTTGCATGAAAATTGTTTTTGTTATTTATATTAATTGTATGCCTAAACATTATTATGCTAATAGTCATTAGGCCTACTAACGTTATGCTAAATAGTATTTAGGCCTACTAACGTTATGCTAATAGTCATTAGGCCTACTAAAGTTGTGCGAATCAAATTTATGCCAAAACAAATTAGTCTTTAACATGATTATGCCAACATAAAATGTATGCCTAAAAAAAATATGCCGAAGTATTATTATGCCAAAACAAATTGTGCCAAAATCGTTATGCCGAAGTATATTAGGACAAAGAATATTATGCGAAAAGAAGGGATCCCTATAAGACTCTATAAGATTACCGGCACCGTGGAAAACAGCTAGCTTACTATAAATTTACAAAGTAATTATTTCGATTTACAACAGGTAATAGTAGGAGCTAGCGTAATGACATACTAGCTCCTAAAAGGACTAGGGACGCGTAAAGTCAATATATAGTTACCTATACCACGCAGGTAATTTCGCTTAGAGCGAATTTCGCCAAACTATTATAATTAACACTGGAAATACCGAGTTCAAGAGGACGAGTAGTTTTATGTACGGTGGGCAAAGCAGATAAGTACCCAGGGCCGTCAGATACAGTTTAAGTTTTCTCGAAAACCCACGAATATTTTATAATAAAAATTTAAACTATAGTAGAAAATGACTAGTTCTTCAATTAGGTTAAATTTCATTTGAATACATTCATTGGTTTTCAAGAAAACCTCAATTTTATATGACGGCCCTGGATACTTATCTGCTTTGCCCACTAATACCGAATTGCACAACTTTTTTATTGAAATTCTCTGCCTCAACCTCAGTTCTTCATAGGTCAAAGATTTCTTTGATTATCGTATTAAACTCGAAAGTATTACTGGTCTTTTTATTTGCTTATGCATACTTCTGGCATAGGTCCCACATTACCAACTTATATTTAGCAAAAAATTCCAAAGGCTCAAAATTACAACGCTGACAGTTTGATCTAAATCTTTATCAGTTTTTCAGGAATTCATGTAAACATACATTTCTTTCTTCAACCCAACTTCCCATCGATCGTAAACAAATCAGGGAGGCGGCACCTAGCTATAATTTTCTCAAATCAACTCATTTTTGCTTCAACATCATCTGGGCTATAAAGAACATTAATCCAGCGTTGGGCGTGAAACAGGAAATGTATGAAAAATCAAATAAACATTTATAATATAAATATCTGGATACATGCTCTGGCACCTTGGGTAGTTTCATCACAACTTTATGTACTAATAAATTAAACGTCAGTGTTTATGTTACGATGGATACGATTATGCACGCGTCGAATGAAGTTTTTTTTTTTATTTTGGCAGCGCTGTCCAAATACTTAGCTATGATTGGTTCTTTAACCCGTTGACCAATCATAGAGGAGATTTAGTAACTACCTACGTGTTTGTACGATGTATTTACTACTTTTACTTGTTTTTAGAGCTCTGTACGCTTAACTCGCATTTATGTAGCTAGTAGATTAACAATAAGCTTAGGTGGCGCCTATTGTTTAAGGCTTCAATATCCTTGTAAGATTTTATTATTTACAAGTAGAAAGTCTATTCAATAATATTACAATGGTAATGTGTTGGTCAACGTCAATTCTAGCGCTTTATAAGAGGTATGTCCAGCAGTGGACTGACTCAGACTGATAATGATGACTATAATGATGTGTACTGGTATCTTTCGGCATCCAATTTAGGCTGGCGAAAAACCTGAATCCTAAAACACTCGAAAGAGATACATATTTATCTAATACCATCCTTTTACGGTCCTGCTACCGGGCAAAAGGGACAAAAGTGCAGATGTGCTGTTCACAAACCAAAATCAATTTAAGATCAGTGGATCATTTTCATTCCATTACAGAAAAGGACAGATAATAAATTTTAATTTAGAAGTGAGAGCCAAAGGAATCGGAGTGCTGATAAAATGTTCATGCACATTATACGAAATTCATTTCTATAAACAAAATTTTGTAAAAATGGCGCACTGATTTCTAAATTTAAACTTTGAACCCTGATATCCGCTCGGCCCCGTGGTTTATAAAACATTCTTTTTTACTCTGTGATTTAAATACGAGCTGAAAATTTGCTTCATTACGTTACCACAAATGGTGAAATACCTCATCACGAGAAAATGTGTTCAGAAAATATTTAAATATTAGAGATTTTATTGAATTTTCCTAGAACAGCAGCACATAACACCGTCCTTCGACAACCAGGTCAAGTTCTAGTTAACAGTTCCATGGGCTCACAAGTAACCTTGCGATGAATGGGAACACAAAAAGAGTTGGTTGCGTAAAGAGTTCGATACCAAATAAACTATTTATTTATAGGTAGGCATGTCTGTATAAATAGAAGTTGTGTTTCTACGAGTGGATTGGCCACTTTATCTTGTTCAGTGTTGATAGATTACATCGGGTGAGGCTGCGGCTACTTCTTGTATGTTTACTGATTACTTAGTTACTGTCAGGTGTAGAATTTGGATACTTGGCTAAATTCTAAAAGCAATTTCTTTAGGAAATTGGTAGGTTAAAGTTGTTGGTTTAGGAAATTGGTTTAAGTCAGTCTTTCAAAGGGGTAATGTGTTGCCCAGTAACTGGGTACAAACTTTTTCCAAAAACTATGGTCTCTATAAAAAATAGGCAAGAAACTTCACACATACACTGAAAAAAATGTTCGGTCCTATCACGAATTTTTGTTGATTTTACCAAACTTCTTAAGTTGGCGTTACCAAATTTATTTGGATCTACCAAATAAAGGAGGTGTTTTTTTTCTGGCCCAAACATGTACCGAGGTACAAATTACTAATAAAATTCCTCCCAATAATTTGTGTTTTTAGCAGTATTTAAAATCCTTTAATATCACGTAGATTTAGAAATAAAAGAATGAAAAAAAGCTGCCTCGTGTCGTTACTGCGTAAAAAGCGAGTGTTCATGAGAGCGTTGGCAGCTGTTAATCTGTTGTTTTTTGTTTGTATGAATGACAACTGACAGCAGAATAAAACTATCATCCCTGATTTGGAGCTCTGTCTTTTTGTCCGGTAGATAACCAAACGCAAAAAATGATATGAATTGTGAAATAAAATATTTTTGGAAATACTTTTTTCTATAATAATTCATGACAAATGTAACTAGAAAAAATACTATCTGTAACACAGAAAAAATCCTTAATAATACATTTTTAGGTTAATACAATGAAGCAACTAAACGCATTATCAAAGGAGTAAATCATGACATTGCCAGACTGAAATTCTTGGGTTGCAAGTTTTTAACATCTTCGATCGACATTATTTCAGGTAGTACAAATGCGCAAATAAATCCAATATATTTTTTTTTCAGATTCTACGATTTTTTTCACGTAATTTGATACTTTTTTTTGAGGTACACGCCTGGGCCAAAGTTGTAGGGAAAAAGAAACACCTCCTTTGGTACAACACCAACTTAAGAAGTTGTAGAACCGCTGCAGATGTGTCAGGAGAGTCTTAGGTGGATCCACGGATTATTAATTTTAAGTTTCCAACAATTTTTATAAAAAAAAAATTGATGTTTTGAAAAATTAACAAAATATAGCTGTAATCTACTAAATAAATTTGGTAACGCTAACTTAAGAAGTTTGGTAACATCAACAAAAAACCGTGATAGGACCGAATATTTTTTTCAGTGTACTCTTCAAAAGCGAGTTAATAAAACAAGCGAAGTAGTCAGAAAATAATAATTTATTTTCTACTTGAAGGCATTTTGCTTATATTATTAGCTTCTTACACACAAAAACGACATTACATTTCTGATAAGGGTACTAAATTGAATAGACGAAAATGTTTTCAGGCAAAAGGGCAACGCCCTGTCATCATGAAGTAGGTTTTACTTGTTGTACAGTCAGCATAATATATTAGTATCCATAGCATCATATATCTGATGCCATGGATACTAATATTATATTGTAGAAATGTTTTCAAAAATCGATTGATAGTTTTCTGATAAAAAATGTAATTAGATTAGATTTCAACTTAACTTGTAAATATATCTTTATACTATATCTAACAGTTACAAAGTTGTATCAGGACAAATCATAGCTTATAAACATGAAGTGAAAGTGTTATCCAAGCAAAACAATACGTGTGTGTGTACAAAAAAACATTATAAAGTGAACCAAAACAAACTGGGCTATTATTGGTGATAGGGCCAAAATTACTAAAGATTATGTAAGTAACGATCAACTATATGCAAAGTGGAATTAATATGTGAAAAAACTAGTCGGTGCAATGCAAAAACCAGCGTTTCTAACAAAATTATAACAGTATTGTGCAGTTAATAATTCAAACTACTATAAAACCTGCAAATCTGACAACTTAACGACATCAAAACAAACATCGTTGACCAATGAGAAGTCCCCTCAATAATTTTGACATCTCATCGTTCGTTCAGGAATTATAAACATCGTACTTGGAATCCTGCCTTTTGAGTTTACGTTTAGTTACAAGCAGAGCATAGAAAACATCATGGAAAATAATAGTGATAATAATAATGTCACGATTAGAAACCGACGCATTATGCGATGCCGCTCAAGCGGGTCCATTGATTCTCTAGACACTTCATCATCGAATTTAAGTGTTAAAAGTTTGATGGACTTGTCTACACACGTCAGGAATGATGAAATTATGGAACTACATAACTTGATAGAAAATCTAAGAGAACAACTGTTAAGTGCGCACTCGGAAATAGAAAAACTTAGCTTAGAAAATTCTACACTAAAGCAAAAATTAGAAGAAGAAATACTGAAGAATGAGCGGCTTAAAATAATGTGTAGCAGCCTTAGTCCCGACTTAAGTGTAAGGAAAGTTCTTGCACCATCAAACAACACAATAAGGTCCAAAAAATCATTAACTATCGTAAAACCCAAATTTTCAGCAAGGAAATTAAATCTCGAACATGAACTGCTCACTCCAAAGTCCTCAACTCAGTTGCGCTCATCGGTTGTCACTCTTAGTACAGGAGAAGAGTATGTCACTACTCCTCAGAATGTCAGTGTGAAGCAACCGGGTAATGAATTACGGCTCACGGAAAAAGAAACAGATGCATTGAATATTGGTAGCCTACGACGGGAACCGAGTTTAAATGAACGTTATAATAAAGATAACCGGAAAAATCACAGTCATATAATATTTAATATTGCAAGAAATGACACAAGTTTCCAAACTGACGTTGATTTCGTTGACGCTGGCATTAATGTTGTTGGTACCGACAATGATAAGTTGGGATATGACTGTGTGTGTGTAGAAAAGAATATAACTGAAGATGCACCAATTGAAGTACTACAACGCCAGGCTAAAGTTCAGAATAATGACCGTTTATGTAGTCAAGAATGTGGCAAAATATTTCTTCTATCAGACAACCAAGGAAAAGGCATCGTTAAAAAACTTATCGAAAATAAAAGTGAATTCATAATCAGGGACTATAAAATACAATCTATAATAAAACCAGATGCAAAAACGAAATATGTCTTGTCGGACTGTAGCAACATGGCGAAGACATTATCGAAAACCGACAATGTTATTATAATGACAGGTAGTAATGATATTAATCCAATTGAGTTTTTGTCAGAAATATCTATAGCGTTACATTTTCTCAAAAATTGCAATGTATTTGTAGTTAACATACTCAATAATCTCTTCCTTAATGAATGTAAATTAAATAATCAGCTTAAGCTACTTATCCGAAACTATGAAAACTGTACATTTATTGAAACAAACAAAATAACGAATGTTGCACAACAAATACTTCATCAGATAAATGTTATCCAGTATAAGAACAAATTTCTCTCTTATAACAACCATGACTTTAAAAAGGGTATTGACATTCGGAAAACATTGCCTCATTTCGAAAAAGGTTGTGATAGAGGAAAACCAAAGAAAGGGACAATAACCTATTATTTTCCATTAAGTGATAAAACCTCACGGGTAAACTGTATTGAGCACGAAATAACTTATAATTCCAATGTAGAACCAAAAAAAGGCACAATACCTTATTATTTTAAATTCATCAAAAGAACCTCGCAGATAGACTCAAATAAATCTGCAGAGGCAAAAAGTCATCTTTTTCGTAACTAAGTATGAATTTTCAGTGTTTCACCAAAACATTGCTGGAGCACTAAATAAAATACAAGATTTAGAGGTAGCTTTAAGTATGTTACATGATCTAAATGAAAATGTGATAGTGGTATGTTTAAGTGAACATTTCATAAAAAAACATGAAGAAAAATATTTGAATTTAAATAACTTTTATCTTGGAGCAATATATTCCAGACTAGAAAGACGTGGAGGCACGTGTATCTTGTGTAGGAAAGGTTTCGAATGTGTGGAGCTGGATGTCGTAAAAGAATTTGCTGTAGACAAACATTTCGAAATATGTGGTGTTGTAATAAATCAACTTAAGCTAATTATAATTTATATATATAGGATACCAAACTCTGACATTACTATTTTCTTTGATCAATTTACGAAAATTATGATAAAGCTTCAACATAAAACTTATAATATAGTAATCTGTGGCGATTTTAACATAGATTTATTATTATCTGACAAAAATAGTACCACATTCAAAGAATTGATGCTTAATTATGGACTTAAATATCACATACGTGAACCAACTAGGCTTAACAAATGCATAGATAACATTATCAGCAATATTCATAGTGCCATTGGCAAGACACATCACTTGTACCTGTCTGATCATAACACAGCTCAATTAGTCAAAATTGAACAGGAAACCTCAAACAGATTAGAAATTGAGTACTGTTTCATGACTATAAATAATTTAAATAAGGAGAACATCACAAAATTCGTAGATTGCATAAGTTGCCTAAGTTTTAGTGAAGTCTACGGCATAACTAATACTAATAAAGCTTTTGACGAGTTTCATGATTTATTGACGTTATTTTATAAACTATGCTTCCCTAGAATTAGAGTAAAAATTAAACACAAAAGTAGCAATCCTAAATGGATTACAAAAGGCATAAAGAAATGTTGTAATACTAAGCGGTCACTGAGGTACAAGTATTACATGAATAAAAATATTGAGAACAAGAGTAAGTACAAAGCGTATTCTAAATTATTAAGGAAGTGCATGAATAATCTGCAGTTCTTGTGTAATGAAAGACACATTACTTTTTCCAATAATAAAATTAAGGCCACGTGGGATGTTGTGAAACGCAACACTGGTAACGAACCGTTCAAGGAATACATCAGTAAAATTATTGATGGCACTAATACGTTAACATCAGGATTTGACATTGCAAATAAGTTTAATAATCACTTTGTTGACATTTCTAATAATAATGATAATAACACTATTCTTCAGAATAATATAACTGACATACATTCAATAGCAACAAATCATACAAGTATATTTATAGAACCGACTAACCACTCTGAAATATATCAGACTATAATGTCTTTGAAAAACACGAAATCGGCTGGGTATGATAACATTACTACAGAACTCGTTAAAAAAATAGCCAATCATATATCATCACCTTTGGCTCACATTGTCAATTTATCCTTCGAGGAGGGCCGCTTTCCTGATAGGCTAAAGCTGTCTTTGATAAAGCCGTTGTACAAAAAAGGGTCAAAATCAGACGTTGACAATTACCGACCAATCGCTCTCACTCCTATTATCTCAAAAATTTTTGAAAAAATTATGTATAGGCGAGTAAATAAATTTCTGACTAAACACAACATTCTTGTTGACCAGCAATATGGGTTTAGACATAATAAATCGACGACTTTAGCAATATTTACATTAGTGAAAAAACTGCTGACGAATATTAATGATAAAATACCCACTTGTGCATTGCTTTTAGACTTAAGTAAAGCGTTTGATCGTGTTGATCATGTGCGGCTTCTAGATAAACTTGAAAGATACGGTATCAGAGGTCCAGCGAAAGAATGGTTTCATTTTTATCTAACTGACAGAAAACAAATCACGAGGATAACAAAATTAAACAAATTAAATAACACATTAGAAGAATTTGACTCTGATGAACGAGTTAATTCCTGTGGTGTACCACAAGGTAGTGTCTTGGGCCCATTATTGTTCCTCCTTTACATAAATGATTTGCCTCAGTCAATAAAACATCAGTGTGTATTGTTCGCTGATGACACCACAATTATTATTACAAGTAAACAATTGCAAAATATTGACATTGAAATTGAGAAAACTTTAATTGACATTCAACTATGGTTAAATAAAAATAAACTAAAAATTAATATTTCTAAAACCAATTTACTTCATTGCAAAACATTTAAAAGTAAACCTATACGCCTAAATGTAGCACTTAACAATAATAATATTGAACAGGTCCATAATGCAAAATTTCTGGGCGTAACACTTGATGAACATTTTACTTGGAATAATCACATCGAAATACTATCAAAAAGAATTAATCAATTTGTATATGCCTTAAAGAGAATTAGAATGATTACACCTCTGCATACCACCATAATGGTGTATCACGCATATGTCTGCTCTGTAATACGATACGGCATAGTTGTGTGGGGAAACTCATCCGAAATTGCGAAGATCTTCATCGCCCAAAAAAAGTGTATTCGGGCAATATTCAAAATGCAGTGGTCTGACTCATGTAGATCTATATTTAAGTCGCACAATCTATTGACGGTCCCGTGCATTTATATTTACGAAGTCGCCAGGTTTGTGAGATCCAATCTTGAACTATTTAAACGGAGAGATAACAGAAATAAAAGGAAACCTACACACCTAGATTTTGAAATGCCCGTTCCAAAGTTAGAACTTTTTCGACGGAGTTGCGTTTATATGGCTCCCCTAATTTACAATGCTTTGCCGAAGTCAGTTACTCAACTACCCTTCAATAAGTTTTGTGTAGCGTTGCGGAAGTGGTTGTTACAAGAGTGTTTTTATTCTATGGATGAATTCTTTCAAAAGTGTCCCTGTAAATTTTATACACTAAAGAACCGCTACATCTAACTGACTATAGTGACCTAGTTTTAAAACTTGTACTATTGCATGCTATATAATGGCCAAATGTGTGTGACTAATATTTTTAAATATAAGACCTTTTGTACCTACCATATTTGATGCAATAAATGAATTATTATTATTATTATTATTATAGAGTAGAAAATAATTAGTTCTTTCATTAAATAAAATTTCAGTTAAATACATCAGGTACTCAGAAGCTAAAAAGTCGGACAGTCAGTCTAATCAGGGGGTGTTACATAATCATTGGGTTGTAAAGTTGTAAAGTACGCAGTTTGTCTTGGATGGGAATCGACTTGACACACTAGATCCAACAAGCTCGATATATATGATGGTCATGAATAGTCGCACATTTTTAAAAGTACGATTGTATGGACTTTAAAAGGGACTTTGACCGGTGAGTTTGTTTCGGATGTTTTTTCTCAGAGCAGTCAGCTAGGAAACACCGACCCCAACATTCGCTTAAAATAATACAATCAAAAAAATTACGTGTAAAAGTGTTATGTAGGTATATGTATAACCTTTTTAAATAATACATCCATCGGGGTTCAAAAAATTCAAAATATATCTGACAGCCCCGCATACTGATCTACTTTGCCGACTGTACATAATATACCCATGGTGACACGCGACGGTATTTCCCATTACGGGGCTAGCATTTCAAGTGTCGACACAGACACTACAGGACGCATTCTCTTTGTTATCATGTAGGAATTAAAATGTAATGAGAATGGAGAACATTGTTGAGAACAAAGTAATAAAATTAAATGAAATTGTATGAAATTTGATTTATCTATATGTTATGGAACAGGTGATTAAGTGATTAAGTCTAACACGCCCTCCCGCCACCACGGCGGGAGAAGTCATATGATGATTTCCCACTCCCCAAAAAAAAAAAGGATGAGCAGTATACATATATTTAAACTGAGTGACTGACTGATTGACTGTCTGTCAATCAACTCAAACCGCTGGTCCTAAAGACATGAAACTTAGAGGGTGTGTTTGTGAAGAGTGGATACCTAATCCATTAACAAAGGATTCCTGCCAATTTGACCGTTAACGGGATAAGATATTGGATGGAAGTTCGACATCCACTCGGGCCGAAGCCGCAAGCAAAAACTAGTTTCTTTTTAAATTGGTTAATGTAGTTAACACTTTTACCTTTAATATAGTCTTTTGCTTTTTTAATCTAACGATGGGACCGATGTTTCCTCGCTGCTTACTCTTAAATCCGCGTTAAATGGTATAATAAACTAAGGAATGAAAGAGACTAGTACCGCTAAGAACGATTCTGAATCTTGGATTGGAACCAAGGGTTCTGTACTACTGTTCTATTTTGATTGTTTTATCTTGGACACCACTGACACCCCGTGCCTCGGAAAGCAGGTAAGTAAAGCCGTTGGTCCCGGTTGTCATTCGTAGAACTTTGACGTGTCGCCCAGTTACAGGGTTGTGGAGGTCTGATAGGCAGTCGCTTCACGTAAAACACTGGTATCCAGCTTCATACGGTTAGACTGAAAACCGACCCCAACATAGTTGGGAAAGGGCTAGGGAGATGATGACATAGATTTCCTATTTAAGGTATTACAACATTACAGTGAAAGTATGAATCATTGTCCAGTGTCCCAAATTATACACCAGATCAGCTTAAAAATATATTAATGACGTTTAAGCACATGCTTCGCCGTGCTCGTAGAATATATGGCCAATAAAAATCGTAAGCAGGACCGCCGCTTTTCAGAGTTTACTGTTCAATAAAACAATCATTATGCGTTTTGTGCAACATTGTTATTGTTATATATAATGTACCTCCTTTTGCTTGTGATTTTGTCTGTGTGTCTTAGCCGGCTAAGCACGTTTTCGGCCGCTGAAATGCGTCGAAATAATGATTACATTACTGTTAATATTGTTTTATGGGTGGTAATTTGATAGGTGTTTCGGACGCTACTTTTTTGAGATTATTTTGTACGGTCAGAATGGAAAACCTGTTTAGAGACGGTGAGAGTCAATGGTTAATTTTAGTTTAATGCATCATTTTCTTTCCATTTCACTAAGAAAACACTGACTTATTTACAGGACTAAACTAATATTTATCTTATGTCATTTTACTAATATATTGGAAAGAAAAATTGCACTTATCTCTATATAATATAAAAAAGAAAGTCGTGTTAGTTACACATTTTATAACTCCCGAACCGATTTAACTGAAAATTGGTGGGGAGGTATAGCTTATGACCAGGGGACGGACATAGAATACTTCTTATCTTATCTTCCTTTTTTGTTTTTATCCAGTTTCCGTGGGACGTGGCATAAAACGTGGTTTCGAGTAAAATTCGAGCGGAGTAGTAACCAAAATATGATATAACGCGGGTGAAACCGCGGGGAACAGCTAGTATCTATATAAGTTCAGTTTGTAAATAAGGAAATTGGCACCATAAAATATCTCGTTTATTACAATCGCCATCGTCTAGGAAGATTCCCGCGTTTAGTGTAAAATTGTTGGTGGGTAAGAAACCCCCAATATATGACGATTTGCGAAATCTGACTGTAAGAAGGATGGCTGATAATCGCCAAGAAAATAAGGAATTATATGGTGATAACAAACCGGGATGTAAGTTGTGGGATTAGAGAGAAAGTACGCTGCACGCTGGTGCGCCTTACCTGGCTGTCTCCTTGCCTCGTGTATAGGCTCAACAAAATGGCGCCTGATGTTTCTTCGCCTTTTGGAGGCTTTTGAAGCACAACACTGGAATTCTCTGTCTCTGTGTCCACAAACAATCACACCCGCGGGCGGTCAATCACAGCGGTTAATATTTGTTGCAATACAGTAGGAATTAAGTAGGCGCGTTAAATAATATCTTGAACGAGAAAAAACTCCATTTTCACGTGCGGATCTTCCATGGCGGCACTTTTTTTCTTTTTCTTCTTTTTCTTCTTTTTTTTATGGCTTCAGACAGCCGTCAGGCGTGCGAGAGCGTGAAGGTCGGTCAAGACAGAATAGATAAAAAGAGGTCTTATTATTAATATTAAGAAATAATAGAAGGCGCTACCATTTCCCCCCGGCCTTAAAGGGTTGCCTTGGAAAAGAGAAAATTGAATTAGCTATGTTAGGTGTACTACCGCATGACCTATCCACAGGCTAAAACAGCGTTAAACTATTTAAATTAATCTAAATTAACTTTATTATAACAAATTATAAACAAAATACCTAAACTAAAAGGAGACCCAACTTAAATCTCACTGTGTCGGTAGTGGACAGAGACGTACAACAGGGCGCATGTAGCTACCCTTCGCGGTTTTCACGGTAACAACGCGGGTTGTACCGTCTTTAGATGTATGTAACTTATCAACGATGGCTAATGGCCATGAAAGGGGCGGAGAATTATCATTTATGATAATGACTAACGTACCCTCCTTTATAGGCGATACAGGACTATTCCATTTGGATCTAGCCTGCAGTTGGTGAAGGTACTCTGAGCGCCAGCGCTGCCAGAACGACTGCACGAGTTTATCGAGCAGAGTATGTCTCTGAAGCAGGCTAGAAGAGTCTGCTTCAGGAGCGGGAAGTGATGATAATGGCGCTGTGCTCAAGAAATGCGCAGGAGTTAACGCGGATGGTTCAGCAGGGTCACTGCTCAATGCTGTAAGCGGACGCGAGTTAACTAACGCCTCGATTTGAGCAAGGACCGTTAAAAGCTCTTCGTAAGAGAGGATTTGTTGACCTATAACTTTGAAGAGATGCGTCTTAACTACCTTGACCATGCTTTCCCAACATCCACCGAAATGTGGTGAAGCAGGTGGAATAAACTTCCAATCAATGTAATTTATGGAAAGTTCTTCCTCAAGACGAGTTTAGTGGAGGTCTTATCTTCGCGAACTACGCCGTGATGTGGGATATAATACGAGGGAAAAGAATTATTCTCATCAATTACAACTGGACTCAAAAAACCCTTATTTATGTAGTCACGTATGACGTCATTATAAGCGCTGCGAAATTTAGGCGAAGCATTAAATTTGCGTTCTAAACAATAAAAGCGTCTAAGCGCAGCAGCGTACGAGTCGCCTAGCGAATAAGGGTCGCCACAAAATGGCAACGCCACAATATATCTGCCACTGTCGTCGCGAACAGTGGTAGCGCGGAAGTGTTCTTCACACTCGAGGTCCTTACGACTCAGCGAGGGCGGTGCGGAAATTTCCTCAAGCTCCCAAAATCGCTTGAGGAGAGAATCAATATTATTTTCTTGAAGAACAGAACAGCAAGACGTAGTATAATGAGGAGTATGTGATGTAGGTGCGGTACCCATGACCACATACCCAAATACCGTCTCAATAGCGGGAGGTAATTTATATTGCTCACTACGTACAATATTAGATAGTAGTAAGTGCGGAAATATTGAAGCCCCGATCAAAACATCGATATTTCCCGGCTGCGCAAAGTCTAAATCTGCGAGCGGCAATGACTCGAGGTGCTTAAGTAAGGACATATCCACATGAGCATTCGGCAATGTGTCCGTGATACGTTCTACTATAAGTGAAGAAACGTTAAAATTAATATCCCTATTGATACGCGAATGTATTTTAATATCTACGGAACCCTTACATGTTTTTTCTGAACCGCCAATACCCTTGACTACTATGTCAGTATTTTTAAAGTTATTCCACAATCCTAGGCGTTTCAAACAATCAGAAGTAATGAAATTACTTTGGGATGCACTATCCAGTAAACAACGAATTATGTGAGGTGTGTTATGAGTATCGTAAACTATTACTTGCGCGGTAGCGAGCAAAACCGTTGTGTACGCCGCCGTACATTGCGCTGTAGCTTCACGCTGAACGTGACAAGTGCGCGGGCGATGCTCGCGTGTGTGTGCGGCCGATGTAGTACATAACGATACTTCGGGATGAGCCGCGGACTCTGTGGTACGGACGGCCTGCGTTTGCGGTGACGTAACAACAGATGAACTTACCTTAACAAGGTTACCAGGTTCATCTGGTAACGGCGAGGTTTTATTGAAATGGAGTAAAGTATGGTGAGCCTGATTGCATGAGCGGCATTTAGTTTTACTAGAACAGTTGCTTGTTTTATGTTTAATACTTAGACAGTTAACGCAAGCTTTACTTTCTTTAACACATTTAAAACGAGCAGTCGGAGTTAATTTACTAAAAGCGGGATATTTATAAAAGTGATCATGTACAATATTATTGCACAGACACTTGAGCGGATTATTATTATTATTATTAGAATCCGAACATGCTACGTAAGATTGCGGATTAGGAACCGAACTACTATTATTATTTCGCGATTTATTCGACTTTTGTTTACTGTCAATAAGGCTAGACGAGCCAGACGAACTAGGCTGCGTATTTTGAAATATTCGACACTGATCTTTGATAAAGGTGACAAAACTATCTAGTGTAGGTATTTTATGATTACGTTCTGTCATCTCAAAAGCACGAATAGTTTCCGTGTCGAACTTTTTTATTGCGAGTTGAAATAACATAAAGTCGGAAAGGTTTTCTAATTTTAAGTTTTTAAGGGCATTAACTGCGGTGACAAAATTATCGATAAACAGCTGGAAATTCGAAACAGACGCGGGACCGGTCAGCTTAAGGTTTAAAGCTTGATCGAAGTAAGTAGACGCGAGGACACGAGTATCCTGATATCGGTCAACAAGTGACTGAAATATAACCTGATAATTCTCAGCATTGGGCGTGACACCTGCAAACACGGATTGCGCTTTCGACGACAGTTTCCCTATCAAATAGTACAATCTGTCGGCATCTGTCAGAGAGACATTATCGTGCACTGTTGATTTAAAACTTGCATAAAATAATGGCCAGTTACGTATGTCACCGTCAAATGACATAAGTTCAATTGGAGGTAGACGCGGTGCTCGATAGTTCGCGCAACCGCCACCTGGCGCTGTGGAGCGGTTGTCATCTAACTGACTTTGTATACGTTTCACGATACAATAAAGATCTTCGAATGCGGTGTACGACTGATAATTCGGCTGGGAATCAGGATTAATTGAAAGTAATTTTGAGTTATAAGCGTCTAATAATGTATGAAAGTCTGATCGAATAACATCTACTGTCATGCAATAACTAAGAAATGATTCCCTACTAATATCGGAAGAAGTTGCGGTTTTGGAGCGTTCAAAAATGTCTTGCATACGCTCAAATAAAGTATTGCGTTTAGCTTCTAATATTTTTAACTCTTTTTCTTCCGAAATGCATAGTTTCTTTTGTTGCGACATGTTTATGTAGGTTAATGAACCAAACAAACTAAAATGTATACCTAAGTATTATTTTACCTAAGTAGGTATATAAGAACAACAAAAATACCTAAGTATTTATGCGGCGGTAAATCCTAGTAATTCTTATGTAGGCAACAAACTTTAAGGCGGTTGAACTAATGGTGCTTGAAATATGGTATTTATAAGACCACTATATAGTTCGAGTAATTATAATAAGGGATATCAGTAGGTAGCTACGTAATTGTATATTACCTACTGGGGTGCGGGAAATAACCACGTAATGGGTATGTAAATAGACTAGGAGTGCAGCTAGGTGCTACAACTACCTAGGTAAGTACTTCTAGAAGATACTTACGCGAAATAAAAGAGAATTGGATATGAATCCGCTCGAAGGACCAAAAAATGGTGGGTAAGAAACCCCCAATATATGACGATTTGCGAAATCTGACTGTAAGAAGGATGGCTGATAATCGCCAAGAAAATAAGGAATTATATGGTGATAACAAACCGGGATGTAAGTTGTGGGATTAGAGAGAAAGTACGCTGCACGCTGGTGCGCCTTACCTGGCTGTCTCCTTGCCTCGTGTATAGGTTCAACAAAATGGCGCCTGATGTTTCTTCGCCTTTTGGAGGCTTTTGAAGCACAACACTGGAATTCTCTGTCTCTGTGTCCACAAACAATCACACCCGCGGGCGGTCAATCACAGCGGTTAATATTTGTTGCAATACAGTAGGAATTAAGTAGGCTCGTTAAATAATATCTTGAACGAGAAAAAACTCCATTTTCACGTGCGGATCTTCCATGGCGGCACTTTTTTTCTTTTTCTTCTTTTTCTTCTTTTTTTTATGGCTTCAGACAGCCGTCAGGCGTGCGAGAGCGTGAAGGTCGGTCAAGACAGAATAGATAAAAAGAGGTCTTATTATTAATATTAAGAAATAATAGAAGGCGCTACCAATTGTATAAGCTTTTAACTGCAACAATTCAAACTTTTATCATCATTTTAACTCGCCTCATGCTTTACACGTATTTCGATTCGTTACTTTGATACCTTAGATTAGAACTACACTTACATGAATAATATTAGGTTCCTACTACGGTGATACAAAAAATATCATAAGTATTTATCCGTGGAATATAAGTTTCTATGTACAAAAGTTATTAGTATTAGCAGAAAATACATAGATATACAATTATACATAGCCGGATCAACTATCAAACTCAAATGAAAAAACTTCTACCAATAAATAATATTAATAACAACTTTATTATTTACTTCGTATTTACGACGAAACGTTTGAATGTTGGTGAAATAAATATAACGTGTGCCAGTGTTTTTAATATACATAACACTATTAGAATTTTCCTTGATTTTGTGCCAGATTTGAACGGATTTAAAATATTAATCATCGGTACATAAATCGTATCGTTTATCGAAACGGAAAACGTAAATTAGAGTTTTTTTGAGTCCCATATTTATGTGTTAAATATGTAACAATTTTTGTTGGCTAAAATAATATTTATTGACTGATAAAGTCAGCTTTCTAAGCGTCGTAGAGAGATACGTTTATCTATATATTTTATATAACACTAGCGTTTATCCAGCGTAGGCGTTGGATAAACGTATGCGCAGCGTAGACGCCGCAACTACTCCTCGCAGGCGTCGCGTTGTCGCGGCGTTTCCTCCGGAGTCAATTGAACGATGCGCTAACGCGGCGCAGACGTCACACTAGCGTTTGTCTGCGCCGCGTTGGCGCCGCGTTAACCGCGACAAACGCTTAGTGTGAAGGCGCTGATTCATAGAGATCTATTTCACTGCCCAACTATTCCCAACCACTGCAACTTTTGAAAACCTCAAGAGTGGGGTCTGCCAAAGAGCGTCGTATCAATGAAGCATCGAAATTAATCAGGAAACAGCAGTGGAAAAAAAGGGAAAAGCATTTTTTCTACTTCCCTCTATATCACGCAAGAAGCAGAAAATAGACAAACATAAAATAAGCAGCCTTTCTTCCTTCTCTCTCTTTCATAGTCTAGTTCGTCACGACTGAATGGAATCAGACTCAGGATCAACCCTTTTACACACTTTTCTTGGCATGGGGATATCACGTCATCACCAGCTACTGAGTAATTCCTGATGGAAAAATCCAACAACACAGTCCGACCTTGTATGTTTTCATGGTTTACTTTTCAACACATTCATCTACACTAATATTATAAAGAGGAAAGCTTTGTATGTTTGTTTGTTTGATTGTAATGAATAGGCTCAAAAACTACTGGACCGATTTTAAAAATTCTTTCACCATTGTTTTATTTTATTTTATTTTGGATTTCCAACAAAGAATACACAACCCAAACAGTATACACATGCATAAAAATATGAAAGTCCTTGTGTTTCCTCACTTACAGGAAATCACATCGTGCTAAAAAAATACATCAAGCTACTTAAAATACACTAAAAATTAAAAAAGTATCCAGCCAATGTAACAAAGACATTATCCAAATGCACAACCTACAAGTGTATAACAATATGACTTATATTATATAAAAATTAAATAAACTTAACACGGTTTTTTTTAATCATAACTTATATGTTAAAGGAAAATCGGAATTATAATGGATGCAAAATAAAATAAACTTTCAATTATTACATGAGGTGCTGAAAACTAATACATTATTTAGTGTATCTTTAGATTCTGTAAAAATAACAACTAATAGATGTTTCTTGCTAACTGTACAGCCCAAAATCATAACAGTTCACATCATCATCATCTCCCTAGACTTTTCCCAACTATTTTGGGGTCAGCTTTCAGTCTAACCGGATTCAGCTGGATACTAGTGTTTTACGTGAAGCGACTGCCTATCAGATCTCCACAACCCAGTAACTGGGCGACACGATACCTCTTGGTTAGACTGATTATGAGACTTTCTGGCTGGGTGAGCCAACGTGTGTGAGTGTGTGTGTGAGTAACGACTTTCAAAGGTGAGTAACGACTTTCAAAGTTCAACAACAACAACAACCGGGACCAACAGCTTTACGTGCTTTCCGAGGCACAGGGTTGTCCGAAATAAACTTTAGAAAGTACATATGTGTTGAAAAATTCACATTGGTACTTCCCGGATTCGAACCCACAACTTCTTACACGAGAGGCGGGCGCCTTCTTGACTGGGCCATCACGACACAAAATCATGTTAGTTTATGTATTGACCTAAATATCTAGGCGAGTCCACAAGATAAACATTTGAATTTATTTGCATCAGTTTTAAAAGTAATTAAAAGTTTATAAACTAAACGAAAATAACTTTTGCTCTTGCTTCTAATGGCGGTGGGTAAATGTAAACATCTGCTAGTATTTACATTAAACAGAATTATTATATTTTATTTTAATTACTAGTCCAAGGACTTCCAGAAAGTCCAACTGCTTGGATTGACGGAAAGTTTTGCCAAAATTGACATCTGTCAAAATTATTTTGTATACGCAAGATGACCTCATTACTTCGATAATTTTCTTTCAAGAATTATAATTTATTTAATTACTAGTACATACATGAACAACTTAGGCGTCAAACAGACAGTCAGCGTGTCGAATACTGCAGTTGCTTTTGTTGACAGCAGCAGTTGCTTCTGTAGACAGCTGAATTTGGTTCTGTCGACAGCTGCAGTTGCGAGACCTGAAGATGGCTTTGGCGACAGCAAAGTGCTGCTCGTCTGTACGCGGCCTTACTTTTCTGTTGGTTACGCTATAGTACCGAGACTAGATCTATTTTACTTAGATTATCATCTACAATATTTCCCAGTTTACCTGAAACTCATTTTTAGCGTAATTTAATTATGTTAGGTGATACTTATGTCGTCATCATCATCGTCAGCCTGCTCAGTCCACTACTGGACATACGTATGCCTTTCCCAGGTAGGGTTATGGGACATGTGGCCCACGAAAAAACTGAGTCCCCTTTTAAAGAGTGAAGGGATATTTCTACAGAATTTCGAACCCCCAAATCACCCTATTTAACCCGAATTTGCTGCCAAGGATTGTAATGTGACTATTAGAAATCTATAAGCTCCTTGAGTGCACAAACTTTCCCGAATCGTAATAATAACTGATAGACAATGTATCAAATATGGCTATAAAAGCCACATTTGGCGAACGTACTGGTAATTTCAGCAAGATGAATTATGAAGATACCGTTGTTTTATTGATTGAGTGGGAGTCGTTACTTAAGGCAACTATTGTAGGCAATGATCTTCATACACTAATATAATAAAGAGGTAAGGTTTGTTTGTTCATTCTGATTGTAGAGGGAACTAAACAATTCTGAAAGATAAATCAGTGATAGAAGCTACATTATTCTTGATACAGATGTTATAAAATTACAGTCGAAGTCTCGCCGACTTCGTCCGGTTGTAATTTTATAGTCGAAAGGTACGTAGGTACGAAGAAATTTGCAAACATACAAGATACGTGCAATAAGTATTCCTTGACAGTAATAAAAAACCCGTCAAATGCGACTTGGACTCTCGCAACGAGTGTTCCGTAAAGTGTACACCTACATTCATCAACAATTTTTTTTTGTGAAATAGCTACAAATTTACGGTTTTCTGATATTTTCCTTTATTTGTGCTAAATGACATTGCTTCTTGCCAAATTCATGATTCTAGGTCAATAGAAAGTATCCTATACGGTTCTAGAAGCTAAGACTAACATAGTAACATGTAGTTGTAATAAAGCCAGGTAGATGAAGTCGTGATGGCCTAGTGGTTAAAGCGCCCGCCTCTCATGCAAGAGGTTGCGGGTTCGAATCCAGGCAAGTACCAACGTGACTTTTTCAATTCATATGTACTTTCTAAAGTTTATCTTAGACATCACAGACATCGGTGAAGGAAAACATCGTGAGGAAACCTGGACTTGTAGTTAATATAAGTCCGAAATCGCCAACCCGTCTTGAGCAAGCGTGGTGGTCAATGCTCGTGCCTTCTCTGTATGAGAAGAGGCCTTTGCCCAGCAGTGGGACAGTTATAGGCTGGTATTATTTATTATTATTATTTATTTTAGATGAAGTCATAACATCCAAGGTTCATTCACTATATTACTTCAACTCTCATAACGTCATAATTTCTATAATAAATCCCCTCAGTAGTGAGTTAATACCCCGTCCAGTTTTTCCGTACATCAGGAATATTTCAGTGCTCATAAATCTTTAAAGATAATTACTTTACATGACTTTTACGAGCGAATCTAAATACTACCTGTGTAAGTTTTGTTTTCTGTGTGTTTGATGTTGGAAACACTTGGTGCGGATTTGCGGTTTTAATGGGAGATATTTGTGTTGTTTTTTTGGTGTTTTAAATGTTATTGTCGTTGTATTGTTCTTTTTCAGAAAGGTTTAGGTAGATGTGTAGTAATTCCTGTCATACTATACTGTTGGTCTAGTGGTTAGTGACTCTCACTGCCAAACCAACGATCTTGGGATCGATTCCCAGTAAGAACCATCTTTTTGTGATGAGCATGGTTGCTTGTTTTGTAGTCTGGGTATAATTTATCTTTACTTTGTATGTATTTATAAATTATATAGGTCTGGTTACTACACTGTTTAGTTTGAGATCAGATGGCCGTGTGTGATTTGTTCCAGGATATTAATTATTATTTTATTACTATTCTAAACTAAGATTCTAAACCACTCCAACTTCTGAAAGTCAGGGTCAACTGTAAAACATTTTTTTACTTCCCTCTACAAGCAGGGAAATACGTATAGATGACGACCCAATAGGTGGTGGTATTGGGTTCAATACCAGTACCAATGTAACTTTTTTCGATTCATATAAGTATTTATAAACCGTTGGTCCCCATCATTCCAAGATCTTTGACAATCGTTACGGGTAATCAGAAGCCAGTCTAACCACAGGTTAATAATACTAGAAACCTGTCTTGTCTATGATTCAAGCGTTCATAGTCGTTCAGCAGTGCTTTTTAGATAATGGCTGTTACGATTAACTAAATATTATGATAATAATCGGGACCATTGCAAGTAATCCTGGCTTGTTGGCACATGCTAGCATATGCATGATAGCAGTTGTTACGTTGACGTTTATAGCCAACGTAACCCATTTTCATACGTCGATGATCTAATATTACTATGAGATGTAGTGACATAACCGAGAGCGAAATCATAGAGCAAACGTGGCGATACATACATTTCACAATCTAAACCTTGTAGCAGAGAAGATACGTATTTAACAACAACATAGGATTTGACCAATACAATTGTATGAACTTTAAAAGAGTTTATTTCGGTTGTTTCTTTTGTCAGCTAGAAACACCGACCAACAAGTTGACGTCTACATATTTCACCAACCACTAGCACTTTCGGCCCTATCAGAATACCAGCGCTGCGGTATTTTTTATGGAAAATATCGCAGCATCATGCTGAGATAGGGACCGTTTTTGGCCTCGCACAGGTATCATTTTTTTTTTGTTATATAGTTTCATGTTTTTTTTTGTGTTATTTTTCTTTTCCTGTGTGTGACCGAAATAAATGTTTTTCTTTCTTTCTTTCTTTCAATTTAAACTTAAAATAAACATACCGACGGAGCCAAGCTATCCGCTAGGATCAATTTTTGCGACATTTATTTTCTTTAATACACCAAGCTAATATTATTGACTATACCAACACAAAAGACAGCTGTCTTATTTTACAAGTATGTACAAATATTACCGACTTTTAATTAGTAAAATATGATTAAATGACTTTTAAATCCAGCGGGTCTACAAAACCTTTTCGTGTTTTTCACTCGTTCTTAATATTTACGATGGTCTCACTAAATCAGTTTTCTTAACATCGTTGGAAATGTTAATATTATTAGCATTTAGAAAGGAACTTCTGAATCCATACTAATTTTATAAATGCGAAAGGGTGTGTGTGTGTGTGTCTGCCTGTCTGTTTTCCGTCTTTCACGGCAAAACGCGAATTGACGTGATTTTTTAAGTGAAGATAGTTGAAGGCATGGAGAGTGACATAGACTATTTTTATTTACCTCTTTCTAACGCGAGCGAAACTGCAAGCAAAAGCTAGTACGGTATAACAATAATAGCATATAATAATGCAAGTTTAAGAATTTAAACACTGGCCTAGTCCAGCTATTTGTTCCAGCCCTAGAATAGATGCACGCCAGTGACCTGCGCGGCGCAGAACCCGCTATATTTACACGCCACAGCTACGTCACCAGTCGGTTCACTTCTTGAAGTTCTTTAACGTGCCCTTAATCTGCTGTTGTCGAAGATAAATCTGTGCTATTTAAGTTCAGAAGGTGGCTGCGTAGCGGTGCTAGTACTGAGTTAAAAGTTTTATATACATTGTCAAAGAGCTGATGTAGAGACGTTGATACACTCTCGTATTTTTTTTGGGTGGATTTTGAAATTAGAAAACGTTCGAAGGGACTTTTGGGACAAACTTTTTTTACATTTTCTATTTCCTTTCATATTCTTTATTGCACACAATAAACATAAAATATAAAGATAAGGCAAAAAATACAAAAAAAAAAACTTATGTACAATGGCGAGCTTAACCCAAAAATGAGTTCTCTACCAGCAAACCAAAATCTTGTAGTGAGATTTGCAACGGAGGATATGCTTATGTGCAAGAAAAATACCTTATACTCTTAAATAACTAATTGCAAAATAATAAATAATAACTACATATAACATAAGAATACAAATACAATAAATACACTACATATAACATAAGAATACAAATACAATACTTTCGATTGTTTAGGGGGGATTTTAGGAATAAGCCTCTAGCTTGAACCGCCTATTTGTACTATATGGTATAATAATGTATACCAGCCTATTTTCGAGCATTGATCACTATAGTTCACTACGCTTGCTCATGGCGGTTTGGAGATTTCAGTCATTCATTTATAAGTTCGTATTCTTACGCATTTTTCCTTACGAAACACAACACGCGTGCCCTGACATGCACTTTGTCGCTTTTTATTTCTCCTTGACTTGTAACTTTATTTCACGTTGACTTCAAAAGGAATAAATATTTCAGTGCTTATCAACCACATGGCATGATGTAGGTACTTTAGATAATGAGTTCCCGTGTGTAAGTCAAGTAGATCTTTCTTGTGTACTCTCTGAAGATAAATATTACGAAATATATGCAAAGAAAAGCAAAAATGTAGGGCAAAGGGATTGAGATAAGAATGATGTAACTTACGAACTCAAGTGGAGGTAAATGATTAAATGTAATGTTAAACAGTACTGACTCTATATTATTAAACCTTCGAACAAGCGTGATTCAAGACATAATTGAAAGACAATAGCAGCACGACAGCCGGCTGTCGCTTGGTCGTTGAAAGGTTAACCTGTCTAACCAAACAGTTACCCAATACCTGGGTTAACACTGACAGCTGAATTCAGTTAGACTTAAACCGTAAAATAATTAGGTAAAGAGTAAGGAAATAGCGGTTTTGTGTCCTTATCCTGGAACATTTTACTTCCGATAGCGACACAGTTTTACATTACTGCTGTTATCATCGTTTTTTAACCTGTTTCTATCTGTATTGTGTTTCTTGTTCCAAATAAATGTTTTTTTTTTGTCGCCTTAAAGTAGATTGGTAAAAAATGTCCAAGCCATTAAGTCGGCTCAATAAACAAATAAATAAAAAGATACTTTGTCAGTGTTTAGTTCTTGTAGAAACGAAACGGCCAGTCCATTTTAGGCTTTATTGTATAACTGAAAAATCAAGAACACTGAATACATTTTTACGACAAAGAATGGGCAGCTTTTATAATGAAACATATAACTTTTCTATTCAAGAGGCTTAGCTAAAATCCAGAGATCTGCGAAACACACTTATGCCCTTACTAATAATCAAATGTAAAGTTATGTCATGAATAAAGCCTGTGTAACCATATATTTTTTGACGTATAAACCTGTCATAACTTTATGCAGCGATTATTAGTACTTAAGACGCTTTGATTATAGCTTTAAACTTTCGAACACACGTAATTCGAGACACAATAGAAAGACAATAGCAGCGCGGAAGCCGGCTGTCTCTTGGTCGTTGAAAGGAAGGAATATTTGACGAAGGAAGATTTTAAATAACGTAAGTGTAACGACTCTGGTATCTTGGTTTTTACAACGACATTTACAATGTTTTAATGTCTTCGTCAATTATTACGCAGATGATTTCCAACATAAATAAAATTATACCTAAGTTCGCATTTGATGTGATTTTTAAGTCGTGTTTCATTTTTATAGCTACGTTTAAAAAATAATGACTACTGATTATGTGTAAAACGAATATTGTAGAAACTAGCGTTTATTAGCGGTTTCCCTCGCCCGTAATTTTATTTCCATTCTCACAACACTCAGGAAAAATGCATCTTTCTATCGGATTAAAGTTTTTATGTACTTACATCTACATCAACAAATTTCAGTAAGTTTTATCGAATTCTATTCTATTTTTTTGCTTTCCTCTTGTTCTTTATCTGTAAAGACGAAAACTACGAGAAGTAAACAAATACAATATTTACACTTACGTCTAGTAAGAAAAATTAAACGTAACTGTAAATGTATTGTTTTCAATTAACTAATACCCCATTACCACAAACCACTGCTAAAGAAAAGCTTTTATCTTAATGTGCCACACCACCTTTTTAAGGTTAATTTAAGATAATTGAGTTTATAACTCTAACAGTACAGTAAATTTTTAATAAAACCCTCACAAAGTCTAATGGTTATTGTAATGGATATTTTAAAATTTCACCTCTTTAGTTTTTTCCCAACTATGTCAGAATCGACTCCCAGTCTACCGAATCCTGCTGAATATCAGTGCTTTACATTGATCAGTCAGTCTGTGGCGACATCTATCGCCGAACATGTAAACTTCAACATGTGAGTTGAAGTTTCGCGTTCCTACATCGCGATATGAAAGTTTTCGGCGACATTAACCAGACACAACACCCGTCTGGTCGGAGGATCCTGACTTTTCAATGGAGGATGAGGGACTTTACACTCTGTTCCTCATTCCTTTAAACTGGTGACCCCGAGCATGAACGTCAGCGCAGCCTTCGTGACGTCATCATCATCACCGCATCACTTCCTCGAGCTTTCGAGCAGCGAGTCACTCAGCCAGCCAGCACCCACGGCTTCATCGGGTATACTGACCACACCTCCAAAAGTCTATTAGACCTCTACAACCAAGTTACTGGGTTGTTAGATTTTCTGGCTCCTGACTACTCGTGACGACTGTCAATCGGGGCTAACACGGCTTAACTATATGGTTTCTGAGGTATAGGATGATGATGGCTCACACATTATTTTTCATTTTTTGAGGAAGGTAATTTATTTGTAAATGTGTTACACTAAATGTTCGTGAACTTGATTAGCTTCCATTTCCTAATTAATTTTTATTTTTATTATGTTTATATACTCTTTTGACAGAAATGGTTTTGACATTATATACATTCTTCTCTTCACATTTAACAATGTACAAATAATAATATTGTAACAACATTATTTTAAAAGAGTAAGTATGGAGTTTCTTGCCCATTCTTCTCCATACGTAACAACATTTCCGAATGGGCGGTAGATTCACTTTTGTTTTATAAGTATGACGTTTCAAAGTGCCTTTTTTGGGTCTAATGGAAATAAATGATTTGACTTTGACTTTGATGTCCTAGATAAACGTATAAAGTGATTATGGATTGAAAAAGTCACGTTGGTCTACCCGTAAGACTTGACTGTGCACCTCGCGCTGTGACGTAACGCTGACAGAATGCTATCGCTACTAAACGAACGAGGCGAACACGGGGCGCCGCGCGGGGAAGCGGGAAAGGGGTCGCATTCCAGTGAGGTGCACAGATAAGTCGTACCGGTTGTACTCGGTTCCGTACTCGTAGCCACATACAAGAGAGGCAAGTGCCTTAACCACGGGGCACACGACACATAATAAACATCACATAACTTTTAACTGCGTTAAAATAAACAATTTTAACACACTTTAACAAAACTGGTTTAACGCATAACAATAATCGTGTTAACACCGTGAATAACGTTTCACACTGACATTTGTTTACCCAATAATTTGCCATTCACTTACATAGTATTTTTGCTGTCTGTCATCTCACTGGAAATTGTGTTTTCAAGTGAAATATTAATGAGATGCTTCAGAATACACCCGTTTTTAATGAGAGTGTGTGACTAATTCTTCCCTACAAAAATAGCAGCCGCTTTTATATTTAAAACTCGTTGACAACGTACGGTAAAATGTAACTTTTTATTATTTGTTTTTGTGGTAATTTTATTTCGGATGACACGGCGCGAGACATGAATACTTATACATTATTTTTCAGCTGCCGAGATAATTTCTTACACAGAAAACTGTGACTTTGACCTCATAAATTTTCCACGGTATTTTTGTAGCCCTTTTTTTTACACCGAGCGATGATATTTACAAAAGTTTAATAAACGTTATTAACATCGTAAATCTTTCAAGGAATCTTGGTACAGCTTCAGCCATTTTCGAGATTAGGCAGGACAAACAAACAATCTAAAAGCGTGCGGTTTAAGAATGTTCCTGAACGTAAACAAGATATTTTTTAAGGTCGCATGAAGAATTGAAGAAACTGGTTTTATAGGTGAAAAATATGTTTTTGTTTTTCTTTACTATGATTTGTTTGCGCGCGTATCTCTGACTAGACTCTAGACCTCATGGAAAATTCTTTTTGTATATGATAGCCATGTTTATCTAGAATAGTATAGGTTACTTAACATCACGCTACGAACCAATAGAGCAAAGCAGTAACTAAAAACGCCGGTGAAACCGCGGGGGACGGTTTAAAATATATTCAAAGTTTCAAAACATACATTTTAAATGAGTACATTGAACTGTACACACTGTTACACAATTTAGCTTTTAAAATTAGTTTCATGTTATTTAATTAAATATGGAAAGATTGTGGGAACTTGATTAAACCTCAAGAAAAACTAATATTTACAAACAAAAATGGTTAAGACTTTGTATTTGTCTACGATTATAGTCATTTAGGGGCTTCGCACATTTATTCAGCTTATATTCATATTAAACAACAAATTTATATGAAGACTTTTACGCGTCCATTCAGCTTTCCAAATCTGTTCAGTTTTTCAGGGTTCCGTACCTCAAAATTTAAAAACGGAACACTTATAGGATCACTTTGTTGTCCATCCGTCCGTCTGTCAAGGCCCTTTTTCTCAGAAACGCGTCGAGATATCAAGCTGAAATTAATATCACATACTCAGGTCTGCTATCTCTTAAAGCAGTGAAAAAATCAAGTTTCTAAATCAAAGCAATAATAAGATTCGGCGCTTTATATTGCATATTTAGGCATTTGCAAGGGAATCAAAACCTATATACCTTCCCATTGATCAAGAATCATGAAATGTGGCAAGAAGCAATGTCATGTAGTAGGTACAAGTATACGAAAAGCTCCGAAATTTTTTCTCCGAACCCTCGTTGCGCGAGTCTGACTCGCATTTGGTTTTTTGTATAAAATATCTTATTTTCATGGACATAAGCCGAATAAACTTGAAAAAATGTGCGTAAACCCTTTAAACGGGCTCATAATAACTACAGGTCCTGGTTTCCTCAAGATGTTTTCCTTCACCGATGTCTGCCCGGATTTGAACCAAGAGGCGGGTGCCTTAGCCGCTTGGTCACCACAACATACATAATATATATGTCGCAGTCATCTGTTTAAATCAGCTATTTGATTTTATGACTAGCGCGTTCATTGAATGACGACCTTTAATTGAATGACTAAAGGACAACTCGTCAAGTTGTTTATTGTAACGTTCAACGACTTGACTGAACGTCATTTAGCATTGTCGTTAAGTGGGATATAGCCGACTTTGTAATGTTTGTTTAGAGTGACCATAAGTTCGCAACTTAAAAAACTTAACTTCCTTTACATAACAAAAATGAGGACATGACATGACACACTTCAATATGATTTTAATTAAAAAAAAACTTTAAATGTATCCGGCGGCGGCGTATTAACAGGTAAATCCATGCTGTCACACTATTTTATAACGAATAAGTCACTTTAAAGTAAATTTAGTCAAAATAATATCACGACAGTGCTATCTGCACGAGCTATTTTACGCCATATTTGTTTTGGTGACTACTAACGCCGCAGTGGGAAAAAAATGAACTAAATTACAATCACCAGACTGATTTTACGTCCGCTCTGTTCAATGGGCTATGTTACAATCAGATATCTAGTTGGACGTTGAGTGACGCTTACAGTCAAAACAAACTAAAATTGATGAAATACCTACTACGCTAGACCCTTATTCAAGTGCGACTGTGTGCAGGCTTAGATTTGTAATGTGACTATAATTTTCTCCCACAATCTGTACAACTAATTTATAAAAAAACAGTGTTTTAAACATAATAATAAAAATTCAGTGTATTTATTATGATTATAACATAATATTCTAATTAGTGTGTCTGGTGGTGTGTTCTGTGGAGCGTTTATTCCGGGACATGTAGTATAAAAAAATATATAATGGAATCACCATTACACATTACCATAACTTTTCACGTCTAAGAGTGTAAACAAAGGTATGACTAACGATCCTCGATGTTTGGCAAGGTTGTCTGTCTACCCGTATTTATGTGTTTATCTACGGAACTAGGATTTTGGTAGTTTCCGACGCCATTTGTTCGGATTTGGGTCAAGGCAAAGGGCGCTACGTTTTTTGAGGGACTTTGACCCAGTTGTAACGAAAAAACGAAGGTTTCATGGACATAAGGCCACATGGAAAACTAGCCACGCGGTACCGCATTACTGTGACTCCACAGTTTGCCTGTCCGTCTGTCTCAGGGCTGTATCTTTTGAAATGGTCTTTTAATTGAATATAAACTTATTATTAAATAAAAATAACTATGATTATAATAAATATGATTTTATAATTTTTTATAATTTTTTATTTATTTAATGATTTTTGTGATTTTGTTCCTTGATTTTATTTATTTTTTATTTAATGTTATTTTTGTGTTGGATTAATGATTTTATTATCTTTGTACTTTTTTAATTAATTTTGATTTATTTGAGTGAATGTTGATTTTGGAGTTTTATGTTTTTTTATATTTATGACATGTGTAGTTAGTTTTATGTGTGTGTATAACATCGTCCTGGTAGAAAACTGTAAGGTGTTGTACTATAAGCTTTTTGCATAAATAAATAAATAAATAAAATAAAATAAATAAATAAACTATGGATTACATTTTATGATATTTTATCCATAAAAGCCTTATCTTACAACCATAGTTTGTCATACTTATGATGAAACATTGCAACTTTTTCAAAAAGAAAAAGACCTTTTTTTATCCTCTTTCACTTTTGGGAAGTCGGCGGCTTCCGTTCTGTTTGTTGTTTTAAGTTTTTACGTTTTGTATATTTTTTCCTGAGAACCTACTTTTTCGAAGTCGTCTAAAATACTTTCCTGCAAATCGGTTCAGTCTAACGCGCGATAATCGCGAGCTAATTATACAAATTCCGTTTGAATTGTATGTATTGTAGGTACATACAATTCAAACGGAGTCCTATTTTTTTAACCCTCTGCGACTGAGGTGCCATTTTTGTTTTCATTATATTGAGGAGTAGTCTGACAGACGTGTAGTTACAGTACCATTTACGTTGTGGGTATTATATATTTTGGAATAAAACTTAAATTTATATAACTGTTGACATGTATTTAAAAATAAATTACAACAAGAGTTAGGATAAAATTCAAATGTAAGAATTTACAATAAAAATGCAACACATATTATTAGAAGTAGCTTTTGACAAGCATCTCTTTTAAAAATTAATAAAATAAAAGATATTATAAAAAATTACAAAACAAACTCATTTTTACCTTTTTCCAGCTTAAAACTTTTGATAAAAAATTTAAAATGGAAATTCTTAGAGTACTTTTGGTATAAAACAGTCTCAAAGTTGAGTCTTAAAACCAGCGAAAATTTGAGCGGCGCACTACAAACAGATCGGTTTTGCGCAGACGGATACAAGTAAATCTCGATTACTATTTCAATTTACTTGGGCCGATTCAACACACTTTAAATTTCCTGATGGCACAGTGATTAAG
Source organism: Athetis lepigone (assembly GCA_033675125.1). Classification (NCBI taxonomy): domain Eukaryota; kingdom Metazoa; phylum Arthropoda; class Insecta; order Lepidoptera; family Noctuidae; genus Athetis; species Athetis lepigone. Next base: position 4,593,565 of record CM066234.1, on the reverse strand, counting down.
CCGCTCGCCTGCTATGTAGGAGCTTGTGGGTTGGAATCCGAGCAAGTAAAAGTGACTTTTTCAATTCGTATGTACTTTTTTGTTTTTTTTTGGACATCAGTGACATCCCGTGCCTCAGGACGTAACGCCGTTACGTACGTAGAGCCTTTGGTCCTGGTTGTAGAACTTTGACAGTAGTTAAGGGTAGTCAGAAACCAGAGAGTCAAACCACTCTAACCAAGGGGTATCGTGTTTCCCAGTAAGTATCTGGGTTGTGGAGGTCTGACAGGCAGTAACTACACGCCAAACACTGGTATCTTGCTAAATTTGGTTGGGTTAGGTTAGAGCCTAGTTGGGAAAAGGCTAATAGCTAGAAGGATGATGACGATGATAATAATACGGCACAACTTTTTTGCCAATAATGTGCCAGTGTCGTTTAGGCTAAGGACACCTCAAGGATTGACACCTAGACTGAGGCCGATTGACCGAGTTCTTTATTTGTACAAAAAACCAATGTTTCTAGTATCTCAGTATAAATACGCTATGAAAATACTGACGTGACGTCCATAATACAGTATGGGGATATAACCATTTTACTGACAATACGTCTCTACGACACATCACTTATTACTGATGTTACGTATTACGGACACCACAGCTGGATTATTAGTCAATGGCTCATGCTACGAATTTCGTCACCACACTGCAAGGATAGGTGGACGAATGTAGGAAGCTACTGAGCGGCGCAAGAGGATTCTCGGAAAAATGGCGGCATAGCAACCAAAATTTAATGTTGCGGTGTCTGCCAGACGTAACGTCAGTCGCAGAGGGTTAAGTTCATTTAATTTACTTTTTCCCTAATTACCAAATAATGTCGACAACTTTCACACAAAACAACGACAGACAGACGAGAACATAAAATGTCATTAGCCTCAAAACAGTGATGACAAATGATCACCAAATTAGATACAGTATTTCTATACTAATACTAGCTGTCCCCGCGGTTTCACCCGCGTTATATCAGATTTTTGGTTACTAAAAAAAGAAGATAAAAGTATTCTATGTCCGTCCCCTGGTCCTCTCCACCAATTTTCAGCCAAATCGGTACTGCCGTTCTTGAGTTATAAAATGTGTGAATAACACGACTTTCTTTTGTGTCAAGCGCTTGATCCAGTTATCTAACGAGAGCTTCTTTAGATGTTGCTCTTGGCTATTAATATAGTTATAGTTACTGTTTGTGAGTTTATAGAGGGTAAAAACCCAACCAAACGCGGGTGAAACCGCAAGGAAAAGCTAGTCAACACTAAAGAAACTCATCAGCCTCATCAACTATCTCCCAAAATCATAGTTCGTTGAAACGAAGATAAGTCATTGGTCAGTTGAATCGGAGCCAAAACGTAAAGATCTGGTTCAATGGCTAGCGGTGGCGTTGTGCACTCGTAAATATGCGCTTACGCATATTCGGTTTGGAGATGGGTAATGCTCAGGCATTTTTAATTATTTTGTTTAAAAATACCTGATGAATAAAAAGAGAATGCCTAACGCATTAACTCCGCCTATGTACATTTTTTTGTTTATTTTGTGCATAAAGATTAAAAAATAAATAAATGTAAACAAATTTCTTAAAAATGTCGTATATCTTATAAAATGTCGTGATGGCCTAGTGGTTAAGGTTCCCGGCTCTCATGCAAAAGGTCGCGAGTTCGAATCCGGGCAAGTACCAATGTGACTTTTTCAATTCATATGTACTTTCTAAAGTTTATCTTAGACATCACAGACATCGGTGAAGGAAAACATCGTGAGGAAACCTGGACTTGTAAGTTAATAAAAGTCCGAAATCGCCAACCCGCCTTGAGCAAGCGTGGTGATCAATGCTCGTGCCTTCTCTGTATGAGGAGAGGCCTTTGCCCTGCAGTGGGACAGTTATAGGCTGGTATTATTATTATTAAACAAAAACAAATTTCTTCCCATGTGGCATTTATTAGAAAGCAATTTCAAGGCTCTTATATTTCAATGTCTATCAAAAATACCTTTTAGGGCGAAATTTAAAGTTGCCTAGGAAATAATCCTAGCCAGTATCCAGGAATAAAACCTAAGTTGCCAATTTTCCTGTGGGAAAAACGGATAAAAACTCAAAATAAAAAAATATTTCTAAAAGATTTCTATTTACAAGCTTAAAATGGTCACCATCCTAATTTACCAACACATAGACAAGATTTTGATATTTTCACTAGAAATATTGCGATTTGAATTCAAACGTTGCGGAATGTTTATAATAGTTACCGTAACCCCGGAACATAAAGGGCAACCGAGGAACATGAGTGGGTTTTAGTCAGTAAAAGTCTGACGTCCTCCCACCGCACCCAGGACGGAAAAATTAAATTTTGAATTTGAAGAATTTAAGCTCAGATTAAACCTACGAACACATGTGATTCAAGACACAATATAAGCGTAGACTTTAGCAACGCAACAGCCGGCTGTCGCTTGGTCGTCGAAAGGTCAAAATGCATTAATATTTAGATTACACAAATCAATCCTCTAACCAGAGACCACTTAATAGGACAGGCACGTATTGGGAGTCTGCCAAGCGGGTTCCGTACGTAAATCGTATCGTAATAATATCTTCCACAACAATCAGTGTCATACGTCACGGCTGGCTAAACGATTGGAAATTGATCATAAATATGACTGATTGGCTTTAATATTTGACTTTAACGTAAAATATGTAAAACAAATAAAAGCCAGGATTTGTATTGGTTGGTTCGTAAAATTATTGATTTGTAAAATACTGCTTCAATAACGTCAGTCGCCAGATCTGTTTAATTTTAGCTGAACTTTGACTGCCGCAACGAACACTATTAAAACTGCAAAAATAAAAGGGTCTCAGAAAAAATTCGCACTAAACAGCAAAAAATAACATTTTTTAATATAAAAAGCGCCTTCAGGGTCTAAAGCACAAAAAAAAAACCTTAATTTTGGAAATCGGCGGCGATTTATACCAAAAAGACAACGGAAGTCACCGATTTCTGAAATTTTAGTTACTTTTAGTTTTTGAAGAGGAACGTTTTCGTCGTCTTTTTTTACACTAGCTATTTCCTTCGGTTTGCCTACCTATTTTATACAAACTTTTATCTCCAATATTACCCTGTTGGGGGACGATTTACAAAAAATTACTTCACAGTCCGTCTTTACATTTTTCCATATTAAAAATAGACTAGGTAATAGAAAAAAAGAAATTTAATTAAAATCGATGCATAACAAACATACATAACACATGACATAAGAACATTTTAAGTTTACGACGTTAAAAGGAGGTCAAAGATATCATCCCAGAAGCTTTGCATACAAGTTTCTTGCAACACTGTCCCGAAGGAAAGCACTTTACAAGCTCCTTAAAGAATATAGCTTTATTTAAAAGCTACAATTTAATAAACTGCTATGGTTATTATTTTCTTGAAACTACTGGTAACAAAAGTTGTAAGTGTGCAGCTGATTATTGTACTTTGCTTTCATTGATTTAAAACGCCAAATAATAGCAGTTATCGTGTTATTATGTTTTGTAGATTAATTTAAACAATACGTAGTTTTATATTTATTGCGAAATAACAGAGCTCGTAAGCTTGAAATTTCAAAAATAACGATAAGTTTATTTTATTTATTTATTTATTTATTATTAGTCATACATACAAATTTAATTAAAATCGATGCATAACAAACATACATAACACATGACGACGTTAAAAGGAGGTCAAAGATATCATCCCAGAAGCTTAATAAATAGTTAATTAATTAATCGAAACGATTAGTATTAAAGAATGATTTCTGAATGTATAAAGTACTAGCCACTGCCAGAAGCTTTATTCGCTTGGATGGGCTTTGAAAATGGGGTTTCATATAACGTCCAGGTTCACCCCAAACACGTACCGTTTGGAGAGAACCTGGACGTTGGAATCGACTGCAGCACCCACAACAAGTTCATGCATATATCAAGGTGGCACGATTATGGTTTGGGCAGGAATTCGTCTCGGCGGTAAAACGGACCTCGTTTGGATACAAGGCAATATGACTGCTCTAAAATACCGAGATGAGGTGCTAGAGCCTGTAATCTTGCCCCACAGACAGCAAATGGGACAACATTTCCAGCTAATGCACGACAATGCCCGTCCACATACAGCGCGTATCGTTACAAGTTGGTTACAACAGCATGTTATCCAAGCTTTAGACTGGCCTGCACAATCCCCTGACTTAAATCCTATTGAGCATGCCTGGGATATGCTTCAGAGAAGAGCTCTTAGGAATTTCCCTGAAGATATTGTGCATGAAAACCAGCTTTTCTTGCAACTTAGCAGGACTTGGGACAGTATTCCACAACAGGATATTGACACCCTTGTTTTGAGTATGCAGAACCGCTGCAGATGTGTCAGGAGAGTCTTAGTTGGCTTTAGAGGTAGCCACGGTTTATTAATTTTAAGTTTTCAACATTTTTTAATTAAAAAAAATTGTTGTATTGTTTAGGTTTTGATATTTAAAAAATATAGTTAAATTGAAATTTTGTTGAGTTTTTCCTCTTCTTCTAAGTTTTTTTTAAATTTTACTTTACCTAAAAGTTTATTATCAGTTTTGATAGGCAATTAAACAAGGGTTATTTTAAAGTGTAGGTGTCTTAACAAAAAGGTAATAGATTTTAGGTATTTAGGTTTAATTAAAATATCCCTAGACACTTTTGATGTGTGTACTTGTATAGGAAACACTTTTGTCGAGTGTACTACTCGTATTAGCTAACTTATACATATTGCATGGAAAGTGCAGCTTATTGCAATTTCTTCAGAATATGAAATTCTTTAGAGAGCGAAGGAAATGCTCGAGTAATACATTTGATAGCGCACAGTGAGTGAGTCATTGAGTTCACTTGATATTTGAAACGGGTTTGATAGACTGCACGTTTGAAATGAAAAATAAGTAAAACAGATCAACATTTATCTGTCTAACTGCATCTTTATAAGAAGAAGAGTAAAAAATTGAATTCGAATGGAAAATTCTAACTGCAATAGCAATACCTATTGCAGCGGCTGTCTTTTACTAGTGTTTCCTTAAATAATTGCTACCTATATGCTACCACCTTCTTCTTGGGGTGGGAAATCAAAACCCATCCGTGTTCCTTTTTAGCCCTTTGTGTCCAGTGCCGCGTGCTATACCTAGTGTTAAAATAGTTGACTATCAACTAAATTATTACACTAGGCTATCTATTACAAGTGCAGTTGACTACAAATTGAAATATTTAGGCTACTTACTCCTTGTGTAGTCAAATAACTATTGCAATGGGCTACTTATGTCTATTGTAGTGTAATGAAATGAAATAAAATAGATTTTATAATACAAGTAGGATATTAAATTTATTTACACGTCATATTCATTCAAAAGGTAGAGTCAGCTACCTAGTGCAATGGAATATGTGTGGCTACTTAGTGTAGTCAACAAGTTTTTGCAAAAAAAACTGCCAATAACGCCCTGTGGAAGATCACCAACCATTAAGATCTTGTGGAAATTAAGCAAACTTTATTGCAGTCAGGATATAGCCATTTAATCTCAGCACTCAGTGCCGACCTAAAATTGCCGAAAGAGTTAACACCTCATATATCCTTTTACACATATTTCCATCCACACAGCAAGTAAAATCCTCAAATATTGAAACCAGAAATACAGACCTAAGTTGAATGACCGAGTGCAATATTATGCAGTGCAATGATCGATTGATACGATTGTGCGCGAATTCGAATCGAATCTGATCGATAAGTTTTTATATAAATGATGACATGAATATACAGAAGCATTAAAGTATTTATGTTAATTGAAGGCGGATGAAATTTTGATGTTTATTTGGCAAACCTCATGTCTTGAATTCGCACACATATTACATGTTTTATACTTTGAAGGGGAAAATTGCAATATTGGATTATTGTCGCTCGAAAATCGCACTGCCCCTTAACCATGACGTTTAAAGTAAGATTGTTTTAGTCCTGTTTCAGGAGTGTGCAAGTGACAGCGTTAGACACGTTGTCTAGCGCCGTCTCTTTCCCACTGAAAGTAATATCAAAGTAATACTGCTATAAGGGCTTGCGGTACGCCCCCTGATGGTGGCGAGTGCGCAAAATAGTTGAGATAAATGGTGCTGATGCAACGCGAACGTGCGCGTGACTACTTGCCATGTTTTTTTTTTTGAATAGTTAATTTTGCTCTTTACCAAAAATAACCAGGATTTTGCACAACATGAAATTTGAAAAGAGTGTCCATAAGTTTCTTGCTAGTTCGTCTCCAGAGAACTTCCTACCGTTTTGGAACAGGCGACCAGCGTCATGCTTCTCCGACCGACTCTTTGACAATTCAAAAGTCCTGTAAATTGACTATAAATGTCTTGAATTTTAATTGTTTTAAAGGTCTACACAAAAAACATATTAATGCGAAAATAAGTCTGTCCATATTTGTCTATTTGTATTGTATAATTCTGATTATGTGAAAATATTAAACTAAAATAATTGTTATAAATTGTGTTGATGGGTACTGCCGACAGGACTTACTCTATATTTTCTGTAATACGAAAACCGTCTCTTTTAATTTTCCAATCAGCGTCGTCATAAAGTTTTAATAAAATACCTATAGCTTTCCCCGACCTTCTAAGTCCGTCAATATTGTTCTCCTGAAGCGAAGCGTGGAGGGCTTTATTATCGCGTCATTCTATTTCCATTAACTGGCACCACTGCACCAGTCTTTACTCCTTAAGCTTTCTATATAAAATATTTATTGTTTCTTTGTGTAACGGTATAAGGTCATTGGTAATTTGCGATCGATTCGTAAATAAATATAATTAAATTGTTTCTGTTCAAAGAGTTGTCCATTGGCAAGAAAAAATAAACACATAATTGTATTCATGCAATCAAGTTTATTTCCTAAATAATCATGTTTGCATAGCTTTACTTGAAACCTTGCTACCGTACCATACCTAGATTACCTAGTTTCTTTTACAACATAGCTTTTTATATAAAAAAAAGTAAATATTTTAAATTAAAACATAACCTACTTTTAAATAAACGCATCCAAATCAGATCACCGGTTTAAGAGGTACAGTGCAACAAATAGACACACGCACTTAGCAGTCAAACTTTTAACTCCTCTTTTTGCTTCGGGGCCGGGGGTTCAAATAAGAATGATGAAAGAAGAAGGCCGAAGAAAATATGTAAATGAGTGAAGACAGACAGAAAAAAGATGTCGGTGATATTATGACGGCTAACAGACCATCCGTCCGTGGAAGAGGAAAATGTGTTATACCGACCTTGGGTAAAATAAGAAAAAGCCAATGGTCCTATCACACGCACAAGCTACACCAAAGTATTAAAGGGGTTTATGCGGTGTACAGTTTTAAACCTTCGAACAGACGTGATTCTAGACATAATAGAAAGATAATAGCAGCCCGACAGCCAGCTGTCGCTTGGTCGTCGAAAGGTTAACTAACTCTGAAGTATTAAAACTGTGTGGTAGGCTTATAAGTATTAGTCTGTCATTGGCTTCAGTGTTGCAAAAAAGAAAATCAAATGAAAGTATTTTTGCGGTGTGTAAGTGGCCCTACCATCACCTCCAGGGTCAAAGCCAACCTCACCTGCACGTAGTACACCCTGCTGATTCACTGACGAGGCTCTGACGGACCAGGTCTCTTCACAAAGAGGAGACCATCGCAGTCATTATGCATATATTTTTGTTATATATCTTTCTTCGTTTGTGATATTGCAAAATAAACATGGTCGTGGCAGAATTGTGATGTGTTCTCCACAAATGCCTTTAATAAAGAGTTGAAGTATTTTTGCGAAAGCACTGTTTTTTGTCCTGCCAGTCAGACAAAGGGATCAAAATCGGTTATCAATATACCCAAGTAATGGTACTTTGACAGGAAGATGACGATTGTAAAATATTAATGTGTTTAGCATTCCAATTTCATAACAATAAACAGAAACAAAGCTGTCGACACCTCAATAGTAATATATTGGTTATTTTACTATTCTCCATGCAAGGTTTCCCGGACGGGCATCGCCTACGCATGTTTTCTCACGAATCATGAATGATTTAAACGATTCCATTAACTGATGCGGAATATTGTTATAGTACAGGAATGTTTAAAAGGTTCAGTCGTTGTGTGGATTTGGAAGTAGGAAATAGGGTGGAAAGTCGCTGGTTTTCCATGAAGAGAGAATTCTCCAACCATAGGTGTGCTGTGTCTGCCTATGACTTTTGTCAAGTTTTAATATAATGTACTAGCTTCTGCCCGCGGCTTCGCTCGCGTTAGAAAGAGACAAAAAGTAGCCTATGTTACTCTCCATCCCTTCAACTATCTCCACTTAAAAAATCACGTCAATCCATCGCTCCGTTTTGCCGTGAAAGAAAGACAAACAGACAGACAGACAGACACACTTTCCCATTTATAATATTAGTATGGATGGATTAATAATGTTTAACCACATCAAACCTTGGGACACACGTGTATCGAGACACAATAGAAAGACAATAGCAGCCCGACAGCCGGTCGTCGCTTGGTCGTTGAAAGGTTAAGGGCCCGTTTGACAACCTAGATATACTTCACCGCTTATCGGGATTTAACGCGCATGTACCTTTTATTTATTTTTGGCTTGACGTTTCGGCAGGGTTACACCTGCCATGGTCACAAACAGACTGACTCAGTCTGCGTCAACGCGATAGTTTAAAGTATAATATAACCTAGATATAGTCCTTATCTACAAGATAAACTAAAAAATGGGTCAGATTTTGTATGAATGTATTTGCCAGATATTATAATCAGAAGAATGTTAAACAGACGCTAAATCGGTCAAGTATCAATGTGACTTCTTGAAATCGTATTTAATCGTCCTTTCATATGTTTCTCTAGGTCTTTACTTTCAGCCCGTGCTTCGAAAAGCACATAGCCATTTGCCGTAAATCATTGGCAGTTGTCACAGTCAGCCAGAAGAAATGGGATATTGTTACCCACCCAGTAACTGGATTGTGAAGGTCTGATAGTCACTTTATGTAAATCACCGCTATACAGCTGGGTTCGGTTAGGCTAGAAGCGAACTCTAAAATAGAAAAAAAGACTACATGATTAAGGGCTATAACAGATACTAGTCGTATGTATATCTATATATAAAAGAAAGTCGTGTTAGTTACACATTTTATAACTCAAGAATGGCAGAACCGATTTGGCTGAAAATTGGTGGGGAGGTAGCTTAGGACCAGGGGACGGACATAGAATACTTTTTATCTTCTTTTTTTAGTAACAAAAAATCTGATATAACGCGGGTGAAACCGCGGGGGACAGCTAGTTTTTGTATATAAATAACCATTTGTCCGATCATTTAAAACTAACCTAACACAGAAACGAAATAATTTCAAGGTGAAATTAAACTATAGCTGGTTTTAGCCAACCGTGACTAAGAAACTCATTATTCTTAATTACTAAAAACAGATTAGTGCTCCAGTATTTTCAAAAGTTTATAGTCAGGTGTACTTTAAAAAAACAAACACTATGCCGTTTATTTTATAACTAGCTTTTGCCCGCGACTTCGTCCGCGTGGAATAATAGTTCCCGTTCCCGGGAGGTTTCCGGGATGAAAACTATCCTATGATCTTTCTCGGGTCCCAGACTATATCTGTACCAAATTTCATTCAAAACGGTTCAGTGGTTAAGGCACGATTAATAAATAGTTACTACGTAAGTTAAGGCGTGAATAAGAGACAGACAGACAGAGTTACTTTCGGATTTATAATATTAGTACGGATGTATTGCATAGCATACAGACGTAAACTTTGAGTACTTGAAGCCAGTTTCTGTTATTAAAAAAAAACGTTTAAAATGTAGAGCAACACCCCGCAACCACAGTGTCTAAAACTTGTCAAAAATCTTAGTTTGACAAAGATAATGGCCCATTTAGTTTGAAAAATATACCCACGGCGTACAGAAATAAAATATGGCGGGAATCAAAGACAAATGATTATACTTTTCAATGGTAAGTGGCGCATTCCTGTGGCTCATGGGGATCATGAAAGAATAATAATAAAAAAATGTATCTACCTAGTATGAAAACTTAACTTATAACATGTGGTTTTAGGGAGGAGAAAGTAAAATACATTTTTTTTAATGTTTATTTGGTTCCATCAATGTCTAAAATTACATTGTCCAAGAAAGCCGCAGGTGTATCAATATTTTCTTGAAGTCTGGCCCAGGATAAAAAGTATACTATGTTTACAATATGGGCACAACTTCCTATAGTGCGGCGGCCGTGAATGCATGCGCAGTAGTATCCCTCGATACTCTTTCGACCATGTGTTGGATTCACCAAAACATAAGTATAATTTTGTTTACTCCTGACATGTCGAGACTGTATTCTCCCTCTAATTAATATTTTGTTGTCAACCAACGTGCGGTGTCTGTATACTTCTAATGTGTACAGACCATTTGGTTGGTCGCATGTGCTCGTGGCAGTAAGATCTGGCTAATCTCAAGTGATAACTCCCCAATGTAAACAAAGTCAATTCTTTATATGTAAGTTGAGGAAAATCACCGCAAGATGCATCATTACCATCAATAGTCGGACATATAGGCAAGTCAATTTAGGGTTTCACCTCGGAATAAAAGATAATAAGCTGAAAATTGGTATGAGCCTTTGTCTCATCGTTCTAAATGTTGTCTCAAAAGTCACAATCGTTATCGTGTCCGCGTCTTTAGATATTGGAGGTCAAAGGTCACAAAAATCAGTTTTTCGCAAATATCTCGTTTTCAATTGCTTAATGACATTTGCACCTTTTACAAAAAATGTGAAGTATGAAATTCTCCACAACTTGTACCTTAACTTTTTTTTCATACGATCAACCGTTTCTGCGGTATACCGCGAAGAGTGCGCCGCGTACAGTCACGTATGGCCTAATGCAGGAACAAGCGTGAGTTACGGTTATCAGTACGTTGAATTAAGTTAGTTATTTACTAAAAAAATATAATTTTGATGTACTAATAATATATTATTTTATATTAAAATATTTCTATTTAACTATAGTATAATTCTGATAATTCCCGGAAGTTAAAGTGGTGGAAGTATTCCAACAAGAACAATTCCCCGTACAAACATTATTTGAAAATGGAGTCTCTATTGGATGGAGTATCTTGTTGTCATTATATAATGCTCCAAAATCTGAAGACAAACATTGATCATTTACGCTACACGCAATTCATAAAAATACAAAACTAAACTAAATAAACCAGTACAGTTATCAATACTTCCACCAAAATGTGCAGCAGCTCAACAACACATAAATCGAGTCTACTACCAAATTCAAACGTGGTTAGGAAAGGACTTAGAACCTCAAGAATGAGGCTGGATGCTTTAAAATGAAATCCCGGAGCCCATAAAAACGTTATTGCCTCCAGCGCCAGCCGAACTACTAAATATTATATTTTGTAATTGCAAAAACGGTTGTGGTTCCCGCTGTGGATGCGGGAAAGCAGGGCTACTATGTTCATTAGCTTGTGGCCAGTGCTTCACTATATCCAAATAATCCCGATGAAGAAAGCGCATACGATCCTGAAATTTTGGAAGGTTACATTTACAATTTTATTACAAGTCATTAAAATCAACAAAAAATCTTTTAATACTTGAACACACATTTCAATCAATGTATATTTAATGATGTTCCCTTACTGTCGTTGTAACTCAAAATATAACTAAAACATACATTTCAGAATTATTAATATACTATAGTTAAATAGAAATATTTAAATATAAAATAATTAATTATTAGTACATCAAAATTATATATTTTTAGTAAATAACTAACTTAATTCAACGTACTGATAACCGTAACTCACGCTTGTCCTTGCATTAGGCCATACGTGACTGTACGCGGCGCACTCTTCGCGGTATACCGCAGAAACGGTCGATCGTATGAAAAAAAAGTTAAGGTACAAGTTGTGGAGAATTTCATAATTCACATTTTTTGTAAAAGGTACAACTCTCATTAAGCAACAGAAAACGAGATATTTGCGAAAAACTGATTTTTGCGACCTTTGACCTCCAATATCTCAAGACGCGGACACGATAACGATTGTGACTTTTGAGACAACATTTAGAACGATGAGACAAAGGCTCATACCAATTTTCAGCTTATTATCTTTCATTCCGAGGTTTACCCCATTTTTTACCTAATTTGACTGGGCTAATAGTATACTTTTATCCAAGTGACAAGTTTCCATGGATAAAATAATTTACAGACAGGCGAAACCGCTCGTTGGTGCAGCTAATATTATTACACAATTTTTATTGGTCTCCTGCAAGATTTCTCCAACGAATTATTTTTATCTTTTTACATATAATGAAAAGTGGGTTATGCCTGCATTATTTACCATTATTTTCGTTTTTGTACAAAAACATTTTCTGAACCGGGTCGGATTATGGGCCATGACCTTTTAGGCAAGACTATCTCTCTGACACCATAATTGGTATTTTACATGATTAACCAATAAATGTAATAACATAATTTCTATCAAATCTCTCCTAGTTTAAGCACTAAATCACATAAACATAAGTATCATTTATGTATCATTAATGTAGATGTGTGATAGGCGGTCACTTTATGTTTAATACGGTATTATGGTATTCAGCTAAATCCGGTTAGACTGTAACCTGACTCTAGGTAGAGAAAATTTTCAATAATGTATTAAAATTAAGCTAAGAAGTTCTTACCAGCCCTAAAAAGCCCGATTCAAGTCAAAACAGTGACTAATGATGTAATGAGCCAAAAACGGTCTGAATTTGGGTCATTGTAAAATTATTTACCGGATATTTTGTCGTGGAACGCATAAACATGCAAATGGAATCAAACCTGAATACAAGCAGTAACATTTTAATTGTGATTACAGTTCCAACGGATATGCATAATTTTGGAGGAAAAGTGTTTCAAAATTAAAAACACTTAGTGAAAATTCTTTCATTCTAATGCTTGCCGATTAGTCTTCTTTAGCTGTAAGTAGTAGGTTCAGTTTTTGTTATTAGCTTTTTTTTATATTTTCTTACCATATATTCACAAAAATAAACGGACCCTTGGCGCTCTAATCTAAAAAAAAATCGATGAAAGGCCCGTAAATGTGGGGTTTTTCAATAAAATATTTAAAATTCTATTGAATTCGACATCCACACGGGCGCAGCCACGGGCGAAAGCTAATAAACTGGTATACAAAGAAAACACACATAAATAAACAACAGAACATTATGAACACGAATTATTTATTTTTGCACATAAATATTCTTCAGCACTAAAACTAGATATCTTTAAAACATTTTGGAATGATTAACAGGCAATACCTAACGGGTACTGCCAGTAGGTCTTGTATTAAGGGTTTATGGTATATGTTACGGGCCAAACCCGAACATACAAGACATACAAGTTCTTCCTCACCCCGACTCGCGGGGTTATTACCTATGAAACAGCAATCAGCAATATTTGCGCAGTGATCGCGCGGTCATCGCACGATTAATTGCTTAACGTAAAAAAAATCGTATTATGTATGAACCGATTGCTAATCGCTCGCTAATTGTTCTAATGCACTTATTGCTACGATGACGATAAAGTAGCAATCGCTGGAACTAATTAAATATCACCTTTAACGAAAAAAACTTAACTTTGCTCTTAAAAACCATACTAAATACGAAACCACCAAACGAAAAATGTATTTTTTAGTTAACTGATTGCTCCACAGAGGCAGCACTATCGCTAGATTGCCATTTGACATGACGTATTTTGAATTGACGTTTATACAGGGTGTCCCACGGCTATGCCACATGTAGGGAAAGTACCTTAAATATTGTAGATAGAACATTTTACTGAAAAAAGACATTATTTGAATTTTGAAAACATTTTAAACTGCATTCATAGATATTTAAATAATTACATAGTTGAACCGGGAATCGAACCTGTTACTCGAGAAAATTAATCAGCCTGTAGTTTTATCCTACCGATCGAAAGGCTTCATCACAAGGATTATTTTTTGCTAAATAACATAGTATCAAAAATAAATGAAAGACCATGAATTTTAACATTTTTAATACAAAATTGTTAAATTTTTCAAATGCTCAAAATGAGTCCCTTCTTCTTGAATACAAAGTGATAACTTTTGATTATTTTGTTCCCTAAAGATTTTTTGGGCTTGTTGTGGTGGATATTTATTTATTTAAATGATGCGTACTGCTCAAGTGGGTAGATTAATTAGTAATAAGTAGTTATGATTGTCAATTGTATGTCCTTACGGCAATGTAAGCTTTTAACTTTTCTGAACAAAATTTCACATCAAATGTTAAAATTCACGGTCTTCCTTTTATTTGTGACACTATGTTATTTAGCAAAAAATAATCCTTATGATGAAACCTTTCGATCGGTATGATAAAACTACAGGGTGATTATTTTTTCTCGTGGAACAAGTTCGATTCCCGGCCCAACCATTTAATTATTTAAAAATCTATGAATGCAATTTAAATTGTTTTTAAAATTCAAATAATGTCTTCTTTCAGTAAAATTTTCTATCTACAAGATTTAAGGTACTTTCCCTCCATGTGGCATAGCCGTGGGACACCCTGTATAGCTAAATTATCGCGAATTGACGTTTATATTGCTAAATTATCGCGATCGCTCGGCTACTGCAAGATACGTAATCCCAGTGCCGGACAGGTTAGGTTGCGGAGCCCCCGCCTTAGCCTTAGCCTAGGCAAAACTAGTTCGTCCTGAAATCGGGTTTGGCCGGTAACATATACACATGAGCGCTTTTTTGACGTTGACTAATTTATTTATGTTGACTGAGAAACAATGTCCAACGCCTTATCATTAACTAACGCATAGGACTGGCCTACTTTGCATATTTACAGTCAGTTGATAAAGAGCAGTTTAAGCCCATCATACCTATCTAGTTTGCTGACTATACAAGTATACATATTCTGTAAAAATCATAACATAAAATATTTTTATCTATTTTCCAATCATGAGATCAAATACAAATCAAGGTTAAAATCTGTTAGATCTAATAGAACTACTGTTCGATAATTCCCGGTTAGAATAACTATATCCTAAGGCCATGTCCGCACAGGCAGGCGGCTTGCTTAGCGCCTAGTGTCTAGCGAGTCATCTAGCTAGTAGCTTAGTAAAACAAACGTTCTAAAATGAACGCGACCGGCTGCACTGCGCGCTTAGCGCCTAGCTAGTCGCTTGGCGTGCATCCATGTAAACAAACGTGTTGGTTTTTTGTTGCGAGGCGCTAGGTTGAAAAGTAGCCACTGGGTGAAAACTTAACTCGGATTTTTGTAATACTATTTGTTTTTATTGCGTATGACCAGGGAAACATTTGATCTACTTCTCAGTAAAGTTAAAGGAAAACTAACTCATTTAGAAAAATGTTCCACAAAGGTTCTCTTTTGAAAACTGAAGCAATCAATATTTCATCCATGGTTTTCTTCTAACCTCCTATAGTATTACAAAAATCCGAGTTAAGTTTTCACCCAGTGGCTACTTTTCAACCTAGCGCCTCGCAACAAAAAACCAACACGTTTGTTTACATGGATACACGCCAAGCGACTAGCTAGGCGCTAAGCGCGCAGTGCAGCCGGTCGCGTTCATTTTAGAACGTTTGTTTTACTAAGCTACTAGCTAGGTGACGCGTTAGACACTAGGCGCTAAGCAAGCCGCCTGCCTGTGCGGACATGGCCTTACATGGATGCACGCCAAGCGACTAGCTAGGCGCTAAGCGCGCAGTGCAGCCGGTCGTGTTCATTTTAGAACGTTTGTTTTACTAAGCTACTTGCTAGATGACTCGCTAGACACTAGGCGCTAAGCAAGCCGCCTGTCTGTGCGGACGTGGCCTAATATAATTTCTAATCAACACCATCAGAAATAATAGTTACAAATATCTAAAACTAAACACTTAAGTAATACCATTATATGTAAGCAAAGAAATACACATTAAATTATAAACTGAACTTCTAATGACGGTTGTAAAAAGACATATAATAAGTCGAAACTAAACAACATATTCCACCCATTTTTGCTACTTTGTTCCCAAAAGACATAGCTGAAAAATCTAATGTTGATGTGTCTATGATCAATCTTTTCACACCCTTAATATACAAAATTAAAGTTTGATAACTTATTCAGAAAAATAAAAAAACATTATTAAATATTTTCGAAAACTGCAAAACAACTATTATATTATATTTATTATGCTTAGATGATGTACCCTAAAAGTTTTACATTTATTTTGGGTACATATTGTTCGGATTATTAGATTAATGTACTAATATAATTAATTTGAATACCATATAAAATTAAAAGAATGAAGTATAGAGTTTCTTGCCGACTCCTTCTTGATTTATTTATTTTTACTTGACTTCTTGCACTTAATAAAAAAATTACAGCACACTGCTAGCGTCTTTACTCTTAGGCTTTTGTAAACAATATCAATTTCAAAAAATAACTCTCCCTTGACATCGATCTGGTGAGAAAATTTGTATAACCATTCTTATTTTCCTGAATAAGCATCATTATTTAAAACTAAGTCTCGTTATACACTGTATTATACACAAGTTCCTGAATCTTCATTCTAAGCATCAGCTTTTTAGCCGGGCCTAACTTCTTGACATGGGGTAGAAGGCTATTGAAGAAACCTATATCCTCATCCTTTGCCGGCTCATTAGGTTCAGCAGACGCGCTTTTCTGAGCGTCATCATCATCATCATAGAAATCTGTCTCCATAATTATTGGTTTGGTATCAAACTCATCGAAGTCATCCTCTTTAACACTGGGTTCAGTAGTTGGCTCTATGTTATAATAACTGCCGCTTTGTTCAGCATCGTATTCTTGAGTGTATGAGTCATCTGGTATCTCATTCCCTTCGTAATCATTGAACTGTATGGTAAGGAACTGGAGTTTTGGGAGGTATTCCCAGTCGGAGCCCATTGGTTTCCTTACTTCCTTCCTCGCTTGGTCTCGCAGGTACTTCCATTTAAGCCTTGCTTCGTCACCTAAAAACAATAAATGTGATATTTAGTACCTACAAATAACTTTATCAGGGTAACTAAAGAAGTAAGAATATTTTTGTTTGTTAAAAGATGTCTCTAGAAGTACTGGTGCTATTACACAAATTTAATGACTTACGATAGTGTTATAAGGTATATTTACGTTCTATGTGGAGTAATTGTAGACAGAAACTAGTCTCTAATGAAATGTAGCCCATTTAAATATTAAATAATATCTTTTGGCCAACCTACATAAATTATTCGTCAATCGTATACCTATAGAAACTTCCAACATAATCATTTAATCTGGGAACGGCACAACTCAGTTTCCTAGTGATTTGTTTCGCAAAATATAGTGAAGTCATTAATATTTTAATAGCCTAACTTAATAGAAATATTATAAGCATTATTCCAATATTCGCCCCGGCAACCATTTTGAGTCCCGCCATTAAATCCTTGTGAAATTAGGAAAACAATACTAATTAAATCCAGTTTATTAAGCTTAAAATTGAAAGGGAAGGGAAAAAGGGAAAGGGAAAAACTCTTTGTCATAAATCTGACATTGTACGTAAAACTGCAGCCTACTAAGTTCCGAAATAATATTTAATAGCTGTTGTTAATAGAATTTCGATATTGTAAACGCCCTAAGGACATTTACAATTAAAAAGACTTATATATATAGAAATTGTGATAATGATAGCCCTAATAAATAAACTGTAAAACTATTACCGTAAGTAACAATAATTTATCTAGGTCTTTGGTATTAAAAAAAACAAAAGTAGTTTTGCCCCCACACTTGATTTTTTTCTGTGTTTCAATTTTGTCACTGCCTAAACATAACATTGCGACAACAAATCTTAATTAAAATTCAAAGGCCTGTAATAATATTATTTCGAACTAAACAAACAAAACTTACGTGTACAATCCAACTCCTGAGCGATTTCCTTCCAGCTCTCATCAAGTTTGTACCAATTGTGATGTCCCTTCAGTGACCTGTTCCATATAATCTCCCTCACCCGAACTAGGTCTATCAACTTTTTCATATCAACGTCAATGGTCCTCCTTTTATTCATCAGGAGTTTCTTCCTCAGCGTATATCCTAGCTTCGGCCGTTTAATAGACTCATCAAGAGAGTTGAATACTTCATCAGGAGTATCCTCGTCTCCTTCTTCCTCCTCCATAAATTGATGGTGAATAAACTTTAGCTTGTGGAAGTGAGGCCATTCTGATTCTGTTAGGTTCTTCTTCATTTCTTTTCTGCATTGGTCTTTGAGGTTCTTCCATTTCTTACGGCAGTTCAAGCCTGGAAATTTTAAGTGTGTTTTTAATGTTTTGTCTTATTGTAGTAACTAGTTAGCTAATAATTAATGAGACGTCTTTGTTACGTGTTGACGTGTTTGTTTGTTTGTTTGTAGCTCTTTTGTTAACAATAACAAAAGAGTTCGCTTCTTTTTACCCGACTGCGAAAAAGATGGTTATTCATAGTCGACATAAACAAGTAAATAGGTACTTGTCAGTAAAATTCGTTTTCGATGATTAGGGAAATGAACCGAAAATCTTATCTTGTTTGATTGTGAAAATTTTTAAGAACCGACTAACAATTCCGATCAACTAGGTAACTGATACCATGTTACTATCGCTTTGACCTTGCACTTGAATTAACCTTTCAACGACAGCCGGCTGTCGAGCTGCTATTATCTTTCTATTGTGTCTCAAATCATGTGTTTCCGAAGGTTTAAACATATCTTGGTCAAGGTCAGATGCTTATAAGTTGTTTACTGACTGTCCTTGTAATACCTATTAGAAAATGATTTTAATGATAGTATGGCTGTATGCATCGCTTTGTGCCTTTATAAAGTACATTTACTATTCCGATCAAAGAAATTAAAATTAACAGCAATACCATGCCAACATCATAATATTGTAACAGGATTAATGGCCGTCCCAAACACGAACGTATCCCTAAGCTCGCCATCTGCTAAATACGCAGTGTGACGCAAAACCAAAACAAACGAACATTATCAATAGAGCGCGCAGCCCGCTCGTTCGGCCATTAACCTTCAGCGGGTGAAACGCAAATCGCTACTCAATACTCACTGGTCGTGCCGACCTCAACCGCCACTTCGTTCCAATAGCGCTCCAACTTGAACCGATTCCTGTGTCCCCTGTAGCTCTTGTCCCATAGACACTCGCGGGCTTGTACAGCTGCGATGAGTTTGTCCATGTTCTTGGACCTCGCACCTCTTGACTTCATTGTGGGGCGGGCGCGCAGGCGGGAGCGGCAGCGAGGACAGGCGGCGCGAGCGAGGCGCAGCGCGGAACTGACGCCGGCCGCCCGCGCCCTTCCCGTGCGCCCGTCGCTCGGTTGCGTCCGCTTTGCTCCGTCGCCCGCTCCGAGATATCGCTGTCCTCTTCGCTCGACGCCTCGCTCCCCTCTCGATGCGACACGCCTCGCCGGTTTTAATCCGCTGTTTTGTTCACTGAATTCTGTGTACCGCGTGGAATTTTTAATCCATTGCGTTTTGAAGCCTCACTGGTAGACTATACTCGCGTTGTTTGCCAGTAATGTTTGTAGTTTTATGCGAATGTTTCAAGGTATGTAAGGGCGAGTAGATATCGTGGTCGTTACCGGTTAGCAACAATGGTCGCAATAGAAGCGATTCAACGCGTTGGCGTGCATCGTATGCTATCGTTTTCGCTCAATAATGTAACGCGGACTAAAGTTAAAGCGTACAAATCGCTGCTTATCAAACCAGGCAGCGATATTTTTGGCGATTTTGATAAAGATCGCGCTTGAATGTTTAGGTGCTTCGTTTTGCCTTGTTTTTTAATAAACATGAGTCATGATGTTTATTTAAGACTAAGTAATTAATACACAGAAATTGTACTTGGTACTTTGTACTCGGAATGTGGGGTGATTCCTCATTGTTGATTCATATTGCATAATGCAACAAAACCGACACGAAATAAACCTAAGGGAACGCAATAATGCCGCTTTTGTAGATTTATATAGGGTTGATAAGATGATGATGATTATTTTTGCCTCAAAGTGTACTGCAGTAGTCTTAGTTTGTTTACTTGTACAACTGTCAATTTTATCAATATTTGTTTGTATAAAAAAAATAAAAAACTTTTCCCAAAAAAAAGATAACCGACTTCAAAAACAAAAAGGTCAAAAATAACTATTTCGGAAGTCGGTGGCTTCACTTCTGCCGGTCGAATTGTGTTGCCTTGCCACCGACTTCCGAAATAGTTATTTCTGACCTTTTTGTTTTTGAAGTCGGTTGTCTTTTTTTTGGGAAAAGTTTTTTATTTTTTACTTTTTAGTTACGAGTCCCAACTACGTTTTAGAGTAACTTTAAAAAAAATGTACGTTTTTCTATAAAAAAATTGAGGAGTTCCCTCGATTTCGGCATGATACCATCATCAGATCCTGGACCTGATGACAATAAAAAAAAAAAAAACATACAAACATTCGAATTGAGAACCTCCTCCTTTTTTTAGAAGTCGGTTAAAAAGAAAAAAAGAATGTGATTCTTTCTGCTCAATCTTATGTTATTGGGAGTCGTGACATGTTATTTTTTGGTACTAGCTCTCTTTTCTTTTTAAATGATTTGAAACACTTTTCTAAGATTTATAATAATAATACATAATATCCAGCTGTGGTTTATTATATTTATTCCACAAGTCCTATCTCGTGAGCTTAAAGCAATTAGTGCTTTAAAATTTTACAAATAACCTTCAAAATCATAGGTTTAAATAATAGTAAACAACGCTTGGTTAGAATAACGATTTGTTGTCGAAAACACGTGAATAGTTACGTGTATACAATGCGATAACGATGTAACTATCACGCATGCGCCGATAGACGTGAGACAGAGCAGCTAGAACAATAGTTTTTTACTTAGGGTGTATTTAGACTAAGGGCCTATTTCACCATCTCAAAGTGTCAAGTTAATCACTGGTTAAAGTCACCAATAACTACACATGCAAATTTCACCTCGTCCAAGTAGCACTAGGTACTTATAAGATTATAACTGGCCCGTAACTTACTAGCCCCATCATCTGCCCTATAGAGTCTTTACTTGGCGGATAAAAATAATACCACGTGTTTAGAACTGTTGTTCTTTGTGTTTCTACTACATTTTTTTCCAATTTTCTCAAACATTCGGTCCCTAAATAAGCTGAGCTCGTTTTATGGTAATCCTATCTCCTGAGCGTAAAGCAATTAGTGCTATAAGCTAATTTTTTGCTAGATTTCGTCTATCGAAGTATGCAGTGAATCGAGTGAATTGCTTTAAATATATAAATAATCTCTAAATCTTTAAGGGAAGGGGTGCGTTTTTTTAATGTGAAGCGGTTTATAAATGAAATGTATCACTTGGTATATACCCGTGTCTACGTAAACTTTATACCTACGCTCCGTTATGTCAGCCGAGTACTTAAATACAATAATTTGAAACAATATTTATTTCACAAATGCAAATCAAGCAGTTTTATCTAAAACTAGTCTAATATTAACGTTAAGATATCCAACAATTTTATTGGATCTTGTGTAGGTAGCTTATTTCTGTGGTATCAGTCCACCAACAGATTAAGAGAATACTGTAGTGTAAAAAATATTAACGTATTGTATACTCACAAAAAAAAACATATAAAGAACACTGATGATAAATTGTCACCTGCAAATGACGTTTTTGTTTTCGCTTATGAAACTGACAGAAGATACTCATAGCTTTTACTTGCCAGATAAAAAAAAGCACTAGGTTTTATTTTCAGGGTCTCGTTAGATTTTAAAAACATAAAAACAATCAAAATCTTATATTGCTCGTTTGTTCGTAGCCACCTCGAGTATGCCTCTCAAGTTTGGAACCCAATCTATGACACTTACATTAATCGTTTAGAGGGCATACAAAGAAAATTTTTAAGGTACATTCAATTTCATTCTAAGATATTTATCGCAGACTATCATAAAAGGTGCAAAAAATTTCATATTCTACCTTTGCGTGAACGCAGAAGAATCTCGGATCTAGTTTTTCTATTTAAAATTGCAAACAATTCGATGGACGTGCCCGAACTGTTAAGCAAAGTAGGATTGCGAGCATCTAGTTCGCTTTTGCGCAAGCCTCGACTGTTGTATACACCAGTGACAAGTACGAATTACAGACAAAACTCTTACATGATTAGGGCGAGTCGTGTGTTCAATTCGACTACCCGGGATGTTGATATCGATATTTTCAACACTAATGTTAATAAGTTAAAAAAGATTCTTACCAATAACTTCTTTGATAATCTAAATTAGTCTTTCCCTTGTTTCTTTACAATTAATTTTCACCATAAGTTTTTTTTTTCTGTCTACTACCTTTATTAATATCTATGTCTACTTTTATATCTGTGGAAACTTGTAATTGGCCTTATTAATGTTATTTACAACCGAACTACTGTACTTAATCAGCTGTAAGTTTTCCTAAAATTTGAAAAATAAAATAAATAAAATAAAATAAATAACGTTAACTGGTAATTAACTAATCAACAGTTTACTTGAAGATGGTGAAATAAGCCCTAAGAGCCATATTTAAAAAAATATAGCCCTTTGCAGAACAGCGATTAGTAAAATCGGCATTCTTTTGCAGTTGCTGCCATTTTCCTTCGGACACACACAACACAATGGATGCTTCACAATGCATCGCTTACAAGTGCATTAAATTATGAAGTATTAGGTTTCTCAAGATTCCCTATCCATTTGCATAAAATTTTAAGACCTAATATAACTTAGCATAATGTTGTTTGGCATAATTATATTTTCGCATAACATAATTACGCATAACAGCTCATGTATAATTTTTTTAAGCATAATGTCTCTAACCATAATAATGATTAGGCATAATATTCTAAAGCATAAACTTATTAAGCATAAACTTCTAAAGCATAACTTTTTTAAGCATAAAGTTCTAAAGCATAACTTTTTTAAGCATAATATCCTAAAGCATAAATATTTAGCATAAATTACGCATAAAAATATTAAAACATATTTTTATAGAGTATTAGACATGTCGTATTAGATATGTCGTGATGGCCTAGTGGTTAAGGCGCCCGCCTCTCATGCAAGAGGTTGTGGGTTCGAATCCGGGCAAGTACCAATGTGACTTTTTTAATTCATATGTACTTTCTAAAAGTTTATCTTAGACATCACAGACGTCGGTGAAGGAAAACATCGTTAGGAAACCTGGACTTGTACTTAATATGAGTCCGAAATCGCCAACCCGCATTGAGCAAGCGTGGTGATCAATGCTCGTGCCTTCTCTGTATGAGAAGAGGCCTTTACCCTGCAGTGGGACAGTAATAGGCTGGTATATATTATTATAGAGTTTTAGAAGCAAGCATGCAGCATGCAAGCAAGCATGCAGCATGCAAGCAAGCATGCAGCATGCATGCAAGCATGCAGCATTCAAGCAAGCATGCAACATGCAGCAGGCAGGGTTTCTGTGACGGCTCCGGCGCTGCGGGCCTCCGGCGGCCCCACGCGCCTACGTGATTTTAAATAACACTCTAGGGGTAGGATAGGACAAACAAGACTACGTGGAGTCGGTTTTGCAGCAATTCGGTTCTGTCACTAACTTTTGTTGCACAGCATATTAATTTTTTAACCAACAATATTATTTGATTGTTACAGAAACTATAGCAAATTGGTTTGCTTTACATACTGTCATGTATATTTATAATAAATCATTTGCATGAAAATTGTTTTTGTTATTTATATTAATTGTATGCCTAAATATTATTATGCTAATAGTCATTAGGCCTACTACCGTATGCTAATAGTCTTTAGGCCTACTAACGTTATGCTAATAGTCATTAGGCCTACTAACGTTATGCGAATCAAATTTATGCCAAAACAATTTAGTCTTTAACATGATTATGCCAACATAAAATTTATGCCTAAAAGTATTATGCCGAAGTATTATTATGCCAAAACAAACGGTGTCAAAATCGTTATGCCGAAGTATATTAGGACAAAGAACATTATGCGAAAAGAAGGGATCCCGTTTCTCAACAACTTCTTTATTGTTACTTTTATATAGGTAATGTTACTTTATACTTATTTATTTGTACTCTGCTAACTTAAGTCTAAAGGCCTCAGCAATTTTTCACACATTGCACGAATACACACAGTACTTACTACCTATAATAATGTAGTACGATGTGAGTACATTTTTTATCGTTTATTAACTAAGTAACACATTTTACAAACATACATAATACATAAACATACCAACACAAACCATCGCGGGCTACAGTGGTATGGCCAGACACGGTAACTCGGTGCTTCCGTGCTTATGACATCAAAAAAACATTTAAATTAAATTAAAGGACTGGACATAAAGTACTCTGTGCACTCAGAAACAACTCGTCGTATTAGTATTTATTGGCATCGCAAATGGCTAGTTTCCGTCAAATCGAAGAAGAGCAGAGGAGAAGTCTCGTAAATAACCTATAGATACTGTCGGGAACTAAACGCAGCACCGCTGCACCGTGAGCCACTGCGACGACCAGAGGGCGACAACGGCATGCGGAGAGTGGGGGACGAGGAGCGGAGAGCTGCCTCCGCGCAGCGACGACGCGACGCCATGGCCGCCATTGCCACCTATATTTACAGTCCACTATTTTATTTCGACTACCTCTAAGTATTACCAACAGATACTGATACTGACTAAAGCTAAGCAAAGGGACGTGAAAATAATGCAAGCAGATTGGCTACAAGACACATCACTGGTCTCTTCTCCGCTTTGTTGGAAACCGGCCCTAAGCGATGCCAGTAAATAAATACTATAGACGAGTTAGTCTGAACACACCCGTAGTCTCATTGGCCCACAATTTATTACCTTCAGTTCCTATGATTTTAAACAACCTGGAAATTACTTACCCGTTCCTGAGGGCCACATCTCATTAGAACACAGTTAGTCGTCAGTTTGCTCAACTTGGTCGTACATACCACTAACAAAATTTATGGCAGCTGTGTCACTTGATAAGGACACAAGCTGTGACACCGGGTAACTCCCATACATGTTGGTGGCGCGACCAGCGTTGCGCAACTGGTAAAGAGATATGGCCCTAAGTGATGCCCTTATTAAGATGTCTAGACAAGGACGGAAGGTGGCTAACCCATAGCCAAAGTGAGCTAAGTAAGGTATACAACTTAGCCTTAAAATAAATCAACCCTGTATAAAAAAAAAACTGTTTTCTGCCATCAAGAGCCAGTTATGTCTTATATCCCTTTGTAACAAGTTAGAAAACAGTAGAGCAACAGTGTTGTACTAACAACAAACTGTTCCTAGCAACAATGTTGTTGAGCCTTTGTTTCCCATTAAACAGGGCATAAAACCGAAGCACTAACTACCAAATGGCTTCTTAAATTAAAGTAGAAAGTAATAAGGCTTAGTAGGTATTTCCTTTACATTCTCACAGTTTAAAATAAAGTAAAAGAGTAATTTTGTACGGTGACAATAAAAAGATTTTTTATAATGACCGTACAAAATTATCTTTAAACAACTTAGTATCTGGAAAGACCCAAATTGTTAATTTAATAGTTTTTTATTGTTTCGATCGAAGCAGACGAAACTCAGCGACCAAAACAAACCAGAAAATACTTTTATTTATTCACACCGATAAATAGATAAATTAGTTTATATTCCACAGCAAATCTCTATAAATTAAAAAACTGCTGGGCGGATTTTTTAACCGTTTCGCGAAAAAACAAAGTCATAGTTAGAAGATGTAGGGTTAGACCGACCGTTAGATAAAAATTATATTAGAGAAAGAAAAGTCGAGAATTTCAAAGACTTCTAAACCCCGTGTAAATATGGGGGATTGAGAATAGGGATGACGACAACATAAAAAAATGGCATTCTGTTTAGTCCGTCTTGTAGATTGGCCAAAAATACGGGACACGTATTTTTTGCTTCATCTAAATAATAAAAAAATACAAAGATAAAGAACAACAAAGTTCTGGAGTGGGGGCATAGTGGAGGCTTTTGACGCCACCGTAATGCAAAAATTGTATCTGATCGTGACGTCACGCACAACTTCAACGCACTGTATCGTCGTCGTTTTCCGTTTACGAGAAAAAAGAAAAAATACTTGTCCAAAATTTTTTAATAATCTCAATGACGGACTAATTAGTTTTTTTTTTTAATAAGAGAAATAGTTGTTCCAACGAGTGCTCATCTCAGAACTAAAAGTTTTGACACCCAAACACCGTCATTCTTCTTCGTTACAAAGGCGATTCACTGATTAAAAAAATATTGCGTAATATTATGATAGGTTT
This sequence comes from Athetis lepigone, assembly GCA_033675125.1. Classification (NCBI taxonomy): domain Eukaryota; kingdom Metazoa; phylum Arthropoda; class Insecta; order Lepidoptera; family Noctuidae; genus Athetis; species Athetis lepigone. Next base: position 4,567,177 of record CM066234.1, on the reverse strand, counting down.
ACGTGATTTAGGCCTTAAGTGGTGGGTGATAAGGCATTGTATTAAATAACCACTAGCCGTCAATATCGTCGCAATAATATTGATCAACGAGGAATAGACGATCAATATTATTGCGCGATATGATGAATTGCGCATAAATTGACTGCCAAGAATTAATATTGAATATTGTGGTGACTCTATATTATTGATAATCGTTACTAATAAAATAATTCTCGAAGATTTTTTTTGTTTGTCTCAACGCACCTAACTCTGGAACTAGCTTTGCTGGGGTGTTCCAGTCTTTTTAAAATCTCGGCTTCCTCATGCCATGAATTACTCCTGTTGGTGAAAACTACGAAAATCAGCATTTTTTGAGTTTATTGCGGATAGACAGATGTGACTGGGATTTTTTTTTGTCAAAATTTTAAGAATAAACTTTAAGGTTCCAGCTACATCCCGTCAAAGCGGAACAATAGACAGAAATTCGTGTGAAACCGCGGAACTGTTAGTTAAAAATATAGTTAAATTTCTAGCAATTACTACACGGTACATTTTTAAAAACTTACCCTTTTTCTTAAACTGCCATATCGAGTCAGGAGCATGGAAGCACTAAAAAGGCTAAAGTCTACCACCATTGTTTCACTCATTTTAATAACTTATTTGTCACTGTTTCACAATTAATTCTTCTAAAACTTTCTTGGTATATGAGATAAAAATCATTATAATTTTGCGTAAGGAAGGAAAGAGCATTTTCCGTTTGTCACATTTTTATGTCGTATTTCCCCACATTAAATTAGACATGAGAATACATAACATGTTCTTAAATAGATTTTGTCTTTTCAAATAAGTCTGCAATCAAAATCACCCTTAAATTTAGGTAAATTTGGCTTGAATTTCTGCCTGTATCTACTTGGTTGTGCTACAAAACCAAGTAGAAAAGTGATTATAAATACCTTGGAAGGCTTGACGTTTCGTTTTTATAATCACTACCCGTTGTGATAATATGTGTTAACATGAAACGCGAAAGTTTAAAAGTTAGTAAACCAAGTAGACACACATGTAAATTGCAATTGCGACTTACATCGCGCAATTAAAGTTTGGCACAACATTATGCAAGAATCCCGTCGGCTTGGTGGGCAGAATTTCTTGAATGGAGAATGAGAAACTTTTTACCCTGTTCCTTAAATACTTTCAAAATAATATAAAAGGCCATTTTAAACTCACATCTTCTAAACCCTTTTTATTTCCATTTCTTCAAAAAAAGGCAGAAGATAAATATTAGTTTAGTCCTGTAAATTTATCAGCGCCTGACCTTTTAATCGTATATAATTTGCATTTTAATTTAAGAGGACTAGATTAATATTTTATTTAGTTTGTGAACAAGAGAATCGGCACTATTGTAGTCTATCAAATATAAGGTACACATTCTCATAATAGTAATGCAAATGTTCTCAAGATCGATGGGTACTTTTATAGCCCATATGATTCTATAGCCCACATATAGCCCATCTACTTAGACTATCATAGCTCATAAACCTACTTCCCTAGTATATTTTTACGAACCGTTTATTTGTATTAAAGCCCGTTTATTTGTATGTTAAATAGGTTCAATACACTTCATTTACATGTTAACCTAATCAACATTAAAAATATTAATTAGAAAATAACTCAATCTACTTGTTTGTACTGTATAGGCCTGAGGGACCTCTACTGTACCGTGATAAACTATAATTATTTTAATAAAAGCTATTTTTTCATAATTATTTTACATATCTGTTTTGTATAGCGACTTGATCTGCATCCCATCTAATATGATAAAAAAATAGCTAGCGAACTGAAAGAGGACATTTTTAATTGGTATCCTATATTCTTCTGAACATTCTACTTTTTTAAATAGCTCTGATTTTTCTATCCCATGAAGGACCTAAATTTCGTTGAATTTAGTAGAGCGTTTAAATGCCTAAATAATATTCAAATGTCAAGGTGTAAAATAAATACACTCACAAACAACACTTCACTATAGACCATAGTCAGTGTGTAACACTTTTAGTGCCACAGTAGTCACGGCACTAAGATAACACTAGTTAGTGGCAGACAGTGATACAATGCTACCCATTCGTTTACTGACACCTTGAGCGAACAGTAAGCAAGCAGTAGGGTGACCAGGTTTTAAATGTTAAGATTAAACGGTTTTTATTCAGTCGCCTATTGCATTGATATCCTTTTCCATTCAGTCTCTTAACGCAAACAGATATCCACCTGAATCCGGTTAGACTGGAAGCCGACCCCGATATAGTTGGGAAAAGGCTAGGGAGATGATCATGCCTTTTGCTTCAGAAGATTTCACCAAATGCAGGCTCGATGCAAAACTAGTCTCGAATAAAAATCATAATGGTCAAATTACACAGAGTGAGCGATGATAGGTATTCTGTTTTTGCCAAAAATATTTAAAATACTGTGTCCTGCCCCTCCGCCTAATGTGCATTATTTTATAAAAGAGTAAGTTTCTTGCCCGTTCTTACCCATACGAATCAATTTGTGGAAATGGGCAACTAGATTGACTATTCTTTGTTTTGACCTTCAAAAGTGCCTTTTAAATGGTCTATTAGAAATAAATGTGAGTAGTACAAATTTTCAAGCCCTCTTATGCCGAATTTAAAATATATTTTCGAAAAAAAATGTTGGTCTATACTCCATACATTTCGAAATTCATTTTTATTTATATAAGAATGCATAGATTTGAGGCACACAAAAGACTGGTATCCAGCTGAATCGGGAAAGCAAATTGAGAAAAGGCCAGGGAGATGATGACGATGACATACATCTAAGGTGTCCTAATGCACCATACGTCATGGTCACAGTGTCAACTCTTTATTGCATTACCTTCTCGGTCTTGTTTAACAAATAACAAACAAGTAGATATATAACTACAAACACTACAGGCTAAGGGAATCTAAAATTGCTCAATACTCAGAAATTGCTGCAATCTTGGCTTTACAGTAAATTGCTCGGTGTTGCCGAGATGTCAGAGTTTAACCACATTATTGCTGAGAATTGGGCAATTTCAGTCTAAGCGCACTTTACTGAAACTTGTTTTCGATATTCACTTGAATCTCTAGTCAAATTATTTAACACTAGCTGTTCCACGCAGTTTACCCCGCGTAATAATGATAGGTTTTTTGATCAACCGCTCAGCTCCTATTGGTTATAGCGTGATGTCACATAGCCTATGTTACTCGCATATCTCGTAGCTTTGTATGGGTGTAAGAATCTATAAAATAGGTTCAGTAGTTATGAAGTCTATTCAATGCAAACAAACAAACAATCAAATTATCTTTCCCCTTTATAATATTAGTATAAGCTAGAGCGACCTGCCTCTGCTTATCATATCTTAATCTTTAAAATTCTCGGTTTTTTCTATGAGTGTACACATTTATACTTTCCTCATAAATCAACGTCGTGATGGCCTAGTGGTTAAAGGCGCCCGCCTCTCATGCAAGAGGTTGCGGGTTCGAATCCGGGCAAGTACCAATGTGACTTTTTCAATTCTTATGTACTTTCTAAAGTTTACCTAAAGGTGCTCCTAAACGGGCAACATAATTGCTGCAATTTTATTGCAGCAATTTTTTGAGCATGGCCCGGCCACTCCAGCAATATTGCCGGCGCTGCTCGGCAATATTTTTGTCATACAAAAAGTGTTGCCGGCAATACCGGCAATATTGCAGAGAGTTCGGAAACATTGCCGGGCAATGCCGGCAATGTATTGCAGCAACACAATTGCAGTAAAAAATTGCCCGTTTAGGAGCACCTTTAGACATCACAGACATCGGTGAAGGAAAACATCGTGAGGAACAGGTTTCCTCACGATGTAGTCTTGACTTGTAGTCAATATAAGTCCGTAATCGCCAACCCGCCTTGAGCAAGCGTGGTGATCAATGCTCGTGCCTTCTCTGTATGAGAAGAGGCCTTTGCCCAACAGTGGGACAGTAATAGGCTGGTATTATATTAGTTATAAATCGTTGTATCTATTAGCGAATACGGCATAAAAATCCGTTCAGTATTTTTCGAGATTATCGCAAACAGACAATCAACCTTGGTCTTTGTCTGTCGGTGTCTGCGTTTTATATCAACTATGGACTTTGTTTTATAATATGTAAGGATGTTAGTTACATCCTTACGCTCATGAATTTGCATATTGTGTACCTAAATGAAAGGGACTATGCTGAAATATTTCTAGTAATGAAGATTTCGTGTTGCAACTGTTGAAACTTGAACTCGGGGCGAGTGACCTTGATTCTCACGCCGCGCCGAGTAATTTAATATTAGGAAATCCCAACAGGAATTCAAAAGTTCGGAAGTAGGCGGTGTGATATCCCCATGACTCAGTAAACTGTGGGTTATGCACGAGATGTCTCCCCAATCGTGACAGATTGACGTACCGAGAGCATCTGTTTTTGCGAAGGTTTTTGCTCATACATGAGTAATCTTTTCGTCTGTGACTATTTGACTGGCTTTTTGGTGTAGTGGTTAGTGATCCTGACTTTGTTTTTCTACAATTAATTATTTTATCAATTTTCTAACTAACTAACAAACGTTAACTTTAACTCACATTCACAAACAAGGAAACTCGAAGCCAGTGCAAAGCCTGTAGGTTTTACAAATATGTGTTCCGTGCGGGAACTGAGCCTGCGACAGGTAGTGCTGCTGCCATGCGTTAAACCACTACTCTAGCCGTGCCATTGAACATTTCTTGAGTCAGTGGTATTGTGGCTAGACGCTTCAAAAATAGACCGCTTTGACCGAAATTCGGTCGGCAGACATTCGGCAAACCGACATTTTACTTACTTTTTTTAGTTACTTTCTTACATGATGCAAATTCGCTTGGCGTATTTGGAAAAATATTCGCGTTGCTTTAGTTATACAAACTATACTCTAGACTTAGAATAAGGTTGATACTACGTTGTATCAAATATGCAATATTATTTTGCCAAATATGCCAAATGAGGTCGCACCATCAGGAATACCTACAACATAAAGATGAAATCTAAAGCTGGGCATTGACGGTCATTTTGGCGCGTCAGTTGAACTGACGTACGACGTGAGTGTCGAATTTTTGTTCGTTGGCAGACTAAACCATTTGGAGTGACGTCACAGTTTTCCGAATAGACTTATGCGAAAAATGACTGATGATTACGCCTGCAATGCTATTTGAATTACTGGCGACACATTATGCCGAATTTACGTTGCGTTATAGCGTACAGCCGAACTTCAGTCGGGCGTAAGTTCAGCGGAAATTCGGCGGCAACGTATTCTGTAGAACACACATTATACGCGACCGAAGTTCGGTTCGATTGCCGACAGAGATCGGGAGCGGGGAGCAGCGGGAGGCAGGCATGCCCACTGTAACACTGAATATACACATAAAATTGCGCAACTGAATTTCTGCCGCGTAAATTCGGCACTTATGGTGTGTCATATCAGCCGAATACGTTGGAAGGTAAAATCAGCCGCGGAACTTCGGTCGCGTACGTTCGGCATAGTGTGTTTAGACACTAAGGCTGCCTGTTCACGGAGCGGAGCAATGTAACAAAGTGACGCAGCGGAGCTGTGCTGTGAGCGTGTTAAAAGTCCACCAATAGAGTTAGAAATCATACGAGCGGAGATTTCCTACAATTCTATTGGTGGATTATTAACTTCCTTGCCGCTCGAATTAGGCATTTTCAGAATTAGGCACTGGAATTAGGCATTTTCAGAACTAGGTATTTAGCGAATTAGCCTTTTTTAAAGCTGTTGGGCACGAATTGAATACTGCTTTTTAGTAGTAATTAAATTAAGAAAAAATCCTAATACTTACTCATTTTTAATATGTTGTTCTCAATTTAGTCGCTACTAACAAAAGGCAGTTACGAGGTTAATTTTGGCACTTATTAAGCATTATTTTTGTTTTTTTTTTATCACATGGCAACACTGGACTTGGTGTTCCTCCAAATTACTTCCAGATGATAACAAACATTATCGTTGCTGTGATAAGATTAACGTTTAATCATTAATTTGCGAAATAAAAAAATTACGTGTGAATTTTCAATTTTATGTGTAATGTTATGTTATTATGAATTGTAAAGGTAAGCGTCCACTATTCGGTATCGTACGCAACGGACGCATCGCACGCAAAGGATCGTAGTATTATTTGTATAGAAACTCATAAAGTGCGTCCACCTGTCCGCATCGTACGCATCGCACATCGGCAATGCCAACACCGTTGCTCCGAGAGGCAACTTTTGCGATGCCTGCCGATGACGTCATACGGAATGCCGATCAGTGGACGCACTTCACTTCGTCATCGTGTAACAAATCAGGAAATAGGGTGTGATATTCTCCATATTCCGATCTCTGCTTGAATATGTTGTGTATCCAGATACTATCTTTTCCTTTTTTTAACTTTTTTTTCCGATTGGAAGAATCGGAAAAAAAAGTCTTCTGCTAACAAACAAGCTACAACGACAATTTTTTCTTCATCGCTTTCCTCCATTCTCACAGAGTCCACACGTGCGTTCACTATGACAATCCGAATGAACGGGATCGTCCACCCGTACGCTGGTACTCACCGTCGGTAATCCGTACGCTGCCGGTGCAGTGGACGCACTGTGAAACATTTATACGTTTTGTACGATGCGTCCGTTGCGTACGATACCGACAAGTGGACGCTTACGTTTAAAGTGACATGTTCATACGCGTCGGACTCCGCGCGTCGCATGACGACTGCTTTAAATCCGCGCGATGTCCGCGTGTTATCCGCGTAGTTTCCGCCGTGGATAAAGAGCTTTGTAATGGTCAGAACGGACTTTAAAGAAAAATTGTGTGTGTACCTGTTTTAACACGTTATTTCTAAGAAGAAGTTGGACGATTATTTGGAGAATTTATCTGAGAAATCTAAATGTAAAAAAATTTGCAGCTATTGTTTGCGACGTTCACAAGAGCTAAGCAAAAGAAATAGACTACCAATTTTCTTTAATGTATTCGATATAGAATGCCATTAAACTTCTATCTGTAATGAATGCCTAAATAAAGAAAAAAAAACAAAATTGAGGTTTTATAATAGGTATTTTAATTTTAATTTTTGAACAATAGTTTTGCAAATAAATAAAGGTAAACAAAAATCCTTTAACGGAAAAATTAACAGTAAATGAGATTGACATTTTCAGTGTTGAAAATATTAGATAGGAAACATTCTAAAAGGCTCGTCATTATGTATTGCAAGGATTCATAAATTGTCTAAACAAAAACAATCACAACCAATACTTTTAGCTTTAGACAGTACAATAATAAATTAGTTCACATTAATTACAATATACTAGGTAGGTAGATAAAAACACTGGCTTTAAACCTTAGAATAATAACGCATAGAAGCCTAGTCCGCGTGCAAAAACTGAAGCAATTCATACTGAGCCATTCGGGCTCAGTATGAATAGGGTATTACACTGTATAAGAGAAAAAATCTAAAAATATATTATTGAGGTAGCTTATGCAAAAAGCAGCCGAACAGTGTTAGTTTTAGTTCATAAAACTAGAAAATATTTTTTTAAATTCAATTCAAAGTTTTCAGTTTTTTTTATCTGTTCTTGAACACACCGAAATACAGACCACAGACAGTGACAGCTGTCGACTGTCAACAGTGTCAACTAGACGTCACTATTAGTTTTATTTATAACCTCCTAATACGATCTTTATTATAAAAATATACTTTTTCATGGAAGTTATTGTGAAAGATATTTTAGATGGCTAATGCACATAGGTACTTACATCAAAGTGATATTTACTAAAGTACAAACGGGTTTTTATGGTGTAGTAGTTGGAATACTCTTCCCACAACATTTAACTAAGTTTTTCTTAAATTTGAATCAGTTAACACTAGAATTTACAATTATTCCGATGTTTTCACACTTGTGTTCTTGCATTCCGAAACGCACACCAACGGGAAGTCGAACAGTAAGTAATTTTTGAGATAAAAACAATAATAATGGTGTAAAGTGTCACAGCGCATTTGTTTATTTACATGACGTAAGGACGTCATATCCCCAAAGCAAAACCACGCCCACGGCGTTTTCCGTTTTTGGAAATTTCTGCGCGAAATTTGAAAATACAATTTTTAAAAGCGCTTTTAGGGTACTTAGCGTTTAAATAAAAAATTTAGGATTTTTTTTGGTGGTTTCTTAGTACTGTAGGAGTTATTTGAAATACTTAAAAAAAAAGAGTGTAATACCCTATTACGAGTCGTCCAGTACTCAAGGTCACGCTCCGGCGGACAAAGCTCCCGTAAATAATTGAAATTCACAGTCTGTAGCGTGAAAAAATTTCGTAACACTTCAGGAAAGCAAAAATAATGTCATCAAATCGCATTTTACATATAAACAATTACATTTCATGCATTAGTTTTACGTATTTAGATCTTAAAACGAAAAATCTAAATACCTACCTTATTACGATACGACACAGTGTTCCTACGTTTGCAAGGAAAAAATACCCACATTGCTTTCAACTTTGTTCTTGTTATTTTCTATCAAATTTAAAATAGTTTTTGATATACCTACTTCTTAAGTTATTGAAAATTATAAATATAAGTTTTGGCAAGTTCCGAAAAAGTAACTTCACTTTTTTTTGTAATTTTCCCCACTATACACTTTACTTTTCAATATTTACAACACTTACTATTATTCCATAACAAACCAGATTTTCCTTAAATATCGCCAATTAATATTATTGTAAGTTTGTAAGATTTCACACCGCTTTTCCATAATTTTGTGGGTAACGGCCTAGTGTTGGTAACACTGAGAGCTTTATCTGTTTAGCGTAAATACATTCGGCTCACGCACACATACATGATGAAGTTGCCTTACTTTATCGCTTTTATTTTGTTCGGGATGCGGCTTCTATGCGTTATTATTCTAAGCTTCAAACGTTCTAGAAGCTGCGATTTTGGTATTTTGCTGAGTGCACACTTAAGTAAGATCGTCCAAAGACAAACAACAATGTCATAGACAAAATACAATAAAGGCGTGCACGAAAGATCTTAAACTAATCTTTCTCTTTGACTTTTAAACAGTTAGTTATAAAATGAAAGTTTTCACTTTCCAACAACATTTCTACTTTATTTTCAGTCCTATGCTACGGTCACTCATTATTTTATCAATCGTTGATATCACATCTCGCCTGAATATTCTCATTTCTGGCTCCGTTAGAGCTTCGATGTCTGGCAGCATGGACAGAAGGAACATCTTCCTAGGATTACACTCGATATCTTCAGAATAACTATTCCTACCACCATTTTGCTTTATGTGTCCGTTCTCTATTCTACCATTGTTTATTATATTTGGAATTATATGATCATTGTAAGTTACTCTAGGGTGGTCTGTCTTGAGGTCTGACGTTATGTGTTCAACTGGTTCAGGTTCGAAGCCCGAACTGTCACTGTCTGAGATGTCTGCGGTTTCCACAGGCGTGACGTCATAATCCATGTGTTCGTCGACCAGTTTTTCTTTTGCTGTGGAGTATGATTTTGGCCGTATGCTGAGGAAGGGATGTAAGAAGTGTAGCTCTTCGGTCAAATAGTAGGGTCTCATCGGAGGCTTGTCGCTAGCTTGCTGCTTTAGAGACCTCATGAATGAGATCCTAATTTTCCTCCACCTGTCTCGGCATTCTGGTACTGTAACAAAGAAAAAGACATTAATTTATGTTTAAAGATACGGGAAGAGTCAACATAGCTGTTTCAGATCATTTTATGCTTAGAACAATTTTCTGCTAGATATAGCCTTTACCAAGGAATGCTTCATAAGCATTCCTTGGTAAAGGCTATATCTATCTGTCTTTCGTTGTCCTCATCCAGTAAATCATTATTGTCTATAAAGAACATACCTAATGTATAAAAAAGATTTCAAAAGTATGTACTTTGCAAAAACCCATCACGAGGAATCCTATGACGTCATAAACCACATGACCTCACAGATTCTTATAGCTTCGAAATGGTGTTATTATTGTCATTGATCGATTATAAAATGTATAAGTACCAAATACTATTTCGTAAGGAATTATTTTCTACACAAGTTTGTACACGAAAAGTGCGTACTTAACTATCTAAGATTATAATGATGAATATTAACGAATGACGTCATTTGTTGCAACACTTATTTTAAACAAACAAGTTGGTACTTGTGTCACTTGTTCTAAGAAAAAAACTTTGTTCATGAAAGAGGAAAATTAGAGATCAACAAAAAAGATTTAAAACGTTTGGACTTTTGCTGAATATTATCATTACGAGTAGAAATTGGATTTTCGGATGTATTATTTACTTAATGAATTTGGAAATTTGAAAATATACTAGAAACTTGTCGAAGGATTTCCTCTCTATACAACAGTGCAGAATGAAAATACTAAAACCAATATCTCTATTTATGAGCAAACAGGATATTCCATATAACTTTTAATTTACTAACTATTGTTTATCTTAGAATCTGTCTAACTTTCTCGCACGCATCTTCGTCTATGCAACTAGGTATGGTCTTCTTAAACCTTCGAACACATGTGATTCGAGACACTATAGAAAGACAATCGCAGCGCGACAACCGGCTGCCGCTTGGTCGTCGAAAGGTTAAACCTACATAGCAACTTAATGCTTGCTAGAAAACCAGTCTAAACTTAGTTTCTTTCTGTAAACGAAGCTTGTCAAAAAGTGACTAATTTTGTTTAAAAGGTATATTTTGCTAAGCCACGTGCGAGAGCAAGATGAAGCTATACAGGCCGTATAGCATCATTTCCCTTCGAACAATCCTTTGTAACCGAATAACAAAGGGTCCCAGGATTTGAATTTGTGGACTCGAAAATTTTAAAAATATGCAAAATCCTTAAATGTCGCATATTTTTTTTTAGGTATTTTTACTGTGACAATTGTCGAATAATGAACCTGAGAGTCTGTTTCTCTGTCAGCGATCTGTACCTATCTCAAAAACTGTAAAAGGATCAAAGTTGAAATTTTCACAAAATGTGTTTTTATTGTCGATCTAAAGTCAAATAATAAAAGTAAGATGTACCCCGTTAAAAATTAACAGCAGTCCCAAGAATACTTTTGATCAACAAAAATTAAGGCGTACGGAACCGTCGTGTGCAAAACCGGCTCACGTTTGACCAGTTTTTTTTTATTGAGGTTGATTACAATTACACATATTGAGGTAAGCTTCCTAACATTATAAGTAGTTATATTACTAGAATATTTGACAGAAGGGGAAAAGTTATTAAAACATAATTAAATAGGTATATTTTTAAACTCACGTGGCACGTACAATGCATAGGTATGCAACGTTGACATGAAAAGGCTTCTTGCCGAGTCAGTTTTCCACCGATTACTTAAGTGTTTATTAATGTAAACTAATGTTAATTGTTCACCTATTCTTTGGCTACAAGGTAAACAGTATTATATTTAGCAGCAAAATATCAATTAACTAAAAAGGGAATAATTATTGCCATGAAAGAGCGCCAAAACCATAAAAAAAACACATGACCTAGTTCCAATAATTAAATAGGCCACCCCAAGTTCTATAGCCAATACAAATCGATACGAAACAGTTAATTGCTAACGCAATAAAAATAACTAAACGTAGGTACAAACAAAACATACCTGATGTGTTAGTTTTTTTCGCAATCACCGACCAGGCTCGCCTGTTATGCATCTTATTTGAGTACTCCGTCAAAGTCTTATTATACAAGCAAGGATGTTTCTCAACTTCCTTCACAAATTCCACTATATCGCGTCTGTCACACATTTTCGGAAAAATATCGTTTTTTCCTTCCATTACTGCAAAATTAATGAAGTCGTTTAGCTTCGACATCCGTGCGTGTCTGAGCGTAGTGCGCAACTGCGATGCAACATTCGTTCGAAACATAATAAGATGGCGGCAATATTGCGTTGTTGCTGTGTGTGACGCTCGACCAATGGGAAGCGGGCATCGTGACGCACACAGACGCAGTATTGGGTCGATGACACAACGTTGTAGTGTGAAATGCAGCAATATTGCGTTAACTTTATTTATTATTGCGTAATATTTTAGAGACGAAAAGAAAGGCGAATGGAGGGGTTTGACGGAGTAAGTACAATTTGACCAGTGTTCGGCCGTGTTCGGCTTTGAACGAAGTATTCAGTATTGCGTCACTGATAAAAAAGTTTGCCAGTAATTCTGATGCAACATTGGGTTGAGTTGTAATATTATCAGTCACATGTACTAGTGCAGTAGTAGTATTCCAGAATTAACTCGAAGTTGTAAGCTTTGTTCTTTGTTACGCATTGCTCAGAAGCACGATTATCCTTCCGGTTTTTATTGGGATTAGGTTCTTTTTGCAACTTTGTTCCGGGTTTTTCTAACAATCTCGCAATAATTACTTACTATTCTCCACACGTAATTTAAATTAATTATTTTTCAGAAATGAGAATGAAACATAGTTTTTTTGAGGGAAAAACATGGTTTTGTTAACGTTAACATCATAACTTTATTTTTAGAAAGCTGGCAGAATAAAAAAGCCTTATTTTGTTAGACTACCCTAGACTGCCCCACTGCTGGGCTCAAATATAAATTTAAAGCCCTCCCACAAATCCTTCCAGGCATTCCTGTTCCTCCAACCACCGTTTAATAGACCAGCCACCGCGATGCCATCGCACCTTCCAGCAAACACGCAAACAATGCAGTAATGAAAAGTAAAAAGCACTCGTGCTTAACCTATTAACGACCAACCCAACTATCGCGCTGATATTGTCTTTCTACTGTGTCTCGAATCACGTGTGTTCGAAGGTTTAATACGCCGCATCTTGCTCCTAAAAACGGTGCAAGAAAAGTCTCTTTACCACACAAACTTTGTCCTGGATAGGAATCAAACCCACGACCTCCGGCTTAGCAGTCAGGGGCCTAACCACTAGACGAACAAGCCTGTCAAAATAAATCGCATAATAAGTCATATTGGTCAATTTTTATTTTTGATTCTGAGATAATGTACTTACATAATAGATAACTGATACTAATTTTACCTTATTATGAGTAATTGTTTTTTTTTTTTCATTGTTTGTGCATGTCGCAGTAGGTATGTGAAAGCGTCATACTCATATGTATAAGTATATGTAATAGGTATAATATTGTTGTTGTATCATTGCATCATTTCACAATATTTAACGTGTTTACTGGTGCTATATAAAATCAAAATTTTGTTCCGTGGAAAATCCGAATATTTTGACAAAATGCATTGGATACATTTCAGTATAGTTAATTCAAGTTTCTTTGTTCTGCGAAGTGGAACCAAGGAAGGAAAATTATTTAAACTTGAAAGTCCAGACTCCAAAAATTGGTGACTGACTTGTAGTCACACCAATTTGTCACACCGGTGTGACTATTAGTATTTTTTTACTTCATCCTCACTTTACCTTATTTGAACTACTTACACTTTTTTATGTATAAACTAGCTTTCGTCAAAGGCTTCGTCTTCGCGGATGTCGTACTTCCATCCAATTTTTTATCATCACGATTCATCCAAAATATTTACAAAAAAGCATCAATGGAATTTTTTTATTGTATGTTGCCAATCTTTAAATGAATAGAATGCTTTACATTCTCTCAGGGGCTTTTCTAGCGAAACTAAGTAGGTATATCGGCGGGGAAATACCTAACAATCTATTTTTTGAATACAGGAAACTATAAATATTTAAACTATATTTTTTATATTAACTTTATAATATTTATTTTAAGGTGCTTATTTCCTAAATGGATAAAAAGGGCAGCAAGAACTTACCAGGAATTTTGCAAAAAAGCACATCTTGGTAAACGAAAGAAGGGAAGCGAACCTATAATAGGAGCTCACGATCTAAGGCTTTAACCAGCAAAAACTAAAGTATAAGTAATTATCTCACAATTAAATTCTAAACATCTAATAATATTGCAATTAGGAGATAAGGAATGGGGATGCTAACTTGTACGAAAACAATTTTGAAAATTAATTTATAAAAAGATTCAAAATCCATCCAATTTAGGAGAAACTGAACTGAAATGCCTCTTCCTTTACCCTCTACAAGACATCTGCCTACGCCTTACAGATACATAAGCGTGATAATGATAGGTAATGTATAATATCAATCTACCCTCTTAACCTTTAACAAACACTTAACACAAATTCATCAAATCAGGCCTAACCAAAGGGCCACGAGCAAAACTCTCTTAGCGATTTGTACAGACGCTAGCACATCAAGTTACTACAATCTGTCTTTACTACATTTTCACCTTTATAGTCAATGCATTATGGTATAAGGTTGAATAGAATAATATTCTATTTCCGGGTAGATTGATGAGTCTTTCAGAAAATATGTCTTCAAAAGTCCGTTTTGAGCAGTAAGGACAATGTTAATATTAAATTTTGTAGAAGTGGAAATCACTGTTCATGACAGGAGAGGCGGAAAATCAACTTTATGGAGTTTCCTCAACTCAATGTAATTATTCAAATTCGTGCATTACGTCAATAAGGAGAACTGAACATACAATGCACAATCTGGAAAGATATAATTATAATATTACAATAACTAACTTTACACTTACCAAGAGCATTCGCCTGTAAGTAAAAAGAACAGTAGAACTCCAAAGATACCACAGTAACCTCAATTTCCTAACCTTTTCCCAAATGTTAGGGTCGGCTACCAGCCTATACCAGCGTGGATCTGGTATCCACCATCAACCACATCGCATCACCGCATCAACCACGACACAATTTTACTAGTATATGTAGCACAATGCTATTTTGTTAGATTGATTTCCGGACTTTCCGGCTTCTGGCGGATTCCAATGATTTTCGTGGAGCGCCTGCCTATTAGAACACAACCTTGCTGGGTGTTGCAATACTTTTTGCTTAGACTTTGACTACCCGCAACGACTGTACAAAGATCTATAAAGTCATTGGGACCACCGCTTTCCGAAGCACGGGATGACAGTGATAGCCTAGATAAGCATAATTATAGAGAATTAATAAAAAATACACTGGTGGACTGGTGAGTCGCAAAGACAGGGTTATCATGACACTGACTGTCTGATTGACTCTGACACCGAAGCAGTGTAGTAATGTCTTAAACCGGATTGTCATGACTTTTGCACTCTTTAGAAGACAGGATGGGGCGATGTCAGTGCTGGAATGTGAAGGTCATTTCCTCTCGTTTCATCAGACCTTGCTTCTCCAACACTAAATTCGGTGACAGTTTTTGACTGGTATCAAGCTCGCCACAAAACATCTGCGCATATGGATAATGCATCCACATAATAACACCTGCATTATGATACCTGTGTTAACAAATGAATAAATGACTTATGACTTGACCTTTCTCGACAGCCGGCTGTCGCGCTGCTATTGTTTTTCTATTGTGTCTCGAACCACGTGTGTTCGAAGCTTTAATGGACAGGCTAGACCGCCTACACTCTTGCAGCCTCCGCTTTAAACTCACATGAAATCTTCTAGATGACGCATTTGCGTTCATTACCTGTATCCATACTAATATTATAAATGGGAAAGTGTGTCTGTCTGTCTGTCTGTCTGTCTGTTTGTCTTTCTTTCACGGCAAAACGGAGCGACGGATTGACATGATTTTTTAAGTGGAGATAGTTGAAGGGATGGAGAGTAACATAGGCTACTTTTTGTCTCTTTCTAACGCGAGCGAAGCCGCGGGCAGAAGCTAGTTTATTATATTACAGGTGAATGCTCTAAAAGAACGGCTTCAGCAGTATTTTTACTGGCCTAAGGAAAAAGTACCTTTACGATCTCCGTCAGCGTTTTTTACTGCGCATGAGCTAAGTCAAGTGGGTGTTTTACGAGCCGGGTTCAGTACACCCTCCATCTCGAACAGGTCAGCATGCCGTAATCTTATTAAGGAGTAAGGTAAGGCGATTTATTAGCTTATTCTTTGGATTAGCCGGTAAGGAGACATATTGTGCTGTAGCACTGTAGAGTGATGGTTGGCCTGTAGTTACAAAGTTCTAAAGTAGTCTGTTTGTGCTTAAAATGCAAGTGTTGTTTTGTTTGCAGTAGACATCCTTGTGAAAGTGCTTGTCTGAAAGTATTGCCGTATGTTGACACAGATTTAATATGGAAAAAGTAGCCACTTGTTGTTGTAATTTTGCATTTTGTAGTTTCCGTTTATTGGCTGTTGTAAATTGCGGAGTTAGAAGTAGTAACCAGTAAAAGTAAGCAGTGCAACCTTTTCATTCAAGCCCGAAAACCAATATTATCAAAACGTTGATATCTGTAGAAGTGCTGCCTAGGGAGGCAGTTCGTTCTTTCTGCTGAAAAGCCGAAATTTTCAGTAAACAACAAATACATAGCAATAAAAAGTTCAAAAAAATGTAATCAGTAGCTATTGGAAAACTGTCTTAGCGATGTCCGGGGGATGTTCCTAAATACTAAAATCACCTGTTTACATATGCCGCTTTTTAATTGTAATTCTATTTGTGTCAACATAATAGGCGAGACGACAAAAAAAGTACCTAATTAGTCCGTCAGTTAGAATCAAAAAATTTGGGACACGTATTTTTTCTTTTTTTCTCGTAAACAGAAAATGACGACAATACAGTGCGTTGAAGTTTCGTGAAACGTCACGCCTTTGTATAATTTTTACTGAGAAGTGACGTCACAATCCCCCTCTCCGGAACTTTGGTGCTCTTTATCTTTGTATTTTGTTATTAATTTGATCAAGCAAAAAATATGTGTCCAGTATTTTTGGACTGTCTAACAGACGGACTAAACCATCATTCTTTCACCCACCGTCCTACCGTTTTAAACCGTCATTCTTTTGATGTAGTCAACATCCCTATTATTTCCTGAAATGTACAACACGTGACTAGTGTCTGTGTTCATTTCATAAAGTGGTTAGTTTAGTTTTGATGATTAATTGTATGATGTTGTCAGCAGAAAAACAGACACAAGTGCCCCCTAGGCCGGCCTAGACCCTGCCTTTCCAATTTCCATGCACTTAGACGTAGAGTAAAATGTGAAATACTGATCACAAATTGAATCGATAATTAGAAATAGACAGTTGTCCTGGTTTCCGAGCCAAGCTCACTTTCTCCAGTTCTACTTTGTGTTTATTTTAAGCGCCTACTCCAGTATTGGAAGCAAACAGTTGTCGGACGAAGTTCATAGTTTTTAGATTTACGAAAGAACTTTTGTTAACCTCTGCGCTGCACTTACTGGTGCAAAAACGGTTAGCAAAAATGTCAGAGGGTTTAGTCATTGTATCGTTATAAACACTTATAAAGGTAAACACAAAAACTTAGAAACACGACTGCGATACGAAAATGTTAAAAATTATTGTATTATTGCATTGCCAAAAAACACATAAATACTGCAACTTTAATCCATTTTTGTGTAAAAACCTGCCATTTTGGTCGTTAGATCTCTAAAAAAAGTTGACGGATCTTTGTGGATATGTCGTAGCGTAGCCAATTAACTTTATCAGTCGTTCAATTAACAGCCTAGCCTCTTTACGATACGGCACCCGGTATCTGTAAGTGCGAATTTAAAGCGAGAGTTTTTCTACTTCAAAAACTGCATAGAAAAATACAAAAGCTCTTTGACTACCATGAATCGAACCAATAAACCACACAAATCCGTCAAACAGCTCTAAAACAAACAATATGATGAATCACCGGGGAACTACATCATTTTAAACTAGATTAACAATTTACCAGTATTTCCTATGTGTAAGTATTGCATTTATAATACGCAACAACTGAAATCGTCACGCAAGGGTACTCTGTCATTACCAGAAGCCCTACGTAAGGAAGCCTTGCCTTTACTCGACGACCTTGTGCCGTGATAACTCAATCTTTACGCAACTAATTCCACGCATCGTCACGTTATCGCTGTCGTATCGGACACGTGCCGTCATGTAAAAATGAGTAATAAAAAATTAAAATGTTTGTTACTTTCCTTTTCAATCGAATTCTGAAAGTATTTCATATTTTTAATTTTTCTTTAAATATATTTTAGTTTTTTTTTGCTTTGTCACTTTCATTTCGATTGTTTTTCGGATGCAGGTTAAATAATTCGGTTAAACGTCCATTACTACGTTCCGCTTGTTAGAAAGGCACATACTTCGTACCCAATTTCATCAAAAATAGTATAACTGTTTCGACGAAAGAAAGCGTACTAAGTTACGTTTCACATATTATTAAGTATGTTAGTAAGGATAGAGCCATTAATTATTTTGTAAACCTTAACAACTTTTTACTTCCAGAAGCAATTTCTAAACATAAAATTTCTATTGTTCCAGGAGTTAATCCTCGCATGGATAACCAGCAAGATGTCGGGCATGACGGGAGCGAGCATGCTGCGCACACGCAGAAAAGATGTCAACGTCAAACCAAACCGAAAGTGAGTACCAGTGACACATGACGTGTTTACAACCTTATGTTCTGGTTACCAGACTCTCAAAAGAGACAGCACAAACTCGCGAAAAAATATCAGCTATACGAAAATTTGGATCAGATAGTTTTGTAAAATGACAAGTACTACTACCACTTTTCAGGTGTCTGGTAAAGAAATAATAAGGTTAAACTCGTCAATAAAAACCTAGGAAGTCAAGATACCAAATGTAATTGGTGTGGAATATATCTCATGTAGATTTTATATAAACTATCTCATTACGAATACAAAAAACACCCTCATCACCATTTACAATCCACGCATGCATAGTAGCTTCTAACTTTCTACCATCTTGAATCATGACGTCATAGTTTATAGTGCACATCTGAAAAGACCTATTTTAGTGCCTAACGTTCATAACTTAAGACAGACACAAGGTGTATCCTGGGGCGTATCCAGGGATGGGAGTCAGGAGGTTCGGTGGTACTTTCTGGCTACAGTTGGCAGAAGACCGCGTGTTGTGGAGGCTGAAGAGGTCCATGGCAAGGGCCAAAGAGTTGCAGGAAGAGGAAGAAGGGTAATGGTATCCGTATTATGTGCACTGTAAACGTATGAGAGGCTGTCACTGCTGGTACTCTTGAGGCTGGTGAACTCCATTTTGTGTATCCTTTTTTCGGTTTAACTCTTCTGCGGAACATGGCTTTGAAATTTGGCGAAAAGCTATGCACTTATTGGGGAGTTAAATATGGACTTTAGATCTTATGGCATCTATAAAACAATACCAATTATTATTATCTAATCCAAAAAACAACTTTCAATTCCAAAACTTTTTTTGGCTTTGGCTAAACAACTGACTTCCGAAACGAATTAAAGAAATGCCAGGAATATAAAGATAAAAAATAGAAGAACCTTTGATTTTTAAGTCTTAAAATAAAACTGTATGATAAAACAGTTTGATTTTAATAAACGTACATAAGATAATAGACAGATTATCTACCTATCTGTCTAAGAGACGGACAGGCAAGATAAAAATATATTTCTATAATCTCAAAGCGTTTTGTGATGCGAAAACCTCTCTCTAATATTTTATTTTCAAATAATTTGTAACGAAAGGCCATGTTCAGCAATGAATATCTCTTGTATAACGGACCTCAAAGTTAAAACACCACTTCAAACATATTTTCATCTTATACAGCACCATTTTTTCCGCTTTTGCATATTCGTCGCATCACCTGCTTTCATTATATTTACATCCATTGATAACTTGAGGCGATTAAAACTATAAATCAGGGATTTCCTTACTGTGCATCGCCTTTGGATGTTAGCTAATTGCATCCTTCTATTGATTGAAGTACCATCATTGCAACTTGTAAAAGAAGCTGCAGTAGAAAATTTTGGGGACCCTACAGGGGCTCCCAATCTCCTTCATAATCCTCAAGTTACTTTCTCCACGTCTCATGATAAAGTTGTCGCATATGCAAGCATGAAAATGTTTCTAATCCTCTAAAATCTTGTCTCCATTTAAGGCTTTTGTGGATGACGCCACAATTTTGTCAATATTACATATTTTGGGCATTTCTCATGCAGCCATTCCATGTCATTTTCATGGTCATTCTTTACCATATTCAGACATTTCAAACATGACCACACTTTCATCAAGTTCTGTTTACTCCACAAAAACGCCTACATGACAATTTTAGAATGCAAAAAGAAATGGCTGCTTATAGCCAAATCTGTGGATTATTTGTACCTGGAACTGAATATTCGTCGCGTAGTTTTGGGGCATGTACCTGGTAGCCTAGGGTTTCGAAAAGTTTTACTAAGACGTTTTCTAGATAATATAGATTAAAAAGCTGCCCAAGTCTAAGAACATGCCTGTAACAGGAATAATTTAGAAGAAATAATAATACTTTGCCTGCAGGTTGGACCGCAAGTCCTCCCGGGGCATGCTGTACGAGAACGAAGAACTGCGACTGAGAACTATCAATATCAATGCCGAAGTTGAAAGAGGTAACTAATTCTTTTCTTTTTACTTAGAGGATAAGGACATCATATCCTAACGGAATGCCCCATTTTGACAATGTTTTAAATACAACCTGTATTTTTGGTATTGAGAAACCCATTAAGAGATGAACAAACAACTTTTGTTAAGGAACCAACTCTGAAATCGAGAAAAAAATATCATCATCATCAAAAAAATATCATATCATCATCATCTCCTGTCGGGT
The DNA here is from genome assembly GCA_033675125.1 of Athetis lepigone. Classification (NCBI taxonomy): domain Eukaryota; kingdom Metazoa; phylum Arthropoda; class Insecta; order Lepidoptera; family Noctuidae; genus Athetis; species Athetis lepigone. Next base: position 4,546,547 of record CM066234.1, on the reverse strand, counting down.
TTTTCAAGACCAAAAATACACTTTGAAGAGCGGCTGCCTGTCTGACTTCTACAATCTAATACTGGAAATCACGATGTTCCATGGTTGTACCAGTTGTCAGATTTTCAGGTTTATCACTAATATATCCGTATAATCACGGAGACCACGAACTGCGACCAACTTATTTACATGTTATAAAAGGCACAAGGATCCTTATCATTTTTCCATTGCTTCCAAAAATTCGTAAAATATTTTGAAGGCAAAGCAATCTTCGTTTTTTGTATACTCTTCTGTCTTCTACCCATATTTAATTTATGTCTTTCAATTTTAAAGATAAAATTAAGAGAAAAATAAAAGGTAAAATGTAAATGCATATGCCTATTAGGCAGCACATAGGCCCACAATAAAGATACTTTGACTTTGAAAATGAGCGCTAGGCTGCAAATAAATGGCAACAGGCCAGTCATGCCCTCTGACTAGGTAGAGCGAATCTTTACATGATGCCTGATAGCAGCGGAAAGAAAACTGCCTAAAATTGTGAAGAATGCCTGAACACTCCCGCCCCGCCCAGGGCGGGAGATGTCATTTATTTTACTTCGTTCTAACGGAATGTAACCCACAAACGTCCTGCAATATTTGTTGCTCTATTCTACATTAAAAAAAATGTATGAAAATGAAATGAAAATGGTTTATTTGGCAAAAAATACAACTCTGACAGATAATATAAGCACTTATTAATTAAGTTTACAGTTGTTCAAAAGTTTGAGCCCTGTCTCCTAAACTAGGAAGATCCTGTATCTTAGGAGGCAGTGTTCACGCGTTACATAGGTAGCGGTCGAGCTAGTTATGAGCACATTTCTGACTGTCAAAGACAAAAATATTTACTTATATAATAAATAGAAAGAAAGAGAAAAAAAAATACTTTAACTGCAGATCTAGTATTTGTATGTATTAGGGTTGTATATTTGGGTTGTTCACGCAGATTAGTATAAAAAATAGTTTTTCTTTAGGAATTTCTACGTAACAACTTGGAATTGGAGAGTTGGGGATATCCCCGTGCCATAAAAACATGTAAAACCGTAGCCGTTGTCGGTGGTCTTGTGCCAGATTTCTTCCGATTATCTGAGGTTCCCGTCACAGCAAGAAAAGAAAGAGTTTAGCTGTGTTTGCACACATACTTATGAATGGCTGTTGGTCTAGTAGTTATAGGCCCGTATTAATAGACGTCACTCAACTCCGAGACGCTCTCAAGTCTCTTGCTGTCCTTGTCATTCTAAAGCGAAAAAATAAGGACAGCAATAAACTTGAGAGCGTCTCAGAATTGAGTGACGTCTATTAATACGGGCCTTAGTGACCCAAACTGATAGGCCGGGTTCGATTCTCCCAGGACTAATCTTGTTTGATGAGCACGATTGTTTTTTTGGGTCTGGGTATGATTTATCTATAACTGACTGACACGGCGAACTTCGTACCGCCTGACAGTCGATCCTTGTTTTTTATTTATTACTTATTCTGCTATTCAGGACGCCAGGACAGCTAGGTACTTACGTCACCCAATTATTTTGCCTTCCCGGAACCTTTTCTTTAACACTTGAACTTTATAGTATTGTATTAAAGTTCAAATTGACTTTGAAGTATTTTTCGAATCGTTTGTATGAGATAAGATAAGATAAGATAAGATAATTTTTATTTGTGCAAACATGAGTGTACATACATTTAGCATGCAAGATGACAATTTATAAATGAGCTGTCACGTTTGGCCTATCAGGCGTACAAATATAATGTTGTCAAAACTTACAGAACAGTTCAATACAATATGATTCAATAATATTTAAATACAATGCAATTCAATTTAATATAGTATAATCCAATTCAAGTCAATACAGCATAATTAAATTCACTCACGACATAAATTTAATAGTTCATTCATATATCAATATTTTTGTCATTTAGAAAGTCGCGTATGTCATAGTATGCTTTCCCTTGTAAGTGTCGTTTTAGCTTCATTTTTAATCTATGGACATTAAGTTCTTTCCACACTTTTGGAAGTTTATTATAAATTAAGGGGGCCATACAAAAAATGCTCTTTTGCATTAATGCAGTTTTTGACTGAGGTATACGAAGAATGGTGTCATCGCGTCTGCTACGGCTACTTCCTTCTGATATGCGCGGGAACAGATGTTGGTTATGTTTCACAAACATGACCACTTCCAATATATATAACGAGGGCAGTGTAAGTATTTTGTAATTAATAAAGTAGGGTTTGCAGCTTTCGGTTGTAGCTAGCTTAAAAATCGCCCTAATACACTGTTTTTGGGTTTTAAAAACAATTTCATTATTAGTCGAGTTGCCCCAAAAGATTATTCCATACCTAAGGTGTGATGAAACCAAGCCATGATATGCGGTAAGTAGCGAATCAACTTTAAGCGCTACAGCTAGTTTATGTAAGGCATACGCCGAACTACTCACTTTTTTGCACAGAGCCGCAATGTGTTCCTTCCAGTTCAATTTACTGTCAATCGTCACTCCAAGGAATTTAGCGGTAGTAACTTCTACGATAGTTTTATTATTATATTGTATATTAAGGTTAGATAATGTCGATACGCGTTGGTTAAAATGAATTATATTAGTTTTGTCAAGGTTTATTTTCAAATTATTATTATTTAGCCAATTAATCATTGATACAAGAGAGTTATTAATGTCAGTATTGTAATCATTTAAATTATTATTATATTCAATTGTCATAGTGCTGTCGTCGGCAAATAGTGTCACAGATTGATCGATAAATTCTGGTAAATCATTTATATACAGTATAAAAAGTAGAGGGCCTAGCACGGTGCCCTGAGGTACTCCATACTTCACTACTCGTTCTTCTGATTGGTATTTGACTTCATTTTTAGTTTTAGCATTGATCGATGATATTTCCGTGATTTGTTGTCTATTATCGAGATAAGATTTTATCAATTTTAGAACGTTACCTCTTATTCCATATGCTTCTATTTTGTTCAACAGGATATCATGCCTTACATAATCGAACGCCTGGGTCATATCGCAGAATATGGTGCAAACAGGGTTCGTTTTATCAACACTTGATGTTACCTTGTACAAGAAATCATAAATAGCCATGTTTATAGTTTTGTTTGGTCTAAATCCTTTTTGCTCGTTAACTAGTATATTATTTTTTTCTATAAAGTTACTTATATTCAGATATATATATTTTTCATAAATTTTTGAAATAATACTGATGAGTGAGATTGGTCTATAGTTCTCTATAGCTTCTCTATTTACTTTTTTAAATACAGGTATTACTTTTGACTTTTTTAAAGCATCTGGATATATCCCTGCACTAATGGTTAAATTAATAAGGTAACTAAGGTGTGAGCATATATCATCAGCGATCAGTTTAATTATCTTTGTTGAATGAGAGTATGTATGAGAGTATGTATGAGAGTATGTATGAGATGTATGAGAGTACAAACATGTTGCTTTTGGACATTTTTGGCTTTTTTAAATTTTATCTTTGTGTATTCTCGTACTTTATGTAATATTCTAAAAAAAGTAATAAGAGAAATCGCACACACTTTATATAATTCCAAATTGTTTTACCCACAGGTCAATCGGATATTAAGAAACTGAAACGAGAAAATGAACAGTTGAAGCGTGAGATATCAGCTCTTCGTTACGAGTATGACCGGCTGGACAGCATGCTGCGTGATCGGCGGTCTTCGCCTGAACACTCGGACGTACGTTGTTTTTTTTAAATAAGGCTGCTTTCATATAGAGTGCTTAGTCAGTTACCTATAGCGTAGTTAAAAATGTATGAACAGTCATCAACTAAGTAACACCATGGCGTCATATCAACAGATTACCTAGAAGCGAGGGTGACTTTGTCGATTTTTACTTTAACTGCCATCCATGTAAAAAAATCTCCACATAAGAACCACAAACATGATGAAGTTAATAAATAACGATAGTAACGCGTTATCGGAGATGAAGATATAGCCATTTTGGCTGTGCGTTGATAATACCAGAAAGGCTGTCTCTTATGCGGGTGTAATTTATCTATAATATGCATATATTTATAAACTATATAAGTATGTTTATCAGTTGTCTGGTTACCATAGTACAAGCTCTGCTCAGTTTGGGATCAGACGACCGTGTGTAAGTTGTCCAATCATCATATCATCATCATCATCATATCAGCCGCAGGACGTCCACTGTTGAACATAGGCCTCCCCTACAGATTTCCAGTAGGACCTGTTGGAAGCGGCTTGCATCCAGCGCGATCCTGCGGTTTTTACTAGGTCGTCTGTCCACCTTGTGGGTGGACGTCCTACGCTGCGCTTGCCGGTGCGTGGTCTCCATTCAAGAACTTTACGGCCCCATCGGCCGTCAGTTCTGCGTGCTATGTGGCCTGCCCACTGCCACTTCAACTTACTAATTCGCTGGGCTATGTCTGCAACTTTGGTTCGTCTACGGATCTCCTCATTCCCGATTCGATCACGTAGAGAGACTCCGAGCATAGCCCTCTCCATAGCTCGTTGGGCTGTCTTGAGCTTACTAATGAGGCCCATAGTTAGAGACCACGTTTCAGTGCCATAAGTCATCACTGGTAACACACATTGGTCGAAAACTTTCGATTTAAGGCACTGAGGTATTTTGGCCGAGGAAACATTACGCAATTTCCCGAACGCTGCCCAGCCGAGTTGGATTCGGCGGTTGACCTCTTTCTTGAAGTTGGACCTACCTAATGCGACTGTTTGTCCTAGGTAAACATACGAGTCAACAACTTCTAGAACCGTGTCCAATGATATTTCTTTATTATTTATGCTATTTTTTACTACAAAAATATAGGAGTACTTCCCCAATGATCTAATAAAAAAGCACTATTAGTTACTGGTCCAAATCAATAAAAAATATTGATCGATAAATAATAGACTCGCCCAAACATATATTTAATCATTACGCAACGCAATCTAGCCGTAATCGGTCAACATTACGCAACATTTACGCAACATTTACACATTATTTGCGATAACGTTAAAAATAAAATTGAGATGTCTATTTTTAACCACAAACCGAATGTTGGTAATTAAACTTGTACAAACCCCACGGTCTTTTGGTTACTGCTCCGCTCTCGTATGTTGTAGCGTGATATTATAAATCCACTAGCTTTTGCCCGCGGCTTAGCTCGCATTAGAAAGAGACAAAAAGTAGCCTATGTTACTCTCCATCCCTTCAACTATCTCCACTTAAAAAATCACGTCAATTCGTCGCGCCGTTTTGCCGTGAAAGAAAGACAAACATACAGACAGACAGACAGATAGACAGACAGACAGACACACTTTCCCATTTATAATATTAGTATGGATACCATACATTATAAATCAGCCTACATATCGTAGGCTGATTAGTAGTAGTATCGTAGTATCGTAGGCCAAAAAGATTATTTCCAATATGCAATCCAACCGACATATCTAACGATTAGCCTTTTACGATTTTAGATTGCAAGTTTTGGTGCAAATCTCTCTACATTCAATTTTTTGGACTGCAACGACTTTAATAACTAACTAGTAGATGAGAGGCAGAAAAAATCGTACTAGCGTCTAATCTAAGTAAATAAATACAAAATTTCCAAGTCTTAGTTTAAACATGATTTTTAATAAACGAATGTCAACAGAATTATATCAAACAAAATAAAAAATATATCACATAACAATATGTAAAGGGCTCGGATTAAACACATCTACAAATGGATTCCAACCGCAATAGGATTCACAAACTTCGATACAAAGATGATCTCTCTCCAGTGTCTGCGCTGCTATCCTGAGAGGGGCCATGAGCATTGTCAGTCCCTCCCCTGTCATATCCGCTTCTATAAACAAACTGTACAAATTCACACACTTTTCTATAAACAACACAATATTTCTTGTATTGACTTCATCATCGTTAGCCGCTCTCTCGTACTCGCAAACGTGTACGTTCTCCAAACTGACACAATGGCTCAAAATCTCGAATATAATATCGTACTCTATGTCTTCAGAGGTCAGCATGAAGTTCTCTAACTTCGCTAAATGTATCGCCTTTGATAAGGACTCTGTGAAGCCGCGTATCATGCCATGTTTTTCAACGTAAATATCTAAAGTGACTAATTGGGGACAGGCAGTAAACAGATTAGTAAAGAAATCCTTTCTCAACGGTATGTTATTAATCCTCAAAAATGTTAAGTGCTGTGTAGTTTTACATTCCTTCGATAAGCTAATTGGTCGTCGACATCTCCTGACCAGTCCGTCATGTCTACAAAAATCTGTTAAAGTAACTTTGTCTGGTAAATCATTCAACTTTTTCTCAAAGTTCTCACAGCAGTCGACGCAGAACCATGTGCTTGGAGCCTTCACTACCTGCATCTTTAACAGGTTGTGCATACAAACGTACGTTGGAAAGTAGTCTTGTAACTCCATTCGTAATTTATTGAAAAAAATATCATCAAAGTTTGTTGTAGCCTTGTGCCATGCCTTGAAAATAATATTTCCGTCAAGCATAAAGTTTTGAGGTAACCGAGGGTTAACTTCCACTTTTAAGTCATTGCAGCACGTCGAAAATATGCTTGCAAATATTGGCGACACGTAAATAACAATTTTCTCTAAATACATCATGAATATGTACTCCAATTTACTGAAATCTAACTTCGAAACTCCTTCTAATTGAAAAGACATTTTATGGGTTACAGCACAATTTCTAACTAGATAAGTTAGCTTCTTGAAATTAGTTTCAATTTCATACGAACCACTATGACTTGTCTCAGGACTAAAATCAAAGACATCTATATAATTATCAGATATTGTTAATTTCAAATCGTTTATTAGAGGCACGCCACTAAGGAATTTCAGAGGCGACCCTGAAACTACAAATTCAAAGATCACAAAATGTATATCTTCAAACTGTCTCTCTTTAAATATTTCCTTACATTTCAAAATTATACTTTCATTTTTATAACTGTTGGGGCACTTGAAGAAGTTGATACCAATATTCTTAACACTTTGAGGGCACACTTCTTCTATATCTGATAGATAGATATTGGTGAAAGTTAGGTCTAAAGATTTAAGGTTTACGAATTTGTTCATGTAAGGTTTTAAGTTCTGTACTGTCAGGTCTTGTATTCCGCTCAGATTTAGAGTTCTGATATTTTCTCCGAGGTCCAAAAATAATTGTTCGTCTAAAGTCTTCACAGTTGCTAAAGTGCTTCTTGAGAGAACCACATTCGTCAAGTGACACCACCCCGAAGCAAAGTAATCTCTAATTTGGTCAGAACTGTTGTAGACATTGATTTTTGACTTAGTATCTAAATAATTAAATATTATCACCCCCACTTCAACGGGTAGATCTAAAAAATTCATTTAGTTTGTTTTTTTTTTGTTGTGTAAGTAGCTAATTTCAAAAATAATTATTTTGTAAAAAAAAATACTTTTGCCGAATGATGATTTTTGATATTGACGTCCATTTGAAGTTTTTAGTTTTTAATATATAAACACGATTTTCACAGAAAGAAGGTTTTTTGGTACTATGGAGTGAGCAACGCTGACAGGTCTGAAAGTGAACGTTAAATGTGGACTAAATAAAGCACATTATCGCTTGGCAGGACAGCGTGTCTGTATGCAGTGCTTGTCCGGAATGCGCCAGCGTGGACGAGTCTATCCGAGCAGTGGCCTTCCACGACCTGAGCGTCGTGCCTGAAGAGGGGGAGCAGGATAAGGTATGTATTAGGATTCATACTAAAAATAACTTCAACTTAAACTCTTTATTAATGGCATTTGTGGAAAAGACACCACAATTCTGCCACGACCATGTTTATTTTTATTTCAATCAACACAAATATGTGCAATAAGACTGCGAAGGTCTCCTCTTTGTGAAGAGACCTAGTCCGTTAGAGCCTCATCAGTGAATCAGCAGGGTGTACCACGTGCAGGTGAGGTTGGCTTTGACCCTGGATGTAATGGTAGGGCCACTTACACCCCTACTAAAATGCAAATGCGAAACACTCTGCGTGTCAATCTGTCGGAACCAATATTGATGACGGTAGCTTGAACCCCAATAAAGGACTCAGACTTGTTTTTAATCCGCAGCTCCTTCTGAGTTCGCAATATCCGACATAAATTTTAATGAAGTCGCGGATTTAAAACTCTCTCTAAAGCCATAATCAATCAATTTATTCTTAATTCAGTCCCTTTACTAATCAGATGCATTCTGTTTCTCTTCAAGAGTATTTGTGATTAAGGTTGGAGTTCAAGCAAAGAAATGTCTTGATAGATAAAAAGCGACCCAAGGAGAGGGCAAGTTAAAAAATGGAAGACGAGAAAACGTATGAATTGTAGATGCAGTTACGCTTATTGTATGTCCATACGGCGTTTGTTATAACATTACAAAGTCCAATGTAACTATAAAGATTCACGTGCTCTTGGCTCTTGGATATCATGGGGCAGCGGTCTCATTCGTCCCCGCCTGGAGACGCCCTTGTTACAGTTCTATTTTTAGAAAATAATCGCGATGTAATTTAAGTGTCGTGATGACCCAGTGGATAAGGCGCCCGCCTCTCGTGTATGAGGGTGCGGGTTCGAATCCGGGCAAGTATCAATGTGACTTTTTCAATGCATATGTACTTTCTAAAGTTTATCTTGGACATCACTGACATTCCGTGCCTCGGAAAGCAAGTAAAGCCGTTGGTCCCGGTTGTCATTCGTAGAACTTTGACAGTCGTTACAGGTAGTCAGAAGCCAGAAAGTCTGACCAGTCTAACCAAAGGGTATTGTGTCGCCCAGTCACTGGGTTGTGGAGGTCTGATAAGCAGTCGCTCCACGTAAAACACTGGTATCTAGCTGAATCCGGTTGGGCTGGAAACCGACCCCAACGTGGTTGGGAAAAGGCTAGGGAGATGATGATGATGATGAATCGCGATGTAATTTAACGACACTTAAACCCAAAATAGAAACTGGCGAATCCTAAATAAATTCTTTCTGTAAGAACCAAATAACTTACGTCAAAAGCTTAAGAAAGCCATCAAGATGTTTGACGTATTAATCAGTTTCCGCGAGCCATAACCGTTTGACGAGAATAACCGACACGGCGAAAATAGACGGCTGACAAACAGAGCAAATGCAAGCTCCCTGGAAGTATTCTAGACTTATGGCACTAATTAGTCATGGATACGCTTATTGGTTATTTGAAGCTGGAAAACATGATGAATACATTACCTTATTTGGTTTTGGAGGTAACTTGTAAAGCTGCCTCCTACAGCAACAAGCTCCTTGATCGATAAAGAAATATCTTGTGATCTAGCGATGTAGGAGCAGATAATAATTTTTCAATGAAATGTTTGTTGCTTATAAGATATACAGTTTTATAGTTCTACTTTTTATAGAGACAAAATAGCCCGATTTTTAAGACTCCTTTGATCTCGTTTTTTTGCTGATTTCATGTCATCAACCTATATCTCTGCTACTTTTATTTTGTGCGCGTTATTTTTGCCAAAACGTATATATTATAGATGATTTTATAAGATTTCCATCAACTTAAACCCATATTCGACTATAGGTCTCGTGTCTTCAAATACTTGTTTACAAATAATATAATTTTAGGACTTCCAAATCTACCTTTCTGCCAAACCTTCACTTCCGCCTGAAAAACTTTTAACAAAAGTCAACACAACGGTTCCTGTAAAAAATATTTTTGTTTTATAGATAGGAAATGAGTCAAGGTCGGCCAAGAAATTCATGTGTAAGAAAATATTGTACAAACGTAATGTTGTTTTATAAATAAACGCAGTAGCGTGTTGACCAGCGCGTGCGCCGCTTGGCGTTCCGTGATTTTTCGAGTGACAGTTAGTGATGAAGGTACCTTAACTATTTACGTTCTTTTCTTTGTAAATATAGCTTGAGATTTCATTGACTGGGAATTTGTGAGTGATCTTTTTTTATACTTATGGAACTGGACTTTGGTCAATACTGTTGTGTTTATTTTTAATACCTGTTCATTCAACTTTTTTTTTGTTTTTAGATTTTTGGAGTAGGTAGTCTTTCAAATGATTTTTTATTTAATATATTTTCTTTACTACTATCGTTAACTACCTATTATTTTACCATTTTAGATAGATGCTTTTATCCATCAGTCCATTGGGCATTTGTACCCAAAGTTTAAGCTTTTATCTTTACTATTTCATAGAGAACTTTTTTACATACCAAATTTTACTTTAACAACTTTTGCTTGATAAGTAGCTTTCATTAAATCACTCCTACGTTCATTGATAGATCGCAAACCACTTTGATTGAGTTCTTGTTTATAATAAAATAGTAAATCATTAGTACTTTCATGAATTGAATTGTTTCCAACAATAATTTTATCATATACTTGTAGCTGGATAACAATGATGGTTAATATATTTGAAACTACTACTGTTACCGCTTTTGAATTAATTTTAGTATTATATTCATCAGGTTTAGGTATATTTTCAAATATGTTGAATTTAGTTGGGTACCTTTATCCTAAATTTCATCGAGTCGGCGCCTTGCGTTTCCTTCTTGCATTTCGGTCGTCATGTTATCACTGATTTCATTTCATTTTCTTATTGTTTTTCTTTTATATAATTGTTCACACAAACTCCCCAAGTTTTCGTTGGCCTTCTTCTTCCTCTATATTTATTTACATGGATATTATACAATTGGTTGAATTAAATCAAACTGATACCAAATAATTTTTAATAACTCATCGTTCTTTTTAACTTGTTCTCTTTCTCTTCCCTTTCGTGCCTTTGTAAATCCACCGTACGATGTGTACTTCTTCTTATATTCTTTTCAAACATTATACTGTATTCTCACCTTGCGCTATGCCACAGTCTCACGGACTTTTGACGGCTACTAAACAACATTTATAATTATGACTTGCTTTTAACGACTTCTCAGAAACTCAACAGATGTGGCTGTTTATCAATATTTTACGCGGATTTTTAAGTTTAACCTTCAATCATCCATGTTCTGCTATCCATTTAATCTAGATCATCTAATTCTACTACCACAATTACTACTCCTATCCTAAATCTATCTCCTATATATAAAACTAGCTTTTGACCGCGACTTCGTCCGCGTGGAATAATAGTTTCCGGGGGATTTTCGGGATGAAAATTATTCTATCATGTCCTTTCTCGGGTCCCAGACTATATCTGTACCAAAATTCATTCAAATCAGTTCAGTGGTATAGGCGTGAAGAAGAGACAGACAGATAGACAGGGTTACTTTCGCATTTATAATATTAGTATGGATTGTAAACTGACTGACTGATTGACAGGCTAGATATATCAACGCACAAACCGCTGGTCCTTGAAACACGAAAATTGGTGGGTGTGTTTTTGTAAAGGGAAAATAAAAAGAATTAAGGAAGAAAAATAATGAATGGAAGCCGCGGAAATAAGCTAGTAATTTATTAAACATTCTATGTGATGCTATCACGTCTGTATCATACAGGGAAGGTATAAGCATCACCACGCTTGTTCTAACCAGATTGTCGATTCTGAATCGTCTATCTGTTCTAGATACATTTAGAAAATACTTTGAAGAATTTGTGAAAGTCACATTGACATTTACCCATGTCCGGTTATGAACCCCACAACCTAGAACAAAAGCAGTGTTGATTGTTTTTGTTTGAACGTGCTTAATGTCCGGACTCAGTAATCTGATTTTAAATGTTTCTTTTTTTGTTCATTTAACTATGTTATCGCTGAGTGATTGAACTATGTTTTTGAAAATCTTTACTACAAGACAAAGTATTGCCCATTTGATTTGGTAAATAAAACGGATCACTCTATTCAAAGATATTAAAGACCGCAATCAAATCCGTTTTGTAGTTAAAAAGCCCTTGAACGTGCCTGTATAAAAACAGGAAATTTTATTTTCTACAATGTAAAGATTATTTTGTAAGTAAAATATAGTCAAATAATATAATCCCCCATTAATCTTTGCTGCCATTATAACCAAAATAGACTCCTTGAAGTAACGTCTGCCAGCCCAGACTACAGACAATCACTTATAGATGCATATCGTAACGTTCAATAATAAATTATTTATTCACGAGCCGTACTAAATATTGATAGTCTTTTATGACGAACGATTTGCATGAATATTCTGGTGTTTTTTATCTATGTAGATGTATTGTTGTCTGTCTGTCTTTATTTGATTCTGTAGCGTGAACGGTTAGGCTTTTTTGTGACTAGCTGTGACTAGATAAGGTGGTTTTAAATATTTGTCTCAAAGGTTTGTTAGTTCCTTTTAGGGTGACTTCTCAAATAAATTTTTTTCGTCGGATTTTTTATACATATTAATTTATAACTTTAAACTGTTAACAATTTTTTATTGAACCCTGAATATTGAATGTTTTATAATCCTGCAATCGACAGCATGCCTATATTTTTAAAAACCCATAACTTCGATATCCCACAAATCTGGATAAGTACATTACTGCGTGTTTATTTACATAGGTCTAAGGAATTCTTATGCATACAATTTGACCGTATCGATTGCACTTAGATTTTTTGGTGAACTATGACATCATCTCCTTCGTACTTGCGGTCTGATCTGTGATCTTGAAATTCGTGTGATCTAATTTATGGCTTTTGATTCAATAACTATTCAATAGTTTGCTATTCAATGCTTTTGGATGTCAGGGCATTGACCGCTACATCTAATCCTCCACCGGACGGTGTTGCCAATATTATACAAAGACCAGGCAGTTCCCAAACTTTTTTAATTTACGGCCTATTTACAGGTTTAGTTCTGGCGTTGCGACCAAACAGTCGCACCGCCTTAGATAGTCAAAAAGGGTACAATGATAGGTGTTAATTTGTGTCAGGATGATAAAAAGATATAAAATCATTCAAGATTATTTTGTTAATCGGTTAAAAATAACACTTTTACACGTCAATAAATTTTTTTCTCATTTTAAGGCAACGATAGGCCGGTATTTTGTTTATAATTATGCACCTTAGTACGATGGGCTACACATCAAGCTATACTTAACCAGTATAAGTTGACTTCTGATTGTACGAAAAACATACACAATGCGAGGTCAGCTAAAACTGGTTTTGTATAGCTTGATGTGTGGCTGTGTGTACAAGCTCCGTCTATTTTGAGCTTATTTTGAGTTTGGCTGTGTTTGAGTAGTCCCAAGATTAATTCATATTAATACACCTAAGATTATAAGAACAGCAATCAGCCGCGATAAGTGTCATGGTGCCTACCTTTGGGAACTTCTGACATAGGCAAATACATACCGCAAATAAATTCAATTTATAATTTGACTCGTTAAAACGTACAGTCTGACATTTTACGAGTACGCGACAGATTGGGAGGATGACGTGAAGCGGGTCACGACTGAATATTTCTGAAGCACAGACAGATTTACCACAAACCTTGATGACTAGATATCTAATTATAACACTACTACTGTTTGTTTGTACTCGTATTATGCTAATGTGGTTTGATAAGTCATGTTTTGTTCAAGCTTCTCAAAGCGTAACAAAATTTTGAAGTTCTCCGCTTTTTTGACGCTCATAAGCACGGCACTAAAAATACGTACATATAAGAATTGCATGCACAATATTAACTACTACTAGCTATCCGCTGCGATTTCATCCTCCTTATGTTAAGTCTGGTTACTGCCCCGCTCCAATCGGACGTAGCGGGATGTTATATGGCCAGTGCTACTCGCTGATAATGTAGCAGTATATACAGTAGTTTTAGAGTTTACCCGTTACAAACAATCAAATCTTTACTCTTTACAATATTAGTATGGAACAAGACAAAAATGTTTATAAAAAGAAAACTCCTGAACCTAGCTATGTCATCTTTTTATGGGACCAAATGGCCTCTGTCTGCATCAATGAGAATCACGTAAATCAGATCATAAATGCCAGCGTAATCAGTGTACATACCTACATAAAAAAATACTAATTGAAGTAATACTTTTTGAAGTCAATTATGATGAGAAACGTTAAACAGTCCGTCATATTGTGCAATAAAATTGATCGTCTAAAGCCCGCCTTATCTAACCCATTTGGTAGTAATAAAATTATAAAGAAATCTGTAGCTCGGGAGTGATGCCGAGGTCTCTCGTCAGAATAACCTCGTCTCCCATCTGTTTGTTGATTTTGGCGAAAGTCCACTAAATGTTTTTTAGCTACTCTAATGTAGTTTTAATAAAACGTTTTCTTTTCTTTACAAATTGAGTTTTCCAGGACTTCCGACGAGCAATAAAAATACACTACATAAATAAAAAAATAAAATTCTGATCATTTTTGTTTGTAATTCCAGAGCGGCGCTGAGTCACCATGCACATGCGATGAATGCCAACAGGAGGCTCCGCGGAAGATGCCTAACGTTGTGAGAGCGCCGAGAGCGGCACAAATGACGCTAAGCCCGAACAGTGCGCAGGCGCAGCCAAATATAGCGGACAGTGGGCACGAGCGGGTGGTGGACGTCCTGGTGCACGACGCGCCGCCCGAGGTACCCAGGTTCTTCCAATCCGTTACCTCTCCCCCCTACCACGTCGCAGCCCCCCCGCCACCAGGTTTCGTCATCGCCCCCTACCAACCCCCTCGCTTCCACACCGGAGGGAACGTCGAAGACCTCCTAGGAGAAGTCCAGGCCTCGCCCACCATACAGACAACGTTCATACAACAGAACTCAGTATTCATGTGCAATACTCGACGGATCACACAGAAATGTTGCTGTCAGAAAAAAGAACCCGTGTCAGGGGTTCCAGTTACAAACGCACATATCTCAGGGGTGCCGATTGCATTGGAAGAGGAGCCTCCAAAGAAATACGTCACTGAGAAAAACATCGAACTAACTTATGACTATCCAAGAGCGACGCCCATTCCGAGCACCCCCAGTCCGAAATCTGGGGACGATGTGCAAACTACGACTACAGAGGTCGCTAGTACGGTAGTCTTCGTCGAAAGAAGAATACCAGTAAAGCCAAAGAAATTCGACTTTTTCTCCCGATCAAGATCTGCACCCGTCGGGGAAAACGAAGAGCCGATATACGCTACAGTAAACAAACTACCAAAGAGATTACGGAGAATGGAGCTCGCTAATCTAGAGAAAGAAGTAGCTTACAAAACCGGAGAGCCTGATTCATCCACTCGAACAGAATTAACGCTAAAAACTGACTCAGAATCTCAAGTGCCTCCACCTGACGACGACACGAGTCGATCTGACAGAGAAAAGTCAACAGCTCCTCAAAGACCGGACTCACCAAAGATGAAAAAACGTAAAAGGTTCTCTTTGACCTTCAAAAAGCGGGAAAGAAAAAGAAGGGACAAGAAAAAGGACATGAAAAATGGAACGGCAAAGAACGGAGGGACTGTTGAAAGTGACAATGAGAGGTTGATAGAAGGAGAAGTGCCAGACATAACGAAGCACAAACATTGTACCAGGCACAAGCCGCGGAATACGATGTCGTCGTCAAGTTCAGGCCCGCGGTACAAGCGGGATAGTTATCAGGTAAAATGAATTTTAAGAACGAGTATTTTAAGTAGGAAATAATTTTTCAAACAGGATCTAGTTTCTTGTGGCTTGGTTTCTTTTGAACTGCTGCATCTTAAGACAAACCTGGTGGGCTTAGTGAAGATGACACTCAAGATAAAAATACTGTTATTTGCTCTCTTCAATAATTATTATTATCAGAATAAAATTCTTAAAATTTACAATCTTTACATAATTCTGGTACTGTTAGGTATTTAGTCATAACTATAACCTTTTTATCACTTAAGAGGACGACCCAGGATCTAACAGCAACTGCCAAAACAGTCTCGAATCCTTACTCTTTCTACTAACTCCCTCTTTGTCCTCAGGAGATGACAACATCCCACTCTGAGCACGAGAGAACGAACAGCATGTGTTCCTCCGTCAACTCCTTGGGCTCTGCCTGCACGCACAAGTCTGGAAGAAAGCTGTCTGTCCCCATCAATGACGGCTCCATACCCTGGTGTGGTTGTTGGGGAGCTGGCTGCGTGTGAATGAAAATTTTAGGGGAATAGGGAGTGTTCATAGAACTGTGAAAGTGTATGTTTTATCAAACGAACTTTATAGCTTGGAAATAAATTCTGTAGTCTATGTGAAAGTGATAACAGATAAACCAAAAGCACATAACATGTAAAAATTATAGTTCATAGCGTTCTTGATCAGCAACAAGCGGCCAAGACAAAATCAATTTAAATTTCGCGAGTGTAACGTTGATATTTGTAAAAATCAAAATGCCTGGTAGCGAAGAACTGCCCTAAGCGGTAATTTCGTGGCTCAGGCTTACGCCTATGCAGTTGCGCAAAACCGAAAATCTGATATGACGCGGGTGAAACCGCGGGGAACAGCTAGTTAATCTATAAAAATCTATTGTATGATACATGTTACATCTTGTACCGGTGGTTTTAAACCTTAATAAGAATATGATAAGGCTTAAAATAACCTCCGATTCATACAACAGAACTTTTTAATACAGATGTGTACAATGATATTTTAAGTAAAAAAGGCGTAGATAGGTTACCCAAACGAAATTCTATCTTCAAAAACGGCACACTAACGCACACATACATTACACGTCAAAGTAGGATGACATAATTGAAGAAGTGCGAGTGAAAAAGAGATAAACGTCAAATGTCAACGCGATACTCAGTATCATGTTTGCAAATTGGCAAACTTTTAAGGTGCCACTTTTTGACTGCATATAACCTATCTACACTTTTTTACTTAAAATATCATTGGATGTGTACCTATGCCAAACATCTCATGAAATTCATACACCTAAGAAAACTGTTCTCCCAAAACTCCATTATTTAATTATAGCATAAAATTAGTATAAATTAACATTCGATTGGTGACGTCATTTCGCACGTATATGTACATAATATAAATAAAACTGTGATTCACTAAGTGTTGTATGACGTAAGAACATGCCTGTTGAATGAATAATAAACCTTTACACAAAAATTATTGTATTGTTTTATTGATCCCCGTTTACGTTACATCCGATAGGAACCTCCTTTTGCGGTAGGACCTTCTTTTAAGGTAGTGGTCAGTGTTTTGGGTGGTCCAATCTATGAATGAAATTGGTCGCTAGTCACGTACGCTATATTTATTACTAGCTCTTCCTTGCGGTTTCACCCGCGTTACGTTAGGTTTTTGGTTACTGCTTTGCTCCCGTGGGACATAGCGTGATATTATATAGCCTATGTAGCTTTCGAATGATAAAAGAATTTTTAAAATCGGTCCAGTAGTTTTTGAACCTATTCATTACAATCAAACAAACAAGCAAAGTTTTCCTCTTTTTAATATTAGTATAGATTATTTTAAAATGTCGAAAGCTGAACAGACAAAATCGCTGTTTTTTATGGACATTTGCTTAGAACTGGATAAGGCCGATTGTCCCCGCCGTCACCGTCACGTCATCTCACGGTTGTCAACTCCGCTCGCCGTCACCTCGTTCTTGTTGAAGTGACGCTGATGGTGACGGAGGAGAACTGTTCAGTAGAACTAGCGGGAACAAACCTTTTGTTATACCTATTATAGTAGAACTAGTGAGAAAAAAAATCCCATTAGTTCTACCGTAGAACTGTTCTGTAGAACTAGCGGGAACAAACCGAATAAACGGCCTAAGTGTGAGCAGTCCTAAATCGCACTACGTCTGCGAGTTACGTTTATTATTTACCTACACGCTTTTGTAAACGCTGCTCATGTTATTTTTCATCTAAATGACAATTTGTGGACAGACAGTTTTTGAGGAAATTTCTACTATAACTGAGATTTAAAATTAATCACTTTCAACTATACAAAATGACAATAATCTACTCCAAAAAAATCGAAAGAAGTTTTATCGAGTCTCGAGTCGTCTGACGAAGCATAAATTACTAGAAACTACATAGGTACAAGTAAAAAAAAAATACCAAATTCATTACATAGATGATTATTTATTATAAAATATGACACATTCCTTTTGAGTTGTGTTGTACAGTAATTGAGACGCATAGCAAAATGTTTGCCGAGCGGCCCGCGGTCGCCTAGACATCACGGTTGATAATATCACAACATTGATCACACTACTATTAAAATAATTGTAAGGCGAGTCTTAGGCGGTTATCAAACTGAACCGCGCTACGCGACGGAGCGCGGCGGCGCGTTTTTAATAGAATTGAATATCGTTTAGTTGCGTGAAAATGTGGTAGACAAAAGATGTTATAAAATAATAAGTACATGACATATTCCACCCTCATCAAGGGTATGCAACCCTTTTTAGCGTTAGATGAAATTATTTCAGTTTAAAGAAAATATGCGTGGCTGGCTCATTGGTTTAGCAATTAGCGACCCTGACTGCTAAGCCGGAGGTCGTAGATCCAATTTTTACTCAGGACAAACTTTGTTTGTTCAATTG
Organism: Athetis lepigone; assembly: GCA_033675125.1. Taxonomy (NCBI): domain Eukaryota; kingdom Metazoa; phylum Arthropoda; class Insecta; order Lepidoptera; family Noctuidae; genus Athetis; species Athetis lepigone. Next base: position 4,528,103 of record CM066234.1, on the reverse strand, counting down.
TCAGTTTGTTATCTATAATATGTATGTTTTTATGAACTATTATCAGTTGTCTGGTTACCATAATACAGACTCTATCTAGTTTGCATTAGGCTCCAACTTCATGATAAAGTATTCTACAAAAACTTTACATTATTTAGATGAGTTAACAGTATTTAATTTAGGAACAATTTATTTTTGCAACTCTCGCCTCGAGATTTATTGCAAATTATTGACGCGTGCTCCCTATTTGCAAATAACTATTATAGGTCCTAAATCGTCCATTTGTAAATACAATGACTTCAAACTCTACTTACACAAAGCTAACCCGTCTGTTAATTACAGACACAAAGGCAATCTTAGTAAAGATAAATACTATTTAAATTAATACTTTAAATTATCTTTTTATAATACCGAATGTGATCAACTCTTCGCTTCGGACTACACCTTACTTATAATTAGAATCCTCGCTCTAAACCTACATGGTAAGAGCAAAAATATCAAAACTCCGCTCGTTCCAATATTCGTCATTATTCTCACTTCGTAGATCATTATTCTAGCCAAGCCTCTCACAACAATCAATATCTAGCCACATAGACCAAATACAGGCGACGACGGGCCACAGGGCTAAGCGTACATTGATTTCTACTGTAGAACATTCGAGAACCTACAGGAAAGAATTCCAAACGTAAAAGCGTTAACTACCAAAAATGACGATACAAAATTTTATAGGAATCACCGAAATCACCGCACGTTTAAAATAAATGGCACGTTCACTAAATCCATTAGAAAAACATGTGCTCAAAAATAAAATTACAAAAATTCAATGTTACAACTTAAAAAAAAACACTCATAATTATTGCATGAAGTAACAAATTATATGGCTTTAAAACTCTTTGATAAAAAAATATCTCAATAAATAAATTAAGCAAAAATAATAAAAATGAATGAATGTACAATATTTACATCGAATATTTATATAGAAATTGCATTTTCGAATAAAACATTAGGGGAAAGTTTTACGATAAAAAAATATTAAAAATTATTGGGTGTAACACCGCCAGTGAGATCTACAAGAAAAATACGCGAAAAATTCTAGAAAAATAATATTTAAACACAGGTAGGCTCTATGTCTTTTTCGATTCATAGTAAAATATAAAAAATTCCCTCACATCATTCCCCTAATGGACATGATTGCTGTCTCCCTCGCACACGCGCGGTTAGAGTCATACATCGCGCGAGTGCGAGTGAGACAAATGATATATGACATTATATCGTTAAAAACTTACGTACATTCTTAACTATGCTTAATGAAGACACCTAATATATTAAATATACTTATTAAATAGTTACATATACTTTACTCGCGATGTGATACAAATCCGAAATTGCTTTTGCAAATCAACGTAATAGAATTGAGTAAAATCTACCTTGTGACATACGTAACAGAGTTCATAATAGTTGAAGACGTTTTTAGCAAACATTTTAGTAAAGTAAGGTAGAACACTCTGTACTTTTGATTGGCATTTGTATTTTATAGAAAACTTTTATGTAATCTCAATTCGTGATGTTACAATCACAAAAATAAATATATGGAAGAGTTTAGGATAATGACTTAGTTTTCTTCTTCAAATGCCAATTAACCGCACAAGGACAATAATACAATCACCCTATTAATAAAAAATACATTACGAATACAAAAATGTACTTTAAACACTGAAAGAATACTAAAGCGATCCACGTTACAATAGCAAATACATTTTTTAAAATTAAGTTTTTGAAATAGAATAGTGAAATACGTTTTTTGAAATTAAAATGTTATAATTTAAAGTGCACGTTCTTTCTTAATATCTAATGGCATAAGAACTTAGCAACAACTAATACTCATCAGATTATGAACAAAATCAGACTTTTTACGAAACGAAATCTAACATTCGCCCAAACTTAAATTTTAGAGCATTTTTTTTTGTATTTTAAACTTTATTCCGAATGCAGCAATACCCAATTTAAAATGGAAACTGACGTATTGAGGTTCCGGTATATATCCGATGAATTTTATGATATTTCAACCACCCTTCTATATTTGTAATTGCATACCTAGTAAATGAAACAGTTTATCCGAATTCTTATTTTTAGATGAAACGCCTTATTTCCTTTGTCCTTAGCCGTGGCAAATAATAGGGATGACGACAGCATTTAAAAAATGGCATTCTGTTTAGTCCGTCTGATAGATCGACCGAAAATATGGGACACGTATTTTTTTGCTTGATCAAATAAATAAAAGGAGTGGGGGCTTTTGACCGTCCTGCAAAAATTGTATCAGATCGTGACGTCATTTGCAAGTTCAACGCAATGTATCGTCGTCATTCTTCGTTTACGAGAAAAAAGAAAAAATACGAGTTCAAAATTTTTTGATAATCTATCTGACGGACTAATTACTTTTTTTTTTTGTCGTCTCGCCTGTTATGAACATAAAACTTAGTCGAAATAAAACTCGAAATACAAAATCGGCCTTGGCTTAGACTTAAATTAAAAATCGTTTCGTAAAGAGAACCGATTTTTTAAATTTACATTCGAAGGACGAGTTTTACTCGTTAGGTTCCGTACCGCTTATAATAATGTACAACTGTACATAAATTATACTGTTGGTTTTTCGAAAATACGTAAGGGCCATACTAGTTTTTTTTTCGACAGTTGTCAGAAAACGCACACAAGGCACCACGCATGAGTGTGAAAAGAAGCTACAGTTCGTGAAAACCGCGTTTTGTAAAATTCACAACAGATACGAAGAAGTCGCATCGTGTTTCCAGGCTATAAAGCAATCCAATATTTCACGAACCCTACCGGGGTTGCGGAATAGTTCTAATAGTTACCGCGGTCCCGGAACATAAAGGGCAACCGTAGGACCAAGGGTAGGTTTTAGTCAGTAAGTCTGACACTCCCTCCAGCCCTGCCCAGGGCGGGAGAAGTCATTTGATGATTTCCCAACCATGAAAAAAAAATCGAAAAACGAATACACCAAAATATTTCAAATGTATCGCGTCAAATGCACATCGCCTGTTTACAAACGAAGTGTCTCTTAAAAAAATACTTCACAAATGGATGTCGAAACACGCTATATTAGTTTCTTAGTTTTAGTTTGGATACGGAACCCAGAAAAGTATGAAAACCACTACTTAATCATCCGTCTCCAGTCACCACTACTTACAAATAAAAAATTAAAAGTTTTCAAAAGACTTTCATAAGATTAGCATGGAAATATGGAAGATAATATTATAAAGAAAGTGTACATAGATTTATAAAGTGTTAAACAATAATGAGATACACATATACGCTACGTCAGTCTATCTAATGCTAGCACTCCGCTTGGCGAATTTGTGAAAATATTCGCGTCACTTGAGTAATGCAAAAGTAACTTTATTTTAATCGCCAAAAGGTATAATGTCCATTACTCGAGTAAGGCGAATATCCGGACAAATACGCCAAGTGAAACGCCGGCATAACACTTAATATACAAAATAGGCCATCCTCTATACATTGTGGTAGATCGTATTTTATTTTAAACACCAATGCTTGTTTATCTTTTGTGCCGCCATCTACATCGTTACATGCGAGTTACATCGCGCAAGTAAAGTTTACAGTAATCTGACAACAACAGTCTGGCAGTAGCGCACTTGACATATGATTTGAGTGCTTAGAGGATCCTCCCTCTTCAACGGAGGATATGATATAGAACCTTACAAGGTTCTAGTAATGTAATTAATTTTAGTTTTTGTTTAAATACGATTTAGAAAACATTGGTGTATATAACAAACATTGAATCTACCAACCGCTAATCAATATTAATTTTAAGTAATATTTTAAAATTAAGTGCGCATTTTGGATTCAGTGTCAAAGGAACTAGCTGGCATCAGTCTCGAAAATTAACAAAAAACAAAGCTGCCTTTTGGTTCTAATGTTGTTTTTATTACACTCCCGGACTTCGAAAACCTGGACACCACCACCATACATCTCTTTCTTTGGATAATACACGATAATACACGGGGCATATCCACATGTTTGTATTGTAAAATATTATAAGATTTTACTCACACGAATCCTTAATCCTTCTATACTCGTGTGGTGATATCCTCTTCATGGGTATCATGTCCCCAACTATGTTAGGGTCGTTTTTCAGTCCAACCGGGTCTGGTTCAATACCAGGGCTTTACATGAAACGACTGCCTATCCCCCACAACCCTATTGATTATAATGATTGTAAAACTCTCAGGCTTTCAAATTTGGAAGACCTTTGAAAAGCGTTAGAGACGGCTTAGGCTTATACCACGTCACTTTTATAAAGATTATAAATATTTCTTACTGGTTACATATCATTTTGTGCTGATAGCTTTCGCCGTTTAGCTAACGAAAATCCGTGGAGCGGAGTAGTGCGTGCTGCGGTCTTTATAAATCCGGGAGTGTATTTCCGTTGCATTTTATGGAGACCCTATTTGAAGATATTTAGGCTTTAAGCCTTTAAGTCACATGTTATGTAATGTTGTGTTAACTTTTCATATGCTAAGGAAGGTCCATTCAAGACTTTCAAGCTTTAAGCGTTCATGGTTCATCATTATCTTATTTCAATTGGCATAAGATCTATATGTCGCGTCTCCATAAAATGCTTTAACATTTTTTTAATATTGTGATTACTACCGTGTTGCAATAAATGATTTTTATTATAATAAAACGTTGTGATTATGGCAAGAATATTTTGTATAAAATTGTCTTTGAAAACCAATTATAGGGCGTTATTCAAATTAATATATTAATTAAACGTAAAATGTAACAACAAAAAGAACTGTTGGAATTATCCAAACGAAATAGGTCTCTTGGATTTTGATACTTCTCAAGTTCTTTTAAGCTGCGATAAGCTACAATACTATTAATTTCCTTGTAAAAACATGGACACTGGGAAGGGTTTCATTCTTAAATACAACATTCTTTTTTAAAACTTAGATCTAGCCAAAATGCACCAAGAGACACGTGACGCCACCAAAAACCGTTGCCATATAAAAAATATTTAAAAACAAGCGCCCGCAAGCATTTCTTTATACCGATTCTTATACGATTGATTAAATCCACGGTTAAGTAATCCTTATTATTAACCATAATCATTAATATCCAATAATTATTAACACTTAATATTTCTGAACGGAATGTGCTCATTACATGGTGTTGCCATTAATTGATTACAAATATAAATGTTTAAATATCATACCAGTATTACTTAAGTTTAAAAAACACATTGTTTAAATACATTGTTTTGTGCATTTTCACTTACATATATTACATATGCGGTACAATTTTGAATAATATCTATTTAAAATACTGATTCATTAGTCCGTCGTTAAAAATTAAATCTCGAATAAAAAATATAATGTCGAAAAAATGCAAGCAACGACTTTACGCGATCACTAAGCGTTATTGATATGAAAAACCGCATGGAAAAATAAAGGATATCGTTCTAACTTTACTGGATACCGACAGACATTTTTTTATATAGTAAAAACCTACTTTAGAACAACAATAGCTTGCCAATAAACGAGGACGAGATTGCGATTACATAAGACTGTATGCTCGAATAAAATCGCAATATCGTCTATAAGTGGTTGTGTTTTGTGACGTCATTTGACGTCTACTACAATCAAACACCGCTATGTCCTTTTTTTTGAGACATTGCAGTTTTTTATTGTAGTAGACTAATTTGTCCGAGAGGCATGTCTCTTGCCTCATGGTTGATGACGTCCTGCCACGTCCACGCACAGTACACAGAGTAGCCAAACTTACGCGCTAACTATCGTATGGTAAGCGGAGCCCGCATTCTGCCGCTAGCGTCGGTCGCGACCGCGCGCGGCGACGTCAAACGTCGTCCATCACAAATGCAACATGCATTGTGGGTTCCTGGGGATTATAAAATAAAAAAATAAATAACAACTCACACATGACCATCTGATCCCAGGGCACAAAAAATATTGAAGATATTGTCTGGACTTTAAAAGAGGCCTGAGTTTGTTTCAGCATTTCTTCTCAGAGGTCACGAAATGCCGGCTCCAGCTATTTTATAAAAAAACATGACTTGTAAAAGTGATTTTAAGATCCTACTTGCACAATAAACAATTTCAATCTCAATGCGTGTGAACTGATATCCCAAAAGTCATGGAATTTTTGATTTACGCGTCCCCCTCTATCCTATCCTGTATCCTCTGTTTGTGACATTTAAGTGTAGATGTTGTGGGTAACATTTCATCTTTGTGACATTTAGCTGTGGATAAGATTTCGAACACTACGTTCAGTGGAGTGAGGAGGACAGAGAATATGCTCATTAATCTGTGGACAATTATTAACTAAAAAAAATGTTTTCAAATTCACATTTCCTATTAATATTTTGTAAGAAGAAATGGTGAACAATACTCGAAACATTATATCAAACAATAAAACCGTAAAATTTTGTCAATATTATGCGTTTTCAAGGGAACACTCACACACTGTTCTCACACCATGACAAACGCTTCTTGCCCCCGGAACAGAAAGGGATGTTGGTCGATCATGGTCTGCACGATGTCTTCCAAGTAGGGCCGCGTCATCTCGAAGCGGCCCATGTCGGAGAACTGCACCGGCAGCAGCGTCGGCCACCAGCAGATGGCCAGGTTCTTGCTGTCCATCGAGTTCAGCTTAGAGTTGTCTGCCACCCTGGGTAAAAATTAGGCAGTTGTTGGTATGATCATTTTCTTGTCAATCTCGGAGACTAGACCCAGCGGTTTCCGCAATGCGTTGATCAGTCAGTAAATCAGACCTTCAGTCTTCTTCTTATATATATGATTAGGCAGAGAGTTACTAAAAAGGCAATGTGTCGAAGAGATCATGGCAGATTGTCACACAAAACCCTTATTTAGGGATCGCTAACGGAAAGCAACAAAAGAGAGCAGCACCAACCTGGACTAGAATCGCCGCATAAAGGACATCTTGTAGAGCATGCAGGAGACATATGTTTACCAGGCGACCTAAATATGCTGAGAAGAAGAAGGACGAGGAGGAGAAGAGAAAGAAGTAGAAAGAGGAGGCGAAGTGTGTACAATACCTGGCGAAGTGGTCGAGCAGATAGTCGAGCGTGGCGCGCGCGAGCGGTGTGAGCGCGGTGTTGAGCAGAGAGCGGAGCGCCAGCAGTCGCCAGCTACGGTCCTTCAGCTCCACGCCGCCCGCTATGCAGCCGCGCATCGCTGGGATACACCCTTCATTTATTTATTAATACTTCTTTACACACATGCGTACAGGGCAATTCAATCATTATTAAACTTAGGACCCTATTTCGTCAGAACACCATTCTGCCAAGGCCAGTTTCGCCACTCAGTATCTCGAGAGCTACCGAGCGAGAAACAGCCAAAATAGACGTCAAAAAGTAAACTTCGTATAAAAAGGAAGGGGCATTCCTGGTAGCGCAACTGGTATGTAAAGTTAGACGCCAAATTAATTTGATACAAGTAATGGTTGCGGCACGAGCTGAAGATCCGATCGTCGGCAACAATTTGATTAATATGGGCAAGGCAAGATGCGAAGGAATTTACTCTTCATACGACTGTACACGTTTTGTTAATAGACAACTAGCAATTCCCTGGTGTTCTATTAAAATATGGCCCTAAATCAAGATAGAGCAATTGTTTTGACTTCGCAATATTACTGTCAATGTCAAATTACGTCGGCAAGACGTAAAGTAAGTGCTAAACACGAAGCAAGTATAACAGAGGAGATGGCCTTAGCACAGTGTCGTTGGTCCCGGTTGTTACTAGTTGAACTTTGACAGTCGTTACGGGTAGTCAGAAGCCAGAAAGTCTGACCAGTCTAACCAAGGGGTATCGTGTTACCTAGGTTGTGGAGGTCTGATAGGCTCGCTCCATGTAAAACAGTGATATTCAGCTGAATCTGCATGGAAGCCGACCCGAATAGTTTGGAAAAGTGTAGGGAGATGATGAATTTTATTTTAGTAAAAAAGGTAAGGTTTTTTATGATTGATTTTTATTTAACAAAACCGACGAGCGGTTCCCGCTGTTGTGGTACGATTTACGTCCGACCACACAGTGGATCGCTTTTCCACTGAGACGTGGAGCGTAAGATTCCACTTCATGGTGCCATTCCACTGTAATGGTTCCTCAAAAATCTGAGTTCCTTTGCGAATATTTACATAATATGATTTACTATGTTATTCCACTATTTTCAAGACAATTATATTCTGAAGTAAAACTAGCGTTATTATAAGTTGAATTACATTTCGTTGTAATTTCAAAATGGGATATAGAAACCTATTACACAAAAACTTCTTTTTCCCTTTACTTTCAAGCAAATAAAAATTGTCGTAAGATTTGGCCTGAATTGGATGTCAAGAACATGTAGTTTTATCAGAAAGTCTCAACGTGCTGGAAAGCTAATGGCACATTGCACATTCTGTACAAGATTATGTGACCTGACCACCAAGATTGTGTAATTTAACCCAGAGACTTTTTCTTTTATGAAATTCTGCAGTCACAGATCTATGTGAATAAGTCAAACACAGCGGCTTTCAAAGCCAATATAACCAGCCAAAAAAACAGTTAAAACCACCAGAATATTTGCTAAGACCACCTTCTCTGTTATACATATTTCGTGCTAAAATAAAGTACATTTATCCTTAAATTATTATTCCATCTTTGCCTCAGAGATTTATCGTGTAAATAAGTTATATCGCTAAATTCTTTAAAAATGAAAATCAAGAAATCCGAATAATAAGAAATCAGTACATAATTTTATTGTCAAATGAGTTGAAAAGTAACTGACGCTACAGGATACTATTGTCATATAAAATCTAATGCCCTTACTAATAATCGCTGCATAAAGTTATGACAGGTTTATACGTCAAAAAAATGTATGGTTACACAGGCTTTATTCATTGCATAACTTTACACAGTGATTATTAGTAAGGGCATAAGAGTTTAATAATTTTATAACGGTATTTACAACCCAATCTAACATCAACCTAAAGGAAAAGCAGTTAAGTCCAAAATAGTGTACTTACTAGCAATGTCCTCGAGCTGAGCCATGCTGGCCTCGTCGAGAAGCGGCGGCAATCTCTTGGAGAAGAAATCTTTGAGCGCAGTCGCTACCGCATTTACAGGGATGTCTAGAGAATCTAGGTCGATCTTGGGGTCTAGAAAACAAATAGAAAATTCTTTCAAAACACTACTTTGTCAGATTATCATAATGTATTTATGATCTCCCAATTTGTTACGGTGTGCCACAAGGCAGTATCCTTGGACCGACCCTGTTTCTTGCTTTTATTAATGATCTTTGTAATTTACACATCACTAACGCTAATGTTGTGTCGTTCGCAGATGATACTGCTCTTACCTTCTCAGCCAACACATGGTTGGAGCTTCAGAACTCAGCACAAAATGGCTTTAACTCTGCAAACGAATGGCTACTTTCTCATACTCTTACATTAAACACTTCAAAGACAAACTTTATAACCTTTTCTACTTCATCTAAGTCACAACCCAAAATTCCAATTGTCATAAAAGCTCACTCCTGCTACACACATTCTCAGACAGCTCTAGCCTGTCAGTGTCCACTAATTACTCGCGTTGAGAATATAAAATATCTGGGCATAACATTAGATCAATTTCTTAACTTTAAAACTCACATCAATCTTCTTACAAGCAGAGTTAGAAAACTTATTTATACTTTTAAAAATCTACGTCACGTCGCCACGTCAGCTGTAATACGTACTGTCTACTATGCATTATGCCAATCTATTGTGACGTATGGTATTGCATGTTGGGGTGGCGCTGCTAAGATGACAATGAAACACCTAGAAACAGCCCACAGAGCTATATTGAAGGTAGCCATATTTAAACCAATAATGTACCCAACAACAACCCTCTACGAAAATTGGAGGGTCCTTAACGTTAGACAACACTTTGTTTTGCAGACCATTCTTCTACAACACCGACTAACGCCTTTTGTTACAGTCTCGAAACGTCGGAAAGATATGGTTTGCTCTATTCCACCACCGTACTATAATTTCACCAAACGATTCTTTTTTTACCTTGGTCCATATCTGTATAATAAACTCAACGCAAAATTACCTATATATAGCCTACCATATTCCAAATGCAAAACTGCTGTCCGTTCTTTTCTTCTTTTAAAAACCTATGATGAGACTGAGGATCTTTTAAAAACCAACTCATAACTTCTTGTTTTTGGAACATCTTAACCGTCTAATAACCTAATAGTAATTTCACAAACTCACACACACAGACCCCCTCACATAGTACACATACACAAACGCTCACACACGCATACGCACATGCACATATACACACACAGTACACAAACATCACACACTCTCACATATTCAATCACGTCAGACATAAAACTATCCAAATCTTACTATTACTTTTATACTTATTTTTCCTCTTCGAATTTGTAACCACCTTCAGTATTAATTATATATAGATTACCAGTATACAAGCTGATAATAATGTACCATGTACCTATGTAAGTCAACTAATGATTTGAGTTTCGAGACATCACGTAGCACTACCTTTACATAAGATTTTTATATAGGGAGGCAAACTGTCTCTCCTTAATACAGGTTGCTCAGCTACCTAGCTAGGAGAACAGTAGTTCACCCCATACAAATATTTGTTAGTTTAAGTACTACGCTTACTTACATAATTGTGTAACTCTAATAATATGTACGAACTACAAATACCTTTTTTTTTAAGCAATAAAAATTATTATTATTATTATTTTACTATAAACTTTAAGTTTCTCGGGACCCTGGGGTCCCGGTTCTTTGAAAGGCGTACGAGGGGCCGAAGCCAACTCGCAGAGGCCCCTTAAATAAAGCTTTATAATATGAAGTGAGGCACCAACCGGCAATTATCCCTATATGCACCACTCAAGTGCACCTAAGGTCAACCCCCGGTTGGTGGTGGTCTATTGCAGGTCATGGAATAAAAAAGGTATTGGACTATGGGTTTGGGTTGCTAAGATGGATTATTTATCCTAGACTATTGAATGGCTATGGCCCCTGCCCGGCCAATGCTTGCAAACACGGATAAAAAGGCAGGGGGTGACTTGCACACTCAGTAAATGGGCCCCCTAAAACGGCCGCTAGCACATAGTGACGTAGCGACAAGGGGGCAACATATAACGAGGTGCCCGAGGAGTGGAGAGGCATTCCACGGCTATCAGGACAATCCCGGAAGTACGGTCAAGATCCCTACCAGCATCTTACTGGAATACTTCCTTCCTCTTGCGATTCTCCACTCAAACCAGCCAATGAAGGCAAGAGTGAGGTGGGAGCCTTGTTCCTCGTCAGTTCTCACTCTGGCCGGCCAGTTAAGGCAAGCCAGAGATGAAGAACAAAGAGTCTCCCAAGAGGTCAGTTCCGCGGGGTCGCTACTGCCCGACAGCTCGCCACAAGCTGCCCTGCGGGTTTATTATTATTATTATTTATTTATTACCATTATATCCAATTGTTAGTCTTTAAAAGTTATTAAATAAACAAATAAAAGTATTAATTTAAATTAAACTGTCATAGATTTAATTTATGGTATACTTGCAAACATTTTTCTAACTCATGTTGTTTATTTTGAATGTGATTGAAATAGCCATATTGGTAATATGACTTTTTAAACTCGTATGTGGTTTCAAAAGATTATTTTGGACATCTCTGACATAAGTTAAGGCAAAACATCGTCAAGAAACCTAAACTTATAGCAAATAACACCCTCGTGCCCCTGTATGGGAATAGCGATCTTTGACATCTAGTGGGAGAGTTAAAGGCTGTTAATATGTATTACTTATTTTGTCAAGTGGTGGAAGGAGGGTAGGGAGGCCTTTCCCCTGCAGTGGAAAAGTTTGAACTTGTAACAATAATATTATAGTAAATATATTTTGTCAAGCGATTTTCCACCTACTACAATACAACCACAGCTTTATTTACCTTGGCTATTATAACTGACCTTCATAAAACTTAGTGAACAGCATATCGACATGCGCCCTGTTGCCGGGCACTCTGTACAGTCCCTCCGACGCGAGTCCCTCCCGCTCTATGAACTCTACGCACTTCTCCACGAACAGAGGGATACCGTGGTTGCCCTGTGAAGAATGTGTGGTTGATAAATTTGTACATGTATACGGGAATACATGTATATTTTATTAGATCGCTAGGTAAAGGACACCCCGTCATAATATTGAATCCCGTGAAAAGTTTTTGATTATAATTATGGCAACTTTTTGTTATATAATTTACATTACTACTTGTATTTTTAATTACATCTTTACTTTGAGTTAGATAAAATTAAAGATTTTCTATAATTTAAGCTCTAAGATAAGCGCAATTTATTTTTTTGAGAAAATTAAGAACTATGCTCAGTCACCGTATACTATTACTTATTTTGACGCCAATGACGGCCATATAGTTAACAATCTCTTACCTTACCTCGGGAAAATGGCATTATTAACTGAAATATAGGCATTTCCTAGTTCGGTTACTACATCTATTTATTTGTATACACATTATTGTAATATGGAAATAAGTTTTCTGGGAAATATAATTTATTATATTTACCTGTGGGCCCCAGTTTTGTGGAGATTGTGTGTTGTTTATTTGAGCCGCGTTCTTCTTTGAATCTTTGCTCTTTGAGAATTCCTGAAAAATAAGTTATTTTAATTTTTGTTTCAAGACATGCTTCAGAGGTGGTACAACGATTAGGCTCATATTTCACATTCTTCTAATAAGTTCTGATTAAAATATCTGGCAGATGAATTCATACAAAATCTGTTCCATTTTTTAATTTATCTTGTAAACAAAGCCTATTTCGAGGTTGTGAAACAGGCCCTTAAACTAATATCATTATGTAAACCTTGATCTTTTTAATTATTGATACTAATACAAATGCCTTCTCTGTATGAGAAGAGGCCTTTGCCCTGCAGTGGGACAGTTATAGGCTCGTATTATTATTTAATACAAATATCGATCGCTAGAATAAACCTACACTTTTGCACTACGACTCAGAAATTTTTGATATATTGGACAATAATAACCTTGCAAAACGACAAGTTAACCATATTCAATGCGGTCACGGTACCCAGTCAATTCATATTATTATTTTAAGAGCAAATAATCACCAATTTGCCTTTAACCACTGTGGTGAGCAATGCTTATGCCTTTTCTATATGAGAAGAGTCCTTTGCCCTACAGTAGGACAGTAATAGTCTGGTAATATTTACCTTATGCCTACGGTCGTGTTTGCTGAACGGATGATGACGTCGCCGCGTGTCTGCCGCGCTTGACGACGAGTTGTCCTGCGCTGACGATGGGTATTCTCCCGATAACATCTGTAATAGAAGGTTAGGTTATACTCATAATAATATGTTAGTTATACTAATGTACAGTTACTCTACCTATTAACCTTTCAACGACCAAGCGACAGCCGGCGGTCGGGCTGCTATTGTCTTTCTGTTGTGTCTCGAATCACGTGTGTTTGAAGGATTAATATCCAGAGATGCTTTGAAGGCTTTTAGTTGACTGATTTTATATAAATTATGATTATAATTTTTTGTACGAAGTAAGCTTAAACCACAGAAAAGAACTCAAAACACTCTCTTTAATTTAGTTAAAAAATGGGGTTTACCTTATGCGTTGGTTCATGATGGGGCGGTGGGGGCAGAGGCCTAGGCCTCCTCGTCTCACCGTCCGAACTTCCTTCACTGGACTCACTCGCAGCTACGGATTTATATTTTGCCGAAATTACAACAACACAGACATAATATAAAGGCAATAAAACATAATGAAGGTTACGAAAAACCATTTTACCAGACTACGATAAAGCCAAAGGAGATTTTGATTTTGACATGCTATATAATATATAGCATGTCAAAATCAAAATCTCCTTTGGCTATGTAAAATGTTCATCTTTTGGCCCATGTCCTGATTTCTGTTTAAATTATTTTCTTGTTTTGTACTCTTTAGAGCACTTTTTGTTGTAGTTGGGTTTTAATTTTTTCTTTTACATGTATATTTGTTTAACAAGATAATTATGAATAAATATTCTATATCAGATTTGGCGCAAGTGTATATTTAGTGTACATCTCTCTCTCAGGTCGGTCCCTCATGTCTGAGGATCGTGGTCAGCACTAGGGTTGCACCTGGAGCGGATGATCTGCCTCCACCGGTTTCTGTCCAGCGCTTCTCTTGCAACGGTGTTAGTGTACATATTTAACGTTGAAATGTGTTTTGTGCTAAGAGTGCTATTCCTACCTTTGTCCTCCTGCGTCCTCCCTCTGTAGCTGGTAGGCAGTTCCGGAGGTCCAACAAACATGCCTAGTTTCGGTACCCGGGGACTCTGGACGGCTACCAGGTTGCCTAGCGACCTGGTAAGGAAGGAATTTTATGATTTTAGTAACATATATGCTCACCATTTATTGATCACTGCTAAACTGTTGCTGATTAATGATACAGAATGACTGGCACCCTATATAAAACGAGTGAGCAGAGCGGAGTATACGTCTCTCTCACTCGCACTTGAAGGTGTTATGGACATGTAGAATGGATCTTGCCCGTTCCTCTCCATAAAAAATAACCTTTTGTAATGGGCACTTAGAATCAACTATGTTTAAATGTAATTGACATTTCAAAGTTATGGTTAAGGACACATTGGGTCTGAAATAAAGATATTTTATTAAATTTTATTTATTTATTTAAAGTGGCCTGATATAAATAAACAATTAAGACTTTAGTCTCACCGTTTCTTATAGTGCCTAGGCGCATGATGCGCGTTGTGCCGACGTCTCGCGTGCGGCCGCGCGGCGCCCGCGCTGCCGCCGCCCGAGCCCGAGCTGGAGCCCGAGCTGTCTGTCTCCGAGAACGCTAGGGGCAGGTCTACATTTATTATCACTTGCTTACTGGTGGAGGATTGAGATTGAACGTACTACGGAATACGGTTAGCACGACAGTATCTAGACACGCGAAGTATCTGATTTTTTTTTTACTGTAGAAGTGAGATCTAAAAGTTCAATATGGTCAGTCGATCGCAATGGGTTTCAAGTTAAATGGTCAGTCCTGTTTATTTAAAACAACTTAAAATATAACTTCTTTTGTAACTTAGGTTTTAACTTTAATGGAATCGTGTTTCTGTAATCATTTACGCGTTTATATCATACAAACTTACGGTCAAAATTATATATTTTTTTATTATTGATATTGTCTCTTACTCCCTAACTAGGTATGAGCATGACTTGGACTTACAAAACTCAATTATTGAGTTTTTATTGCTACATCGAATTCTGATTATATCAAAATCTGATTATACTTTGTTCTTTTACTATTTGGAATAAAATAAAATCTTTTCAGAGATGTTACATTTAAGTTTTTTTTAATTGCCAAACACAGGTTATGTTAAATTTTTAAATCAGAGCAGGAGTCAGAATTATTTGTTTAAAGTATCAAAACATTATTAAAATAACTCCAATAAAAATATCCTTACAAATTCTTGGATAGAAGAGATACTGAATGGATATTTTAAAATAATATATTTATCAATACTCACAGGGCTGATGTAAAGGTGTCTTCTCATGCCTCCGATGTCTTCTTAGTCTCATCATAGACGGAGCTTCCATATATTCATTGGTTTCTTTGATCTGTTATAAAAAATATTATAATCAGAAATATAACCTGCTAGTTGATTTCGATAACGCCGACCCTATACTATTATTATATTCCTATTTGTTATTTATTGTATGCATTATTTATTTAAGAGTTTAAGATTGATGTTTTTGAACATAGGCATGACCTCTATTGCAAATCTGAGTTCCCAACCATTATGGTTTGTTGTTAGAAATCTGAATTGTGGGATAAGGTGGACAAATAGCTTATATACATGGCATTGTACATAAGCTATTTGTTTTTTTTTTCTTACGTTGTGTGCAATAAAGAGTAAGATTAAGAATATTTTTTAGGGTGACTGAATTTCGTTTTCTGCGCCCGGTTAAATGTAATGCAATACTTGGTTTGCTAAGTAATAAAAGATTACTCTAAAAGCTAAATAGAAAATTAAGGACAGCATAAAATACAATAAAATAAAGCAAGATAAATACTAGAAACAGAGTGTGAAGAGAGCGGAGTATAAGGCGCGCTCACTTGCACTTGTAGGTCTTATGACCACGTAGTGACGTAACGTGAAGCGTTTAGACGCGAAAGAAAGCAATACTTAAAAAGATTCGTAGAAGGCCCCTTGTCTAGAAATGCGAAGGTATTTGACACCAACATCAATTGACGTACTTTTTATGAACTGTCAAAACGTGATTCTCCTATAGATTTTGAATGGCAATGTCACCTTGTGACGTCACAAGCTAGCAACCCTATTGACTAACTATTTATTGATTTCAAAGCAACTAAAAATCAAATTTTAAAACAAATCTGATGCAGATTTTATAAAAATTATATCTCAGATTTATCTGTTAATAGTGTCAAATACCGTATTGCGGGCTAAACTCGGGTAATAACAATACCTGTGCATATTGCGCGTCGAGTTCCGTCTCAGAGCTAACTCCTGACGGATGGTGGTGATGGCCGCCCGGCTGGCCGCTCGAGTGAGTCCAGTTGGTGCGTTGAGTCTACAAAGAGTAACATTTGTTTAATTCATCGCAAAAAATGATAAATTTAAAGTAACTTGACATGTTATGTTTTTATCGAAAATGATAGTGAAAGTTTCGTTTATCTAAGTTTAAAATATTTTAAGAAACTGGGGCTTACATTTGAATTTAATCTATGTTTTGGTGATAGGCTCAAAAGAAATAAGTAAATTATTAGTGTGGTGTGTTTGTACAGTTTTACATTCGTTTATCTTAAAAAATCAAATTTAATCCAAAACGGGACCACCGTTTTAGACAAAAGCAAAACATTTTGTTAATTATATTGTAAGCAACGCTTTGGATCCTCTATTTTTACTTGCAAGTATTTACAGTCAATTTATTCTTGCTGCAAAGGGCACTCATGTGCATATGCATTGGCGTTAAAAATTAAATACTATCTTTGAAACCTACAATCATAAGAAAAGTTTGCATACTGATATCTTGTGTACCTACTTTCTAACCACACAAAAATTCCATCTAATCTACTCATAAAGAAATTCATAACAAACAGAGCAACACTAACTTTTCTATCAGATCTGGAGTGCGCAGGCGGTCCGATAGTGATGTGCTGCAGCGCGTCGCTGACCATAGTGTAGTTGTTCATGTCCAGCTTGCCCGGCTGCTGCGCGAAAACGGACATCTATCACTCATTAGTAAGGGTTTATTAGTACAGGAAAAGAAATTGGTTAGGTAGAAAATAGATGTAAAGAGAGGATAATTAAGGTAGATCGCAATAAAAATGATAAAATCATTCGTTAAAATGCTTACATATTAAAACACTAATATTAATTAATATATAATAAATATCCTGGGACATCTTACACACGGCCATCTGATCCCAAGCTAAGCAGAGCTTGTGTTATGGTAATCAGACAACTGATGTACATACTTATATAATTTTTAAATACATACATATTATAGATAAAATATTAATATTAAAATGTAAATATTAATATTAAGACAATAAGAGAAAAAGGCAATATTGGCGAAGTTCTGTCTATTCGCGATAAACTCGAAAATAATTGAACCGATATTTTCATGCCGTTTTCACGAATACATGCATGCAGTTGAGAAGTCTAGCATTTTAAAACTTGTGTAAGCCGGGGCGGACCTTTTACAGCTTAACCTGTAAAGGGTCCGCCCCAGTCATTGATTTTTTTTATTTTAAGCTAATAGTTAAAACTGACATGAATTGATACTTCATAAGTTAACGTTGGGGTTTGTCTGTGACAAAAATAACTTAAAACTTTGACTTAGCACTTAGCTATTCTGTTTTTGCTTGGCTAAAGTACTTGTTAAGTAAAGTTTAATTATCTTATAGCTTTACAAAGTAGAGGAAAGAATAGAAACTTACCTTTAACGTTTGCGAGTGTCTAACACGCTGAGGCGGTTGGTGCGGCCGAGTGCGGCCCGTAGTGAAGGCGCGGTGCCCGTAGCTAGCCGGCTGCCATAGACCGCCGCCATCTTGGAATTACAATACTTATTATTTATTTATGCAATCTCACTTTGGACCCGGTCTAGTGCTGGCGTTTATCTAAAGCGCAATACACACTAAAGCCGCTTGTCCACCGCCGCCATCACCGTCACGTCAACAAGACGAGACAGAGCGCCGATGTGGCGGCACATACATTTACCGCCTCATGTACAGTCAGCAAAGTAGATAAGTATACAGGGCCCTCAGATACAGTTTATGTTTTCTCAAAAACCCACGGGTATATTATAATAAACATTTAAACTACAGTAAAAAATAACTAGTTCATCAATTAGGTTAAATTTCATTTGAATATAGTCATTGGTATTTAAGAAAACCTCAATTGTAGATGACGACCCTGTATACCTATCTACTTTGCTGACCGTACACCGCACGTCACGTACTAAACGAAACTCGGCCCCTCATACTAAACTTCGTTCGCCGTCATCGCGTTCTCGTTGACGTAACGGTAACGGCGGCGGACAAACGGCCTAAGCCGCTGACCCGCCGATTTATGTCGGCAACATTTATCGGCAGACTAGTTTCTTAAGGGTAACTGGTAGCTGGTAACAAAATGTTCTACCGAAATTCAGTAGTCTTTAAGTTAGTAAGAATCCCAGATAAAATCATATGAAGCCAATTTAAAAATTATTCAGCACGTAATAAGACATTATTTCGTTTTAAGTAATAGTATAAGTTTTTGGGGTTGCGGAATGTTTATAATAGTTACCGTGACCCCGGAACATAAAGGGCAGAACAGAAGGAACATGAGTGGCTTTTAGTCAGTAAAAGTCTGACACGCCCTCCCGCCGCACCCAGGACGGGAGTAGTCATTTGATGACTTCCCACTCCCTAAAAAAAATTATTGTATATAGGTTGCCAGGTTGGGTCGGGGGCTTAGGCGTGTATTGCGCTTTACATATACCCTATGTATTTGTTTTGGTCAGATTTCAGAGTAGATAATTTCATGAAGTGTTCAATGAGTGTTCGGACAATTCTTAAAGCAGTTGTTCACGAAATTATCCATTTTAAAATCTGGCCATAACATATACGCAAATGCTAGACTAACCGACCTCAAGGTCGCTGAAACTTGTTGACAATGAATTAGGTTTTTTTCAGCTTACCCCCAATTTTATCACACTGTTAACCATGCAAATCTAAAGTAAACATTTTATTAATACTTACAAAACACATAATTTAAATATATTAATACAAATTTACAAAAACAAGGTATATATGTCACCGGAAAATAACAAGATCCGTAAGTTTATCAATTTACTAGGAAATTTATAAACTTTCGTAGGATTCTAAACGGGAGATAAATTGTAATATTTTACGTTCACATTTTCGTAAATTTATCAATTTCCGACGTCATACGGTAAATTTATAAACTAACGGTTATCTATTCGTAAGATTTTAAACGGTTTGACCAATCACAGAAACTCTTTTAAATATACGTATCTTTGAAATACGTAAAATAACACACTTCTCTCTGATTGGTCAATGTTCATAGTGGCAATGCTTGTGTCCAGATACTGGTATAATCAGACTTGACAAACTATAAATTGGAAGCAACAATGCCTGGTTCCTCTCTGGCACGGATGTAGTGAGTTGAGTTTTCTTTGAGTTGCAACACAGTTCAACATTTAAAACTAATAAAAACGCACAAGCAAACTGGTTTATTTATGTTCCGTGGCGAACAATGGCGGCCGCGAGGAAGGAGAAGTGACATGTGACAGTCAACCAATTAGATCGCGCCTAGCGTTTGGTTACTGCTTACTTATTATTTTACGAGTAAGTTCAGTAAGTTTATCAATTTACGAAAACGTGGACGTAAAATATTACAATTTATCTCCCGTTTAGAATCCTACGAAAGTTTATAAATTTCCTAGTAAATTGATAAACTTACGGATCTTGTTATTTTCCGGTGACATATACAGTCTGTAACGGAAAGGGTATATTCATCGGGAAGACAGGGCTTCTTTGGATGATACTAAACGATATGGCAAGGCTTTTTAAATCCTATCTTTACATGTATTAAAGTTTTTATTTTTTTTTAAATTTCGATACCAGAAACCAAACTTTTGAAATTCGAATAAACACATCACTAGCATTAAGTCAGCTGATCGGTGTCAGCGAACTATTTGTAAGTAAAAATAAAACTCCTACTCCTGGTATTTCTTTACTAATGGTTCCGCATGTTTATTTTTTGTTTAATAAATAATATTACTGACTTTTATTAAAGCTAGTGATTTGGAATAAAAACTTTTATCAACCCGACAAATGATTAAATCTAAATAAAAATTAAAACATAAACAATGACGACAGTAAGTAGTGTCTGTATTTGGCAATTATGTGGATAAATCTACCTATTTGGTGTTTAATGTGTTTATTTTAAGCAATACAATACTTCAACTCTATTACGCAGTGACTACGCCATCGCCCTGCTGCGTCGAGAGTCGCGGGATTTAACCTCGCACGGAACAAATACTTGTATGACTTACAAATATGTAGTTTATCCAAGTCTGGGTGTTTGTGTATGTGAGTTTCTTTGTAAACACACCCACGATACTGGATACTTCACAGAGATACCTACTTCGCAAGGTGTATTAAAAAACCTTTATCATATTTTTTTCGATTCAACTTACTATTTGATCGGTTTGCTTGAAGATACCATAGCTATAGGTAGGTACGTAAAAAGGAATCGATTCGTATAATCATCAACAATACATACCAGGTTTTGTTTGTTTAAATTAGTAAACATTATTGTTTGCCATTCGAACTTCTTAGAGTGAAAAATCGATTTAGTAAAATAATTAATTCAAACTGAACTCTAAACATCATCTTTTACGTATGTCTTGGACTCCTGGTACAAATAAAATTACAAAAGGTTCCGTTCATGAATTTTAAAATAAAGTCGAAATTGTTTTCTTTTTCTAATAGTTATGATGGAAATTAATAACAACAAGTACAAAGTTTCTTTTTCCTTACAAAATTATACACGTAAGCATAATTAATTAATTACTATCTGCCTGTAGGACTAACTAAAAATTTTGGAACTTCATTATTGTCGGTGCGGTGCTGTTTGTTACATGGATTTCCAGTTTTACGACATCGTGGCCCTGACTTCCAGGCGTAGGTAGGGCGAGGAACAGAATGAACTTTGAGTCAGTAAGAGACTGAAAGTTCCTTTCGCTACAACTATGGCGAGAGGACTCATTCAATGAGATTAACACACAAAAAACCACACAAAGCATATTCGTTCGATCACGTGTAATTATTTTAATCCGATATTCCAAATTACGTCAATTCAATAACAAATTAAAAGATTACGTAAAAATGTCGCTGCCAAAACGAAAATCATTTGTTTAAAGAACCCTGATTATGCCCCGCCCCCTATACTTACCTAAAGTATAGGGGGCGGGGTTTAATCAGTTGCTGTCCTTTTCGTGTCTTGGAGTACTGGTACAATTAAAAATGACAATGGGTTCCGTTCATATTTTTTTTTAAATTAAAGTTGAAAACATTTTTTTCGTCTAATAATATTATGACGAAAACTATTAACAACAAGTAAATAGTTTATTTTTTATTACAAAATAATGCACGCACACATAATTAATTAATAATTAATTGTTACTGTTTGTCTGTGAAGGACTAATTTCATGCTCTGCCGGTGATGTTTGGTATTGATGTTTGGATTACCATTTTAGTAGCGCGAAATCGTGGTCCTGGAAGGAACAGGATGAACTTTTAGTCAATACTGACAGTCCCTTCCGCTCCACCTAGGTAGGGCGCGAGAACTCATTTAATGAGATAACCACACAAAAAAAACCCTATTTTATGTTCCCACGGAATGATTCTCAAGTTGTAGCGGATGAAACCGCTGGCAACAAAAAGCTAGAAATAATAAGTGAAATGCTTGCAAAATGTCGCAAAACTGTTGAAGAAAATAATTAAAGTACTAGCACTGCATAAAAAGTAGGAAATTTTGTTATCGCGGAATAGAAAGTTGTTTGCAATTTTGCATAGAGAACCCTGATTTCATTGTTACTTAGGATTTAGGGTAAGATGCCCAATTGACGTCCTTGTATTTTTAATGACTCCTGGTACAGTCACCTTTTAGTAGTTTAAAAATAACTTTATGTTAGATACCTACTATTGATCAGTGGTGGTAACCCAGTGGTATTGGTCTCGACTTATGATTATTAGGTAGGTATTATTATGTCATGGATTCGAACCCTGGCTGGGTTCGAACATAGTACTTTGTATTATTTTTTTCATCACTACTCTCAAAACGGTGAAGGAAAACATTCACGCACGACGTTGTCCTAGAACCAGGCGTCCGTCACTCGCTCAAGGCTACGCGTTTTATGCCTACCGCTTCGCGTATCGCCGGCGGTAACGAACAGCGGGCTGTCGCGCGCCTGCCTGAGTGCTCGCACGTCACGGTTACCGCGCTAACTATCAAAATGCGGAAAAACGTATTTATTGCGTAATTATTGTGCATTCCAATTATTTTATTTCGTAATGAAACGTAAGTACATTACAAACGTACAAGCTTAGATTAAAAATGTCGTACAACATTTATGATCCAATGTAGATACCTCAATCATTTAGCATGATCTTTAGGATTTAACTAAATTATTGTTCAATATTGATTTCTTAATTAACTCTTAACTGTATTTGATTTACTTAAAACCAATGACTTAAAACTTTATCGGAGTTGAGATGTTAGATTGTAGTGGGGGCGTTATAAGCCATTAATGTATGGGGAGCAATATTTTTTGCATTAAAGCATGAGACTTGGTACACTTGTTAGTTAGGTGGGTTAGAGCGAAAATCGCCCGGGAGGCAATCGGAGGCACCCCTCTGGGGGGGAGGGGGAGGGGTTGAAGTTCTCTTCTGCCGCGCGCTCTGTTTGTCGTCATAACTCCTAATTTATCGTTACTATGGCAAGTGGGGTATCATTTTCGGATAAACTAAAGATGGCCAATCGTTTTCTGAAATAAAAAATACATGTCTACATACAAAAAAAGTGAATTATGCCCTAAAATGTGAAAATTTCAACCGTAACAAAAAACATTAAATGGCCATAATTTTTCAAATCGTAACTATATCGACTTTAAAAAAATATTATTAAAAAGCTATATGCGTATAGATTCTGGAAATATAATATATGTCTATAGTGTATATAGAAAAATCGTTAGAAAAAAAATGAAAACAGCTTGGCGAAGCAGCCAAAATTCATTGTAAAATAAGGACAACAAAATCGATTTTTAGAAATTGACCAATCTTTTTACTAGAAAATATAGAGATTTGATCAAATTAAATAAATAATGATTTTAAATGTTTTCTTTTGTTAAAAATCTATCGTTTTTACCCTTAGTACAAGTATAAAAAAATGACATTAGTCATATTTGATCTTATAGCTGAGCGGGCTCTGCTGACTATTTTAAGTGAATCAAACGTCTGTAATTAAAGTGACAACATATAACTATGCTAAAAGCTTAGCTAAAAGTATTTATAAAATAATGTAAAAGGTGACTGCACCATTGATTAACTCTTTAAGAGTTAGCCCTAATAGCAGGACGCAAAGAATTGTTTTCTTAAATGTCGCCATTTTTTACGTCGGATAGTATGGTTTTGAAATAGAGTTCCAAAATATCTTAATGTAAGTTTTATGAGTTATAGGCCAAAATAATAGCTTATGTCTGTTTGTTCAGAGTGCTGATAATTTGGTGCAGTGCTAGCATTCGAGTCACTGCCCCTATCTCATCATCTCCCTAGCCTTTTCTGGATTATATTGGGGTCGGCTCTCAGCCTAACCTGATTCAGCTGGATACCAGTGTTTTATGTTAAGCGACTGCCTATCAGACCTTCACAACTTAGTAACTGGGCGATACGATGCCTCTTGGTTAGGCTGGTCAGACTTTCTAGTTTGGCTACACGTAACGACTGTCAAAGTTCCACGAATGACAACCGCTTCCCCTATATTGTTTATTAAATACTTTGCCGTCCGCAGTCGCACAATTCCAATCACTTAAGTTCCCGCTGAGAGCATCTTTATCTTTATTTATTTATCTTAACATCATGGGTACATATTGTTTACCCTGGGTAAAGTACAATCTTAAATAGAGAAAGGTGTCTGAGATAGAATAGACACCTCAGACCGCCGCACTTCTTTTTACACCTGCACCGGATCATTTCCACACAGACGTCGAAAACCACTGTACTGGCAAGTCTCTCCATGTATGTTAACAGTAAAATGACCGACCTTACTCTATCCCTTATTAGATGGATCAGGTGGATTCGGTGAAAAATGTTCTCAAAAAGAGATGCAGGGCAGCTTTTCAATAATAGCGAAAGCCTCGCTAATCCTTTTCTCATGTGCTGCCAGAAACTCTTTTGCGACAGTTGGAAAAGCATTCCATGTCTCCGTTGCGCTTTTTTTCTCCACCGTTCAAATAAGTCACAGTGTCACAGCTTTTTTACAGGACCATCACACTGGTGGTTCTGTAAATAATCCTCATCCTATTTTAGTCCTAGGAAGTATACAGCGGATGAAAGAAAATAATTCTAAGTATTTTCAATGGAGAGTACTTGATACCTTGAATTGGTACAGGTGGGGTTTTCCAATGCCTACATTACCCACAGCTCCTCTAGCTCAGGCACTCGTCTATACCAAAACGACTGCTAACGAGACGTCAGTATCGACAGTACGTGTACGTATCATTACTTTGGCACAACTCTGACTACTGCGTTAGTCCTATCATCCTGTTGTTCGCCACTTGGTATCCGCCGTTATAAAAAAATCTTTTTACAGGACCACTTAAAGTTAGTCTTGCCTCTGTTTTACGCTTTTCCAGGGTGTCACAATGTATCTTGTTGTCTGTGAAGGGGAAAAGGGTTTCTGGCAGCATATGAGGGACGGATTAGCGAGGCTTTCACTATTATTCGCGCGCCAGTTAGTCTAGTGGCTAGTGACCCTGACTGCTAAGTCGGAGGTCGTGGCTACGATGCCAACCAGAACAAACTTTGCGTGATGAGCATTGTTTATCCTGTGTCTGATTGTAATTTATCTATAATATGTACGAATTTATAATATAAATGTAATAGAATAAAAATAAAAAAAATATAAGTATGAAGAACAGTTACTTCTAGTCTGTCATAGTATAGCTCTGCTAAGTTTGAGATCAGATGGCATATGTTGTCACAGGATATTATTGAAAAGTTTATAAGATAGTTAGAAGTGTTTATTTCTGGTCTTGCACATTTTGCTAAGTAAATGAAACCTAAAATATCTGTTTATTAAAGATATTCGTTAACTAGAAAATGGTGTCTTACAAAAGCTGCCCTGCACCAACATTTCTTGAGCATTATTCCAAAACTGTTCCTGTATGGGATCAGATGTCTGGAAATCCACCTGATTTGTCTGATTGGGGACGGAGTAAGGTCAGTGACAACTGTCAGCCTACATGGACAGACTTGCTAGTGGTTTTCAACCTATACATATAAAAATGGTCCAGTGCAGATGTAATAAGAAGTGCGGCGGTCTGAAATGTCGAACAACTCTTTGCGTCCTGCTATTGGTGCTAACTCTTAAAGTGTTTATCATTGGTGCAGTCACCTTTTATATTATTTTATAAGGAAGTACTTTTAGCACAGTTATATGTTGTTACTTTAATTACAGACGTTTAATTCACTTAAACTAGTCAACAGAGCCCGCTCAGCTATAAGATCAAATATGACTAATGTCATTTTTTTATACTTGTACTAAGGGTAAAAACGATAGATTTTTAACAAAAGAAAACATTTAAAATCATTATCTATTTAATTTGATCAAATCTCTGTATTTACTAGTAAAAAGATTGGTCAATTTGTAAAAATCGATTTTGTTGTCCTTATTTTACAATGAATTTTGGCTGTTCCGCCAAGCTGTTTTCATTTTTTTTGTAACGATTTTTCTATATACACTATAGACATATTATATTTTCAGAATCTATACGCATACAGCCTTTTAATCATATTTTTTTAAAGTCGATATAGTTACGATTTGAAAAATTATGGCCATTTAATGTTTTTTGTTACGGTTGAAATTTTCACATTTTAGGGCATAATTCACTTTTTTTGTATGTAGACATGTATTTTTTATTTCAGAAAACGTTTGGCCATCTTTGTATTATCCGAAAATGATACCCCACTTGCCATAGTAACGATAAATTACGAGTTATGACGACAAATAGAGCGCGCGGTAGAAGAGAACTTCAACCCCTCCCCCTCCCCCCCAGAGGGGTGCCTCCGATTGCCTCCCGGGCGATTTTCGCTCTAACCCACCTAACTAAGAAGTGTACCAAGTCTCATGCTTTAATGCAAAAAATATTGCTTTTGGCTTATAACGCCCCCACTATTGTAAAATAATCTTCAATAACATTTTTAATGGTACCTAGTGGTCATAGACGCTAACAGGTGCACTTACCCTATACCAGGGTAGCAGAAATCGGGAGTTTCATTTTTATTGTTCGTCACTCTAGCTCTCGTCAGTCGTCAACTATTCCGCGTGCAGTTTAGACTTATTTTTGTGTGATAGGTACGCGCGTTAGTTCAGTACGGCTACATTATTGACTTATTATTTTTGTGTTAAACTATTTTGTATTTATTTTGTATTTGTATTTGTATTGTGTTTTGAAAATGTCCTTGAGTAATAGTGAATATTATGAAATGATGTTGTGTGTCGGAGCAGAAGATGGCAATTTGCGGGCTGCCCGAGAACTGTACCATCACCGCTTTATCGAGGGTAGACCAGAAGACCGGCAACGACAATTGCCTTCATTGGCGTGTTTTAGTCGGATGGTACATCGTCTGTATCAGACTGGGTCATTCCACGCTCCTGCTTCAGAGGGCCGCCCGAGTACTACCGATCCAGAATTTGAAGAAGCGATACTGGAGCATTTTGACCGAAATCCTCGCACTAGCACACGTCGAGCTGCATTACAGTTGGGTGCCTCTAACCACATGCAGGTATGGCGAGTGCTGAAAAATGACGGTCAGCACCCATACCACTTCTGTCGGACCCAGGAGCTGACACCGGCAGATTTTTTGCCTCGTGTGGCCTTTTGCGAGTGGTACCGAAGCCAAGTGGAAGCGATGCCAGATTTTGGGTCAAGAGTGCTGTGGACCGATGAAGCATCCTTCACGAGAGCAGGAATCAGCAATATCCACAACGAGCATGTTTGGTCTCACACGAACCCGCATGCTTCGACAGAGTCGTCGTTTCAACACCAATGGCGGCTGAACGTGTGGGCAGGTATAGTCGGGGATGTCGTCGTAGGACCAGTTTTCTTGCCGCACAGTTTAAACGGCCAAAATTACTTAAGTTTCTTAAGGAATCAATTAGACGATGTCCTAACAGTGCTACCGGTGCAACGTTACGTGAACCTTGTGATGGAGAACAATTTAGTGTTTCAACACGACGGTGCGCCGGCGCACTTTGCTCGAGATGTGCGGCATTATTTAAATGAGCGCTTTCCTCAGTGGATCGGTCGTGGTAGTGTAAACATAGCTTGGCCTCCGCGAAGTCCTGACCTCACTCCATTAGACTTTTTTTTATTGGGATACATAAAAAATACAGTTTACACAGTGCGGTGCGATACAGTGGACGAAATGAAAGTGCGAATTGAGGCTGCGTTCAGGACCATAACACCAGACATGCTACGCAATGTCCAGGAGTCCCTGAACAAAAGAGCGGCCTTGTGCATACGATTCCAAGGTCTTCACATAGAACCTCATCTTTAACAAATGTAAGTTATTTTTCTAAATTAAGTAGTTTATTTGTTTATTCGGTGTTAAGCAATTACAAGAGTATGAAACTTAACCTACGCGAACTCCGGAGCAGGCGATGTACAAAGTCAGACTCAAAATGTGTACAACACCTATTTAAACTATCTTTCTATTTTTTACGTAAGATTTGTTATCTCAATTTTTAAATATCTGGCTTGATATTAACTATTAAACTGTTAAAAGTAGGTAAATCAATAATTACACCTACGCATTATTATTTTTTTACGACACGGTGAAGTATGTAGGTATAGGTACTAAGTGTATTGCGCGCTCGCTTTGGCGGCATCTTCTTTCATTTTCGTTGGTTCGCGCCGACAAAGACGCGCCGCCTGCGTTAGGTTACTAGGGTACTAGGCGCGCAGAATTGCTGAAGAGATTTATTGTGGTTTATGCAAGTAAAGTGGAAAGTTATTGACCCGCGTAGTGCGGAGACACGTTTGTTATGATTTCAATTGAAAAAATCGATGATACCGAAAATTTGGTATCAATTTTTAGAGTATTTTATTTTTAACTGAAACTTTGCATAGTGCTTCTATATCAGCAGGACACTTTGGTGTTTACGGATAGATATGGGGTTTCCGTTACACGCTGTATATATATAAAAAAATATTCTATTTACAAACAAATAAATTACAATAACTATTTTAAAAAGTGTGAGTCAATATAAATTGCATAAAAATCCTCTACCTATAAAAATAACACAAAGATAAAACTATATTCATGCAAAATAAAAATGGACGCCGTGTACTGAATATAAATAAAAGAATTTGTTGATCTTAATAGAATTTTACAATAATTTCGATGGTAGTCAAAGCGTAGGTAAAACTACTGGACCTAAAAACATGAAATTTGCACTAAAATTTTCTGAATTACTTGGCCCATAAAAGGGTAAAAAGAGATATAAAATATGTATGAAAATCTGCGGACGAAGCTTCGGAAACAAGAATTAAATAAAAAAACTTTGTCATAGATATTTAATATAAAATATTTAAGTAACAGATGCTAGTACCGCAAAAGTTGTGTTTAAATTTCGTTTGAGCAAATAATTTAGGACATCTATTCGCTTGATAGAATACCTAACTTATTGCTAAGCTCAGTGATAGAATACGTAACTTATTGATAAAAATTTAATAGTGCGATTTCAATATGCGTATTTGGCAAAATTTTTATATTATATTATTAAAATTATACTAAAACCAACAACAAAACAAAAACAACGACCTATCTAACATCTAAATCTACACACAAAAAGGAACCGTCCGTCACAGCAATAAGGTTGATAATCATTCGTCATGCAATCACCTGACTCGTGGGTGCTGAGGGAATCCTCCGAACAGTTGAGGTCCGCTGCGTTATAACATGTTTGTTTATTTATATTCAGATATTGTAGTTTCTGATGTTGGTACTATGCTATGACTAGGCCTGCCACACGCTCAAGTGTTACGTCAGTGTTACGCAAACTGGCTTACGCAGGAAAGAAAAATGCTTAGGCCGCGAAGATGGAGTGTGTTGTTGGTTAAACTGTACACGGTATACACCCCACGGAGCGGCCTACGCATTTTTCTTACCTGCGGAAACTGGCTTGCGCAGGTAAAATTATGAGGACGCTTGTGCGTGTGATAGGCGTATATCGGTCTTTTCATTGTCATGGCCAGGCCGCCATTTTGTTTAGAGCCACACGCAGAAATTATAAATTTCACCAACTACCCGCAATAAAGACATGTATGATACTAGTAAATAATCATAGTCTGCATGCAGTCGCAAATCCGCATGACAATGAAAAGGCTCTAAGGACCATATTTGAGTGTAATAACCTCCATATAGTTTGTTGGTTGCGTGACCAAGTTTCGCAACTTGGTTGCCTAACCGCAGCTCTGGCCAGTTGAGTGAGCCACAACCATACCACAGATAAAACAACAAAATTACAAGTGATGATCATAAGGGTCAATTTCGCGTGACAGTAATACGACACCTGACATTAAAGACAGCTGTTACGTTTAACAGGCCAGATCTGTGGCAGTAACGATTTAATTGCTCAAGCATAGGCTTGCCACAAGCCTAGAAGAAATAAATTTGCGCAGGTATCTTCCAACACACATTATACTTATGCAAGCCTATGTTATTTTCGTGGGCGAGTTGTCCCATAACTCAACAAGTTAGCTAAAGTTTAATTGAGCCACTTGTGAAGCGCTCACAACTTATCTATGTCTTTTTAACTTATAATATTTATTTATTACTTTTTTTTTTTATTTCACTTAACATCAAATAATGCGGTGTACTACTGCACAGCATTAAGGTGGTAGCTAAGAATAAGTTTTATCTTTTACACATATTACGTATGTCTATGAATTCCATGTAAATCGACTTTTATTACTAGCTGAACTGCACTGCTACAGCTGAATGTCTTAACATTTAGGGTATAAGTTTATTTACTATACTTGTTATAGATAAGATAAGATAAATAAAGTGCAGTAAATATGAATAACTTACGTGATAAATCTGCGTGCATCCTATGGTCTGGAGGGGCGGGCTCGGGAGGTGTACTCGGCGGCGGGTAAACGCTAAAACCTGCAGATATTTTGTTGTTACACAAATGTTTCTTATCATTACCTAACTGTACACAAAGATGAGCGCTATTTAATCAGGGTTCATAATATATATGTGAGTTCCTTTATCCCTTCATATTTTATAAATGCAAAAATATTGAAATTAGTGCTATTTGATTCTCATCTGGATTTTTTCCAATTATATTATTAAATACAAACTTTTATTAAACCAGAATCAATATAAATAATTCTTGCATAACTCCAAGATCTTTGTAGCAGTTATTGTAGGAATGTATTTTCATATTCATGAGCCACATAGTCAAACGATTGAATATCTTTTATATTAATAAGTTACCTTTCAAGAATCCTCTATTCTTGGAATTATTAAGTGTGTCACTGTACTCGGAGTCGATATCTGCGCGTGAATCAGGGCCGATCAGTAGGTCCAGCGAGTTGGTCAGCTTATGCTCCCTCCTAGCAGAAACAACACATTGTTAATAGTCTGTGACGCGGATTTTGGGAAATAGCAGTGTTATAATACTAAGGTCCTGAAGTTGAAGTGACTTGTCATCCCTATTGTGATAAGGATAGACAAATGACCTCAAACTCACATTAGCTTGGAGCAGGTGTTAACTGCCTTCGTTCGACGACCATCTGCAAACAAAAACCCATCGCGTCTGCTCTGATACTTTATTGCATAATAACATACCAATATTGATTATGTTACATAGCTTTTTTTTATACCATACTATATTCTCATTCGAAAATTAAAAAAATGAGTGCTATGCTCAGGACGGTTGAAAGCAACTAAATGTGTGGAACCTTAACCTAACATTTACTGCACGCGTATTACGCGCGAGTGAGGTAATGTGCGTGGGCGGGCATCTGGACGGGATATTTGTAGCACTAGTATCTCGGTTACGCGCGAGTGTCAACGCGCGTATAACGCCTAATCTGGACAGGCTCTAAGGGCGAGCTAAGCGCCACGTTTTATGTGAGGCCTATGGACATTGACGCAGGGTGATGACGACTATGGCGTCGACGATAATGTATTTATACTGAATCTTGTTGTTCGTGTAAGTGAGTTGATATAAACACACGATACAGTACACTTGCCCTGAGCTACTCACATGTGGTTGAGATGGTAGGAGTGGTTGCGGGGCGGAGGCGCGGGGCGGGCGGCGGCCACGTCGGGCAGGTTGTGTGGCTGCTCCATGCGGAAGGCTCGCTCTATCTCGCCCTTACGCTCCCATACTTCTTTGAAGAATGGTGTGTAGAACGCCGCTGGAAGAGAAATATCATTATTAAGTTTACTTACTATGAAAACTGAGACTACATACATATCCATTCAGAGAAAATGACAAGTCAAATTATCGATTTTTAATGGCGTTTTCAACATCCACACACATCTGTGTCTTTCTTTCATCAAAAGAGGGCAGCAAATGTTAAACTAAATGGTCATCGCTTGATCTGACCAATACAATAGGAATGACGACAACATAACAAAAATCACATTATGTTTAGTCCGTCTGATAGACCAGCTAAAAAGACGTGGCACATATTTTTTGCTTGATCAAATTTATTAATAAATACAAAAATAAAGAGCTACAAAGTTCCGGAGTGGAGGCTTTTGACGTCACCGTTAAGCATAAATTGTATCAAATCGACTAATTACGTTTTTTAGTCGTCTCGCCTATAGTAAGAATGTGCCGAAGAACAGCCTACCATCTGAACGACTTACATTTATTCTCCGCGCTCGAGGTGTAGGTAGTGAAGTGCGCGGCGAGCCGGTCGGCCGTGGCGTTGCCGTCGGTGATGAGGGCGTGACCTAAGTCTGTGCCGAAGAAAGTGCTGGCCGAGCCTCCGCCGTCCGTGACTGCCACCATCTGGATCGGCAGGTTCGGGATGTTCATTGAGAAGGCGCTGGAACAATTGTACTTGTGTTACAATAGGTTACACTACTGATACGTCGTATCATCATCATGATCGTCAGCCGAAAGACAAAGTCCACTGTTGGACAAAGCCCCAGACACCCGCATCCAACAGGACCAGCGCGCCCCTCTCTGATTTAAGGAGGTTAGAGCACTTTTAAACATATCTATTTATATCTACTTTGGTGACATTGTCGAGATCGAAGGTCAATCTTGGAAGAAGCCTGCCCACTATGCATTTTCCGGTACGCAGTCGCCACTCGAGTACATTTAAGCGTGTGTTGTTAAGGAATGGTTTGAAAATTACACTTTTACGCGCAAAACAGAGACATGGATGTTAAAGAAAAAATATCATACCGGTTTTCATTAAACTGCTTACAGGTTGTTTGTAACAGTGCGCTGCGTAAACGGTTAAAGTTACGCAAACATTATGTATAATAGAATTGTTCCTCTTAAAAAAACGATAATTAAGTAATCAAAAAACCCAACTGCACTATCGGCAGTCTGTGGCTTTATTTCTGTTTCATGTAATTGCCACCCACTTCCGAAATTGCAGAGGTTTTTTTATTTCATTTTTATTCAAATTAATATACCCTATTCTGAGAGACGAATTCAATTCACACCTCATATATCAAAATCCGTTAAACGGTTTACGCTGTAGAGCGTGCCCTAGAATATGACAAAAATACATACATCCGAAAATCATAAATTTCCTTTCGGCAGTCGGTTAAAAATAATGGAAATGAACTTACTTCAAAGTAGCCAAGCTGGCCTTTCTCTTCGCTGAGTATATGAGTATGAACCCGTGGATCAACTCCTCTCTGAACTGACTCGCTCCGTGGAAACTTGATATTATCACCTGCAACATATTTTGTGTCTTAATTCTCACATTTAAAGTTTATTTATTTATTTACTCACATTTAAAGTTGTTATTTTATTGAGATGGGGGAACATCTGTCGTTTACATAATGCCTCGGCATTTTATATACGGCGTAAACGCTGAAGGCAAAATGTCAGAGCATAGTGTGTGCGCTAATGCGACACGTGATACGATGCTTTTTTAAACCACTCAGAAAAAATGCAATAAAACATTTTGCCGAGTAACGCCGTACGTAAAATGCCAAAACGGTAAACGGGGTATTTATAAAAAATGCCCGCGACATATCCACGAAATTAGTTTTCTATGCCCATGCGGCTGATCACAGAACCAAATCTTGTATTTAAGACCATAGAAACTTGTAAATCACAAATAATAGATTAATTGAGAACGAACGTGCAATAGCCTTGAATCCTGTCTATGACCTTATAAATCTTATCTCTGATCTGATTACTGATCTTACCTCCACCTTCCTCTTGGAGTCTCCGAGGAAGGTCTCGATGACGATGGAGCGGTCGCCGGTGAGGAAGCACGCTCGGTGTAGTAATAACGGGCTTAGAACTCTCTCCGGGGAATACGGGTCGTCGCAGAACATGCACACCATGATCCTGTGTACAACAACTTCATTATTAACATTTCTCGCGCGGTGTACGGTCAGCAAAGCAGATAAGTATGCAGGGCTGTCAGATATTTTCTAATAAAAAATTAAAATATAGTAGAAAATAACCAGTTCTTCAATTAAAAAAAGACGGGTTGCACTCCGGGAGTGCCGGCAGAAGTGAAAACTTGATTATTAACAGCGTGCCACGCGCATCCATGGATGGTGACTGCTGCCTACTATCCATCCGTCCTACGCTTTTTCGATCAGGTCACGTGTCCTGACGCGAGTTTAAGATTTTATACCCATTACAGAAAAAGTGCTCAACGCCGCTAAAGAAGTTTTCACTTCAAAATAATTTCATTTGAATACATTCATTGCTATTAAAAAAACCTCAATTGTAGATGACGGCGCTGCATACCTATCTACTTTGCTGACTGTACGTCAGAGAAAGATTGCCGCGAGAATGAACCAGCAGCTCTGCCATGAATTAGAACAGTCAAATTCGCTAGCGTATCCGTAAATAATTTATACAATTACGCCTATAATTTGTACATTATCGGCGTAATGTATTTATTTGTACCTAATGACATTCTTATGTATTTTAAGTGATTTAGATAGACTTCCTCACGATTGAGACATCCACGTCTCAATCGTGAGGAAGTCTCCGATTCCGGGCTCTGTTCCTTAAAGTTTAGGCATTTCTATCTTTGTTTATACAATTATAAGGAAAATAAATTAAAAAATAAAACACTAAAATATGTAAACTAACGTATTTAACTAACAGCCTTTCTATTAATGCCCGGTTCCTATGAACAAGAAACGACTCGTTTTGCTTACGGATAGTAGTATTTTCTACGTGACGTACGCCAAAACTGTTCCTATAAAAATCGTTTAGGTAATGAAGTTACCGATAGAGCACTACCTACGGATGGGAGGGTTACGAATAACGAACCATAAGCCAAATGTATGCAGATGTCGGCCGATGGTGTTCCTATAATAAAAATGAAACTTCAAGGAGCTGTAAAAGCTACGAGTCGTACACAATTTGCTTACCAGCCGATTTCGGTCGGTTATCTACAAATTTTTAAATTATTCAGCGTTATTTTCTTTAAATTATTGTAAAATGTCTAGTTCTGATAGTGAGTTGAGTCATTTGGAAAGGTTGTCGGACTAAAGTAACTCCGAATCAGATGAAGAAAGTGATTCTAATCAACCGAATTACAAAACAAGGGTCGATCATTTTAGTATCTTGGATAATAGCGAATTCTAAATTAGATTTGGGCTAGATAAGCCGTCTGTACTA
Organism: Athetis lepigone; assembly: GCA_033675125.1. Taxonomy (NCBI): domain Eukaryota; kingdom Metazoa; phylum Arthropoda; class Insecta; order Lepidoptera; family Noctuidae; genus Athetis; species Athetis lepigone. The sequence goes on along the minus strand of CM066234.1, from coordinate 4,492,851 downwards.
AGTTTACTCGTCGAAATGTATCCGCATTCGGAAGTGTAGGGAGTAAAGTATGTATTTCTTGTATATTCACTAGCCAATATTTATTTAAAATAACCAAAAAACATATTTCAACTTTAAATCTTTATTTATTTAGTACATGTAGGACTTTCAGCTAATAAATCCAAAACAGAAAGGAAACCATAATCACTAGAAAGTCAATTACAAGTCCTTACGTATAGGCACCATAATAATTCACTATTCTCCTTGTTTTGCACTTATAACTATATTATTGAAGGCATTTGTGATAAAACACCACAATTCTCGTTCGAAGCTCGAAGAAAGATCTATAACACAAATATATGCAATAAGACTGCAAAGGTCTCCTCGTCTAATCTTTGTGAAGAGATCTGGTCCGATAGAGCCTCGTCAGTAAATAAGCAGGATGTACCACGTGCAGGTGAGGTTGGCTTTGACCCTGGAGGTGATAGTAGGGCCACTTACACCCCAAAACATATTCCATTATGCATTTTAGTTTAAAATCATAATAATTATGTATTATTTAAATGACATTTCCGTTAATATGAAATGTGTCAAGCCAGAAGCTCTCAATCGCGTTTTGTTTTCCTATTTCAGAAGAGGTTGAATAACATTTTTTTGATAATAATGAAATTTCTTTAACACAAAAATTATAAAATAAATGTAAAAGCTAAATTTTCTGTATATAGGTAGGAATATGTTATATCGTGTGTAGTAGACATGGATTCACTTTAATTCTAAACGATTGAATTCTACTAACTAAACGCAAGGAGGGTCGAACACGTATTTTGATGGAGAGCTGTGGCAAGTGGGTGACCAACATCTACTCGTTGCAGGTAGCTGATGCAAACATTCATAGGAACGCCATAAACAGTCCGTCACTTGCAACCAAAAAACTAATAGTACCTTTTGACAATAACGAACTTTAGTTCATAGGAACCGGGCATTAGTCAGACAAAGGACTGTCACAAAACCCCTATGTTAACGCTAGCGAGTTTTTTTTTATAATGGTATTCGAAATAGATATGTAGTAGGTAGCCAGAAGTTGTGTAGTATCGAAGGTACATTTACCTGATATCAGAATCAAAGCACACGATAACATCTCTATAAAGATGCGCGTAGCTCGCCTTTTCCCGGTTCGCTCTGACCAGCTCCTGAACAGCATCCGATGTCAGGGCTTCGGTGCCGAGTTCGTTCACTGATGCCTCCATGTATGAACAGTGTAGACTGGAAAAATATAGACAAGTTAGTTTTGTATACTAACTGAAGTTGTTTCACTAAAAAAGACCACCCATATCTTAATGACTCGGCTTCAAATCTTACAGGGGTCAGCTAAATAGCAACGTTTTAAGATTATAAAGTTAACAGCGCAACAACATATATTATTCTTTATTGCACAAGAAAACACACATAAAACAGCAAACATCAATGAGCTATGTACAAAGGCGAGCTTAACCCAAAGTTGAGTTATCTTCCAGCAAACCCTTAATTCTATAAAAGAAATTGCAATATAGGTTAAGCCTGTGCAACATCGTTCACCATATTTCCTAAAGCTAAACATATATTATAGGAAAGTGTAAACGTGTCCTAAAATTGTACAAATGTTTGGAGGTATGAAGAACAAACTGATAAGCCCCGCATCTTCCATTGAAAAGGGAGAATCCTCCGACCAGACCAGACGAGTTTAGTCGTTGTCGCCACAAAGTAAAAGTATACTAACTTGTCAGCAAGATTCTGTCCTTCCTCCTGCAACCTTGTCAGTTCCTTCTTGTCCATACCTTCATCTTGAACGAACATCACCACTAATGGCAAGCCCTTGAAAAAATAAATTAAATGATAAACAAAGCCTTTCAGATGTCGCTTAAAGTAATCTTACATTCATAACCCTCCTCCAAGCTATCCTGTCTTTGTTCTTCCTATCATTCTCCACACCATCCATCCATCTTTTCTTCGGTCTTCCTTTCTTTTCCATTCCACCATATTCATAGCTTTCAAAATCACGGAATCACATATTAGCATAATTGAAACTTACCTGAAACGGTAACTTGTCTTCTTGCTCCAAACTAGAAAGAAGAGTCTTCTCAGCACATCCTCTGATATACTCAAACGACTCTTGATCTTGATACACGCAGAAATATCCTGAAACAAAATGAAAAATAAATAACATTTCAATACATACGGTATGATGATGTAAATTGTTTTATTATTAATATAATAAAAGTAGAGCTATAATTTAATTTAAACCCTTTAAAGAATTGTTAAAATCGGTTGGCAAACGACGGAGATATGCGCGAACAAACATAAAAAAAAACATACAAACATCCGAATTGAGAAAGACTACTGAATATAGCTGCTACTTAAAGTGTATTTATTTATTTATTTCGCAATAAATGAATGTTTACTTTTACTTTTTTAAACCTGTAAAAGCAAATGAATGAGATCGGCTCACCGTTGGGCGCGAAGTCGTCGATGCAGGTGGTGTCGGCGCTGAAGTCGTCGGTCCGTACGCGCTGCTCCACGCGCCACGACTGCGCCGCCACGCTCACGCGCCGCTCCGAGTCGCAGCCCGCCAGGAGGCGCTTGCCGAACTCGCCTGCTATGCCTTCCACCTACAGAAACAAGTCAATAAAATAAACAAAATATGTAATAAATATGGTTCTTTTGAGACCCACACAAGGTCATCTGATCTCAAACAAACCAGAGGGCCTAGACAAGTGGCATTGTATAATAGAAAACGAATAGATTATCAAATGTATGGAATTGACATAAGCTTTCGCTAAACAATTTGACATCTCCGCAAATTTGACAATCTTTTCGTTTTCGCTATCTATTCTACAATGTAAAATTGTCTAGGGGGGGCTGACCACTTCTCTTTATCTACTCTATATCCTTAATCTGTGATAGGGTATCGCAATAAAGATGCCAATCTCCCACGTCGGTAATACAGTATAACTATTGTAATAAAAGTTTTCAAGTAACTGTGGAAATGAAAAAAAGCGAGATTTTTTTAAGTGTGGTTTATTTTAACTGAACATAGAGTAAATCATTGTAACTCCTGAAAGCCAAAATCAGACAGGGGAGTCCATCAGAAAAGCGCAGAGCAATGAAATCGACGAGTCCGGTGTAGCATACACGATCATAACGAACATACAAACAGACACACACACAACTATACAACTACACACACTGTCAAATATCTGTCGTCTCGTTCCTACACTCTCACGCAGAGTGCGGGGTGGGGGAGGCAGTCTGTCAGTCTGCTACCCGCCGCCGCGGAGTGAAGACGTGTTCGAGTGAGGTTACTGAGCCGATACATAAACTCAACAAATGGTCCATTATTTTATTACACATAGCTACTTCATTATAACACTTAGTGGCTACTACATCCGGGATAAACGATTCAACTGTCTTGACTGCCGTAACGAAATAAATCTAAAAGTTACAGTGGATGTGATGGCAGTTTTATGAGCCTTTTTTTTCAATTTTATGGTATTTTTGATAATATTGATATTTGAACATTTAGTTAGCAAGTACTCACCCCAAGTATGATGACATTGATCTGGTTAGAGTCAGTGGTGAGCGCCCAGGGCGCGGCGGGCGGACCCGCGTGGCATTGCGACTCGCCCGTTGACGTCAGAGATCTGTCAAGCATTACAATATATAAAATACTAAAACTTCAACGCATTTAATAGTCGTCAATTTTCGTTTGGGACAAAAAAGAAAAAATACGTGTGCCATTTTTTTTTTATAATCTATCTGACGGACTATTTTTTGTCGTCTCGCCTATTACTGTACTATCCATACTCTACTCTCCTAGCCACTCTACTCACCCAACACGAGTATTAAGTATAACAGGCAGCGTGGCGTCCAGACAGTTGGCTCCAGCAGGACAGTGCTCGCGCATGGGACAGTGCACAAAGCCCAGGTGTTGGAATAGCATCAGCTTTCTATCCTGCTCCATACGGTCTAGCATCTTGTATCTGTGGAGAAGATAGGTTATAGAAAGAGAAAGAAAATTGGCGACATCTATTGCATTGAATGGGAAATACAACTAAAGTTTAGGACGTCACTCATTCGTTCTTTGCGACTTTGGCATATACACAGAATCAGAAGAGAATCAACAACTGTTGCGTAGTATCCTGTCTGGCCAGAAGATCCTCTTCTCTTAGAGAGCACCCTTCCTATATGAAATACGTTTTCAGTAAATGTTGTGATTGCTTCGATTGTATATAAAAATTAACTAAATTCCGCGATATTTATTATTCAATAAGGTAACATCGTTAGAATCGAAAATAATATTTAATTAAGTAATTGTAATTTTACACTTGCAACACTTTGAAATAACGGTTGTGACGTAACGGTTGTGACGTAACGCCGTTATTTCTGGGTGGAGTGGTTAAACGTCAGTTGATTAAAAAACACTGCTATTTGGGCAGTCTTTTGTTGGCGGTCGAAGAGTACAGTTGTCCGATTAATCTGTGAGAGTAATAGCTTGAATTGTGATGTTGAACAGTGCAAATTGTGAGGAATAAAGTGGTGTTATCTGGCAGAGAAGGTGTTTTATTTCATAAATCTTTAAACTACTGCAGCGAACAATAAATTGTTTTTAATAATGTACAAAAACAACAACGAAAAGTCATCTAAAAAGTAAGAATTGAAATCAGAACAACAAGACCTTTATTTTGATACCCATATCAATGCATTTGGAAGAGACCCTTATTTTACAAGTCCCGTTTTGACATTTAGAAGTCCTCCGCCATCTTGTTTTTTACAACTTCATGTAACCTATATTACAGGTATCACAAAAACGAATCGATAGACACCGTATTTATTCAAATCGAATAGTTTAAGCGCTACGGTGAAACACCCGAATTACTTCAACTTTGTGCTACTCAGTTAATAAAAACTATAAATAAAAAATTTAAGAAACCCCCGACCATAAAACTTGTCAATTAGAAACATAAAGAGAACTAGTTAAGACAAATCCAACAAGCCCAAACTCGATGGGTTTAGTATAAGGCAGTCCAGGGTTACGTCTCCTATCTTCGAGCCCTAACAGCAGACCAGCTCAGTGGTTCCAGAAGACATTAGTGTTTCAAATGTCCGATCCCACATATGCTTGCAAGCAAACTGAGCGTGTAACATTCGTATCACACCTAACAAACGACCTGATGACCTTGATGACATGAGCCGATTTCCACCAAACATACGTGGGACACTCAGAAAGTTTTGAGAAACTAAAAAACTATCTTCTATAGATAAAAATATTTTTGCTGAATCTTTTCAAAGAACTCTTCAGTAGCCTCTATACAAAGTTTCATGCGTCTAAACCAATTTTTATCACATTTTTTCCAGTTCGATACAGACACCTCTTTCACGGCCTTCACGAAGGCTGCTCGCGCGTTTTCCAGCGATGAAAACTGTATCCCTTTCAGAAGATTTTGTATTTTAGGAAATAATAAGAAGTCACACGGTGCCAGATCAGGATTGTAAGGAGGGTGCTCGAAGACTCCAACCTCTGTGGTGTCCAAGAAGTTCCTCGTTTTGAGCGCTGGGTGCGCGGTCGTGTTTTCATGGTGAAACAGAATTCAGCGGAGCCCGGTGTTCGGTCGCTTGTTGCTCATTGCAGATAAAAGTCCTGGCAAGCATTTTGTGGTATACCATTCGTCTTTGATGCTGCTTTGGTCTTGTAATGAAATCGCATTCAGATACCCCGTGAGAGTGAAGAAACTAGCGATCAAAAGTTTGCCTGTGCTTCTCGATCGCTTCATTTTCCTAGGCGTTGGTTCGTTTTGAAACAGCCTAACTGTCGACTGACACTTTTTTTCTGGATCGTATTAATAAATCCAGGATTTGTCATCTGTCACAATGTCGTAAACGCGCCAAGACGAACCTGCTTCAATTTTTTTAATCATATCACGGCACCAATCTACACTGGCCTGCTTCTGAGTTTTGGTGAAGTTTTGCGGCACCCAGTGGCACACATCCTCCTCATCGGAAGATGCTCGTGTAAAATCTGGTAAAAGCTTCCCGATTTAATCTGCAGGGTCTGCTGAATCTCTTAGTATGCAATTCGCTTGTTTTCTTGAATATTTTTTTTTAATGCCAGCCCACTTTAGTCCGTGACTGCCGTGTTAGGACGACCACTCCTTTGTTTATCTCCCAAAGTAAAGCGACCGCACTTAAACTCGCTGTTCTTGTGGTAGACGGTAGCTTTTGAAAGTCTTCCACCCATAAAAGCAAATTGAAGTCCATCAATTGACTCATCAGATTTTAAGCCACATTTAAAGTCGTAGAAAATCATCGCACGAAAATGTTCGCAGTGCAGATCCTTTTTTAGAAGAGACACGTTAATTTAATTTGGCTCTAAAAAAAATTTGGAGGCAAATTCAAAATTCGAACAATGGTATTTTTACTTATAAATAACCAAATTATTCAAAATAATTACAAATGGCCAGTGTCTTATACATAAAAACGTTTTTTCTCGAAACTTTCTGAGTGACCTGGTAGCTAAGAACACTCTCAACTGATATACCTTTCAAACAAAAAAAAACCGCATTGAAATCGGATCATCCGTTTGGGAGCTACGATGCCACACAGACAGACACATACACATTTACACACACAGACACGTCAAACTTATAACAAAACCCCGTCGTTTTTGCGTCGGGAGTTAAAATCATCTTGTAGTTGTTTTTCTTACCTAAAATCATCTTGTAGTACGTCAGTGATCTCCTTGATGTCCTCCTGAGTGATCGTGCCGGTTGGTGATATGCTCTTGAAGTGATAGAACAGATCCGCATGCTCCAGTAGTAACTCCTGCGAACAATGGTGTTATGGACAACAATAAAGCACATTTAATATATTCATTATATGAAAATCGTAGTGGTCAACGCGCCTATCTCTCGGATACCCGGTATATCTGACCTACCTATCTGATGCCTTTGAACCGGTTACTTATTTATTTATATCAGTTGTCTTTTTGCCATAGCATAGGATCTGCCTAGTTTAGGGTCAGATGAAGTGTTTTTATTTAGTACTAGGTTTCACCCAAGTCAAGTGGATGGCGAGCTTCTGACCACTATTTTTCCTCTTTAGGGGGTCGAAATCTTTTTTAGCGGATACCTACTCTTTATAAAAAACACACCCACGCGGATGGAACTGTGCGTTGATATATAACCCAATCAGTTAAGTCAGTTTACCATTTTGTCTACACTAATATTATTGTAGTGTATTCACATTCACCCTCTTTAGTTTTATATTTTTATATGCGGTTCTGTCGTGTCAGCGAGTTCGGAATATACGTTACTACCAACTACACGCTTATTATTTCTCTCCGTAATCCGCAGATATTGTAATTATAAAAAGTACAGGTTATTTTTTTTTTGAAGCAATCGTCCGATCTCAAAAGAAAATCATTGATAGCTGCTTTATACCTGTGACATCACGATACGACTAACGGTAGCGAAGAGGTGATTAAAAAAAAAAACAAAAATTAAAAAGACTATTTTCTCCTACACTTAATTTCTCACCTGAAAGTTGTCCTTGGCGCGCCGCTGTATCTGCCGCTGGTGCTGGTCGTAGACTCTCTGCTGCTGTTCGTCTGACAGCGCCTCGTAGCACTCTCGGCCCATGAGCAGTACTCGCACTTCTGACAGCTGCTTGCCGGGTGTGACGTAGCCGGTCTCTTCTAGAAGACGCTTGAATTGTTGGCACCATCTGGAAGGAGGTAGAAGGTTAAAAGTTTGATCTAGAACTTCCAGGAGAGATTGAAAATGTAGTAATGTTCTATCATTGTAGTTTTATATTGCTTGCTGGATTTTTTAGAGTTCTGTCGAAAGGGAGCCACTAAAACCTATTTACAAAGTTCCTCGCTGTTTTAGCGTCCGTCTAATGAAGTGAGTACCTAACCAGAATTTTATTTACAGAATGTGTGTTTCTTTTTGCAACTATAAAAATAAATAGGTATACGAAACTCATCACTGTGTTCGGATGGCCCAATGGTCAAGATACGTTGTGGCTTTTCTAAGTTATCTTTTTTAAGTTTATGTACGAGGGGCGTTCAATGTATTCTCGGTACCGGGGTGATTTGATATTATTGTGGGTAATTAAAATATATCATTAGCTATCAACATTATCTGAGGGTATTTATATAAAATTTCATGTTGATAACTTCATTAGTTTGTTTGCTACCTCCACTCAACGACGACGAAAATGACTGACGCGACAATGTTGAAGAAAATCGAGCATCGTGCTGTGATTAAATTCCTAACTAAACAAGGAAAATCTCAAAAAACTATCCATGAAGAAATGGTAGCCGTTTATCAAGACTCTGCTCCTTCATTATCGACCATACAGAAGTGGTCAAGTGAATTCAAAAGAGGCAGGGAGAGTATCGAAGATGATCCCCGCCCAGGTGGGCCAATCACGGCGGCTACCGAAGAAAATGTGAAAATTGTCGAAAAACTTGTATTAGAAGATGCACGTGTAAAAATCAAGATGTTGGCAGAAATAACTAAGCTATCCGTTGGTACTATACATACAATACTACATGATTATCTCAACCTTACAAAAGTCAGTGCAAGATGGGTGCCGCGCATGCTCACTGCACTTCAAAAGCAGGCGCGCGTTGACACTTGTAAGGAGTTTTTAGAGCTGTGTGGCGACGATCCAGCAAGTGTTTTTGAAAGAATAGTTACAGGAGATGAAACGTGGGTTCATCACTATGATCCCGAGAGTAAACAGGAGTCTATGCAGTGGCATAAAAAGGGAGCAGACCCTCCGAAGAAGTTCAAAGTCACTCCATCCGCTGGAAAAATCATGGCCACAGTTTTCTGGGATTATAAAGGAATACTGTTAATCGAGTACACAAAAAAAGGTGAAACTATCAACGCAGAAAAATACTCAACCACTTTACGTCATTTGAGAGAAGCAATAAAAGAAAAAAGAAGAGGAAAGCTGGCAAAGAGTGTGTTGCTTCTTCACGACAACGCACCGGTTCACACTGCGCGGCTTTCCAAGGCTGCTGTACGAGAGTGCGGGTTCGAGGAAATTAATCACCCACCCTACAGCCCGGACCTGGCTCCCAGTGACTACTTTTTATTCCCAAATTTAAAAAAAGACCTCAGAGGAAAGCGATTTGCTGACGATAATGAGCTCAAGTCCGCTGTAAATGAGCATTTTTCGGGCCAAGAAGAAAATTATTTTTTTAAGGGAATAGAAAAACTTATTTCGCGATCAAACAAATGTATTGATATTATGGGAGACTATATAGAGAAATAAGTTTTTTTCAAGGTTTTATCTTTTTTCTAACATACCCATACCGAGAATACATTGAACGCCCCTCGTAAGACATCTCTGATATTCGTGAAGAAAACATTGTGAGGAAGACAGGTTTTTCTTTTTGGTAATAAGTCTGAATTAAGTCACCAATCCAAGCATGATGAAGCTCTGTATGAGAAGAGACCTTTATCCAGCTGTGTTATTCTTACGACAACCCATCACAGGCGGGTTTATAACCAGGTTAAGTTAGTAGGCAAATCTCTTAAAAAACGTTTATCCAGTAGAACTTACTCATAATTCCTATGTTCTTCCTGTGCTTCATGTAGGAACGTCTTGAATACGGCGGCCGCCTCGTTAGACTCCAGGATTTCATACGGAATCTTCTGCGATTGTCCCAGTGTCTGCAAATAAAAATATTTGTTAACTTGTGAGGAAAGTCATGACTTGATTTAATGTCCTATATGCGGCAGTATGGGTCCTCAACAGTCCTCCGTCGCGAACGGTTCTGATCAGCGCGCAGAGCTTCTCGTAAAACGGATGCCAGTTGATTCTACTAAAGTGCTATGCTAGGTCTGATAGAAACGGCAACTTTGTTTTCCCTTGCGGATTCCAATCCATGGTATGTTTGGGTATATGGTCTGAATTTCTTCGAAGCCTAAAACTAATCCACCTCCGTAGTCGATCAGGCTCTCGTGCCATTCTTCAACCTTGGAGATGATCTCCGGCTTATGAATTACGAGGATAAGAAGAAGACAGCGGATTACAAAGACTTGGATTTGACGTGACATTTACTTATTGATCCACGTTTAAGATCCGTTAAGCAGCCTGTTTGACATTGGGCCCGAAGTTATTTGTAAAGAAAGTGGATATCATTTAATCTATTTACATACGAAATATCACGTAACTTAAAAGCCTCTTACCTGATACCTCGCCCTCTCGCCGACCCTGAGCGTGGTGTCTATAGCGAGCGGGCTGTCCAGGTCAGACCCTGACTCGGAGCCCGAGTCCTGGTGCCGACCTTCGCTGAAGTACACTGAGAAGTCGCGGTGGGTGCGCAGCTGACGGACTACCATCGGCCAGTCACTGGAACAGAGGATATTAATTACTAGCGCGTAGTTTCCATTCACGTGGGGTTTTTGAGATAATAATAATATATATATTTATTTGCAAGAAATATGGTGCTTACAGATCTCATAATACAATACATAGTACTTCATATTCCGCCTACTAAATTCAGCATGCAAATTTAGTTTAGTTTGTGGCCATAATTAATAAAACTATCTAATGACTTATCTCAGGCAATGGACTACCTCTGTACGAAATTTCATTTAAATCGTGGCGTGAAAGCGAGACAGACAGAGAGATTTTTTTTTATTATAACATTAGTATGGATTATTGACCATACATACCGCCTACCACGTGCTATGGTTTGGAGAGTGAGAGTGAGGAGTAGAGTGCCTGAAAGGACATACTTGTAGTTCACTGTTGCCCCAGAATATGACATTTTTATTTCGTCTACTGAATTAAGTTATAAGTATCAAGTCACAAATATTATTGTCATATAAAATTTACTATGAAAACACATGTATTTTCGGAAACTGTTGATACAAAAAAAATCTTCTATAATTAAAACTAAAAGTGAGTAAAACATACTTCTCCTGCAAGTCTTCAGTAGGCAACTGCATTCGGGACAGAACTTGGGGTAACTTGGCGAGTTGTTTGCGGAGCCGCTTGGCTGCCCGCTCCTCTTTCAGTCTTCGGATGTGACGACGGTATACCACCTGTGGAACATTGGATGAATTAGAGTAACTTCAAAATAAATTACAATATCAAGCGTTACTTATTCCTCCAACTATAAGAGCAGCAGCTCAGAATAAAAACTTCTTATTGTATTTGCTTATCAACTGCAAGATTTGATGGCAGGGTTCCATTCTTTAGTGTACTAGTCTTCACCTGCTTGGATTTCGAAACATCTATTCCATTTTACAATAAATCCTTTCTTAGTGATACCTATTTTTAACAAAGAACACACCCTCCTTCACCTTTCGGGCTGTGTGTTGATTTATCAACAACTAGCTTTTGCCCGCGGCTTCGCTCGCGTTAGAAAGAGACAAAAAGTAGCCTATGTTACTCTCCATCCCTTCAACTATCTCCACTTAAAAATCACGTCAATTCGTCGCTCCGTTTTGCCGGGAAAGAAAGACAAACATACAGACAGACAGACACACTTTCCCATTTATAATATTAAGTATGGACTAGTATGGATTAGACAGTCAGTATTTAAAGTAGTATATTCAAAATAACACACCTATCAGTTTTTAAGACAAAAAGGGTGGACCTCTTATAGAAAGGCGCGTGTGATCCTAAAAGAGTTCCATTCGGTCGTACTAAACCACAACGCATATTGAAAGAAAACAAAGCATATTTATTTATTTATTTATTTATAAGGCACACCAACAACTCGTTTACAAAATAATAATAAGAATAAATATTGAAAGACTTGGGCAACTTTTCAATTAGATATTCGTCTGTGTTCAAAATAAAACGGTCAAATTCGCGGACAAAAGCTAATAGGAATTATAATTATGTTGTAAAACAAGTATCAGCTGGGAAACAAAGTGATGAGTCAGTTCAATGTCAACATAACAATGTGCTATAAAGACAGTGACGTAAACAAACTATTTATTAGAGGTACAGTCTGCTAAGTATATAAGTGTGCAGGACCGTCAGATGTGTATGTGACGTTAAGTATTTTTATACACTTATGAATCATGTTGAAGGATGTTTAAATGAATTGATTAATTAAATAACTAATTATTTTCTACATTCAAAGTGTATGTTACAAAAAAGCTGTCGACGTAATAATTATGTAATATATCTAACACTGTTGTCACACTAAAGTGCACGCATAAAGATTAAAACGCTATGGGAAAACAAACAAATCCACAATAAACACTTACTTGCGTTCCATCATTTCCAAATTGCTGCACAAACTTGACCCACTCCGGGTAGTGACATAATCTCTTGCTAGCTGCCGACCACATCTCCCTGTGAACAGTAATCAATGATTAGATTATTTCATTATAACAGATCTAAAGTTTCACTAATAACTAAAATAGTTATAGTTATAATAACATACAATATCCTTACAGGCTAAACCCAATGCGATATTGTAGCACACTTAACATTTATTACTTATACATAATTACATACACATACTACATTTATATAACATATTGATAATAATTTGCAAAGAACACAGCAGGCCACTTATTATATATTGTATTATTCTGTAAGTTCCTCCCATATTGAATTTAGGTGAGGCCAATTATTAGCATCGTGAGATGACAGTTCACTTTAAGCTCAATTCACCAAGAGCAATTTAAACAGAGGCACTTGTGATCATTGTATAATAGCCTAGAGACAAAGTTTAGATATTTTGCGCTTGTAATTATGGATTCCACAGAGTTAGTAAACTTATAACTCAAAACAAAACCAGTCTTAGCAAATTTTTAGAGAAACAGGGTCTTAGATCCTGGTCCTTTTATTCTAGCCCAACAACATTTTTAATTAACTGCATTTTTTTTATTTCTTTGTAATTGCTAAATAGCATAAAAATTGATAATAAATTCCATTAACGTCGCACAACAGCTAAGGTGGAATCAAGTTTAAACATCATATAAAAATTATACCAACTGATAGATGATGTCAAACACCCCTTTACACTGAGTGTAATACAAAGATTCAACTCACTTATGGTCCTGGACGTGCATCCTAATCAGCTGAGTAAACGCTTCAGTCACGAAGTCGAGCGTCTCTCTTCTTATCCGCAAAGCCTCTGCGTAGTTCGCCACCTGAAAGCAAAACAAGGACATTAAAAAACTACGGCCTTCCAGCGAAGTTAATCTTATTATCTCTGAATGAGTTGCTATCAGAAGTTCCTGTAATCTAAAGCTGATTCTGTTTAGAAACAAACTCTAATTGAATTTGGCGCTAGTGATTATCACATTAAACTTGAAACGCCCACTGTGGGAGACCATTGCAAGTTTACCCCAAATTATATCAAACGAATCACGTCCTGCACCTTTCGCATTCAAAGAGTGCACCATTTGAACCACCTTATCCACCATTTTTATCCACAAATTGCCTACCAACCGGTGTTCTCCATTCGTTCCTCTATGGTGTATGTACGTTTTCGCAATTGTGATACAGTCAACAACAAAATTCATCAAACGGATCTGAAAGGTCTTGAAATTCTACAACCCTAAATGCAATTTTCCTTACCTTAATCCTAGCCTTAGACTTGTCAATCATCTGTGCCAACAAGAAAAACGCGTGGTCTACATTCACGTTATCATGGCTGGAGGTCTCCACTATCGGGATGCTGCCCTTGAACTCCTTGCGTTGCACCAGCCTCTCCGCCTCCCTAACTCCTTGCTCACAGGCCTCATCGTTCTTCGAAGTCACCAGGACTACTGGTTTCTTAAGCTTTAGGATGTTCTGCAGGATTGCGGCGAGGACCTCGTTCTGAAATGGTGAGAATTATGTAGAAAAAATCGGAATAATATTTATAACAAACAATATTTGGCGTTGCAGTTGGCACATTGTACCTACCTATTTAACTTGAATAATATAATAACCAACCCGAGGGGGGGGGGGGTTATAAATGAGTGTTCATGGAGCTTTTGCTCGTTCTTCTCCATAGGAACTCACAGTTTTGGAACGAGCTAAAGCTTTAAATTTTTGACAGGTGACAGAGAGATGAAGAAGAGAAGTAAATTCACTATTCTAAAGTAACTATATGATATTAATATTCCTTTATATCATAAAACCCACCTGCTTCTCCCAAGTCCGTCCAGGCACGAGACTGACGTCATAGACACAAAGAAAGCCGTCCACAGACAATTTTCCGTCAGGCATTAGTCTCTGGTCGTACTCCTTCTCTATGCCCAGCTGGTTCTTACACACGTACATCAGTTTTTCAGCTGACTGCAGTTTTGTGGCGACGCATCGCTTTACGTAGGCTTCGGTTTTGCCGACTGGAAAAAACGTAATTATTATTTTGAGCTAACTAGCAATGTAAGAAGATAGAAAAGTTCTAAAATTGCCGAGATTTTCCAGATTTTTATTATTTTTAGGATTCCGTGCCAAACTGTTATCTGTTATAAAGCTTCTTTTTTGTCTGTTACAGTTAAAATAAGTAAAAAATTAAAAGGGGTTCCCATACAAGAGGTATTAAATTAATATTGTCAAGTTTTACGAAACCCTTTGTGAGAAAGCCCGACTCACACTTGGCCGTTATATCGTCAGAGCGATGATCATAGTACTAATCTGCAGATACATCTAAAATATGCATAATAATAGCCTTCTGTTTCTCAGACATCTTGTGTATAAATAGCCCAGTGTTCCGAAATCTTGATTTCAACGAAACACCTGTTTCTCTCAATTTTCTTATCAACATAATCGAATCTGAGTGTATCGATAAATGCCAAATTCACACTTGAGATCTTTTTAAGATAATACAAGTTCCCAAGAGTATCTAATGATATAAAAATCACAGTATCAAGTATCGGTGCATTTGGCATTCCAGAAAACTTCTAACAGACTATTTCCAGTTCAGTAGTAGTTGCTGCCCTTTATTTAACTTTATTTAGGAACTAGCTTCCGCACGCAGGTTCGCCTGCTTAGATATTGAAACTTCCATCCCCTATTTTATCCCTTCAGGGTTGGAATTTAACAAAATCGTTAGTCATAACATCTACCTGCATGCCAAATTTCAGCCCGATCCATTCAGTGGTTTGAGCTGTGCGTTGATAGATCACTATGTCAGTCACCTTTGAGTTATATATATTTAGATTGTCTGGAAATCGGACCTGTGAGGCCATCCGTAGTACTTAGGAAGAAATTCTTTCACCAGGACTACCTCATTAGGACACCAGGTTTCGAAACCCGGGCGCATTACCAACAAAATGTATACCTAATTACCTATTGTTTTTTATTAGTTCACTGAATGGTACAACACGTGGAGCCACCAAATGAGTCAAATGTCATACATTTTGTTGGTGGCACGACCAAGTTGGGAGAGCTGGAGTCCTAATGAAATATGGCCCTTAAAGAGTGAACAAATAACAGTAAACCATGCATTATACTAACCTTTAAACGGTTGGAAACAAGCGTCATCCACAAACTCTGTCTGCTCTACGATCTCGAACCTGTACTCTTGCTCATCATTCTCCTTCTGCACACTGCCCCAGTACAGAAAGTGGTCGTTGTTCACCACGCGCCCGCTGAAGTCCGACTGAAGGAAGAGTAATAGTAAATAATTTTTTGTAGGAGCAGTAAACCAAAATCTTTATCAATTCGCTGAAGTGGGCTGGTCATGTGTGAGGACCACGTTTAGGCAGGCAAACGAAGTGTGGAACGCCCTGCTAGACTGACTTTTTAAAGAAGGTGACATCAGGACACAGAAGCAGTTTGGCGTTCTTTGGAGTAGGCCTACGTTCGACAATGGGTGGCAATAGCCTTACATGATGATGGTGATGATGATGACAGATTAAAGGTTTTAACTAATTGCCGATCGTATTTGTACAACTTCATAGAACAAAACAAATTCATAAATTATAGCATATGTGCTACTCTGGTGTATAAACTTTTTAATCACGATTCGTTTAGTAGTTTTCGGGTGAACATAGCAAACATTCATTAATTTTGCAGTTGTAATAAATAATAGCAGGTAAGATTAACATCTAGCAAATAGAAAGAGGTTACCGGTGGCTAAACATACTTTTAACTGGTGCCTTAAAAGTCAAAGTCAAATTGTTTTATTTCCAAAACATACTTTAAAACATCAGTTAAAAAGTAAGATAATTGAATCTAGTCGTCCATTCAAAAAGATTGGTTTCGTATGGAGAAAACTGAGCAAAGAAACTCCATATAAAAGTTGCACATTTAAAAGTTAAGAGCTTTAGGTATGGCAGAAAACTTATAAACTAAGCGACTAAATGCTAAAGGCACCGCCTGAGGGGTACAGTTTTCGACTTAGGAAGTGGCTCAGGGTAAACAACAAATGCTGGAATAATACTGCTATTTTTAACACGAGTTACGCGGGGTTAAAAGGCTAATAAGCCTTTTATCTTACATTTTTCAAGTGAAATAAGTCGCAACATTCAGCGACTTACTACAATAAAGCCTCTTCTCATACAAAGAAGGTACGAGTATACAAATTGGCGATTTCATTATAGTAATTGTGAGTTCTGATTTTCTCACTTCTTAACCGTTGTCAGTAATGTGGAATTGAAAATCTACAAATGAGTCCCAGAATATTGATTCTGGGACTCATTTGTAGATTTTCAATTCAAAGCATGAGAAGCCATTGGGCTTCTCATGCTTTTTGGGTCCTATGCTCTGATGCCCTAGTAACAAACGCCCTTGGAACGTACATATTAATTGATAAAGTTACTTTGAGACTTGCCCGGTTTCAGAAACGCAACTTTATGCATGACATCAAATGACATGTCTTAATAACTGCATGGCCATCTCTTTTCTAAGACAGGCCATCACGACTCTCCAACAATAATGACACTACCATAAGCATTCAATTGGTTTCTGCGAGAGACAAGGCCTGCTCCATTAATAAAACAATATCCCTTCGTGTTAGATGTTTGCGTCAGGGTATCAACACAATGTTATTATCACATGAAGATGATTACGTTGTCGTTGTTTAGAATTAATTAACGACATCGCGGTCTCAGTTAATTTTGTACCAGACAAAGGACACGGTACAGATATCTATACTAATATAACAAAACTGGAGACTTTTTCGTTTGTTTAAAACGATGAACGCCAATCTCTACAACACGCAGTCGGATTGGAAAAATTCTGTCTGTGTAGTCAAATTCAGAGGAATAGTGTAGTCAATAACATAAAGCTATAACCCACTGGGGCGCAGCAGTCACCAAAAACCCGAATGAAATCGCGGGGGATAGCTAGTAGATTTATTAAGATCTAGAAACCTTAGACAAGCCCTAAGTTTTGAGAGAAACCAATATAAATTAGGACAAATAAATGGAAACGTGGTCGTGTCTTCTCTACATGAGAAGAGGTCTTTGCCCCGCAATGGGACAATAAAGACCATTATTATTTAAAGAGAATTATTGTTTAGGTTAGAATTACCAAAAAAAAGTATTGCGTCGTAGCGAACACACTACGCATTGGCTATTTTTAAAATGGCCGTGTTTTTTTTATAATTTTCCGATTGACTGAGTTCGTGTCATCGTGCATTGAAGTGTCTAGTTTCAGTGCGTAGGGGTCGGTTTCACCCCACGCAAGGGCAAAATATTTGTAAGGGAACATATTTGTTTAGTTTCATAGGCAATTGCTTTGTTTGCTTACGATCAGCGACAAAACAGTATGTTTGGAGGAGTTTTCCATTAATCGATTGTAAAGTAACGTAATTTTAAATTCTGTACCTGATGTATTTAAGCCACTATCATTTACTATTCAAGGTAATTAATAGTATCTACGCGTTCTTGAACAGGAAAAACGTATTTTCAAAAGTGATTAGAATCTTTATGAGTCACCATCATCAGCCTGCGTCAATGTACCGGGTAGACCTCACTTAAGGCGGTCCACTCAGCTATTTGGTACAAGATGACGTTTCGTATATCGGCGTTTCGTCTGACCGGAGGGAGATCCACACTATGCTTGCCTAAACGTGGTCTCCACTGTACTCCACTTTCATGAGTTATGTAAAGCAAATAAGACCAATAGCAACTATCTTATACATTCTCTATTCAGCCAGCCACGACTTAATCTTACTGACACCTCAATAACCTTCCAACTAAACCACGGCCACGGTTAAGTTAGCAGAAGATACTACAAATTAAAAACGTACGAACTCTTCCTTTCTCCTCATAGTACGATAGGAAGGTAAACCAACACGACTGGCCACACATTTTTTGACACATCACGTCGATAGGAGGGGTTGAAATGGGACCAAGGACATGTGGTGCAAAGTTTGGAAACACCCTTTACGTAACACTGACCAAGCAAAGCGTCAGGGTTATTTCGTGCCTAGGGTCCTGGAACCTTCGAATCGTCGAGCTTAACGCTTAACATCTTCCAACCTCTTTAAAACTATTGGGGCAATCACCCGAATCTATTCCCGTAATTATAACGATTAACGAAACGAGTGCAGTGGCAAGAGATTCATAGAGTTGAAAGCTAGATAGTTTGTTTACTAATGGTATATTTACCTGACTCAACACGCAGATGTGATCGACGTTGTAATCATCGGCATGCGTGCGCACAAATCTGTTGCAGAGGCAAGACTTGCCCACGCCTAGCTGCCCTTTCTCCTTCTCAGTACCTGGGGAAAGAAATTGAAGAATTATTATTAAGTATCTATAGCAATAAGGAGAAGAGAGGAACAGTAAACAAAAACTTGACGAAGATGAAACCGTAGGGGACAGCAAGTGTATCAAGAAATTTAAACAGTTTAAAAGGTCTTATCTCTAAGACACTCGTACCACGTACTACAACCATGGTAGGTAGTTGAGCACCAAGACCTAATATTGAATGAATCACAATACCAGAGTTGTTCCTGAAAACTCTTTTCAGGAAAGTGTATTTTAAAACTTTGTATTGTTAAAAAGATTAATTTTTGTTTAATTTAATACAAATGGACGTAGTGCACGTACCTATTCGGAAAGGCTAAGATATTATACAGGGATGTAGTTAGGTAACCAGTACCTGGTGCAAGACGTGGCCCTGTGTCTGTAAAAATGTCTAAAAATAAATTTACATTGGCCAGTATTCAGCAGGGCCTCATATTTTAACAGGCTGATACAGCGGTAGGTCACTACCCTGGTATAAAGATACCAATATAATACCTGGCCTAAGCTACCAATGGCAACATTGGTAATCCAAAACTGCAACTTTTCAACGTACTTTACGATTGACCCCATTAAATGCCTGTTCTTGCGTAAGCTATGACATTTTACTCATTTACCGCGAATATTAAAGCTAATAAATTATTACAGTGAGTCAATTAACCCAGAAAAAAGGCAGCATCATTGTGTGCCCTTATTTTCCTTTACAGCACAGAATCGAAAATGCGAAATAAAAATACGACTTCATTGAAATAAGTATGTACACATAAAACCCATTTTTTTTATATCTAAAAATAAACCAGTCAGTGACGATATCCTAACACAAACACAAGACCACAAATGTTATTATGACAACAATAATCAAGCAAACGAAGCCTCTTCTCTTATATTATGAACGCGAAAATATGTCTGAATGTTTCTCATCATTGCAAAGCCTCTATTAAACCAAGACAAAGAAAAAGCGTGGAATCTGAACCTATTTTCTATTTTTATTTTAGATATAATTGGCAAACCAGCTGTGTGCTCACCGGGAGGTTAAATGGTCACTGCCACCGGAGGCGTAGTAGATGCGTTGCCATCCCAAAAACAAAGATGATAAGTCTATGACTTAATGTACTTGTAATTCCATCTCATACCCTAGGGCAACTTTTAGACACCACCACGATGGCACAACCAGTCGCGTCACCGTGGTTCCTAATGAAATAGGGCCTTACGGTGTAATTGTAGGCATGTCAGTCAATATGAGACACCTTGCGTTGTCTCTGCGAGAGCAACTCATGTGCAGTATTGCAGAATTTACGCGTCGGTGCAATAACTTGTCGTGATGAACCAATAGTTAAGGCACCCGCCTTCATATAAGAGGTAGTGGGTTTGAATACTGGCAAGTACCAATGTGACCTTTTCAAGGCAGGCAGACGCTTCACGTAAAACGCTGGTAGAGATGGGAAAAGGCTAGAGAAATAAGCGGCGGTGACGCTGTGGTAAAGTAATAACTCCCAACGGGTGGAGCCACGGCCAGTAGCTAGCAACCTATATTATGACAAAATGTTATCAACTTTCTCTGTACAAAACAAACAATCAACACCTACGCCTGATAACAGGAAGTTGCGTAGATAACAATGTAACAATAGACAAACTATTGACAATCACTTGCTCTAATACTTTGAATGGGGGCGTGTTTTGTTCAATCTGATTGTGTTCATTGATTTCTAGACTTTATGTTTTGGGACTTTCGTTTTTCGGACACATTTATTAATCTTTTGAGGGTTCAAAAGATTAATAAATGTGTCGTGTAAGATTAATTAATAATAATTGATTAATAGATGGCGTCATCTATGACTAAAACTGACAGGATTTACTGGCTGATCGATCAACGGACGGCTGAAACCGCTGGGTTTAGCAGCATGAAATTTTGTGCCTAATGTGACGTAGGTCATCATCATCTCCCTAGCCTTTTCCCAACTATGTTGGGGTCGGCTTCCAGTCTAACCGGATTCAGCTGGATATCAGTGTTTTACGTGGAGCGACTGCCTATCAGACCTCCACAACCCAGTTACTGGGCAACACAATACCTCTTAGTTAGACTGGTCAGACTTTCTGGCTTACCCGTAAAGACTGTCAAAGTTCTACGAATGACAACCAGGACCAACGGCTTTACGTGCTTTCCGAGGCCCGTGCCTCCGAGGCCCGTGCCTCGGAAAGCACGTAAAGCCGTTGGTGGTATGTCAGTGATGTCCAAGATAAACCTTATAAGCACTAATAGTTAAGAAAAACCTGCCTAGTAGGTTTTATTGTTAAGGCCACAAAACATAATACTCAGTGCACTGATAAAAAAAAATTTAGGTAATATTCTTTTAGTACCTATTTATTTACTTAAAGCAATAACAACTGAGATTGATAATGATAAGACATAACTGCCAGGTTTACCTTATCTGTGTATATTATGTCTGTGCTAAATACAAAAATATTTAGGGCATACGAAGGTGTGATTAAAACGGAAATCGACGGCCCCGCTGCAAAACGTAGAAAAAAAATCAACAAAAGAAAGAATGACAAAATCGCAAGTTTAATTTAATTGATTAGGATTCATGGGGTCTGTGATGTATTGCACATTAAAGTTTGCACCGATTCTGGCTTACAGGTCTATGTTTTTATCAAACCAATACATCTGACAAAATTTTTACAAGATATTCAACAATTAGTAAAAACATTAATACTAGACTATTATTATCCCACTGGTCAAGGTCTCAGGTTATTGCGCTTCCTCAAGATAGACTAATGACTAGTAATTAGTAGCGATTTTAGACTTAAAGTCAATCAGTGCCTGGTAAAATACCTACAATGTTATGTTATAAGAGGAGCCTTGGTACAACCTGCCGGGGTTGCGGAATGTTTATAATAGTTACCGTGACCCCGGAACATAAAGGGCAACCGAAGGAACATGAGTGGGTTTTAGTCAGTAAAATTCTGACACGCCCTCCCGCCCCGCCCAGGACGGGAGAAGTCATTTGATGATTTTCCAATCCCCAAAAAACACCTTGGTACAAAACAACATTTAATAAATATTAGCCTTAGTCTTGCTAGAATATCCAGTTATAGCTTTTTCAAATCATGTAGGTATATCCTATACCAAAATTGTTTTTTTTATACTGTTGTAAGCTATTGCCCTCCAAAGCCATTCCAGAAAAAGCTGGAACCAGAGGGGAGTGTAGATGAGGGCGACAAGAGTGTCTACATTGACAAATTTTAATCTCTTGATTGACGACCAACCAACAGCCGGCTGTCGGGCTGCTTTCTATAGTGTCTCAAATCACGTCTGTTCAAAGTTACAGCCATTGTTTGTATTTTGGATTACGAATGTTAAACAATGAAACCCGTGATCAGCTGATATTTTGTAGGTTAATAGTTTGATTACGAAATTTGACAGAATTTGACTGGAGGGCTTGAGTTGGACTATGTGATCATGATCAAACTTTAAGTCTAGTCTCTCTATCTTGGTTTAAATCTTTTCTTGTGCCTCTTTATACAATACCCTTGACATTATGTTATATCAATATTTAATTGACATAAGATATAAATTATACAACAAATGTTTTACTGTCACAACAATGCATTTCACACAATACAATCTGACAATTGTATTGAACTTGCAGTACATCTGCACCTGTACCATCCTGATAAAATAGGTACATAATAGAATAAGTAAATACATAATACATAACAAAAGATAAGACAATTGGGCTCCTATATTCTCACCACGTCATAATAGCAGGTGATGTCATGTTTATATTATGATAATGATCAAACATATACATTGCATTTATCTCAAAGATATTGTCATGATAAAGTTAATAATCTGCTTTTAATATAAATATTGTTGAGAGGTGCTTCCTGATGAGATAAATCTGTCATTTGTAAGCAAAAATGAAAGAAAATTAACTATTATTTCACTTATCAATTTATTCTTCAGTAATTTCATGAATCTATGAAAAAATTACTTCCAATATGAATTGTAACTGACCTGGAATTACAGGACTCAATGTCAGCGTTAACAGATAAGATAACACATTATTTCTTCAAGGTAAGAAAGCTTAAAATATTCATAGTGAAAGCCTAGGGAAGTACTGTAATTTTACTAGATACTAACTTATACTCATAACTTTGTTAGTGTGAAAGGAAAACCTCATAATTCAGCCAATGCATAACAAGCTTCTAACCTGCCAATAGTGAAGTACCTGTGCCCTATTTGTTTAGATTTTTAACTAAAACATAAACAATCTTGACATTTTCTTATTTAAAAGTTGCCTAAAAATGTTTACAATTATGCCCTTACTAATAATCACTGTGTAAAGAAAGTTATGCAATGAATAAAGCCTGTGTAACCATACATTTTTTGATGTATAAACCAGTCATAACTTTATGCAGCGTTTATTAGTAAGGCGCTTAGTTAATTACATGTTATTAACTAGATATAAATAGCCTTGGTATGTCTTTTAATACTTCTTTTTAAATAAAATGACTTGTCAATATTGTTTACCTTTAGTTAAAAACCTAACCAATTAGGCTATAGTTGCCATGATTTGAACAAAATACCATTTGTTGTGATAAAATAATGTAATCTTAGGAAAGTCATTGTCCTACCAAAATTAAAAAATATTTTTTATTTTATTTACAATTACATTGTGATGTAAGGTTTATTTATGAATGAGTTGGTGATGAATATAAGTTCAGTTGTCTAGGAGATGTTAAGAGAAATCCTCACAAATAGAATAGAAGGTTACATCCTTATCAGCAGCATCGCTATCCATACTAATATTATAAATAGGAAAGTGTGTCTGTCTGTTTGTCTTTCTTTCACGGCAAAACGGAGTGATGGATTGAAGTGATTTTTTAAGTGGAGATAGTTGAAGGGATGGAGAGTAACATAGGCTACTTTTTGTCTCTTTCTAACGCGAGCGAAGCCGCGGGCAGAAGCTAGTTGTATATGAAGACAGATAAAGAAGTTTATCTTCACTTTTGATTATTAAGATCACTCTATTCACTCTTTCTATGAATAGTGTAAAGGCAAAGAAGATAAATCACATGTAATATATTGCTGTAACTTAAATTAGTCATAGTCATTTATTGATGAACAAAAAGTTTGTATCTGAATTCACAATATCACACATAATAAATTACAAAATTAATTTGTTTTACCATATTTGCGAAATAATTTATCTTATCACACAACAATACATCATCTTTTAACAAACATTAGTATTATCAAATCATATCACAATGCTAACATATGCACAGCTGACAGATAACTAGACTAAACAAAACTGCTCAAAAATATTAAATCTCTAAAAGAAGAAAGAAACTTTAAATATTTTGACTAATAAAATTATTTGATTTGATCTTAGGCTTATCAATAAATCTTCTTTATCAATCAATGAATACTAATATTATAAATAGGAAAGTGTGTCTGTCTGTCTGTATGTTTGTCTTTCTTTCACGGCAAAACGGAGCGACGAATTGACGTGATTTTTTAAGTAGAGATAGTTGAAGGGATGGAGAGTAACATAGGCTACTTTTTGTCTTGTTCTAACGCGAGCGAAGCCGCGGGCAAAAGCTAGTGTCTATATTAATATAAAATGGTAAAATGACTGACTGTTGATATATCAATGTACAGCCTAAACCACTGGTCATAGAGACATGAAAGTTGTAGCACGTGTTCCTTGTCTGAGTAGGTAACCACTACTAAAGAATTTTTGACAACCTAAAGGGGTAAATTGACATTCACAAGGGGCAAAACCATGGGTGAAAGCTAGTTATATTATAAAAATCTAATAGCTAATGGGGATGTGTCTAAACGCCTTGCTTCATATTATCAATCATAGCAAATATGTCAGGCTTGTTCCAATTGGATATTGGAGCCCCACTGCTAGATAAGCCTGCTTGAAGTTCTGTCTGATCATACTAGATTATTACAGAAACTCAATTAGATCCATAAGGCATAATAAATTAACCTGTTATAAGGGGCTTAATAAAAAAGAACAATAGACACTACTTATATGGGATAGCATGTGGAACTAATAGGATATAAGCATGTGTTTTTACTTACTAGGCTGTGTCATAATTATAACGAGAACTTAGCAGAATATTGGTAATTGGTTTTTGTTTGTTCTATTTCTTTATACTACATCTATGCTGTTATAATAAAGCTAATGATTTTTTTGATTGCTCAAACTTACTTATATCTAATACAAGCAGTTCTAAAGATTAGCATGATGTGAAAAAAATCCTATGCCTGTTAACCTATCAACGACCAAGCGACAGCCGCCTGTCGGGCTGCTATTGTCTTTTTATTGTGTCTCCAATCACGTGTGTTTGAAGGTTTGATCAAGTGTATAAGCTGCATAACATCTATGAGCTGTGAGAGCCAAATTACCAAAGTCCTTAAAAACTACAGGTTATTGATATCCCTTATGGTATTCAACTCTAGTACTACTTGTACAATTTCTAGCCATATGTTTGCCCCTCAAACAGTTTGAATATCACAAACCTTTAAAATTTAAAACCACTATGACAATGGACATTATAATGATATATAAAAAATAATGTTTTTCTTACCAGAAAGACCGACGACAGAAACTGTGACCAGCTTCCCGCCGGTATTATCCGATTTCTTAGCCATTTTATTAGTTTATCACTCAATTGGTGCACAATATGTTAAAATATTATAATTACTTGATACACACATCACAACAATAAGCAGACTGTTCGCATAACAACACTGAACTAATTTATGTTTTTTATTATCACTGAAATTGGAAAATTTATTAGTTCTCCCGAAATTATTGAGACATTATTTTAACGTAACGTTTAAAAGGAAGATTATGTCAAGACATAGAGATAAATAAGTCAAAATATTGGATTTGAGTGGGTTCAGAACATCGGACAACAGTAAATAGTTTGCCAATTAGTGAGAAAGGAAGGGAAATGATATCGCAGGCTCGCCAGATGTGCCAAGGCGGATCACACGCCCTATTCTACCCTTGTCCCCAAAATCCCTCAATTACACTTCATTATACATTTTCAACGCAAAATAACGCTATTAAAATAAAATAAACTGTTTAATTAAGCTCAAAAACCGATAATTTATCGTCCCTTCTATTCCCGTGCACTTTGACACATCAATTTTCATTAGCGAGCACGTCGGAGATAAAGGTGATAACTAAAAGAACTATGAATTAATTTGTTGCTTATATAATTAAGTTTACATGAACAATGAATTCTACATTTTCCTACTATAATTTATGAATATTTTTCGTAAAAAACGCAGTATATCTTGACACAACTCGCTTTGCTTTGTACTACAGTACTGCCAACACAAAAAATATAAAATATTTAATTACCATAGAATATAGATTAACCTTGAAATGGCACAGTACAAAACTAACGAACACCAAAGTAGAATCGACTATTTGCCATCATAGTCTATGATAATAGTACCTATAAGGGCTTCCTTTCAAAACTATATTCTTGCCAATAGCAAACTAAATGGATAAGGTTACTTCTGTTGGTCTGTACGTCCGAGTTTGAGTTGCAGAAATATAAAATGGTAGTGACAAACGGCCGAACAAACAGAGATACATGAAAGATCCATAAATCGCGGCAGAGTTAAGGTGAACGCAGACTTGGCCGCACCGCACGCGCCGCAGTCCCCGCAGTCATCGCATTTTCGTTGTTGTCGTTTCAGGGTCTGCGGCTACTGCGATGCGGGTAGGTGTGCGAGGTGGCATAGAACTTCATATAAAGAATTCGAATGCGAAGACTGCGGCGCGTGCGGTGCGACCAAGTCTGCGTTCACCTTTATGTTTGTGTTTATCAACCACAATTTAAACTTAAGGTGAACGCAGACTTGGCCGCACCGCACGCGCCACAGTCCCCGCAGTCATCGCATTTTCTTTGTTGTCGTTTCAGGGTCTGCGGCAACTGCGACGCGGGTAGGTGTGCGAGGTGGCATAGAACTTCATATAAAGAATTCGAATGCGAAGACTGCGGCGCGTGCGGTGCGGCCAAGTCTGCGTTCACCTTTACGAAACGATTTCTAGACTTAAGTTTTTTGAAACGCCACTCAAATCGCAACATCACTAACAGCCGATTTTTGAACGAGTGTTTAGGCAGGAATCAGTAAAGTTTTGCTCAAGTAGTTGATTAGCACTGTTTTCAACGTTGCATTCGTCAAAATTGGACTTTCTCAAACCATAATTTGTTAAGTTTTCTCTAACTATAAAAGATTGAGAACGAATCAATACAAAACAATAAAAAAATCGCTATAATCACTGTTTAAAGTTATGTCAGGAAACTTTATTATTCACTTGTTATTATATAATAAGTATTTTTAGTGTAAGAATGTCCATATTAATATCAACGTATGCTGTCATTGAAAAAAAATAGCTCTTCCAACACCGATTTACTATAGTACTGATGATTGACTAAAACCCCTTAGGGACAACGCACACCGGAGTGGCAGCGGCCGGCAGCGGCCGCCAGCGGCCGCCCGCGGCGCCACGAGGCCGCCCGCGGCCCCCACGCGAGCCCAGAAACGCAAGGCGCGCGGCCGCTCGCGGCGCCGCGGGCGGCCCGAGTCACACCGAAATGGCAGCGGCCGGCAGCGACGCGGCGAGCACTTTCAGTGTGAAATAATTTTAAACTTTAACTACATACTTCAAAGACCAGTATCGCTTGAAATACTTAAAAAGGTCACGAGGCCGCCTGCGGCCGCCAGCGTCTGCCAGCGGCCGCGCGCCTTTCGTTTCTAGCGATGCCCAGCGGCCGCTGGCGGCCTCGCGGTGCCGCGGGCGGCCGCTGACGGCCGCTGCCATTCCGGTGTGCGTTGTCCCTTATGCTGGGGCCACATTAACGGCTAATGTCAATGCCCACTAGCACGATATTTACTGCGATAATTATTGCGATAATTAAATGCGCTAAAGTGGGCTGCTACACTTAAATGTTAATGT
Source organism: Athetis lepigone (assembly GCA_033675125.1). Taxonomy (NCBI): domain Eukaryota; kingdom Metazoa; phylum Arthropoda; class Insecta; order Lepidoptera; family Noctuidae; genus Athetis; species Athetis lepigone. The sequence goes on along the minus strand of CM066234.1, from coordinate 4,465,160 downwards.
GAATGCCTTGAATTGAAACAAGATGGACGTTGACAAAGTTCTGTATTTAATGAGTGTAATTTTTTATTATTTAAATTTACTGAATCATTACCGAATGAAAAAAAAAGTGGATACAAAGAAAAATAAGATAGTGGATGATAAAAATGTACGAATGATGCAATGATCCAGCATCATGAATTCATGATGCACACTGACATAGTGTGGCCGCTGCATCATGTAAAGCATAGAGCTATCGCCTAACTCCAAATAGCGTTAAGTCGTGGTTACACCTACGGTCAACGTCCATTATGGCAATGAAACTATTTTCATTTGTGAAAATTTCAATAAACAAATGTAATGTTTTATAACTATAACGTCATATGATCCCAGTAGAGAAGATAACAAAGAGTATAATAATATATAGGGTAGATGGTAAGAAGAAATGAGTGAGAAGCTATAGCTTGGTGGACATCTATGGGTTTGACGACATCAACATCAGGCATAGTGACGAGCTGACAGCCCTATGAAATGTGTCCGTGGGGTTGCTATTATGCAAATAATTTCTTGATTTGCTGCTTCGAAATTGTGTATTTGTAACACTGACTTTGACAGTACAATTACGAAAACACAAGCGCATAAATGTCTCCCCGCGATATTTTCGTAAGAAATGACTTCTACAAATGATGGGAAAGACGTGAAAAGTAATCAAACAAGTGGCCAAAAAGGCAAAACATATTACATTGAACTTTATAAGGTAAGTTTTATTCTTATAATCACCAAGATTATGGTACATAATGCGACGCCGTTGTGCTGGTAAAGTTCACTGTGGCCGCCATATTTGTCTTCTTTAGACTCTTGTTTTCGAATATTTCGGTGATCTACTCGTTATTTCCGACAACATACGCTATTTATTCCGAGAACAGTATACTGGAAACAATATTTGGGCCGAAAAATTGTGATGGAATGCTTATGTACTATAGATGCTGCAAGTGTATGCACGGTAAAAAATCATGGTAGATATAATTATGTGTTTCAATAATAATGGAAATTAATGTCTATTTTTGTTGTAACACATCGTTTTTGCACTTATAGTTGTTAGAGCCTTGTTATTTGTCGTTGTAATGGTAATTGAGACGAATGATCATGTACTTCGTAATCATCAATAGGTACTGATGACGGACAGCCATATCATAACATCGGGGAGTCACGTAGCTCTTCAATATTTATTTTAGTAAAAAAATATGACAGTTCTATTTTCGCGTCGACCCCATTGCACGTGGGAGGTATAAGAGTTAAGATGCATCAGCTGTTTCTCTAGACTGGGCCTGCCTTTTGTCCTGACTAGCATTATTGGACTTGATTATAACTCAACCAATCATACACTTCTGGTATTACACATTTCAGCTGGTTCAGATTTCATTCTGAGTAAATATTGATATTTTGTCAAGTCGGCAGACAGATTTGTATGACTGCCTGTGTTTAATTAGGTATGTTACATTTTTAATTCAAATATCAATTTGTAAAAGAATTTACTTCAATTGAAAAGATACCACATAAAATAAGTACTTTTGAGTAGATATCGTTATTTATTTAATAAAAAAATAGAGTAATTCAATATTGGATTCTGGCTCTGATTTTTATATCAGTAAGCATAACCAAATCATTATTCTTTAATAAAAATTGAAGTAACAATAAAAAGCACACCTATTTTATGTTATTTTCAATCTTGTAGTCTTACAAGAAAAGCATTAACAACTAAATATACCTACTTACAGTCAAAATTGTTTGATTTAAAACATTGCCAAAATACATAATTATGTTTTTGTGCCAAATTTGTTATCACATGTGTGATAACAGATGTATTGTTACTTAATGTTATAATATGCAAATATCTATGATGAGTCATTGCTAAGTTATGAGAACAAGTAGCAGGCATAGACAAGGATCTATTGAAAGGGTTTTAAAAGAACTTGACTATTATAATGGGCGATAGTGTAAATATTCTGATAAGATTTGTAATTGATATCTGGGTAATAAACAAAATAACTAATAAAGAATGAATAAACTTTAATAAACTTTGAGTTTGAGTTTAACTTCCTTCTTCTTAAATAATTGTAATAAGAAACATCTTTTACTCTAACTATTGAATCTGAACAATCTTTGGGTAAATCTTATTTCTTTTACCAAATTCTATCCCACTCTTGGGCAAAGGACTTCCTCCACTGCTTTTAAATTACATGAACAAAAATATCAGAGCTAGCTAGCCACTGACACCACTCAATACATATGGTAAGAAACATATTAAAATAATATTCTCTGCATATTTAGGTAACCATCAGGAAGAACCTAATGTGTTTAATTCATTAATTAATTTATCTTTATTGACCAACCAATAATTGTTTATACTGATATATTTTAACAATAATATCTATTCTGTAAACTAAGGTTAGTATAAAAATTTCTTATAGGTTAGCACCACATGCCCCATATAGCAAAATTTAGCACTCATTTAGTAATTTGTGGTGCAAGCATACCTAAAAATATAACCTTTACAAATGGTATTGGATCTCTTAAAGTTCCAGACTTCCAGTCCAGTGGCTTTTCTCTAAACTGCCTAATTCAAGTGAAAAGGAAAGGTTGTGGACCTTTACTTGAACTTTGTAAATTGAGATTATTTTAATAGTTTTGTATGTTGTTAAAATGAGAATACTAAGGTAGTAAACTAAAAATCTTATTGAACCAAGAAGTTGTGAATTTGTTTAAACTCAAATAATTTATTTCTTTTTTACACACACTTAGAATGTCAAATAAAAAGTTAAAGTTACTGCTCTGCTCCATGGCTACATACTGTGATATTGGTGGTGATTCACTTGTTCACAAACTTAACTACTAAGTGCATTTTCTTCTTTTCATTTCATTATGATAAAAAAAGGAAGATACATATTAGTTGAGTTGACGCCTGTCAAATAAGCCAGCGCCTGAAGTAAATCAACATATTTTTAGTGGCCATGTTTACAATCGCATCTAAATTTGACAGGACTTAACTAATATTTTATCTTCTGTCCTTTTCTTAATGAAATGGAAAGAGAAAGATGCACTTAACCTAAATTTACGTTAGCTTGTGAATAAGAGAATCAGCACCAATTAGCTTTATATTGGTGAAAGAATTTTAAACTGATTTAGTACTTTTAGCGCCTTACTAATAAACGCTGCATAAAGTTATGACAGGTTTATACGTCAAAAAATGTATGGTTACACAGGCTTTATTCATTGCATAACTTTACACAGTGATTATTAGTAAGGGCATTAGAGTTTATCCATTATAACCAAACAATCAAATCTTTCCTCTATATGTATAATGTTAGAGTATGATTTTTTCATACATAGTCTGCCTTTCTGTTAGTGGAGTTATAATTAAATAAATCTTGCAAAAAATAACTGTGTTTTTCCTAGAGGTCATATTGGTGTTTGTGTTGTTGAATCTATGTTTGTAAACACACCCACAACACAAATGTAGCTTTTATTTAGTGTTTATAGTTAAACGTTTTTACTATTTCAATTAAAAACTCATTATATGTAACATAATATCTGTTTGTTGTTCAAGTTAACATAAAAGTGCAGTGGGACAGCAGTGTATTAAGTTGATTGATAAGACTTTTAAAAAATGTTTCAGTAACTGAACCTAATGTGATTTTTTTTTTACATTAGTTTCGGTTAGGTTATTTCGATAGTCTATCATAGTTAATATTAACCAGAGAAGTGTGATTTATGTACTTGCAAGAAATATATTATGTATATGAGTTTGTTGGTTACACTTTCATGTCTAACTCTCCATGAAATTTTTCATTCATTACATAAGAAGTCCAGAATAAATAAAAGGATACCTACATATCCTGTAAAAGAATGCTGTTTCTAAGTTATAATCAAAAAGTAAATGTAGTAAGTTTAAAAAAATCTTATTTAAGAAATATTGATATTTAGGTAAATTACATAAATTCACCTAAATATCAACTTCTGACTATAACATTGTTTATAAATAAAATACTGAATAATCTCAACTTTAAGTATCAATAATCACATTCATTGTTGATAAGTGCACTCCATTTCTAAGAACAATTAGTACTTAAACATTATATTTTAATTTATGCCAATAAATGATTTAGTTTCATTCAGCCGGGTACTTGTTTACTAGTTTTGAAAATGTTTTTACACTGGAGTTCTTGGGTATTTATTTTGCAATAGTTACTTTTATTTTATTTACAAACTTAATGTCAGATACATAAACAACCAGACCCTGAATAACTGCTTGTAAACTCACATTAATATTTATTCTATAAGAGATTCTAATCTGCCACATGCAGTCCAGGAATAATAAATCTAATCACTCTGCTACATCACCAGTTTTGTTAAACCTAAAATATGTAATGCAACTAAGAATAGGAAAGTCAATAACCTCTAAAATACTATTTACAAAGAAAATATATTTAATTATGTACCAATAACTTTTTCTTTTCTCACTTTGTTTAACTGAGTATTAAATATCCATACTAATATTATAAATGCGAAAGTAACTCTGTCTGTCTGTCTGTTACGCTTTCCCGCTTAAACTACTGAACCGATTTTAATGAAATTTGGTACAGATATAGTCTGGGACCCGAGAAAGGACATAGGATAGTTTTCATCCTGGAAATCCCGCGGGAACGGGAACTATTCCACGCGGACGAAGTCGCCGGCAGAAGCTAGTATCAAATAAATCTATTGCTATATCAAAATTACTTAGCTAAAATGAACAACTGAGGGTGTAAGGTCATTCCTATTCTTAGTTGAATCCATTATATTTTTTTCCATTTCTTATTTATTCATCTCCATTATATTTGAAATGTAATATAATTTTAACTAGAATTTTCTTCGAGATTTGGTTCAATGAATTTCATTCAATACTAACTCACTCTTTGATCATATTCCAATACTTGTAGAATTTCAATTGAAGTTTTCTTGATGCCCTTTCTTGTTAGGGTCACAGACCTCTCAAGTACTTTTATTTACTCACTCATGTTCTTTTATTCAATTGTATACTGGTCAGTATTTGTGCTAGAATCAAAAGAATTCTGTTTATTTCTTTGTAAAAATGATCTTGAATCCTTTGTTATTAAAAGACTTAATTGAACAATAAAATTATGTCTGCAGTAGGGTAACAGACAGGGTACTTTAGTTTAAAACTAATATAGCAATTATTATTAATTTAATTAATTATAAGTAGTGGTGTCACTTCAAAACTAATATAGCAATCATTTTTTACTTCACTTTCAATTCTTAAATAACTCGGCGAGTAAGTAAATTTGACAGCTTTTTAAATTAAAAAGAACATCTGCCTACAGCTTTATTTCAATTTCCTTAAGTATTGTAAAAGATTAAGAGGTCAGTCACTGATTAACAGACTAACAATTGTGATAAGTCAGTGTCCTAATCACTGGCAAGCTTACATTTGTCAGACAGTTTGTAGGATCTCAAAAACTCCTTAACTTACTAAGCTGAATTATTTTAGGTAGGTTGTTTAGATAAGAGACATCAGGAAAATATATTATATTTATCTTTATAAATGTATTGTAAGAGCAGACTCCCTACTATATTAGGACTTAAAATATTAGATTGAAAAAAAAACAAGTCTAACATGGCAGAAGTAGCTGGTTTCTAAAAACCTGTAAGACTTAGGGTCCCATCTCTATTGAGAATACAATACAATGTGTTAATGAAATAACCCAAAACCTGAAACTAGTTTGTTTAGAATCGGCAGCAAAATCGAATACGATATTTTTTATTATAGGTTATATTTTTCAAAAAATAATATATTATTTGTCATGCCGCCTCTAATATTTTTTAACGACCTGTACACTACTGTCCAACGCGATGTTACGATAGTGCTCCCGTGTTCGTTGACAACGGCGCTGCGAAAGAGCTACGAGTCTGTAAGAAGTAGCGCGGCAACAACATTTTTAAATATCTATTACTATAATTTATGAAAATAAATAATTATACGTCATATCAATTTATTAGTATAAAAGTCGGTTGGGGAGGCGAGGTTTTGGATTATTTCATTAACACATTGTATCGGGGGGCACGGTCGTGCCCCCGGCCAAGACAAGCAAGCGAAGCGCAGGGGCACTACCTACCTTTTCTCGAAGTGTTTCGTCGTTTTTTCGAACCCTCATAGAGTTGGTATCCGATGTACCAGACACTTCATATTCACAAGAAATAATGTCAATAACAGACTCAATAAACGTACAAAGTTTCAATTGAATAGCTTTTATACTTTAGATTTTATTGATATCTAAAATACACCGATTTCGTCACTGATTCACTGACACACTGACTCACTGACACACTGATGATCATCAAAATGTTTGGCTACTTCCTGAAGTGCTAGAATGCTGAAATTTGGTATGTAGCCTAAGTTTAGTATACAACCAACAGAAAAATTCATAAACTTATAGATTTCAACCTCCATCCCCTAAAATGGGGGTGTGGAAGTTTGTTTGAACAAATCAAGTAAAAATGCAAAGAAAAAGATTGGGCTATTGGGCTATGAAAGCCGACACTGCTGATGTGGCTACTTCCTGTAGTGCTAGAAAGCTGACATTTGGTATAAGAAGTTTGGTAAGTTTGGTATCAACCACCTAAGAAAATTATAAACTTGTGTCGTTGACGGTCGTGTTGCGATTGCAATATTTTTCGTATTCGTATAAATAAGTTTTGCGGCTTATTTCAGTGGGCATAATTTTATGTATTGGTAATTGGTCAATATACATACATACCTAAATTGTTACGGTGTTGAACGGAATCGTAGCGCGATCCTCGATGACAAAAAGTTTAAGTCTTACTTCCCTAGATGGCGTTGGGATCGAAATAGATCGCGCTATGGTTTCGTTACATCGGAAAGTATAAGTACTATTTGAATTTTTATGTATCTGAGAATATTATTGTTTGCACGTTTGCACGAAAACTCGTTTATATTGTGGAGTCTTATACTACAGTTATTCGGGAGCGCAATACAGCCTTTAATAATTTCTCCTAGATCGAAAGATCACCGTTGTACGATCAAGTATTTTAAGAATAAAAAGTGTGGAACTTTCAGGTCAATTCAGTCAAAAAAATCTGTGAACGAAAAGAAAAAAAAAACACTGAAAATACTGCCTAGCAACTTACAAAAAGAACTGAAATCCCACTAAAAACATTTCATATAAATGTAGCCAAGACAACCATATAAGGTATACCCTGTGAAAAATATATCAGATCTCATGTAGAGCCAAGCTTCTGAATCTACACGGCCTAACTCTACAGACCCTAACTTCACAAACTCTACATATCAGTAAAAATGTATGGCTTGGCTGTTTCGGTACTTACTTCAAAAACTTAATTTTCGCATCACTTCCACGACGGTAGCGAAACGGCGAAGCCATACATTTTTACTGATATGTAGAGTTTGTGAAGTTAGGGTCTGTAGAGTTAGGCCGTGTAGATTCAGAAGCTTGGCTCTACATGAGATCTGATATATTTTTCACAGGGTATACCTTATATGGTTGTCTTGGCTACTTTATATGAAATGTTTTTAGTGGGATATCTTTTTATGAGTAATCACTTGTGTTTAATTATTATTAAAGTTTTGATGGGTCATCAAGTTTTTATTCTAAATATCAAACCAAACTTATGATTCCTTTGAAACCATAATATACTAAAATAAGATTTAATATGGCATAATTATGTGCAAGAGTCTACAATACCTAACACTGATGCTCTAAGATAAACAACCAGAGTAGTTAAACAGTTGAGTCATCTAGTTTTTCTCTGTTTGACCTAACATCTTTATACCTAAACATATGAATAGTGACTAGTGTATTGTAAACATACATGTGAGGATAAATTGTACATCTAATATAGTTGTTAGGTATTGAGCAATTAGCATAATGGGTTATTTAGCAATTATTTTGTAGATGAGGCTGTAACTTCGTCATTTTATTTTTTATTGTTTAGTGATCTTATCAACTCTTATTTAAAAAAACTTATTTTTAGAGATTGTTTCCTAATTCTGAAGTCGTAATTTTTTTCTGCATTAAGATATGGTACAGTTTAGGCCTGTTTAGGCTATATAATGTCACGCCAAGACACATGGATTTAAGCAGTAGCTTAAGATTCGTGTAAAACAGCAGGTATAATATTATATTGTTACTGTACACAATAAAAAACATACATACAAACGCCAAAAAAAATCGACATTATCATCTTATTTCTAAAAATAAAAAAAAATAAAAAATTATAACGTTCTTTATCTATTAATTCTAAATAGGTTTACAAATTCATGCTTAAAAAAGAATTTCTTGAAAACAGAAGTTTTTTACTTACAGCTGGGCTGCTACTCAAAAGTTTATAGACCAGTGAAACAATTAAAATAAGTAACTATTAGAAGTTTACTAACCCTTTTATTGATTTGTAAATAGCCACTTCAAAGTTATTTGTTAAGATCCTGGCAGTATTAGAAAAACGGGAAGTCTGATTTGTAATAACTGTTCTAGACATTGCATGCCATACAATTATTAGTTTTAGTTAAGAATATTTGAGTAGTATTTTCAAATGTAAACTATGCTTACTAATGTGAAATGTGGGCCACGGTATAACCAAGGTACTCATACTGGAGTCTAAAAATACCTAGTTGCTGGACAAAGCTAGAACAGTAATGCTTTTGTGAAACGATTTGAGAAAATTCAAATAAAGGAATATTAAAATAAACATGCTAAGTTCGAAAAGGAGCTAAAGGAGGGTGGACAAAGCTAGTACACTGTACAGTAAAGCTTTTGTGCAAAGATTTGAGGAAATTCAATTAAAAGAATATTAAAATAAACATGCTAAGTTCGAAAAGGAGCTAAAGGAGGGCTTTGTAACCTTTCCAGCAAAATAATTCTCATTTGTGTTTGGTATTTGTTGTTAGTATCACTTAATTATTTTGTTATAGCAGCAACATAAATACATCATCTGTAAAAATTCAACTTTCTAGCTGTCACAGTTAATGATGGACAGACAGCGGAGTCTTAGTAATAGGGCCCCGTTTTACCCTTTGGGTATGGAACCCTAAAAACTAATATGATAAGGCATGTCAAAATGCCTGTTACTAATACATAAATAAAAATCCTGGAACAACCCACACACATCCCTCTGATCTCAAACTAAGCATAGCTTATATTATGGTAACCACTTAACCAGGCAACCAATGAACATGAATATATAATTTGTAAATATATACATATTATTGTAGATAAGTTACCCAATGTATAGAAATCAAATATTTTATTTAAACGTTCGAACACACGTGATTCGAGACACAATAGAAATACACTAGTATCGCGACAGCCGGCTGTCGCTTGGTCGTCGAAAGGTCAAATGTAGTCTGACAGGTACCTTCTTGATTGCCATATTACGACCATCGTCACTTTACATAATTGCTAGCCTTTGGGTTTTTAACCAAAGCAATTCTATAAATGGAACTGCAAATATTTAGATAGCACATAGGTGCACGAGTACTAAAATTATGAGTAGAACTAAGATTACACAATTCCTAGAAATATTGCAAAGATTCTTTGAGTATTTTGCCTTCTAGGCAATTCATATTAGATGTAAACTAACCAACATGTTTAGGTTAGTATACAAGTAACTGTTGAACTGTTTTCGTTTTACTTATTTATAGTTACTTGTTATGTATTCGTGTATGAATGACATGACATGTGTTTTATAAGCTTCTTACTGTTTTTGGACAATTGGAAGGTTATATTTCCTTATTGTACTTTTATAAGCTAGAAAATAAATATGAATACTAGTTTATTATTGTGTTACTGCAGGGCAAAGGACATTTCTCATGCAGTGAAGGCATGAGCATTCCTCAAGGCCAAGGCTGATTAGGAATTCCAGACCCATTTGCTACTCTTATACAATGTTCTTTAGTTTGTAAGAGCAAATCTGTGAACTAAAGATCAAATTCTGTTAATAACTATTAGTAAAAAGTTTATATCATCTTCAGTACATACTAACCTAATTTCTTCTACCCCAGTCGCTCGAGGCGGGGCTGAGCAGCGACTGTGAGCTTCGCGAACGCACACAACACCTGTGCGAGACCTGGCGACGCATTCACAGTCTCTGCCAGCACTCGGCGCCCTCGACGCACCCGCACCTGCTGAACTGGCTGCAGAGGCACACCGCCAGGACTGTGCTGCAGGTAAACTAAAAAACAAAAACGCCTAAAAGATTTTGAATGATTTTTATAAAACTTGAATCAATTGTATCTGATACATTAATAGGTATCAGATACAATTGATTTTTAATTTGTCTCTTTGGTTCAAGTGAAAATGTCATCACACCAGTGTGATTAGCTACTTTACTTCAGTTCAAAAGTCTGGAAAAATAGGAAAGTCCAGCTCATCGCCACATTCTGTAGCACAAGCTCAATACTCCATTATTAAAATGACACCACTACTTACAAATTGTGTTCACTATGAAATGAAGGTAGAACTTGCTTACGTTTGCAATTCGAAGCTTACCTTCCTTGTGTCCTACTCCCAAAATTTAATTCAACTTGTTAACACACCAATCCCACCAACAGACAGAATGGCAGTCACCGAAAAGTAAAGAAGAGCACAAAAACCTCGAGGAAGCCATCAATGCTTTCATCAAGGAGTGTGAGAGTCGGTCAGGAGGCAGCAGAGATGGCCCTCCAGCTTGGGAGACACAGCTGGTGGCGCGCGCCGAGTGGTTCAAGAAGATCCTCGGGAACCCCTGGGGACATCCCGTACTCAGGGTCTTGTTGGACCCTCGGGGGGAGCCGCCATCCGATGAGGAAGGTTAGTCTTCACTTACTTACATCTTTTTATTGATAGTTTAGTAGTTTTTATTGGTATGTTTTAAATGCTGCGCGGGAGAAGGGGAAGAGTCACAACCAATGATTTTTCCAACATGATTTATCCAAGCTGAGTCTGCTCATAGATAATATTCCATACTAGCTGCTGCCCGCGACGTCGTCTGCGTGAAGGCTTCAGCTCCGCCCCCGTAGGTGATAGCGTGATAATATAAATGTAGCTCATAATTATGTTGACCTGACCTCTCAGTAATATTTATGCAAAATTTTAAGTAAATTCATGCAGTCCTTTCAGAGATTAGCCTGGACATACATACAGACAAACAAACAACAAAAAATAGTCTCCCCCCCCTCTCTCTCAAAGTTAAACGGCTGGTTCGAAAAAAAAAACATGATGGTAGTCCTTGGATTGAACCTTAAAAGAAATCTATAACGGCTTAGATGAAATCGTTGTTAAATTGTTAATGCGATGTGTTTCGTTATGTAGAACCCTATTCTATGCGTGGCCTGACACGCACTTGACCAATTTTTTCTACATTCCACGATATAAAAAAATATTGTGAATTGTTACAAAACTTATCTGTAAACTACGTTTGTAGTTTTGCTCTCAGCAGCCAAAATATACAGGGAATCAGGACTTGTGACGCGGGAGCAAGCGACGTACAGCTGCCTGTGTGAGAAGCAGCTCGTCCTGAGGTCGACACCCGCAGCCTTCAGCGTCTGCCCCTGCGATTTGTTGATAGTCATGGCGAAGCACACACTCACAGGAAACTGCACGTGCTTGAATTGGAAGGGGTAGTTGTGCGGTATGAGAGGAATACGTGGTATAAACACTGCATCGCCGACGCCACAACCCGTCAGAATTTTCGCTTCAATTATAACTTAGATAACTTTGAGCCGGGTCCCGTTACACAGCTTCGGAGGGAACCGGCTCCGAAGAAGCATGATCGGGGACGCCGACCTTCAGCTTGATGGTGTGAGCTGGAAGTCCACTTGCTGTAAGGGAGTTTGGGAATTCTGCGGGATAATGTGTGGCGTCATCTTGATCGAATACAGTGTTTATGGACGTATAAACTACTTCGTTTCCGTCAATTTCCGAGAGAATGTTTTCGTTGATGGCTGCAGCTTGAACATTTTTGGGTTTTAAAATGGCTCGCTGGCACACCCAAGAATTCTGTTGGTTTTGTATTCGACTGATGTCCCCATACACACAACAAATGAATTCTTCTAAGGAGGCCACCACTCTACCGAGAGCCTTTGGGAGCACCACCTGTTCACCTCTTTCCTCTGGTAGAGTGCCTTTGCCGAGACTTAGATGGACATCTGAGAATTCTTGGGCACGTGTATTGCCACCGAGCTGAGCTCGCATATTGATGGTCAAGCGCAGCCTATGAATTTGTGACCACAACGAAGATCGCTTCAACGAAGCATTCACCTCGTCAGCCCTAGACCCCCGCGTCACCACAGGGAGTGTTTGCCAGAAATCACCACTGAACAGAACTGTAACACCACCCATCAAGTGTTCATTCCTGTGGTTGTCCTGCAGGGTTCTGTTCACGGCCTCCACTGCTTTCCTATTAGCCATCGTGTACTCATCCCATACGATCAGAGAGCAATCCCTGAGCACATGTCCCTTGTTACGGGATATCCTACAAACAGGCATTTCGGCGCTTTCTAAATCTATGGGAATTTTGAACATCGCTTGCGCTGTTTTGCCACCAGGAGGCAGCGTAGCAGCGATTCCTGAAGATGCTACAGCAATGGCCTTGCCTCCTGACCTCTGTAAGAATACCAGTGATAATGAATGTTTTCCGTGTTCCTCCAGCAGCATCCAGGAAAAACATTTTACCCTGGTCGAGCCCAATGCTTTCCAGAACAGTGTCATATATTTGTTTTTGCTCTGAGGTGAACCTAGTGACGTGGTAATTTCGGATAGTGGTCATTTAACCCGAATCGTAATTGGTTTCGGCGGTGTACTCCCGATTTCCACGGTCTTGATGCGGTAATGATCTGGGAGCTGGTAACCCGTACTCTACCAGTAGTTTACCGCCGATTGAAATTACCACATCTTGAAGATCAGTTGCTTCGATTTCACGTTCAGAAGCACGCTTAAGCTCGTAAAAAATCAGTGATAGCTTTGATTTCCACATCAGATGTTTCTAATCTTGGGGTGCCTGGACACAAAACCTCTCGTGTGCCCGAGGGCTGGAGTTCGCTTATGGATTCTTCCGGGGCGAAGATCAGTCCGAGGGCCGGTGCAACCTGGGAGGTGGGCAACGACTCGTCACTAAGTACGTTGTGCCTGTGGGGACTCGTTGCCCCCTTGCAAATGTTCTGTCGCGGAGAACTCCACCACCTGTCCCTCTGAATAACAGAGGGCAGTGTGCGGTGGAGTCGGGGAACGGGCTCTGCGTGCACTCACCCTGCCGCAGAGCAGGCAGCTGGGGGTCGTCACCCCTAGCTGCCCCCGTTGATCTCGTAGCCCCGTAGTCTGTTACGGTCATGTCTCTGACTTTCGACGGGGGTCGAGGGCCTTGGCTTAACCGCCCGGGCCGCGAGGAAGACAACCTAGATCTTTAATTTTATACGTCAACAGAGAGTGCTCATCATGCTGAACAACTCTTGCTAAGACGTCATTCTTATATATGTTAGGTATAGTGCACGTAGCTGGGCTGGAAGTCCACAACAGGTGTTCCAGATCTTCAATTTTTATACGTCAACAAAGAGTGCTCATCAAGCTGAACCACTCCTGCTAAGACGTCATACTTATATATTTTATAGTTTAGCTGGGCTTATGGAGTGCCACCTCAGGTGTTCCAGATCTTCAAATTTATTCTCTCAACAGAAATTGCTTATCACGTGAAGCAATTTTTGCTATGATACCATTATTGTATCTCTTATAGTTTAGCTGGTCTGTTGCGGTCCTGCACCAGGGGTTCAAGTTTCCAGGATAAGTTATAGCCTATGTGTCGCCCAACATAATACCTATACAACAAAAAAAAAAACATTGAAATCCGTTGAGTACTTCCGAAGATAGCAGCTGCCCGCGACGTCGTCAGCGTAAAGGCTCCAGCTCCTCCCCTGTAGGTGATAGCGTGATAATATGTAGCCTATGTTTTGACCCGACCTCTTAGTAATATCCCTGCAAAATTTGAACTAAATCCATGCAGTACTTTTTGAGTTTATCCCGGACATACATACAGACAAACAGACAAACAGACAAAAATTCTAAAAACTATATTTTTGGCTTCGGTATCGATTGTAGATCACGCCCCAAGTATTCTTTTAAAAAAATATTCAATGTACATTTTTGGCTTTCCTACGATTTTATTATATGTATAGATTGTGTTATGACAGTTGTCAATAAGTACTACTATGGTATCGTATCACAGTAGCCTTTGGCTTGGCTATTCTCCATACCTTTCCATCGTAGTTCGACAGTAGGGATAATGACTGCATAAAAAAATGGGATTAGGTTTAGTCCGTCCGTCCTGTCCAAAAATACTAGACACATATTTTTTCTTTGACTAAAATAATAAAAATATGCAAATATAAAGTGCATCAAAGTTCTGGTGTGAAACCTAAGCGTAACATCACGCGACTTCAACACACTGTATCAAAAAAGAAAAATATACAAATTTGTTTTTTTTTGTCGTCTCAACTGTTGTACGATGGGGCGACTATTACATTGCCTAGCTGAATCACTTCGAGAGCATTTTATCTCAGCTACTGGCAATCACTTGACTATAATGGTTTCGTTGCGGAATGTTTATAATAGTTACCGTGAACCTGGAACATAAAGGGCAACTGATATTGTCTGTCTGTCAATGATTTAGTCAGTAAAAGTCTGACACGCCCTCCCGCCGCGCCTGCACGGGAGCAGTCATTTGATGATTTCCCACTCTTAAAAAAAACTATAATAGTTTTCAAGTTTACCACAACTAACGTTTCACCCATTACACCAGTGCTAGAATGGCTGAAGGAGGAGCGCGGCGTGATGTTCATGACGCGGCTGCGACAGCTGGCGGCGTCCAAGTGCGACGACTTGGCGCTGTCGCTGTCCTCCGCTGTCATGGACCGCGTGCGAGCCTGCGCCGCACCGCTCGCAGACACTGACGAACAGCCTGCTGATGTTAAAGGTAACTGTCATATGAATCATCATCATCATCTCCCTAGCCTTTTCCCAACTATGTTGGGGTCGGCTTCCAGCCTAACCAGATTCAGCTGGATACCACAGTGTTTTACGTAGTAACTGGCATATGAACGAGCTTGGTAATTGGGGTTATTGTCAAATGACCATTACTAACGAAATGCGTGTACTTTCAAGGGTCTAAAAAAAAAGAATATTGGTATACTTACCTTCGTGTGACTGCCTCGTTGGCCAGAAAGCTGCAAGCACAACTGTTTAAAAGTAGTAACGACACTACTACTTTTCAGCAGTTTTACTTTTTTGGGTTTTGATTCCCTGCTCACACAGTGTTATTGGATTTTTTCATTTCGCATATCTCAGTTGGCGTGCCTGAATTTTAGAAGTTAGTATGACATCCCCGTATTTGTAAATGTGTAGAGGCAATTGTTTGGGTATGCAGTAAGTTTGGAAATACATCTTACCAAGCAGTGTCGTGTTACTCAGTAGTTCTGGAGTTCCGATGGGCATTCGTTGGACTAGACTGAAAACTGACCATCAAGATAAGAAAAGAGCAGATGATGAAGCAATATAGACTATACACATGCAGCTTAAGCATTTTTGTAGCTTTGCTATAAACAATCTCTAATACATTCTTCTCTTACAGACAAACCGAAGGCGGATAAAAAGCCGACGTTTGAAGACATCTTAAAAACCGAGGCGGGGTTCACAGTGGATGTGTGGGAGCTCCTCATTGACATGGAGTTTGTGTTGCTGCACAAACGAGACAAGCGGGCGCGGTGTATCGAACTGGTCAGTATTGTGTCTTAACTAATGGTTTAAATCACGATGAAATTCATAGCAAGATTAGACGTTACTAAGCACTGACTTTAGCTTACCTGTCACTGTTACACAACTGCCTAAATTCAAGTGCACGATACAGACGGGAACATGGCTAAGCCAAAGTCGGTGCTTAGCAACGTTTATTTATCTCGCCATTTGGTCTATCTTTTGAAGGAAGCCTTTTTTGGTATTTGCTAGGATATGCCAATTGAGTGAAGTTATTTAGAGAAAATCTCATCCTCTTAAATTTTAACTTCTTCAGCTCTTCTTTTCCGTGAATAGTGTATAATAAAAAAGAAACAGAACAAACCTGTGACATTCTTGTAAACGAAGTCACGCGCACAAGATAGATATTAATCTTTACAAGTTATTGCGTGAAACGAAAACTAGTCCATGACCTTCCATGAGGTCCAATCTCAAATTTTTATCCATATCAGATCAGTGGTTTGAAAACGTAACAGACAGACAGTTATTTTTCTTTTTCACATTTAAGATTAAATTAATGTCATAATGAACAAGATGATAATAAAGTATTTGCTCCAGGCCAAACAAACACCTCTCCGCTACGGCTACCAGTTAGTGGAGAGGCTTCAGAGCCGGCTCGATACTTCGCCCCGCGAAAAGAAACTGTGGAAGAACGCCAAAGAAGTCGCCACGCTTATAGCACAGGTCAGTTTATATTGTACTAGCTGTTTTTCCCCGCGGTTTTACCCGCGTAGTTTCGGTTCCCGTGGATTTTTTTGTAAACTATCCTATGTCCTTTCTCAGGCTTTTTAGACTATATCGGTACCAAATTTCATTTAAATCGGTTCGGTAGTTTTGGCATGAAAGCGACAGACAGACAGAGTTACTTTCGCATCTATAATATTAGTATGGACTAGTATGGAGTTGTGTATGAAGTTGAGGTTAAGGTTGCAGGATAAGAATAGAGTTTTCGTTACTCAGTGACTGCATCATATATTCAACATGTCCCGGAATAAACGCACACCACCAGACACCCCAATTAGAATATTATGTTATAATCATAATACATACACATAATTTTTATTATTATGTTTAAAACACTGTTTTTTTTATAAATTAGTTGTACAGATTGTGGGAGAAAATTATAGTCATATTACAAATCTACGCATTCACACAGTCGCACTTGCATAAGGGTCTAGCGTAGTAGGTATTTCATCAATTTTAGTTTGTTTTGACTGTACAGCGGAAGTGTGACAGCAGTTTACGTAGTTTTAATTATTTTTGGGATAAAATATTTCCTATATTAAAAATTACAAAAATCGATTCAGTAAACGATTCTGAACAGTCTATTTTCTCAAAGTGCATTAATTCAGTTACACATTGTATAGCTGCCTTTAAATATTGTGTCCTTCATTGGGAATCAAGCTAAATATTAACGAATTTTATCAATAATAATTTTCCGTATAAAAGATATTTGTTTTTGAAATTGGTTATATGTAACACGTTGAACCGTCAGTATTGTTATTTTCTTATTAGAAGCGTCTTTGCCGTTAAAGAAATAAGAGTTGTAGATGATGCACTCTCTTTTGATAAAATTCAAAGCAGACAGTTGGGAATCGCTGACGCATTGAAGCTTCGCGGATTACAAAGTAGCCAACATACTGATCCCAAAATACCTCTGCCCAATTCGGTTACGAATGGTTTTGTACTTTGTGCTACTTCAGAAAGCCAATATTCACAATATTGATCCCGCTGGCATAAAATAAATATAATGTGTTAGGAATTTTACTAAAATATATTGCCTATGAGCACAGACTGTTTCTGAAAAAGAAGCGCATCTTTGTACAAACAAGGCGGATTGGCGGGTTCCGATAAAAACGGATGCATTTGGTATTTGCCAGATCGCCACTTTGATTGATTAAGTGTGCTTTTGTTCTGTACTGTTGTTATTTTATCAATAACAAGTCGTGTTGACCCAGTGGTTTTTCATTTTATATACGCACTTTTTTTCCTTGGTAAGCACGTAAAGCAGTTGGTCCCGGTTGTCATTCGTTGAACTTTGACAGTCATTACTGGTAGTGAGAAGCCAGAAAGTCTGACCAGGCTAATCATATCGTATCGCCCAATAACAGAGTTGTCGAGGTCTGATAGTTGTAGAGGTCTGATCGCTTCACATGAAACACTGGTATCCAGCTGAATCCGGTTAGGCTGGAAGACGACCCCAATATAATCGGGAGAAGGCTAGGGCGATGATGATTGTACAAGTTTCTACATTTCGAAACATAATTGTCATAAATGTAATCAATAAAATACCCACTATAAGCGCATAGGCATTGAATATTGAAACTAAGTCGTCCATCGCGCTATTTCGGTACACTGGACTCTCGGAATAAATTATTAATTCATCAGTGTATGTGCCGCGACAGCAATAGTACAATACGATCGATATTTCTCGTGAAATGCACCTCTTAGTTGTACAGTTGATATCAATTATGAAAGCGTAAGCATATTTAGTTTTAGTGTCGGTTTCTCATCATATTTTTTGTTTTAGTACATGAAACTTTCACTTTTTCGTTTGGTCATGGCGTACTTTAACCTCAAATATGACCAACCACTGTACCTATGTATCACAAATAAAAGATTTCTGATTACTTATTTGATGATTGTTGTTGTTTCGTTTGTATCTTTGACGCAAGCCTGAAGGCTAGGTTAAAATCCAGATTGGCGAAAATGTTACTGGATTTTTTCATTAAATTTCCCACATCTTATTTAGAAAGTTAGTTGCTTGTTGCAAAATGTAGGCAGATTCATCAATTTGGAAAATGACATCTCGTGCCTCTGAAAGCATGTAAAGCCGTTAGTTTGGGTTGTCATTTTATTGCAGTCAGAGATTACCTCGTTACTTTAGGAAGGATGTTTGTTTTCATTAGTTCAATAGTGTGTTATCAATGACAATCACCCTAAATAAAACGGGCAAACTACAGCCCGAGTTCTCGTAAAAAATTTCACGGATTGTTTTGCAGCAAATTATTAATGTAGCTGCTATTATTATCAAGCTATGATAATAATAGCAGCTACAATAATAATTTTATAATAAAGTGTGAAGCGCCTTTTATTTTCTCATAGGGGGTGATGAAAAGTAGAGTGTATCACTCAGGCGCAATAGTAGATTGTATTACAAGGGCGCAAAGTAATATTTTTACGGCGAGGGCGTTTTTTTAAATCCACAGCGAAGTGAGGGAAACTAGAGTAGAATCCCGAGCTTTGCGAGGGATTCTTAAATAGAATCCCGAACTTAGCGAGGGATTCAAAGTACGTCGCCCGAGCCAAAAATACATTTGGCGCCCGAGTGATAAACTCTACTTTTCATCACCCCCTATGAGAAAATAAAAGGCGCTTCATACTTTATTGTAAAATTATTATTGTAGCTGCTATTGTTATCATAGCTTGATAATAATAGCAGCTACATTATTAATTTGCTGCAAAACAATCCGTGTAAATTTTTACGAGAACTCGGGCTGTAGTTTGCGCGTTTTATTTCTATTTACCGCCGCTATTGGCCGTCGTACCAGCCATTCATTATTTGCGTTCGGTTCTTTGGCGCTGAGTATAAGACGTTCCAAATTCAAAGAGTTTTTAGGCGCACTTATAACAACAGGGCGTAAAACATGCAAAGACGCTCCAAATTCAAAAAGTGCGATGAAAAGTTACTTTTAGGCGCACTTTTTGAATTTGGAGCGTCATTATTGCCCGCTGAAAGTTTCTTATAGAAAACACCAACTTTGGGTGTACTTAAAGGGGAACAAAGTCGTCTGTTTCGAATAGGTGGGATGAAAAATATATTTTTGGCTCGGGCGACGTACTTTGAATCCCTCGCTACGTTTGGGATTCTATGTAAGAATCCCTCACTTCGCTCTGGATTCAAAAAACGCCCTCGCCGTAAAAATATTACTTTGCGCCCTTGTAATGCAATCTAGTATTTCAGTTTAAATGAGATGTACGGTTTTTAATTATAGTACCACACAAGATGACTCGTCAAATTCTTATTGCGCGATGCAGGATGTCAGTTTACAAGTTAAGTGCCGTCGGCTCAATAAGAACAATGTCTACGTCCCACAGGTGGTGATAACTCGCTGCATGGTAGTGCCGTCGTGCTCGGGCGCGCCGCGCACTGCGCTGTACTGCTGCGCGCGCTCGCTCGTGCGCGCGCTCGGGCCGCGCCTGCCCGGCGCCGCGCGCGCGCTCGCCGCGCACGCCGCCACCGCGCGACATCTGCACACGCTGGCCGCCGCTGTGGACGCGCAGGTAACTGTAGGCAGACATCCCGCGCCCGCCGCGCCCGCCGCCACCGCGCGACATCTGCACACGCTGGCCGCCGCTGTGGACGCGCAGGTAACTGTAGGCAGACATCCCGCGCCCGCCGCGCCCGCCGCCACCGCGCGACATCTTCACACGCTGGCGGCCTCTGTGGACGCGCAGGTATCTGTAGGCAGACATCCCGCGCCCGCCGCGCCCGCCGCCACCGCGCGACATCTGCACACGCTGGCCGCCGCTGTGGACGCGCAGGTAACTGTAGGCAGACATCCCGCGCCCGCCGCGCCCGCCGCCACCGCGCGACATCTGCACACGCTGGCCGCCGCTGTGGACGCGCAGGTAACTGTAGGCAGACATCCCGCGCCCGCCGCGCCCGCCGCCACCGCGCGACATCTGCACACGCTGGCCGCCGCTGTGGACGCGCAGGTAACTGTAGGCAGACATCCCGCGCCCGCCGCGCCCGCCGCCACCGCGCGACATCTGCACACGCTGGCCGCCGCTGTGGACGCGCAGGTAACTGTAGGCAGACATCCCGCGCCCGCCGCGCCCGCCGCCACCGCGCGACATCTGCACACGCTGGCCGCCGCTGTGGACGCGCAGGTAACTGTAGGCAGACATCCCGCGCCCGCCGCGCCCGCCGCCACCGCGCGACATCTGCACACGCTGGCCGCCGCTGTGGACGCGCAGGTAACTGTAGGCAGACATCCCGCGCCCGCCGCCACCGCGCGACATCTGCACACGCTGGCCGCCGCTGTGGACGCGCAGGTAACTGTAGGCAGACATCCCGCGCCCGCCGCCACCGCGCGACATCTGCACACGCTGGCCGCCGCTGTGGACGCGCAGGTAACTGTAGGCAGACATCCCGCGCCCGCCGCGCCCGCCGCCACCGCGCGACATCTGCACACGCTGGCCGCCGCTGTGGACGCGCAGGTAACTGTAGGCAGACATCCCGCGCCCGCCGCCACCGCGCGACATCTGTACACGCTGGCCGCCGCTGTGGACGCGCAGGTAACTGTAGGCAGACATCCCGCGCCCGCCGCGCCCGCCGCCACCGCGCGACATCTGCACACGCTGGCCGCCGCTGTGGACGCGCAGGTAACTGTAGGCAGACATCCCGCGCCCGCCGCCACCGCGCGACATCTGCACACGCTGGCCGCCGCTGTGGACGCGCAGGTAACTGTAGGCAGACATCCCGCGCCCGCCGCGCCCGCCGCCACCGCGCGACATCTGCACACGCTGGCCGCCGCTGTGGACGCGCAGGTAACTGTAGGCAGACATCCCGCGCCCGCCGCCACCGCGCGACATCTGCACACGCTGGCCGCCGCTGTGGACGCGCAGGTAACTGTAGGCAGACATCCCGCGCCCGCCGCCACCGCGCGACATCTGCACACGCTGGCCGCCGCTGTGGACGCGCAGGTAACTGTAGGCAGACATCCCGCGCCCGCCGCGCCCGCCGCCACCGCGCGACATCTGCACACGCTGGCCGCCGCTGTGGACGCGCAGGTAACTGTAGGCAGACATCCCGCGCCCGCCGCGCCCGCCGCCACCGCGCGACATCTGCACACGCTGGCCGCCGCTGTGGACGCGCAGGTAACTGTAGGCAGACATCCCGCGCCCGCCGCCACCGCGCGACATCTGCACACGCTGGCCGCCGCTGTGGACGCGCAGGTAACTGTAGGCAGACATCCCGCGCCCGCCGCGCCCGCCGCCACCGCGCGACATCTGCACACGCTGGCCGCCGCTGTGGACGCGCAGGTAACTGTAGGCAGACATCCCGCGCCCGCCGCGCCCGCCGCCACCGCGCGACATCTGCACACGCTGGCCGCCGCTGTGGACGCGCAGGTAACTGTAGGCAGACATCCCGCGCCCGCCGCGCCCGCCGCCACCGCGCGACATCTGCACACGCTGGCCGCCGCTGTGGACGCGCAGGTAACTGTAGGCAGACATCCCGCGCCCGCCGCGCCCGCCGCCACCGCGCGACATCTGCACACGCTGGCCGCCGCTGTGGACGCGCAGGTAACTGTAGGCAGACATCCCGCGCCCGCCGCGCCCGCCGCCACCGCGCGACATCTGCACACGCTGGCCGCCGCTGTGGACGCGCAGGTAACTGTAGGCAGACATCCCGCGCCCGCCGCGCCCGCCGCCACCGCGCGACATCTGCACACGCTGGCCGCCGCTGTGGACGCGCAGGTAACTGTAGGCAGACATCCCGCGCCCGCCGCGCCCGCCGCCACCGCGCGACATCTGCACACGCTGGCCGCCGCTGTGGACGCGCAGGTAACTGTAGGCAGACATCCCGCGCCCGCCGCGCCCGCCGCCACCGCGCGACATCTGCACACGCTGGCCGCCGCTGTGGACGCGCAGGTAACTGTAGGCAGACATCCCGCGCCCGCCGCGCCCGCCGCCACCGCGCGACATCTGCACACGCTGGCCGCCGCTGTGGACGCGCAGGTAACTGTAGGCAGACATCCCGCGCCCGCCGCGCCCGCCGCCACCGCGCGACATCTGCACACGCTGGCCGCCGCTGTGGACGCGCAGGTAACTGTAGGCAGACATCCCGCGCCCGCCGCGCCCGCCGCCACCGCGCGACATCTGCACACGCTGGCCGCCGCTGTGGACGCGCAGGTAACTGTAGGCAGACATCCCGCGCCCGCCGCCACCGCGCGACATCTGCACACGCTGGCCGCCGCTGTGGACGCGCAGGTAACTGTAGGCAGACATCCCGCGCCCGCCGCGCCCGCCGCCACCGCGCGACATCTGCACACGCTGGCCGCCGCTGTGGACGCGCAGGTAACTGTAGGCAGACATCCCGCGCCCGCCGCGCCCGCCGCCACCGCGCGACATCTGCACACGCTGGCCGCCGCTGTGGACGCGCAGGTAACTGTAGGCAGACATCCCGCGCCCGCCGCGCCCGCCGCCACCGCGCGACATCTGCACTCGGTTGACGCCGCTGTGGACGCGCAGGTAACTGTAGGCAGACATCCCGCGCCCGCCGCCACCGCGCGACATCTGCACACGCTGGCCGCCGCTGTGGACGCGCAGGTAACTGTAGGCAGACATCCCGCGCCCGCCGCGCCCGCCGCCACCGCGCGACATCTGCACACGCTGGCCGCCGCTGTGGACGCGCAGGTAACTGTAGGCAGACATCCCGCGCCCGCCGCGCCCGCCGCCACCGCGCGACATCTGCACACGCTGGCCGCCGCGGTGGGCGCGCCGGTAACTGTAGGCAGACATCCCGCGCCCGCCGCGCCCGCCGCCCCCGCGCGACATCTGCACACGCTGGCCGCCGCTGTGGACGCGCAGGTAACTGTAGGCAGACATCCCGCGCCCGCCGCGCCCGCCGCCACCGCGCGACATCTGCACACGCTGGCCGCCGCTGTGGACGCGCAGGTAACTGTAGGCAGACATCCCGCGCCCGCCGCGCCCGCCGCCACCGCGCGACATCTGCACACGCTGGCCGCCGCTGTGGACGCGCAGGTAACTGGAGGCAGACATCCCGCGCCCGCCGCGCCCGCCGCCACCGCGCGACATCTGCACACGCTGGCCGCCGCTGTGGACGCGCAGGTAACTGTAGGCAGACATCCCGCGCCCGCCGCGCCCGCCGCCACCGCGCGACATCTGCACACGCTGGCCGCCGCTGTGGACGCGCAGGTAACTGTAGGCAGACATCCCGCGCCCGCCGCGCCCGCCGCCACCGCGCGACATCTGCACACGCTGGCCGCCGCTGTGGACGCGCAGGTAACTGTAGGCAGACATCCCGCGCCCGCCGCGCCCGCCGCCACCGCGCGACATCTGCACACGCTGGCCGCCGCTGTGGACGCGCAGGTAACTGTAGGCAGACATCCCGCGCCCGCCGCGCCCGCCGCCACCGCGCGACATCTGCACACGCTGGCCGCCGCTGTGGACGCGCAGGTAACTGTAGGCAGACATCCCGCGCCCGCCGCCACCGCGCGACATCTGCACACGCTGGCCGCCGCTGTGGACGCGCAGGTAACTGTAGGCAGACATCCCGCGCCCGCCGCCCCCGCCGCAACCGCGCGACATCTGCACACGCTGGCCGCCGCTGTGGACGCGCAGGTAACTGTAGGCAGACATCCCGCGCCCGCCGCGCCCGCCGCCACCGCGCGACATCTGCACACGCTGGCCGCCGCTGTGGACGCGCAGGTAACTGTAGGCAGACATCCCGCGCCCGCCGCGCCCGCCGCCACCGCGCGACATCTGCACACGCTGGCCGCCGCTGTGGACGCGCAGGTAACTGTAGGCAGACATCCCGCGCCCGCCGCCACCGCGCGACATCTGCACACGCTGGCCGCCGCTGTGGACGCGCAGGTAACTGTAGGCAGACATCCCGCGCCCGCCGCCACCGCGCGACATCTGCACACGCTGGCCGCCGCTGTGGACGCGCAGGTAACTGTAGGCAGACATCCCGCGCCCGCCGCGCCCGCCGCCACCGCGCGACATCTGCACACGCTGGCCGCCGCTGTGGACGCGCAGGTAACTGTAGGCAGACATCCCGCGCCCGCCGCGCCCGCCGCCACCGCGCGACATCTGCACACGCTGGCCGCCGCTGTGGACGCGCAGGTAACTGTAGGCAGACATCCCGCGCCCGCCGCGCCCGCCGCCACCGCGCGACATCTGCACACGCTGGCCGCCGCTGTGGACGCGCAGGTACCTGTACCGATCCATCCCGCGCCCGCCGCGCCCGCCGCCACCGCGCGACATCTGCACACGCTGGCCGCCGCTGTGGACGCGCAGGTAACTGTAGGCAGACATCCCGCGCCCGCCGCGCCCGCCGCCACCGCGCGACATCTGCACACGCTGGCCGCCGCTGTGGACGCGCAGGTAACTGTAGGCAGACATCCCGC
Organism: Athetis lepigone; assembly: GCA_033675125.1. Taxonomy (NCBI): domain Eukaryota; kingdom Metazoa; phylum Arthropoda; class Insecta; order Lepidoptera; family Noctuidae; genus Athetis; species Athetis lepigone. The sequence continues at coordinate 4,440,175 of CM066234.1, read as the reverse complement.
GCCCGCCGCGCCCGCCGCCACCGCGCGACATCTGCACACGCTGGCCGCCGCTGTGGACGCGCAGGTAACTGTAGGCAGACATCCCGCGCCCGCCGCGCCCGCCGCCACCGCGCGACATCTGCACACGCTGGCCGCCGCTGTGGACGCGCAGGTAACTGTAGGCAGACATCCCGCGCCCGCCGCGCCCGCCGCCACCGCGCGACATCTGCACACGCTGGCCGCCGCTGTGGACGCGCAGGTAACTGTAGGCAGACATCCCGCGCCCGCCGCGCCCGCCGCCACCGCGCGACATCTGCACACGCTGGCCGCCGCTGTGGACGCGCAGGTAACTGTAGGCAGACATCCCGCGCCCGCCGCGCCCGCCGCCACCGCGCGACATCTGCACACGCTGGCCGCCGCTGTGGACGCGCAGGTAACTGTAGGCAGACATCCCGCGCCCGCCGCGCCCGCCGCCACCGCGCGACATCTGCACACGCTGGCCGCCGCTGTGGACGCGCAGGTAACTGTAGGCAGACATCCCGCGCCCGCCGCCACCGCGCGACATCTGCACACGCTGGCCGCCGCTGTGGACGCGCAGGTAACTGTAGGCAGACATCCCGCGCCCGCCGCGCCCGCCGCCACCGCGCGACATCTGCCCACGCTGGCCGCCGCGGTCGCCGCGCTGGTAACGGTTGGCAGACATCCCGCGCCCGCCGCGCCCGCCGCCACCGCGCGACATCTGCACACGCTGGCCGCCGCTGTGGACGCGCAGGTAACTGTAGGCAGACATCCCGCGCCCGCCGCGCCCGCCGCCACCGCGCGACATCTGCACACGCTGGCCGCCGCTGTGGACGCGCAGGTAACTGTAGGCAGACATCCCGCGCCCGCCGCCACCGCGCGACATCTGCACACGCTGGCCGCCGCTGTGGACGCGCAGGTAACTGTAGGCAGACATCCCGCGCCCGCCGCCACCGCGCGACATCTGCACACGCTGGCCGCCGCTGTGGACGCGCAGGTAACTGTAGGCAGACATCCCGCGCCCGCCGCGCCCGCCGCCACCGCGCGACATCTGCACACGCTGGCCGCCGCTGTGGACGCGCAGGTAACTGTAGGCAGACATCCCGCGCCCGCCGCGCCCGCCGCCACCGCGCGACATCTGCACACGCTGGCCGCCGCTGTGGACGCGCAGGTAACTGTAGGCAGACATCCCGCGCCCGCCGCGCCCGCCGCCACCGCGCGACATCTGCACACGCTGGCCGCCGCTGTGGACGCGCAGGTAACTGTAGGCAGACATCCCGCGCCCGCCGCGCCCGCCGCCACCGCGCGACATCTGCACACGCTGGCCGCCGCTGTGGACGCGCAGGTAACTGTAGGCAGACATCCCGCGCCCGCCGCGCCCGCCGCCACCGCGCGACATCTGCACACGCTGGCCGCCGCTGTGGACGCGCAGGTAACTGTAGGCAGACATCCCGCGCCCGCCGCGCCCGCCGCCACCGCGCGACATCTGCACACGCTGGCCGCCGCTGTGGACGCGCAGGTAACTGTAGGCAGACATCCCGCGCCCGCCGCGCCCGCCGCCACCGCGCGACATCTGCACACGCTGGCCGCCGCTGTGGACGCGCAGGTAACTGTAGGCAGACATCCCGCGCCCGCCGCCACCGCGCGACATCTGCACACGCTGGCCGCCGCTGTGGACGCGCAGGTAACTGTAGGCAGACATCCCGCGCCCGCCGCGCCCGCCGCCACCGCGCGACATCTGCACACGCTGGCCGCCGCTGTGGACGCGCAGGTAACTGTAGGCAGACATCCCGCGCCCGCCGCGCCCGCCGCCACCGCGCGACATCTGCACACGCTGGCCGCCGCTGTGGACGCGCAGGTAACTGTAGGCAGACATCCCGCGCCCGCCGCGCCCGCCGCCACCGCGCGACATCTGCACACGCTGGCCGCCGCTGTGGACGCGCAGGTAACTGTAGGCAGACATCCCGCGCCCGCCGCGCCCGCCGCCACCGCGCGACATCTGCACACGCTGGCCGCCGCTGTGGACGCGCAGGTAACTGTAGGCAGACATCCCGCGCCCGACGCGCCAGCACCCACCTCGCGACATCTGCTCACGCTGGCCGCCGCTGTGGACGCGCAGGTAACTGTAGGCAGACATCCCGCGCCCGCCGCGCCCGCCGCCACCGCGCGACATCTGCACACGCTGGCCGCCGCTGTGGACGCGCAGGTAACTGTAGGCAGACATCCCGCGCCCGCCGCGCCCGCCGCCACCGCGCGACATCTGCACACGCTGGCCGCCGCTGTGGACGCGCAGGTAACTGTAGGCAGACATCCCGCGCCCGCCGCGCCCGCCGCCACCGCGCGACATCTGCACACGCTGGCCGCCGCTGTGGACGCGCAGGTAACTGTAGGCAGACATCCCGCGCCCGCCGCCACCGCGCGACATCTGCACACGCTGGCCGCCGCTGTGGACGCGCAGGTAACTGTAGGCAGACATCCCGCGCCCGCCGCGCCCGCCGCCACCGCGCGACATCTGCACACGCTGGCCGCCGCTGTGGACGCGCAGGTAACTGTAGGCAGACATCCCGCGCCCGCCGCCACCGCGCGACATCTGCACACGCTGGCCGCCGCTGTGGACGCGCAGGTAACTGTAGGCAGACAGCATCCCGCGCCCGCCGCCACCGCGCGACATCTGTACGGTACGTAAGACCGACAGACAGTAGGTCACGTGAAAAGGCATTCTAGGGCCAATGCCTGCCGGGGTTGCGGAATAGTTGTGATAGTTACCGTGGCCCCGGAACATGAATGGCAGCCGAAGGAACATGGGTGATTTTGATGATTTCCCACACACACAAAACAAACACGCGTTGTAGGCCCGTTCTTCACCAAAGCAGAAATGTCTAGTGTGCGTTATTTTCACATCCCACCTAGCTTAAGCGCAAAACAGTAGTCTATCGGTAATTTTCGAGTTATCACCGCTTTGGTGGGGTCCCGCGCTTACCCGGTACCGCAGGTCCCCTGGCCTCGCCCTTGAACACTGCTGCTGCGTATTAGAAACCAGGGGACAATAATGAGAAAGCCAGAGAACAGAAGATTCGTGACAATACCTGTTTCGCCACTAGAAACACCTTAACCGCATAAAGAAACAATCAAACATTTAAAACACACATGTTCACGAAAAAAAGAAATATTTACCTACCTTGTAAACGCGTTTTCGTCTTCCATTGTATAAATTTTCCAGTAGTATTGAAATCTAAAAATAATTCAAATTTTATCTCATGAAGTTTTTGCGATTTGTGCTTCGATGTCAATGTATGTGAATCGATTATTCGGATCAACCGCAAAATACTGTTCTAAACGTTACTCGAAAATTTCCTATCTTTAAAACAACAAACTTTATAATTGTCCATATTTTTATTATAACGTGTTGTTTGCAGAGCAAAGACGACATGAAACCGTTCGTGTGCGAGTTGTACGTGCGAGCGATCACGGCCGGCATGAACGAGCTGGAGAGGCTCAAACTTAAGACTGAAAAGGTACAGTAATCAAACAACTAGTAAAAATCTTTATTTCGACTATAGGCATCTTTGATAAATGTGTACAGCTTGCATGGTGGCGGCCACTACGATACATAAATTCAAAACATTATCTTGCTTGATGCAAAAGTTAAATTCCATAGATAGTTTCAGAACTAGGCAGGCAGTGCTCGCCACTGTGGGCTGCCCAAGATCAGAATGGCTCCTTAATATTGCAACAGGATGTGATGAGGATGATGACGATAATGTAGTATAAGCTCCTTTCCATCACAGGAAGCAGAAGCCCGTTCAGCGGAACAGACGCTAGCCTCCTGGTTCACTCAGCTGGGCGCGCTGCTGTCGGCGAGCGAGCGTATCCGCTGCGAGTGCACTCTGACGGCCTTCTCCGTGCACCCCACGCCGGCCATGTACGAGCGGATTAAGGCCGCGCCCGCGTTGCCGCCGCTTGCACTGGTAATGTTGTGTGAAAGGAAACAGACTGATTTTAGGTGCCACTTTTTGAAAAGGTAATGATGAGGAAATAAGCTGATGTCCCATCTGATTGCTATACCTATAGATAGTTCATCAGACTGCCACAGGCTTCTTAGACGCGTTGACATCCCAGAGATATGTGCCTGTGATTTTAACAGCAACAATACTCTGTTATTTTTGAGAGTAGTAGGGACAAGTTTAACAACTGCTTGTTAAATATACTCGGATGTATTCGTAGTAAGGTGAATACTTCTTAGTGGATTCCAGCAATGCACACATACATAACACATCTCGAGCAGGACCAGAGCAATACTGCCTTGCGGCAGAAATATTGGGAGTACTTTCATAAATAAGCTCCTTCACGACGAGCATTCTCTGGCTGTTGTGTGAAAAATCCCACAACAGCCAAAGAACGAAAGTATGTAATCAAAATGTAAATAATATAAACTTTTCACAATTCCAGGACGACCACGAAACGAAAGAGGAACCAAACAAAGAATTCGGGAGCTGGGCCAGCGATTCTCGCGGGCAGACCAACTTTGTGAAGACTTCGGAGACTCTGAACCTCAAGCATACGCAGCATCAGGCAAACGTGCTCTCCACCGCGATATTTAGCGAGGGCGAAGCCCTGGGCATCAGTCCTGAGCTATGCACCGACATCGCTGTGCTGCTGTCCGGACCTAGGCTGAAGACGCTTTCGTGGGATACTGACAGGTATTATTTATTATATTTATAAAGTGGTAAACTGACTAATTGTTAAAAAATATATCAACGCACAGCACAAACATCAGCTGTTTTGTGTGACTATAAAAAGAGTAAGAGAAAGTACACTGGTTTTGTGAACTATATATCTCCTGCTCACTTGACTAACCATACTAAGAGAGAGACCTTTTCATGTTATAATACTTTCTGTATCTGGGTCTATGTCTGCTTACAACTTCATCATTCTTTTCCGATCAAAAAGGGGTGTTATAAGTTTGACCATTGTGTTAGTGTGTTTGTCTGTTTGCCTGAGGCACCGTAGCCCATTCACCGTAGTGGGTGAACCAATTTGGTTGCGGATTCTATTATTATTGAAATAGCGTCTATATATAATCTAGCTTTGTTTCTTAAACAACCGTTTCAAAGTTATGAACTCTTTTGTTTACTGCAGTCGCGATGTTAATATAAATAAATATTTTTATCAACATAAATTCAATATTTACCGTACAACATTTCTTATCTCAAACCTCTATCTTCCAGAGAGCTACTCCTAGAGAACTGCCGCACCTACATGGAGCGCACGAACTTCGGCACTCGAGCTCTCACCACGGAGCTGAAGTACCTGAACCTGGACCCCAGCCAGTTCCAGCACTTGCCTGAGGAGGAGGACGACGACACTGACATGTACTACGGCATTGAGAAAGGTTAGACTGGTCCTTCTTTATACACATACTAGCTGTCCCCTGCGGTTTCACCCGCATTTTTCGTTACTGCTCCACTCCCGTGGGTCGTAGCGTGATGGTATAGCCTATAGCATTCCTCGATAGATGAGCTATCTAACACTGAAAGAATTTTTCAAATCGGACCAGTAGTTCCAGAGTTTACCCTCTACATACAAACTTACAAACCTACAAACTTACAAATTTTACCTCTTTATAATATTAGTATAGATAGAATTACCAAAAAAATGTAACCAAGATTTTGTAAATCATGATTTTTTTAATAGTCTCCGTGGAGTTTGCCTGTTCTTCTCTATAGAGATCTACGTTTTGGAACAGGCAATTAGCGTCACTTTTCTGACTAACCGACCGACTCTTTGACAATTCATAAGTGCTTGTAAATGGTCTAAGTGAAATAAATGCCTTGAATTTTTTTTGACACATTTCGCTGGGAGGCTTTGTATATAGGTTGACTGGTAAAGTGTACGATATTTACACTCGTGATTGTGCTCATGATAACGACAAACTTTTACTATGGGCACCTGAAATCGCAAAAAAAAATCAGCAGTTCAGTTATTTATGTTTGCCTAATGTACTGAACAGTTGATATTTTTTCGCGATTTTGGCTTTGCTCCAATAATAAAAATTGTTTGTTATCATGAGGAAGACGACGACACTGACATGTACTACGGCATTGAGAATGGTTAGACTGGTTCTTCTTTATACACCTTCCACTGGGAGGCTGGGATGTTTTACCCACACGTTCATCTACTAGCCACTTACTACATAGTATAAAATAAAGTTCCCTGCCTTTATATAGGGTGACTGGTAAATATTGTACGATACTTAAACACGTGATTGCGCGCACGATAGCAAACAACTTTTACTATGGGAACTTGAAATCGCAAAAAAAACATCAGCAGTTCAGTACATTTATGTACTAGTCACCCTATAGAGCTTATGGCTTCCGTACTCGGAACTCGAATTGGGCTCCTGGACTCCAGCCGCTGCACCTTTATTTGATTTGTTTTTACGAACTTTAAATGTTGTGATCTCTCTTAAATCTGTGGTAGTTCCAGAGATTATTGAACAAACAAGAAATCTTTTCAGTTTACATCAGTATAGATTGTAGCTTTGGGTATTTTATACGTTAAATTTAAATATTATTTCAGTTACAAAATTCTTTTAGCAAGAAAATCTCTGGTTTTCTTTATTTTGTTTTTCTGACTCCTAGACCATCGAATTGCCCAAAAAAATATTCAGTGAAAATAAATGTTATTTTAAACCTCAATATCACCACTTATATACACCACCTAGATACTGAGGATCAAGATTACGTAGGTAATAAGTTCTTGTTTAGCACACATTTGCTATTAATATTTTAATTCCACTGTACAATAGGTCAGTTTTATATCAAAAAAATTATGTTGCAAAATGTAATCTGCCCCCAACAATCAAAATTTATCATAATATTTTGTTAAAAGGCTACGAGCATCTAGTGGAACAATACCAGGAACCAGAAGAAATATGGCAAGACGCCGATGACCTTGAACGAACAGCAAGCGCAAACTCATCAGATATGGAATCAGAAATGCCAGTGAAAACCAAAAAACAACACAGAAAAACAAAGAAAATACTCTCTTCTGAAGACGATTCTGATCCGCTCAGTCTCGTCGCAGAAGCCAAGAGAGAAGAAAAGAAGAAGGAACGACCACACAGCAAGGAAAGAAGTAAAGAGCCTAAAAAGTCAAAATCAAAGAAACAACCCAAAGACCCTCTAGAAATCGGAGACGAAAGCACCGAAAAGAAGAAAGAACCTAAAAAGAAACGAGAGAGGAAAAAGAAAGAAAAGTTGCCAACTGCGGCCAAGACCTTCACACAATCTTTATCGAGTCTCGTTGGTATGAAAGTGGCGAATGCGAAGAAGGCAGATCCTTTGGCCGTCGTCGCTACGCGGTCCGTTAGTGATAGCGACTACGATAGCCAAGGAAAGTGTTCATTAAACTCCGTCATTTCTGATAACAACGAAACTGACGTCCTTTTCGACGGCCTATTCTCTATGGACGAACTCAAGTCCCCAGAAAAGAGTCCGGATAAAACTGCACTAGCGAAGAATTGTGAACCTCAGACTAATGGAGCTGTTGGAAGCCCGCCTGTTGTGCAAAGCCAACATGACGCTATGAAACACAAAGTACCGAACACGCCGAAATCTAGAACAGGATCGCCAATTAATACGGCGGTGAAGGATAGCCTAACAAAACTGCTACATTACCGACGACAAAAAGCTCTTGAGACCGAACAAAGAATTAATTTACAGCCAAATGTCGTCCACACTTATTCCTATCAACAAGGAGCTGATACTCCAACCATCACGCCGGTACCGAGTCCTGTGCTACCATCAGTCAGTCCTCAAGCCAGTCCAAGTCCGAAGCCACAGCTAAAAGTCAACACTCCAGATAGTCCGAAAGTCTACATAAACAAAACACAGTCGGAACAACTCACAGAACTGAGGAATGAAGTTAACAGCTTATTGAGCGCCAAAACGTTCGGTATAGCACGCCCAGTCATCGAGTACGGTCCTAAGATCAACAACACCCTGTTAAATAACTCGGATATCAGTGGGACTCGGTTCCCGAGCCCTAGCTTACAGAGACCTGTGACAGACGTGTATAAAATGAATCAGACATACAAACCACCTCCCGTTAGTACTGAAACAAGGACCCCTCCGCCACGTTCCAATGTTCAGAACAAACCAAAATCAAAAGACTCGCCAAGTCAACAGAACTTCCACAAATTCTTAAAAGAGCTTCAAGAGTCTATAAACGCAGGAGCTGGTGCGGACCCAAGTAACAATTCAAAGAAAGAAGTGAAACCAATTAATAGGGTGACGCCTGTAGTACCCTCTACCAAGGCAGACCCCAAGAGTTCTCCACAATGTGCCAAACAATCCAAGAAATCAGAGTTTTTGAACACTTTTTCACGTCTCAGTTATTTACACAAAAACAAAATAGACCCCAAATTTAATGGAACTAAACCGGTTGTTGAAGCTCTAATAGAATATCAGAGTAAAACGCTGCAAAACCCTCCTACTGATGTTGAAATAAATAGAATTTTGATGGAACAGAAAATGGCTTCAGCGAAGTTTCTAAGTCTTAAAAATGAGCCAGGGACTTCTAGAGGCGATAGATCAACACACCAGCATTCAGATAATCGAACGACACTGAAGAAATTAAATAAACCCAAACAAATAGGTAATGCAGCGAAGCAAAATCCCATAATCGCTAATATGCTAACCAGTCAGCTGCCAAAACCAATTGTTAAACCCGAAAATCAGTATAAAAGTGTACCAGTTGAGAGATCGCGTGAAGTGACGATTACGCCGAACAAGTTATCGTCTCTAACAGAAAAAGATCACCAGGATTTACTTGCTCTATTGCGTCAGCAGACTAAATTAAATCATCGGCCGAGACCGGAACAAGGCAAGGAAAAGATTCAGCCACAGCAAAGTTTACCAATTCAGTTACCCCCGAAAACGGTAACAACACAGTTCCCCCCGAAAACGGCAACAACACAGTTACCGCCGAAAACGGTCTCTAACCAACTACCCCCTAAATCGTTAACTGGGCAGTTACCACTTAAAACGGTAACAGGGCAGTTACCTACAACAAACTATTCCGTTCCTTGCACTAGTCAGGCATCCAACAAACATAAGGTTTTAGATGCTCCTAACATTACATATAATAATATCAGTATCAAACAACTAACTAAACCTAGTCCAAGCATAAAGCCATCAATTCTTAAATCAACTCTTGATGTAAGAAAGCCACAGACGAAACCTTTGAATATGGTCAAGACTGAATTAATTTGCTCCAAGACCGTAGAACCGAAGCCTAAGAAAATTGAAATATTAAGCAACATTGAAATTAGAAGCAGCAACAAGCATATATCTGAAACTGCGTCTAAACCTAAAGAGGAAACTGATTGGGAGAAGGTAATGGACGCCATTTTGTCTCACAAGACCCCTAGCAGAGGTCCTAGTGCTCTCGATATGGCATTGAACAAGGATGCCTATAATAAAGCATTGTCAGAAAGTTTGCGAAACGAAACTGTAGCTAAGCCCAATTCCAGTGGAGATCAAATAAAAATGACAAATGTGATATCAAAAGGTCAGTCGAAGCCGTCACTGATCGCTAATCCTTCGCCAAGTCCTCACTCTATAATATTGAGCCGATCAAACTCTGAAAGTGTCATAAAGACTACAAAAAAATCTTCTAAATCAGTAGTGAAGGAGGTTCAGAAACCATCAACCACAACTGTACTACATACCAATTCGAACTTAACGACGCCAGTACAACCTGAAACACCAAAACGACAAATACAGACTGAGAAAAAACAAAGCCACACAACGAAAGACCAAATAGACGTTCTTAAAAAATTACCTAAAAAACTACAGGAAAAACAATTTACTGCTTCATATTACAAAGAAGAGGATCCTTTTATCTCTGGCATACCCAATTCTGATTATGATCTTCTTGAAGAGTTGATGGACGATGATTTGCGACAAGAAATCGGTGAATTGTCATCCGATGAAGATAATTATGCAACACAGATACAAAGTGTTAAAGGTAAAAATTTCAGTGTGAATAAGGTTGCTACACCTGTGATTCAAGAAGAAAAACGCTTAAATCCGAATGTGATTAATACGACACCGGTACATAAAAAATGTGTGCCCAAAGAAACAAGTGCTGTCCCAAAGGCTGCTTTCGACTCATCAGTAAAAACCCGTCAAGAGTCACAGTTTGTCAATGTTAGTTCTGTGATTAAAAATGCTGAATACCAAAATGCAGCTAATAATGTACAGCTGACTACGGCTTTTCACCAAATGCCTCAAAGTGTGATCACACCCAAAAACAAAAATCAGAGATTTCACACTGATACTGATAGATTTCGAACATTAGATCAAGCTAACACATTTGTGGCTGCAGTGCCACAACCGACTGCGTTAAAAAACGTAGTTCTTATTGGATCAGAAATCGTATACCAACCTTGTACGGTTCAAACTCCAGTTGTCGCGACAAATACAGCTCAGAATACATATGTTGCTTATAGTAACCAGCGTAATATCGCACTTTATCATTCGACGCAGTTCGCCGCCCCCGTTGTGAACCCACTGATCATAGGAAATGCTATCACGACGGTGTCTAGCACGACACCAGTAAAGGCACCAATGACGACGGTCACTAAAAAACCTGATGTAGAACCGTCTAAAAGCAAAGAAGAAATCGGACATAAGATCATTCAGAACAAACCAATAATCCAAGACACGAAAAACACCAAATCGGATTCTAAAACGAACCCAGGTGATAATGACGATGCCACTCCTAAATCAGAGAAAGAGAAAGTAGATATCAATTCTAATAAGAATATCTGTGAAAGGAAAGTGCTATCTGAGGTACAGGAAAAACAGAAGGTTGCTTCTGAAAAAAAAGAGCCTAGGACTAGAAGTCAAACAAGGAAATCATTTGAAACAGATTTAGTGAACGAAGTTATAAAGGATCAGGAACGGCTGCAAAAGAAACGCTTGTCGATTTTAAATCGAAATATTTGTCATCGAAGCGATAATAAACCAATCCCACTAACGTATGCACCGCTTAAAATTACTATAAAAATAGTTCCAAGGGTAGCCCAAGATAATCATACCAAAAACGGCAAATCTAGTTCTGACAGAAAGGATTACAGAATTCAAAGTGCAAAAATAGGCGTCAACAATGTGGAAGAGACAAATGAAACTAAACTAGACGAACCGGATAAAACTAACAGTACTGAAAATTGCAAAGAAAATAAAGATAGCATGTCTTGCCGTCGTATTTTGTTGCGATCTTCAAACAAAGATGTGAAAGAACATACGGAACTGACTAAGAAAGTCTCAGTACGCAGGAAAACGAAAGTCAGGCTAAAACTTGACTCTACTGAAAGTGATAACAAAACTGTAGAAAGCTGTACTGAAGGAGATAACTTGGATAAAGTTAAAGTGGTTAGGAGACCAGTGACTAAAAAGACGCTTAACAAAACAATAAAAAAAGCAGAGGCCAAGAAGAAAGCCACTAAAATCCAACCTAAAAGAAATGCTAAACTAAAAATACTATTGGGAAATAAACCTGAGCAAAATCCTCCGGAGGTCGGATTGTCCACTGAGATGACAGATTTAATGGATATTGAGGACGAAATAATAACTTCTAAAATTCTAGAAGTTATGTCTCCGGACCAGCCTATACCACCGCTACAAGAAATCCCTAACGTTGAAGAAATTTTAGGAAATATTGAAGAAGGCACTTTGGTTGACGCTAAAATGAATACCTGTTCAAGTCCAAGTATTTTGGAAAATGACGTTACATTAAACCATCTTTTGCAAACTGACGCAATTGATAAACCTAGTAACGACGTGACCGGTATTTCTCAAAAGGAAGTAAATGAGAGTAATGGTGTAATACTAAATAAAGAGGACAACGCGACTTCCAAAATAGCTGAAACCTCTAAAGAAACAGTCGTTGAAGACATCAATAAAAACCACAACGGCAAACTGAAAGGTGCTAATGCTGATATTGTTCAAGAAATTGAAAGTTATGTAAAGAAATTAGAAGATAAAATAAAAGATACCGATACAAACAAAAGCTTGGAGTTAGAGTGCCAGGAAATAATGTACAGTTCAGATAACATAAGCAACAGTTCTTCACCTGAGACACAAACTAGCGAACCGACCCCACCAGTTAACTCGACTAAACAAAACACCACTGACTCTAAATCAAACAACAATAACGATAAAAATCAAACGAAGAATGACAATAAAGATATAGAAGTAATTTGTCTTGACGAAGACGAAAAGGAACAGCCAAAGGGTGATGAAAATAAAGATACAAGCAATGATTCACAAAAACATAGTACAGTACAAGATGGCAAAACTTATAATCAAGTGAAAAGAAAAAATAATGCAAATGATGACATACCGCAATCTTACATGGACTCCATAATAATCGAAGACTTGCCACACTACTATACCGGAGATCCATTAAAGAAATGCGTTCGCATTAAATTACCTAATGGTAAGGTATTCAAAGCCACTGTTCATGGTCAAATGGAAATAGATACTAAATTATTATTCTCGGACCCAGCACTAAAATCAGTTCTTTTGAGCAACATATCCACTAGAAAACGATACACTTTGAACATTAAACAAATGTCGACTTCTTCAAAGTCGAAACCTGACAAAATATTAGAGTCGCACATACACGAAATTCGTTTGGCATCGACAAAACCTCCTGATACTGTAGAAACCATAGATTTACTAAGCGACTCCGACGAAGATACTCAACAGCAAGCTTTTAATACTGAATTCGGGAAGTATAATGTACAATCCATAAATAAAAAGTTACTGGAAAATCATCAGTCATTCTTTGATAAGAAGTGTGTTGTGAGATTAAAACGGCAGGATTTACGAAAGCATTTGGCCGTTGTAGAAGTTAAGGGTGTAAATAATCATGATAAAGAAGATCCACCTGCTATCTCGTTGCAGACAGAAAAACCAACAAAGAATATAGATAAAGTTTTAATTAAACCTGTTGCTGAAACTATGATCGATCCTGTTGTTGAGCCTATTACTGAACTTGGTCAATCTGAAAAATCTGTTACTCAAACAGACGTATCTCCGCCTACACAGCAAAATTATATTCTTTCTAGTGAACAACCTACTATTAAACAAACTGATAGACAACCAAAAACTCAGCCTGATGTTCAGCCTACAGTTCCGCCTATGTTACAAACTTCAGTTCAACAAAATGAAGAATCGGTCATTACGCCTGAAACACCTATAATTCAATCTGAAATGCAAACGGATGTTCCCACGGATGTACAAAATATAATTCAACTTGATGAAGCGATAACACAGTCTGAGCCACCTAATACTCAACTCGAGTCTCTAAATCAACCTGAACAACCTATTGCTCAGCTTATTGATCAACCTATTCAACCTGAAATACAAACTATGAGTCAACCTAGTATACAATCTGTGAGTCAACCTATTGTACAATCTGTGACTGAATCTAATATAGAGCCTATTGTACAGCCTAAGGTACCACGAGCAACTAAAGCAGAAGAACAATCTATTCAACCGAAAGTAAAACCTGTTAGTGATCAAATCTTGGATCCCGTCGTCATATCCAGCGTTCAACAGCCCATACAACCAATATTTCAAATGGCTAGGAAATCAACAACAAAACCAAATCATATACTAGAAGATGTAATTGAAATTGACGATTCATCTAATGATGCCGATGTTACCTCTTTAGATGACAAGAGTGACGACGAAAACACAATAATTGGTCTGATGCCTTACTTAGAACAATTAGATGTAACTGTAACTGGCAAAGCTAAGATTGCCGAAGTTTTTAAGCCAGTCAAACCGATTAACATTATACCAGACATAGCAAAAATCAATGAGTTTAAAAACTTGCTCTTCAAAGACCTTGGTATTGAAGATCTTCCTGAAAATTCAGCACATGCTAACAACTTGAGCCTTGATACTGAAAGTGGAGTTGCTAACAACGATTCTTCGCTAAAAATTCCACTATTACCAAACTGTTTTGTTCAATTAACGAAGTGTGATGAGCTAGTAAGGAAATATGAAAATCTAAAATTGTTAAAGAAATGCTTCGTAAAATTAGTCCGATGTGATGACCTTGTGCGCTGTTATGATGAAACAACTATTGAAGATGGCGTTGGAGGGTTGGAACAGGATGGTGAAATTGACATTGACATCCCAGACACATTATTTGAAGAGCCTGCATTAGATGAAATGCCGTTATCGCGTTGTGGATCTTTTTCGATACTTGACAACTTCGATACATTAGACACGGAACATGTTTTCGAATTTGACAGAAATAATTCACCAGTAATGGAAGCGTACGACACTATTGCTTCATTACGCAATCGAAAAGAGCCTGTGGAAAAAGTTACATATACCGAAACATCGATGTGCGAGACTGAATGGTTTTTGACTAAGCCGAAAATTCACTCATTACATAAAGATAGTTCGATTCAATGCCACAGAAATATCGAAAGATGCAATGAAGCAAATCTGCCAGACAGTCCTATACCAAATGGAAATAATGTGATGCCTCTTCAAGCTTTAGTATTAAAACTCTTCCATAATCACTCCATTATAGATCAAATACATTCAGCTAGACTGAAAACAGAACATAATATGAGAAACTTTACACCAAACCGGAAAAGAAAGTCTGTTGAAACTATTGTAACAGATAGTAAGTTAGCTAAAACTTGTGATAAGCCAAGCCCGAAACGGCCCGAAAATGTTTTTACTAATAAACATAATGACGATGGAGATTTACATTTAAACGCAGCTGAAATCATGAATAATACAGCTAAAGAACGTGAGATTGCACTCGACGAAACAATGGATCTCTTCTCTAATAAAAATAGCATTGAAGTAGATTCTAGAACATCCTTCTCAGAGGTAAATGAGAATGATGTAAGTCCTTCTATATTGCACACAGATTTAATAACTGAGACTGAATTTTATATTGAAAATAATAAGCCGCATTTTATATTCGATGATTTACCAATCCTATCTACGAAAGTGAACGCTAAAAATGTTAAAGATATAATACCAGAAAGTGGAAATATATGCCAAAACGCCAATGAAAAAAATGTTGCAATTGATACCAATTCATCAACCGAAGATGACCATCTAAATGTGAAGGAAATATCTGAAAAAGATAGTAAAGAGGTCAATAAAAACATTGATTCAGTAACGAACGAAACCGTTGAAACATTAAATGATGATGTAAGTACAACTCAAGGAGATAATGGGCCACAAGACCCTACTCAGCTACTCAAAAATTATTGTGAAAATTCTGATATGGCACTACAGGACAACGAGATAGACACTTCTGGTGTTGATGTCCAAATTAATTCAATGGACATGGAACCGGAAAATACATATGTGGAAAACGACACGGAAGTAAAGGAGATCGAAATTGGATTTATGAATGAAGTAAAACAGACTGCCTCCCAAATGGCAAAGGATGATACTTGTGAGGACCAAGAAACAAAACTGGCAGAACCAGTAATACCAACAGTAAATGTCTGTGAAGATGCTAATTTCGAACCAGAAGTTACCCTAATGGAAGACGATAAAAGACCTGACATGCCAGAAATTGATAAAGATGTCTTATGTCATAAAGTTGACATAACTGTGGTAGAGCCAGAAACATCAGCAGAAAGTATTTGTGAACACACTGACTCAAAACGTGCAGATACTCTAATAGAAGTGGAGCCGGAAGTAGTTACTGAAGTCATTTGTGGCGACGCTGATATGTCAGGATCAGAAATTACTAGTGAAAGTGTTGACTCCGAAATGGAAGCTGACATACAATTAGAAGTGCCTGAAATGGACACTGTAAACATTTGTAGCAATGCTGAAACAAAATTGATAGAGTCAGAAATACTAACAAAAAATAATAACGAAGAAACTAACGCCGAAGTTGAAAATGATTCTGATACTGTGATTGTTTGTAAAGGCGATGATACAAAACGTGTAGGAAATGAAATAGAAGCAGAAATGCATATAGAAGAGCCAAAAGTTATCATGGAAGACATTTGTGGCGACCCCAATACAATACTGACAGAGCCAATTATGACAACAGAGATTACTAGTGAAGGTGTTGTCACATTAGTAAGTACTGAAATAGAATCAGACACACAGCTAAAAGAACCTACGGCCTATGACCTACATATGACAACTGAAATTGTTTCCGAAAGTTTAGACCAAAATCTGGTAGATACCGAAATAATAACTGACGAACATATAGATGATCCAAAAATTGTTATGGAAGACATTAGTAACGACACCAATACATTACTGACAGAGCCAATTATGACAATGGAGGTTAGTGAACATGATGGTATACTAGTGAGTACTGAAATAGAATCAGATGCACAATTAGAAGAACCTAGATTTGGAGAAAACGACGCCGGCACTAAATTGACAAAGCCAGAAATACCAGCAGAATATATTAACGATGAAACTAACGCAGAAGTTGAAAAAGAATCTGATACAAGTTTAGAAGAACCGGAAATAGTAGTAGAAGTTATTTGTAAATACGCAGATGAAAAACTTTTGCTGCCAGTAATATCTCAAAAAGCGGATACAAATGAAATGGAGCCAGAAATTGCTACGGAAAATAATTCAAATAACGGCAGTACAGAATTGGCTAAAGATAAAAATTGTCCCGACTCTGAGACCAAATTAGCAGATTCAGAAAAAGAAGTGCTTGCCACAAGTGTGGAAGAGCCTGAAATAGTCATGGAAGTTGTTTGTACATACGCTGATGGAAAACTATTAGAAGAGGATTCGAAATTAATAGAGCAGGAAACGACAATAGAAGGCGTTTGTCACGCCACAAATACAGAAATTAAAGAGCCAGAAATAGCCTTAGGTGACATGTCAAAAGAGTCTGAAACACAAAAAGAAGCTGTTACAGCAACGGTAGACTCGGAAATTGTTATTGAAGACTCTTGCATCAACAGTGGGTCAACATTAGAAAAGCCAGAAATATCCAATGTAATGTCTGAAGACGCTGAAGTAGTCATGAAAACGGCAGAAGTGCAAAATGTCACAAATGTTGAAGCGTCTGGAGTTCTAACAGAAGAGATAAGTGCAAACTCTGACATTGAAGTTGTACACGTAGAAAAGGAAGACGATTCGACAACACTCGAGCCGGTAACAGTCAGCCAGGAACAGGAAGGCAATTCCAACGATACTGATAAAAACATGCCAGATGCAGAAATCTCAACAGAAACTATTTCTGAACACTCAGATACAGAAAAAGCCATAGAAACTGAAATTGAAATATGTGAAGACGCTAGAACAGAGCCAGAACAGCCTAAAATATATTTGGAAAATAATTATGAAGAAATCGATAAAAAATTCAAGCAGATAGAATCGGCCTTGAGAAGTATGTTTGAAGGTACTGACACAATGCTCGAAGAGGCAGAGAATACCATAGAACATGCTTGTAAGGAAACTGAAGCAATACCGGAAGAAACGAACACAACTCTAGATATTGGTGCAAAACCGTCAGAGCCAGAAATAACTCTTGAGAATCTTGATAACAATGAACAAAATACGATAAGTATAGAAATAAATTCTCAAGAGAATATTGAAAATAATGTTAAAATCACTGAAGTAAAGGAAAAAGTTACGGAAAAGACTTGTGAAGAACAAAATTATAGTAATGCTGATGAAATGAGCGACGTGGCAGATTTAAATGAAAGAATAAGAGAAGAAATGATCGATGACAACTGTAAATTACCTGAGGCATCAGACATCATGAGTAAAAGCGGCGAAGATCATACCTATATTAGCACGATAACTAGCAAAGCTACAGATTTTGACATTCAAGTTATTTGTGTAGAAGTCGATGAAAGTGTTGAGAAAGCAGAATATAAAATATCAGAAAATACTAACGTGACCGCAACTGAAGCAGAAGACACAGTACTTAAGATTTTTGATACGTCGAATGACTCAAGCAATGAAACTGAAATTGTACTTAATAATAACGTTGAACTTAATTGTGATCCGAACCTACAGGAAGTCTCAATAGAATGTAAAGAAGATGCTCAGTTCCAAGCAAACATAGTTGATGATAATTGCTTAGTTGAAGAAATAGTTGAAATGCATAGTGATGATATTCTTGATGATCAGACGGCTCAAATAGTGTTCGGAAGTGCTAACACCGAGATAAATGAACTGTCGATACAAGAGCTAGTGTCACATATAAACGAAGAATCAAACGGGGCAGAATCACAAGAACTTATACTTGTTCGGAACCAAGATACCAATTTGACGACTCTCCACAATAACGTCTTATGTGCTGAAAATTCTGCCTCTTTCTTCATAGACGACGAAGATGAAACATCACCCGAAGAAAATATACTAATAACGCAGCAAATAGGCGAAGATGGCCAAATAGAAGAAATAGATATAAAACTTAACGTACCCTCGATAACATATTCAAAGAAATATCCTAACGGCTTAATTTTCGACTTCTTATTTGATAACACGAAACACAAAAAGTGCTTGAAGCGTAAAATTGATATGACAGATGTAAAGATTTATCAGAAGAAGTACAGAAAAGGCAAGAATATCGACTTTCCTAAGATTACTGTTACAAGCAAAGGAGAATTTGCATACTCTAAAGAATTCAAACAACTGCTCGATTACTGTAGTTCTGTAAAATTTTCTTATTCCCGCCCATTCCACAAAGAATACATAGACGTGCATCAAATATTACAGTCATGGCCTATTAAAGGCATTTGTGATGTCGATCACACTGAGAATGAAAACGACGAAACCTTATTTATTGATATTGAAACAGCAGTTAATATTCATGATCCGAGTATTCAGACATTGGCTGAAGAACTTAGTTCAGAGTACAACAAATCTGACTATAAATCTTGTGAAGTAATTGAAACCAATTTCAATATGGGTTTTGGTGAGGGGTCCGGCAGAGTCATACAAAATTTGGAAGACGGATGTGGTACAAAATTTTCGGCTGCGACTCTGTCGGACGTAAAACAAAATCAGCCGCTTTTACTGTCCGAAAATCATTTTAGTTGTAAACGTGTGCATAACTATTTTAATTTTAGAAACAAATACGATGTAGAGAAGTTACAATCTAACATAAGATGCATTCAAATGAAGGATAAAGTCAGATCCTTTTTTAAGAAAACTATGACAAAATTAAATTATGACGTGATAAAACAGCAAGACAAAAATGACATGTATCGTAATATTTTGTTCGAGACGTCAGATTTTCCATATGGGCTTACTGATCTAGAGTTCATTCAACCTCCATCTCTTGAAGCTATTGTTCAGGTTGTACAAGTCGGCCAGCTGCCAGTCAGTGCAGGCGCACAAAACCCAGTGACATGTGATCCTAGAGTCACCCAAGTGTCGAATGTTAGTCCATCTCAATGTTCCGCTGAAAATAGCCCCGGAGATGACCAGTCAGTTATAAAAACAGAATATACGGAACTTACGACTGCTGATTTAAGTATGCCATTGGCGCAAGAATACGTCCAACATATTCAGTCAATGCCGGTGCCTCCCCATGGTCACGAACCCATGGATTATGCAATGGGCAGTAATTATACTGTTGATGTTGATATCAAACCTGAAATCAAAATAGAAATGGAAGAGACACCTGCAATTAAGGAAGAGTTAAACGATAATTATGGAAACAATGAGTATCCATCATTGTTTGAAAAGAATATGATGAACAACGTTGATTATTCCCATATAACCCCACTGGAGCCGAATTCTAATGTAACTATGATTTACAACTATACAGACAAACAACCCGTCCCTGAAGCATATCCGCATATGAAGCAGCAAGAACAACTGCATGTTCAGCAGCAGTTACATCAGCAACAGCAACAACAACAGGAACAATATCAGCAACAACAACAACAACAGGAGCAATACCAGCAACAACAAAAATTGATACAGCAACGACTCGAACAAGAGCAGCAACAGCTACAACAACAACAAGAATTCCAACAGCGTCAATTAGAAATACAGCAGCTGCAGATTGAACAAGAACAACAAAAGTTGCAGGAAATGCAGCAAGAGCAGCTGAGGCAGCAACAAGAGGAACAGAAACAAAACCAGCTGCGGCTAAAGGAACTAAAACAACAGCAAGAGTTGAAACAACAACAAGAAGAAATACAGAAACATCAGCAGCATTTACAAGATCTAAAACAACAACAGGACCTGAAGCAACAACAACAGCTAAAGCAGCAACTGCTAAAGCAACAACAACAACAACAACTTCAAGAGCAGAAACAACAAAAACAGCAAGAACTCAAACAACAGCAGCAAAAACAGAAAGAACTAAAACAACAACAGCAGCAGCAGAAACAACAGGAGCTAAAACAAAAACAGCAGAAACAACAGGAACTAAAACAGCAACAACAAGAACTTAAGCAACAACAGCTTGTCCAAATGAAACAACAAAAACAGCAACAACAGGAGCTTAAGCAACAGCAGTTAAAGCAACAGAAACAGCAACAACAGCAAGAATTACAGCAAAAGAAACAGCAGCAACAAGAGTTGCAGCAGAAACAACAGATGCAACAACAACAAGAGTTGCAGCAGAAACAACAGATGCAACAACAACAAGAGTTACAGCAGAAACAACAAATGCAGCAACAACAACAAGTGTTGCAGCAAAAACAACAAGAGTTACAACAAAAACAACAGGTCCTGCAACAACAGCAACAACAAGAGCAGCAACAGCTCCAGCAACAACAGCAGAATGGTTCACAAGATAAAACTGATCAAATTGCACATGCTATGAACGCAGCCGGAATTTCTTCAGGCGCAGAAACTATGTCTAACAACAGAACACAAGCTTTAGTAAATATGATTTCTCAAAAACTAAGACTAGGAACGGTCACTGCAGGCCAACCGACGTCAAACAACTTTCAGAAAACTACATCAATTAATGCCATGGCTTTGCAGCAGGCTTTAGCGCAAATACTACCGCCGCCGCTAAACCAAACAAATACGCCGGAAAATAATCAACAAACTACTAACACTCATACACCTCAAGTTCTACATATTGTGCAAGGAAAAACTGCTTCAGGGAACCACCAACAAATCACTTTAGTTGATAATTCACAGCAATCTGTGATAAATGCACCCAATTCTACTCCAGTACTGCATATTGTGCAAAACAAAACTGTACCCACTGGCCCAACATCAAACGGAACGCCTGCACAACAAACTAATTCCTTCAGTGGACTGTCTTTAGTTGATGGAGGATTACAACAAGGAAATCAACTCCTACACATAGTTAACACTGGAAACCAAAAGAACGCAAATACAGGACAGCTACTAAAAAGAGTAAATCTCCTCACTAATCTTACAAATGCTCAAGGAGGAAACGAACAGAAAATGGTACAGTTTGTTTGTAAATCTGCAGATGGGAAAGCTATACAGTTGAATGGACCACATCAACGCAGCATGGTCTTAAGACTTCAACCAGTTGAAACACCCAACCTTCAACCCTCGCAACCAAAGCCAATAGAATCACAAGATCTAAGCCCCACACATACCGCTGCCAACAACAAAGATTCTGAAATAAAATCACGGTCTGTGTATGAAGAAAATTATGCGAAGTTCATACAAAATTCGTCACCAAAACCTTCCGGTCCCGAGAAAGGCACGAGTCTACCAAAATTCAACCAAGCTTTCGGAAAACAGGTGTACCAAGATGAAGGACAGAAGAATGAAATCAGTAATGGCAATGCATTGTCACCTAACGATGAAAATCCCGACTGTCAGGCTAATGATAATGCTATGAATTTGGATCATATAAGTCAGATTGGAAGTCCTCCACTACTACTAAGAAAGTCTGCTACTCCACAAGCGCAGCCGAACTTAGTCCAACAAATAAAACAAACTATATCACCTATGAACCTCCACGGTGGCGTTATATACACTCGACAAATACCTGTGAACCTTTCAGGCGGACAAACTATTAATTTAATCACAGTGCCAAACTCTGATCTCATCGACGAATCGAACCAAAAACAACAGAGTGAGATAGAGCCGTCGATAATAAAGATCGTGCCACAAGCACAAACTCATAATAACCCTGAAGGTTCAGAAGAAAATAATGCTCACATAGCAACAGGGAATGACAACTCACATACACCTCAGCCTCAACCGGTGTTAACGCAAATGCGAATCAAGCTGCCTATGTTGAGTAAGGCACCACAAATGGTATCTGGAGGAAGAGTTGTGAGGCCATCGTTCTTTCAGATACAGCGCAATGTCATCTCGGGAACGAACCAGCCAGTGTATCAACAACTGGTCCTTACAGCTGCTCCACAGCTAGGACAACAGACTATAAGGCTACCCACAGCTCAAGCGGCACCAGCAGCACCAACAACACCCACACCACCAACACCGACACCAACAACAAGCAAGCCAGTTAAGGCCACTCCTAGCGAAAGCCAGTCTTCAACAGAATCGATGAGTTCGTCGACGTTAGAACAACTCAGAGAGTTTGATCTCGTGTTAGAGCAAGTCAAGGAGAGGAGTACAGTGCAGCCGAAAGCTAAATCTAAGAAGAAGAAAGAAAAGAATGCAGAAGCTGCGGCTTCAACAAGTGCAGCGGCCGCAGAGGCATCGCGTTCACAGCCCGCGCCACACAAACAACATCAAGTTCTTTACTCCATCGGCAACACACAGCCCTTGAACGTTGCGTATGTGAACAGGAAGGCGACAACACCGGCCCCAGCTTCAACACCTACGCCCACAACATCCACCTTCGTACGGTCTCCAGACTCTTCGGGCATTGTTGACTCGTCTCCTTCATCATCGTCACAGATTCCTCACACTGTGACTAGTGAACCGTCAACATCTTCAGACACACCCGCTCAATCGAAATCTAAATCTAGCTCCAAGTCCAAATCAAGACCAAAAGCGGCATCAAACCCGCCAAGCACATTAAAATTAAACCCAACACCTCCAAAGCCGTCCACTCAGAAGCCAGCAGAAGATGAGCAAACTACCCAACGGATTCTTTATATCCTAGCTGAATACAAAGAACAGGTGGAGAATTCTCCGGACAAAGATAAACCAGCACCACGCCGAAGAACTAACCCGCCGTCAAACCCAGGGTCATCAAAACGCAAGAAGAGTCATCGGCGGAACCGGGACATAAGTCCTACAGATGATTCGTGCAGGACCATGGGATCTGAGGACAGCAGTTGTGGAACATCGCAGGGCGACTGCAACGAGAGCTGCATTGATAGTCATTCACCGCAAGACAGTCCGCGTAAAGTGGTTCGCAAGCTTACGTTTGAGCACGAGAACTCAGCGCCACCGACGCCACAGCCGCGACCCCAGCCTCAACAACGAAACGTCATCGTGGCTGACGGGCAGACGATCACCGTAGCCCGAGGTGCAGCTGGCAAACCATCCACAGCTGTCCTTATGCCTGCGAATTACATCTTACCTGTTTCCATGATCAAAGGCGGCCAGCAGATTGCTATAGTCACAAACAGAGGCCCAAAGTTATTGACAGTCGGCGGAGGCGAGGGTGGGGCGACGAACGCTCTGCTATTACAACGCCTTATCGGGCCGGCTGGACTGAAGCCAGTGTTGACGCGGCCAGGGGTTCGACACGTACGCTTGCCAACTACAGCTCTTCATAACCTTCAAGCGTTTAACCTGGCGACGTCAACAACAGTACAGCCGCCAGACAGCACTGCGTCTCCAGCTCCTGCGCCTACACCGCCAGAGCTGATAGAGACGAGAGCTAACAGTTCGCCATGGAGGGACCGTGAGGAGGTGAAGCCTGAGCGACGAGGGTCAAGCCCTGAGGGAGAGCCCTGGCATCTCCCGGCGACGGCCAACCCGCACGACTACAGCTACGAGGAAGTAGTCCGGACAGACAACATGGACCGCACCGTACTTGTAAGTAACCCCCTCTTTAATTATATTGGAACTATTCTATCTTAATATATGTATGATATTCGTTCATAGTTCCAAATTGTATTAAAGCCGTCCAAATCGTGTATGACACACATTTTGCAACTTCAGGACCCGATCCCAGATAGATACAGTCCCGATATGGAGGCGCAAAGGATATTTGATAAGATGTTCGACGTCGATTCGAAAAGGTCTTACATGGTCGGTTCGCACGACGATTCGCCGCGATGCGGCTACGATATTGACGCGTCAGATTGCGACGATAAGGGCTACCATCAGGTACACCGTATCGTAGAACCGACGCTGTTAACCTAAACGATTAGTCGCCTCTTAAGTAGAATGCACGCATCGATTTATTTTTGTCAGCTGTTCTTCGTTCGTTGGAGTGCCGTTATTGATTTTATACGTCATGTAGATGTGACATTTCTAAAAACCAAAACTTATTTTAAAACTTGCAGCAATGTGCTTGCTTGTAATTCGATTTAGTTAACGTTGTTTGTTGTCGAATGAAACCTTTTAAAATGAACAATACTTTTCAATGTCACTTGTACATAACGTACTCGGCATCGCCGCTAATCGAACACGGACGAAACATTATTAGGTGTTTATTAATTGCCTCCCTTCTTCATTAATAGTCTTTGTCTTTTATTTTGTCATAACTCCAGACCTCGGAGTAAGCTTCACAACAATATCTAGTGTCTAGTTTATAATTTTTGCATGATGACAAACGTCTAACCAATTTTACTATCCATTGTCAAGTCTTTTCCCCGCATTATAACGCATGTCCCTTCATTCGGTTCATTATAATTGAAAAGTTTCCTTCATTAGTTGTTGTGGAATCTTAATGTGATAGTAATAAGATATATTATTGTTCGAAAATGTGTTTTACAATGGTAAGCTTGGCTTTGCCGTCATCGGAACCATTCATTATGTTGGGCAGGCATCATTTATTTAGGCTTTGAAAACGTTTCATCACTGTAGCTTCATGCTTAAAATTTATTCTTTCGTCTTTATTGGAAATTATAAGAAAAAAACTATCAAAATTGTATTGTTCCCCTTAAATGACCCTTATTTTTATCGCAAATTAGGCGATTATTGACTACCAAAAGGTTCCTACGTATGTGATTCAGTTTCTACGTTACAGCAACAATACTGACATACGTTATTCTGGTATAGGTTGTGCAGAAGAAGGACGGGTCGAACGCGAGACAACATCGCTTGACTCACGTGTCCGCCGCCGCTTTGAGACATAAATATGCTATACTGGAGCATGAACTGCGATTACAGGTAACATGTTTGCTTATATTAATATGAGGTTCAGCTGCGGAAGACGTGTATCTTTACGTATTATACTAACTACAGTCCGCCACCTTGTCTGGCTGTCTGTTCATGATAAGCTTCAAAAGATCTCAACAGATATTCATGCAGTTTTCTCGAAAGAGTGAGTGATTCATAAGCAAAGATTAGTTGTATATTACATGCCTTCGGCTATGTGACAAGTGATTGTCGGTGATAATTTATTTGTAATCGGAATGTTTCAGAGATTGGTAGAGCTAAACTAATAATTTTGTCTTTATATGACGAAGTGAACGCCGGAATTAAGACCTCAAATAAGCGTTGAAACAAAATGACAAACCTCTTGGGAGCACTAAATAGCACTTTTTTTTTTCAATTTTGTTTATCATTTACTAAAATCATATTTGTTACAACAAAACTATCAATCCCTACATTATTTTCTCACAAATTAAATTTTTCACCATTAATTTTGCCTGTGTATTAATTTCTGTTTTATTAATACAATACGCATGTATCGAATAGGAGTATCTTTCACAGAAATCGTTGTCGGAGGAGTGCGAAGATCTTGGCGTGGATTCTCCATCAGCGTCGGAACTGTTCCCGGAGGCAGAGCTTTTGTTCGCGGCGTCGCCTGCGCACGATCACACGCAGGATCACGGACACCACTCTCATACGCGTAAGTTGAATATTATGATGATAATTGTCTGTTTTTGAGCAATTGTAGGGCAAGGAGCACTATTTTGTAGGCAACGAGGGGTGATCACCAAGCTTACTCTTATCAGCGCATGTCTGCAGTCTTGACGATTTGTTATTTTCCCTGGATATTTATTTAACTAAAAACTGCTACTCATTTATTTGATATGCCAACTAAGAACCCATCGTCTGGCTAACATCTTCTTGATCGATCAATCAAAAATGTTTATTAGCTAAAATACGGTACAAAGGGTGTTACAGTGCATTTTTTTTTCAGCACATCCTGCTATGTATCATATGTATGGCGTGTAAATTTATTATTAAAAAAATTACACTATCCAGATTCTATCGATTTCTGGAACCCATTTCTGGGTTAAGCTCGCCATTGTACATAAGTTTTATTTTAGTTTGCTTAAATGTTGTATTTTTGTTTTTTTAATGTGCAATAAAGAATATAAGAATATAATTCTTTGATAACAAAAGTTTAAAAAGCATTTTCTTAAATAATGTCAAAGGTAATTCTTGTTACTATTTGGTAATCCATACTAATATTATAAATGGGAAAGTGTGTCTGTCTGTCTGTCTGTCTGTCTGTTTGTCTTTCTTTCACGGCAAAACGGAGCGACGGATTGACGTGATTTTTTTAGTGGAGATAGTTGAAGGGATGGGGAGTAACATAGGCTACTTTTTGTCTCTTTCTAACGCGAGCGAAGCCGCGGGCAGAAGCTAGTTTGTTATAAATGATTATGGACATACAATATGATAAACATTGCAATCAAACTTTATAAATATTCAACAACCATAGTTATGGTTTAACAGAAAATGGTTGTTGTAAGTTAGTACCGCATTGATTGACAAAATGAATTATTTAATTATTACATTAATGATAAGACAATGAAAATATATTTTCCTTATCCGGTCCATGTCATCCATCAACATCATGTCACTTGATGCAAATAAAAGTAGGTTATAAATAAAAATACTCAATTCTCTTACAGCCCAACCACTGCTGCACCACAGCATTCCACAACCGGATTTAGACGACCAGATAGCAACAGACCAGCTTCTACCCCGCTCAGACATGCACGACGACCGGTCAGACCTTGGCATCGGTTTAGAGGACGTCGGCATTGTCACCGTGAGTGAAGACGGGATGCAGGCCACTATAGCGCTCGATCAAGAGGAGTTTGCGAGGTCACATCCTAACACTACTTTCCATAGTGAACCTACTGATGAGGGAGTGGTGAGTGTGCCTAATTTTTGTTGAGATTATTAGATAATGAAACTGCTTGTTGACTTCTTCGTTGTGCTGGCTGACTTTTAAATCACTCTGTTCATATCGGGCAAACAAAGTATTCGTGAATACAACCGGCTGATGAATTTGGAAGAATAAAAATAAAACATTTACAGCTGTATTAATTGGCCAGGCATATTAAAATGTATGAGTTATCCCTTAGTAAATATTATAAAAGTCAACTTGCAAGTGAAATGTACTTGGGGAAAACATATAATTAGAGTAAAGCAATGTTTGATATAGTATTACCATTGACTAAGATATTGTTTTCTCATTATTCCAGGTGCAACCATTCGCACTAAGCGGCCTAAAGGGTCGTCACATAACATCGACAATATTCCACGCGAACCGCGCACCCGGCACCGTGCTGATGACGGCGCCGCAGACCACCGTGATCTCGCAGGCCTCCGCCGACGCCGTCAAGTACGCCGACATCGACAACATGATCAACGCGCTGCCCGGCCCGCACAACAACATGAACCTCTCCTCCGTACTCGTCAAGGACGACGGCCTCACCCGGTTCGACAGCATCCTCAACGACAACAGAGAGCTACACCTCTCCAACACAGCATCCGCCATCGTTCACGCAACAGGCAACAACACAACACAAGTCATACGACGTGTCTGCTACGGCAACAAGAGAGAACAAGCCTCCAGGTTCTTAATGGACGAGTCTGACAACATCATGGCTAGTCACCACGCCAAAATGATGGAGGATTCCAGAGACTTTGGCGATGTTGACGAAGATGGCTCCTCCCCGGAACGCACTGAACTGTTCTGGGAGTCTAACTCCGCCTCAGAACGAGAGACCCGACGACCGCTGGACTTCAGCAGCGACAGCGACAAATGCTGCAAGAGTCCGTCGTTCGAAGAGAATAATTCTACGGATTCTAGCGGGCTCGGCGCTCATATGAGACTGGACTCTGTGATAAAAGACGCGCGGGGGATCGAACGTCGCGGCAGTGGGGACGGCTCCTCTGCGGACGACAACCACGCGCCGCCGCTGCGCACCTACCCGCCCAAGCGCATGTACCACGCGCTGGACGCGCAGCGCAGTCTCACTGGCAAGACGCGCGCGCCCGACGTGCCTGACGTGCGCGTGCGACACGACACGCGCGAGCGACATGACGCGCGCGAGCGACACGACGCGCGCGAGCGGCACGACGCGCGCGAGCGACACGACGCGCTGTCGCGCCTCGACAGCGCGGAGGGGCGGCGGCGCGCGTCAGGCCGCGGCGTGGTGAAGCGCGGCTGCCACTGCTGCAACGGCGAGCCCGCCCCGCCGCGACCCAAGAAACCCCGGCAAAGAAAACCCAACATTGACTTCACCACTAACTGAACTACGACTTATTGTGATTACCGATTTCTACATTAAAAGGCTGTGGCATTATGAATATTTATACTCCGTCTGCCACGCGCCAGACTGAAACGCGATCTCTTTACTGACGAGGTTTCACTTCTTAGGTGTATTATAAAAAAAAAGTTGTTGAAATTGTTTTGTATATAATTTTATAAGTAAATAAACCGGTAGCTAAGTTCACAACAGATTCGATACGCGATTTTATTTTTGTTACAAGTTGATCGGTTGATTTTTCGTAAGTTCCTTTACGTGTTTTTATTTTCTAAGTTACGTCACCGATAAGTTCAAATTCGTTTTTATTTCTAGTACGAAACGACGATTTCTTTTGTATTGTTATTATTTTCTTGTAATATATTATCCATAAACATTTTGTATCGATAATATTATGTAACTGTATAAAACTGTATTTCTATAGGTTACCTCTAATAGACGTAAGTGTTTCTGTTAGTGATTACAGCCATACTCAAATATGAATTTAATCGTCTTTTAGCGGTATAGATGTATTGATTTATAACATAGCCCTTCATAACGATGCTAGACTGATGTTCAGGTTAACGATTTATTTGAATAGCGCGTTGTCATCTCGATTCGAGCCAATATACATTTATATTATGATTGTAATACTGTAGTAAATGCGCATAGTTTTAGTTGTAAGCTACTTCCATATGACACAGCACAAAGTGAACTATTAAATAAAAAGACGATGGAAGCTTTAACTTCGGGTGATTTGAATTATTTTTGAGATTACGTTTATCAGAATACTTCGGTGCCAATAGTTTACTTGGCTCTACTCACCTGTGCTTTACATTACGTTTCCAAAGGGCGTTAATATCGCTGTATTTAATAAAATAAATATATAAACATTTAATAGTAGCAATGTGTTAAGCTAGTGTGAATTTGATATCCATAGTGTAAAACATGTAAATAAATTTTTGATCCCCAATTTTTGTTTAGGGGACCGTCTAGTCACTATAGTACCGACATAGCGTTATACGTGTTGTGCAGACCGGCGGAGACCCGCGGCTGCTTGCTGGCTACCCGGACCGGCTGTAAGCCGAACGATTACTTTCCTTGCAGTATTCTACAGCTTGTGTATATAAAAAGCCATAATAGTTAATGACGATCATAATGGTTCATTTCTCTTCTAACTACAGAATAAAGTGTGGAAAATTATCAAAAAAAAAAATGAAAATATATAAATAAACAATAAATTCGGCGTCTAGGGGCAAGATTCATTCCGAATTTGTAAATAGTAGAATGGGGGCGTTTAAATTTTAGTGAATTTAGTGAGTTTTGACCTGTTTTGGGTCGTATAGTGAAAATTGTATTGGGGTAATTATGTGCACTCGATGGGTGGTTTATAACCCATAGTTCAACTTAATTTAGTCGTAAGCTCGTGTTGGTGGGAGGGCTCGTAGGTATCGGCGCACGCGCACCGCTCGCGAACAGCCTCCGCTAAAGACACTAAAATAAAACAGATCCAATATTACGACTTATATTATGTGAGAGTTTTTGAAACCTATGTATTATTTCGTTTTGGAAGAAAAAAAAAATCTGCCATTTCTAAAAAAGTAAGGTTTGAATTTTTTATATATTCCAGCAAGTTGTTATTGTTCGTGTAATATTGTAGGTAGCGTCGTACCTTCGATATTATTGTCTAAATGGAAAAATACAGTATTTCAAATGCGTTTTGTTATATTTTTCACTTAGAAGTTTAAATTTATTAGCTGTAAAGGGAAACTAATAATTAACGTTTAGGAGTTTCATCATTATTTTTTAATTAAACAGATTGTGTTTTTGTGATTACATACTGTAACATTATTTTTAAAAGTGCTACAGAAAAAATGATCATTAAAACTTATCTATTAAACATTTGGGGATTTTATTTAATTCCCTACTAACAACACTAAAATATAAGTTGTTTATTTTTCAAATAAATAAACAAATATTAGCTACACGTAGAATAATTTCAAATTTTTTATTCAGTCTTCATTTATACAAAGGACCATTATACAAGTTAATTGCTCTCATATAAAATTGCACGTGTCCCTAAAAAGAACGTAAAAGAAAACGGACGTTAATAAAAAGATAGAGCTCTTATTATAAATCAGAAATGGGCATCCGAGTCATCGAAAGGAACACCGCCGTACACAAACACTCGAGTCGTAACAACAGGGGAGGTTGCGCGGTTACGTTGCTGGCATCAGGTTCCACAACCCGGTTTGCGCCACCAAAATGTTCACTAGGTGGCCAAACTCCAAGTGACACTCGCCATTTACAGGGTGTCCCACGGCTATCCACATGGAGGGAAAGTACCTTAAATATTGTAGATGGAACATTATACTGAAAGAAGACATTATTTGAATTTTAAAAACAATATGATGAAACCTTTCGATCGGTATGATAAAGCTACAGGGTTTTATCATACCGATCGAAAGGTTTCATCATAAGGATTATTTTTTGCTAAAACATAGTGTCACAAATAAAAGGAAGACCGTGAATTTTAACATTTGATGTGAAATTTGGTTTAGAAAAGTTAAAAGCTTACATTGCCGTAAGGTCATTCATGCAATTGACAATCATAACTAATTAATCTACCCCATTGAGTAGTACGCATCATTTAAATAAATAAATATCCACCACAACAAGATCAAAAAAATCGTCAGGAAACGAAATAATCAAAAGTCATCACTTTGTATTTAAGAAGAAGGGACACATTTTTGAGTATTTTTAAAAATTGACTAATTTTGTATGTTGACTAATGTTAAAATTCATGGTCTTTCTTTTTTGGACACTGTTATTTAGCAAAAAAAATCCTTGTGACGAAGCCTTTGGATCGGTGGGATAAAACTACAGGCTGATTAATTTTCTCGAGTAACAGGTTCGATTCCCGGTTCAACTATGTATTTTTTTAAGTATCTATGAGTACAGTTTAAAATGTTTTTAAAATTTAAATAATGTCTTCTTTGAGTAAAATGTTCTACCTACAATATTTAAAATACTTTCCCTCCATGTGGCATTGCCGTGGGACACCCTGTATATTTATTTTTTTTGTAGTACTAGTGACCTAAAAATGTATAGGTTTATATGGCGAAATGAAATCTGGTGTATTAAGGTTATATATAGGCTCTTTTCTTGAAAGTCTTTAAATTGTAACGATCGCTGAAAGCTGATACCACAAGATGGTAGTGCGAAGTTAGAAAGCCCGCCGGCAAAAAATCCAGTCTTTGCCAAACGTCGAGACAGTGAGGATGCAATTTAAGCAAACTGCGAGTGGTGCGGAGATAAAATTGACTTATTCAGCAATCCAAGTCCTCTTCTCTTTTAACTTTTTCATGACACCAAGTACTTCAATCCTGAATTCGAGCCTCTCATCTTCAGTATACTTCACAACGGTTGGCAATAACGATGCGAAAAACGCCTCGTCCTCATTCATAATCCTTGGTTCGTTATCATCAACTTCAACAAAATCTATAGAGTTGAACTGATCATTCACTGATACATCATTAGTATTTTTCTTAGATTTCTTTCTACTAGAAACTGATTCGTCATCGACAAATATGAATCGGTTCGACTTTCTTTTCACTCTACCGCTTTTACGGCCGTAACTAACTTCGCTCGCAAATTCTGTCGACTTCCCGTCGTCGAATTCGCCGTCTTTTGCGTTTCCTTTCGCATTGTAACTTGTGACATTACTTATGGTAAAACTAGTGGAAGATTCTGGTTCAGTTTCAGCAGATATGCGAAAACCAGGGTCTGGATCTTCTTGCTTCATAAAAGCAGGCCTGGCGTTAATCGTTTCTCGGTGTCGTTCGTCTTCTGGTATGATTTTGGTCAGAAACTCTAAATGGTTATAAAGAAGGTACTTCTTTTTGGGCCTGCCCATCTTTGTTTTGAGGCTTTTTATGAATGTGTCTCTAATGTTCGTCCACTTGTTGAGGATTAGTTCACCTGGAACAATAAATACCCAATATTTAATTTAAATCAATACATAAAAAACAAGGATGGTCCAAGGTCACTGGAAGACATAAACTGGCTAACTTAAAAAGGTAAAATATAAATATTTCTGCCTGCCTTAATTAACTTTACTGACATTTTAACGGTCAGCAAAATTAGATCATCAAATGAAGGTATTATAACGCACGCAATACACTCCATGTTAAGATAACTCAACATGGAGTGTATTGCGTGCGTTGTATTTTCTACACGACTTCTGGTAGTGCCTCCGCCAAGACCAATAAGCGAAGCGCACACCTATCTCTTTTCTCGAAGTGTTTCATCGTTTTTTTTTGTTAATGTTAATTATTAATACTTGAATTGTAACCGCCCGAGCTGATGCTCTTTGTATTGCGTAATAATATATGTTAGAGGTCAGGTCCTGGATCTTTCGCAGGATTATAGCCCAGTCAAATTAGGTAAAAAGCGGGGTAAACCTCGGAATGAAAGATAATAAGCTGAAAATTGGTATAAGCCTTTGTCTCGTCGTCCTAAATGTTGTCTCAAAAGTCACAATTGTTATCGTGTCCGCGTCTTGAGATATTGGAGGTCAAAGGTCACAAAAATCGGTTTTTCGCAAATATCTCGTTTTCTATTACCTAATGAGATTTGCACCTTTTGCAAAAAATGTGGAGTATAAAATTCTCCACAACTTGTACCTTAACTTTTTTTTCATACGGTCAACCGTTTTTGCGGTAGACCGCGAAGAGTGCGCCGCGTACAGTTATGTATGGCCTAATGCAAGGACAAGCGTGAGTTACGGTTATCAGTACGTTAAGTTAGTTATTTACTGAAAAAATATAATTATTAAACAATGCTCATTTTTGATGTACCTACTAATTATTAAATATTTTATATTTAAATATTTCTATTTAACTATAGTATATTAATAATTCTGAAATGTATGTTTTAGTTATATTTTGAGTTAAAACGATAGTAAGGGAACATACTTTATACATATATTTATTTATCATTAGATATACATATATTGAAATGTGTGTTCAAGTATTAATCCTTCGAACACACGTGATTTGAGACACAATTTCAGCCCGACAGCCGCCTGTCGGTTGGTCTAGAAAGGTTAAAACATTTTTTGTTGATATTAATTACTTATAATAAAATTGTAAATGGAAAATCTTCATCTTCTTCGTGGTTTTCTTCTTGTTGTCGCTGGAAAATGTTTAATTCATTGTCAGACAAGAAAATTCCCAATTTGGATAAATTGGTGGAAGTATTCCAACAAGAAAACATCCCCGTACAAACATTATTTGAAAATGGAGTGCGTATCTTGTTGGCATTATATAATGCTCCAAAATCTGAAGACAACATTGATCATTTACGCTACACGCAATTCATAAAATTAACTAAATTATATAAACCAGTACAGTTATTAATACTTCCACCAACAAGTGCAGCAGCTCAACAACACATAAATCGAGTCTACTACCAAATTCAAACGTGGAGGACTTAGAACCTCAAGAATGGGGCTGGATGCTCGAAAATGAAATCCTGAAACCCATAAAAACGTTATTGCCTCCAGCGCTAGCCGAACTACTAAACATAATATTTTGTTATTGCAAAAACGGTTGTGGTTCCAAATAATCCCGATGAAGAAAGCGCATACGATCCTGAAATTTTGGAAGGTTTGGAGATGACTAAGATGATGAGGATTTTCCAGCGACAACAAAAAGAAGACAACGAAGAATATGAAGATAAATAGCTTCCATTTAAAATTTTATTATAAGTAATTAAAATAAACAAAAAATCTTTTAATACTTGAACGCACATTTCAATAAATGAGTATTTAATGATAAATAAATATATGTATAAAGTATGTTTCCTTACTGTCGTGTACATCAAAAATGAGCTTTGTTTAATAATTATATTTTTTTAGTAAATAACTAACTTGATTCAACGTACTAATAACCGTAACTCACGCTTGTCCTTGTATTAGGCCATACATGACTGTGCGCGGCGCACACTTCGCGGTCTACCGCAAAAACGGTTGATCGTATGAAAAGGTGCAAATCTCATTAGGCAATAGAAAACGAGATATTTGCGAAAAACCAATTTTTGTGACCTTTGACCTCCAATATCTCAAGACGCGGACACGATAACAATTGTGACTTTTGAGACAACATTTAGAACGACGAGACAAAGGCTCATACCAATTTTCAGCTTATTATCTTTTATTCCGAGGTGAAACCCTAATTTGACTGGGCTATTATTGCGAGTCATGAAGGAGACGAGACGAGTAAAGTAGAGCACGTACCTACTCCGGCAAAATTCAAACAATCCTCGCGCTTGGCAGTAGGAATTAGTATCCATAAAAATAAGGAAGAAAATTTTCTTTATCATGTCATCTCAATGGTGATATTCATAGGATGCAGTCTCTAATTACCTTTCTGTTTACGACTCCCACCGCCAGGAAGTCATGTGTACTGCCGTTCTTCAAGGGCAGTCATAGTCTGATAATTTATGCGCAGTATATTTTTTAAATTCAGAAATAGAGAATCAGAGAGAAAAAGAGAATATCTACGAAAGTTTCATTTTGTGAACTAGGCAGGCAATGAAAGAAAAAAAAAATACAATTAATAGGTAATTTAATCACACAATTTAATAGTATAATGAAAACTATTCATTAACATAAGCAACATCTTAGCTGGAATGCCCGAAGGGCACAAGTATTTACGGTGTACTTAATATTATTAAGGGGGATGATTCACGGTATTAGCTTGCGAAAATCAATTTTTTGAACGTTTTTATGTGAAACATCTATAGCCGAACGTAAAACAAATTTCTGGCGTGGCTACGCATGCCGTGGCGACGCGTCGCCACGCTATATGATGGTGTATATATACAGTCACAGTCTTGTGTACTGTGTGGCGATGATGTAATGTCGATGTTTCACATCTGCCAGGCGTCCCGTGACGGCTCACTTTTTTTTTTCAAATTGCTGCTAGTTATGAGCACTTTGAGGGCTGTTTTGATGATTTTAAATGAATATAATCCTGTAACTGATGGCCTATTACAGTCGCAAATAATTCTATATCAACACACGTAAGAAAATTTGAATTTCGCGGGCTACCGTGAACATCTATCTCAAGGCATGTGCGTTTTTATCGGTCGATAATAGCGGATGCGGATGTGGTATTGCGATATCTGTTTTAGTACATTATGATGTCATAGGACGATTACGAAGTAACACATAATTAAAAATGCATCTGTAAGCATGGAATCAGGACGCATTACGCTATTACTGATTTGATTACGGAACCGATATTAGCCCACCTATGTAGTAGAGGGTTAAACCAATTCAATTTATTCGCGGTAATTTTTTGTGCCTGGCAGCACCTTCCACACTTTTTTCATACGTTTTATAACTAATAAAAAAAAATAACCATTTTTACAGCCTATTTGTTTCTCTCTGGGTATTTCAGAATAGTGTACGGGCAGACCAAGTTATACGTGAAATGGCTAAAATTAGAACCACGGCTGACATGACATTTCAGTCTATATGACTGAAATGCCAGCCGTGGTTTTTGACGTGATTTGAGTGTACCCTGCCTCGAACTTAAGGAGGGCGACTATTCTTAAGTTCATAGATAACTTAATTGGTCTGTCTGTAGCTATCTATGGAATCCATAGAGAGATCCATTTTACGCCTTATCAAAATAATGACTGAAGGCTTTATTTACAGCCTTTTGTGAATTAGGGAATGTAAAAGTAAGAGTTTTCTGTGGATTAATCTTAATAATAGCCGGTTTTATATTAGGTGTGGACGTCAGCTGAGCCGTGTTGACAACGATAGGAGTTGACGTCGCAGCTCGTTTGTCTTTAATTTTCCGAATCGCAGTTAACATTTCCATGTGCAAATCCATCATTTCCGTTTCATTCATATCTTTGATGTAAGGCATGAATGACAGTAACATGGTTTCTTTTTCATCTGGCCGGGTGCGGGTTTGCATGTCATTGCGGGATTTCTTCTTTAATTCTTCCAACACTAATTTCTTGTTATCAGCAGGTTCTCTCCTTTTTTGTTTCTTCTCTCGTGAAGAGGTTTGTGAACTTTGCGAGCTTTGTCCTTTGTTACTATTAACGCTACTAAGGAACACGGTTGGCGGGAATTCTAGAAAAGGTTCAGGTGTAGACGTTGGTGTCTCTGGTGTCTGTGCAGACGGCGATAGCGGGGCAAGGGAGGCCGACACAGATTGTGAAGAATCAGATTCGCAATTATAATCTGTTCTCGTTTTTTCTACATTCTTTGAAAGGAAATTCAGGTAGGGTGCGTACATATATCTCTTCCGGTAACCTTTCATCCGAAGGCTTTTCATGAAAGAGTCCCTCACATTTGACCATTTTTTTATAATACTGTCACCTGAAACAAAATATTTGTATATTATTTTATTAATCTAGATAACTAGTAGTTACCTACCTTTCTTTGCCGATTGATTATTATAGTACGATAATACGATTTTTAATACGAGTCAGAAAAATCACAAGTGCAACTGTCACTGATACCAAAAAGGGTGACCCGCTACAATAGTGATGTTCCACAATCGATAGACTTAGACATTTAGTCATGCTTTGTTTTATTAGATACCAAAGCGTTTTTTTATTGTAAATATTGAATACATACCGTCTTAAATAAAACAATTTTAGAAATATAGACCTTACCAAAAACAAATAATATAAAAGTAT
Source organism: Athetis lepigone (assembly GCA_033675125.1). Classification (NCBI taxonomy): domain Eukaryota; kingdom Metazoa; phylum Arthropoda; class Insecta; order Lepidoptera; family Noctuidae; genus Athetis; species Athetis lepigone. Next base: position 4,402,851 of record CM066234.1, on the reverse strand, counting down.
TTTATGTAATATTAAATTACCTACCGAGTATGTCTTCTATTTAATTACCGTAAATTACATGTAATATTTTTTTATAATTAAAGTATTCTCGACTAAGATTTAATTGTAAAAACTCGATTGTACCACATCACTATTTATTTGGGTCTAAAAACCTGCAACACTGGAAATGTCATTTTTCTGACTCGGATTAAAAATCGTACTATAGATTTAACCCAGTAAGTATAGTATTAAGCAACAATGGTGCCGATTCTCGTGTGCACAAACTAACGTAAATTTAAGTTAAATGCATCTTTCTCTTTCCGTTTAATTAAGAAAAGGACAGAAGATCAAATATTATTTAAGTCCTGTCAAATTTAGACAATCCATAGATAATTTAGACGCAATTTAAAAACATGGCGACTAAATATACGTCAATTGTCATCAGGCGCTGTCTAATTCGACAGGATTAAACTAAAATGTATCTTCTGTCCTTTTCTTTAAGAAATGGAAAGAGAAAGATGCACTTAACTTAAAGAAGGTGTTTTTTTTCTGGCCCAAACATGTACCGAGGTACAAATTACTAATAAAATTCCTCCCAATAATTTGTATTTTTAGCATTATTTAAAATCCTTTAAAATATCACGTAGATTTATAAATAAAAGAATATGAAAAAAAAAACTGCCTTACGTCGTTACTGCGTAAAAAGAAAAGTTCATGAGAGCGTTGACAGCTGTTAATCTGTTGTTTTTTGTTTGTTTGAATCACAACTGACAGCAGAATAAAACTATCGGCCCTGATTTGGAGCCCTGTCTTTTTGTCCGGTAGATAACCAAACGCAAAAAATGATATAAATTGTGAAATAAAAGTATTTTTGGAAATACTTTTTTCTATAATTATTCACGACAAATGCAACTAGAAAAAATACTATCTGTAACACAGAAAAAATCCTTAATAATACATTTTTAGGTTAATACAATGAAGCATCGAAACGCATTATCGAAGGAGTAAATCATGACATTGCCAGACTGAAATTCTTGGGTTGCAAGTTGTTAACATCTTCGATCGACATTATTTCAGGTGGTACAAATGCGCAAATAAATCCATTTTTTTTTTCAGATTCTACGATTTTTTTCACGTATTCTGATACTTTTTTTTTGAGGTACATGCCTGGGCCAAAGTTGTAGGGAAAAAGAAATACCTCCTTTACGTTAGCTTGTGCACAAGAGAATCGGCACCATTATCAATTTTATACATGAGTAAAGAAATATGAGTTAGTCTTACTTTTCGAGGCGAGGATCAAAGGGTTAGCAAAAACCTATTAATTAAGGGACGGAAAAATAAGTTATCTAAATTAGTAGGCACCAACTGGCTAATTAACAAATCATTAAAGAAAAAATAAAGTGCAATTATGAATTTTGGGAACCCTTTGTAAAAATGCGTTTTTTCCTAAAAGGCCTTGTACTAATGCAAAGGAACGAGGAGGTCCCGTTAATTCTAGAGAAAAATATTGAACTTTTCAAAACAAAGGTATGCTTACTTACCGAAAGTATGATACTACAAAACTATACCTACCGTATAGTTTTTAATTTTTTTTTACTGCACACTGGTCGATTGAATAAAAAAAATTGCATCGTGAAACGTCACAATGGTAGCGCGGTCGCGAGAACAATTAGTTAACTCGAGTGATTGATTGAATGAACTTAGCGGAGACAATCAACCAAACTTTGCAAACCAAACCAATCAACACAATGACGGATTGTTGAACGCTAGTCAAATAATGAGACATAAATAAAGGATGTTCGTTTCCATTACCCGTAATTCTCTTCTCCTCGGCCGTCATGTCCTCGTACGCCTCTTCTAGATTGTTGAAAATTTCTTCCCAAGCGCTTCTTCGTTCAATACGGTCTTTATAATTCTCAATTGTTTTGTCCCATAAACACGGCCGATCTCTCACATAACTTATTAAATCGATCACATTGTACTTGAAGTCCCTCATTTTGAAGTTATTTTTAAAGAATTTGCTAACAAAAATCACAAAACACTGTTTTCAAGCGAGCTGTTTACACTCCTTCGTCTGACACGTCACTACGCCCTACGGTTGCTACGGTTATCCATTTCTCGGATCGTATAGCGTTGTCACTATCTTCGCACGTAAGAGTAAGCGAGAAAGACTCACGGCCCGAGGTCACCGACATGGCGTCGTGCGTCGCGACTGTGTGTGCTGGCACCGCATCGGGCATAACGGACACCAGCGTTAGTTGAGCTTCTCGCGGGTTTGTAAAATATACATTACTGGGGTCAAAGAGAATGGTTCTTGGTATTCGTGTGCATTGTCTGCCACGAAATGCCGAACCGTAGGCGAGATTGTATACTTTACCGACTTTACCTTTTGAGAGTGACAAAAACATACAAATAAGAATGTCTTGTAGTTTCCTATGTGTGATCCGTTTACCTATAGGTATACTTTTTGTTTGTCTCCTATACTTATGTTTTAATGATGCTGAATTACCAGTTCTAACATTTTATTAAACCTTTTTAAGGCAATAGGTTGACTAAAAATCTTTCGCGCTGTGTAGGCGACAAAATACAGTACAGTTACAGCGTGTTAGCAATTATTTATTTTATACATAATATATAACTTTTTAATTGATCCGTCCTTCGTGTGTTTTGAGTGAGTAGATATTATTCGAAGAAGCGATACTTGAACGCCATTGAAAAATATATTAGCTTGCAACTTGCACTAAAAAGCTTTAGCTCGCATTGCTCCATCACTACGGTCAGGCGCAGACAATGTTTGCAACGCAAATTTGTAAAAATCATCGACAATAAAAGGTGAAACTCGATGAGATCTGAATGTTGAGTGTGTCTCATCATCATTATTTATTTATTTACTTAACTTTATATGTATACAACACCGTACAAAGACGGATTTAATGCCTTAGGCATTTCTGCCAGTCTTTCTTAAGATGATGCAGAGACAAAACATAGCAGGTACGAGAAAACAGAAAAATACTTTAATAAAATAAAACAATAATTACATAGAACCGAAATATACAAAGTGGAGAGAGAACAACTGCCAACTCCTTAAGTAAATGTTCTAGAGCTTTTACCCCGAATGTTGACAGACGGCATTCCAAAGGATAATGTTCCTGTTCCATTGTCAGCCTGCCTCAGTTCGCTGCTGGCCATAGGTCACGCAAGGGTCGTGTTCCGATCTTCGAATTAAGCATTTAGTTGCTGCTAGCCTTTAATGGGGGGGGGGGGGGTCATTGCGTCTGTCTAAACATGGTCTCCACTGCTGCTCAAGTTGATGCTGAGGAAAAAAAGAGCAAAAAGATTATTTTCACATGAACAAACCTAATTTTCAGGGAGACGATTATTTCCGTAATATTGAAGTCATATGTCCGCGTGGATGTCGAAAAATATGCTTGCAATGTATTTTGTGTCTTTCCTAATGCGAGTTGCAGACCAAGAGCTAAGCTAAACTAGTTATCGCTTAGCTCACATGGCTGACGCAGTTTTCCATACTTATGTGCCGACTGCTAGCTATGTAAGCTAAGTTATTTGCTATTAAAAACAACGTCAGCCATGCGAGCTAAGCTAAACTAAGTTAGCTTAGTTTGAGGTCTGCAACCGGCTTAAGACTCTGGATTATATCTGTACCAAATTTAATTTAAATCGGTTCAGTAGTTCAGGCCGGAAAGCGTAACAGACAAACAGAGTTCCTTTCGAATTTATGGATTGGGATTATTAGTATGGATTGGGTTCATTTAAACTTAAAACTAATAACACAGCTAAAGAATTCAGAATGAAGATCTAAAACGAACTCGGTGTTTAAAAAAAAAGGTTTCAGTGATACACTGGGAGGACACTTTCAGCGGGGCAGTAAGGGAAACTACCTCAACCTCCAATAGGGATGACGACAACATTAAAAAAATGACATTCTGTTTAGTCAGTCCGTCTGATAGATCGGCCGAAAATACGAGACACGTATTTTTTACTTGATCAAATTAATAAAAAAATACAAAGATAAAGAGCAACAAAGTTCCGGAGTGGGGGCCTTTGACGTCACCGTCCTGCAAAAATTGTATCAGATTGTGACGTCACTTTATCGTCGTCATTCTTGGTTTACGAGAAAAAAGAAAAAATACGTATCCAAATTTTTTTGATAATCTATCTGACGCACTTATTACTTTTTTTTGTCGTCTCGCCTATTGTTTTTATGAAAATTTGATCCCCATTTGGGTCTGACACGGAGGGCGGGAATGGTCATTTGATGATTTCCCTTCCATAAAAAAAATCCCCATTTGGGTACAGATTTTCAATAAAATTATTTATACAGTTAACATAAAAATGGCGATTCACACAAAAAGGAGCTGGCAGATATAGTCCTGCCATACCGACAGTAGAACCTCCTACCAGGACCAACTGTGTTTTCAAACCATTCTGGAACCCATTGAAATAAACACACAAAATTTTATCAAGTTTGGTGAAGTTAAGTGAGTAACAGACATGCAAACCAGTTACATACGTTAAGAAAACGCATAAGTATCCTTTTTGTTTATGTTTTAATTTTTTTGCATAAGTAGGTATCTTTGTTGAATAAGTTTTAATTTTTGACTGACTTCAATTTAGTTTACTTCCGTGATAATTGACATTCATGCGTTTTAAAGCTGGCTTATATACTTACGTAAGTAAATCATTTATTTCTCACTAGCTTTTGCCCGCGGCTTCACTCGCGTTAAAAAGAGACAAAAAGTAGCCTATGTTACACTCCATCCCTTCAACTATCTCCACTTAAAAAATCACGTCAATTCGTCGCTCCGTTTTGCCGTGAAAGAAAGGCAAACGTACAGACAGACAGACAGACACACTTTCCTATTTATAATATTAGTATGGATTTAAATATCAACACGAATGTGCATAGTAACATAATTATACTTAATAAAATTTGCATTGTGTCTTTTTTAGACCATGCGATTTTTAATCATTATATAAATGCATAGAGACCTCTATGCATTTATATAATTATTAAAATGATTAATGAATTAAAATCTTGAATCATTGCCTAATGAGCTTTAAAGGCGGAAAAGACTCTCACAATATTATTTATATCAACCGGGTTATTTTTCAATTAATTTGATTGGTCTGTCTATTTGTCTGTATGTGTAAGTAAACATTACACTAATAAATGTATAAACAAAATCGCTTCTTAAATCTATACAGTATTAAGCTGAAGAGTTTGTATGTATGTTTGGTTGAAAGTGTTAACGTCAAGAACTACTGAATGGTCCGATTAGGAAAAAAAAATTAGAACTACTGAATGGTCCGATTAGGAAAAAAAAATTGTGTTGGGTAGCCCATTTATCGAGAAAGGCTATACAATATAACGATTCAAAAAGTGGGGAAATAAAAGACGGGGGGTCGTATCAGACTCAAACTCAAATAATTTATTTCTAATAGACTACTTAAAAGGCACTTTAGAACGTCATAAACAAAGAAAAATGAATCTAGTTGCCCATTACAAAAAGTTGATTCGTATGAAGAAGAATGGGCAAGAAACTCCATACAAACTTACTCTTTTATGTACGTACAGCCATGACCAAAGTCGATGAACAGAATCAACATAACAAAACACCTGTTCACAATAAATACATATTTACTATATCCTTACTAATATTATATATAGGAAAGTGTGTCTGTCTGTCTGTTTGTCTTTCTTTCACGGCAAAACGGAGCGACGGTTTGACGTGATTTTTTAAGTGGAGATAGTTGAAGGGATGGAGAGTAACATAGGCTACTTTTTGTCTCTTTCTAACGCGAGCGAAGCCGCGGGCAGAAGCTAGTATATTTATACATACATTATATTTACTGTATATATTTCCTAGTTGCGACTATAACTTATGGCATTTTATTGTGAACAGGTGTTTTGTTATGTCGATTCTGTTCATCGACTTTTGGTGCTGACTGTATATGCACTTAATAATATTGTTACAATATATTTGTACATGGTGAAGTTTATGTGTGTCTGAAATAACATTAATATCGACTAATACGATTCCTTCTGCTACCGTGAGTCGGGAACACGGTATACTCTTGACGCATGATCTGCACCTCCGGGGTAAAACGTCATTCCCGCGGGCGAAGCTGTGGGTGAAAGCTAGTTTATTTACCTATCCATACTAATATTATAAATGGGAAAGCGTGTCTGTCTGTATGTTTGTCTTTCTTTCACGGCAAAACGGAGCGATGAATTGACGTGATTTTTTAAGTGGAGATAGTTGAAGGGATGGAGAGTAACATAGGCTACTTTTTGTCTCTTTCTAACGCAAGCGAAGCCGCGGGCAAAAGCTAGTATTTTATACTTTGTTTCCCGTAGGTCCAAGGTTATGTTAGGTTTTTAGCTGCTCCTGCTGCTCCACTTTCGGGGTAAAACGTCATTCCCGCGGGCGAAGCTGTGGGTGAAAGCTAGTTTATTTACCTATCCATACTAATATTATAAATGGGAAAGCGTGTCTGTCTGTATGTTTGTCTTTCTTTCACGGCAAAACGGAGCGATGAATTGACGTGATTTTTTAAGTGGAGATAGTTGAAGGGATGGAGAGTAACATAGGCTACTTTTTGTCTCTTTCTAACGCAAGCGAAGCCGCGGGCAAAAGCTAGTATTTTATACTTTGTTTCCCGTAGGTCCAAGGTTATGTTAGGTTTTTAGCTGCTCCTGCTGCTCCACTTTTGTGGGTCATAGCGAGATATTATGTAGCCTATGTGTTATTCTGATGTTATGAACAAATGTTATTGAAAAGTTTTAACAAAATCTATAAGTACAGTAGTTTTTGCGTAAAGAGGCAACAAACTTCGAACCGGAAAATTTTCATGAATAACATATTCTTGCCTTGAAATCAATAAATATGGCTTGGGAAAAATTGGAAGTGATTTGAAAGTAGGTTTACTGGATTGGTCATGGTCTTCATACAAATTCGTCAAGATTTTTTATATTTTCAGTATTCTTATATACTTATCCTTGCATCATATAAAGTTTTCCATTCAATGAACATTTAGCTTGAACAAAACTAGCTTCCTTTTTTGTTACATAAAATGTGCATCACATTGTTATTACTTTTGCATAAGTATATTTAATAATCTATTTCAAATGTAAAATAAAAACCTGCCTAAAAAGCACACGTAAGTAAGTCATCTAGTTCTAATCTGCGCGAAAATAAAACTTAATAATAATATTGTGCCGTCATGCATTTTTACATAATATTGCTAAGTTCTTAAGACGAGCTAACAAAAAGGCGGCTTGGGTAATCTAGGGTAATCTTTTATTTATAAGCTGTTTACATTAAATTATTTTATTATTTCCTAGACTTTTAAATATAAGATGTTTAGAAAAAAACTGCTGTCCAAATCCGCGGCAACCGACAACAGTATTCATTCTTGTCTTTATCGATCCGTCTGCGCGCGCATGATAAACTGTCAGTTGCTTTTATACGTGAAAAAAACCCATAGTGACACCGCATCCGAGGTTATTTTAACAAGTTTTAAGTTAATAAAAGTATTAAAATTGTTATCAATAAACAATTACTTTGATTGTGTAGTAAAAAAGTGATTTGTGATGGTTTTACAGTAATTTTAGAGGATATGTCGTTTTAATTTTTTTAGGGGAAGTTTGCCGGTTGGAGGCCAAAGGTCTGTTTTATTATATTTATTGAATTACTTAGCTTAGTGAATGTTGAATGGTATTAGTCCAAAATGGATTAGAAATAAGGATTCTAGAAGATGTCCTAATTAAAGAAACTACCGGATATGTCGTTCTATGTCATATAACAGCTGATCGATAAAGCTAGCATTTCGCCGAAGGGCAGTGCTTATTCCGGCGTTATATATACTACCTAGGTACACACCTACATACGTGGAAATCTAGTCACACCTACAATCTGATTTCAGACGCTTTTCCTTGTAAAATTCTTTACCTATACTATCCATTTTTGACCTTTTAATTCTGCGGTAGTTGTAGATTTCATAATACCTAATACATTTTACGATTGATTAAAGCTTTACTCTAATTGGGAATTCTACTCTACTCCTCTTATCTATCTATCTACTCTTTTCAACCGACTTCATAAAGAAGGGTTTTCTCAATTCCTCCGCCTTTGACCATTTCACGTGATAGAAACGCGAACTCGTGTAAGTAAATTATATACCTGCTTATCTAAAACGGTGCAGTCCTGAAGTTGTTCAATATGAATTTTATAAAGATCTGAACTAGACCTTCGGAGAAAGACGATGACTCACCTAGCCTTTTCCCAACTGTGTTGGGGTCGGCTGCCAGCCTAACCGGATTCAGCTGGATACCAGTGTTTTACGTGGAGCGACTGCCTATCTGACCTCCACCACCCAGTAACTGGGCGACATGATACCTCTGGGTTAGACTGGTCAGAGTTTCAGGCTAACCAGTAACGACTGTCAAAGTTCTTCGAATGACAACCGGGACCAACGGCTTTACGTGCTTTCCGAGGCACGGGCCCGAATCTTTTAAATAACGGCAAGACAAGTTTTGTGACTTGTCTATTAAACCTAACGAAACACGTGATATTGTGTCTCGACAATAGAAAGACAATAGCAGCGCGACAGCCGGCTGTCGCGAGGTCGTCGAAAGGTTAAAATAAAATTCAAATACAAATTTAATACATTGGACTGGTAACTCGTCGTGTACAGGTCGTCACAGAAGGATTAAAATACATATAAACTAAAAACCTTGCTAACTCATAAACTACGGAATTTCGGTAGAATATTTGTTGGCTCAATTTGTTTAATTTTAACCCTACTATCACATTCTGCAGAAATAATAGTTACCAGTAACCCTATATAACTGGGCTGGTTAACTACCGTAATTTATCCATGGTAAATGGGTCATGGACTTCGAAACTATCTTATGGAACTCTTCGTCGACGAACTTGCAGTATACACATAGCAAGGGATGTCGTGTGGAAGACGTAAGGCATTTGCTGGTTAATAAGTGATCATCGTCTCTCAAGTCTCTTTCCAACTATGTTAGGGTCAATTTATACTAGCGCAGAGTCGAAGCGCATCGGAGCGTCAAATTTTGTACAACTAAAGCGAATCCGCACGAATGCGCGCGTATTCGCTAGAATACGGTCGCTCCCGGGCGGCGGGAGTCCGCGTGACGGAGCACGCGAGCGGAGATGTTTCTAGGAAACAGTACACCCGAGCGATCAAAATTGTACTGGCAGCGCGGCGCTGCCAGAGGTGGGAGACCGTCGCGGGCGTCTTCTTACGGCCTTAGACTAACATACTATCTCAATGTTTTTTTTTGTGGATGGGAAATCATGAAATGGCTTCTCCAACCCAGGGCGGGGCGGGTGTCAGACTTTTACTGACTAAAACCCACCATCCTTCAGTTGTCCTTTGAGTTCCGGGGTCGTGGTAACTATTAGAACTATTCCGAAACCCCTTCGTTTAAACTGCCACGGCGTATATTGCGAGATTAAAGCTGGATGCATGATGCATGTTGCATCGGTGTACGGCCTGGCTAAGACCCACCATCCTTCGGTTGCCCTTTATGTTTCAGGCCACGGTAACTATTAAAACTATTCCGCTACTATCTCAATGTTTCAGGTTAAACATGTGGACGATATGTCTTCCCGGCTGGGTAGCGGCAATGGTGGCCGGAGCGTTACTTCTGTACAGCAGTCTGGATGTAGCTTACTTCGCGCGGATGCTGTACACCGTAGCTAAGGCGCGGTACTTCAAGAAGAAGGTCTGCATCATGGATACTACTGAACTTGAAGGTGGGTCCTCACTCCTCGTACTACAAACGTGCATTATCATCAGTACATTTGTTAGTTAGACAGCCTGGCTGCGAATCTAAGTTGCGGAGGTGGAAACATTCGAGCAGACAGTTACAGCTGTCAATTCCGACTCTCTGGTAATGTCTTCAATCAGTTACCCCTTTGTGGCCAGTGACACTTAGTTATTGTTAAATTCACAGAATTGGTGAGAATAAAATAGAGATATTATTGTGACCTTTAAAATTATGTAGGTTATAAAACGATATACACTTGGGATGGTGCTCTTACAACTTGCCTATTCTCCTGTAAGACTAAGCTGTAGTGCCTAGCTATTATGCCAGCGACAGTCAGACAAGCTAGTCGAAGTAGTAGGCAAAGACTTCAAACAGCCTTATAAAAAAAAACTGAATATTTTTGTATAATGAATAATTAAGCATTTTGATAAATGTCATAATTATGTGCCAAAATCTATATTCACTATTCATTTCCATTAATAGCTTAAGTTATTTTTATTTTTGTGTATCCGTACTAATATTATAAATGCGAAAGTAACTCTGTCTGTCTGTCAGTCTGTCTTTCTGTCTCTTCTTCACGTCTAAACCACTGAACCGATTTGTTAGAAATTTGGTACAGATATAGTCTGGGACTCGAGAAAGTACAAAGGATAAGCTCTGCAGCATATGCCGTCAGAAAAATACGTGGTTTAACTGATTTGGAAACAGCCCGTTTAGTTTACTTTAGCTATTTTCACAGTTTGATGTCGTACGGCATTCTTTTGTGGGGAAATGCCGCTGATATTCAGACTATTTTTGTTTTGCAAAAAAGGGCTATTCGTTCAATTTATAAATTGAGTCCTCGTCACTCCCTCAGAAACAAATTTAGCGAGGTGAATATTATGACTGTGCCGTGTCAATATATATATGAAAATTTGATGTATGCACATAAAAATATTAATCAATTTAAAAAATACAGTGATATCCATAGTATAAATACGAGAAACAAAAACAAATACGTGGTTCCTTCAACTAGGCTTAAGAAAATAGGTGCTTCGTTCAAATGTCAATGTATACGCTTTTATAATAAACTTCCCAGACAAATTCAAGAACTTAGCATTACTAAATTTAAATTACTTATTAAACGTAAACTCTGTCAGAAAGCTTTTTACTCTGTTAAAGATTATATTGAGGATTCAAATGCTTGGGATTGAGCTGTTTCGATTAATACATTGGCCATTATTTACTTTATGTACATTTTTTTTTTCTTTTCTCTTTGACATTTAATTATTATTTTGACATTTATTTGTACTTTTTAAAGTATATAATCTTTTTTTTATGTATTTCTATTTGACATTGATGTGTACTTTTTAAAGTATATAATCTTTTTTTATGTATTTCTATTTGACATTGATTGTACTTTTTAAAGTATTATGTATATGTTTTAGTGACATTTTTTTTTTGTGAATGTGAGGACTATGGAGGTCGTTGGTTTTTTTTTTCTTTGTTTTTCTTTTTTTAATATATTCGGTCTGACGGTTTGAGTATTTAATGCGGCCTACCCAAATGTCCTTACTTTGGTACTGTTCGTCAAGACGTTGAGCTCCTTAAAGTTTTTAGTTGAGCTTAACGATTACTGACAAATGCTTGCACTGTCTGGACAGGTCCACTCAAATCTGTGTGCTTCTCTCATCTAGAGAGTACCTCAGACAAACGTTCATGGTTCTCGCACATTTTTGACCAGTACGATTGTATGGACTTTAAAAGAGACTTTGACCTCTGAGTTTGTTTCGGATGTTTCTTCTCAGAGCAGTCCAGCTACGAAATCCTCCATCGTTCGCTTAATATAAAAAAAAACAATATTGACGTGTAAAAGTGTTATTTTATAACCTATTTACAAAATAAATATGATTTTAATGATTTTTTAATGATAGTTTTCATCCGGGAAATCCTCCATTACGAGACCTACTAATCCACGCGGACGAAGTCGCGGGCAAACGATAAAAGATGTTAAGGCCAATTTTACTAATTAACCTTTCAACGACCGGCTGTCGGGCTGCTTCTTTTTCTATAGTGTATGTTGTATAGTGTAGTCACAATATTAGCTCAATGACAAACAAAGTAAGGAACTTGTCAATGTCTTTCTCAAAATCTCAACTAAAATCCAACGTCTCTGAAGGAGTTATGTTTACATTATTTCTAAAACATGATTCTAGTATACCTTCTTTAGATCCTAAATAAAAAAACAAATGTTCTTTATCTTTCTCTTCACCATTTTCCAGGCTGGTGCCTCCTCAACGATATCGACACTCTTCTCTACCACATGAACAATGCTCGTTACCTTCGGGAGCTGGACTTTGCTCGAGCTGACTTCTACGAGCGCACCGGACTGTACAACAATATCAGGGCGGCAGGCGGCGCCGTGGTGCAAGCCGCTGCCACTATCAGATACCGCCGGTTTCTGAAGCCTTTCACCAGGTTCACCATCACTTCTAAGGTGGGTTTTAGCATGTACTATCAACAAAGTACGAATATATATTCACCATCGTCGTCGTTAGCCGACAGATGACCATTCGTGGACCAAGCTCTCCAAATATTTCCGCAATTACCGTTCCATCTGTATCAAACGGGCTCTGACAATTTTTACAAGACGGTTCATCTTGTTCCGGCCTTCCCTTGCTGGGTATTTTAATACGTTTTCGCCACTAGAGAATTAATTCAACCCAAAGGCCGGTTACAGTGCTCCACCGATCGTCAGTACGTACGGTCCGTCCTGACGATACGCTTGAACCGACCGTCAGTTTCTATCATTCAGTGCTCTCCTGACCAACAAACTGACCGAAATAATTTTTCGTCGACGATGATACGCACATCCGTGCGGTCAGTCCACCGGTCGGTGCAGCACTGAACGCGTTCATATGTTTCCATAGCGCGTCGGTCGACCGACGGCACGCATGCGGACGCGCTCGACCTACGGTCCTCGTACGCAGTGCGTAGCAATATACGCGTGCGTACGGTCGGTCGAGCACTGTGACGACTTGTGAATTTTCATACAAATGAGAAGCGCGACCGATGTACGCACCGACGGTCGTGTACTTTGCTCGGTTTAGGCGCATTAGGGCTAATTCTCGTTTTGGCAACCGACTCTTATGGACTACTTCTTATTATGGCTACTTCTCATTTGGGCTATTTCTCGTTTGGGCTACTTCTCATTTGGGCTACTTCTCGTTTGGGCTACTTCTCATTTGGGCTACTTCTTACTTGGGCTACTTCTCACTTGGGCTACTTCTCATTTGGGATACTTCTCATTAGGGTTATCACTCATTAAAGGGCTACCAAAAACTGATGATAAAAAAAGTAAAACAAATAATGATTTTGATGTGGTAATCTTGTCATGTCACCTGTCAAGTGACATTACGTTTATTTGTTTATATTTTTGTTTTCAAGAAATCTTTAGCAAAAATGAAAGAATTACTTTGAAACCACTGCAGTCACAATCCAGAAGCATTGTTTCTAACGTTTACTGATAGATCTGTAAAGAAGAAGGTGTCCCTTACACATTTCCAGATTTTAGAATTACCTTTATGGGATGTTGGGTTACAACTCCTTGGAGGTTAGACGAGGTCTGTATCAGATTGCGGTAGCCCTCAAAACCCTCAGAGGGATTATTGACTGTCCTGAGCTACATAACCTTTATTGTCAATTATATGTGCCTGGCAACTATATAGGTCACCGCTATAGTAAGAGGCACAAATTGTTTGCTCGGCCAGCATGTCGTACGGTTGCTAGAGCAGAGTCGCCGGTGTGTCGAACTCTGGAAGCCCTTAATGCCCTCCTGGCAGTCAATCCCGATTGTGATCTGTTTGCAGATGAATGGAGAGAGATAATGCGAGTCTGTCTGAAGTTTTGCGAGAGAAAGTATGAGAGAATATCGACTGTTATTTATTAAGTGTGTTGTAGATTTTATTTAATATTTGTATTGTGTTCTAAGTTAATTATTGTAATTGGTGTATAACCGTTTTAATTAACTATAAATAAATAAATAAATAAATAAATTAGACCGTGTGCTTGCGTTGACTGGTTAGTATGACTTGCCAAAGTTGATACTGGGTGTCCCACGGCTATGCCACATGGAGGAAAAGTACATTAAATATTGTAGATAGAACATTTCACTGAAAGAAGACATTATTTGGATTTTAAACTTTACTCATAGATATTTAAATAAATACATAGTTGAACCGGGAATCGAACCTATTACTCGAGAAAATTAATCAGCTTGTAGTTTTATCCTACCGATCGAAAGACTTCATCACAAGGATTATTTAATGCTAAATAAAATAGTGTCAAAAATAAAAGGAAGACCATTAATTTTAACATTTTAAATACAAATTTACTAAATACAAATGAGTAAATTTGTATTTAAAATGTTAAGTGATAACCCTAATGAGAAGTAGCCCAAATGAGAAGTAGCCCAAGTGAGAAGTAGCCCAAATGAGAAGTAGCCCAAACGAGAAGTAGCCCAAAGGAGAAGTAGCCCAAACGAGATATAGCCCAAATGAGAAGTAGCCATAATGAGAAGTAGTCCATTTGAGAGTCGGTTGCCAAAACGAGAAACCCTTTGCTCACTGCCATTTAAGTTTAGCAATTTGACGAGCTATGTCGGTCACATGGGTTTAAAATTATAAAACTGCCCCCATCAGATCACTTCTAAGGTGGGTTTTAGTCGTGTTTATTACATATAGATATACTCTTACTACTAAGTCTTATAAATCTTTGTGAGTAGATATATCTCTAATTGGTGCTAATCATCTACACACTAGCGAAATTACTGAAGCTCCAAACATGCATTTGTATACTATTCTTAGACTAAAATTACTATGTTACAGGTATAAATTCAGCACCTGCATTAATATTTAGAGCAATTTTTAATAAGTTCGCTATTAAGGATGGTCCATGGAAGTCATGTATATCATTGTATATACTCATTTTTTTAAATACTGTTCTTTGCAGTCGAAACTGGGGCATTTTGTTAGTTTTTAGATATTAGTTTCTATGTGTATGACATAGGAAAATTTTTGAAAGATTAAAAAAAAAATGTATCTTTCTAGACAGTAGGTAGAGAATATGAACTCTGTTACTTACTAACAGAGTTCATATTCTCTACAGTTAAAAGTAATAAATGACCACATTAGGGTTAAGCGCCTTCTAGTTGAACATAGGTGAATCAGAAACGTTCCACCACCCTGATCCTCACAATACTTCTAAAGTTTAAATCAAAACAGAGAACTTCTGTAATTCTGCGCTTAGCAAACGATTCCGTGATCGCTGTTTGCTGTTATAAATAGACAGGCGCCATTTTGGCAAAAGATGAGGAAATCGAGGAAATCTCTGTCGTTATTCTTGTTCTATTTATTAACCTTTACATGAAAACGAAACTGAATTTTACAGTACCTTACTATTTATTAATTGACGTATTGACTAAGCAGCGCTGCTGTTTACATAATAAGTCGTCGCCATTTATTTAGTTATGGGCTTAGGCTTTTACGACACTCCGTTCCGTTCAATTCTTCGAACACTCGTGATTCAAGACACATTAGAAAGACAATAGCAGCGCGACAGCCGGCTGTCGGTTGGTCGTTAAGAGGTTTAAAAGAACATATATAAAAAGACTAGCTGTCCCCTGCGGTTTCACCAGCATTTTTCGTTACTGCTCCGCTCTCGTGGGTCGTAGCCTGATGGTATATAGCCTATAGCATTCCTCGATAAATGAGCTATCTAACACTGAAAGAATTTTTCAAATTGGACCAGTAGTTCCAGAGATTACCCCCTACATACAAACTTACAAACTTACAAATTTTACCTCTTTATAATATTAGTATATAAATTGTTTGTTTTTCTAGGCTATATACTGGGACGACAAAACAGTATTCATGGAGCACGAGTTCGTTGGTCCCGGAGGTTTCGTCCACGCGGTGGCAGTGTGCCGACAACGAGTCATTGACACGTCAGCTGCTGCCATAGCAGAACTGCTGCTGCAGCTGCACTGCGGGGGCACCTGCAAGCATCCTCCAGAGAAGATGCCTCCCGAGGTACGTAGTGTAGACACTCTGGCTAATATTGCTGCACTAAAACCTTTTTGGATAGTTTTTATAAACATGATGAGATGAAATGTTTTTTAAAATAGAAAAGATTTGGCAACCATAGCCTTATTATTCCCAACTTTGTTAGGGTCGGCTTCCAGCCTAACCTGATTCAGCTGAATACCAGTGTTTTACGTGAAGCGACTGTCTATCAGTCCTTCACAACCCAGTAACTGGGTGACACGATACCCCTTGGTTAGACTGGTCAGGCTTTCTGGCGTCTGACTACCCATAACGATTGTCAATGTTCCACATATCATATGACAACCGGGATCAACGGCTTTACGTGCTTTCCGAGGCACGAGATGTCAGTGATGTCCAAGATAAACAAGTTGTCGAACAGTCGTTACTTAAATAATAAAGTGCTGACTTGATATGAATAATAGTCAAATGTTTAGTAGTGCAAACATTTTTTTATATCCATATTCGTGCGGATTCTCTTGTTCACAAACTAACGTAAATTTAAGTTAAGTGCATCTTTCTCTGTCCATTTAATTAAGAAAAGGACAGAAGATAAAATATTAGTTAAGTCCTGTCAAATTTAGACACTCCATAGATAATTTAGACGTGTTTTTAAAACATGGCGTCTAAATATACGTCAATTTTCTTCCGGCGCTGTCTAATTTGACAGGATTAAACTAAATTGTATCTTCTGTTTGTGTTGTGATAGAGAAAGATGCATTTAACTTAAAATTAGTCTAGTTTGTGACCAAGGGAATCGGCACCAATGAATGCTAAACTTGGTAGTTTCTTATTGGCAGAAAGCTGTTTTGAGTCATGAGTAATAGTTGCTTGATTGACTTAGTTAATAAAAGTCTTAACTTAGACTAGACTATTAAGTGATAGCAGATTGAGATAAGAAGTTCTAAGAGACGCTGGTTTTAGCTATTAATAAATTTATTGAATTGTTAGTTAGTTATTGTAGATTGCGCGATATAAATAGTCTTCAGTGGTCTTATATTTGAAGGAATCGTTGGTTACGTTGATTTACAAGTAAAAGACACTGCCAATTAAATTAATAAAAAACCTGTTTAATAATTAATTGTATTTTATACTTTATTTTCATCGAGATAAAACCTAGAGCTGATTCTCTTGTTCACAAACTTAGCTTGATTTTAGAGCATCTTTTTTTTTTCATTTCATTAAGAAAAGGACAAAATATACAAATCATATTAGTTTAGTCTTTTATGTATATTGATATTAGTTGAGTTTTATGTTGAAAGTAAGTTGTAGTTAAGCCGTAGACAGGTTAGAAATGATTACCATTGCTCAAAACTGAGACAAGTAAGTCAAAATTGATGACCACCCGATATGATACCTTGACAACAACAGATTGTAAACAATCCTTTTTTTTTCAATTATAACGTGTATTTTTATTAAATGTTTTAGTTGGAGCTTTGGGTACAATGCAACGAGTTGAGTTCAGCCAGGCTTCGAGCACCGACTGCCCCTCTACCAACTCTGGATGCTGTCCAGACTCTCGCTTGCGGAGAAATGATACCAGCATCGGTTGAGTGAAGCTATCCCTTTCACTGTCCAACCGAGCACACCCGACACGACAAGTGCGAATGAGATAGCAACAGGGTATGCTCGCGTGACAGTGAAATTTTTGTCATTCAACGCGCGAATGCCGCGCGGTACAGACGTGTGTTTTAACGAATTTAATCCTAACAGCCCAGCTGTTAGTGTTAATTTCTTTAATGGGTTCAATGGACGAATTGTTTGAAGCTATATCCGCTGGGATAAGCAGAGGTGCTTCTGTATAACATAAAATGTATCTGTACTTATAAGTGTTTAAATAATATAACATTTACACGGAAGCTTCTAACGTTTATTTTAGTGTTTCTAATACTCACTTGCGGATTACTGTTGTTTTTGAACGTCTTTTAGTCGTGTGTTTATTTTTATACATCATGTGTATTTTCTTTTATCTATATAGGTACTTAATAATTAAATATCAAAACACAGAATGTAATGGAACAAAAATCTTTTTAAATTTGCTTATAATAATAATGGTTGTACATGTATTTCTTTATTTGAGTATATTAAACAAATATAATGATATCGTCGAAATATGTGATCTTCTAGCTAAGCTAGGTTAAACAGATTATTATACGTTAAGGCTTAGTATACATTGAGTCTAATAATAATTATAATTTTTCACAGTATTTCTTCTTTATACCTGTAGAAGGGTTGGTGGAATTTTTGGACGTGTGACGTAATTGTGACAGTGAAAAAATAGCTATATTGCTTTAGTATAACTTATAAATCGCACATAACGTTGCGCTATAACCCACGAAAACGGAGTTGTAACCAAAGACTTAATATAAACGAGTGAAATAACGGGGCCAGCTAATATTCTTTGTTTTCATTCGTCTCAATTATCTCCGCCAAACAATCTTGTTTTACGTCACAAAAATCACGTCAAGAAATCTAGAACGAATTACTAATTAGTTAGTAACTTATTATCAATATTATTGAACCAGGACTAAAATTATCACAAATAGTTCACTACTACAAACTGCACTTCTTAGTAATTCCTAAAATAGACTAATTATCTTCTTCTATAAATAAAATTAATTAATCTACTATTCTTAAGCGTGTGTCATTAGGTTTGTATGATAAAATTATTGACTCAATGTGTACGAAACCTAACTAAAATCTTCGTCGTACTATTGTAAATGTATATAATTTATTGTCATTTATCTAATTATGTAGTTAAATAAAGTTAAATGAGTTAAAGGATTTTTATTTTACTGATTTGACATTTGACATTTGGATGTTTTGTCGTAATTTTTGTATTTAGAGAGACATACTTTTTGGTGGTGGTCAACGCACAGCAGAAACTACTGAAATATTAAATGGGCGCAGTCAATGATGTTATAAGTAAAAAAGTGTAGATAGGTTACCCAAACGAAATTCTATCTTCAAAAACGGCACACTAACGCACACATACATTACACGTCAAAGTAGGATGACATGATTGTAGTGGTGAGAGTGAAAAAGAGATAAACGTCAAATGTCAACGCGATACTCAGTATCATGTTTGCCAATTGGCAAACTTTTAATGTGCCACTTTTTGACTGCGTATAACCTATCTACACTTTTTTACTTATAACATCATTGGGCGCAGTTGTTTCTTTTTATGTCGCATTTAAAAGCAAATTTTTATTATAACTAGCTGTCCCCCGCCGTTTTCCCCCGCGTTATATCAGATTTTTGGTTACTAAATAAAGAAGATAAAACTATTCTATGTCCGTCCCCTGGTCCTAAGCTACCTCCCCACCAATTTTCAGCCAAATCGGTTCTGTCGTTCTTGAGTTATAAAATGTGTAAAACTAACACGACTTTCTTTTATATATACAGATAATATGAAATAAAATAAAAATGGGCGGACGAAATCGCAGACACAGCTAGTAAACGATAAAGTGCAGTCTTGGAAATTAGTAGTCATATGAATCTATTTTATTATGAATCTATATAACGCTGCTGCAGTGCCTGCAGTACAATGTAGCAATAACAATATAAAATAATATTACTGTCCCACTGCAGGGCAAAGGCCTCTTCTCATACAGAGAAGGCACGAGCTTAAGGTTTGGCGTTTTCGGACTTACCAATATTCACTACAAGTCCAGGTTTCCTCACGATATTTTCCTTCACCGATGTCAATATAGCAATATAAATAGTATAATGTGCTGTTTACTGGTACTGCCAAAGATTTTTCTATCTCAACATTCGTGGAAAAATATTGTTTATGATTGAAACTAAATAAAGACCAGACCAGAAACACGGGGAAGCCAGTAAACATTAAACATAAAAAAATACAGTTTCCGTATCCGACAATACATAAGAATAAAAACTTTTTACAAAAAAAAAAAATAACCGACTTCAAAAAGTAAAAACTTAAAAATAACTTAAATTTCGGAAGTCGGTGTCTTTTCTTCTGCCAGTCAATTTGTGTTGCCACCGACTTCCGAAATTTAAGTTATTTTTAAGTTTTTACTTTTTGAAGTCGGTTATTTTTTTTTTGTAAAAAGTTTTTATTTTTTACTTTTTAGTGTCGAGTTAAAATTTAGTCCTGTTTAAAATGAGCCCAAACACGACTACTGTGCTGTAATTTCAAGGTTTGTACTTTTTCTGATGCTCCTGGCTTCAGCATCAGGTCTCTATGTACTTCGGTGTTCCTCATTAACAGTACGTTTATCCACACATCGAGCCCTTTTCAATGAGCCTAAACACGATATATATCTGCTGTTATTTGTCGAGGAGTTAGGTACTCTGCAGACTATCCTGACTGCAGCATCAGGTCATGACTTGATGATCATGAGCCCAAATGTGGCAAATGCCCTATCAAACATCAAAACAATTTACTAAAACAGTCCTTGCCTGTTCGAGTAACTTCTTACTGTTAAGGAGTTGTACCTTCCACCATCAGCTCAGCTAACTGAGATGGTGACAACCATACGCAAATACACAAGATACTTCATAAAATATGCGAAAAACAATAAGTGAGCCTATAAAATTTGAGGGTTGCCTTCGATTTCTCTAAGATCCCATCATCAGATCCTAACTTGGTGACAATGGGACCACCTCAGAACTATCTGCTTTCGAACAAAAAAAGAGTTTTGAAAATCCGTTGACAATTGACGGAGTAATCGATGAACAAACATACAAAAAAAACATACAAACAGCCGAACGTAGTACCTCCTCCTTTTTGTGAAGTCGGTAACAAATCGAACATCAGGAATTTCCCCGCACACAAAAATACAGATAAAACACTTATTTACAAGAAAACAATCAAAAACATTATGCAATATAGGGTCTTACGTGGCCACGTAATCTAAGGCGATAGTAAATAGGCTGACGTAATTAAATAACAGCTGTTGTAAATAATTGGTGATAATTGTTGACGACAAACGAGCTAGCGTTGCATTTTATCAATATTTATTCTGTCTGTAATTTTGTTTGGGCTATGACAAAGAAAAGATGGATGGTGACTTGGCTACCCTCTGAATTTTAACGGTTACCGCCGCCTGGTCGATTAGACTCAAGAAATCCAGGGTGAAGGTCATGGGGTCAAGATCTCTCCTGGGTACCGTGTCGACGGCGCGTTAGTGTTCCACGCGCGCCTTAAAGAAAAGAAGTCAGCACTGGAAGAGGCCCAACAGGGCCACGCCTATCGGGGTTGCGGAATGTTTATAATAGTTACCGTGACCCTGGAACACAAAGGGCAACCGAAGGAACATGAGTGGGTTTTAGTCAGTAAAAGTCTGACACGCCCTCCCGCCGCACCCAGGACGGGAGCAGTCATTTGATGATTTCCCACTCACAAAAAAAAAGATCTCTCCTGGGCAAGGCGGTTGATTACTGACGTAATTTTATACCCGAATTGTGGAAATGTGGACCTATTTAGCTGAACTTTTACTATGAGACCTTGCCATATAGCCAGGGTCCACGTCGAACATTGATAAATTTCAAAATTGATCGAAGCCGACCCCTTGACTAGGGGGCTGTGTGTGTCCGCTCTTGACAATACTGACCTCGCAGATGTCTTGCCATTCCTTTCGGACCTTCCCTTTTTAATGGAGGATGGTGAACTTTCAGGCTGTTTTTCTAAAATGCATTAAAAAGCGGTGAAAAACTTCAACATTGTGTCATGTTGAGGAGTGACTGGAGAGGCGCCACGGTGCTCTCACGTTTCGCTTGACACAGGTCCTCACCGGACACGGTCAGTTCGGGAGGTTCCTGTGTCGGATTCAGGCGGAAGCGACGCCTGGGTGTCACCACTGCAGTAACGGTCGCCTGGAGGACACGGTCGATCACACGGTGGAGGTGTGCCGCGCATGGGCGGACCAACGACGTGTCCTCGTAGAGGCGATCGGCGGCGGTGACCTCTCGCGCCCGGCGCTGGTTCAGGCCATGCTTCAGGGCGAGACGGAATGGGATGCCGTCACCTCCTTCTGCGAAGCAGTGAAGGAAGCGGCGGCGCGCGAGAGGCAACGACGAGCTTCTCGCCCCGGACTAAGGCCCAGGCGAAGACGTCGAGAGTCGCAAGACGACTACCGGCCACCGTAGGCGCGGTTCTGCGGATGGCGAGCGATGGGTAGCTCGCCGCCCAGCTAAGACCAGGACCGCGTCGACGGCGCGTTAGTGTTTCACGCGCGCCTCAAAGAGAAGAAGTGAGCACAGGAAGGGGCCAAACAGGGCCAACGCCTGCCGGGGTTGCGGAATGTTTATAATAGTTACCGTGACCCTGGAACATAAAGGGCAATCGAAGGAACGGACATGAGTGGGTTTTAGTCAGTAAAAGTTTGGCACGCCCTCCCACCGCACCCAGGACGGGAGCATGATTTCCCACTCACATAAAAAAAAATAACATTGTGTCAGTTCTTTGTGTCTTTTAAGTACTAACCCAAGCTTTGTATATTTTTTTTATTGTATAGTTTTTGGTTTTATTTTTCATATTGTACTACCTTTTCTCTTTGGTGTAATAGTCAACATTGGCCTTGCTTGCCTTTATATAAAAAACTTCCCCCTTACCATGACGTTTAAAGTAAGATTGTTCTGTTCAGGAGTGTGCAAGTGACAGCGTTAGATAGATAGATAGATAGATACATAGAATATTCTTTATTGTACACCAATAGGACAAAAACAGTAAAGGACAACACAAACAAATATGCAAGAGTACAATAGGCGGCCTTATCGCTAAAAAGCAATTTCTTCCAGACAACCTTTGGATGGAATTAAATTATAAAAAAAATGGGTAACGGGTAGTCTATGGCACACACGTTAGACACGTTGTCTAGCGCCGTCTCTTTCCCACTGAAAGTAATATCAAAGTAATACTGCTATAAGGGCTTGTTGTTGGCACCAACAGACTGCACCCAATACATCAGTCTGCTTGCTATTACATAAAAATAGAGTAGTACATCCAAATCAAAGACGGAACATCCAAGATAACTATCACTTACTCACGGATCTAATATTAGTTGACATCACATTCCTGGTCACAAATACCTACGCCACGTAAGTCTGACCGGGTTACTGACAGAAATACGACAAGGAACTGTTACCTTTGTTTTTGTTCCCGCTTGAATTCGCATTAGAGATGTCAAGTCTTTAGAAGATAGGATGATTGATTGAGTGGTCTGTCTGTAGGTCTGTGGCTTTTGTTAGATTCGTTATAGTGGTCAGTAACCTAGACTGCTAAGCGAAGAGCATGTTTATTTTGTACTGTGTCTGGTTACAGTACATCCATTTATAATTATTTTGTATACAGAAAAATTTCTTTTCGAGTCTGGTTGGTCTGGTTTTTTTGACCTGCAGCCAATCACTTAGCCACTGTGCTATCGGTACTGTAAAAATTATGTCACTCGAAATAGACGATATCATAGAAAAGTATGTTTGTAGGCTCGATCGCGTACATACTTAATTATTATTTTTTACTTTATTTTGTTCGGTGAAAATGAAAATGTATATATTCTGACCGCACGAGATAAGCTTAAAGAAAGCATCGTCCAAAACACAAAATACTAATCATAATTGAATTCTTGTTTCAACCAGAGTAAAACACCTATTAAGCCGACTCGTCGGTTCCCTACGTTTTTTTGGGAGGCGCTTGAGAAAGGACTTTCAAGCGCCTCCCAAAAAAACGTAGCCCATCTTTGACTACATTGCATCAATACACTTAAATTATCAGTTTTATTTTGAATGTTTAATGTTGTTTGTTTTTATCTATCATTTTATCAATACGTGATCTACATTTGTTGCTTTGAACGGTTATGATTAATTTACCTATCTGGTATTTTACCTACCTAGGTAAAATTCCAGTAGGTATAAATTAACCTACCTAAGCCCGCAGGCTTACATTAATTATATTCTACTTTTACCATCTTTTACTTACGGGGTGTGAGTACACTTATATATTTTGTTATTGTCTTTTAATTTAAAAAGATAAAAATAGAAAGTGCCAGTCTATTAACATTTCACTGCACCCAATTTCCTCTTCTCATAAAGAGAAGACAGAAGCACTGATCACCATCTTGGCCAAAGCGAATTGGCGATTCACATCAATTCTGTTCAGATTTAACTTAATTCTTCGAGAACACGTGATTTGAGACACAATAGAAAGACAATAGCACCCCGACAGCCGGCTGTAAGTTGGTTGTTGAAAGGTTAATTACTTTCCCAGGTTTCCTCACATTACTTACATCTCGGGCCTTGAGAAGCACGTAAAGTCGTTAGTCTCAGATGTCATTGGTAGATCTTTCACAGTCGTTACAGGTAGTCAGAAGACAGAAAGTCTAAACAGTCTAACCAAGTGGTGACATGTCGCCCAATACGGTATTTTACACCATTACCAATTGACGTACTTTTTATGAGCTGTCAAAACGCAATTCTCCAATAGATTTTGTATGGCAATGGCAACTTATGACGTCACTAAAATAACAACTCAGTTGACTTTTAATTTATTGATTTCAAAGCAACTAAAAATCAAATTTTATAGCAAATTGAAAATGAACCGAATTTGAAATTGTGTCTTTTTATTGGTTAATGGTGTAAACTACCCAATTACTTTGTATTGGAGGTATGATAGGCACTAGGCGCTTAACGTAAAACTTTGGTCGAAACGGGAAAGGCCTTGGCCCAGCTGTGGGACAGTGTAGACTAGGAAAAATAATAAAAAAACTGGTAACCTACAACGAATTCCTGTACCTCATTTGAGCTGCGAAATTCCCCCTAATAAAACATATAAACCGGGATTATACCATTTTGCGGGTCTTTTTCAAGTAATTAGGCCATTAAAATGTAGCATTTACCTATTATTCAACATCAAACAAATAACAAATCATGTATTTCAAATAATCTGTTTCTCTAATAGGCATCAGAATTTTTTCCTGTCCTCCTTTCCATGCTTAGACTATAGTTTGTCCGGATCAATACTGGCAGTCCCAATTAATATAATATCATTGGGCAGTCCACTCAAATGAGGTATAAGACTTTGTTGTAGGTACCAGTTTCTTTATTATTATTCGTTAGTTTATAAAAACAAAATTAATATAACAATATAACAAAAAAAAGTGTCGTGATGGCCTAGTGGTTAAGGCGCCCGCCTCTCATGCAAGAGGTTGTGGGTTCGAATCCGGCCAAGTACCGATGTGTCTTTTTCAATTCATATGTACTTTCTAAAGATTATCTTAGTCATCACAGACTTCATCGGTGAAGGAAAACATCGTGAGGAAACCTGGACTTGTAGTGAATACAAGTCTGAAATCGCCAATCCGCCTTGAGCAAGCGTGGTGATCAATGCTCGTGCCTTCTCTGCATGAGAAGAGGCCTTTGCCCTGCAGTGGGACAGTTATAGGCTTGTATTATTTATAACAATTTACCTTTTACTGTGAAGAGTTGTTTAACTAGTACTCAATATAGAATATTAGAAAAAAAAAACATAAAAAACTAGTAGCACCGCATTACTGATATCATAAATAAATTATAAACTTTTGCTGAATACGTCATTAAATTAAAATAAACTTACCAAAACAAACTTCAAAGTTTTTCTTATTTTGCCTTTAACACTTTTTGACTTTGTATATTGTAGTACTTATCTTGCTTTCTTTTGGTATGGTTTATTCATTGTTAAGTTTATTCAGTAGTAAGTCTTCTTTACTATAATAAATAAAAACTTGGCTAATCACCTCTAAGAATGTCCACCATAACTAATATTTGGCCGGCAGTATATTTTATTTTTCAGCGGCAATATTATACATGACGAGAATTGCGTATCATCTGTACATGTTCGTCGACACGTACCTCATTGGTTTTTAACAGGCGCCACTTTGGGAGTGATTGGACTATACCTATAGATCAGCTTCATTTAACATGCTATATTGTTTAGGGTAGAAACCCACGAACATAATGATTCAATATAAGTCTTTGTAAGGCAAGAGGGAAGGATAATCTGGAAGCTGCCATTGAAATAAACGCGTACTAAATATAGTAACTGCCTAGACTTAATGAAATATCGGATGGAGCAGGAAATTGTGTTAGTAGTAATTAAATTATCATCTGCTTAGCTTTTTCTTAACTTTGTTGGAATCGGCTTTCTGTTTATCTGGATCATGCTGATTATATATGGAGTGACTGCTGATGAGACCTTCACAACCCATTTACTAAGGTAAGCCTTTGGTAAAACCGATCGTCAAGCTCTCAGGCTTCTGACTGACCTTAAAAACTTATCTGTGCACCTCGTTGGAACGCGACCCCTCTCCCGCTCCCCCGCGCAGCGCCCCGTGTTCGCCTCGTTCGTTTAGCAGCAATAGCATTTCGTCAGCGTTATGTCACAGTGCGAGGTGCACAGTCAAGTCGTACGAATGACAATTGAAATTATTAGAATCAACAATTCTGCGTGCTTTCCGAACCACGAGGAGATGTTACACTCTCCAACTTCCTACTACTGAAAAATACTCAATAGATAAGTGTAATATTAAATAAACATACCTCATAATAACCGTTTATATCTAACTAGCTTTTGCCCGCGACTTTGTCCGCGTGAATTAATAGTTCCCGTTCCCGAGGGATTTTCGGGATGAAAACTATCCTATGTCCTTTCTCGGGTTCCGGACTATATCTGTACCAAATTTCATTCAAATCGGTTCAGTGGTTTAGGTGTGAAGATGAGACAGACAGACAGACAGACAGACAGAGTTACTTTCGCATTTATAATATTCCTCTTCCTCTACTACGTTAAGCTTATAATATTAGTACGGAAGTACGGATTACTAACTAAGCAGTCAAAGTATCTGATCAATCAAAACCAAGTATCCCGGATTATTCAATGGCTGTTTGTTAGGACATTGTGTACGTGCTGACATCCAGGTCAGGCTCACTTACTTTTACCTGTTTCTGTACGTTGAAATTTCAACACCTTTTTTGGTACTTTCCGGAAAAATGTCATGTCCATGTTATGTGAAAACAAAGTACCAATACTCTATTAAATATCTAAATATCTTGGGACAACTCACACACGTTCATCTGATCCCAAGCTAAGCAGAGCTTGTGTTATGGTAACCAGACAACTGATACACATACTTATATACTTTATAAATACATACATATTATAGAAAAATTACACCCAGACACAGAACAAACACACAAAGTTTGTCCTGGGTGGGAATCGAACCCACGACCTCCGGCTTAGCAGTCAGGGTCACTAACCACTAGAGCAAATGGCCCGTCAATGATTAGTATTGTTTATTACATTATTAATTAATTAATTAATAGTATTATTAATTGTTTATCCAAAAATGTAGGCAGACTTCACTATTCAAAAACGTTAGACTAAATTATTTCCCTAGCCTTTTTACAACTAAGTTAGGATGAGCTCCTTGTCTAACCGGGTCCAGCTGAAAGTAAAGTTTTACACGCAGTGACTATCTCTGCAACCCTGCTACTGGGTAATATTTACGAAGTAACTATAGTAATCTGTGGTAATATGACATTTACCCTTTTCTGACGTCTGCCTACCCGTAACGACTGACAAAAATCGGCGGGATTTCAGGCGCGGAGTATTAATGATGTCTTAGATAAAGATAATAATTATGTAGAATGAATATATATTTAAGAAAGTCACATTGGTACTTTCTCGGTTTAAAACTTGCAATCTCTTACAAAAAAGGCCTTAATCACTGGCCTTAACAATACATAAAAAGGTTAGACCAAATCTTATATATAAAATTCTCGTGTCACAATGTTAGTAACCTTACTTCTCCGAAACGGCTTTACTGATTTTTACCAAGTTTTATATGCATATTCAGTAGGTTTGAGAATCGGCTACTATCTAGTTTACATACCCTAAGTGATAAGGGTTGTTCACCCTTTTTTTTTTATTTTTTTGGTGAGTGGGAAATCATCCAATGACTGCTCCCGTCCTGGGTGCGGCGGGAGGGCGTGTCAGACTCTTACTGACTAAAACCCACTCATGTCGCGGTAACTATTATAAACGGGTTCCCTACTTGAAATCGAATGACGTGAGATCGAATAACATTTGCTCGAAAACGTTTGCTCGATAGCTCTTGAAATCGATAAATCATCCGCAACTTGTTCACCCTTAACATTTTTAACGCGGGTGGGACCGCGGGAGGCAGCTAGTAAAAATATAAAATAGGCATAATTACGGACCGTCTAGCTTCAATGGTTAAAGATCAGATAATGAAGAAGAAAGCATTCGCCTTGACCGAGATCCCTACTTAGATTTGATGATATCTTCTAAAATACTTTTCGTGTTAAAAATAGTTAAATTACGTCTACGACTTTGTAATCGAGGTTATTTGACATTCGTGGGTGTTTAAATCGATTTACAGTGAAAATTATCGCATGGAAAGTTTTTTTGAAGTGGCAATTTCTGCTTGCATCTTTATTGTCGTTTTTGTACAGTAACATAGCACAATTAGGACTTAATTGCATTGTAACTTATGAGATAACCAATAACTAATGTGTAACTAATGCATGCTATAATCAAAAAATGCAAGACCTAATCTTAGTACGGTTGAAATGTCGAACATAGTGAAACACCATAGGAACTTGTTAACTACCTGCATTCTTGCAAATAAATTTATCAATTCTTAATTCCTTTTTTCTTTTGGGGAGTGGGAAATCATCAATTGACTGCTCCCGTCCTGGGTGCGGCGGGAGGGCGTGTCAGGCTTTTACTGACTAAAACCCACTCATGTTCCTTCTATTGCCCTTCATGTTCCGGGGTCACGGTAACTATTATAAACATTCCGCAACCCCGGCAAATTCTTCATTCCTTCATTCATTCATAAATACTAATACGAGTAAATCTCATTAGCCTTTTGCCAACCATGTGGGCTTTTAATCTAACCGTATACAGCCAAATATCAGTGTTTTTTACACGGAACGACTGCCTATCAGACCTCCATAACGCAGTTACTATACTTGAGCCAAATTCGATAAAGAATACAGATAAACAAACCAATATAGGGTTATCACAACTCACTTTTTACAAATATTCTATTATTTACATGATTATCGCCTTTTTCAATCTAACTATTCATTAAGAAATCCTATTGCAGCATATTTCACTAGAATCACTCAAATAACATGCATATTACCTCGTTATTTCGAAAAACCAAGCAACGGTTTGTTTACCTCTATTGTTTATCGAATTTGGCTCAAGTATAGGTGACACGATACCCCTTGTTTATATTGATTGTCAGACTTTACTAGTTACAGACTACTGTAACGACTGTTAATGATCAATGAACAACGACACTAAGTGCTTTCTGTGGCACGGAAAATGTCCGGGGAATGTTGTCCTAGATAACATTAGAAAGTAAATTGTACAAGTACAATTAAAGCTTCGAACACATGAGCCTCGAGACACAATAGAAAGACAATAGCAGCCCGACAGCCGGCTGTCGCTTGGTCGTCGAAAGGTTTGGAGCTCGTATGCAACTTAAATCTGATAGATAAACTCCGGACGTTGAATAAGCTAAGTAGTAACAACACCAGCTGTTACTATCTCACTGAGCTAAAGCTCTTCTCATTCAGAGAAGACACAAGCATTGATTACTACGCTTGCTCAGGGATTGGTGATTTCAGAGATAATGATTCAACGTTTGTTTTGTCTTTATTTCCTCCGAAATGATTACCTCCTTCAAAATTGAACACAAGGCCTGGTACGTAATCATCACGTTTGTTGTTTGATGAATAAATATTAAAATGAGAACAGCGTGTTAAACTATTTCTGTAGGGATTACTCAAAAATTGCTCTTTCAGATGAGGTTCGGGTGAAATTGTTGTGGACTGTTTTACCGATTTCAGTGGTTTTTTTCTACTAATGTAGTGTGGCCTAGTGGTTAGGGCGCCCGCCTCTCATACAGCAGATTGTGGGTTCGAATCCGGACAAGTACCAATGTGATTTTTTCAATTCATATGCTCTTTCTAATTTTATCTTAGACAGCGGCGGAAAACATCGAGAGGAAACCTGGACTTATAGTTAACTAGCTTTTACCCGCCACTTCGTCCGCGTAGAATAATAGTTCCCGTTCCCGGGGGATTTCCGGGATGAAAACTATCCTATGTCCTTTCTCGGGTCCCAAACTATGTCTGTACCAAATTTCATCCTAATCGGTTAAGTGGTTTAGGCGTAAAGAAGAGACAGACAGACAGAGTTACTTTCGCATTTATAATATTAGTACGGATGTAAGTCTGAAATCGCCAATCTGCCTTGAGCAAGCGTGATGATCAATGCTCGTGTCTTCTCTGTGTAAGAAGAGGCCTTTGCCCTGCAGTGGGACAGTAATAGGCTGGTATTATATTATAATACTACGCCTACGTATGTGCCCCACCTCCCCTGATGGTGTATACGTTTTATATCAATTATGACACCACATCCACAATCTTGTTATCTGCACATTACCGATGGTATCTGGTCTACCTTCACGCACTGCTTACAACTGGGGAAGCAGGTTAGCGCGGTGTTCTCACAGATAACATCCTCTAATTGTTTGTAATTAACTAAGTAGATGAAGGTTTGTGTCACACTGCTGGTTATTTTCTTTTTAATTGTTAATGGAACCTTCGTTTTGTTTGAAAATTTTGCCCTGAATATTGGAATTAGGTGAAATATGTGGGAGGGATAGGAAGATCCTCAGGGATTTTATAATAAATGCCTTTGCTTTTTTATAATCTGATTAGGCTAATTATCTAAGTTGCTCGCCAGTCGGAACATTCTTCAATAAATCCTCTACGCCAGTCGGAACATTCTTCAATAAATCCCCTAACTGTCGTCATTTTTTAAGATTTGGTGTATGGTGAGCGATCTGTTACGAGCACCCGTGTGTTCGCGCGACAGTTGTAGCCTTTTTTTGAAGTTTTCCTTAGGAGCACGTAACGACAGTTGAGGGGTTAATGATAAATATTTTTTTTTATTTAGACCACATTATTCCCAACCACTTCAACTCCTAAAAGCCAGAATCAACAGTGGCGTACAATAGAAAAGCTTAGAGACAATTATGCTTGACGAGACCCAGAAAACAGTACAACTGTCTTTGGATCCTGCAAAAAAAATATATTAGAAAAGAACAGCTGAGGAGTAAGAAAGAAAATATCATATGGATATTGTGTTTTTTCTTACTTCTCAGATGTTCTTTCCATACAAAGTTGGAGATAGAATAGAACTAGGGTAATAGGCACAAATCATCATCTCCCTAGCCTTTTCCCAATCGTGTTAAGGTCGGCTGCCAGCCTAACCGGATTCAGCTGGATACCGGTGTTTTACGTGGAGCGACTGCCTATCTGACCTCCACAACCCAGTAACTGGGAGACACGATAGTAATAGGTAACACGGTAATAGGCACAAATGACAACATATAATATGGGTGGAACTGTCCAGGCAATGCAAGCATGTCCATTTTCCATCATCTCTGCCCCTCGACCATGACTATTTTTTGGGTAAAACCAAAAGCAATAACGTAATGGAATTCGCGGTTACATTAATGGAAAAACCTAACATATATCTACATTATAACATAACTGATGCTCCAGTTATTTTTATCTTTACTAAGAAAATTCAATTAAAACATGACGTCATTGATAATGATGACGAATACGACTATTCTTTGTTGTAATTTATTGTGCCTACATTGTTACAAGGCTGTGATAATAAGCGTAATATTGATTTCCGGTATTACTTATTATTGTGTTGGTTTTAATTAAATAGCATGGTTACTTAGATGTTAGAGACGTGGAAGGCAGTTAGGATGAGATTAAAGAAATACGCTAAAGAGGCCTACCTTTTTTGTGCAATAGAGTATCTCTGATTTCAAAGAGAGTAAATAAAGAGTATCAATCAACCTTTAAAATAGAAGTCGCCCTGGACGCGGCGGGAGGGAGTGTCTTACTTTTACTGACTAAAACCCGCCCTTGTTCATTCAGTTGCCATTTATGTTCCGGTTCCGCCGTAACTACTACAACTATTCCGCAACCCCGGCAGACATTGGCCCTAGAGGGCCCCGTCACGTGCTGACTGCTTTTTGAGGCGCGCGTGGAACAAAACGCGCCGTCGACACGGGCCTGGTCCTAGTCGGGCGGCGAGCTGAGGTCGTGGATTTGATTGCCATTCAGGACAAACGCTTGTATGATGGGCATTTTTAGCACTATGCTGATTGATCTACAAATCTATCAAATTGAACTAGCAAGCAATAACTAGTCTTATTTTTTTGTTATAATAGGATGAGATCTTTGATTAAGCATTTTTAATTAAACGCTGTACTTGATAGACAAAATAATTATGCAAACTTATTGTGCAATTCTTTCGTTTTTTGTAGAGCTGTCTTATTCAGCGATCTGTGTAAAGGCTTACTCACACCGGAGTAGACCTCGTGGGCATCGTCAGATATTGCAATTTTATATTGTTAGTATTTGTAAAGCTGAAAGCACGTAAAGCTGTTGGTCCCAGTTGTCAATCGTAGAATCTTGACAGACGTAGCAGGTAGTCAGAAGCCAGAAAGTCTTACCAGTCTATAACCAAGGTGTATCGTGTCGCCCAGTAACTGGATTGCGGAGGTCTGATTGGCAGTCGCGTCACGTAAAACTCTGATATCCAGCTAATTTCGGTTACACCGTAATAATGTGGGGAAAAGAGAAATATTTACAAATATTTCTGCCGTGATTGGCTCGCGATCGCGATGAGAAGTGGTCCGCTCTGTTGTGACTAAGCCTTAAGATAAGATTTTAATTTTTACCGATTTATTGATTCAGAATCTGGGTTAATTCAACAGGTGCCTTCAATTTGCTTAGGAGGTGTTTTATTAAGCTTATTTTATACTAGCTGTCCCTGTCGGTTTCACCTGCGTTATTTTGGGTCTTTGGTTTATAAAAATGTGTATATTGAGTTCGGAAACACTACTACCAAACATAACTTACAATAAATTTCCATTTGGTACCATTACGGGTGGATTATTAATTATTTTTTTATGCACACCTATTTTACCTAATGCGCCGGCCACACACTCGACGAGTGGCATGGGAAGTAACGTGGAAAGGGGGCAGAGACGTAGTGTGGCCGCAATACTCGCCATGCCACTCGTCATTGCAAACATCGCGGCAGCGCGAGGAGCATGGCGATGAGCAGCGCGAAGTGCATAGTGGGGCAGGTCTATTAGAAACATTAAGACAAAATTTAATGCTTGCAGACCTAGCTGTTTCAGCTGTATGTTGATTAGTCAGGGAGTCAGCCTGCCATATTCTTGATATTCTTCTTTTCTATTCAACTTTTGCTGGTTAACTCGCCCGCGTGTATACTTACTCTTCAAAAACAATACAACCTCCAAGTCTCTAAGTCCAGCGGGTTGACCTGTGAATTGATGTATCAACAAAAAGTCCTTCAGTTTCCCAATTTTTATAGTTAACCGGTCGCCTACGGTCCTTTGGAACGTAGGCGATTTTTGTTTACGGGTGAATGGCCCGCGGTCTATTTGATTTGGGCCGTTCAGACTAAATACCCATCTTCCTAGCCTTTTCCCAACTATATTACGGTGATGTTTAGATGATTATATGGCTATCTATATACGGTGACTGGCAATTAGTGACAGATACTTAAACGCGTGATTGTGCTCATGACAACGAACAACTTTTATTGTGGAAGCAAAGCCGGAATCGCGAAAAAAATATCAGCTGTTCAGTTATAGTACAGTACAGTACTTAACAGCGGATGAATTTTTTGGCGATTTCAGGTTTGTTCCCATTATAAAAGTTGTAGGTTATTATGAGAATAATCACGTATTTTAGTCATCATCTCCCTAGCCTTTTCCCAACCGTGTTGGGGTCGGCTGCCAGCCTAACCGGATTCAGCTGGATACCGGTGTTTTACGTGGAGCGACTGCCTATCTGACCTCCACAACCCAGTAACTGGGCGACACGATACCTCTTGGTTAGACTGGTCAGAGTTTCTGGCTAATCACGTGTTTTAGTATCGTACACTAATTACCAGTTTACCTATTTACTGCTGGGTAAAGGTTTAGGTTCATTTCTTGCGTCAGTCCAGGGGTAGGAAGCGTTCCAGGTGTACTTATCGGCAATCTTCTTCGTGGTCTATGCTGCTGCCCCGTCTCGAATTTTTGGTATACCAAGTATAAGTTCTACGGGTCCACAGTTCGTTGGGCATGCGGTAATATTTTTTTTATTTTAGGTTTTTCCTTTGTAGGGAAACAACCCTGATGGCTGAAAGCAGTAGGTTACTTGGTTTTGCAGTGCTTAGACATTTGATATGTTTATTGGATTCTTATCATCGTCTTTAAGGCCGGGCGCGCACTGGGCAGCCCGGCTGCGGCAGCCAGTAAAACATATGACGTTGTATAGGATTTCGTGGCTGCCTAGTGCGCGGGCTCCTATACAACGTCATATGTTTCACTGGCTGCCGCAGCCTGGCTGCCTAGTGCGCGCCCGGCCTTAACGTTTGATTTCACTAGCCAAATTTTAGGAAACTGGGATAATAAATTATTGACTAGCTTTCTAGCTTGACCTTGTCTGGACTAAGCACAAGCTATGAAATATAGCTGGCTAGTGTCAATTGGATATTAGTGACAAAGGAGTATATAGAAAGTGTGTGTGTGCGTATGTCTCTCAATTTTACAGGAACACAGCAATGCTGTACATTGGATAGGATGGTAGGGAAATAAAATTCGTCATGTAATTGTAAAGTACACAATTTATTCGTATCGTATAGAGTTTCTTATACAAAGATAATAAATTGTAAAATCCTCTTTCGCGCTCCGAATAATAAATAAATACTTAGTATACTTCCTTCTCAGTCCTATCACATGCCCTTTAGAGCAATACTAGGAGTAAATCTTACAATATAACTGAAATACTTGCGAACTAGCTCTCTTAGGATTCGATACATTTACAAAATTTAATCTTGTGCCTACCATGGGTTCGCTTCTCACTACTCGACATCTCCTCGCACAAGGTGTAATGCTAAGCATCCTCATTCACTTTTCAAAAGAAAACAATTTACGATCGAGTTCTTACGAGTCGAACGAACCCATAGTAACGACCATGGTATCCGAAAGATGAAATCGCCTTTTTCTTTTTTTTTTCTAATAAGTGTACAAAAATATTCCTTTAGGTAGCTATTTATAAAGGTAGGTATGTATTGTCAAAGGCACTGGTATTCTTAATTTTGTTTCTTTATCAATACGTTCTGTTATTATAGGATTTAATGTAGAATCTATGTCTTACAATTATTTGCGATTTCTCATCAGGTAACCAGAGGACCTACCATCTTTTTTGGTTCAAAACTTAACGGGGCAATCCGAAATGAGAAATATACATTAATTTTTATAAATAACCATCTAAGTTGGACTTAAACTTACTTAGATCAAAACTTAAAAACTACTACTTATAAGAACATAGTCTTTAGCCATCGATTTTTCACTATCGAGTCTTCGAAAAGATGAAACAGATCTACTTCTTTAACTTAATTACATATACATACATAGTTCACCACTAAAAATGCATTTTTTATATCCTATCACTGAGTAGACAAGTTTAATCTGTTCGAAAAGTCTGTAAACCGAACATAATTAGTCTCATTTTCATATGAAAGGGTCCAGGAGGCGCGTCTACGACGACCTGCCACTACTTCTGCCTACCCTACACGGTACATACTATACACCGACCACGACATACAACTACTAGGAAGGATTACAAATAGGCGTCGCGGCTTAGCCGCTTACAGCTGCACAATATGATACAAATATAATATTCATCTCTTTACAACGTGGTAACTTCATCTACTGGGGAGGGGAGACAGTTTGTACGAGCGAGTCGGACGCGGGGCGCGTGCGCGGGGCGGCGCGGGGCGCGGGCGGGGGCGGCTGCGCGGTCCAGGCGCAGGCGGCGACAGCTCAGTGCTCGTGCGCGCGCGCCTTGTTCTGGTGCATCATGTTCTTGAGGGTGGCCACCTCGGTGGCGAGCCGCGCGAGCTCGGCCTTCAGGTGGGCGTCGTCCTCCTCGGTCAGCCTGTCCTCGGGCCGCTGGGGCCTGAACTCGGCGCCGATGGAGATCCCGGAGTCTCGCTCATCACTTGAGCCTTCACCGTCCCATGAGGGAGAGGACCGGGGGCCAGGCTCTTGCTTTATGTGCTGAAGGGAGAGCAGGGCGCTGGCGACGTCCTTGTCACCCAGGTGTGACTTATGGCGAAGTTTGAGCGGCAGCCCGTTGTTTTCGGGGGCGTACTGCTCGGCGGTCTCGTCTCCTGAGCCTGACAAGGAGGACAGCTCGTAGGGCGAGGGCACGCGGCGAGATCTGGACAGGTTGAGAACTGAGCCTGGTGGCTCATAGTGTGCGGGGTGCGGGTAGTATGCTTCAGGTGCTGGTAACCTTTCTTGGTAAGGTTCTGGCTGGCGCTGAGGAGGCGGCGACGGAGGAGATGCGGGAGGCGCCGGGGGTGGTGGCGGCGGGGCGGGGAACATGGTGTTAGGGGTTAGCTTACTCCTCTTTGTGACACAAAGGACCTGGTCACAAGTAGGCAGAGTAGCCAGCACCTGGTCTATGCTGATCAGGGTTTCCCCGCAGATTCCGTATTTCTCTTTTATCGCATC
This sequence comes from Athetis lepigone, assembly GCA_033675125.1. Lineage (NCBI taxonomy): Eukaryota > Metazoa > Arthropoda > Insecta > Lepidoptera > Noctuidae > Athetis > Athetis lepigone. Next base: position 4,366,300 of record CM066234.1, on the reverse strand, counting down.
AAGCTGAGCTTTGAGCACGTGGTTCTCCTTGGACAGCTCAACCACACGCTGTTCCAGGACCATGTCGTTGAAGCGCCTCTTTTCGCGGGAACGCTTGGCGGCCTCATTGTTCCTCCTGCGACGATCCCAATAACCATCGTCTTTCTTGCTGTCTGGGATGAACTCCCTCTGTTTGCGCTGGCCGAAGAATTCTTTGCGCTTGTTGAACTCGAAGGGAGAGTAGTCATTTGGGTCCCCAGGGCTGCCCACGGGGCCTTGGCTGTGATCCATGGGGTAGGGGGACACGGATTGGCGGCCGCGGTTGGGCGGCGGTGCGCGAGAGGGGGGCGGTACAGGCCCCAGGCCTCCTCCGCCCGCCCCACTCAGCAGTTGCTGCTGACTCAGGATGAATTCTGCAACCATGTTTCGGCGGACGTCGACAGGTCCGCACGAATTATCACTGTGGTTCTGAAACAAGCGAAAAGTAACGTTAGTTACAGTTGAAAAAAAAGTTCGCCAACCATTGCAGTTGTCTAAATAATGTCGTAGTTACAAAATCGGTCGGTTGCAAAACTGAATGTCGCAAGATCCCGCCGCTGCAAAGCCGTTGCACGTGGATCACCTTTGTGAAATAATGTTGCCACATTTCAACGCTTTTTACTCCCTTCATGTTAGCCAAACTCATTAATAAGTCGTGTTTCTTAATTTTGCCGTGTTACAATGTTACAAATACAATTTTAAGGTTACACCGGATTTCTTCCGTTACAAAACTTACTTCCTTTTAGCATTAGCTTTAAATATTACGACGAGGATTAAAAATAGAATGGTTGCGGCAACACTAAGTCGAAGACAGTTGATTATTCGACCAATTATACCAAGGTTGCCTATAAAACTAATTTCAGAAATACGGAATTTCGATCGAGTATTACAAAATAATCAAACCATGCAATCGACACGTGACGAAGTTAATAACTTTGATTTATTGGGGTTAACCAAACAATAATATTTAGAATTCGCAACAAATCACGTTGATTTCAACGCGGGCTAAAATTAGCTGAATGCGCAGACGCATATGTGATCACTGATTTCTTTACGTAATGCAAACTTAGACTATGCTCATTAGAAATTAGGACAATTGATTAACATCGCATTCTTCAATTTATCGATCAATTTTGTGTGAATAATACAGGATGTGTAAAAAAATGTACCAGCACACATTGTTATCGAGTTTATTATCCGAAACTAACAATGGTAGGATCATTTGTAAGTGCCTATTGTGGCAACTAAGTTTGATTGTTTTTTGAATGATTTTAAAACAATGAGTGTTGCACTGGGTTGTGCACTGTAAAAAAATGTCGTTCACGTTCGATAACACGCGGTTTTAATGCAACGTGAGAGTCGTTTTTGAAGAAAATTATGTGCATTACCATCGTGTTCTATTTCTTATAATATGGTAAAACACGTGTGTCCGATATACAGGAGACAATTCAACTGATTTAAATTTCTGATTTCTATTGATCTGCTTCTAAATAAATTCAAATTTCGAATCGACAACGTCCGGCGTTTGCTAGTATTCTTTTTTCGTACATTTTGGTGACGCGTTTGTTTTAACTACCAAATCACCAAAATTATGACAGCAATTTCCCAATTGGAAAACCATAAATCATAGTGGTTAAAGAGTATGATTGTGTTATTGATACGTTCCGTTTCACGACACGACACGACAATCAGTGTCAGTAGGTCGTCCCAGATGCGCTGGCGCCCCGTTATGTCGACTAACTGTTTAAATAATTGCGCCAACTTTAATTGGTATACATTGTTATTGAAAAATGACAGTGGGATCTTTGTTGGTCTTAATTAAATTGGATTAAGGTTAATCAGTTAAAAACTAGGTTTGATTTCGCCCAATTAAATCATGTTTAAGTAAAACTACAATCGTTGGAGTTTGCTATGAGTTCTCTATCTCATTAAAAGTTAAATGTTCATTTGTATTAATAAAATCGTGTTCCGTTAGTTCAATATTACTATATTATACAGTTACATATAACTATTCAAACATTTTTTGTCGGTTGCCCCGTTCGGCCCGCCCACTTTATAAGGTGTTAATTTAATACAGTATTCGTGATGGTAACACATGGAAAAAGTTTCGTCATCATAACTGTAGTACGGTACTTTATTAGTATTTTGGACGTTAAAACAAATAAACCCAGTTTAGTCTATAGATCCGCTGACCTCGTTAAAAATTCGAATGTAATCTTTTTGAAATTCGAACAGCTAAACGGCTTGCAATCGATTGGCTATTTAAAAAAATTGCATTTTTATACGGCAAATTATGATGTTTTTGCTCCATTTGCAATGAGATTAACAGAAAAATGTTACTGTCCGTTATAACGTTGACGCTTGGCGGAGCACAGACAGTTAAACACCGTTTCAAACCGAACTGTTACTATTTAGCATTGGGTATAAAAATATATGCATTGTTAACTTTTTGTCGTTGCTTTTTAATGGGGTTTGTTTATGGCACGTTCTGTTTAGCTTTATGACTTCGGAGTCTTTTTATGGGATATAAGTAAGTGTTATTCATGTTGCTATGGCTGCTTTAATAGCAAAGTGACTTTTAAAGTAGTAGTTCAATCTGGAATCAACATGTTGAAGCTAAAACACATTTTTGACGAGCCAATTAACCCTGCCACTGCAAACGACCTATCACATTAACCAAACCCAACCTTGACTATCATCGAAACAAAATTAAACCGCTAAAACGATGACGACACACTAATAGCTGTTTCATAACAGTATTACGAGTTTTAGACAGCAGTGATGAGCATAAAAACCGTTTTCGGTTGTACCGTACGGTCCCAGTTTTCGGATAACGGACCGCGCCGCGAGAAAGTACTTGATTAGTGATAACTGTCGATTGTCAAAACCCGCTTGATTGTTGTTAGCAATTTATTGTGCAACCGTTAGCCAACAGAGCTGTCTGGGATTGGTAGTGATGGGAAAATTTCGGCTTCGTTTAAAGTAACCGATCAAATACCAATGCGTTGTTTTACATACCGTTACAGGAAATGGAATGTCGATTATGTAGTCGGCTTGTAAATTGAGGACAATGTTTAGACTTAATTGATTGATTCAGTCTATGAAAACTTCGATAATAAGTCTCCAATTGTCTCAGTCACGTTTAAGATAGGGCAGGCGCTACGTAAAAGACACGTGTCGTAGGTCGAGGGAAGCGCTTCATCTCCACGTGTCGATCCCCTCAGATAAATATAGAATAGTTTTTACTATCTTCTTATTTTCTAATCGCGTAAACATGTTTGTCACGTGTGCGGTGTATCCAGAATTTGTATTTGTATTTTGATCAGATTGTTATTATGGTAAATAATGTGCATTCGGTTATGGTTGGCGCGTGGTGACCAATTTCGTTTTAGGGTTAAGTTTTCCCCAAAAACGTCAGGTAATTGCCTCAAAAATGTTCCTTTATAATAGAAATATTTCGGTGGTGAGTCAGTTGCAACGCTCAAAACATCTAAAACAGTTCCTATTATTTCTTTATCACACGCATTTCGTAATGACATGAGGTGTCATACGACTGAGTCATTGTACAAAGTCCTATGTTACAAACACTGATAATGGTTTATTTACATAGAACATATTTTAGTATAATTACACAATAATAGTAGCTATAGTAAAATTAAATTGTGTTTTGTTCCTGTTAAAATTCTTTAAAAGGTTGCATAATTATTCAAATAGCTGCATAGTGCATACTGACTCGTTATCGTCATAGACTAGCACGTGTCAGAGCACGAGGTTGTCTATGATTATGTCATTAGAACGACCATTTGAATTAGAAATAGACTCCGTCTCGTGCTGTTAATGGAATCGTCTGATAGTTTTTTGCGTTAATCGAATTTTATTACTGTTAATGTTTTGATTGATACTTAATTTGTTTTACAGAAACAATTAGCTGGCACTTGACTCCAGAAAATGGACTCCCAGCTCCATTTTTAAAGTCTCTGAATCCAGAAAAATCTCACCAATCTTCTATAATTACTTCTTGTTTAAACTTCACTTGACCTCATGCGATATCTCTGTTTATCTCTCTTATCATATTTCGGTTCTCTGTCATTTGATAAGAGTTTTTTTTTGCCGTCGGGAATCCCATGTCAAAGTTCATAGAGGCAGCCCTGTGCTGGTGACCTTAGCGACGTGATTGTCCTACCTGCATCGCACGTGCCGAAGCGCGTTCAGGTCACGCGGCCGTCAACACGTGTGTTCTTGAACCTCACGTTGTGTTGCGCAACCAACCGACCCAAGCACGTTTGTTTGCTCCTCTCTACATAGTTATATAAACTGCAACGTGATCGAAGAACGTGAAATTTAATTATTAATTGCCTTTAATGGTGTTGCCCTTGGCTTTGACAGTGGAGCTATTGTTTTGAACGATTTGTGGGCGGGTTTACGGTTTTTTTTTGGTCTGTGACGCGAGCAGAACACTTCCGACACTGCAGTTGACATACATAATATATTGAGTCAGATGTCAAACAAAGTCAGTGTCAATAACTAAAATCAATGACTAAAACGATAAAGCGTTAAAAATTTGAATAAAAATCTCGTATGAATAACTCGAATAATTCCCAACAAAGTCAAGTCTAATTGTAGCATTCGTGACGGTTTTGAAATAAATAACTGCGCTCTTGACCTTACTTTAAATAATATATAATCGCCGCCATCTTGGAAAAAGTAGAGAAAGTAGTACAGCGGTAACTTTCCACGCGCTTGCCGTTTATTGCGCGGGAAAAGTGGGACGGCGGCCATATTTGATTTGACGCTTACCCGCCGTCTATGAAATGATAGAATTATTTTTGACATTATAATATCTTTGCTATTATACTGTTAGCCGTCGCGCCAGCTTACCTATTAGTTTAGAATTGTTAATAGGATGTGAGAAACATGTTTACAATTTTCCGGAAGAGGTCTCGCGAAGAAAACCCACCGAGTTATAGAAGTGTTGCATAATTTTATTTACAAGACGTTTCCATTGGCGCCAATGCCTCATTGTCTATGGTAATGATTTATGTAAAGATGTGAATGTTTTGAAAACTTGCTACAAGCAGAGTCATATATTATGTCTTAGAAATGATCTGTTACTGTAACTATAAAGTTATTTTGATTTACCAGCTTAGAGGTCGCACCTCCTGGATGTGTTTCAAGCATTTTTCCAGCAAAAATTTCGTATACTTGACCGATTTTTGCGCGTAAGACCTAATTAAAGGCGGGAGCGTTATTTCTGTGCGTCGGCCTCTATCGGTCGACTCACGATAATGGTTTGGTGTCAAGGTTGCATTTCGTAACTCCGATTTATAAATGTGCCAAGGCCTTTTCGCTTTTCCGGTAGAAATTGTCTTTTCAAACAAAAGATAACGAATGATAACAACTGTTAGTGAATCAGTTTTTATAACAAAGAGAGACCTAGTTATTTGGCCTTGGTCTATACCTGCTAATTGCTACATTATTAAGAAACACTTAACCTATTTCTTTTTGTGCTAGATTCGTCGAATGCAGCGTCTAGGGTTACATAACAGGCCTAGTTCGAGGAAGCATTGTAAGAGGAGCGCGATATTTTGTTCGTTGCGCTGCAAGATAATATTAGGAGCTATTATCGGGAGTCATAACATTAACCGCCAGTATCAGACTGAGTCACGGGGATTCCCATTAAATCTATTTTTGTAAGAGGAACAACAAAAACAGTACATTACGAATGCAGCAAGAATTTGTAACAATCGTTCCAGTTTCCCGTCTTTCCGTTGCGTCATTTGGTTGCGTATCGGCGTTTAACTCATCAATCACTCATATTTGGGTGGTTGTGTCCACGACGTAACGTCACAATGGTCCACTTCATCGCAATTGGTCGTACACACTCACGTGCACATCACTAACTAGGTTACAGTTACGCAGTGAGCGAGATAAAAAAAATAGGTCAAGTTATCTTTGCTTGTCCTCGCGCCGATGAAATTATCGCTCTTGTTATTGCGCGTAAAAAAAACTACTTACGTAACCCGCACCCGTGCGTTGTATAAAAAGCATAATCCAGGCAAATATGCCGAGGGTTAGAACCCAATGTCGTTCATTTATAAGTTTGGTAACCCTGGCTGGAGTTTCTTTATCTTATGCCAATATTTACAAAGCGTTTTAGCTAATTAGGTGATGGTCTCCGTTAACTCTGTCAGAATGTTTACCTATCAGTGTGCGTTTAAAGAATGACTCAATTACGTTCTGATATCGATAAATGCATGTCAATGTGTGATTAAATAAACTGTATGACCTTACTTCTTCAGTATTGCTTTCCGTGTAACCTTGCGCCGAGTTCCGTATTACATCATAATGCCTATAATGCAATTCGTGATAAATCTATTTACTTGTTAGCTACGCCTTTGTGTTCAATGGTTACAGACAGACAGTTAAATACATTTTCGGTTACTTTACGGAAGTTTAGACTAACAGTCCAGTAGTTCCGGCTAAGAAACCGTCAACGTTCAAAATTCGAATCAAAGTTCGGAAAACGTTAGCCATATTTGATGCATGAGAGTTCGTTGAACTCGCGAATTTTTCCGCAGTGTCATGGTTGTTGGCGGGTTGGGATTTTGTGTTTGCTAGTACGTGCGAGCGTGCACGTTTGTATTGCAGTTGGTTGCGCAATACCCACCCTGTGACGTCACCAGTCGACCTTCTCAGGGCGATCGATTGTTGCACTCTATTACTGCATGTAATGGAACAGGTGGGAGACGGGGTGTAGACGCAATTGTTGTGATGTTATTTTTAAGGTTTGTATTGTTTTCTGCGGTATTGGATATTTTTTGCAGTTTGCATTTTGGTGGTGTTGGTTTAGAAAAATATTTTTTATGGTTCAGAAAAGATTAAATATTTTGTTTCTGTAATGTTAGACTAGGACTTTTATGTTATAAAGATTTAAATGATATTTTATTTTAGAGATTCTCATTTAATATTTTTTTAAAGATATTAATTTACGAGAATGTATTGATTAATCAATATAATATAAATGATAAGATCTAAAATAAATATTTTAAAGAGCATAATAATATTATTTATTTATTAAAATACTTAAATATTTAATTTAATATAGTTATTGCAACTGCAATCAAAAGCGCAATGTTAGCAAAAAAGTCTAGTTTCCGCACATCCGCGGGCGAATGCACGCCGGATTGGAACCTTGAACCACTTGTGTAAGCGCCTCACAATGGCTTACGACAGAACCGTGCCAGGCGGACTTACGACACCGACCAACGCAATCCCGCAATTAATACTACACCACATTGCATTTGTACTTTACAAATACTTACAAAACAATTATACAAAGTCAAGAAAAAACATATACAATTTCCGAAAATAGCTCACAGTGACACAGCAGTTTCAAAAATGGAACACCGTTTTATCAGATACCGTCTTTTGTTATACAATTTAGATAAACGGGCAGGATAGAACGCGTAAACAATTTAAAAGTGCCGTTTACACATAAACACGAAAACAGAACTAAGGAAGCAGAAACTCAAACAAAAGAATGAAAACAAGGTGAAACGTAGAGGGCCGTCATTGAAAAACTTCAAGAACGTAAGAATTCAACAAATAAAATGATTAACACTGCCGTTTGGCACGAATCTCAGGAGATGAGTAAACAAATTTGGTAGCGGAGTCATTGACTTGGTACGAGGAAAATCATAATACAAATTGTATAGAACATGAATCTGCTTCAGTTTTAATATATTTTGATTATCTGTTCTGTAGTTTCCACACATTTTCAAATTTGGAAAAAGAATTTTAAAGAAAATTCTATGTTGAAATAAAGTCTTGATTTATTTTTTCTTGAAAAAAATATTTTAATGTGCAATTTTTGTGAGCTTTCCTTTCCTTGTCGGAAAACTGTTTAATTTCATTTACATATTTATTCTGTTTGATTCTAAGGATTAATTTGAAAAGTTTAGCAATTTTCGAAGTTTTCCGACTTTTTTTCAAAGCTTAATATTTAACGCGTTTTGACTTACTAAAATTATTTTGGATGTTGTGGGTAGTTTAAAAAAGTTTTGAGAATAAAATGGAAAATTTCGATTCTAATAGGACTTCTAACTTTTCCAAGAAAAATATTTAATTGGAGATCCGCCATTCAGTTTTTGCAAATCCCTCTAAAATACACAAACAAAACGCAAAAGATACTTACAAAAATATTTGCGGTGTTCACGAACTCCTTATCCGGAATTATCCAAATTGTGGGTACAATGTCATAATCCACTGAACAGTAATTCACAACGTTCTCCTTCACAGTTAGTTTTCAATAATATTCAAATGTAACAAAAATTGTATCACTCCCACTTCACGTTCTAAATGATTTTTCACTATCACAATGTTATGACGAAATATCCACTGCGTATGGCGCTGTGTAGATCCAATCGCTAGGATAGGTCCGAACTGTGCGAAGTCTCGAGTGCGACTAAATTTTGTTGTGGGATCGCTCGACTCCCAGCCTGCAGCGCGCACTCACACACGCGTCTATACTAGTGTGAGTTTCTTTTCCCCTGTGTGCGTGTTTCGTGGTAGTGTTAGTATATTTACGTAACTGCCCTCACTGTCCGTGTAATCACTTTAGCTTGTTGAGTCAATGTATCCGATTTTTTAACAAATTCGCTATTGAGTCATGTGTTTGTCGCGTTTTTGCGTTTTCCATGAAATAACTTAATCGGTTGATAAGCGTTAGGTTTAGTTTTGAGCATTTGTGCAATTACGTGGTGTAATTGGACTAGTAAGATTTAGTTTTAGTTTTACAACAATGGTTGTTGTGTAAATGTAAATTTTTAAATTGGTTCGATTACAGTGGGTACTAAATTACCAATACTAGACCGTTTTCGACATTTTCTTTTTGTAGTAATAGGTATTTCGGAATTATTTTTTTATTTCGCAATAATGTGTTTTATTTTGTTTATTATCTTTCTTTGTTACCTTTGTCTCGAGTTATTTTTATTGGAACACGTAAACAAGATAATGGAATTATCATTATGCGTAGTATTTTGCCTGCGTTTTGTTTTTCGGGAATACGCGCTACGGCGTAGGCCTTCTACGGCGTAGTTTTACTTTTAATTGATTTCGTTAATTACTTTTTTGATTTAGTATTGAAGCATTTAATCAGAAAATATCTTGCAGATAAAAGTCTGAGTGAACATTTAAAATTAGATAAATTTTAATGAAAAATAAATGAAGGTTATAATGACCTTGGGCCAATGTCCACCATTGTGTAAACAGCCACTAGTTGTAGTAGATTGTTCCAGTTATTATTACTCATAATAATATTATTACGTCAAATAAGGAACCGTTGCGAAACAGTCAAGAGTGAGCTGTTTTTTACGTCATCGTTTCAAAGGTACCTGAATGTACTAAGGTTATTAAATTTTTCATGTGATTGTTATTTTTGAAGTGTTTTTCATTCTATGACTAATTGATAATCTTGTCTGAAGATTACGTGTTGGATAAATATTATGATTTTTATCTTTTATTGGTTTTAGAAAAATAACATGTTTAGGTGATGGATTTTTCCAACTATTATGGGTGTGAAATGAATTAAAGAGTTCTTGATAAAATTAAACGGGGGAATTTTGTATACCATAGAGTGTTAATAGTTGACTACCTCCTCGAAAAGTAAAGGTCATTGACCGCAACCTTGTTTGGTTTTCACCATTTCCGTAATAAGGTACCTAAGATATGGTCGTTTTTTATTAGTATTGATTACTTGCAATTAGCCTTTAAGCCAGGGTTAACTTTGTTAACTCTGACTGAGTTAGTGTTATGTTGTTCTATTAATTTTACTTTTATGTTGGTATTTATTTCTATTTTTTTTCTTTTCCTAGTTGACTTTACATGATGTGAGTTTAAGCTCAGCTTATCTTACTTTTTACTAATTAGACTTTTAATTCTTATAATGACATTTAGTTTAAAAAAGCAACAATTCTTTTTTATTTTTGAAATCACATTTTCGGCCTTTTGTCATTTAATTATTAAAAAATACATTGAACCTTCAACTATTGATGGAAACTAAATATATTCCATCTAAACATTAGGAACAGGATAACCCAATAGGAAATAACCTAAAATTATGGAAAATAACAAAAAACGCACTGTTTTTAAAGTGATTTTCTCAGAAATTGATGAATAAGCAAAGTACAGACGTACGCATAGAAAAAAAGTACAATGTCAAGGCGAACATAATGTTTACAATGCTATGTAAAGTATGTAAAATACACGATATTTATGTAAATTATGTTCTTTGTGACACAGGAAATGATTTAGACTACTTTAAGAGTTTTTTCGGGTCAAAAAGGCTTCTTATATATAAAGAAATAGTATTTTTGACCTTCTTTTAAAAAAATACCACACTAAAATCCTCTGAGTATCTCATGAGCATCCGATTTTTTCAAAAAATGTTTTTTTTTTTGTAAAACGTGGTGATAAAATGTAGCAAATCGATATTGATGTAATTATTTGTAGGTTACTAACCTGTTTTGATAGACTCGTAATTTAATTTGTAGTTTGATAAGAAACTTATTTTAACGATGTTGTTCTTTCTCTCTTAAATGGCATGGAAACAATAAATTAAACAAATAGATACCTACTTATTTGGGCAATGATAATAATTATGTCTGTTTAATTTGGACTAAGGTTATCAAAGAAATTCTTAGTTAGCGTCTGAAAAAAACCGGCTAAAGAAGTAATATTTATCTAAAATGATAATAAACACAAAATACTACTATTTCAATAAATATTCAATTATTAAGTAATGCACTAAAAATGGAAACACTAAAGGTTTTCGTTAAGGCAAATTGGGGTCAATGATCTTATGACATTCAGTTTTAATTTCAAATAATAATGCTTGATATACTGAAATATATTTTTTTATAATTATTATTGTATTTAAATATATTTATTGAAACATTTACTTCTTAGTTAATTTCATACATTTCATGTTAAGCGTTCTTCGAAGAATAGTTTACGGTTCGCGCTCACTAGATGGCGCTGACGGTGAATGAAGTTTGTATTTCCTTAGTAAAGCATGTGTGTTTCTTATTTTTTTGATATGTAGTGACTGATAGTCAACTTATTAGGATATAAAGATATGTTATACAACTGGTTATTTGAATTTCAGCACCTTTTTTGGCACATTTTTATGAATTATTACTAAACTTTCAGATTTTCAAGCAGCTAGTCTGAAAACCATCAATGCACTGCTCCTAGTTAGTTTTTTAGAATAGAATATTTAATTTTAATTTATAAGTCTGACTGAAGTCATCATTCCTCAATTATGCAAGGGTCAGCTTTTAATCTAACCGGAGCAAAATAGTAGTGTTTTACATGAAGCGACTGCCTGTATCAGAATTCAGACCTCAACCCTTCTTACTTCTTACTTCAACCGTCTTACCCATAACTGGGTGCTATGGGTAAGACTTGTTGTCAGATTACTTCTGACTACCGTAACGACTGTAGGTCAGAATTATGAATATTAATTGGTCTTATACTCACATATATGTCACAATATATTGCTAGGAGATGACCAATTTCTGACAGCGCCCGTTCACGAGCATGACGCTTTATATAACTTATATTTTATTGTTTGCCTATAATGAAAGTTGTACTAGATTCATTTACCTCAATGTTTTACACAACAAACTTTTCATTCATACTGTTACTATAATTTAATTCGTAGTAATTTGTTTAATAGGTTGCGGTTTTATTAACGAAAAATGCCTTCTTGTTCATACATTATGTATGTTAGTCATAGGATACTGGAATTTATATGACTCTGCCTACCCTGGATTACAAAGTACGGCGATATGTGAGGTGTCGTTGATGAGGAAAAACTTTATTTTTCTTTTTCTGAATTCCTGGGAATCTGATGAGTTTTAAAGGTCACTAATCTGAAATCTTAATGTCTATACTTATCTATAGTGGACTATAAGGAAACCAGAAATAATTACCTTTAAATTTATTTTTTTGCACCCCATTTTCATTACTATTAACTTTTACTATGTCATGTTTCATCCCCAAAATTCTCTTTTCACGAAACGTATAAGAATATAAAAGGATGTCAGACTGAACTGAACTGAACTGTATCAAAAAACAGCTAAAACTGAACAACACAAACCTTTAACGCTGTAGGTGAATACTCGGAAAGGCTTTTTAGACCTTTTTGGTTGCGGAATCCAGCCGGGATTGCGGAATGTTTATAATAGTGACCGTGACCCCGGAACATAAAGGGCAACCGAAGGAACATGAGTGGGTTTTAGTCAGTAATAGTCTGACACGCCCTCCCGCCGCACTCAGGACGGGAGCAGTCATTTGATGATTTTCCACTCCCCCAAAAAAATTTTTAGAAATTTGGTTCCTGAAAGTGTAAATTAAGGAAAGCGCAGACAAACTCACGAACGTAAGTTAGTTTAGTAATCTGTTTTGAAAACTTCCTTATCTTCCTTGTTTACTACACACACAAACACACACACACACACACACTTACACATATCTCTCTACAATGTCTCAAGTTTACTGTATCAGTGAAACCCTTTTTGTTTTTTTTTTACATTCATAAAACAAATTCAGTTTGACATTGGCAGAATTGTCAGTAGCGTCTATGTTTGTTATTCACCATTTAAAAATAAAAAAAGAACTTCCTTCCTTAAAAGGTCCTTGAAATAGTTGAGATGATGCAAAATAGGTTAAAAAAAAGAAATGGGTCAAATGAGTCGTGTAAATGGTACATTTCTCAGAAGTGTCCTAGGTCACCTAGATCTATTAAAATAGATACTATATCGTCATGTCAATGTTACTGCCTAAAATTTTCCTGGATTTGAAATTGAAAAAAAAACGATGATAATCTTATATCTTGGTTTCTTCTCAATTGAAATATTAATAAACAGTTGCAATCCATAGTCCATTTCTCAGTCTACGTCATTCTTTATAGCAATGTATTATGCGGAGGGCCCGTCTAAACCGATGACGTCATCAAACAAATCTAGCGCCAAAGACATTCGACCTTCAAATGAACGCCAAAACAAAACCAATCAAAGTCCCGTGTACCGTCGCCATAACCACAGATAAACAAATTAATAAGATTCCAAAGAAACATGTGCGAATAACCATTATTAATAGTAAAAACCTATTAGAAACACGAATGACTGTTAATTTTTATTATTTACCTAACAAAAGACCTGTTTTCGTTATGTAATTCGGCGATCCGGCGCCATATTTGGAGTATGACGTCATAGTATGTTAGTTCGCGAGTGTTTTGTTGGTATTCTTGGAAATTGGTCTATGGGGATTCTTTTTTTACGCTATGGTCTGTGAGTCACTTTTGATATGACGTTATCAATACTACGTTTTCATGGAAAAGGGAAATGTTATTGTTATAAAGAAATGATTATCAAAAATTGCGCAGTAACAAGTTGTGAACAAAATTAAATGATTGCTCATTATTTATTTTTGGATACGTTTGCAATTGAGTGTTGTGTGACATTTAAATTTTCATAAATTGGAGAAGGGGAACAGTTTGTAACTAATTAATAAGTAGTACCTTTTTAATTAGCAGCATTGTCTAAATATGCAACAACTTTCAAATATACATTACGATTCATTAATTAAAAAGTCCGCCATTTATCAAATCAGTGTTTACTTGATTTACAAAATTGCTGTTATAACACCTTACTAGGACTTACACAACAGGGATTCATACGCACCTAGGGTCAACTACAACAACACTTTTTAGTAGGAGAAATCAACAACTAGCCTTATCTATTCCTACATTCTTACTTACTAATTTACATTCATCGTACACAATGTAACAAGACCTAAATAACACTCTACTAGGGCTACGCCCTAGGGCGCGCCTACGCCTAGCGTCAACAACAAACAACAATCTATATTGCTTTATTCACGCATCCTTACCTCTATTGTCCTTTACAACACAGCTCATTACTACAACATAGTAATGCAATGTAAGGCATGTAACAGGACTTGAATAAGACCCTACTAGGGCTTATACAATAGGGCAGCCCCTAGTTTCAACAACAAACAACAATCAACAATGTTGACAGGTCAAACTGAATAGACAATAGAGTAATAGTTTACTAAATAACTATTTGTATGATGTTTGCATGCCAGAGCGATTGTCAATGGTTTCATTTTAATTATTATGTGAGGAGATCGGAATGTTCATTAGATATTATAAAACAATTCATTGGAAAATGTATGTGTGTATGTTGTTCGAAAGTAGTAATGTTTAGTATGCGTCAATTTCATTATAGTAGAATGTTTGTTCGTTAGATGAAATGTGATTGTAGGTTAGAATGTTCTGGGATGTTTGAAGACTTTTAAGATGGCGGATTTGCGTTGTTGTATTAAATCAATGATTGTGATACGGGAGAAGTGATGGTGCGTGCAATTAATAAAATGATACTTCAGAAATCAAAATCAGGGCTTTTCATGCTCTATTTTTTATGTTTTTCATTTGTTAGTTGGAATGAGAAGGTGGCTTTTTCGTGAAAAACCCCTCCCAATCTTTGTCACAGGTCACCTTTGTGACGTCACGAATTTTAAAACAAGTCATAGTATTTGACTCACCTTTCTATTACATTAGGCTACCGTAATGGTTATCTACAGATAACAGATTAAAATTTTACTCTTAACATTATTTACTATACTATAGGCTGTACTCAGCAGTAGAACACATTCATGGAGTCATTCATATTACGTCACACGAGTAATAATTATCAAAGTTGATCGAATCATCTCGATACTATATTTAATAACCGTACAATTGTCATTTAAACTGAAATATTATTTTCAAACTGGACATTGGCAAAAATCACCGAAAATCCGGCGGATTGCCACAATAAATATAAAAGTTGAAGTTGATCACAGTTGATCACTTTTCTGGGATTCTCCCTACTCTAATGTGGCGTTGTTATCGTAATTATACATTCAGAATTGAATGAATAAAAACAGTTCCTTGCTTACCGTTTTTTTTAACATTCGAACACACGCGGTTCGAGACACAATAAAAGTTGAAAGGTTAACCTTTTGATGACCAAGCGACAGCCGGCTGCCGCGTTGCTATTGTCTTTCTATTGTGTCTCGAATCTCGTGTGTTTGAAGGTTGGTCTTCTAAGACCATTTTTGTGTAACTGAAGTTTCAACGACCAATCATTTGATTTTCACCATTTTTTTATATCATTAGCTACAGGTGAGGCCAATAAAAAGCGTGCTTACGTTAAAAATACGGATCTTACATAGGTAGGTATAAGTACTTTAAAATAGAGTAGGGCAGCGTTGTGTTCGTTTTGTATGTGGAAGGACGTGACATACTAACGTCTTGATATACTAATATACTTTGAGCGTCTTCGATAAAGTGGCATTGAACTAAACTTACGCAATATCGGCTGATAAATAAATTAAAGTAATTATTTTAAGTATATATATTAATTATATAAATTCGTGATTAACTCCGTCTGCATGTCTGTGATGCTTTCACGACGAAACCACAGAACCGATTTTGATAAAATTTGTAAGGTATAGAGTAAGCTTGAACCTCAAAGAAGAATAGACTTATAGACTACTAGCTTTTGCCCGCGACTTCGTCTGCGTGGAATAACAGTTCCCGTTCCCGGGGGATTCCCGGGATGAAAACTATCATATGTCCTTTCTAGGGTCCCAGACTATGTCTGTACCAAATTTCATCCAAATCAGTTCAGTGGTTTAGGCGTGAAGAAGAGACAGACAGAAAAACAGACAGACGGAGTTATTTTCGCATTTATAATATTAGTACGGACTATTGCGATCTGTGAGTTTGTATGCATTAGTAATATATCTTCTATACTGGGTGATACGCCCCCCCAAACTTCTGGCCCTAGTGACTTGCAGCGTAAGTTCTTTGTCAAGAGTAACAACAAAAAGTGAGAACAAAGTATCCAATAAGAAAAGATTTTTGGAAATGTAAACCCTAAAAGGGTAACATAGGGGAAGGAAGTTGGACATCCATGCGGACGAAACCACGGGCAAAAGCTAACAATATATAAAAACGGCCAATAACAAATATACTAACAAATCTTTGTCAAGGTTACTTACTGCTGCTGCGTAGGACGTTATTAAACATTTTCATGTATAAGAGGAAAAACAAATTAAATGCGATTTTTAAATTGAAAAACCTTCAGCAAATAACGTTTTATTTCTCAGTGAAAACGAAACTAGGCCATCAGTAATCAAAGATTCTGCCTTGAAAACGATAAGAGTATGTAAAACCGATAACAAAGAACGAATTTATTTCCTGAATTTCATGAACAGAAATCTAACTGAGTCTTAGGTAACAAAATAATGAGTTAAAAGTTAATATTATGAGGGACACAGGAGATAGGGGGAACGGTAGTAAACTAACTGACTGATTGTTGATATATCAACGCACAGCCCAAGCGGATTGTTTATAATAGTTACCGGGACCCCGGAACATAAAGGGCTACCGAAGGAACATGAGTGGGTTTTAGTCAGTAAAAGACAGACACGCCCTCCCGCCGCGCCCAGGACGGGAGAAGTCCGGGGTTGCGGAATGTTTATAATAGTTACCGTGACCCTGGAACATAAAGGGCAATCGAAGGAACATGAGTGGGTTTTAGTCAGTAAGAGTCTGACACGCCCTCCCGCCGCACCCAGGACGGGAGCAGTAATTGGATGATTTCCCACTCACCAAAAAAAAAAAAGAACGGGTGAAGTCATTTGATGATTTCCCACTCCCCAAAAAAAAAATCCCCTTTTCCTTGTGAAGAGTAGCCACTAGAAAGCGTTTGCTGTTTTAAATTAGACCCTATAGGGGTAAAATTGGGGATGGAACATTCGACATTCACGCGAGCAGCCGCAGGCGCAAGTATGTAGTAGAATATTGAAGTAAGAATATTTTTCTAGTCTTGGACAACACTGACATCGGTGAAGGGCAATCTCTTGAAGAAACTGTTGTGGTTATTTCATGTGGTAGAAGAATCATTATCCTGAAATGTAAGTATTACGGTCATGTCTGTAGGCTGACAGACGGCTGATGGAGCAGAAATATTTTAGAGTTGAAACCACCTTTAGGCAAATTAATGGGTTGTGACAAGTGTGGGACGTCCCTCCGCCTGCTGGACAGCTGGTGGATGTGATCCCAGCTAGATCGGGATAGCTGGACTTCTATACTTACTTCTTAGGTTTAGGCTTGCTTCAGGAACAGCAATAGACTACAACTGGAATTGCAAATATGCCTTAAGCCAGCGTGCTGATCAAAGCTTGAGCCTTCTTAAACCTTCAAACACACGTGATTCGAGACACAATAGAAAGACAATAGCAGCCCGACAGCCGGCTGGTTGTCGAAGGGTTAGCAGCTCAGCCCAGCAAAGATACGTAACAGTACAAAATAGTAATAGGCATATTATTATTATTTGTCAGCATCACGGCCACGTAAGATGAGAATGCGGCGAAATCTGAGAGTGATAAACAAATCATTTTGGCACGAGAGGTCGTTGACTTTTATCTTGTGGATAAAACGGTATAGTAACACAAATTTTCAATGGTCCATAGAAATTAGATTGGATTAACAACTGCAGAAGAGGACATAAGAAGAAATGGGTGTTGAACAAGGCTAAGTTATGTATTGTATTTTTCAACTTTAAACCATTATTTTCAAGAGAAAGTTGAGTAAAGTGATAAAAAATTATAAAATAATTAATCATTTATGTTTTTCGATTATTTTAGCGAACGATGGGGCTGCGGCCAGTGTTTCCTAGCTGACTACTTTAAGAAGAAACATACGAAGCTAACTCAGTGACAGTGATCTAGATGATTGATATATAAAATAGTCAGAATTATGACTTAAATAGAAACATGGTATTTAAAAGATATATTTCGTTAAAGGTTGTAACACAAAGAGAAAATTCTGAATATCAATTTTTGTGAGTTTGGCGAAGTTACGGACGACCTAGTGAAAAATGATACTCTTATACGGTTGTGTGTTGTCTGTCCGTTACAACCCTCTATGACTACGTCATAACTGAGTTTAAATTAAAAAAAAAAAGCTTTTTGCAAATACTTATAAGAAAGAATCCGATTCATGCTTAGCTTGTATTTTGATGTAAATTCTGCTTTTGTACAAAGGTCACAAATATAACTTATCATAAGATAGGTATACATATTAGGTACCAATCTTATCTCAACGAATAATTGCGATATATTTTTAGTCCAATTATGTCATCGTATGTTTACGAAGCGTACGTATAACGATAATAACATATTTTTTATATGCGCGGTCGCATGCTAAATATTAGCAACGAATGATAAACGAATGCCGATTGGCTGGATTGGTCGTGACCCAAATATATATCGGTATGTCCGATAGTGTTACATATATAGTATTTTTGGATGGTGACATATTTATCTGAAAGTGACGTCTTATATGTTACATAAAGAGCTATATGGTTGTCATGACGATTAATGTTATCCATATTATCATATTTTTAAAATAAATTTTACGGTTTAACTCCGCTATCATTGTTTTAAATAGTTTCTCCAAATAATAATTATATTGTCAGTTACAGATAATAGGTTTAATTATTAAGTAATAATATTATTATTAAAAGATTTACAATTATTGATAAAAACTCGCACGGTCGGGAGATAGAAGTCATGTCCGTTTAAATCTTTGTGCTTAGTCATCAAGAGAGCACTTCGGTCATTAACCCTTTTTTTCGTGGGGTAATCCTCATGGATATTCTCCGTCAGGGAAAGACGGAGGATTATGTCGGACTCTTACCGACTAAAACCCAAGGTTTTCTTTCTACCATAACTTGGTTATTAACCTAAATGGTCCTGGCCTGGAATGATCAAACCATTGCAATTGAATGGACTTTAAAAGAGACTTGGATCAGTTTGTTTCGGATGGTTCTTTTCAGTGCTTGGCAAGAAAACAGCAGTCGCTCGCTTAAATTAAGTAACAAACAGTGGTGCCGATTCTCTTGCTCACAAACTTACATAAATTTAGCTTAAGTGCATCTTTCTCTTTCCATTTAATTATGAAAAGGACAGAAGATAAAATATTAGTTAAGTCCTGTCAAATTTAGACACTCCATAGATAATTTAGACGCGTTTTAAAAACATGGCGCCTAAATATACGTCAATTTTCTTCCGGCGCTGTCTAATTTGACAGGACTAAACTAAATTGCATCTTCTGTCCTTTTCTTTAAGAAATGAAAAGAGAAAGATGCATTTAACTTAAAATTAGTCTAGTTTGTGACCAAGGGAATCGGCACCAATATTGACGCATAAAAGAGTTTTACAATTAACAACATGATCCATTCTAATATTATAAATGGGAAAGTGTGGGTGTCTGTTTGACCGTCTTTTACGGCAAAACGGAGCGACGAATTGACGCGAATTTTTAAGTGGATATAGTTGAAGGAATGGAGTTACATAGGTTACTTTTTGTCTCTTTTTATTGCGAGCGATGCAGCGGGAAAAAGCTAGTTGTATATTAAGTTTTTTGAGCTCTGGTTTTGTACTTGGGACCGGGTTAAGGACTCTAGAAGGTATTCTTGATAGTTTGAGATTAAATTAGCTGTTTTGTTTATACGAACGATAGATAAATAATAATTATAGTAACCAACCAAGGCTTATCAAACATGCTCTTAGAGTTATAAAAATGTAAATTCCAAACTCATATGTTATAGCTATTCATAACATTTATTTGTTAACGGAATTCTCGGCCATTGACACAGCGATAATTTAGGTGAAAAAGTATATAAAGGTTGTGCCGTCACCGCCAGGTCAGTTGAATACGTTATATTTTAAAGTAGTATTTAGTGGTACTATTTTGATCAATCTTTATACATCTGTGTACATAAATATAAACCTGTATAAGTATATAATAAATGAACTCAAACTAACCTAAACCGCTGGTCCTGGAGACATGAAACTCCTAGGGTGGGTTCTATTTAAAGAGTTAGTATCCACTAAAAAACTTTTTTTGGAAAATCGACCCTTAAGGTCATAGATCATTACAGCCACCCGGCAGCCACTCCGCACCGACTCGCCTTATAACCGAGGCGATCCGGTGACGCTACGGAGTTGATATAGTGAGCGCATGCACATACAAATTCATATAAAGAATACTAGCTGCAGGAGGCGAGTCGGTGCGGAGTGGCTGCCGGGTGGCTGTAATGAGCTATGACCTTAAAAGGGGTATAACAGTAAGTGAGAGGGCGAAGCCGCAGCCGAAGGCTAGTGTATTTATAAAAAGCCAGGTTTTTGATGGTAATCAACGCACAGTCGAAAAAGCTGAAGCTAGAACCATGAAATATTTTTATACATTCAATTCGTATTATCATCTCCGTAGCTTTTAACAATTGGATAACGTGGTGTCTTTAACCCCTCAGCCATTACGCAATAAACAAAATGGCGGCAGAAATTTCACTACTACCCCAAAAAGAAAAACGTACGGGCATAGATAATATTTTTTTTTTTTATATTGTAGGAAATTTATCTAAGAACTTAAATAACCAAACTTGTTCATACAAAAGTAGTCTGTAAGTAATAAAAATAAGGACTATAATGAAATGGGATACCCGACAGCCGGCTGTCAAGGGGCGCGAACGTACTCGCGGTGCGGCGCGGCGCGATGGAAACAAGCAATTATAACACTATAGCATTCTTTACCACACCAAGAGTTATTGAGTCCTAACTTGAGAAACGCAGATAATGCTAAACATCGATATAATGACATAATACAAAGCCGGTATAAAGCGAAATGGTTGTTAAATTATATGAAATGGTTCATTTCGGAATCATATTCTTTGCGTGACTTGACACGCACTTGGTCAATTTATTTTTGTTTAGTTTTAGATAAGAGTATTTGTAAAATCCATACTAATATTATAAATGGGAAAGTGTGTCTGTCTGTCTGTCTGTCTGTCTGTATGTATGTATGTATGTTTATCTTTCTTTCACGGCAAAACGGAGCGACGCATTGACGTGATTTTTTAAGTGGAGATAGTTGAAGGGATGGAGTAACATAGGCTACTTTTTGTCTCTTTCTAACGCGAGCGAAGCCGCGGGCGAAAGCTAGTATCCTTATATTTCAGTCGCAGTATTTTTTCTCAACACAAAACCGTTTCTAGTTTATCACGATTTTAATATATTATCATACATTATATCAACCAGTCGTAAGATAATCTGAACAAAGAAAATAGTCAGACATGTTTGCGAAACTTATCTAGAATTAACTGATATTATCTAGTCTAAATCTGAAGGATAAAAAAGGTATTCCCCCTGATAATTATTTAGATCATCAACGCAATAGTATTTTAGTAGTAACCTTAATCTAGCTTATCATGTAGTAGTTTTTTTCCAAAGAAAATTATTCCTATGATTAAGGAGTTTCTATTAAAATCTAACGTAAAGTTATGATAGCATTGGCTCATTGTTTCTGGTTTTGTTTTATGGATGGGAAATCATCAAAGACTTTTCCTCTCTGGGTGGGAGGGAGTGTCAGACTTTTACTGACTAAAACCCACCCTTGTTCCTTCGGTTGCCCGTTATGTTTCGGGGCCGCGGTAACTATTAGAACTATTCCGCAACCCCGGCAGGCATTGGCATTGGAATTCACATATTTTGTCTCTTATTATTATTCCATTCTAGTAGATCGTAGCGTTATGTCACATTTCTCAAAAATCTTCAAAATAATGCGTCTTATAATTTCATAATTGTAAATTATTAACCATATACAGGAAAAATATTTCACATAGTTTTAACTTATACCTAAATGCGGTATAAAGTTATTTATTCTTAAATGAAATGGCTTTATTTTTATTATTAGATTATCTACTATATAAAAATAAGTCGGGTTTTCCTTCCTGATGCTATAACTCCAGAACGCACGAACCGATTTCCACAATTTTGCATTCGTTGGAAAGGTCTCGGGCACCGTGAGGTTTATAGCAAAGAAAATTCAGGAAAAGTCCACGCGGACGAAGTCGCGGGCAGCAGCTAGTTATTTATAATTATTATTTAATAAGCTGACTTTGTAATGAGGGTATTACCCTGTTGGGCGTAGTCTTTATTTATATACTTACTAACAAACAAACGTAAAATATTATGTCATCGGTTGCTTATACAAACCTCTTTAAAATAGAAAGAATTATTGTGTTTTGTCAAAATAGTAAATGCATATAAATAAATAAATATCCTGGGACAACCCACACACGTTCATCTGATCCCAAACTAAGCAGAGCTTGTACTATGGTAACCAGACAACTGATAAACATACTTTTATAATTTATAAATACATACATAATATAGACAAATTACACCCAGACACAGAACAAACAATCATGCTCAACATACAAAGTTGGTTCTGGGTGGGAATCGAACCCACGAGCTCCGGCTTAGCAGTCAGAGTCCCTAACCACTCGACCAACAGGCCCGTCAAAACTAAACTGTAAATATATTAAACTGTAATACTTAATGGTTTAAATAAATATAGATTAAATCAAGTTATCCTACAGAGTACTAAAGTTACTGGGCCGGTCATAGCTATAGACAGACAGACTATTGGTGAAGCAAACATGTGTTATGGTGCGACTTCACTTGTCGTATCTGGCAAAACATTTGCGTGTTTGGTGCACAGCAATATGAACCCTATTCTAATAACTGTAGAGCACAGATTTTATTACCCAATAAACGCAAATATATTGCAAAATATGCCAAGTGAAGTCGAACTATTAGAGTGGAGACCACATTTAGGGCAATGTAGTGAGTGATGGATTGAAGATTTAAAGAATGCGAAGAGCAGCGGATGAGCGATGGCTACGGAAGACCGAGATGGTTGGTGCTCTTTGGAGGAGCCCTACGATCAACAGTGGACGGTTATAATGTAATGATGATTATTACTGAGTTTTAAAAATATTTTTTTCGGCCAATGAAAAATAAAAACGACTTACCACTAAATAACAAATAAAATAGGTGTAGGGTTAACAAGTCTTATAAAAGACTTAAATGTATTAATTTGAAGCACTAGCCATCCTTAAATAGGTTTTTCTTCAATTGATTCCAAAAGTTACAAATATGACGAAACGGTGATTTGATTTGCAACCAGCTGCCAGCAAAATCTATCATGCAGTGGCCTGCCCCCTTACCATGACGTTTAAAGTAAGATTGTTTTAGTCTTGTTGCAGGAGTGTGCAAGTGACAGCGTTAGACACATTGTCTAGCGCCGTCTCTTTCCCACTGAGAGTAATATCAAAGTAATACTGCTATAAGGGCTTGTGGTACGCCCCCTGCCCCCTTACCATGACGTTTAAAGTAAGATTGTTTTAGTCCTGTTGCAGGAGTGTGCAAGTGACAGCGTTAGACACGTTGTCTAGCGCCGTCTCTTTCCCACTGAAAGTAATATCAAAGTAATACTGCTATAAGGGCTTGTGGTACGCCCCCAGAGATCCTTATTACTATCAGCGGCACAGACTCCGTAGCAGTGGCGTGCACAGGGTTTTATGACAGGGTAGGCAGCTTTTTTCGCAAAAATAAAAAAGTTTTTCGCTATTGCCGAGATAGTAAAAAAAATCACCAGATGACCAGATGATTTAAAAGTATTTATAGTTAAAATAAGAAAACTAAATACCTACCTACCTACCTACTGGTTTGGTTTTGTAACAATTGAAATAAGTAAACCAACTTATTTAGAAATTAAATCTCCGCGCCTAACTTTTTCTAAATATGATTGTTGATGTTATTAACTATTCAACCTTCGAACACACGTGATTCAAGACACAATAGAAAGACAATAGCATCGCGACAGCCGGCTATCGTTTGGTCGTCGAAAGGTTAAATAACAGACACGGAAAGCAAAATAATTTTATTGTCTGTACACAAACACGCAGCGAGTAAGAAGTATATTACGTAATTCTTACATTTACTTATTAAATTTACGGGTTATAGGTATTACCTTTTTCCTGGGTTAATTCTCATAATTCAGGTACACATATCGATACACTTTCGATACTTGGTATTTGAAGTTTTCAATAAAGGACAATTTTGTACCTAATTCGTAAACCTAACATCATAACTTGTAACAAACTCACATTGTCAACACAAACCTCACAATCGAACAACTTTTCACAATATTTTATAAACAAAACAAACAAAAATTGTAAAAACGTTTAAATAAACTAGTAATTGAATTTAGCAACAAATCGACTTAAGTATTTGTGTTTCAAAACAAATAAACAACATGGACTCTTTTAGATTATGCAATATTCTAAATTTTGATGGATAAAATGTTGACAAATAAAGTTGCATCAATTTCAACCGGAATTGTACTTAGCAAATGACTTTTTCAACTTAGCGTATAAATCTCTCGGTGACAGCCAACAGGCCAAATATTTGAAATGTGTCAACCAATAGAATGGTTGTCGTTGTAGTCCTCCGTGGGTGCTCGGTAGTTTGAATACCCGTGAGAAACAGTGGGTGCCGAGCACCCCTGAAAATAGACATAATAAAACAGTTTTTTTTATGGATAGGAAATTATTAAATGACTTCTCCCGCCCCGGGAGGGGCGGGAGGGAGTGTCAGACTTTTACTGACTAAAACTTCGTGGGTGGGTTTTTTCTTCAGTTGTCCTTTATGTTGCGGGGCCGCGGTAACTATTAGAACTATTTCGTAACCCTGGTCATGAAACAGATCAATTGAGATGGGAGTTTTTTCATTACCTGACGATCCGCTTAGCCATTTTTTCAATTAATTTCAATTCTGTCTGTTACAGGTCTTCAAGTCATCAAATGATCATGAGGTTTTATAAAAGCCGGCGGCGCCTTTGAATGTTATAGTATGCCTAAATTCAAAATAAACCGTCCTCCGAACTCCGAACACCCAGTACTTCCAAGAATTTTCCTTGAACCATACATGCCTAAACAATATTATTTAAATGGTTTAAAGTGACATTGCCTATAAAGCCGTTTGGCATTTCCGGCGTATATCTGAGGTTACATCACTGAACATTTGACTATTGTGGTTATAAATAAATTAAATTGGAGCTTCTCAATACAATTAAATATTGTTAATAGGCTAGTCTACTTGTTGGTAGTTTTTCTTTCCTTATTTTGAAGTATGTTGTTATTTAAGGTTGGTTATTTGTTTTGTTCACCTGCGTGAATAAAGTGGATGCTATGGTCAAATCAATTCACCTAGGTGACTAGATAAATTAAGAAAAAATATTTAGTGGAATTTGATTACTTTAAACATGCTGTTATTACCTTCGCTTGTTACAAATTCTACTAAATATGTTTCAATAATTCACCTAAGTGATATATCATTGTGAATTGAGGAGACTATAGTATTAGACTTAATTCACATGAATAATTCTGGGTCAATTGAGAAAATCATAGTATTTTAGCCGCAAGATTCGATGTTTTCCTTAGAAACGTAGAAATACCAAAGTATGAATAAAAAAAACCATGTTGTGAACCGCAACAACATTTTCCATAAAATTTAACGTTGAGGCACGTTAAATTTTATGGAAAATGTGTTGCGGTTCACAACATGGTTTTTTTAAAATGAAAAAATAAATCATGAAAAAATAAACAAGATATTATTAAAAGAATAACAATGTTTGATAGCAAACAACCAGCATGAAAGGAGGGCCATCGCGACTTTTTTATATTGTAAATTAATCAGAAAGATTAGAACAACTGAGGATTAATAAACAACGTTTGTTTATGTGTAGTTAAATGTGTGACCTTGAGTGACTCTCATAAACATACGACGGAAAGATTTCATCCCGTTTTTCTATTGCGCATTACTTATAATACCTATTGCGTAACAAAACCTTATGTACGTTGCAAAAAAACAACATGACACACCCATTGTCTGTGACATCATAAGGCAAATAATTATTCAAATCTGTACAACTAAATTGTAATATAGGACTATATGTTGACACACAAGCATTATTAACTACTCCCCATTTTTCACTGACGTTCTAAAAAGTCAATAGAATTAAAAAAAAATTAGGTCAGTTGTATTCCAGGTGGTCTACTGCCTACAGTTCATACCAAATGCACCGATCCGTACCCATCTATGTCCCCGGCTTACATGGACTCGGGGCTCACGTAGCTGCCATCAACTCCTGAGCTAGGCGCTCCAATAATTTTCTAGTTTTGACACCCTATTGTGACATCACATTCACTATCACAAAATTGTATTGGCAGAATGGGTTATTGGACATCTGGCCCACGGAAAAACTAGCCACCACCAGAGACCACTTTTAAAAATGGGCATGGGTATATTGGCCCGAATCAATTTAGTTGAATTTTCCAGAGGTCTCCTATGAAAGAAAGGTATATTTCGGCAAAATCGAATTTTTGCTTTAAGTAAATATCAGATAAATCCATAAATCAAAGTATAAAATACCAATTATTCATATAGTATGTTTGTTTTCCAGGCGAATTAACCCATGCACGTATTAAAAAGTGGACATCTGGCCCGCCACCACAATTCACACCACAATTCTGCCAGGTTATGGGACATCTCGACCACGAAATTTGGCCGGCAGGCCAGATGTCCCATAACCTGGCAGAATTGCGGTGTCTTTTCATTAAATATTATTATATATTTGAAGTTGAAAAATTGTACAAATACAATTGATATGCTATTTGCATGCAATGGACAAGATTAAATTATAAAATGTTGTTATTTCGCATTACTGCTTTGAATTAGTTCTGCAATTGCACTAAAGCCAAGTCTATTTATTTTCTATTAACGTGCGAGCAAAGCTATAGGCATTACTTGTCTACGTAATAACTATAGGTACGCTAAGAGTAAGGTATAAAGGGGTATTATAAACAAGGACTAATATTGTGTTTACGTGATTGTTGGCAGGTGAATTTTACTACGTTTTACTGCAAATTACGCAGGTGTGATGTTTGAGGAAATGAATCGGGGAATACTGGAGAGAGGAGGAATATTGACAAAATAATTTTCCCCACACTATAGTGTTTCGTTTCAAGGCTGTAACAGCCGTTGACGCACCATTTTCTAGTATTATCACACCACACTATTCCCAACCACTGCAACTCCTGAAAGGCAGAATCAACAGTGGAGTCCGTCAGAAAAGCGCCGGGCAATGAAGCTCGACGAGTACCGAAGAAACGATTCAACTGTCTTGGATCGCGGAACGAAATTAAAGAAAAGAACCGCGGAGGAGTAAGAAAAATATATTTTCCACTTCCCTCCATAACATGCAGGAGACAGAACAGAACTAGGCCGAAAGGCACAAAGGGATAGAAGCTCTTAAAATTAATGGGTCCTAAAATGTGAGCTGTTACGATAGATTCCAATAGTATCACTTTCCTCTTGTGGTACCCTAAAAACAGAAGGGGTTTTCAAGGAAGGATCGTTGCTACAAATCCACACATATCTAACGTATATCCATTGTGTTTCACGCAGACCATCATAATCATATAATTGGGACTATACCGATAATGATGAAATAACAAAAGTATTTTCTAGACGATGATAATTTCGTCTCGTTTCTTATCAAACATATTATGTAAATCTACCTAAATGTATTGTTTACTTACAATATGTATTGCTTTATCAATGGAATTCGTTGATATTTTAAACAATAATGTTTTTAATGTGTTTTCCTTAAAATTCCTAATAAAGGTTGGTTAGGTGGTTGGTATTTTCCCGGAGGGAATATTTTTGTTTCTTTTTTTGGGATAACGAATTACTTTGAGTTTGAATAACATGTAGTTAATCACATATCCACTTATGTTTTTACTATGGGCCCCAATTGCCTAAAATAAAAATGTTAATTGCAATTTCTTTTGTAAATTGACGACTTAGGGCAATGATGTTATAAGTAAAAAAGTGTAGATAGGTAACCCAAACGAAATTCTATCTTCAAAAACGCCACACTAACGCACACATACATTAAACGTCAAAGTAGGATGACATGATTGAAGTAGTGCGAGTGAAAAAGAGATAAACGTCAAATGTCAACGCGATACTCAGTATAATGTTTGTCAATTGGCAAACTTTTAATGTGCCAGTTTTTGACTGGCATATAACTTATCTACTCTTTTTTACTTATAACATCATTGACTTAGGGTACGCAATGCTATATCATCTTTTTGATTTTGGAAAGGTAACGCATCATCAGGTGAGCATCTAGCAGTTGATACATATTGAAAGTTATAAAATGATATAATAGGATGATATTATTATGCCAATAAATACCGTTGTCACCTTAAAGGTCACAGAGTTCCAATTATGACCTCAAATGCCTCAGTTGCCGTAGAGACCACCCAACTGCCAAAACTATACAGATAACAATAGTGACGAGTGTTATATAATGTAACATTGTTTTTTTTAAACAATGAGTATTTAATGAGATTCGTTATCTGTACGCGTGCTAGTGTCATGTAGTTTACGTTGAGAGCACATGGTAATATTTTGCCTAGCAATCAATTGATAGATTTTTTATGAGCTGTCAAAATGTGATTCATCCATGAATGGACTGTGACCACGCGGATTGTTCGTTTTATTGATTAGTAAGTGCAATGAAATATTTGAAAAAAAAAGAGAATGAAAATATATTTTGGTTTGCCCTGTTAAGATGCGACCAGATTTTATAAAATTATTAAGTAAGTATTTGAAAGAAAAAAAAAAAATACACAAATAGTACTTTATATGTCTAGGTATTGAGACCCAGTAGATATCAGCATGAGCAATCAGCAAATGTTATTCAATCCAATTGACTAACATTTGCTGATTTTAAAGCAATTTAATATATAAATATATTATAAGAACAAAAAGTGTTTTATTTAAGTACTCTTGAAATTACTGTTGTTAAATAAATCCTTATGAGATATTTAAACAATAATAAGTATATTATATCGATTATTGAAGATATACTAATATGTCTTACCTCATAATTATGATATCAATATGTAAGATTATTTAAAAAACATAATATTAATCTATTAATTGCCAAATATACGTCGCATTTTATCTTTACTTTAATATCAATAAGGAAAGTGATAAGGAGTTTAAATGTTTAAGGAAAATCCTACTCCTCTAATTTACCCGCCCCGTGCTCCTTCGGTTGTCCTTTATGTTCCGGGGCCACGGTTACTCTTTCGAATAATAGGGAAGATGCAATATTTTTATTTTTGTTTTGATTTTAAAGAATTCCATGTAAAATAGACCACTAATATATTAAAAAGTTAAAATGTTGTAATTTCTTGTAAAAAAAAGCGGTTTTAAATTGACAGTTTAAACTTCCGCGCGAAAACACACAAATAGTTCCGATGACGTCACTCCAGTGACACTGTATCTCTGGTTGTATTGTTCTTCTCTAATTTTTATAACTTTTTATTATTATTCGCCATTCCAGATACTTTTATTGCTAAAATTTGAAAATAAACTATCAATCAACATCTCGTGGTCATAATAATACCGCATGAAAGCATGTATGCAACGCTTTTTTATGCAAAAAAGCATGTTGACTCATATTGATATCTCCAACACCAGACGGGTTACAAACTTTGTATCAGACAGTTTTGGTGGCTGAACTTCTGATTTTAAATATTTGAAGAATCTGGATTAATGGAATCTTTACCTCCTGGACCTTGTATCATCGCAGACAGAGGCTTCAAGCATATCGAAGGTGTGTTATTTCAGTTGATTAGTTAGACCATTAGTGAACAACACTAAGGGCCTATTTCACCATCTTCAAGTAAAGTGTTGATTAGTTAATTCCCAATTAGCGTTAACTGGCAAGTAAAAGCTATGAGTATCTTCTGTCACTTTCACCATCGAAAACAAAGCTTCAAGTAGTAACTCATTGGTTTAACTGAATGATGTCAAAATCATACGTCTCATTCGTTCAATATTACGTCAATTGTCTCTCGACAAACGTCATTTGCAGTTGACTTTGACATTCGTGTCTTTTTTTTAGCTTCTTTGTTTTTTTTTGTGAGTTTCAATAGGGTAATATTTTTTTTACAATACGGCATTCTGTTATTTATACTTGGAGGACTGACACTACAAATATCAGCCGCACTTTAACGTTAATAAAGTCTATTTTTTAACGCTAAAGTGTTTTAGTTGAGACGGATTGATTTCTAAAATAAATAGTTGACGCAACGGAGTGTAGGTATCAAGTTTAGGTAGGCCTGGGTACTTATTAAACCTTTAAACACACGTGATTCGAGACACAATAGAAAGACAACAGCAGCGCGACAGCCCGCTTTCGGTTGGTCGTTGTAAGGTTAAGCTATACACTTCTATTATAAACTGCTCCCCAAACCACATCGGGGCAACATAGCCTAGAAATGTATTTAGGTTGATACGGTACTGAAAGTATAAAGTCATTTCTGCAATTAAAAAACAATTCTCGTCTACGAATTATCATTTAATTTACTTTAAGATTATTTTATGTTTTATACAACAATTCACTCAGTTCACTGCATAGGTACTTCGTTTAACTTGAAAGTAGTCAAATATGTCCGAAATCAAGCAAATTTAGTTGTTTGGTTACCGCAATACAAGTTTATACAAGTTCTGCTTAGTTTGGGACCAGATGGTCGTGCAAGTTTAAAAAAAAAGGGATTGCACAAAAGAACAACCGTTCTAAACACGTGGCAAATATTTTTAACCGCCAAGTAAAGACTCTATTGGGCAGATGAGGCGGCTAGTAAGTTACGGGCCAGTTAAGCTTATAAGTAGTGCTACTTGGAGGTGGTGAAATTGGCAAGTGTAGTCACGGGTGACTTTAACCAATGATTAGCCAACTTGACACTTTACTTGGAGTTGGTGAAATAGGCCCTCAGAAAAGTTCAAAAGATGAAGTACTACAGTCGAAGAAAATTGCATGCCTTCGAAATCATAATTAAATAGTCATTAGAAGACTGCGCGAATTTGCTTTTCTAAAGCTAATTAATTTATTCCTACAAAACTATTTCAAGACTATTTCTGTTTACTTTGACAATGACAACTAACTGCGGGGGTGCGTTCCAAAAAGGGTAAGAATTACACGGAGTAGCGCGAAAGTTACTCTAAAGCGTTCCGCTGGCTTATTACCTATGAAACAGCAATCAGCAATATTTGCGCAGTGATCGCGCGATTAATCGCTTGACGTAAAAAAAATCGTATTATGTATGAATCGATTGCTAATCGCTCGCTGATTGTTCTAATGCACTTATTGCTACGATGACGTTAAAGTAGCAATCGCAGACATTTAGACATTTAGTCATGCTTTGTTTTATTAGGTACCAAAGAGTTTTATTATATTGAATACATACCATCTTAAATAAAACAATTTTAGAAATATGGACCTTACCAAAAACAAATAATATAACAGTGTTAAATGTAATATTAAATTACCTACCGTGTATGTCTTCTATTTAATAACCGTAAATTACATGTAATATTTTTTTTATATAGTCAAAGGCAATTTGATATTGAATTAAAAAAAATCTCGATTAAGATTTCATTGTAAAAACTCGATTGTATTACATCACTATTTATTTGGAACTAAAAACCTGCAACACTGGAAATGTCATTTTTCTGACTCGAATTAAAAATCGTACTATAACCTCTTTTTAATTTTCGAGTGAATTCCTCGCACGTTTTGGAACGTGCTAGTGACGTCATTCCAGTCGCTTGACGCTGATTGGTGTTTTAAATTACGTTTCATTTCATGTAATTTTAAATTTATATTTTATTGATATAAATAAACATTATGCAAAAAAAAAGTTGCAGAGGCCCTTCATTTACATTTTTTCAACATTTTATTAATAAATTTTCAATAAATACTATGTTTGCATCTTCCCTATTCGCAACCCTGGCACATGAAGCAATACTACCAATCTTTATATTAGATTTTATATAAAAACTTCGAGAAAAAATCTTGGAATAAAAATATACGATAAATAGGGAAGATGCAAACATAGTATTTATTGAAAATTTATTAATAAAATGTTGAAAAAATGTAAATGAAGGGCCTCTGCAACTTTTTTTTTTGCATAATGTTTATTTTTATCAATAAAATATGAATTTCAAATTACATGAAATGAAACGTAATTTAAAACACCAATCAGCGTTAAGCGACTGGAATGACGTCACTGGCACGTTCCAAAACGTGCGAGGAATTCACTCGAAAATTAAAAAGAGGTTATAGTACGATTTTTAATTCGAGTCAGAAAAATGACATTTCCAGTGTTGCAGGTTTTTAGTTCCAAATAAATAGTGATGTGATACAATCGAGTTTTTACAATGAAATCTTAATCGAGATTTTTTTTAATTCAATATCAAAGTGCCTTTGATTATATAAAAAAATATTACATGTAATTTACGGTTATTAAATAGAAAACATACACGGTAGGTAATTTAATATTACATAAAACACTGTTATATTATTGGTTTTTGGTAAGGTCCATATTTCTAAAATTGTTTTATTTAAGATCGTATGTA